>CM070501.1:2763287-4123533 GCA_036346375.1 Guadua angustifolia
TATATATATATATATATATATATATACGAAATTTTTTATTTTATACAAAAGACGCGTTGTATTTACGAAAATATACAACAATCTCGTGATTTACCAAAATCCCCACAGATTTCGCATTCGAAAAAGCGAAACAGCAATTTCAAGAATCTGAGATTGCGAAATCCTCAGATTCGCTTTTCAAACCGCGAATCGGCGATTTCGCTTTTCAAAAACGAATTATCAGATTCGCAGTTTCAAAACGCGTCATTGATGTGCCACATCAGATTTCGCAATGTGAGGATGCGAAATCGGCTTGGCCACGTCAGCGCTCTGTTTTTTTCCGTTTTCGGTTTTTTCTTTCCCGTTTTTCGGTTTTTTCTACGGGAATTATTATAATTTGATGTGTTGCATAAATTTAAAAAAGAATATATTTTTTCAGTGATATAGGAAATTTTATATCAGTAATATTTTTATTCGAGAATTTCAATTTTTTTTCGTATTTTTTTAATATTGGACGAGGGTACTTAGATGGAATTTTTTGTAAAAAATTTACAGAAATATTATGTCGAGAAAATTACAGAAATACCGTACAGTTGCAATTCCAAATTGACATACATCTTTGTCTCAATAGTCGCAGCTTACATCATGGATTGGAATTGAAACTGTGGAAATCGTGGCCACTTAAGGGTTTTCAGAGTCTCATGACAAATCCGGATCCAAATTCAAACAATACGAGAGAAATCAAGAGCGACCTACGCAACGCGTGCGTCTACTTACGTATGGGCGAGATAGGCAGACGTTGCCCCGGCAGGAAGTTGCGAAAATCGGAAAAGGCAATCGAGGCCATGAAACCATAGAAATCGTGGCCACTTAGGAATTTTTTATGGCGGTTCCTGATAAATCAGTGATATTACTATAAACATTTCAAATGATTTTAAGATGTGAAGAATTTTTTAAAATTCAAACAATAGAACTGTCCTGATGGACAAAACATTTGTGATGCATTATAACGATGGACAAAAAATTTCAAAATTTGATAGTCGACAACAACTCATGTTATGAACACGTAAATTATTTGTTGAACAAATATAAGGGCACATGCACCGAAAGTTCAGATGATAAAATAAGCAACAGATTAGATTATATTACAAGGGCATTACAACAAGGATTTAAATTGCTTGACGAAGTAACTAGCGAAAGCACTGTTGGTCATGGTGGAACAAATGATCATTCCGCCTATCAGGGTACAGCCAGAATGATGCAAGACATTTTCTGCATATTACCTGACCCGTTCTAATATTGCGACCTGTCCTCGGACACTGCTCAATCCCTACTATGAAAGAACTCCATGGGGATCCGCAGTGCTCCCAACTATCGCCGATTGGGTGGCCTATGCCGTACGTCTCGGGTGTGTAAGATTTAAATTTTTGGACTTGTTTATGTGGATTTCTGCCCTCCCATATGGGCATGTCATCCCGATTCCCGGCGTCCCCTATGTTAATACCACCCGGGTTCCCGGATGGTGTGCGCAACGCGTCAAGGATTTGTTGCGTGCTGCGGATCTCGGCCGGCTGCTTCCCCTTGTCCCTTCTTCTGCGAGAGGAGGAACCCTCCTGCACCTCTGGTGCGTTGGCCGTTGGCGGAGACATGCGAGACGCCGCCTGCTTTCGCTCGCACTCTACTATATGGTCCAAGAGGTGTGTGTTGGGCTTATCCTTGACAACCGAAGCGTGCCTCGCAATCAATGCAAGATGCCCGCTGGCGTTGCATAACGCCGAGGCGCACTTCGGTCCGGCTTTTACGGCGGTAGTGGCACCACGGAGAGGGTTGCTCCCCGCTTATCCCATGCAGAAGCATGAGATGTGGGTGGTACGCCTCCGTCCACCCAGCTTGAAGTACCAAAGACCGCTCATCCTCGGCCAAGGGCACCGAGAATCTCCGGTCCGCTAGATCACCGTGGCAGGTATCAACCACTGCCTCCAGGCCATGTACGCAAACGTCGGGGCTTTCGGGTGGCCCTGGAGGAGGTTTCTCCTTTGACTTGAGCACATTCGCAAGTGTCCTTTTGAACTCCTGTGTGCGATGAACTGGTTTAGAACTACTAATTTGTGAGTTTAACAAGAGTATGACGCATGAAACTCACCGATTGGTTGGCCCCTTGCACACCGTCCCTGAGCTCTGGTCGATCTAGAAAAGGGACATATCCTGGCGGCCTCTCCCACCGGGTGAAGTTCTCGGGCGAAGCGGGGTAGGCGTCGTGGCAGTTGTAGAGAAATTAAGTAGTCACGCTGCTCCTACCGTCGATCCATTGGAAGAAGCAACACCGGTCCTTGTCTTTGAGAAAAGAAAGAACGATGCATGAGATGGTAGTGTCACCAGATTGTGTGGACACCAAGAGGTTTACCTCGTGAGGTGCGCACAACAAGAGTGAGCGCGGCGGCCGCCTCTCCATGGGTAGATTGCATCATCTTCGCCGTAGAGTTGCAATGATTTGGGTCGGGGCAACTCCGTGAATCTCGGCGCCGACGCCATCGCATCCGGATATTCGGGCGGGATGACTTCGCTTTTTGAAGAGGCGACAGAGAACGACATTGTGCCCTAATTTGTGTAGATTCACCGACGCTTATTACTTGGTTTGGCTGTGTTGGATGTCTAGCCCTCGGCCCTCTTTTATAGTGGTGGTGAGGGTTACTCCACACAATTACAAAGACTTGTCCAGCTACACGATGTGTCACCTTTGCCGAAAGTCGGCCGCACGAAACCGCTGTGTTGTCGCCTCATCTGGCGGGTGCGGCGTGTTGTCGCCTCGATCCAAAAGCGGGCGCAGCGTGTTGTCGCTCTCGACCGAGAAGCGGGCGCAGCGGCGTGTTGTCGCCTCGACCGAGAAGCGGCGCAGCGCGTTGTCGCCTCAATCGATAAAGCTACTAGGTGTGTCACAAAGCTACTAGTCGATGACAGCCCTCTGCGATTCATGATATTAATGCACGAGTAAATGAGCAAGTTGAGGGAAAATATGCCGTGCACAAGTGCAATTTCTATCTAGTTCTGGTTCCATTTAAAATGATATATCAAGTGCTACTATGGAAGGAGAACATCATCTTTACCATTGTTAGAGATCTATCGTAAAATATGAGAAACAAGAGGGTTGATATTCTATAACCTTTGCTCTATCTGAAGCTGCTATATACTTGTGACCAAATGTGCTCTAGATTTGTGACTCGAAATGAGCCATGGACAGGCACTTTAAGGATCTAATACAGTCCGCAGATAGCTAATATAGTCCTCAGATAGTACACCTTCTATCTGATTCCTGTAAAATAAAGAGAAGAGGTATTAGCAACAAAGATGACACGATAAAAGACACTTTTGTCTCAAAGATAAAACTTTTTGGGAACAAAAAGCACTAGAAAATAGTGGTCTGCACAACCCATCCTTGGAAGAGAACAAAATAAACATGTTTTGAGTCCATTTGCTGACAGGAATGATTACAGCACCCTATACTTCAAAAGCAGTACTTTCTTTGTTTTCCATTCCATAAAAACCATAAACCAGGAACAGAGTCTAGATCAGTTGGTGGGAGGTGAGGTTGTATACCCCCTACCACCCAGGTTCGAGTCCTCTTCAACTCGATTTGGGTGACTATTTCTTCTTAACTGAATTGATACCTAGTTCCTTGGTATCCATCATAAAAAAGCCATAAACCAAAGAGAAACTCACCAAGAAAGGTAAGCAAAAATCATAAATATCTTCCCGAACTCCAATTCTTCCAAATATAGCATTTGCTCTTCAACTCGTTGTCTCCTCAATGCATTTGTTTGTGACATGACAAAGTTGCGAGATTTGGTGGCATTGCCCACAGAGGGCTCGGTGGGCTTCCTGAGGGAACGGGTATTCGCGCGGAAAGGGGGACACGTGCCCGTCAGAGGTGGATCGGGCGGGGGCCCGCCTGGGACGCCCTCGTTCAGGTTATGGGGGCCCGCCACGTCCAGCGGAAGGGGGACACGTGCCCGTTAGAGGTGGATCGGGCGGGGGGCCTGCCTGGGGACGTCCTCGTTCGTGTTGCGGGGGGCCTTGCCACGTCCCCGTGGAAAGGGGGACACGTGCCCGTCAGAGGTGGATCGGGCGGGGCCCGCCTGGGACGCCCTCGTCAGTTATGGGGGCCTTGCCACGTCCCCGTGGAAAGGGGGACACGTGCCCGTCAGAGGTGGATCGGGCGGGGGGCCTGCCTGGGGACGTCCTCGTTCGTGCTGCGGGGGGCCTGGCCACGTCCCCGTGGAAAGGGGGACACGTGCCCGTCAGAGGTGGTTCGGCGGCGTAGCGTAAAAACTGTTTGCTGCACGAAGACAAGGTGGACGTGCCTACAAAAGGACTCTCGAACAGGAGAGGCCAAACCTGGACGTGCCTACAAAAGGACTCTCGAACAGGAGAGGCCAAACCACCACCGTTTCTCGAGAGGCCTCCCCATAATCCTTCCACATATCGAAGAGGTTCCATGGCCTCTCCCTCGAGCTCAAGTGCGCCTGCGAAGAAAAGCACGACGACAGGGCTCCCGTTGATAGAATGCCCGAGATGCAAATCCACAATCTTTGAGGGCATGTCACAAACTGCCCCAGACCAATTCCGATTCTTCTTCAAGTGCACGAAAAACAATGAGGTCAGTTCTCTGTTCCTTTTGAGTTGTTACCATGTGTTCAAGACTAACCCCGCATTCCTTCCGTGAAATCACCAGCATTTGGTCCCAACAAATTGTACTTTCGGGCTTGGGAAGAGGAGTATCGAACGCAACTCCACATTTCGAGAACCATTATGCCAAGTTATGTACAGGCAAAGCCACATGCTCCGCGGGCACCTTCCCAAGTCATGTCCAGGCAAGTTGCCATACAATCACGTGAATTGGTACAAAGAGATGAAGTAGAGCCTGAAGGGGATGTAGAGCCTGAAGGTGATGTAGACCCTGATTTGTGTCTTCCTTACGATTACCAAAGTGATGACGAGGGTAAACGTTATGATTGGCAGTACTGTGAGGATGAGGGTATCGATATTGATAGTGATGGTTCGGGAAAGTTCTAGTCCTGTTTTAATGTTTAGACTTGTGAACATATTAACATGCTGATGCATGTTGGTAAGACTTCTTAAGATATTGTAATATTGATGGATGTTGCTAAGACTTGTTAAGATATTGTAATGTTGATGGATGTTGCTAAGGCTTGTTAAGATATTGTCCAAATCAAGATACGGTGGTCATTTGTGAGCATTTATAAATGCAGTCAATCCTTCCCGCCTTTTCTTTGTGGCATGTATCATAATCTCAATTTTAATAGATTTGTTGATTATATGATTCACTGCGCCGTGTCCGATGCTTGTCAGCTTATTCATGTAGATCTAGATGTTTGTGACATTGAAAGGATTCGATCTCAAAAGATAAACATATGAAAGATATTGAAGGCATGGAGGAAGACTTGCAAACGCTTCAAAAACACGATGCAATTAGAAGATAGAGAGGCAAAAATACGCAAGCAAAAGGTTTTATTTTTTTATTCACATAATTAGATTTAATTAGTGTCCAGTTGTTTCTGGTAATGCTTACCAATCTAGTTTTTTTCCATGATAGTGCTTATCTATCTAGTTGTTTCTGATAGTGCCTATCTTTTAATTGTCATAATTCCAGCAAGGGATTACTGACGTGATGAAGTCCCAAAAGAAGAGGCGAGAAGAAATACAAAGGCGTGTTGGTATGAGACTTTTTCCTGTTCTTTTGCATGTAGTTTTGTTCTTACTTCAATTTGGTTTAAATTGTCTCAGAATTTGCTTATTGAAGTTGTTGCTCTCGACTGGAGTTACACAGAAAAGAACATGGCTTCCATTGAGCTTTGATACAAAGGTATGCTCTGCAGGAAATTAGTTACATTTGCGAAAATATACTTCTTAGAAGGGATTGTACAAAGCTCCTTGCCGCTACTTCACCAAGAGAGAAGCATCTCGAGAATGCAACTACATCTGGAAATGCCGCTATGATGAGTACTTGAGAGACAATAAACTACTGATTGACCTACTGGATAAAGAAAAAAAGAAGAAAAAGTTTGAAGAACTCTACCAAAAGGTTGGAGTCCTCTTCAACTCGATTTGGGTGACTATTTCTTCTTAACTAAATTGATACCTAGTTCCTTGGTATCCATCATAAAAAAGCCATAAACCAAAGAGAAACTCACCAACAAAGGTAAGCAAAAATCATAAATATCTTCCTGAACTCCAATTCTTCCAGCGCTAGCATTTGAGGACTCGCTGTCTCCCTCAATGCATTTGTTGTGACACGACAGGTTCCCGGATTTGGTGGCATTGCCCACAGAGGGCTCGGTGGGCTTCCTGAGGGAACGGGTATTCCCTGAACACGTCTTGACAGATCCCACACAGGTCTTGGTGTGGAAACATTTGTTGGAGGTGTACGGATGATCTGCTGGCTGGGGCTGTCAATCTCCATATGGTTATGCAACCCAAATGGCACACAATGGCCAGGGCTACCAACCTGCACCATAACATCATTTGCTCGGACGAGACTATTGATCTGAACAGGTATCTGTTTCGGCAACCGCGGAGCCATTGCCGGGACAGGAGTATCAACTTCAACGCAGTCCTGGTTCCGCAACTCGGAAGATATCCGATCAGATGGGTTCTCAACTGCCATCCTAGCTGTGTTCGTAACGACAGAGCAATCTCTAACATAACCCTCATTGTCTTGCAAACCCAAATGAGTCCGCGGTTTGGACTCCCACCTCCACCCTAGCATGGTTTGAGAAACCGAAGCTATTTGATCGCTTTGGCCTTAGAACTCCCATTTGAAAATCATTATGATACAAATGCACGAAACCGCGTGTTGTCGCTTTCATCAAATGCGGATGGAGCGTGTTGTCGCTTTCAGCTTTGAAAAGCGGGTGCAAAGTGTTGTCGCCTTAGTCCGATAAAGGTAATAGGTGTGTGACAAAGCGGGATAGTAGTTCATGTAGTATATAGGTACAACTGAAACACATCACAGAGCAGATGATGTACCAAAGTTAGGTATTACTGACTTTTGGACTCCAGATAGCCATTACCGGTGGTCCAAATCAAGATAAGATAGAGAGGCAAAAATACGCAAGCAAAAGGTCTCATTTTTTTGTTTATTCACATAATTAGATTTAATTAGTGTCCAATTGTCATAATTCCAGCAAGGGATTACTGACGTGATGAAGTCCCAAAAGAAGAGGCGAGAAGAAATACAAAGTCGTGTTGTAATTTCCTTCAGTTTTGCTGTTTCTCGACCATGCCTGACTATGGTGAGTACTTCAGAGACAATAAAGTACTCATTGACCCATGGATAAAGGAAAAAGAAGAAAAGTTTGAAGAGTCTGTACCAAAAGTACAAGCTTGTAAGTATGCAATCTTCATCAAGAACAAAGATACCGATTTATTGATATATATATTATAACCGCAAATAATGTAGAACTGAAATTTAAAGTTATTCACTGTTACTATATGGTCATAGGATGATTTCTTGCATTGCGGCAACACCGACTAAGACTTCTACTTTTACTATTGACATATTACGGTATGTTTATTTATATTATCATTTAGGTTTTTACATTAACGTATTTTATTTGATAATTAAGTAGTAATTAAGATATTTTAACATAATTTGGTTGTCCATATATTGAAGTAACTTTCTGGACCAATTCCCTAAAGTTTGTGATTAAACGAGGTATTATATAAGCCGCCCAAGAGGCTTAAGTGATAACGATTCTGGCTGATGTGATCATTTGGGGTCTTTCTTCTGATTGGATTAATACGCAAATGGAGTTATAATTAACATATTTTTCCAGATTATGGTAGAATATGTATCAGACAATGATCCTACGCTATTTTATCATAACTTTATGTTTATATGTGATATTTTATGGACTGTCGAAAAGGCTTAAGTGACCACATTCTTAGCGCTATTGCGGTCCAGTTTTCTTTCTTCAGTTGCGACTACACCGAAAGGGATAATCTATCCATTTTTCAAGGGTTATTAGGGAATATCCCTAAGAGTGTTTTAAAGTTGATTCTGCGATGTTCCTTATTTGTTCAAGGTGTTTTTGTAATGAATAGTGATTTAGGCTAAATATGAACTTAACTCAAAGTTCATCAAACTTATGTTATTTTTGCATGGTAAGCTAGGGAATATCATTTCAAGGACATGGAAGTTGGTTTTGTCGAATTTAAGGTCCGTTTGGTAAAGTTACGGCTATTTGTTCATTTTACCGATTGCATGTTTCGCGTATGAGCAAATAGGGCAAACTAATGAAGAGTCTAAATATTTTTGTATATTTGTGATCTATGCTATCCCAGAAGTGTAACTAAACTAGTTTCACCACTTGTTGAGCTCATTTCATATATATTTTAACCATTTGAGTCTTCCATGTTATTAAGCTTTTTGCAGAATCAATACTTGGTACAAAATATATTTAAATCTTAATCTTTTCATAGAAATGGGTTCTCTGGGGTTGCAGGGGTATGTTTTATTTATTTCATGGTTTATGGAGCAAGGAAACATATAATTGCTTCATATTACCTAAAAATAAAGTGCAGACGTCAGGATTCGCACACAAGACCTGTTGAATAGAAGCACTGGTTCAATGAATCGGCTTTACGTCACTTCAATATTTATGAAAATTTTTTTGTACAATGAATTGGAAGTTATCTAGCTACTGTAAACATTTCGAATTAAAATATTGTTTACATATTTTATTAAAATTCTGACAATCTGCTTTGCACGCTTTTCGATTTGGGATTTTGATTTATCGACAATCCAAATATTTTTATAAATTTTTGAAAATTTGTTTTTCAATTTTATTTGACCTAAGGATTCCGATGTAAAATTTGTAGCTCAAAATATTGCTGCATTATTTAATAAAAATTCTGAAACTTCGAGTGCTACTTTTCAATTCTCTCTGCTCTCGAATTTTTAAATATTCAAATAATTTATTCATTTCTGAGAATTATACTCTAGGTGCATTAATGGCTCCATAAGATAATCTAAAATTCTCAGCTGGAGATAAGTCATCATTATTTTCATTTAATTTCGACAATGTTACTCTTTTCAATGAAGCAAAAATCAAGGAAAATCTACAAAATTCGAAAAAATACAGCAAGGCAACTATAATACGACGCAAGCACAAAGCATGTTACATTACATTAACGCCGCTGTTTTCTCACGTTGTCCTCCGGGGTGTAAGTGTCGGAGGATGTGTGTCTCCTCCCGGCACTGGGATGGCCCATATCCTGTACCCGGAGGCGATGTGTCGATATCCTCCTCGGGGGATATCGACCGGATGGAAACGAATATTGTCCTCCGCCCCAATGTCCCCGGTTATACCAATATGTATCATCCTCGCATGTAGGGTGGCTGCCTCAAGCACGCGCTGCGAGGTCCCTCGACATCCTCGATGCCCACCGCCCACATGACCACCGAGGAGTTGAGTGAACGACAGCAGGTCAGACATTCCCCAACGAAATCCCTTGCCTCGCTCCAATTAGGGGTCTGTGGGATCACCCAATGACCATTCCGGCATTGCATCAGAGGGTTCGAGGTGGGGTGAGAAACCCGCAATGTTATCCTCGGGGGATGCGGATGTAGGGGCCATCGAGATAGACGTGCGCCGTGGATGGACGTGCGCCATAGAAGGAAGTCCGCCGAGATGGCCGTGGCGGTCGTGGATGGAGGTGCGCCAGAGAAGGAATACCGCCAGAGATCTCTCGGCGTCGGCGCTGCGCTGAAGGGTCCATGGTCGGCACATGATGGTCTCGCCGAAGGTCGACCAAAGGACCCAAGACCACGGAGTGTCAAATAAGCCGCACCCCGAAGCGATGGATTGCCTCACCCGCTCGGGGGCACTAGTGGTGGGCTGAGCCCGAGTTGCAATTTCTTCAACTTGGGAGAGCAGCTCACCGATTCTTGTGTCCGCAATAGATTTTGTACGTGTTATATTGGAATGCATACGTTTCACAACCTGTAATGACGGTACATTCAACAATTTGGGTCTTACTAAGACGTGACAAGACGAACTCGCCCTCTGGATATGGTCGTGCTCGTTGTTCGACATGTCCACTGAGTAAGGTCGCGCGCGTGCGGGGGAGGTACCACTCAAGGTAATGCGTGTGTTCCCTCGGATCATATGGGCCAGAGGGAGCGACGACGTTCGCATTGCCGTGTCCAACCAGCTAGCCACATGGTCACGGTGCAAGATGTGACCAACAGGACTCCCGTCCGCCTTTGCGCTCTTCTCCCAGTATTGTAAAAACACGAGAATGGTTAAAATTGTTGGTACAACAGTTACGGAATTATGGGTAAGGTCGAACATACCGCGGCGATCCACCGCGCCCCGAGCAGTGGAGCGGGACTACTCGCGATACCCAAACCGCTCTCAGACACGCCGGGGAGTAAACCTCAACTGCGTGCATGTACAACACGAAACACTTGGTCATCCATAGTGCGCTGTCCGCCGTGCAACAACCTGATATGCGACCTTCAGAGGCTATGTCTGTTGCTCGGTCATCGCTCCACGGATTCCATGTCACATGCTCTGCGGTGAGTAGGTCTATATCGGCAATGACACGGTAATAGCTCCCGCGGTCATCTTGAGGGTTCCACCTCAACCGCATGCATCCAACGGTAACCCATCGTTGGACGCCAGAGCCTCCGGACGCCGCTGCCGATGACCAATGGGTAGTACCGCCAAAGACGTAAGGCCTAGAGATTGGGAGGTACTCCCAACTCCACATCTCAAGCAGTGCAAGCACCCCGTAATGCCGCCTCGCCGGTTTCGCTGCCAGACGCGCATCGCGACATCCCCTTGTAGGTGGATGCCAACACGGCAGATCCTCACCAGACGCTGTTGCCTCCTCGTGGTTATCCGCGAGCTCTGGGCTAACCATATAATGTGAGGAGGATGACATCCCCGCGTGTTGCGTAACATTACCGCCCCAGCAGTAGTACAGTAAAGCTCAGAGTGCCAGAGTACCAACTCCGTCCCGCATCGGGGGCAAGCCTCATACTCTGCAAGGCCCGTAGCTATGTCTTGACGCACCTGCCTCCTTCGATTGTATCGCACGCCGAACCCGCAATGACAAGGTCGTTCATTAACAATCGGTGATATTGCCTTCAACAAATGCATAAAGTACGCTCAACATGACATACCTTTGCGAGATTTAAGGATCCATTGTTGTCGCAAGCAGACGGGTGGTAACGACGGTCGACCTCGATAGGTAGGCCGGTGAGCATGGCCACGCCCTTCGAGTTATAGCCATCTCCGAACGGAAGTGAAATGTATGGGTCTCGTATGCCACCGCCGATGAGCCCAAAGGACAAGTGCCCGATCGACGGCGGGATGGGGTCCCGTGCCGCCCTCCATACGAGCTCCGGCCCATCATTAGGGCAAATGGTAGCACCACCTTCGCAAGCGGAACGTGAAACGAGGGTCCACGGCCTTGATCTGTCTTGCCGATCGTGTGGCAAGTGGGTCCAATCGCACAAAGAAGCAATATCTCAAGACGATAAATCCGCAGCTAAGGCGCGTTTTTCAAAATTCATTACCAACCGATCCTCGCCGATATAGCTCGTGATCTATGGGTGCATCGATGTCTCAAGGAGTAGCTCGGGAGAGGAAGACGCCCATCACCGCTCAGGAGCAATGTTATATGCACATAATATGACAAGGCAAGGAAAAGCATTTTTACAAAGTACCATAAATGTTCATACATTGAAACAAACAAGTTACACGAATACATGGCGAGCGCTTTACAACGCACTAAGGGTTGCGGTTGGGACACCTCCTACGGTCATGCCCTCGTTGTTTGCATAACTTGCACTTCCGCAGACCGCAGCACGGCTTGTGCAAAGATCCATGTCACCGTGGATCCTTTCGCCGCTAGGCCTCCCAGCCTTCCGTCGCGCGACCGACACGCGGGTAAGGGTACCATGTTGGCCCATCAATGGTCTTGTAGTTGGTCCCAACGGTGAAGGAAGACATCTTGGGCCGCCACGTGTTCTTCAAAGGCTCGCGCGTGTAGTACCACGAAATGAATCGCGAGGCATCGCTGTCGCCCATGTCTCGACAAGCGGCAAGCACGGGGAGCACGGAATATGCTCAAGCTTAGGCTTATTACAGTGCAAGTAACGAATCGCCCCTATCTCGCATTGTTGTGACGTGTCACCGCTTAAACCCCGATGCATATTTCCGCTTGCACAATACCTCGAATTTGTTCGTAGTAAGGTCGAAAATTTTGTGCGGTGGAAGTGCGCTTTGTTCTTCGCTGCAGCAGCAGCTTCTCCACTCTGGCGTCGACGCCGTGTCGCACCCTCGGCGGTCGGACCACGGTCTCGAAGTAATCCGCGTCGGTAGAATGTCACCAATGATGGAACACGAGGTAGGCCACGAACACCCTTAAGAACATTGTTGAAAGCCTCGCAATGTTCGTGGTCATCACATTGTACCGAGATGTCATTCTCTAACGTGAGCAGTAGCACAAAAATAATAGAGTACAATACGAGGACGCATTAAAGCAATGTTTTACCTCGCTCCGCTCAGGTCGCGTGCGAGGCGCCCACCTTCCGCCGGTTTCCCGCCGATCCATCGCTAAAGGTTGCGCGAGCACGGCACGCACTGCCCGACCTCCAACCATCCGAGAACGCAGATGATCCTCCCTGTTCCTCTTCTTCCATCATCTTCCGAGTTGACTCATTCAAATGGGCCCATATTGCGCTGAACTTGCGATCTTGATTTTGAAGGCACAAGGACTTGAAGGTCTTCACAAGTGCCCCGTTTTGTACCTTGTGTACAAGTTGGCTCCAAGATGGCGCATGCACCACCTCCTTCGCAAATCGGGCCAACTCAACGCGGTGGACGTCTTGTCGTGCATCACGCCTAACGCGCGTCTATGCCCCTTATTACGGTCCGAGATTGCACGCACTGCTCCCTCGCACTCCACTACCTTATTCTTCAAGAGACTAAGGAACCACAACCACTATCGTTGTTCTCACTCTCAACGAGGGCAAAGGCAAGTGGGGCGATCCTATTATCGGCATCACCGCCAGTGGTCACAAGAGTGTCCCACGGAACTTCCCACTTAGAAAGGTGCCATCTACACATATAATCGGCTGCAATGCTCAAGGCTTCATGCATTGTCCAAAAGACCAAAACAACCGGCAGATATCGTTGAGCCGAGGTGTACGACCCGCCTCGAGCCGTCTTCGCTCATCGCCCATTGCAAATCAAGCGCCTCGGGTTTGTCATTGCAATCTTCAGAATAATCTAGGGGCATAGTTAAAGGACTCTTCAACCCTCCGAACAAAGATCTTCAATGCCTTCGCCGCCTCCAAGCCGTCTTTCAGACGTGATGACCATCCCGCCTCTTGTGTGAACTTCCTCTATTATTGTACTAGGGTCATCCCTATGTCCTTCCCAACGATGGTCACCAGAGTTGCGCTATGAACCTCGTGATCTACGAGGCCGCCATGTTCCTAATCGATTCCTCCGGCACGATGAGCTCAGGTTCATCGATCACAAAGAACTCATCGTGTTTGGGTTTGTGTACTCGAACGAAGAAGGGACACGCAGGTACTTCGTGCACCTAACCTCATAAGCGGTCGGCTCGCACCTCAAAAGCCCGTGCTCTCGCCTTGTCGTAATGGCATAGTTGTTTAGGAAGTGGATGGCCTCCAACTTGCTCCCAAACCGTGTCCTGCTGGATGTCGCCCTCTTTGGTACCCCCACACGGATAAGGCATTGTAATCCGCTATGGTACGACCAAGGTGACCGATCCCACGGAAATACTCTATGGCGGAGCCGTCGCTGCCGTCTTTGCTTCCTCGCCCCGCTTCCCCGCCTTCTTCATTCGTGGCTGTGCGCGATCCACCTCGGCCTCGTTACCTTCGACTTCCGAGCGCTGACGGTCCTTCCTCCTCTGCTTCTTGCCTCGTGAGGTACATGCACTTCGCAAGCTCGGGAGGATGGCTACTTGTCCCACCTCACCAGAGTTCTCCGGGCGAAATGTCGACGACACGCCGACCTCAAAATTCTCCTCTGCTGCCTTCCAACATAGAGATCCCATGCATCATGAGTCCTTAACGGAAGAGTGTGTACACCACCGCAGAGTCGTTGAACAAGGCGTGACGGACCCCTCTAGACGAACTTTGTGGGTTCATGGGTCCGCACCAAGCAGACGCAAGAACATGTGCTTTAAGGTCCGCCAAATTATTTGGAGTACCTAGCCTTGTCTCTAAGTGCTCACACTGCAAGATCGTCACGAGCCTACTGCAAAACAAAGAAAGTCGCTCCCTCAAATATATTCTAGCAAACATTTCCATCTCAAGGTAAATTTATATGGTAAATATGAGTACCTAATTGTCTTTAATCCATTAGACAAAACAACTACATAAAAATAAGCCGCTACAACAAAAAATAGATAAATTAATGTCGCTAATACAACTACAAATAACTACACAAAATTTAGATCGCTAAAACAAATACATAAAATTAAATCGCTACAACAGATAATTACACCTAAAAAATTAGGCTGCATAACTACACAAAATTAATGTCGCTAATACAACTACAAACAACTACACAAAATTTAGATCGCTAAAACAGCTACATAAAATTAAATCGCTACAACAAATAATTACACCTAAAAAATTTAGGCCGCACAACTACACAAAATTAATGTCGCTAATACAACTACAAACAACTACACAAAATTTAGATCGCTAAAACAGCTACATAAAATTAAATCGCTACAACAAATAATTACACCTAAAAAATTTAGGCCGCACAACTACACAAAATTAATGTCGCTAATACAACTACAAACAACTACACAAAATTTAGATCGCTAAAACAGCTACATAAAACTAAGTCGCTACAACAAATAAATCAATTAATTAATGTGGCTATTACACCTAAAAAAATTAGGCCGCTAACACAACTACACAAAAATAAATTTCTAAAACAAATTCACTAAATTTATGTCGCTAAAACAACAACATAAAACTAAGTCACTACAACAAATAGATAAATTAATGTGGCTATTACACCTTTAAAAATTAGGCCGCTAAAACAACTACACAAAAATAGACCGCTAAAACAACTACACAAAAATAGGCCGCTAAAATAACTACACAAAAATAAGTCGCTACAACAACTACAAAAATTAATGTCGCTAATACATCTAAAAAAAATTACCCAGCTAGTACAACAACAAATCAATATGTCGCTAATCGTAATAGAAACTCTTCTTCTAATCAGAACCTAATTACAACTAATATAAATACAGATTGTGGTAGTCGTTTCTTCACGCAAATCAGCTCCTCACCACTCCTACAATTTAAATTGTTCTATCAGTTACGAACCACTCTGTGAATTAAATAAATTTAGCTCGCTAAAACAGCTACATAAAACTAAGTCGCTACAATAAATAAATAAATTAATGTGGCTATTACACCTAAAAAATTAGGCCGCTAAAACAACTACACAAAAATAAGTCGCTAAAACAACCGCACAAAAATTAGTCGCTATAACAAACTGCATAAAATTAAGTCGCTACAACAACTACATAAAAATAAGTCGCTACCTTCTATTTGTTTCAAACTAATCGAAAAGTGAAAGGAAAAGCTCTTTATTCCCCATGTTCCATTATCCGACTTATGTTCTTCATATAGCTTTCAGATGTAGTTATTCTATTGAAATTATGCCAAAATGAGCTTATTGATGTTACTTCTGTGATTACAATCAAGTAGCAACCGGATGCTTGCCCTTCTCAATGGTGGTCTAGGCCGCCTAACTTCCTGCTTTTCTAAGTCGCTAAAACAAAATTTAGGTCGCTAAAACAACTACGTAAACCTAAGTCGCTATAACAAATAAATAAATTAACGTGTCTATTACACCTAAAAAATCACGCTACAACAACTACACAAAAAGTTTCTAAAACAACTACACAAAAAGTTTCTAAAACAACTACACAAAAATAAGTCCCTACAACAACTACATAAAATTAACTCGCTACAACAACTACATAAAATTAAGTCGCTACAACAACTACATAAATTAAAGTCGCTAATACATAAATTAGCATCTAAAAAATTACCTAGCCAAGACAACATCAAATCAATATGTCGCTAATCGTGATATAAATTATTCTTCTAATCAGTAACCTAATTACAACTAATATAAATACTGCATCAGTAGTCGCCGCAATGCTATACTCCTTTCTTCACGCAAATCGCCTCCTCACTACTCCTCGCAAATTAACTCGTAAAATGATTAGCATCGCCTGCCCTCACCACCTCACCTACTAACTCAAAAATCTCTTACCGTCAGTTCGTCTTGAATGAGCGAACGAAACCGGAGAGGCTCGATTTATAGCTCCCTCTGCGAGTGCATGTACCTGCAAAAGCAAGGCAAATCACCGGGGTCCGGATATGCAATGGTACGCTTGCCAACGCGTGTGAGCTTTCTGCATGCGAGCCGAACCGGCCAAATCATTCTCGTGGAGGCATGCAAGCGAGCGGGACCCGGTAATTGGAAATCGCCGAAAGCACCGACAGAGCTCCGGAATTCTCGGCCAATTTCGCAGCCTCAGAATGCGAAATCTGACGTGGCGTCCGGTTTCGCATTTTCAGTTTGCGAATACATTATTTTCGCATTTTCAGTTTGCGAATACATTATTTTCGTTTTTTGAAAACGCGAAATACGCTGATTTCGCAGTTTGAAAACGCGAATACAGGGATTTCGCAATCTCAGATTGCGAAATTGCTGTTTCGCTTTTCCAGAATGCGAAATCTGTGGGGATTTTGGTAAATACGTGAGATTGTTGTATATTTCTGTAAATACAACGCTTCTTTTGTATAAAATAAAAATAAAGAAGCATCGATCCGTCCGTCCTCCTCTCCTACCTTTCCTCTTTACCTTTGGCTAATTAATACTTCGATTGTGGTACCCCATATCCATAATATATACGATATATCAGCGTGCACTGCGGCCGTGTGATGCTGAGGCCTGCATGCGCGCATCCAAGATAATAAGAATTAATCCGTCCAGCTAGGATCGCATACGTACGTACAGCCATGTGCGCCAAATTAACTCGCAGTATAGATAACCTAATTAGTTTCCAACATATATAGGAAATTAAACAGTAGTTATCGAACGTCGTCAGTATGTATCGATACGTGGCCGGCGGCTTTGACTAGCTAGACGACGATCGAATGTGTAGCTAGCAATGCTTGCTTCTGAGTTCTAACAATTTAGCTAGGGTTTTCGATCAGCATCTAGCTCTAATGATGCTTCCGATGGAAATCCGACAAGTTTGATATCCCAAATGCCTCATTTTTGTTTGGATTATATGGCCTGCCTGGGGGGATCGATCAGCGACAATCAGCTGATAGTGCAGTGCGTGCAGGTCGCTAGCTAGCAAACGTACATAGGTAATTTGTTAGTTAGTTAACTGGAACTTAATTAATTAAGGAAGCCACGCCATCATTCCATTATCCTATTGTGATGGTGCTACGGTTGCTACCTGCACTTGTGTATAAACTAAACTGGTCTGCAGATTATTAGTTAGACGGGATCCATTTGACCACTGAGCAGCACTAAGAGACCACTCACTAGTCACGAGTGACTATATTATTATTCCTTTCTTTCTTCTGCACGACTAGTACTGCATGTGACCTACACTCCATTTCCTAGCTTGTTCGTCATCTTGCATAGTGCTAGCTAGTTTGTACATTAAGTTTATTTCGTTTTACGACAAGTGCTGGCCCGCACGCACGAGCGAGGTATATTAAGTTTATTTCATTTTAGAGTAAATTGCACAAAACTATATGTTATTTATATAAATTATTAGAAAACTACATGTTTTAGTTTCTATTCTATAAAACTCTAGATTAATTTAGGAGAATTTATGTCACAAAACTATAGGTTCGAGATTTAACAGTTTCTAATTATAACATATATCATAGTGTGAGCTCATATGTCAGTCTCATACGTTCCTATTTCCTGTTTCACTCATGTGTAAGGCTGCTACGTGAGCTCACACTATCAGATCTGTTACAAGAAACGGTTAATTATAAAAACTATAATAGTTTTATAATACAAGTTCTCCTAAAATCTATACTTTTATGAAATATAAGCTATGTTGGGGAACGGGTAGACTACTCTAGCGAAAAAATCAAAATTTTCTACCGCGTAACCAATGAACCGCTGCAAGTTATAGATCACAAAATTACCACTAAACTTGCAAACCCGTAGTAGAAGTAGAGTCAATGTAGCGCGGTGGTGCAAATGTAGCTGTATTAGCCTCGCACCTCCTCCAACAGCTCCTTATGATCGTCGCGAGTTGCGGATCATCCTAGCATTGAAGCTTCGCAGCAATGCCTGCAAGGTATCCACACGTACAGAGCAAGAACATCACTCGTCGGAGTGCTAACACCGGCTGCGCGATTCTAGGCGGAGGAGGGGTGGCGGCTAAGATTTTTGAAAATTCTGAATTCCTATTCTTTCACACCATGTTCTAAAGCCGACACCTCCTTTTTCTATATAGATGTCCTATAATGGGTTTAACTCTTGAAGCCCATTAGGAACTTTAAGTCCATTACAACTCGGATCCTTATCCTAATTGGTTACAACCACTTAAGCGTGCGACCCTATAGATTCACATGCACTCAGACATGGCTGGAGTACCCCTATCGATCATTGAGTACTCCTACTCGACCATCGAATACACCTACTCAACCATCGGATACCCCTATTCGACAATCGAACATCCAATCAATAGTTAATAGCGGCCCCTAGTAGGGCTTACCAACTTTCGAGTATATGTAAAGATCGGACGAACCTCAACAATGTCCTACATGCATTTCCTTTTGCCTCACGATATTGGTCAAACCTAAGGCGGGTTATTATCATCCTATTTTGATGGTTCGACCACTCTTTCTCGATGCCGTGACTCGGATTCCCCGAATACATTGAGTTAACTCTTTAACTCGATGACTCGAGTAACATTTTACTCGAGTAGCACGCCCATGAATTTTCCGAAATCCGACCACTTGAGAGGTCTAGAGATATCTCTCCCGTTGTATAGAGGGGAAATCCTATCTTGATCGATCACGCCTCGGAGCATGTTTCATGACAAACCCGAAAGCCATCTTTATAACTACCTAGTTACGAAGTAGCATTTGATGACCCCTAAGTAAGCCATTACTGTCGACAATCGGGATCGCCAACCGCAGAAATGAAACAAGGGTCAGTAAGACTTGGGACCCGAGAGGGGCTTGGCTCAATGAGGAGAAGGGCTCGACGTGCTGGAGGTCGGAGCTAGGCGACAGCGAGCGTGAGACGGGATTTATATCGTTCGAGCCCTCGCAAGGTAATAGTTTCATCTCAGCCGCTTCATGCGTTGATCTTTGTTACTATCGAGTACGATGTGTATTACGCCTTGAGCTCAACAATGACGATGTCTAATGCTCGAGTTCTTGTGTGTTCGTGTTTTGTACATGCGCCCTCAGACCGCCTTTATAATCACTCGAATGTTGCTCGTTAACGGCGGGAGAGATTCCGGGAAGTGGCTTCAGGCGCATTGAAGGTGGGCTGCAATCGCCTTTGCCGCCCACTTCCGCTTTTGACGCAATTCACTGGATCTTAGTAACCGCTTGAGTAAACGCGACGCCGGGTTTAGGTCGAGGTCGAGCGGGATAAGGACTCTCACCGCCGAACTCGAGGTCGCCCGGCCCAACAACACCTGTGTCGCTGGGCCCAACGACGCCAGTGTCGGGTTGGGGCCTCCTGAGCTCGGGAGCCCGCCGACCGGTCAAGGGACGTGATTTAATACCCACACCAGGATACCCCGCAAAGAAAGTATACATCTATTTCAAGATCGCCCGAAGTTTTCTAGCCCCGAGTCCGAGCCAAGGAGAAACCGACATGGCCTTCGGCCCTCATCGAAAGGGATTTGCCGCCAACCTCGGGTCCTGGACGCACCCGCGGCCCCGACCGATCCAGGCCAACGCTCCGCAGTACCTACATCCGACCCGACCCGAGATCGTACTACCATAGGTTCGACCGGACCCCAACCAGGTCCCCGCAAGCCTCGGCCCCGCAATCTCTGCCACGTCAGCAGTCTACGCCGAGCGGGTCACCTGTCGCACATAACGGTAATATTGGGGGTGGACGGTTCCTTCCCAAGGCAGCCAGAGGGCGGCCTCAGCTAAAGCACCCATCTTATCAAGACGCCAAGATTCGACAGACGCCAGAGGATGATATGCGCCCTCCAAAAAGGCACCGCCTGCCAGGTGTCTACCCACCCCGCATGGGACGACTGAAGCTCGTCACCATCATGACCAAAGACCAGTCGCCAGACGAGGAGCCGCCCACATCATGACCGAAGACTAGGATGCCCGGACGGCGCATTCCCTTGTCTTCTTTTCAAATCCTCATGTAACCTGCCCCCCTCGGCCTATATAAAGGGAGGCAGGCCCCTTGGAGGAGGGGGATAGATTTTCTTTCCTTCACACGCACTCACGCGAGTTCGCTCACTGGCACCACTCCTTTAGATTTCTTAGGGCTCTCCAACCCGGGTCGGCGCCAGATGTAGGAAAACCTTACCGACCTCCTCTTCCCGAGCGAGTGCTAAGGGCCTGTCCTTAGCCTCCGTTTGTAATCTCTGTTTACTCTCCGAGCTCAGGGTAATCAAACCGCCACCACGAACTGCAAGTAGGGACATTCGGCCCGAACCAGTATAAATCTGAGGCTTCTTTGGTCTAACTATTCGAGGAGAGGGAGCGCGTGATCCCTTACACTTACGAATTTACTTGCTTGCTATAATAAACACCGGCTATGCATGCCCAGTAGGGGCTTCGCTCGCCATCTTCGCGATCTTCGGATTCCCATTTTCCTCCTCGATGGCCTTTTCACCGATGACGACGATTCGCGCTTAAGGGGCCGGATCCGCCTGCCCTCGACTTCATCACCGCCCCTGCGGAGAGTTCGTTTCGTCTTCGCCGCTTCCAGCGCGAGCACTGCCGAGCCTAGACTCATTATCCACACCTCGGTGACCTTCGGCTTGGGGAACCTCAAGGCCCCAAGGCGGAGTCCGCTCTACCGCCACGCTACCTCTAATGTCCCTCGCGAGCCCGTGCATGGTGGCATCACCCCACAAGCTCGCGACTGTGGCTACTGCCGCCATCCGCCGACCTCCGCTTCACGATCCACCGAGAGCCCTCCACCTCGATTCTGCTCGACGAGGAGCACACCTCCAGCAGTGTTGTACCGCTGAGTGCAACATGGTGGGCCGGACGCCCGCCACTACCGCTGCCCTGGAGCCGCCGCCCGCGTGCCGAGGCGCGGAGGCGGAACCAACGCGAAGACCGAGGCTCTCCAAGCTCGCTGAACGGAGCTCCAGCCGCAACGCGAGTAGCCGAGGCTCAAGAGGCCGAGCTTGTCAAACTCAGATCGATCGAGCAAGGCAAGCCTGGCTCAGATGCACTCCGCCAGACGCTACTACAAGCAGTTCAATAAGAGCTGGCCGAGGGGTCGCGACGACCCACCGATTTCCTCGTGCGGCCAGAATGTCGCCACCAAGAATGTTATTTCAAGCATCCCCGAGCCGAAGATCCGGGGCTAAGGCCACCTACCGAACCTCCGGGTCAGAACGTCGCTATCCAAAGATGTACACCTTCCGCTTCTCCGCCGGGCTTTTTCCACCACCCCACCAAGCAGCCGCCCCCAGATCACGGGGCGCCCGAGCGCCCCAGCCTTCTCGCACTCGGCGCTGAATACCCGGCGAAGTCGAATGTTCGTGGCACCGTGGGGACCCTAAGAAGACGGACGATGAGGCGGTCCACCCCGTCATGGACACGGGTTCGCCGCCACCGCAGCTCGAGCTCAGATGGTGCGGAGTCACGGGCGTCGGCGAAATCACGCCATGAACTTCCCCGCCAGATTCCGGCCCCACCAACATAACCAAGTACATTGGGGCCTCAACCCTTGTCCGTTAGAAGACTTCCGCTCGCATGCAGGGCGGAGGCGCCACGACGATCTCTTCGCATCCAAGACTTCCCATTTACTCAAGGATTCTCGCCGAGCATGGCTCGGTATTTACCTACGAACACCATTAGAGTCACGACCAAGAGCGCCTTCGCCGGTAACTTCCAGCACTTTACAAACGCCCAGGAACTCCTCGATCTCAAAGTCGCAAGCAAGAAATGGGAGTCTCTCCGATTACATCCTGCTTTCTCCCAACAATGCAACGAGCTCACCGACATCACCGACGCCGATGTTGTTGGGGCGATCTACGTGTACCTCATCGAAAAGCCCTAGTGCACAAGCCGATGCGCCAAGCCCAGACCACCAAGGAGCTCTCGACATTGTTACTCAAACCACGCCTCCCATGAGGAGGTCATGGGGTTATCTTTGACAAGGGAAGGCTGCGAGAGGTCCGCTTCGACACCGGTGCTACCTCTGACCGCTTCGACAAGAAGAAACGGAAGGGGAAGCAGGTCTGAGGGCCCCTGTGGTTGCGGGTAACCGATCGCTCGCCAGCAAAGAAAAGGCCAGATCCTGACCACTTCAAAAAATTGATGGACAGCCCATGTCCGCATCATGGGTATCCCACAAACACAAGTATTGTGGATCATAAACCCCGGCTGCTTATCTTCGAACCTCCTCACGGGGTAAAGGGAAGAAGCGCGACTCAGCACCAAATGCCGAGCCAAAGGAGGCAGCCGAAGAGTTCCCGGAACCTGACGGCTGCCTCATGATCTTTGGCGGACCAACGAGCTACGCCGACAAACGTCAGCAGAAGCTTGCATTTCGCGAAGTCCACACAGCGGCTCCCGCCGTGCCCAAGTACCTTCGGTGGTCGGAGTCACCGATCACCTTCGACCGGAGCGATCACCCTGATCACGTTCCGCACCCAGGAGATACCTTCCGTCGTGGCCCCCATTGTGGGACGGTTACTCCAAGGTGCTCATGGATGGCGGCAGCAATTTCAACATCCTCGTATGTTGAGACCTTCGATGTTCTCGGGATCCTCGCTCAAGTCTTCGACCGAGCAAGGCGCTTTTCCACGCAGATCGCTCCTCGCCCGCAGCCCATCCGCCAGCAGATTGATCTACCCAGAACCTTCGGAACCAGCTAACTTCCGCGACCGAGCCCTCACCTTCAGTCGTGGGGTTTCGCCCTATCACGCCATCATGGGGAGGCCATGTTACGCCAAGTTCATGGCGATCCCCAACTACATTTTACCTCAAGTCGAAGATGCCGGGCCGCGGAGTCATCACCGTGGCCGATCCTTTCACTCGCCATAACCGCGAGAAAACCAGCCAGAGTTGGCGCTGGCGATCATTAAGCCTCGCCGAGCTCGAGAATCTCCTAAGGAGACTCGAACCGCCCGACTCAAAGAAGTCGGATCCGGATCCTTCAAGTCCGCCGAGGATACGAGGAGGTCACGGCGATCCCAAGATCCGACTAAGACCGCGGCGATCGGGCTACGCCTCGCCAAATAGGAAGGCGCGCCACAACTTCCTCCGCACTAATCGGACGTTTTGCATGGAAACCTCTCGACATGCCAGCATCCCGGAAGTCGCCGAGCACTCCTTGAATATTCGCCCGGCCAAGATCGGTCGCCCAGTCCGCCCGCTTCGACGAAGAAAGGCGCAAGATCATCGGCGAACAAATCGCCAAGCTTTTGGCGGCAGGGTTTATAAAGAGGTCCGCCACCCCAATGGTCGCCAACCCTCAGGCCGGTAAAAAGTCCGCAATGGAGAATGTGTGTTGACTACATGAGCCTCAACAAGGCATGTCCCAAGGACCTTTTCCATTGCCCCGCATCGACCAAGTTGTCGACTCCACCGCGGGTGTGAACCCTCGTTTTTCTCGACGCCTACCAGGCTACCACCAGATAGCGATGAAGGAGTCCGACCAACTCGCGACATCATTCATCACCCCGTTCGGCTCGTTCAGTTACGTAACAATGCCGTTCGGTCTGAAAAACGCGGGTGCTACATACCAGCGATGTATGCAAACGTGTTTTGACGACTCGACGGGCGAACATCGAGGCGACGCCGACGATATTATCGCCAAAACTAAGAAGGTTGACAACCTTGTCGCCGACTTAGAGGAGACTTTTGCGAATCTCCGGTTTTTTGCATCGCTCAACCCCGAGAAGTGCGCTGGGTCCCTAAGGGAAAATCGCCGCTTCATCGCTCGAGCGCAGCATCGGTTTAATCGGAGAAAATCGCCGCGATCATGAAGATGGGACCGATCAAGAACCTAAAGGAGTCCGTGGTTGACGGATGCCTAGTGGCCTTGAGCCGCTTGCCTCCCCGCTCGGTGAGCGAATGCCGCTTATAAGTTGCTCAAGAAGTCCGACCGCTTCATCTCGACGCAGAAGCGCAGCAAAGTATGCGATCTGTGATTTTGGGTATGGGTGGTCCAACTTGGCATAAATTTTTTAAATACCGTAAATCTAACATGCCAATATACAATACGAGTATAGAATTTACCAAAAGTGCATCATGATATATTAATAAGGTGTCTTACAAACATCTTAAAATCAACAACCAAGTATGAAATTTGACTTAAAGAAACTTACACGACTACAATAATTTGAAGAAGATTACAGTACTACTTCTTGTTGGGTCTACGCTTTCTAATGGCCATGAAAGTGTCCATTATATCTTCTTCATTCACTTTAAAGAAAATATCTCGCCAATGAATGTGACTAGACAATCGTCCAAAAGACTATCACCCATCCTATTTCTCAACTTATTCTTGATGAAATTCATAGCGTAAAATGCTCTTTCAACACTTGCCGCCGCCACCGGTAGAATCAATACCAATTTGAGAAGTAAGTACACCAAATCATGAACTTTATGCCTATTTGTTTGAACAAGCTTTTACCGAGAGCTCAACAAGATTGTTTAGGCCTTTGAAGCTATCTTCTTTTCTCATGTCATCAATATAGTTCTCAAGTTGCATTTCAAGTCTTAATAATTCGTAACTCAAATATCATCGTAGAAATCGCAAGTCGACGTATCTTTGTGTGCATGAAAAGAAACAAATAAGCCAACATGATTCAAGACTACCATACAAGAAATATCATTAGAGTAGAAATCAACAAGTCTACGCACTATGTGTGCATCAAAAGAAGCAAATGAGTCAAGGATTCAAGGTCGCCATACAAGAAAGCAACTCCATATTAACCTCATCAAAGCGATTGTCAAGCTCTTGACTAATTTGATCAATGATCCCAATATATACTTCTCTTCTGAAGATCCCAATTAACTGATTCGGATTCAACAAAAACAGATTAACCTACGTTCACTAAAACAGTAATTTCTAATGATCCCACCGTTAGATCGATGTGAAATTTTAACTACTGAAACTAAAGTCAATTTTCAAGCTAACACAATAAAAATCAGCTCGATCGGATCTACGGATCTAAAGTTATTTTCTTCGCAATTTTACTGAATCAAATGCCAGACCAAATAAAAACAGATTGACTCACGTTCACCAAAATAATAATTCCCAAAGATCCTACCGTTGGATTGTTGTGAAATTTTAACTATAGAAACTAGATGCAATTTTGAAATTAACACAACAAGAATCAATCCGATCGGATCAATGGATCTAAAGATATTACCTTCGCAATATGACTGTCTCAGTAATGACGGGAATTGATCTTACCGCTACGAATCAAACTCTAAAAACGAAATTAATCAGGATTTACGAAGAGTTAACTAACCAAACTTGGAGGTCCGGATTGTGGAGGTGGAGCAGTAGTTCACGCATGCAAAAATAACAAAAGGTATCGATGAAGAAGTAGTTCACGCAACGTGAGATGACAGACGGCGAGTCGGCGAGATGCGAGAGCAGGCAGCCGAACCGACGGAATTTTTAGTCGCTGGAGGTCAGACCGCTTGGAATTTTGCGGCCGGGCCCACCCGCCCACCTTCTCGATCCGCCAATGAGCGCAGGAGGCCTCAATCGGCCGGCGTTTATTCACGCCTGTTGGTCGCCTAACGCCGAAGAATCGCCTTCCTACATCGCCGCCACGACCTGTGTCGTTAGCGCGCGCCGCTAGGAGCGAATCAAGAAGGCCGTGTACTTAAGGTGCAGCCGTGTACTTCATCGTCAAGTACTCTCTCGAGTCCAAGCGTCCGGTACCATCAGTGCGAGCCGCTTACGCGGTGCTCATCGCCAAGAGGAAGCTAGTCCACTATTTTGACCGGCACCCGATCTCCGTGGTAACTTCTATGCCGCTCGGCGAGATCATTCGCAGCCGTGACGCCTCCGGGAGAATAGCCAAATGGGCTCTCGAGCTCAACGGCCACGACATATCGTATGTCCCTCGGACGGCCATCAAGTCACAGGCCTTGGCCGACTTCGTCGCAGAGTGGACTGAAGCCCAGGCGCCACCCGCGCCCGAAGACCCTGAGTACTGGACGATGTACTTCGATGGGTCCTATACCAAAAACGGGGCGGGCGCTGGAATCGTCCTCATCTCTCCACTTGGAAACAAGCTTTAGTACGCGATTCGGTTGCATTTCGACGCCACCAACAATGTCGCCGAATACGAAGCACTCGTCAACGGTCTCCGAATTGCTGCCAACCTCGACGCACGCCGTCTCTACGTACACGGTCGACTCCAAGCTTGTCGTTGACCAAGTCATGAAGGCTTCTGAGCCTCGTGATTTATCGTATGAGCGATATCGCCGAGAGGTACGTGAACCGGAGGAAAGGTTCAAAGGACTCGAACTTCACCATAGCTACCGCTGCTATAATGGGGAAGCCGACCATTCGCCAACTCAAGCTTCCACCAGTGACCACCCCATCAGGATCTTCATCGCCGACTTCTACAAGCCCACCGCTCGGCTGGATTCTCCTTCAACATCCGCCGACCAAGATAGCGCCCACTCCGATCGCCGAGCGCTCAAGTCGAGCCTTCGAATCGGCCACAACAGATCGCTTGCCGACCGATCGAGGAAACCTTTCGCCGACCGATCGACCGACGGATCGCTTCCTCGCTGATCCCACCGAGGCCCGGCGCCTCGCCGACGGGCGAACTTTGTACCGGCCTGAGAAGACCTCTACAAGAGAAGTTCTCCGGTCCTCCGTGGCGCATTCGCTAACCAAGGAAGCAACCGCTGTTGACATCCACGCCGGATTTGCGGACATCATGCGACCTCGCGATCCTCGTGGGCAAAGCCTTTCGTCAAGGTTTTATCGCAACGGCGATGGCCGATGCCGAGCAAATTGTTCGTGACTTCTGCGAAGGTGCCAATTTTTGCTCGATAGACGATCTTCCCGCAAAGCCCCGCAGACGATCCCTATTACATGGCCGCTCGCCATTTGGGGCTTGATCTGGTCGGTCCCTTTAAGAAGGCGCCGGGGTTCGACACACCGCCGCCGCGTGGACAAGTTCACCAAATGGATAGAAGCTGCCGGCCGCCACCATCACTTCGCCCAGCGCCAACTTCTTCCGCGACATCGCTTCATCGGTTTGAGTCCCGAACTCCATCATCACCGATAATGGCACGCAGCTCACAGGAAAGAATTCTCAAGTTCTCGCGACGACTTTAACATCCGCTATAATCGGGCGGCCAGGCCCATCCGCGGACTAATGGCCGTGTCGAGCGCCCAACGGCATGATCCTCCAAGGGTCGGCCGCTGGATCTTCGACGATCGAAGAAATTATGGACGATGGGCACCGAGCTACCTCCGCCCTTTGAGCTCGCGACCACGCCGACCCGATTGACCGGATTCACACCATTCTTTTTGGTATTCGGCGCGGAAGCCGTTTTACCTACCGACCTAGACTACGGCGCACCGCGACTGCAAGCTTTTGACGAGGCGCTGGGCTCGACGCAAAAGAAGACACCATCGACTACCTTTGACGAGGTGCGCGATGTGGCCGCTGGCGATCGGGCCAAGTATCGCCAGACGCCGCGACGCTACTATGATCGATAAGTCCGCGGACGATCCTTTAGCTGCATGACCGTCCCCGCGCCAGTCCACCCAACGCCGGCAGTATAAGTCGTCCCTCCATGGAAGGACCTTCACCGTCGTGGAAGTCCTCCGACCCGTGACCTTTCGACTAAAGACGCCTAATGGCAACGCTAGACCCAATGCATGGAATATTGAAAAGTTAAGGCGATTTTATCCCTAAACTTTACCCTTATTCCTGCGACCTTGGCCAAACCATCGAGATCTGGCGACGCGATCGATCACACCGATCGTCGCTGCCGCCAAAGGATCGCCACCCGCATGTCCATCTAAGATCGTGCACCAATCGAACATCGTGACCAATCTCGATGGCAACCTTTGCCGAGAGCGCTACGCCCACGCCCAAATGGGCTATGGGGTCTCAAGTAGCGCCACACGGAAAGGGGATAACCATAGATGCTCCTTTATCGGTTTGAGACACGACTGGGCCAAGATTTTCATCACTACTTTCGCTTCCTCAAAGTATCGGCGCTCGCCCCACGCTCACAAGAACCTCGAAAATTCCTAAAGACTACGGTCATCCAAAGGAAGCTACCGTCACGAAGAAGAAAACGCATTGTAAGGTAAAATCCCCAAAAGTCGATTATGCAAAGCAGCGATATTACAAAAAAAAGAGAAGAAAAGAGGCGGAGGAGCTCCGGGCCGCCTCTAGGCTACGCTCAGCGTCGCCTCGTTCAGTGTCGCTGCCGAGCTGCTGCCGCCTCAAGACATCACCCACCACCACCTTCTCCGTCACGGCCGCCGACTCGCCGCTGGCTATTCACAGCACTTCAATCCCGGCGACGTAGCAATCGGGTCAAGGATGCGCTGCACCGGGCGCAAAGACGCCAAGACGATTTCGCCATGCACAGCGAGGCGCCTCGACCGCGAGCGGAACGCCACGCAGGCGCGGGCAAGTCGGAAAGGGCGCCGTCACGCCGTTAAGGCTGAAGGCGATCTCTATGAGTAAGCTCCAGGGCTCCGCAGCCTCACCCCTAGAGGCTCTAGACTCCTACCCATGTTCTCAAGGTCATGAGCAGGAGAGGAGACCTTCCATGAGGCAAGTTGTTCACAGAGATCGAGCCGAGGTCCTCCACGACGGCCTCACCGCCCGCTGGCATAACGTGTTCGCAAGGCCGTGGCGAGCTCCTCGAGGGCAACACCGAGCCTGCTCACCGCCACCGCCACAAGACTCAAGGCCAGCCCTTCGGCGGATCGGGTCCGGCTTGCCGAGCAAGCACTTCCGCCCCGAAGCGACGATCAGGCACTGTGACGCTAAGGAAGGCCCACCACGCTGGCCATGCCGCTATACATCGCTGCCGCGCCTTTGTCGAGAAGCGATGGCGCCCGCCTCCCATCGAGGCGGCCGCAGTAGTATAGCAGATGGTTCGCAGAATCTGCATTCAAAGCTACCGGGTCAAAACAACAACAAACCCAACATTAGCAACAAGAGGAAGATCGAGCTATCGCCGGGCGAACAAAGAAGACTCACTCGAACGAGGATTCTCGATACGGAAGATCGACGAGGGCAATACGAGCCTCCCCTTCGCGACGATCAACGACGGATCACCAGACGGATCTCTTGAGCCCGACCGGGTCCGCCACGCTTCCCGCTTGCCGCCCTACGATCATCGCCGCCACTCGCCATCAACGCTTCTTGCCTTTCGATCCTTCCCCTTCGGACGAAGGGCAAAAGCAAAACAGAAGACGGAGGAGGTGAACTGCATAATGGCTTCGCACCATATTTATAGGGCCGGGCAGAGTGGTCAGCGTGAGTCATCCGGCGACGCGCCAGACATTAATCAAGACGCTCCCGCGACAGACGTGTTCTCGCCCACACCCCATGCCTCACATTAAAATGCGACGTGACGGTTGGGGCGAAAGGACGCTGTGCCGATCAAGAAAGCGCAGAGCGATTCCTTCGATTGCTCAAGACAGATCGATCAAGGGGCAATGACGCCAAGCAACGTCTGAATAGGCCACGGTGGCCCCAAGCGAAGGTCTCGGCCGCCACAACACCTCCCGCATTCAAAACAAAAGATAAGGCAATCTTTTCCTTAAGAGTTTTTCCGTATCCATTTTTCCACTTCGAGTCCCCACATATCGCTCATGGGCTGCAAGCTCACACACTTTCACGGGTCGGGTGACCGGGTCGGCTACATGGTCCTCCCTAGCGGTAACCCCCTCAACCCGAGCACTACTACCGTGTCTCTCATGTCGTTAGCTATGGTAGTGCTCATGAAGGAGGAAATACCCATGCAGAGCCCCCTACCGGCCGGGAACACTCTCTCTGGCAAGTATGGATGAGCGACGTATACCTAAGGTTCCTACACTCATGCGGGTCGGGCAATCTGGTCTGCCATTTGGTTCCCCCCACGATGGTAACCCTCTCGATCCAAATTCATAACATTTTGCAGAGGAAATCGCGAAAAGCAAGGAGCAATATGACGAAAGGTAGGAAAACTTACCCCAGATTTGGTGTGCCCACCGAATCACGCTACGGCCAAGTACATATCGACCGATTGCTCGCCGATCAAAGCATCGCGGTCCCGTCACAAACGCCACGACAAGTCACGGAAGACGACGCTTCGATCATTTCGCTTCCCATTTTTATTCCCGCACGCACATTAAATGCCCGCAGGATGTCGAGATCGCCCGGGCGAAACGCCCATGACTTTTTTAATCTCCGCCTCTGTGTCGGCTCGCACCGACCCGGGCAGAGGAAAAGCCCACTAGGCCTTCGCACCTCGAGGTGGCGAGAAGGCTTAAACGCCTGACGAATAAGACCTGGCCGTGGGACCCAAAGGCAGGATCCACCGGTGGATCCTTGCCGAATTTCCTACAGCAAACGAGCGAGGGGCGAGTTTGAGGCGAACCCTGGGGTCTTTAGTTGGGTTGGCGACGACCCGATCGCTTTAACTCACGCCCGAGACCATACTTCAAACTCTCTCATGAGCTCTCGAAGGGCAAAGAACCACCGCGCTTCGAAGTTACGAACGGCTCGGGGTCCCAGACGGATTGAGTAAAGAAAGGTTTTTATGGGTCGCTTCACGGCCGGACACCGACGAGGGATCGTCCGCCGGAGATCGCCGATCTCTGTGGCCCACTCGGATAACCCGCTTGCAGCCCACGAGTACGGTGTTCGCCGACGAGGCAAACACGCTGCTTCGCCACCCCTCTAGGTCCCACACCGCGACGGGCGATACGTGGGATCGACAATGCCTCTCTCGCAGATCACCTCGCCCGACAAGGACTCGAGATGGATGCTCCACGCCCAGCCTACTGGCGAAAATAGCACTAACACGCCCAACCACGGCGTAAAAATAGCACTAACACGCCCACTACGGGCAGTAAGTGGCACTAACACGCCCAGCCACGGCAGTAAAAATAGCACTAACACGCCCACCACGGCGTAAAAGTGGCACTAACATGCCCACCACGGCGTAAAAATAGCGCTAACACGCCACATGCGCGTAAAAATAGCACTAACACGCCTAGCTACGACGCAAAAGCGCCGAATCGAACCTCTCGCAGAGGCATCCGGACTTCCCGCGATCATGGCTGGCTTTAGCTACGACGTTAAAACAAGCACCGACCCGAACTCACACGAAGGCACGGGCCTCCCTGCCGCCACGGCCAAGGTCCACCGAACGATGTGGTCGCAGATAGGCCCTCCGACCAGCTCGGCGGGTTCATCTTGGCTCGTGAAACCCCGACTAGCTTCTCCGACCGCTTTCGGGGCTCGACATCTTCACCGGAAGGCCACACACTCCAATCGAAGCAATCGACAATGGTTGACTCGGCCGAGCAAGACATCCTCTCTCAGAAGACTGTTTCTCTTTGCGCCACACCATCTGCCAAGAGGAACATACCAACCGAAAACGGGAGGCCCCTATAGGAACGCCAAGCTTTCAGACGTACTCGGGGCTACTGACGAATACCCATACCAGGGATACCCCGCAGCAAAGTATACATCTATTTCAAGATCGCGTTTCTCCGAGTTATCTAGCCCCGGAGTCCGAGCCGAAGGAGAAACCGACATGGCCTTCGTCCCTTACTGGAAAGGGGATTTGCCGCCGAACCTCGGGTCGGACGCACCCGCCGGCCCCGACCGATCCAGGGCCAACGTCTCCGCAGGCACCTACTCCGACCCGACCCCGCATCAGGTACTACCACAGGCTCCGACCGGGACCCCAACCAGGGTCCCCGCAAGCCTCGGGCCCAGATCTCGCCACGCCGCCATCGCCCACGGGCCACCCGTCGTGACGAACGGTAATATTGGGGGCAGACGGTTCCTTCCCAAGGCAGCCAGAGGGCGGCCTCAGCTAAAGCACCCATCTTATCAAGACGCCAAGATCTCGACAGACGCCAGAGGATGATATGCCTCCAAAAAGGCACCGCCTGCAGGTTCACCCACCCGCATGGGACGATCAAGCCTCGCTACCATCATGACCAAAGACCAGTCGCCCAGACGAGGAGCCGTCCACATCATGACCGAAGACTAGGACGCCTGGACGGCGATTCCTTGTCTTCTTTCAAATCTCGTAACCCGCCCCTACCTATATAAAGGGAGGCGTGCCCCTTGGAGGAGGGGGATAGATTTTCTTTCCTTCACACGCACTCACGCGAGTTCGCTCACTGGCACCACTCCTTTAGATTGCTCAGGGCTCTCCGACCCGGGTCGGCGCCAGATGTAGGAAAACCTTACCGACCTCCTCTTCCCGAGCGAGTGCTAAGGGCCTGTCCTTAGCCTCCGCTTGTAATCTCTCACACTCTCCGAGCTCGGGGTAATTCAAACCGCCACCACTTAACTGCAAGTAGGGACATTCGCCCAACCAAGATAAACTGAGGCTTCTTTGGTCTAACCATTCGAGGAGAGGAGCGCGTGATCCCTACACTTACGAATTTACTTGCCGGCTATAATAAACAACGACAGACGCCCAAATTTCTGCTAGCCCCCGAGGCTTAAGGTCGGGCAGGACACGGCCGACCTTGAGCCTCCACAGACGGGCCGATTTCCCGAGCCTTCGGCTGAGGTCGAGGTCAAGGAACGTAACGCCAAAGCCGCGATTTAAACGACACCGGGCGCTTCTTGATCTCCGAAACTCCAAGACGGCCGACAATGAACTGTTCATGACGCTGATTACACAGCGTGGCCTTTGAACTATTCTCGTCTCATCACCGACCGCGCGCTTCTTCGAACGCCTCGACCATGGGTCCGTAGTGCCTTGGCCCTATAAAACATGCGATCACGCCATTCTCCAAACTCGCTTCATCGCGGGCCTTTGTCTTCTTGCTTTGAGCCCCTTCTTCCTCCGACCAAAGTTCCTCTCGATCGCATGGCTAAACTCGAAAAGCTCGACGGTGTCGAGGATGAAAGAGCTCGAGAGCCTGGGGCTGCTGGATCAATATTCATGGCGACTGCCGGAGACGACGAGCTCGTCAGCACAGAGCAGTACATGCTCTTTGGCCTTCGGACGCCGGAGAGCGAAGTTCTTCGCAGACGCCCTCACCGTCTGCGAGATCGAAGTTGATCAACTGTACCCAACTCCATCCTTCGCTTCCGTCTTCTTCACTGCGGCGAGGGGTTCCTTGGAATCCTTCCCACCCTCATTGCTTTTTTCGCTTTTCTCCTTTTTCCGCACGGAAGGACCCGTGGTCGGGTGCCTCTACTCGGCAATGACGGAATTCCGTGGTCCTTCCCGCAAGCACGCTATCATGACTCCTCGACCCGTGGTCCGAGCGATGGTTCTATCTGAAACGGGCGAGGGCGCTACCGAGTTCAAGGGTACGCCTGCGGAATAAGGAGACCCCGAGTCGGTGACTCGACGACGACCAAGAGGCCATCGCGACCATCCACATCTCGCGCCACATGAGGCCTCACCGCAAAGCCATCGCCAATGACTTCTCGAGAGGTTTGTGTTCCCTCGCGCGAGGGAGCACCCTTTTACGAGATCCAAGGTCGCGATGACGTGACTCGCGAAGAGACGGCTTGAAGTTATGTTGCCTCAATATTTGCTGCGGATTTGCTCCCTGGCTCCTCTTGACGACTTGGTCTCTTTAGCAGCACCGAGGGAGTCCTGGATCGCTGCCCGAATGAACGAAATGTTCGGAAAGGCCACGAACGACTATACCCTCGACGAGTCCGTGCCGAGGAATGTATTGCGCCGCAAAGACGAGGTAGGCCTCCTCCCCCCCCCCGACCAAGAACTCAGCTCGAGTGTCCAAGAGGCTTTTCTTGAACCCCGCATGCTCGCAGGATCACCTAGAGCTGACCGAGACGGCCAGGAGGATGCTTCTGCTGCCCGGCGGCAAGAAGGGGAAGAAGAGGCCTCTCGTGCCCGGGGCGGACCACCAGGTGGTGAAGACACCTCACGTCGAGTGGGGTGATCGCGCCACGGTAAGGATTCCCATGGCCGAGCCCCCAGGTTCCTTGCTCGTGCTCATTCGCCTTCTGATTCGGGTCCCCTTTCACAGCAACAGAGCGCGGCCGCTGCCGCCAGGACCTTGAGCCCCCGGCCAGCCCAGGACGCCCAAGGTCGGGCTTCCGTGTCCGCTGCCATGATGATGCACCGCACGAGCCCGAGGTCCTGTGCCGCTGGGCGCGAAGCTAAGCGCCCGCAAAGATCGGGCAAAGAAGACCTACGCCGGCCCTCGACAAGGCGGAGGCTGGTGACTCAGGTGAGTTTTTTGGCTTTTCAGTTCGCTCTGCCCCCTCCGTGTCTTTCCTGCTTAGTGCCTGTTCTTGATCGCAGACCTTGAGCGCCCACGCTCGAGACTTGCCCGTTTTGACGATGGTCGCTGTCCAGTGGCGCAGTCCGAGTCCGAGGAGGAGGAGAACGCTTCGCTGGCCGCCCCGCCCGACCTTCACGCCTCGACGGGACCCCTCGGGCCTCCAAGCCCGCCCCTTGGTGAGTTCTACCAAGGGGTCGACGACCCGGCGAGGAGGAAACCAGCCACGACTCAAGGAGGATTACAAAGATCGGGAGGCGGGGCCGCGCAGCCGACCTCCCGAGGTCGGCGGAAGGGCACCCAGAGTGCCACGGCCACCGCCATGAGTCGCCCAGCTCACCCGACCACGGCCGCCGGGCGCCAAGTCGCGACGCCACCGGCCACCAAGACGGCGCTGCCGCAGAGCGCCAGACCAAGGCAGCATGCGGGCCGGCCGCATCGAGGTCGTGGCATCCCAGCCACGGAGGTTGTCTCGCGCCATGAGGCCTTGCAATGGGCCGGCCATCGCCCTCGTAGCCGGAGGCGAGCGGAGCTCGACCACGGAGGTAGGGGCTAGCGTTGTTGTCGCCCCCTCCCCTGCCGGCGAGCCGAACCCTCTGGAGGAGGCGACGGAATCCAAGTCGTCGCTGCGCGCGAGCCTAAAGATCCTGGCCCCAGTGCGCCGGTGTGGGCTGCGGTCGACCTCACCCCAGGAGCAATGGGCGACGAGGAGGAGGAAATCTCCGTGGATCAGACGACGATCACGAAGAATATACTCGCACGTGTCGGGACCCGGATGTGCAAATCAAACCTTCAGATATATCGCGACTAGTCCAGATCACGCTTAGTGCACACAAAGGAAACATAGATGATATATCATTCCATACATCGAAATAACTAAGAAGAAACAAATTATTATTGAATAAAACAAACGACCTTATGGTCAAGGTTCATACACCAATGCCTCTTGGCTTAAGGAAACAAATAAAACTGCATGCAAATGGAAATAAAATAACTTGGGCCATTCGACATGCCACAGTAATCGTCTGGGAAACGCTTCCTAGTCGACGTAGTCTTCATAGTACTCCTCCTCTTGATACTCATTACCGGTCCTTCTCAAAGAATCGAACAACAGGCATAAAGCCGTGAGTACAAACGTACTCAACAAGCCGAGGAAATGATGCAATATATTCATGCACGGTTTGGATGCTTTGATAAAACAATAATAAATAATCGATAAATCAATGGTAGACAACATGAACAGAATGACGAGGCATCACCCTACATCACTCAAACAAGTATCAACCACACAATTCAACAAAGATAGCTTGAGACAACAAAACAATAGTGAACTCCCTGCTCACATCCCAACCATTCCACATTTCAAGAAAATACTCTATACCCCGTGTGAAATCCACGGCTTGTCCATGACCGTGACACGGCTATTCAATAGTTTACACTCTGCAGAGGTTGTACAGCTTTACCCACAAGACATGATCATCCCTTAATGCCGCGCTAAGAACACACTTCCTTTGGTGTGTCACAGAGAGATCACTACAAAGCCTTTACAATGCATGTCTAAACCCAAGATCGCCCTCTAAGGTTTACGCCCTCGGGGCCCCTCTTGAGCCATGTGAGTCTACCCGTCCATCTCGGACCCCACACCAACAACTGGCAATACTCAAGTCTGGACATTGCAAATTAATCAGCTCGGTCCGTCCCATACCGGACTTGTGGTTGCACGGTTAGGCCCAGTTCAATGGCGCACAAGATTAAGTCCTTACATTGTCTCAGGCAAGACAGCCACATCCCAATATGCTAAACAGCACCCCCTTTAATGCACGATCAATTGCCCAAGGGAAACATTTTGTTTAACCCAAAACCAATGGCATCCCCTGCCATGATACAACAAGTTTTACAACAGTGGTCAACAGCCACAATTCAATATCTCATTAAGTCAAGATTAACATTAGCTCACAGGTGATATGAATCCCATCGGACAACTAAGCATGGCTAAGCATAGCTACGATAACCCAATGCTGGTACTATGATTATGTCCAACTAATAATGTCCCAACCTATGGTTAACAATGGATACATGGCATTCCAATAATCAAAGGGGCATACTCAAACAGGTAAATAGCTACTCCCATAAACTAGCATTGTTACACAAATAGCATGCAATTGTATAAAACAAAGTACTTTTGCAAACATGGGTTCAATATGATCAAAGGTCTACGACTTGCCTTGCTGTTCAGATGCTGAGTCTTGGTCTTCGAAGTCTCCGTTCGCTCCTTCGGAATTCGCGTCTACCGGAAAATAAAGCAACAAAACCAAATAAATACAAAACAGAGAAACAAACAAGCTCAAAATTGAAAATAAATGGCTCTGGAATGTAGAGCTCAATTTTACAAAAATTTAGAAATTTGAATCACTCCAATCGGAGTTCGGACGAAGGAGAACGGGCCTCCGGAAGATTTAATTCAGAGAAAATCAGAGAAATTCACATGGGGTGACACGTGGCAGCTTGTGATTGGCTGGGATTTTCGGTTTTTTGAAAAATTAGAAAAAGGAAAAAGATTTCCCCCTGACACCTGGGACCCACATGTCAGCGAGACAGTCTACGGTAGACCGAGAGCACCGAGGCGACATTTGGCTGATACGGTAGACCGCGACGACGTGGCATACCACGTGGCGGCTAGAGCTGACATGGCGTTGACGCGGCGGCTGACGCGGACGATGACGCAGCATGGGAGCGGGGTTCGGCCACGCGGCAAGATCCTGAACGTCGGCTCCGAATCGGACGGCGACGGCTGATGCTCACGGCTGGGGGGACGCGGCGCGATCTGGAGCGTCCACCGCAGACGGACGGTGGTTTGCGGCCCGACGGGCGAGGGATTTAGCGCTACTCACCGGCCGTGAGGAAGACGACGAGGAATACGGCGAACGGGCGGCAGATCGGCCGGAAGACAAAGCGGGTCCGGAAGAGCTCGACGCGACGAGTGCGATGGTGCAACCGATCACGGCGGAGGACGACCGGAGAGAGGGCGGCGAACTTCGGCGAGCTCGTTCTCCTCGACGGCAGGGTCTTGGGCGGCGAGAAGTAGGGCGGCGGGTGCGGCGCGGAGAGGCGAACCTCGGGCAGTGCGTGGCGTCGACTTAAATAGCTTAGGGAGGCGGGCCCAACGCGGAAAACACGGAAGGCGGCGTGCGGCGCGAGGTCTCCGAGGCGGATTAGGTTTAGGGTTTGCAAGGCGAAGTTACGCGGCGATCTCAACCGACGCTGCGGCGCGACGGACGGCCATTGCTAAGCAGTTACATTTGGCTGGCGAGGAGAAAGGTCAAGCGGCGGGCTGGGCCAGGCCAAGGCGCTAAGGAACAGGAACGGGCCGGGGCAAATTCGGCCCGAAGGGATTTTAGAAATTGAAAACGCTTTTCCAATTTAATAAATTCCAGAAATTCAAATAACTCCAAATAAATTCAAATAAATACCAAATAAATTCATAAAAATCTCCAAAAATACAGAAAAATTCCTTGAAGCACAAGGAACCCAATAAAAACTAGAAACCTTTGATTTGATGCATAGATTAATCAAATAAAATCTTATAATTATTAGAAAAATCAATTTAGGCTTCGGTTAATTTCAAGAAATTGCAAATGATTCATTTTTGATTTTAAACATTCCAAAACTTCAAATTTTGGGATGTTACATCACGCCTGGAGAATCGACTTCGCGGGTAAGGGCCCCACCGCGCACCCCGTAGCTTGTTAGCCTGAGTTCCCTGTTTTCTTTCTTAATTCGGGCCACCCTTTCTGTTGTGAAGGCGATCGACCATGTCTCCCTGGGGCTGCAAGGCCTTCAAGAGCATGCCGATGTGCTGAGGGGCCTCCTGAACGCGGTGGAGGCGCGGGAGGCTGAGCGCTCGAGGCTCATCTGGACCATCGAGGTCGATCAAGTGGAGCTCGAGCAGAAGGCCGGGGAGCTTGTCGATCTTCGCCGAACGATGAGGGCGCAGGAGGTAGCCCACGCGCCGAAGCTCGAAAGGCACCAGACCTCCGAGCGCGAGCATGGCTTCAAGGCCGTGGAGCAAGAGCGCACGCGATCGGCCAAAGCGCCGCGCCGAAGGGCCAAGGTCGGCGCGGAGAAGGCCGCTGCGGCAAAGCCCCTCTCCGGGCGCGTCCCCAAGCTTGAGGCCAAGGTCCTGGAGCTCGAAGAGAGGCTTGGGCGCGCCAACGAGGCGATCGAGGCAGAGCGGGCCAAGGTCGAGGTGATGGAGAAGGCCGCTGCGGAGCAGGCGTCCTCCACGGCGAAGGCGTCCCCCGAGCTCGAGGCCAAAATCCTCGAGCTTGAGGGGAAGCTCGAGCACGCCAGCAAGGCGTTCGAGGCCGAGCGGTCCAAGGTTGAGGCGCTGGAGAAGGCTTCTGCGGAGAAGGCGTCTCCCGGGCTCGAGGCCAAGACCCTGGGGCTCGAGGAGAAGCTCGTCGCAAGCCAGCGGGCGAGGAGCGCCTGCCTAACTCGAAGATTTAACGGCGCCGAAGCGGCGGATGCCTCCACGCGAGCCCTCCAAGACAGAGTGAGATAGCGACCTTGAGAGCCAAGGTAGCCGAGCTCGAGTAGGAGAAGCTTGCTCACGAGATGGCCGAATTGAAGAAACGCTTAGAGCAAAATGTTCTAACAGAGCCAAATTCCTTTTGGAGAACAAAGAAAGGCTTTTGTCTTGGTATACTTTCATAGTCGAGGATATTTGGAGTTCGCCCTTGTCGTTCTTAGTCCGAGGTTTCTTAGGTCGTGTGTTGATGCGGTATCCTCATCCAGCCCCAGTTGGGTCCAAGGTCGAGCAGCGCCGGCCTTGGACACAAGACTTAGACTCAGGCAGTTGACCACGACCTGTAGAGTTGAGGAAGGGTTCGCAGGGAAAGATCGTGACAAAAGCGAGTTCAATAAAGAGATGGTCGCACCCAGACTAACGTTCGAATCACGACCTTGACCACGCACACTACGGTCAAAACCGCGAGGCTTTTGGCTCGAGCCCGGGCACAGGGGAGAGCCAGATTGCGAATAGATTCGGCTTACGCTTAGCTCGACCACTGGGGGTGAACGTTAAGCTCGCGGGGCTTTAGACCAAGAGCGAGTGCGCAGTGCACGAAGGTCGTGCTCGAAAGAGTATCGGGAAACAATGACAGTGTAGTTACAAACGAAAAAGTTATAAAGGACGAGAATAGAAGAACAGCTTTACTGAAAATTTAAGGTATAGAGGTTACACATAAAACTTTTGAAGCTGATCTATGTTCCACGAGTTAGAGAGCTCTCTACCATCAGGCATCGCTAGCCGGTAAGCCCCGGTGCTATCTGTTGAAACGACTCTATAGGGGCCCTCCCATCATGGGATAGCTTGTTGGTGTTGGACGAGCCCCGAATCCATCTTAGGCTAGGTCCCCAACAAGGACCTTCCTAGGTCAGACGACCGAGACGCATGTCTGCGAAGAGCTTGCGTAGTGCGTTGATCGTGGCAAAGGCAGCACGGCATCTTACTTCTTCTGCGAGGGTAAGGTCGAGACCGTTCGTGCTCGGTCGACTGTCGACTGCCGACTCGGCAGAGCCAACAGAACCTCGGGAGGCGGGGCGGCTTCATGCGAACAACACGAGCCGAAGGAGTGGACCTGTGGCTCGGTGATTGTGTACGAATAGACCATAAGACGGTGGGAAGTTCGCCCACCCAGTCTTGTCGTGGCGCTCGAGCTCATCTGCAACTCGCTTCTTGACGCCTTGGACGACGGCTGTTGGCGCTGTTCCGCCCGCTCCGCTGCTCTGGGGTGAGCCACGTAGCAAAGCACACTTTGATGCCGAGGCCCTCGCAAAACTCCCCGGAACAACTCACCGGTAAACCGAGTTCCGTTGTCGCGATAATCTTGCATGGGACCCGTGCACCGTGACCACAAACAAGCGGAAGAAACGGACGGCCGCGAAAGCGGTGATGGTCGAGACCGCTCGGCTTCAATCCACTTGGTAAAAGTGTCCACAAAGAACGAACAGAACTTCTTGCCGCCGATCGCCGAGGAAAAGGGCCGAGAATGTCCAAATTTCTGTGTCGAGAAGGGCGAACAAGCGGATAGTCTGAAACGCGATGCGGGTTGATGCGACTTCCGGCGTGAAATCGCATGCTCGACAAAGTGACAATGTCACGAGCATCCCGGTTACCAAGGCCGCAATACCCCATACGGAATGCCTTGCCGACCATCGTCCTGTATGAAGAGTGCGCTCCGCAGAGGCCTGAATGAATGTCATTTAACAGGTACTTACCCTCCTCCGTAGAGATGCACCGTGTCAGAATGCCGGAAATGTTCCGCCTGTAGAGCGTCCCCCCGACGAGCATGTACAAACTCGCCCGGCGCTTAGTCCTGCTCCTCTCGGCAGGGTCGGGCGGTAGGTTGCCTCTTGCAAGGAAGTTAAGGATTGGTTTAGCCCAGGAGGGAGTACCTTCGACCACGGCGAGCAAGACCTCCTGGGAAGAGATCAAGGGAGCCACCATGGTCTCCAGAATGACATCGGGCGGGACCTCGTCGTCGAAGGAGGCGAGCTTGGAGAGGGAGTCGGCACCCGTGTTGTCTCTCCTTGGTATGTGCTGGAGCTCCAGGTTCTGAAACCATTTCTCCATCTTGCGCACCTCGGCTAGGTACTTCGCCATTGAATCGTCCGAGCACTGGTACTCCTTGTTGTATTGATTGACGATGAGCTGGGAGTCACCTTTAACGATCAACCGACGCACTCCCAACGCTTTGCAAGCTCGTAGGCCCGCCAAGAGAGCTTCATACTCGGCTACGTTGTTGGTCGCTGGAAACTCAAAGCGAACTACGTACCTCAAGTGGTCGCCGCGCGGGGTGAGAATAAGAATTCCAACCCCCGAGCGCTTGAAGGACCTCGAGCCGTCGAAAAACATGGTCCAGGGCTTTTCTTCCTCGACCTCAGGATCGGACGCAGGTTGCGATGTGTCGGTGTTTCGTGAAACCGGCAAGTAAATTTGTAAGTATAGGGGATCACGCGCCCCCTCTCCTCGAATGGTTAGACTAAAGAAGCCTCGGATGTATACTGGTTCGGGCCGAATGTCCCTACTTCCAGTTTGTGGCGGTGGATCTCGTTGCTCAAAGTATGGGAGATTACACGCAGGGGCTAAGGATAGGCCCTTAGCGCTCGTCCGAACGGGGAAGCTCAGGAGCTTCGAACGATCATCCGGGTCGGGAGAGCAAGCGAGATGGGATGTGAAGAAAATGAGGGAGCTCGCCCCGTTGCCGGGGACCCTGCCTCCCTTTATATAATCGGAGGGGGCAGGTTACATGAAAGAAAAGAGGTAGGGGGTATGCCACGCCCGGGAGTCTTAGTCTTCGGTCTTTGATGATTGACAGGTCCCTATTCATCCCATGCTGAGTTGGTAGACACAACAGACGTCGTTCCTTCAGGAAGGTGCGACCGCCTCTGTCACCCCCGCCAGATGTCGACGCCGCCTTGTGCCCCGACACGCCTCGGGACGGAGCACGCTTTTCATCGCGCTGGCGGGCAAGTGGACGTGCGCTTGACTTAGCGGCCCCCTGGCCGCCTTGGGGAAGAGCCACCTGCCCTGGTATGGCCGTCGTGTCCATGGGGCGTGTGACCGGCTTGGAGCCGACCGATGATGTGGCGGAGGCCGTCAAGCTGGAGCTCTTTGGGGCTCTGACCCTGGCCTGGTCGGGGCCTGCGGGGGCGCCCGACCAGCGACCAAGTCGAAGCATCCCTGAAAGGCCTGATCGAGGCCGAGGGTCCTTCGTGACCCCTTGGGACCAAGGCTAGGTCTAAGATGGTTTATTTGGTGTTTCGGCCAATATTCAGAGATAATCCCAGCTTGCTGTGGGGTACCCCTGGTATGAGTACTCGTCACGATGTTTGCTCGACCACGAAGTCGGCAAGCGCCTGCGACTTGATGGCCGTTCGGGCTACGACCTGGATATCGAATGCCGCCAACTCCATAGTCCACTTGGAGATTCGCCCGCCGCCTTCTGGGTTCCACAAGATGTCCCCGAGCGGAAAATTGCTCGGGACGACCACAGAGTGTGCTTGGAAATAATGTCGAAGCTTGCGCGAAGCCATGAGAAGAGCGTACAGCAATTTTTGTACCTGCGGGTAGCGTTCTTTCGGGCCGTGCAAGACTTCACTGACATAATAGATTGGGTGCTGCTGGGATCCCCGCTTGGCCACCAGGACGGCACTGACAGCTTGAGCGGTGGCCGCAAGGTAGAGTAGCAATTTCTCGCCGGGTTGCGGGGTCGTAAGCAGGGATGGGGTCGACAGGTATACCTTTAGCTCGTCAAAGAACCGCTGTGCCTCCGGCGTCCACTCGAAGCTCCCATGCTTGCGCAGAGCTCTGAAGAACGAAAGCCCGCGCTCGCCGAGCCTCGAGATGAACCTGCTGAGGGTGGCCATGCGGCCTGTGAGGCTTTGCACCTGCTTGACCGAGGTCGGGGGCGCCATCTTCTCGATCGCCTCGATCTTTGCTGGGTTCGGGCCAACCCCCGAGCCCCCGATCACGTAGCCGAGCACCTTCCCTGACGCGGCGCCGAACACGCACTTCTCAGGGTTGAGCTTGATCTTGTGCCTGTTCAGGTTGTTGAAGGTTTCCTCGAGGTCGCGAACATGGTCACCCTCGGAGGGGCTCTTGACGATGATGTCGTCCACGTAGACCTCCAGGTCACGACCGATCTGGGGGTCGAACGTCTTGGTCATCAGACGCTGGAACGTAGCCCCCGCATTGCGCAGAACAAACGACATGGTCGTGTAGCAGTAGGTGCCGAACGGGGTGATGAACGACGTCTTGCTCTCGTCGTCGACCGCCAACTTGATCTGATGGTACCCTGAATAGGCGTCCAAAAAGCTTAGCATCTTGGCGTTTGCGGTGGAGTCAACGATCTGGTCGATGCGCGGGAGCGGGAAGTTGTCCTTCGGGCAGGCCGAGTTCAATCCCGTGTGATCCACGCACATTCTCCACTTTCCGCCCTTCTTCTGGACGATGACCGGGTTGACCAGCCACTCAGAGTAGTCGATCTCGCGAATGAAGCCGGCCTTCAAAAGCTTCTCGAGATTTTCCTTGATGACCGCGACCTTCTCGGGGGAGAAACGACGCAGTTTCTGGCGTACAGGTCGAGAGTCGGGTCTCACCTGTAACTTATGCTCGATCGCCTCCCTCGGGACGCCAGGCATGTCCGCAGGCTCCCAAGCGAATATGCCCTTGTTGGCGTAGAGGAAAGTGACGAGCTCGAGTTCCTATTTGGAACTCAGCTCGTCCGAGACATGGATGCATCTGGTCGGGTCGCCTTCCTCGAGCGGCACAGCCTTCGTCCCCCCACTGGGCTGGATTGCTGTCTTCTGACGAGCGCTCTTCACCATCGCATCCGGGCCTCACTGGGGCAGCATGCCGGCAAGGGCCAGGGCCTTGGTCTCGCACTGCAGTGCCACAGAGATCGCCCATACGCTTATGATGCCATTGGGGCGAGGCAACTTCATGCACCGATGGCCATAGTGATTGGCCGCCATGAACTTGATCAGGGCGGGTCGCCCGAGGATGGCATTTTACGGGAGGTCCCCCTTGACCACCTCGAAGGTTATCAGCTCGGTGCGAAAATTGGCCGAGTCGCCGAAGGTGACGGGCAAGACCACCTGCCCTAAAGGGACGGTCGAGCTCCCGAGGACGATCCCGAAGAAGGGGACGGCGATGCTTTTGACCTTCGACCGGGGAATCTGCATCCGGTCAAGCGCTCTAGCCTGCAGCAAGTTAAGGGAGCTACCGCCGTCGACCATGACTCGACCGACCGTGGTGTTGCTAATGGTCGGGGTCACGACCAGGGCGGTCTTCAGATCTCGGGCCATACCTTGAAGTGCGTCCTCTGGAGAAAAGGTGATGGTGGCCCACCCACTTGCGATCTTTGCCGATGGGCCTCCGTGACTGAAGATGGTTCGCGAGGCGACCTTGAGCTCATGGCCGGGATCGGTAAGCCGACGAGCCAAAGATAACATCGATCTGGCGCTTCGCCTGTTGGAACCTGTGTCGAGGTCATCCCGGTCCGCCAGCGTTTACCTGTCCTACCGTCGTCTTCTTTCGGCAACACGGGCATTTCTCCCCAACCATCGTAGAAAGCTTCCAGCTTGCTTTGCCAAGCCCTGCAGGTTCGCAGGTCGTGGCCAGCTGCCCTATGGAACAAGCAGAACTTCGCTTCATCGTATCCTGGACGCCCCTCAGCCCCCTGCGGCCTAGAATCGGTCCGCCGGGGCCCAGGCCATCGGCCCTCCTGCTGGGGCTGGTTTTGCACCTGACGAGATCGAGGCCGACCTTGGCGAGGTCAGGACCCCTCCCGAACTCGATCTCGGACTTCAAGGACCTCGCGCTGGCCGTCTGCCGAGACGATCACTCGTGGCAGGCCTCCGCGTCACGCTTCCGCTTCTTGGCAGCGGCGCCGTGGTCGGCGCCCTTGGAGTTGGATGGCCCAGCCTTTGTGGGGTTCAGACCGAGCTTACCTTGGTCGTAGTCGCGTTTCCAGCGGACAGCGTCGTCCGCATCTACGTACCGCTCTGCCATACGGAAAAGCTTGTTGACGCTAAGCCTCGAGGTAATCTCCAGGTCCTCGGTGAGGCGCCGATCGCGGACGCCGAACTTGAACGCCTTTATGACAGCCTCGTCGGAGATGCTCCGGATCAGGTTCCTTGTGCGGATAAATCGCCGCCGCGAAGTCACGGCGGCTCGTTCTTTCCACTCGATAACGCGATCCAGTCCTTCTCCCCCCGCCGTTCAGAGTAACTCGAAAGTTGGAGCGGAGGGCGCTCTGAATTTGGCGCCACGACCTGAAGGAGCTAGGCTTCTGGTTGAAGAGCCAGGTCCACGCGGCACCATCCTGGACGGTCGGGAGGTAATTCGCCATCACGAGCTCATCGCCTCCGGCCGCCAAGATGGCGGTCGAGTAGATGGATAGGAACTCATCGGGGTTCTTGGTCCCATCGAAGCGCTCTATCAACGCCAGCTTGAACCGAGCCGGCCAGTGCACGCGGCGAAGGTCGTCGGAGTACGCCATGCGGTAGAGGGTCGACAAAGCCGCCGTGTGGTCGTCGCCGACAAGGCCCTCGCTGCCGCTGGACTCAGAGTCGAGGTCGCCTCGGCGGCCCGACTTTTGGCGAGAACGACCATGACGCTGCACGCGGGAGTCACCTGGGAGGTAACGCAGACGATCCTGGACCCGGCGGCGCCTGGGCGGAACATCAGGGGAAAGGCCTCCCGACTCGCTACTGGACGACGTGGAGCTCGGGGAGCCCGGTTCGCGTCTGACCTTGCTCGGGTTGGTACTTGCGGGACGGAGACGTGGCGGCGTCAAAGCCACGTCCCGAGACCGCTGCTGGCGAGAGGGTGCCCCCTGCGCGGGTGGCGTTCGGCGGGTGCGCTGGCGGCGGCGCGATGAGTTGTCGTCACTTCTCAGGGAGTGGGTCCCCGAGTGCTGGCTTCGGTGCTGCGGTGGCATGGCCTCGGTCGCGGCCCGATCGAGCTCTTCGGCCAGGGCTCGGCCAAAAAGCTCCGACCTCGCTCTATCGGGATCAACCATGACCCGGGCGATAGCGCGGAGGCGCTCTCCTGAAGGAGGGAGTCTGGGATGGCCAGTAGATGCGCCGGCCCTCTCCTGGTCCTCCCGCCGGAGGGCGGTTATGGCTTGGTTGATGGCGACATTGACCATCCGGATGGCGTCCTCAGGAGTCTGCGGGTCACGGCCGTCCGCAGCTTCTCCCGCGCCATGACTGTCTGCCATCGAGACGTGTCGTTCGCGTGGTGGTGGCAAGGGTGAAAACAGGGACGCGGAGTCGGAGTCCGCGCCCGAGCCCACGCTCGAGGAATGTCCGTTGACGAAGAGCGCCATGCTCCCAAGATCTTGGAGTTTTCCTGCAAATGAGCAAAGCCAATCGGCCCCACGGTGGGCGCCAGCCGTCGACGATTGGGATCGCCAACCACAGAAATGAAACAGGGGTCAGTAAGACTTCGAATCCGAGAGGGGCTTGGCTCAATGAGGAGAAGGGCTCGACGTGCTGGAGGTCGGAGCTAGGCGACAGCGAGCGTGAGACGGGGATTTATACTGGTTCGAGCCCCTGCGAAGGTAATAGCTCTACTCTAGTCGCCCTGCGGCGGTGATATTTGTTACTATCGAGTACAGATGTGTATTGCAGCTTGAGCTCAACAATGGCGATGTCTAATGCTCGAGTTCTTGTGTGTTCGTGTTTTGTACATGCGCCTCCTTGACCGCTTTATAATCACTTTCGAATGTTGCTCGCAACGGCGGAGAGATTCCTGGAAGTGGCTTCGTGCGCATTGAAGGTGGGCTGCAATCGCCGGAACGCCGCCCACTTCCGCCTTTGACGCACGATCCTCGGATCTTAGTAACCGTCGAGTAAACGCACGCCGGGTTCAGTCGAGGTCGAAGGGGATAAGGCCTCTCACCGCCGAACTCGAGGTCGCCGGGGCCCAACAACACCTGTGTCGCTGGGCCCAACGACGCCTGTGTCGTGGTCGGGGCCTCGAGCTCGGGAGCCCGCCGACCGTCAAGGGCGCGCCACTCGTCGGCTAGCCCCGAGGCTTAAGGTCGAGGCAGGACACGGCCGACCTTGAGCCTCCACAGACGGGCCGATTTCGAGCCTTGGCTTGAGGTCGAGGTCGGGCGGAAATGTAACGCCAGGCCGCGACGAAATGACACCTGGCGCCTCTTGATCTCCGAACTCGATCTGGCGGACAATGGAACTGTTCGCGACGCCGATTCCGCCAAGTGGCCTTGAATCGCCTCTGTCTCATCACCTGATCGGCGCGCCCTTCGAAACGCCCTCGATCTGCGGGCCCTTCGAAACACCTGATCTGCGGAATTTTTTGAAATTTATTTGGAATCTTTGAGGTTAATTTGAATTCATGCCTTACTGAACTAATTGCATAAAATAAAGATCATGCATTTCTCTATAAGCATAAAATCTAAAATTTTGTTTATAATAAAGATATTTGAAAAATAAGAATTTTCCTTTCAAATATCTGCAAAAACAGGTTATATAAATTAAGTTGTTGATTTTATAAAAATCTGTACAAGTGTCTGATTCACTAAAAGAATTTTTGCGGAAAATCTATACATCGAAAAATTACAAAACTAACTTCAATAGGTTCCAAATATTCCCTAATATTTTAGAGAATTTTTCTATGATTTTTGGAGCTATTCTAATATTTTATCTCACACGCATTTTAGTCTTAATACTATTCAAATTCTTTATTTAGTTGATCGGACAAGAGCACTGTTCATCTTCTAGCTACGGCAACGAACAGAATGCAGCAAATTCTCTCTCCTCCATTAGAGGCAACCGTAAAGCTTCGAGATCTCCTCCGTCAAAACCCCAAAGATTTCACAAAAATAATATTCGGAATGCTAATCGCCTCCACTTCAATCCGCAATCGTTCCCTCATTAAATCTCCCACTAGTTTGGTCATAATCACGAAAGAAATAAAGTGACAGCCGTTTCTTATTCCCACTGAGATTTCTAGTTCATTTGTCTTCCTTCCACACTATAAGAAGGGGCAATGGGTTCCTCTCCTCGTTGCCAACCCGTCCATTCCCTCCACGAGAGCTCTCTCGCCTTCGTTTCATCGGATTTTGCAAAGATTGGAGTTCTTGCTTTTTTGGTGTACTTCTTATTTCTCCGGCCACCACCGCCAACTGGCCGCCTTGCCGTCACCGCCGCCATCACCGGCGAGTCCGCCACGCCGCGCCGCCACCACTTGACCGGCTGGTTAGCCCTCTTATCTCTCCCACCGTGCGCTACGTTAAAGAAACCGAAGCCTGTTCATTTTTTGATAAAAACCAAAGCCTCTCCATCTGTGAGTACGACGAACAGTAGAGCACAGTGATGAACAGTAAAACATAAAAGAACTAAAACCTTAATTGTACATGCCTTTTTCCTAAATCGCAAAATTTGTCATTTTCACTACAAATTTGTTTTAGCTCCAAATCACATGAAACAAATTTTGTTAATTAGTGAAAATTAATACTTATCTTCGATAATTATTCTGAAATTTTATAAATAAATTTATATTGTTAAATTATTCGCAGAAAGTCCAAACTTAGAAAAGGCTAAACTAATTATCTGGAAGTTTTTGTGAAATTAGGAATTAGTTTGAATCATGGTATTTTCTAAATTGTGTGTTTGTACGTTGTTTAAGTGTTTATTTGGTTCTTTATCTGCTACGCGTAGACGTTGAACTGTGCGAAGGTGTGGAAGTTGAAGATCAAACTCAAGATCAAGTCTTAGATCAAGACCAGTTGCTCTTTGAAGGCAAGTTGTGCTTTGACCATTTTGATCCTATGCTTTCAAAATTACTTTGTTTTAAATTATGCATGCTAATTTGTTTACAATGTCTTCAAATAGTTTGGGAATTAGCTAAAACACCACTAGTTAATGTCCCTTTGTCCCTAATAATTGTATGCCATGAAAATCTTTGTTCCCCTAGATTGGGTTATATTATGTGGTTGATATAATACACCACTGTGGAAAAATTAGAACATGGTAGTTCTGTTTAGCCATGCAAAACGTTTCATTGACACAATTTTTGTGAGAAAAATGGAATATTGACTAATGAGCTATGGAACGAATTTTGAAAAGTGTGACATGTGTCTTGATACTGTTGATGGCACGAGGAGTATGTAAACGAACCGGGGTGATAAAATGGTTTAGACTGGGGCAAGTGGCAAGAAGTTAAGTGGTGGGCCAGGTGTAGCACCAGAGCGGTCGCATTGGGTTTTTATGACATGTTGACATGATGAATTTTTTTGTTAGTCTTACCTCGGTCAATTAAGGATTTAACCTTGCAAGAATTTGAACTGGGCTAACCATACAATCACAAGTTCCGGAGTGGGACGGACCTAGCTGAGTAAATTGTGAAATCTATTCATTGGTACTATCGTGGTGGTGTGAGTTCCGGGTGTACGGGTGAAAACTCACATGGCGCAAGAGGGGGGCCCTGTTGTGGAGGTGTATCCCTTCAGTGTTAAAACCTTAGCGTGCAGTACTAGGTTTAGACGGATTTTTGGAAAGGCTTTGTTACGGTTACTCGCCTTTGTGGTGTTTGACTGTATTTTGTGGGTAAAGTGTATAACCTCTGCAGAGTGCACAAACTATTCGAATAGCCGTATCCACGGTATTGGACATTGCTCGGGGATTACAATCAAGGGTTGAACTTTATTAAAAATGTGGTTGAGATATGACATTGATGGGAATGTGGAATGATTTGAAATATGAAACTTGGAAAAGCTATGAATAATGGTAATTGTTTACACTGCTTTAGAATCTAGTTATGATTATTTGTTAAATGTTGCTTTACTGCAAAATAACCCTGTTAGCCATTCCATTGGAATAAGCCTAGCATGTAGTATATTAGGTTGCATTCTGTGCATAGCTTGCTGAGTACCAATGTACTCACCCCTTCGAAAAATCACCATCAGAAGAGGAGGACCTTCAGACTCTCGAGGAGGGGCAGAACAACGATGCGATCAACTAAGGAGCGAGCCAAGTCGGTTGCCTGTGGCAAACTGGGGCTCCACGAAGATTTATTTCCACTGCAGTTATCTGTTTATATTGAACTTAGCCCTGCGTGGCTTTATAATTGTAAAGCTGACCTTAAGATCTTAACAATCTAATATGAGTTGAATACCTTACTATTTATATTTTCGTTGTGTATGTGCGATGGTATTCATCTCTATTGTATCCGTGAGCACCAGCATGATCCTGGACTGGTGTATCACACAGGGTGTTCGGAATTCCAATTCCGGGCATGACATGACCTATGAAATATGGCTATTGACCAGTACATAAGCTAGTCTACTCATATGTGTCCTCATATTATTATCGACTAGGGACCCTTTTTATAATGAATATCATAAAGATGAATATAGAGTTTCACAAATAAGTCACGTACTTGTTAATCAATATCCACGATATTATTCAAAGAACAATATCATAGTTTATAAACATTTATGAAAATATAATCATCTCTACGATTGCCTCTTTATTTTACTACGGGTGCTAGCCCGTACGAGGGTTGGCTCGCACCCGATTGATGTTAATTTGGTAACATTAGTGGATCTCCAGCAAATCAGAACCGCAAGCAACTGCACTGAAACGAACAGAACATATATATTGGGGACTCAAATTAGCAATGCACACAACAAAGATAGGGTCTAGCTTAGCTGTGCCGCATAAACAACAGAATTATTAGCAAACCGCCGCAGGAACGAACCTGCACCGATAATATGGAGCAAGTGAGCGCAAGAAAGGAATTCATGCAAGAAACCTGCTATTGATTGCGTACAAGCCAAATAGCCGCCGGGCTGGGTGGTGGCCGCGAACATGGTCGCCACCAGCAGTTGGTGCAGGCGCTGCTGGCCCCAAGCTCGGTTTGTGCAAGGCACGGGCGAGGAGCTGTGGACACGGCCGCGGCCAGCGATAGGGTGAAAGGATATCAGTGTACAATCCATCTATATCTCTTTAATGAGATAAATTACTTGACAATTAATAAGAATTTATCAAAAAAATTATGAAAGGACTTAGAACAATTTTATATAACATAAGTCTTTGACAAACTGGTGAGTGAGGTAAATTACTCGGTGATAAATGAGAATTCACAAAGAAATTAAGGAATGACTTAAAACAACTTTATATAACAAAGTCGTTGACAAACCGGTGGGTGTTGACGAGACAACTATATAGGTTGTGCTTGCAGAAAGGTATATGGTTCATGAACCATCTCACACTACTACAAAAATGATTATCTGGGTCTGTTCTTTTTCGTTATCTAGGTCGGTTTTGGTGGTGATACAAAGTCTTTAAACAGTGATGACGAACAGCTATCATGGTCAATTTTCACCCAATAGATATATATCATCAGCTAGGTCGGTTCTGAGCTCGCAACCAACCCAGAAGACCAATTATCTCTACCAGCTCCTCGCTCGCAACCAACACAGTGAATATAAATTGTACACATAAAATGAAGTCTACAAATAAGATATACGACCTAGAAAAACTATTAGATACTAAGCAAAAACTTGATGTGGAGATAGAACAACTGAAAGAGAAATCTAATGTATTGGAGCAGAACAGAAGTGAAGAAGATTTTGAGTTAACAAAAAAGATTTATGAGATGAAATAAAAACATAAAGACTTAGATGTCAAATCACAAGATATTTAGTCTCCTAACAAGGTACTCATCATTAAGGGGCACATGGCGAATGTAGAGCTGAAAGAAGTCAAAGTTGAGCTTATAGAGGTAATATAAATATTTCAAGTATTTAATTTGATGTGATTACTGATAATATACCAAGACACCCTTTAGACAACAACATGATCGTTTTTGTAGGGATTATGAGATATGACTAGAAGTCAATCAGTTATTGGTGTCAAACAAATGAACACTGTGCCAGAGCTGTGGAACTTCCAGGAGAACTGAAAATTCTCTGTTGTAAAAGCTATGGCTCATATCATAATGTTGTTTCTCAATGTATACTTGTTGATATTTGTGGTATCATATCTTCTCAATATATTGTTACCTAAAATTATCCTTAATATTTGCTCATCTTAAATCCAATTATTAAATAGTGTATTGCTTGTTGGAACCAAAATATTGTTACAGGAATATTCTAATACATAAAAGTTGGATAGCAAATTTGTCATGAATTGAAAACTCTGTGATCCAAAAAATTTTCTTCCTCTCTTGGTAAAACTTCTATGATTAGTATTTGTTATTGAAAATTTTCTTCTCTTTTGATATTTCTGCAATGACATTTACAAGGCATAGCCAGTTATAGATTTTGTACTTGAATATCTAACCATTCTAGATATATCGAGACAACAGTTTGTCTGATGTGGATCGTATTAAAATATGAACATTTGTGGCACTTTCATTCCCTTTCTTATTATAATATTGTTGGATTTCAAGGTAAAATCCAATTCCATCCATAGTTAATTATGAAATTTGTCATGCACTGATTTATGTTCCACTTTATTCTTATCCCGAATGAGAAAACCATAGGAAACATATTTTCACCCTGATCTTATGCAAGAATAGAATCATTTTGCTGGTTCTTTATTTGATAAATTCTGCACTTTATGCGAAGTTGCTGCATGCACTCCTCAACATGAGACGTACGATCCATTTTTACAGACCATGGAGAGATAACCGAACAGACTTGTCGGTGTTTCGTGAAACCAGCAAGTGAATTTGTAAGTCTAGGGGCCGCGCGATCCCGCTCCCTTAATGGTCAGACCAAAAAGGGGGTCCAAGATATATACTGGTTCGGGCTGAAAATCCCTACTCCAGTTCGTGAGGTAGTCGTATATTGCTCCTGATGCAGGGGACTATATCGTATTACAAGCGAAGGGCGAGGTCTGGCCTCGAGCACCTTGTGCGTGGAAGTGGGCTGAGATGGCTGTGAGCGCTAGGAGTTTTAGGACGTAAGTGCGTCCGAACTCCTAAACGTTGCTATCGATTGAACTCCCCTTCTCCAGAGGGTCCTGCTTCCCCTTATATAGCTTGGGGAAGTAGGTTACATGGGAGTCTGGAAAAAGAAGGATGGGGCGCCCTACGTCTGGGAATTTGGTCTTCAACCTTGGTGTCTGGTCCTTGGATTTGATGCCTGACGGGTGGTCGTGTGCCCCACGCTGGGTCGGTGGATACAGAGAGCGGCGGAGCGCTCCATGTCGCCGGGAAACGGCGTACCTGCCATCTGCGCACCAGTCTCATGCTGACGTTGAGACGCCTGGCTTCGGGAGTCGCCTCGGGAGGGTACGCGTCCCCCCACTGTTCATGACCGGTCGATGAGTTCGGCGCTTGTCTTCGGCCACCTGCCGCCTCGGGAAAGGGTTTCCCGCCTTCGTGCGGTCATGCTGAGGTGTTGTACCAGCGGGGTAGGTGACCAGGACAGAGGCCGGCTCTCGATGATCTGACGTCTGCTTTCCGGTGAAAACGGCCTGAGCCTGACCGGAGCTCTCGAGCGGTCCGACCTGCTGGTCGGACTATCTTGTGGGTCGTCTAAGCTGTAGCTTGAAGGGCGCCTGACCTGTGGCGCGGGTCGGGCCGCTTTTTGGGGTCGGATTGGTCGGAAACCGGGCATCCTTGAGTGGAGCCTCCAGTCGAAGCTTGGGCCTCGAGGCGGCCCATTCGTTTTCCCCTGAGCCGCTGGGGATACCCATGTCTCGGGTATCCGTCAAGACTAAACAAAGAAGAACTAGCAGAGAAAAAGACTAGGACATTTTTCAACATGACGATTCAGGCAATCAGGCACCATATGGAACATCCTTACCATCAGCCAGTCCCCTCTGACTTGTTGACAACCTCGACCACCGTTTTTCCTTAATTTTTTGCTTTTTTAACCTCTTACAAATGGTTTTTTCAAATATAGTCCTCATCTAATATCATTTATAGATTTGACCCCCACGAGTTAGCTTCTGCGCTCGGAGAGCTAGACAAGCGACCTATCACGTCAAGATTCCTATCGACCTCTTCTTCCTCAACAGGAATCAAATATATTAATTAATCACTAATTTAATCATTATACACAATTAAATCGCTAGTTAATCAAATTCGATGTCCTTCCAAACCAACTAGGTAAGGTACTGGCTACCGGTTCCCACCGAGCTCTCCTTGCCAGGCAAATAACTTATATCATCTGTCACGCCTTTTGAGCTTAATAAAGAGGCTAGTTTCCTAAGTTCTAACAAAGGGACTAAATTCATCAAAAATAAGATTTTGGGGGCGACGGATTCGTCTTTCCTCAGCAGGCGTGCCGTTCCCCTCGCCATTCTTCTGTCTGCAAAAGGGCCCAATAATCCAACAGTTTTTTTGAGATTTGCACATCCATGTGTTAAGAGAAAGATTTACTGTCTTGTTGCATCTGTCTCTCATCTTTAGATAAAGGGATGACCCATAAAAATAGTACAAGTTCCTCCAATGCACTACTTATTGCTAGTATTTTAATTTCATGGTTTCTTAAAAAGATTTGATACTTGCATGACTATAAAATCATTCACTCTTTTGATCTCTCTTCTTTTCCCCAAGAATCTAATATGGCATAGAAACATTATTAAGCACAAATAATTATATATTGAGAGTGCCAACAGGACACATCAATCGGAATTCGGAACCACCGATAGGGGTATACATGCATGTTGCATGAAAAAGCTAGCTAGCTGCAGCTAGCAGATCACGTATTAGATCCAACTACTAAATTTTTCGCGGCGTAACACGCCGCGTGCAACGTTTTTTCGTAGATTTTTTTTTCTTTTTTCCGGCGGCGTTTTTATTTTTTGAATCGTCGAAATAATAAGCGAAACGGCTGAAAGAACACAAAAATTTTCGTGGCGTAACACGACGCGCGCGTCGTTTTTTCGTAGGATTTTTTTTTCGCGGCATCTTATTTCCTAAATTGTCGAAATAATGAGCGAAACAGGGAAAAAATGGAGATATAGAGTTGTAAAAATATCTATTTCGATGAACTATTTGGAAAATATTGGAGACTGAGCTGGAGAACCGCGGCGGGGAAAAAGTCTAGAGGAAAAAGGGTGAAAAATTATTAGAGATGACAACATTTTTTTGCCGAGTCTAACACTCTACGCGCTCACTGAGTAATAATACATGTTGTAAAAAATATCAGAGATCGATGAACGAAACGGGGAAAAAAATAGAGAGATAGAGCTGTAGAAATATCTCTTTCGACGAATTATTTGGAAAATATTGGAGACCGAGCTGGAGAACCGCGGCGGGGAAAAAGTCTAGAGAAAAAAGGGTGAAAAATTATTAGAGATGACAACCTTCTTTTGCCAAGTCTAACACTCTACGCGCTCACCGAGTAATAATACATGTTTTAAAAAATATTAGAGATCGAGATGGGAAATCGAGTTGGGAAAAAAGTCTAGAGATAGAGCCGCACACATATTTCTAGTGACAAAAACATTTTTTTCCGGAAAAAACGGAGAAAGTTGGAGACCGAGCTAGAGAACCGCGGCGGGGAAAAAGTCTAGAGGAAAAAGGGTGAAAAATTATTAGAGATGACAACCTTCTTTTGCCGAGTCTAACACTCTACGCGCTCACCGAGTAATAATACATGTTTTAAAAAATATCAGAGATCGAGATGGGAAATCGAGTTGGGAAAAAAGTCTAGAGATAGAGCCGCACACATATTTCTAGTGACGAAAACATTTTTTCCCGGGAAAAACGGAGAAAGGATCTAGACAAAAAGTCTAGAGATAGAGCCGCACACATATTTCTAGTGACGAAAACATTTTTTCCCGGGAAAAACGGAGAAAGGATCTAAACGTAAGTAGTAAGGACCTGAATGTTACGTTTTTGGACCTATCCGTTATCCTGAAAAATTAGAAAATGGCTTGTTCGCGATTTGAATTTAACGAGAGGTTCTTTCCGTAAAATGGCACATGAGGGACCGAACACGATTTTAGAAAAAAAATCTTCCCCTCACAAAAAATCGTGAAGGACCTATTCGTAATTTATAAAAGGACCAAAACGCAATTTTTGGCGGCTCGGCTCAAACGGTCCTCACGCCGGCATTTCTTCAGCCTTTAGGAAAGGTAGTAACGAGAGGTTCTTTCCGTAAAATGGCGCATGAGAGATCCGAACGCGATTTTAGGGATAAAATCTTCTCCTTATAAAAAATCATGAAAGACCTATTCATAATTTATAAAAGAATCAAAACGTAATTTTTATTTTGAGCCGAGCCGACCGGCCGGCCGACTTGAGCCTCACGCTAGCTCGGCTCAAACGGTCCTCACACCGGCGTTTCTTCAGCCTTTAGGAAAGGTAGCACTTGGTCAGTCAGTGAAATGAACCATATATGGACTCCGTGTCTCCATCGATCGGTCATCTCTCTCTCCCTCTCGTCATCATGCATGTGACACGCACGATGCGATAGAGGCTGGCCTGCTGGAGATTCTGAGGAAGAAACAATTATTAACGTTGGCCCAGCTCACAATTAATCCACATCGATCTTAGGTTTGGGCCCCTTTTAATTTCGGAAGCTGGCCCACACAGCTCAGCTGCATGCAAACCAACATCGATCGAATTATTCAAGATCCGGTTTGTTTGAAACCTACTTTACCCTAACTAATCTGAGGTAAATTTGGCTGCCAAACTTTTTGTGGAAACAAAATTTGGCTTCACAAGTATGGCAAAGTTTGACAAAAAAAAAAAACCACAGTCTATGACGAGTGCGACATAGAGCTAAGAAAATCTAACAAGCTACACTTGTGACAACAAACAAAACATTGGTGTAAAAATATGTAGCACGTCGAAACTTAGACATGGCAAAATTGGCTTCAAACCATACATTGCCCTTAATTTCTCACATGCCAAATAGACAGCTCAGCTCGGCCTTTTTTAATGCAACAATTGTTGGAACTTGAATATGTAAATTTAGACCCTCTGTTTATACTACGTTAATTCAAGATCACACTATTTCACAAATTAATAATATAGATAAAAATTCAACTACATACACAGCGAAATAATAATAAACGAACTAAAGTTGATAATCAAATAAATGGTGAAATGAATTTATAGTTGAGTTAACATTTATTATGCCTCGCAGAACTTAAACACTAGATAAAGAAGGTGCAGCAAAACAAAAAACTTCGGTGAAAAACCTATGGACTTGCAATAGGCATTCGATAGGGCTCCAATCCTAATGATCGGCCTCTTCATGACACTCCTCCTCTAGAGTTGGTGTTGACTCTTCTTCTCCAACTAATTGATGATTATTGTAAGGGTGAGCGTATGGAGTACTCAACAAGTTTACACATAATGCAAGTCTAATAACTTTATGCAAAGCTTACTCAAAAGAATGGTTGATATTGTTACTTGTACATAAAGAAGACTTCTGCAATTGAATACAATAATTTGAAATTAAAAGTAAAACAAATAATTATAATAATAAGTTACTCGGACTCTCAAATTAAACTTGGCACATAACGTACTTCATTTCCTTTTTGTCACACATCCTGTGAAATCATATGCTGAAAAATTGGCTGAGTAATGAAATTGGCATTGCAAGGTGATTTTGATCATGGCATGTGTTGTGCATGTGCATATGCTGTTTGAGATGATTAGTTGATATGCTTGTGATAGTATAATAATGGTTTTGTTTTATGCAACGCGCTCGTGTGAGTGGTTGCATGGATTGACTTTGATAATCATTTTGCTTGATGCAACGTGCTCGTGTGAGTGGTTGCATGGATTGACTTTGATAATGATTTTGCTTGATGCAACGCGCTCGTATGAGTGGTTGCATGGATTGACCTTGAGTCAAGTCGTGGACTTGTGCTCGGATTTGTTTGATATGCTGGTGATAGCATGATGATGGTTTTGCTTGATGCAACGCACTCGTGTGAGTGGTTGCATGGATTGACCTTGAGTCAAGTCGTGGACTTGCGCTCGGATTTGTTTGTTTGTTTATTCATGTGCAGGTGTTACTCGAGGGCGAACGTGGTCGATGACGGGACCGGAGCTAGATTCATGGAGGAACCGAGGTTCGGGACTAGGTTCAGGGAGGAATCGAGGTCTTGGTGGTCGAGGATGTCATGCGGGACGTTCAGGCTAGAGAACATGCACATGAAGGCTGGTTAGTCACAAAATTATAGCATGTGGGCTATACATGCGTGCAAGAGTTGTGTTTGGCCATGTTTGGGCAAGGTTGAGATGTATACGAACTCTTTCCATGTTGGAAGTGGAGTTGTATTCAATCCCTTTATGTTTGCTCAGTATAAATAGGGGGAGGTGTCTCCTGTTTATTCCTAAGCCAGGTTTTAGGGTTTGTACTCTTTTGTTTGAGTACTATAACCAAATCAAAAATAAAGATCTTTCTTGCATCTCCAGCAGCTGGCAATTTTTCGTTTTGCTCTTGGCTCCAGCATAGTTGATCGATCGCCTAAAGTTTTGTCCGTCGCAGCAGTCACGAAGTTCATCACGGAGTTCGGTTTCTTGCAAAGGTATCATCTTGCGAAGGTAATATCTTAAGATTTATAGATCCGGTCGAATTGATTCTTTTTGAGTTAACTTTAGAATTGAACCTAGTTTCTACAGTTAAAATTTCATATCAATCCAATAGTTGGATCTTTAGAAATTACTGTTTTAGTGAATGTATATCCTTCTGTTCATGCTTTGGTCCGGCGTCTGACGATTCAGTCATCTGGCGAAGGTAATATCTCAAGATCCATAGGTCCGATTGAGTGGATTCTTTTTGGGTTAGCTTTGGAATTAAGTATAGTTTCTACAGTTACAATTTCACATCAATCCAATGTTTAGATCTTCAGGAATTACTATTTTAGTAAATGTGTATCAGTCTGCTCGCCTGATCGCCCAAACTGCTCTACTGGTTGCCCGACTGCTCTACTAGTCGCCCAAACTGTTCTACTGGTCGCCCGACTGCTCTATTAGTCGTCCAGATTGGTCTACTAGTTGCCCAGACTGGTCTATTGGTCTCCCGACTACGTGAACTGGTCTACTGGTCTCCCGATTGCGTGAACTGGTCTCCCAACTGCGTGAACTGGTCTCCCAACTACGTGAACTGGTCTCTCGACTGCGTGAACTGGTCTCCAAGCAATTTGAGTTTAAATTGGGGTGTGTTAGAAAACAAAGTCCAAAAATTTGATTTTAGCTTACTCGCAATCATTCACCCCCATTTGATTGCTACATTAGTATATTTCGATCCTACACATCCTTCCTTTCCAACTTTTATTTTATAAAGTCTAACCCTGTGTGAAATTCCCGAGCATTATTCAAGACCGGGGGCACAACTATTCGACTAGTTTTATACTCTGCAGAGGTTATACACTTTATCACAAGATATGATCAACCTTATAATATTGGCCATTACACATTTTCTTTGACATATGACTAAGAAGATCATAACAAAATCTTTCGATAACTCTATCCGAACATTGACCCTCCCGATAAACCAGATATTACTATTCTACCCTCACACAGAGCGGAGAAATAAGAGGGACTCACCATTGGACTAGAAACAAATAATTGCTCAAGATTTGGCGCCACCATATTACACACCCTCTCCAATCGTGCACACAGCATGGTTCACCCCCAAAGGTATCATATGTTAAGATTCGATACCTTGCTAAGTTAGGTATGGTCCATAACAAACATGTGATTGTATATTTAGTCCAATTCAGTGTCTTACAAGGTTAACTCCATAATTAACTAAGGCAAGACTTCTCATTTACTGCACTTGTTCACACAGAATTAGATCAACCCAATATCACATAGACCCACCAGCACATAGCTTCTTACTACTTGTCCCAGTTGGAATCATTTACCACTCCTATTGATTATAGTGCAACCCATGCTGTCAACATTTCTTTTTTAGGGCAAAATAGTAGGAGAGGAGCCTACTGGGAAATACTAAAATGAAGAAGAGAAAGAAATTCATGTAGAAGATGAATGCTATCAACATTTCATCATGCGAATATGAATGCTATCAACATTTCATCATGCGACAACACATGATACACCCTTTTTCACAAAAATATTCTATATTCATTTAGTTGTGATTGACTTTGCAATTTCAAATGATACCAATAACCCGTTGCATGGCTAAGCACGCTAATCATGTTCTAAACTAACATACATTAGTGATATATTACTGATCAACTATTAATTATCCAATCTATGGTGACAAATTATAAGGTTGACATAGCAAATGACAAGGTAGGCATAATTGTAGTAGATTGCATAACTAATTCCAAGAAATAATTAAGTAGTTGATAATTGAAACTAATTTGAAACAAAATAACTTTAAACCAGACCATGATTAAAGCACAACTTGCCTTGGAATAAGTAATGATATTGATCTTGAGTCAACTTTTCCCCTTTAATAGCTCCCTGCACTTCAACATCCACACAAAATGGTGATGAAAAGCAAATAAATACAAAATAGAGGAAAAAAACTCTAAAAATCAAAATAAATACATTAAAATGTAGGGCCTGATTTTAGATAAATTTAGAAACTTGAACGAACTCAATCAGAATTCGTATGAAGGAGAATGGGCTCTTAGAAGATTTATCGGACCAATAAAACCTGAAATTGAGAAAGAAAGTAGATTTTTCAAGGAATATTTCACTCTGTGGGACCAAGAGAATATTCTAGAATGTTTTTAGTTTTCCAGAATTTAGAAAAAAAACCATAGACTTACATGTGGGCCTCCATGGTCTATGAATGGTCTACGGTGGACTTGATGCAAAGTACAATACTCCGACATGTGGGCCCAACCATGTGTTATAGACATGGCTCATAGTAGACTAAGTCTACCTAGATTCAATCTAGGGTTAGGGTAAGGTGGCACTAGCATGGCATCCACGTGGCTACCACATAGATGACACATTGGTGGCAGTGGCACTGGAACCTAGGGTCAACACTGAAACGATGGCGAGCAACGAAGCAACTTTGGCGATCTTGCCAGTGAGGCTTTTGGGCACACAGATGGTACCATCCGAGAGATCTCAGCAAGGCAAAGACAATGATGTGAGGGCTAGAAAAATGCACTAAAAAAATCCTAGAAAATTGTAGAAAATACTTCCAAGTACAAGGAACTCAAATAAAATAATTTTAACAATTCATTTGAGGATTAAACATATTAAATAATTTTTTATTTATGAACATTCTGTATTAAGTTTTAATTAGCGATAAAATTAGTGAATTTGTTTTAGGACTATACTGATTTTGAGAAGTGAAAATTTTGGATGAGTGACCTTCTGTAGTAGTACAGCTCAGCAGGTCCTACCGAGCCAAGGGAGAATGGTAGCATAGTTTTTTTCCTCACCATACACCTTCTACAGTGCACGAGTGTGGCTGTCGCTCCTTCTATGGTTGGGGAGAGATCTATTTTTACAAAAACATTCAGACGGATGCTAGATTTGCAAAAAAAAAACATTTGCAATATAACTGGAAGAGCCTATGCTTAGTCAAGACGAGGAACGCATAGAAAACACCTTATCTCTCTCTTCTCAGCTGCTAAATTAGGGAGTGGTAGGGGCCGATGAGGGTGCAACGGTACACGTCCATGGGATGTAGGCCCAAGGATTCAAATTTCATTTTCGAAAAAAATCTCGCCGGTAACCAAACTCCAAAATTTAAAAACAAAAATTCAAATCTGGTTTGTTTTCTACTGGTATTCCCAAAATTTTGGTCAACATACCCAAAATTTTGGTCGGTTTTCCACTGGCCAAAAAGTGGGACAAACGATGATTACAAATTTTGAAATTTTTTATGGAGGTTCCTAACACATGGTGATATTTTCATAAAAAATTCAGAAAATTATGAGGCCTGTGGATTTTTTAAAAATTCAAACATTGCTATTGTCCTAATAAAATACTGACCAACAATTTTGAACCGTATGAAAAATAGAACAAACCACATTAGAAATATTTGAAATTTTTTATGCATGATTCTAACATATCATTAATATTTTCATAAAATTTTTAGGTTATTATAAAGCTCAAGGGATTTTTTAAAAATCTAACAGTGGTGATGTTAGGATGGAAAATGCTTGAAAGTACATTAGAAAATTTTGAAATTTTGATTGGATGGTCGTGATGTATCATTAATCTTGCCATAAAATTTTTAGATGGTTACCAATCTATAAATTTAGAAATTATAGCAATATTTTGACTGAAATTTGGATTTTGAGAGTCACAATTAGAAACAATTAATGTATATTTTCATGACAATTGATAGTCATGAAATAAAATTGATACATATGACAATTTATCACATATTTACATCACAGTAAAATCAGTGTATATTTGCATCATATACCTACGAATAGTAGTACGCCTATGGTACGAACTCCATCTCCTCGTTATCAACAATGACCTTGTAATACCTTCTCTTGTCTTGTTGTTTGAATTTTTCCCAGATCATATCCTGCAGTAGGTAGGTAGACTTTCACTATTCATAATGAGCCATCCAACCGCTATAATTCAATGACTGTTGAAGGTACCTCACACTGACAGATGAGTGTCGTGCATACAGATCGGCGCATGGATTAGTGTAGTCAAATGGCCAAAAAATGCTCGATTTGTCATAGCTCTATCTATAACCGTACCCATCCTGATCCCATCCATAGGGCATCGAACCATACCCACTATGCTTAATTGGGAAGCCCAAATGGCTGAAAGACTGGCTGCTACACCATGAGCCTACATCATTGTAACATCCCAAATTTTAGCCTTTTATTTTAGCTAATAGTGTTTTATGGCTATTTGTGCTTTTTGTGAATTTTCTGGATTTATTTGGATTTTCTGAGATTTATTGGAATTATTTTAAATTAAAGTATATTGCCTTTTGTTAAGAATTATTTATAAATAGATAATTTTAAAAAAAAGTTTTGTCAAAAATATTTTATTTAAGTCCAGAATGTCTCAAAGTATTTTTGAGATTTTTATTGGAATTTTGTCTGGTATTTTTACTACCCTAAATAAATCAGATTATTTTCTCTAATTATTTTAAATAACAAAATCCTGAAAATTCGTTAGGAACAGTAACGGGCCGAAGCCCATTACTGTGCCGCTAGGCCGCATACTATTCAGCCCGATTCGGCCGCCTCAAGATGCATCGCCGTCGTTGGATCGCAATCCAAGGGCCATTTTCAAGTCACGTCAATTACTGAACCCTAATCGCTGCGAGCCGTCGGATTCTCATCGCACGGCCTTCATCAAGTCCTACTGTTTCGGAAACCTAATCAATGCGGGCCGTCGGATTAGGCAAGTGGACGGGATTGTGCTGCGTCTGGAGTCTTCTGTGTCCGTCCGATTGAGATCGTGCGGCTGAGGGTTATCGTCTCCGAGCGGGACTCGGATCCGCGCCGCCGCTGTGCGCCGCAAGGACTCCGACTTCCATGCCAAGTGCCAGGTATTTAAGGCCTCGGGCGACCCTTTCGAGACTCACCGCAGCTCGCCGAAGCTTTTCCCTCACGCGCCGCCAGCCGAGACACCCTAGAGCCCGCGTTAGACCTCGCCGGAGTATGAGAACATTGCCGAGGAGTTTCCGCCGCCGACCGTGACTCTTCCGCCGCATCGAAACCAAATCCGAGTTCATCACGTCGAGACGAATCCGCTTCGTCACTTCTTCCCCGTTAGAGATCACCGGAACGCCGTCGGGTAGGTTTTCTTCTTCAAGTCCGGCGAGTCTGCACCGCCGCATCTTCACTGACGTTCGCGAGAAGCATCGACCGTCGGATCTTCCACCAACGCACCGGATTCGCCCACGTCAACCTGGTGAATAACGCTTAGCTCGGGTAAGTCACCACCGTTCGATCGTAGATGAACGATATAGATTGCGCCACGTCGACTAGGGCAATAGTGTTTAGCTCGGGTAAGTCTCGATCGTCCAATCTAGATCCGGTGGCTGACGTGTTGCCACGTAGCGGTTTGGTTAGTAGCCGTTAGATCGGTTCCGCACGGTGGAGATTTTGCCACGTGTCAGTCGTACTGGATCAGCGCAGTGCTGACGTCAGCCGACGCAATAATTCGGATTTTCCTTTACAAAAATAATTCGAAATATTTCTGATTTTCCAATTTCATGAATTTTCAGGAATTTGAATTTTCTGAGGGCTCGTTCTCCCTCATACGAACCCCGATTGAGGTGATTCAAATTCCTAAAAATTTGTAAAATTGAGATCTATCTGATGGTGATTTTTGTTGGATTTTTAGAATTTGTTTGTTCTCTAGTTTTGGTGTTTATTTGCTATTTCTTCTCGATTCGCGTAGACGTTGAATTGTGCGAGGCTTCGGAGGAGGAATTGGCAACTCAAGAACCATTTTCAGATCAAGACCAGGAGCTTAACCAAGGCAAGTTGTTCTTTGATCATGTTGCACCCATGATTAGTTAGTTGCTATTTTGTTTTACTATATTGCATGTTATTTCAATCGTACAAATGATTTCAACCTAGTTTGGAACTTAGCTAGTATACCCATTGAATTACACCCTACCTTGTCAATTGTATGCCATGATTCACTTGTCACCTTAGGTTGGTTACTATAGTTGATTAATAATAAAATCAACATGGATGGTTAGAACGAAATAGAGTTGCTTAGCCATGCCACGTCATCACATGTACATGAAATGTTGATTATTAATCTTGACTAATGGAATATGGAACAATGATATTAACTTGTGTGTCATGTGTGGTCACACAAAGAGATCGAGTTGCTGTGGCGAGGAGGTCACGCAACGACGTTGAATTGTGGATAGCACGTGGTGCTTGGAAATCAACCGGGCTTGGTAATCACTTAGATTGAGGCAAGTGTGAAAGTGCATCTAGGCACTTATGTTATTTTGGTGATTAATGACAAACGCATATAATGACAATCTATATAATTGTGTAAATGCTTAACTTAGTGCTTAACAAATGACAAATCTCTAATATGATTATATTGCTATGAGACTAACATGTTTATTGCCAAGTTGAGTATTAGTCTCATCTATTTAGAGGAAAATCAAGTGGGATGGTTAAGCAAAGATAAGGTATGAAATTTTGGTATCTCTTCTATATTTGTTATTGCATTCCTTTTGTGCAAATGCATAGTGAACTCCAAGTAGCATGTTGATTATATATATGCACATTGGTTCATGTCATATTTATTTGTGCATATATATTCATTTGAGTTCATTATGTGTTTTGCTTTTAGTATGCATGTATTAACTAGAGTTAAACTTCATATTGCTATAGATTGACTTGGTGCATGCATGTTTTAGTTGTATATCTTCTCATGCAATTCTCTTAATGAAGTTTAATCTAAAGTTGGATCACATATTTACTCTTATTCCAAATATTAGTTGCACATGTACAATTCGTGTATATTCTATCATGTGCTTCATTTAAGTAAAGACTGTGATCCTTGCCATGATTTAATTGATTCATCATATCGGCAATTATCTCTCTAGTGCATATAGACCAATTACATATTCATCATGATGCACTTAGTAGAGAACATTTCTTATGTCAAGTGTTTCCATTTATATTGTGCCTCTTTATATGAAACACTTGTGGTAATCAATTGCTCACAAATATCAATTTCTTTATATCTATTAAGCTTTTGGGACTAATATCTTTTATGAGTGGTTTGGAAAGAATTAGGTCCCATGTGTGTATGATGACCAAGGTGTCTTGGAGGATGATCGTTAAGCCGAGGTCAACAAGACGGCGGTGTCACCAAGAGTTGAGGACTAAGTCAAGATCGACTTGGCGTGGAGATCGTCGGAGAGGATGATCAAGTCAAGGTTGATAGGACGAGAGTCTCATGAGGTGAATCGAGTCAAGTTGGATAAGGCGAAGATGTCATCAATTATATGGTGAAGATCTTCATGCACCGGCATTAAGAAAGAAGACGGCAAGTGACTATTTCTAGACTTGTATTATCTTTGATTTCATTTGAGTCTAAGGATTGCCGTACTATTAAGAGGGATGCATCGTCGAATGACTTTTAGATGTGTCAAGTGCTCAAGTGACTCATCCTTGTGAAACTTAGAGAAAGAGTGGTGTTGGTGGTGCCGGAAAGTGAGAATTGTAGGTCTCCCTTGGATTCTTGGTGAAATCTGGATTTATCCTTTGAGATTTGGGTAGTGAGACCTTGTTAGTTGTGTAGCCCTTGTTCTTAGCTTTCAATAGAGTCCAAAATCACTGAAATCGGAGTCCGGAGTCAAAAGTTATGCTCGTTTTCGTCGGGCTGCTCAGTGCCAGTTCGGACTATCCGAAGATGAACTCGGAGTATCCGAATGTTCGGACTATCCGAACATATTTTCGGACTATCCAAAGTGAATTCTCTGTTACTTCGAGTTTGATGCGTTCGGACTATCCGAACTTGAGCTCGGACTGTCCGAACTGACCTGAACGTTGAGGAAAACGGCTAGTTTTTGGTGGGCTCTATTTATAGCCCCATCCTCCCCCATTTTGAAGGTGCTCTTACCCCATTGATTTGAGAAGCTATCCTCTTGTTCTTGAGCCCCCAAAACACCTCTTTGCCCTTAGATCTAAGTGATCCCCTTTTGTGTGAAGGGTTGGGAAGAGTTTGAGGAGTGAGGTGTTAGGATTGAGTTGGATTTGAGTTTGAGCACTTGATTTCATCTCCAAGCTTGTTCTTCGTGAGCATTTGTTACTCTTGGAGGTTGAGGACTCCTAGACGGCTAGGAGGTCGCCTACGAGCCACCGGAGCTTTGTGTGGTTGGCCGTGGGAAGTTTGTGAAGGTCGATTCCGCCTCCGCAAGGGAAGGAATCAAGAAGTGAAGCCGGCGAGTGCAAGGTGCAACACCGGGCGGCTAGCGGGTTGAAAGAGACCCCCGTGTCTTGGGTGACCGGGCCGCCGGCGAGTGCAAAGTGCAACACCGGGAGGAAAAGGGTTGAAAGAGACCCCGGCTCAAGTGTGACCGAGCCGCCTCAACGGAGACGTAGGATCCCCTCAAGGATCCGAACTTCGGGTGAAAAATCTTCGTCTCCAAGTTTGCTTCTTACTCTTACTTTAGTATTTGATTTTGAATCTTGAAATTGTCCGATCTACTTTTCTAGTGAGTTTTCGACTAGACCTCTATTTGCTTCAAGTATTCTAGGCTAACTAGTTTAATTTGGTGTATTTAATATCCCCCAAATAGCCTAGATATCATTTGCGAGCTATGTGCTCTGGAGGATTCGGAATATCCGAATAGAACTTCGGATACTCCGAATAATCTCGGACTATCCGAATATAATCTCGGACTATCCGAACCACTCGGACAGTCCGAAGTATTATTCGGACATTCCGAAAGTTCTGTATTCCACTGCGATTTAGTTTTAAATTTTTTAATTCGCCTATTCACCCCCCTCTAGGCGACATCCCCTGTCCTTTCAATTGGTATCAGAGCTTGGTCTCTCATTTCATTAGACTTAACCGTCTACAGAGTAAAGGATGTCGACTAGAGAATTAGTGCACTCACATGATCCACTTGTGCTAGATGGCTCAAATTATGCTCATTGGAAATTAGTTATGACTTCTCATTTTAAATCCATGAGACCCCAAATATGGTGGATCGTAGATGTTGGCTTTTCCTCTCCATTGAATGAAGTTAATCCAACTGAAGGAGAGATGAAATGCATACATCTCGATGCTCAAGCTACTTATGCTTTATCTTGTGTTGTTAGCGATGAAATTTTTGATAGAATATGCAATCTCAAGAGCGCTCATGAAATATGGATAAAGCTTCAAGAACTATTTGAATCATCCACTTCCATTGAGGATTGCATTGAGGAAGAGATGTCGAGAGATGAAACCTCAAGCTCCACATCAAGTGATGAAGAACCGACATCTCCATCGACCTCAACCTCCGTCTCAAGCGAGGATGAAGATTCACTCACATCACTAATCCGTTGCTTCATGGCAAAAGGTAAAATTGAGGTAAGTGATGATGATGATGATGAGCTCTCTTGTGATGAATTTGTGAATATGTTAAAGGAGCTCAATGAATCTCTTGGGAAGGAGAAAAAGAAATATAAAATTTTGAAGCTTGAACATGAATCACTTCAAAATGATTATAATGTTCTAAAAGAAAATCATGAATCTCTTCTTCTCAAAGAATTTTTTAAGTCTAGAGTGGATATAGGAATCTCATGTGATTTAATTGATGAAATGCCTTGCATAAATGTTAATACTAATAATTCATCAAATAAATGCATATCCACCTCTAGCAATAATTTACCTTGTTGCTCAAATTCTATTGCTACTACTTCCTCTATGCATGTTGAGACTAACTTTGTAGAGGAAAATAAAGAGCTCAAGGCCCAAGTCATTAGATTAGAAAAGGACTTGAAGAGGTGTGTAAATGGAAAAGCCATTCTCGACGAGATCTTGAGCAAGCCAAGGGCGTCTCAAGATAAGAGAGGACTCGGCTACATCTCCAAAAAGGAGACTAGCAAGATGAGGCACAATGCAAGACACACGAAGACTATCAAGTGCTTTACTTGCAACAAGAAGGGCCACTTCGCCTCCGTGTGCCCTAACAAAGTGGAGATCAAGCCACAACCATCAACAATGAGGCAAACCGACAAAGAGCAAGTCAAGAAAAAGAGACGTTCAAAGCCTACTTGCTACAATTGTCGGGAAAAGGGGCACATCGGTAAGGATTGTCCCAAAGGTATCATTCCTAAGCCTATTATTGTCAATGATCATCATTTGCTTAGGAAAGACAAAAATGGCAATGTGTTTGCCAAGTTTGTCGATTCTTTCAAGTCTATGCATAATAATAACAATCATTTGCTTAGAAGAAATAAATTTAGAAATGGGTTTGCTCAAAATACTAGATTTCCTAAGACCAAGAAAAATCATGTTGATCATATGCTTAGGAGAAATAATAATAGCAAAACATTTGCTAGATATACTAGATCCTCTAAGCCAATGCATAATTTTAATAATCATATGCTTAGAAGATATCAAACTAGAAATAGTTTTGCAAAGTATCATTGTCCTCCTAAGCCTTGTTATAAAAATGCCAATCAATTGCCTCGGAGGAATAATTATCGCAAACCTATTCCTAGTCATGTTAGTCTTGTCAAAAATGTTAACATTAGGACCATTTAGGTTCCAAAATCTATTGTGACTAACATTGTTGGACCCAACAAGGATTGGGTACCAAAAACCGCCTAAAAGATTTTTAGGCAATGTGAGATGGATTGGACGTTTGGCTTCTTCAAAAGGGAAGAGGACTTCATCAATTGCAAAATGGAGTCAAGCATAAGGACGATCACTTCAATCTTGAGCCAATGCCATCTCGGGTAACAAGTATTTAATTTGATTACTATTTAGCTTATAGCCTTGCGTAGGTTATATTGCATTATTCATGAAAATCAATTTAGATTACTTGTTCATTTGCTTGCTCATGCTTATTAGTTGTTTTGATTGCAATCTTGAGCAAGTTTGGGATAGTGGCACATTAAGGGGGAGTGTTAATTCATATCCATGTATATTACATCCCTACATGTGCCCATATTTATATAAGTGCTAATATATATTTTCAAAATCAAACCATTTAGCCAAAAGACAAAATTTTGCATACTATTAGTATTCTTGTGAAAAACTAATTGCAAAATGTATACAAATGTATTTGAAATATTTTTCAAAGGTTTTGGTTTCACAAAATCTATTTTGAAAAGAAAATGAGTTTCATGATCAAAATCTAGTTACTAGTATCTTGTTTTGGATTTAAACTTATAATTTTCATAGAATTAAATGTAAAATGATTTTGAAAGTAATTCCAAAACGAAAATCCTAGAGTTGGCCATTCTTAACAATTCTTGTGTTCAAAAGATTTTCAAAAGACCAACCTGGCAAAAGTTATTTGATTTTGAAACTCACCGAAAAACTATATTGACCCATAATGGTCACATCTTAGCACATTGTGAGTTTCACCTCTTGGACCGGATTCTTAGCAATACCTTGGTTCAAAATGGTATTTTAAACTCATACATACCAATTTCAATCAAATATCTTCTCATTTGCTTCAGTTGATACTTTTTGGATTAATGTTGAAACCATATGCATTCATATCCTTCATATGAGCCGTTTTGGTCAAAAAGTCAAAAATGTATTCAAAAAGGCCAATATTTGTGAAAATCTTTATAAAAGTTCTCAAATATGTATTTCAAATGTTTTACAATGCTTTCGGAGTAAAAATTCCTATTTTAGAAACAAAATAGCAAATTTGGCCTCAAATGGATCTTATAGGATCTTGATTTTGGATTAAATGAAATATTTTCATAAATTGAAATCTATTGAGTTTTTGAAAAAGTGGTCAATACAAAGCTCGTAGGGTTGGTCATTTTAAGCATTTCTCTAGTTCAAAGTTTTTCCAAACGACCAACCGTTCAAAAGTTATAGCTATTTGAATTTGGCCAAAATTCTTGATTTAACCAAAATGACCCATTCTTGCATATTGTGGGTTTTGATATTTGAGATGGATTTCTTCATGTTTCTTGACTTAAAATAGTATTTCCAACTCATATAAAGCCATGAAACTTCAAATCTCCATAAATTTCAAATCGGATTGCATTTTGAGCATTCGGTGCAAATTGAACTTCTCTTTTTGCCTACAACGCGCATTTTGCCATATCTTTTGAAAGAAAATTCCTTTTGAGGAAATTATTTTTGAGAAACCTTATAAATAGTTCAAAGTTCATTTCTGGAAATTTTCAAATCATTTTGACTTTATTTGAAAAGGTTTTGACTTTTCTTCTCTTTGATTAAAAATCATGCCTACAAAGCAAAATTTGACATATCTTTTGATTGGAGACTCATTTTTGGAAAATTCTTTTTGGAAAAGTTTCTTATGAGTCTAAAGTATGTTTCTGCACAATTTCAAATAATTTCAACTTCATTTGAAAAAGTTATGGCCTTTTCTCTCTTTGATCAAAAGTCTGAAAATTCAGACTTTTGCATGATTTTGAGCTGATTTGTGATTTTTTTATCTCCAAATTAGAGCACAATTTGAGAGAAACATTTTTGTAAGAATTGATCCTCAATAGTTGGTCTATAACACAAAATTTTATCAGATTTATTGGACCTCATATGAGCAGTTTTTCAGCTATCTTTTGAAGCATAATTGAAAAGTCAAAATCTGAAAATCTGAAATTCTAGTTCATTGAAATCTTTGTGGTTTTCATATCTTTAAATTGGTTTCAAGGTAGAAGAATCTCTCAAAACAAAACTTGAGCATATTTAAATGTATTAGCTCCATGATATACCTTATAATCCTTTTGGAGCTTGTTTAATCAAGTTTTGTATATTTGAAAAAGGATCTCCTTTTGGTCATGACATTATATTAAATTGATCTTTAATTGACATATAGTGTTGGAAAACCTTCTCTTGCATATGGAGTTCATATCTGAATATTTTCAAATTTATTTGAACTCATTTGCAAAAATGTTGACTTCTTTTGACCTTGTGTCAAAATCAAACCTCCAATACTTTTAATGGCCTAATTTTTGAATGGAGGGTGATATTTGAGAAATTCTTTTTGGAAAAGTCTCTTGGATATCCATGGATCATTTCTACAAAATCTTATCGCTATTGGACTTCATTTGATCAAGATTTCACCCAATTTCAAAATGCTCAGTTGGAGCTCGGACAGTCCGAAAATGCATTAGGACAGTCCGAAGTACTCGGATACTCCGAAGATTTATTCGGACATTCCGAATGGAAATTTTTCTAGTTCCAACAGAGAGGGTCTACTCGGACATTCCGAGGTAAAGCTCGGACATTCCGAGGTTTAGGGTGATTGTGGGGCTGTCTTGTGATTTTTGTTTCTCCAAATGGGTTCATAATCAGAGGAAAGTCTTATGACATGTTTTGATCCTTTATAGTTGGACTTCATTGTCTAATTTTTTCAGAATTTATGAACCTTGTTTGAATCTTCTTTCAGCCCTGTCAAAAAGCTTAAACGAAATATCAAAATTGAATTTTTCAGCATATTGCACTTTTGAAATCTTGCCTACCTTTAAGATGATTTGAGTATTTCCTTGTGATGAAAACTAAAGTAACTCAATTTATTGCTCCATGATTCATCTAAAATTATTTGAGAGCTCATTTACTGTTGTTTTCATCCTCAGGACCATTTCAAAGCGAGATTTCTTTTCCCGAAACCTTCGGTTCAGCATTCACTATTTTCAAATTTTCGAGGTTTTCCTTTGCTCAAATGAATTTTCGGTCTTCATAGCCCTCGAAGAGAATTTCGAGACTGATCTCTTCCGCGTTGATGATTTTTGCATTTGAGCAATGGTTTAAAAACTATAATCGATTTTGTGCTGCTATTTGCATCTTTTGAGATTTTGAGAGTTTAAATTGAAATCTTGGCAAACCTTTCAAGATGAAAACTAAGTGAACTTATTTATTGCTCCAAGCTTCAAAGTGGAGCATATCTATTTAAGTTTTCATTCCAATGAAAGTGCATCTTTTGGCTAAGTTTTTTTGGAAATTGGATTTAATTATATCTTAGCCTCAAAATGTTTCCTCTCTTGCATAACTCGGAGTTTATTACGGACAAGAGAAATTTCCCTTGTAAGTTCAAGAGTGAGTTTGAATGTGTTTTACCCATTGTCTCTCTTACAAGTGGATGTCAAGATTAAATTTGAATGAGTTTCAAATATTTTCATTATAAATTGGTATAATGAAATCTTCAATTGGTATCTTGAATTTTTCAAATCGCGTGCAAGTTGTATTATCATGTTTATCATCTATATCGTGCATGTTGTACTTAGACATTATCAAACTAACTTGGGTCAAGTTGAAAGATATTTGTTCCCGGAAATCGTGTGTTTGTCTATTGATGTTCAAGGTATTGGAAAAGGGATCATCTTCGACGGTGAGATGAAGGAAATGGAGAGGAGCTCCATTGTCCGAGGGATCTAAGACCGGGCGCGGTGATCATGACCGATACGAACATGCGATGGACAAGAACCGACAAAGGGACGTGTTTCTTTTTGACCATATTCAATAATGTCTTTGCACACCATTATGCTCAATTGTCTTATTTTAAATGGTGTTGTACCTTTCAATTGCTATCATTAATTGGTATCCTTCAAGAGGTATCCTCTAATCCTAAATTGTTTTGAAGTGTCATCTAACTTGCATTTGGCATTATCAAGAATTAAAAGGTACATATGGGTGACACATTGCAAAGAGGTATGCCCTTGATAAGTTTGTGAAATTTTTGATCATGAAAGCGCATCTTTCTTATACAATTTTGATTCATGATCTTGTATACATCATGTGATCATATAAGCAATTCCTTCTTGCATAATTTTCTCTATATGATCGTGATTGTGAGAATTTAATTTGATCATGAGCATGTGCTTAAATTATATAAATTTGCTATATGATCTTGATGTTTAAAGAATAAATCTTCTTCATGTGAAATCATATTCATGTGTCATGTTTAAGCACCATTTACATCTTGTGAATCATGACTACATTTAAATTGGTATCATTGGAAACATCCATTACCTAAATCTTGGATATAATTGGTATCATATCTTGCCTAGATTTAGGGGGAGCTTAATAATATTGTCCTATTACTAGCTCCTTATTTTTATTTTGTTCTCCCTAATCTTTTTATTGAGTGTGCAATCAAGGGGGAGAACAGATTTTATTGAATAAACAATAAGGATCTATTAAGCACCTTTTTGGGATTAATGACAAAAGGGGGAGAATTTATGGATTTATCAATTGTCCTCTAATCGATTGACAAAAAGGGATAATTTGTAAGTATGATCTCTCATTGTTTCTTCATGCTTGTTTTAATGCTAAATATCTTAATATTGTCATTTGGTGCAATTGATAAAAGGTTTGTCATAAATTACCAAAAAGGGGGAGATTGAAAGTGCATCTAGGCACTTATGTTATTTTGGTGATTAATGACAAACGCATATAATGACAATCTATATAATTGTGTAAATGCTTAACTTAGTGCTTAACAAATGACAAATCTCTAATATGATTATATTGCTATGAGACTAACATGTTTATTGCCAAGTTGAGTATTAGTCTCATCTATTTAGAGGAAAATCAAGTGGGATGGTAAAGCAAAGATAAGGTATGAAATTTTGGTATCTCTTCTATATTTGTTATTGCATTCCTTTTGTGCAAATGCATAGTGAACTCCAAGTAGCATGTTGATTATATATATGCACATTGGTTCATGTCATATTTATTTGTGCATATATATTCATTTGAGTTCATTATGTGTTTTGCTTTTAGTATGCATGTATTAACTAGAGTTAAACTTCATATTGCTATAGATTGACTTGGTGCATGCATGTTTTAGTTGTATATCTTCTCATGCAATTCTCTTAATGAAGTTTAATCTAAAGTTGGATCACATATTTACTCTTATTCCAAATATTAGTTGCACATGTACAATTCGTGTATATTCTATCATGTGCTTCATTTAAGTAAAGACTGTGATCCTTGCCATGATTTAATTGATTCATCATATCGGCAATTATCTCTCTAGTGCATATAGACCAATTACATATTCATCATGATGCACTTAGTAGAGAACATTTCTTATGTCAAGTGTTTCCATTTATATTGTGCCTCTTTATATGAAACACTTGTGGTACTTAATTGCTCACAAATATCAATTTCTTTATATCTATTAAGCTTTTGGGACTAATATCTTTTATGAGTGGTTTGGAAAGAATTAGGTCCCATGTGTGTATGATGACCAAGGTGTCTTGGAGGATGATCGTTAAGCCGAGGTCAACAAGACGGCGGTGTCACCAAGAGTTGAGGACTAAGTCAAGATCGACTTGGCGTGGAGATCGTCGGAGAGGATGATCAAGTCAAGGTTGATAGGACGAGAGTCTCATGAGGTGAATCGAGTCAAGTTGGATAAGGCGAAGATGTCATCAATTATATGGTGAAGGTCTTCATGCACCGGCATTAAGAAAGAAGACGGCAAGTGACTATTTCTAGACTTGTATTATCTTTGATTTCATTTGAGTCTAAGGATTGCCGTACTATTAAGAGGGATGCATCGTCGAATGACTTTTAGATGTGTCAAGTGCTCAAGTGACTCATCCTTGTGAAACTTAGAGAAAGAGTGGTGTTGGTGGTGCCGGAAAGTGAGAATTGTAGGTCTTCCTTGGATTCTTGGTGAAATCTGGATTTATTCTTTGAGATTTGGGTAGTGAGACCTTGTTAGTTGTGTAGCCCTTGTTCTTAGCTTTCAATAGAGTCCAAAATCACTGAAATCAAAGTTCGGAGTCAAAAGTTATGCTCGTTTTCGTCGGGCTGCTCAGTGCCAGTTCGGACTATCCGAAGATGAACTCGGAGTATCCGAATGTTCGGACTATCCAAACATATTTTCGGACTATCCGAAGTGAATTCTCTGTTACTTCGAGTTTGATGCGTTCGGACTATCCGAACTTGAGCTCGGACTGTCCGAACTAACCTGAACGTTGAGGAAAACGGCTAGTTTTTGGTGGGCTCTATTTATAGCCCCATCCTCCCCCATTTTGAAGGTGCTCTTACCCCATTGATTTGAGAAGCTATCCTCTTGTTCTTGAGCCCCCAAAACACCTCTTTGCCCTTAGATCTAAGTGATCCCCTTTTGTGTGAAGGGTTGGGAAGAGTTTGAGGAGTGAGGTGTTAGGATTGAGTTGAATTTGAGTTTGAGCACTTGATTTCATCTCCAAGCTTGTTCTTCATGAGCATTTGTTACTCTTGGAGGTTGAGGACTCCTAGACGGCAAGGAGGTCGCCTACGAGCCACCGGAGCTTTGTGTGGTTGGCCGTGGGAAGTTTATGAATGTCGATTCCGCCTCCATGGGAAGGAATCAAGAAGTGAAGCCGGCGAGTGCAAGGTGCAACACCCAAGGCTAGCGGGTTGAAAGAGACCCCGTGTCTTGGGTGGCAAGACGCATGGCGAGTGCAAAGTGCAACACCGGAGGAAAAGGGTTGAAAGAGACCCGGCTCAAGTGTGACCGAGCCGCCTCAACGGAGACGTGGATCCTCAAGGATCCGAACTTGGTGAAAAATCTTCGTCTCCAAGTTTGCTTCTTACTCTTACTTTAGTATTTGATTTTGAATCTTGAAATTGTCCGATCTACTTTTCTAGTGAGTTTTCGACTAGACCTCTATTTGCTTCAAGTATTCTAGGCTAACTAGTTTAATTTGGTGTATTTAATATCCCCAAATAGCCTAGATATCATTTATGAGCTATGTGCTCTGGAGGATTGAATATCCGAATAGAACTTCAGATACTCAGAATAATCTCGGACTATCCGAATATAATCTCGGACTATCAAGAACCACTCGGACGATCAAAGTATTATTCGGACATTCAAGGTTACGTATTCATTGCGATTTAGTTTTAAATTTTTTAATTCGCCTATTCACCCCCCTCTAGGCGACATCCCCTGTCCTTTGAAAGTGGTAAGGGCTAGTGTGCCAGGGCGGGCCCAATGGGCAGAGGGTATGCGCAAGTCTTGCTTTGATCAAACCTAAGGACTTAACCTTGAGAGCCTTTGACCTGAGTCAATCATGCAACCACATGTCTGTTATGGGGCAGCTGTAACATCCCGATTTTTGGATTTTCAATTATTAAATATTATTTTATTGCTAATTTTGAATTTTATGATTTTTGTGAATTTTCTGGATTTATTGGATTTCCTGAGATTTATTTAAATCGTTTCGAATTGGTATATATAGCTTTTGTTAAGAAATATCTATAACAAGGAAATTTAAAATAAAGTCTGTTCAAGAATATTTTATTAAGTATAGAAGGACTCGAAATATTTTTGGGAAGTTTCTTTTCTTTCCGGGTTTAAATCGGAAAAGGAATCGGATTGATGGAACAGGATTAGGACTAGATTGTAGACGGGACGATTTGGAAAGAACGTTCGCGATATCACGGAACTCCTTCGTTTCTCGACGCGTGGCGAGTAAACTTGCTATCCTTGGCGCCAACTTTGGTGGGACTCGGAAGTCCTTCCATGCGGAGAAGCCACACCGCATCGATCCAAATGCCCACGCCAAAGAATCGAACTCGTCGAGGGCACAGACTCCTTCTGCTTGGGAAAGAGGCCAAGGCGCGAAGAATCCTCCGTGAGTCGATTCGATTCACGCACTAGCGCCGAGTGCAACAAGGACGCGAAGTCTTTCCATCGGGCGGGAGAAGTCGTGACCGACTTGAGTTCATCTTGCGCCAAAAGCCATCGCAAGTTGGGGCCTCCGTTAAGCAAGAGCGCAAGGCGTGGCCGAGTCAGCAATTTGGGCGTGGCGCCGAATTCGGTAGGAGGACTCGAGCCGGTTGTCAACGCTGGAAAAAGCAGCGCCAACGTGGCCGACTCAATTCGCGTTGGTGCCAACGCAAATAAGGAAACTCGAGTCGGCAAGGAAAGTGGAATCGTGTGCGGCGAGACGAGCACTTTCGGCGGGTATTTAAGCGGCGAGGCGCCGCCGAACCCAAGCGACCGAGCGAGGAAAAAGAGAATTGCGAAGAAAGTGCTGGCTTCGCCAGAAGGATCGATCAACAGGAAAATCGGTAGCGTCGTTCGAGGGAAACAGCAGCTGATGAGGACGGGAGATCCCGATCTTTCGGTGAGATGTTGATACGTCGATTTGGAGGTGTTGATGGTACCGATCTAGGGCTTCCTACCAGCAGGTTGGGAGCTTCACAATCGCAATGCCAATCCACACAGATACAAGATCCAAACGATCAATTATTCCTGCAAGAAATCGAGAACCCGCAAGAACAAAGCAAGAAGCAATCTGATAAGATAGTATTGAAATCAAAAGAAACAAGTTGAGGTTCTGTTTCTCGGCTCGGGCGGTCTAGTCGACACGCGCAAACACGAGGAGGGACGCACACGGGGTCTACCAAACACAACAAAACCTAAACATAAAAGAACGGTGGTAGCCACATATATATAGGCGGCCAGGAGGTGTAGGGCAGCCAAAACAGCGGTGGCCACCAAAACCCTAAGATACATGGGCCATAGGCCCAAAAGGAAGGTGACACAGCACCTGGTAATTCTGTCCCGTAATCTTGTCCTATGATTTCTTGTTGCTTCAGCATGAATTTGGAAGGGGGGCTAGATCCATTGGAAAGCTTATCTCCTAAGCTTTCAAACGGGTGGTCGTACGCCGAAAACGGAGTCCGGGAGTCCAAGTTATGTCCGTTTGAATTACTGCTGCTCCTGGGTGGCCGAACCGGACTCGGAGACGAATTCCCGTTAGATTGTTCTGTGATTTTCGGACGCTTCAAGATGAATTTGGAAGTTTGGCCAGATCCTTTGGAAAGGAGATCTCGATACCTTTCAAACGAGTGGTCGAACGTCAAAAACGGAGTTCGGATGTGGCCGTGGCGTTTGTTTGAAGTGCTGCTGCTCCTGGATGGCCGAGCTGGAATCGGAGACGAATTGAGCTTGATGTTGGGCCTTCCTTGGCGCGTGGCTGTCCTTGGTGAATGTCATTGACGTGCTGGTCCAGCAAAGGTGGGTGGAAAGGCCTTGCTTCCGGATTAAGCTGTCGGGACCCGAATGTGCAAATCCGAACCCTCTGTGTATTCTGCACTAGTCCAGGATCACGCTAGTGCACACAGTCTCAACATAGATGAATATCACAATCATACACAGCGGAATAATAAAAGTAACACAATTATAAAATATAAACTATTGAACGACCTTAAGGTCAACCTTACACATGTGAGGCCTTGTCGGCTTCAACACCAAATAAGTAAACAACAGCGAAACGAAGAACGTCGGTGAACCCCTTCAATATACCACAGGCATCTGACAGGGTTCGACTCCTAGATAATCGCCTTTTTGCAGAACTTCTCCTTCTTCGAAGACAAAGACTTCTCCTCAACTGGTGATGTTTTGTTAAAGCAAGGGTGAGTACACAACCGTACTCAACAAGTCATGCATGAGAATGCGTTCTATTACTACATGCATGGCTTATTCCAAAGGAATGGTGAATGGTTCTTTTGCAATAAGCGGCATTCACAATTAATCATAAATAGATAAGCGATAAAACAAGTAATACCAATAATAAATTTACAATCATTCTCAAGTGAAGCATTTCTCATCCTTAACCAAGTTCCATATCACATTATCCACATTCCCAACCTCGGCTTTATCAAAATCTAACCCTTGATTGTAATCCCGAGCAATGCTCAATCTAGTGAGCACGGCTATTCAATAGTTTTTACACTCTGCGGAGGTTATACACTTTACCCACAAGATATAATCAACTCACCACGTCGGTAGTGAATCGCCATACAAGAGTATGCGAATGAGCGATCATAACAAAGCCTTTCCAAAGATCCGTCTAAACCCAAGTCTTGCTTCGCTAAGGTTTCAACACCGGAGGGACTGGTTACCACACCTGGGCCCCCTCTTGCGCCATGTGAGTTCTCACCCGCTCCTCCGGCCCCACACCACCACGCAGTACCAAAGAATAGATTTCACAGTTTACTCAGCTAGGTCCGTCCCATTCCGGAACTTGTGGTTGTATGAAAGACTCAGTTCAAAGGCTTGCAAGGTTAAGTCCTTAGTTGACCGAGGCAAGACTAACCAAAAGTTCATCACATCAACATGTCATAATACCAAATGCGACCGCCCAATTGCCACTCTTGGCCCACCGGAAACAATCCAAACCAAATGCAACCGCCCAATTGCCACTCTTAGCCCACCGAAAACAATCTTGCCACTTGCCTCAGTCTAAATCATTTTTCCACCCCATTTCTTTACCATGCACCACGTGCCATCATCAACTCAATAACACATGTCACATTCTCAAAAACACGTTCCATATCTCATTAAGTCAATATTAACTTTAGTTTTCCAAAATCATGACGAATCTACGTGGCAGGGCTAAGCACACTACATACGGTCTAATTAACCCATGTTGGTAAATTATTAATGTCCAACTATTAACCCACAATCTAGGGTGACAAATGAATCATGGCATACAAATAATAGCGACAAGGTGGCAATAACAAGTAGGTTGATTATCTAATCCAGATTAATTGAAAACAGTTTATTTCAAACTAGTATGCAATAATTTCAAACGAAATAATTTTAAAAATGGGATCAATATGGTCAAAGCACAACTTGCCTGGCCCTTGCAAATTTTATTATTCTTTACTCTTTATCTTCGATCCTTGATCCTTGATCTTCAATCTCCGCTTGCTTGATTCTCAGCTCCTTCGAGCGACTTCCAGCAACGCGTCTAACGATAAACAAATACAAATACAACAAAACTCAAAAGGCAAATCAAGTAAACTCCAAATTAAGAACGAATAGCATTGGGCTGCTGGCTTAGATGAAATTAGGAACTTGAATGGATTAGGTCGATGATTAGACAAAGAGAACGGCTTTGGAAAATACATCAAGAGAAAGATTAATAATCGGGAAAGAAGGAATAATATCTCAAAGAATATTTCTTCCGAAGTTATTATCTTGATTGGATAGCCGATGTCATATGGACTCTCGATCTATAGACCGGGTCCACGAAGTTATGTTAGTTCGCCATGAACTAAGCAGATGCTCAAGGTTGACTTTCGTTGACCGAACGACACAGTCAACCAAGAGGAAGATAGACTGATAGACTAGGTCTGGCACAAGAATATGTCATATGGCTAATGGTCTATCGACCAGGACCACGAATGAATTCTAGGTTAATGGCAGATTAGATTTCAAGGATAAGACAAGGACGGATGGGGTCGACATCCACTATGGTTCGATCCGGAGGTTAGTCTTACATCGGGGATGGAACTCGACAACGATGAGGCGGTTATGACAGGAATACGAGGCTGAACTCAACGTGATGGGCTAGATCACAATAAGGCGATATAAAAGGTAAGGACATCACATTAGGGCTTTCACTTGCATGCACCCATGCGATGACAGCGATACGATGAGAGCAAAGCGTTAACGGTGGAACGTTAACGATGAATATGAAGCGTTAACAGAACACTTATGAGATTACAAGGTGGCGACCAACGGTACAATGGTAGGGCAGCAAGATCATGACATGGCTCATGTTTGATTTGCGATCTGTGGGGTACACATGTCGTGACGCAAAGACAAATTGGACCAAAGGTTAAGTCCGGGTTTGAGCGAAACGATTCAAGGATGGATACACTTGGCAGAGGGTAGGATGGGTAGGGTTGGCTCTGCGATTAAAGTTTATCAAGGATGGCGAACCGAAACGCGAACCGATGCAAAGGACTAAACCGAAAGACGACGGGTAGATACTAGATTATGGCTTTGACGGCAACCGGAGATCAAATGAACTCCAAGGATAGCCAAAACAGTAGGGTATGGACCTACCGGACAGGGTGACATGGTCACGACAATCCAAGATGGTTAGCGGCAAAAGACGACGCGCGGCGACGGCGAAAGGCGGCGGCCGAACGAATAAAAAAAATTTCGGAGGATGCAACAGCAAAGGGGAAGTGTCCATCACGTAGAACGCGACGAGACGAACTCAGCAAAATAGGCAGATTTGGCGGCGACGCACCGGATTAATCACAAACTGCCGATGAACGACTCTCGGAGCTAATAGATCAAACGGTCATAACTATTAAAGTACTGCATGAAACCTAACCAAATTTTACAGAGAGCTATCTGGGATCATTTGGCACAATATGACGTGAACGGATCTGAGTTTTACCTTCCGGATCAACGGGGAACGCGCGACGAAGTTTTAGCCGTCCGCAACGCAGTCTGATAGGGGAAGATTAATTTTTCTGTGCAAATCCTGCTGGCAAAACTATGAGTTAGGGTGAGAACCGTGTAGGGGACATCAAGAGGAGTCTACCATAAAAATTTCACGGTCAAACTCGCAAAAACGAGGGAGAACGGGCTCCGACAAGATTTGATTTTTGGGCGGCCGTAACTTTTGATCCCGTGGATAAAATTGCACCAAATTTGGATGGGAGACAGAGGGTACCATAGAGCACGCCGTGGCCAAGACGGATCTTGAAAAGAGTCGACGAGTTGACAGAGGACGCGCCTCAAAGTTCGGCCGACGTGCGGCGGCGTTTCGGAGGATGAGGGATGGATTTCTAGGGTTTGGGTGAGTTGATCTGAGGTGAGGACGTGTGGGAGAGGTCATGGGAGGTCTATTAGGGTTTGGGGTGGCGGCTAGGTCAAGAAGAACCAAGAAAAACGCAAAAACCGGCCTCACAGGCATTTATACGAGCAGTTGGCGTGCGCTGCGCAATTCGGGTGACGTGGCGCATTCTGGTGCGTCGGATCGGAATCGGAGGGCTGTGGCGGCTCGGCGACGTGGTCGAACAAGGAGTCGACACGTGGCAGCGCGAGAAGGAGACACGTGGAAAACAGAATCCGAATTGAATTAGTTCTAGAAATTCATTTAATTCAAGAAAAATAGAAACATTATCAGGAAAATTCCAGAAAAATTATATAAAATATTTTGAGACATGTTGAACTCAAATAAAATATTTTCAATAAAACTTTATATAAGTTTTTCCAAATTTTAATTAATTCCATAAAGGACTTAATTCAAATTAATTCTTTTGAGGCAATAAAAATACCAGAAAAATTCTAGAAAATATTTTGGGACATCTTGGAACTCAAATAAAATATTTTCAGAATAAATTTATTTTATTTTTGAAATATTTAATTCTTTAAGTAAAAGGCTTAGTTTAAATTAATTAGAATAATTCCAAATAAATTCCAAAAATTCTAAAACAAAATACAAAAATAATCCCAGAAGCACAAGGAACCCAAATAAAACTCAATTTCTTTTAATTGAAGTTTATATTAGTCAAATTAAATTGTTTTGACTTTAAAATTTCGATTTAAGCTTTATTTAAGCGAGAAAAAGCAAAGGGGATTTTTGGAAAGCTAATCTTCACAAAAGATTTTTGAAAACCCAAATTTTGGGATGTTACATAAGCCCTCCAGGCGTCGTGAGACGAGATAGCAGCCAAAGCAAAGGATTCGTCGGGGGCGAAGTAGTGGTCGTGGGGAAGAAGAACCGTGGTTGTATCCTTGGTTGGGATGTCCTCATCATCCTCCCTTCTTGAATTGGAGTCGTCCTCAACTCCTTCTCATTCTCTGCAAAAGGTTAGTGACAACAGGGACAAAAGCAACAGATGGTTGCAAACTTTTGGTGATGTCATCAAATATCGTAGCATTGGTAGCTAACAAAATTACACCTTTTAATTTACGATCGATTTATCACTTGTTGCTTTAGGTTGATTTAGATCATTAGCTACACTCTTCTTTTTAGTATCATTACTTTCGTGCTCTCTTTTTGTATGTTGTGCAGCAACCTTACGTAATTCGATTGGGGGTCATTGGTTCCAAAATTATTTTCTTTCCTTAAACATGAAAGTGTCTTGATTGGTCCTACCATGATGTGTGGCATCTATATCAAATATCCATGGTCTACCCAAAGAAAAGAGAACAAGCATCCATGGGTACAACATCGCAAACAACATGATCATGATAAGAACCGATAGAAATAGGGACTTGAGCGGTTTTTGTTACAGAACCTTACCATTAGAATTGAGCCACTCAATCTCGTATGGTTGTTGTAGTGGACTTGTGGCCAAGCCAAGCTTCTCGACCATATCCACACTAGCAAGGTTGTTGCAGCTACCTCCATCAACAATGACATGCACAGCGCGCTCATTCACCACACACCTTGTCTGAAAGATAGTATGGCGTTGAGTTTGTTCATCGCATGCAGGATGTACGCTAAGTACACGTGTGACAACAAGAACTGGGTATTTCTCGGATGCTGCGGAAGTGATAATCTCTTCTTCTTGTTCTTGTACGTCCCCTTCAGTTGATGTAGGTGTGATTTCAATGGTTTGAACTTCATTTGCACATGTGGCAACAATGCTCTCAACTTTCTCCTTTTTCTTGTCTTCATTCTTCTTCTCTCGGCAATGCTTACCTTCCTGCGAAGTGTTAGCTACAAGAGGAGGAGCAACAATGGTGTCTCTAACGAAGCTAAAAATTCTTTCAATGATTCAAGTACCATATTTTCAGCTCTAATGGCACATTTAAACAATTGTGAAAGAGAATTATATGTGTCATCAATGAGAATATCCCGAATCTCTTTATTTAATCCATTAAAAAATCTATTTTCAATTACCTCATCACATTGATTTAACCCACTAAGTTTTAACAAGGTTTTAAATTCTCTATAGTATTCCTTTACCTTCGTCTTACCTTGTTGTAAATGTTTCAAATCAATAAAAGCATCGAACTCATCATATTCTTCATATCCATGACTAGAAGGAGATGGAGCAATTGCAGTACACTTCTTCTCATGGCCTCTAGTGATGTGTCCTGTCATTGTTAGTAGAAACAAAGAAACTCACACAAATATGAAAGCTCCTATGAACTACTAGGTTTTATGTAGTGGCAAGCCTCACACACGCTCAAGCTTCTACCAAGTTCTTACAAGTCCTCGATGTGGCAGCGATTGTAAATTCTGAACACGTGTGGTAAGAAGATGGTGGAGTTTGGACAGCAATAATATGTAGCAAAGGAGGAACTAGTACCACCGATCCAAAGTAAGTGAAAAGTCGTTCAAAATCGACAATCTTGGTCCTAGGCTAGACCGTGTTAGAGGCGCGAGCCTAAACACCAACGATGCCACAGAGACGCAATGAGAACGACCACAACACAAGGCAAGCGACTAGGGCTCCTCTCTTTTTCTTTTTTTTTCTTTTTTTTGATTTTTTCTCCTCTCTTTTTTGTTTGTGGGAGCCCTAAAACTGAATAACAGACTCAAAAGGAGACTCCCAAGCAACACTCACCACACACACTCGATTTAGCAACCGAGCTATGGAAGGAAAGGCTTGTGCCGTTTGATCTGCACCGCTTTGGAAGGAAAGACTTGCACGGATTGATTCAAATAGAACTATGGACTTTGGTTTTGCAATTGATCTATCGGCTTTTGTATTATGCACTTGCCTTTTGCCCTCTCGATTTGGTCTTTGTTCACTTATCCGCGCCAACGATTTAGAATCGGATTCTACTTTGGCAAACTCGAGGGTAACACGGATTAAGAAACGGATTAGAAACAAACTCGACTCAATCTGAACTCTAGCAACCACCGAGAGTCTGATCTAATCTACTAACGAAAACCGACTCAATTCGAATCGACGAAGAACACGACACTGTGATTTAAAACGTGAATAGAACTTCGAAACTCTAAGGGAACTAGACTCTAAAACCAGCAAAAACACGATTATGCAACCGACGGTTCAACAAACCAAGAGCAAGAAGTAAAAGTTAGGGCACAAATTGGCTTGGACAGAGGGACAAATCTTATTTTTGTGGGGCAATTTTCTGGACTCTAGGTAAAAAACGAAATTGAGGGGAAAATCTCACCGTGCAACCTTGAGCTCTGATACCACTTGATGAGGACAGGAGATCCCGATCTTTCGGTGAGATGTTGATACGTCGATTTGGAGGTGTTGATGGTACCAATCTAGGGCTTCCTACCAGCAGGTTGGGAGCTTCACAATCGCAATGCCAATCCACACAGATACAAGATCCAAACGATCAATTGTTCCTGCAAGAAATCGAGAACCCGCAAGAACAAAGCAAGAAGCAATCTGATAAGATAGTATTGAAATCAAAAGAAACAAGTTGAGGTTACATTTCTCGGCTCAAGGCGGTCTAGTCGACACAGCGCAAACACGAGGAGGGGCGCACACGGGTCTACCAAACACAACAAAACCTAAACATAAAAAACGGTGGTAGCCACATATATATAGGCGGCCAGGAGGTGTAGGGCAGCCAAAACAGCGGTGGCCACCAAAACCCTAAGATACATGGGCCATAGGCCCAAAAGGAAGGTGACACAGCACCTGGTAATTCTGTCCCGTAATCTTGTCCTATGATTTCTTGTTGCTTCAGCATGAATTTGGAAGAGAGGCTAGATCCATTGGAAAGCTTATCTCCTAAGCTTTCAAACGGGTGGTCGTACGCCGAAAACGGAGTCCGGGAGTCCAAGTTATGTCCGTTTGAAGTACTGCTGCTCCTGGGTGGCCGAACCGGACTCGGAGACGAATTCCTGTTAGATTGTTCTGTGGTTTTCTGATGCTTCAAGATGAATTTGGAAGTGGGGCCAGATCCATTGGAATGCTTATCTCCTAAGCTTTCAAACGGGTGATCGTACGCTGAAAACGGAGTCCGGGATTCCAAGTTATGTCCGTTTGAAGTACTGCTGCTCCTAGATGGCCGAACCGGACTCGGAGACGAATTCCCGTGAGATTTTTCTGTGATTTCCCATCGCTTCATGATGAATTTGGAAGTTCAGCCAGATCCTTTGGAAAGGTGATCTCGATACCTTTCAAACGAGTGCTCGAACGTCAAAAACGGAGTTCGGATGTGGCCGTGGCGTCTGTTTGAAGTGCTGCTGCTCCTGGATGGCCGAACTGGAATCGGAGACGAATTGAGCTTGATGTTGGGCCTTCCTTGGCGCGTGGGCTGTCCTTGGTGGACGTCATTGATGAGCTGGTCCAGCAAAGGTGGGTGGAAAGGCCTTACTTCCGGATTAAGCCCTCCAGGCGTCGTAGACGAGATAGCAGCCGAAACAGCGACGGTCGGGGACGAAGTAGTGGTCGTAGGGGAAGAAGAACCAGCGGTTGTATCCTTGGTTGGGATGTCCTCATCAGCAGCACCAGGAAATTTTTGAGCAAATCGCGCCATTGCTCGGGAAATTGTGAAGGACTGCCGAGTTGCGGTAGAAGCATCCGTGCAAGTAGTTCCGCGGAACATTGCCCGAAGGGATCGTCGCCGGGATCGTCGTCTTCTTCGAGTTCGACGAGTTTCGCGTGGTCGCTTCATCACCGATCGAAATTTCACCACCGTCGGATCGTAATCAAGTCTTGCGGGGTTCGCCCACGTTCTGCGAATCGATGGCGTCTCCGATTAAATATCGGTAGTTGGATTTAAGTCGGATGGTTGATACTAGGTCACGTAGTAGATTTACCCGTAACAAGTAGGTTGAGTTCATCGATCTAGATTTCGCCACGTTTAAATGCATGCGGTAGGCGAGAAAATCCGTATTTTCCTTCGAAATAATTTGAGAAAATAAGAAATTCTAATTTCGAATTAACTAAACTTCGAATGTTATAACTTTTACATATGAACTCCGATTAAGGTGATTCAAATTTCTAGAAATTTATAAAATTAAGATTTATCTAATGGTGGATTTTATTTGAATTTTTGAGTTCATTTGATCTTTGGATTTGGTGTTTATTTGCTATTTCTTCTCGATTCGCGTAGACGTTGAGTTGAGTGAGGTCTCGAAGGAGGATTAACAACTCAAGAGCAATCTTCGGAGCAATACCAGGAGCTTAACGAAGGCAAGTTGTGCTTTGATCATGTTACACCCATAAATTAGATTGCATGCTATTTTGGTTTACTTTATCACTTGTTATTTCATGAGTACAAATGATTTTGACCTAGATTGGGATTTAGATATTATACCCTTTTGAATTATACCCTACCTTGCTAGTTGTATGCCATGATCCACTTGTCACCTTAGGTTGGTTACTTATAGTTGGTTAATCTGAAATCAACATGGATGGTTAGACCGAATTAGATATGCTTAGCCATGCCACGTCATCACATGGACATGAAATGTTGATTATTAAACTTGACTAATGGAATATGGAACAATGATGATAACTTGTGGGCCATGTGTGTCGCACAAAGAGATGGAGTTGTTGTGACAATGAGTCACGCAACAATGTTGATTTGTGAAGAGCACGTGGGGCTTGGTAATCAAGCGGGATGGGAAAATAATTTAGGCGGGGCAAGTGGCAAGATTGTTTTATGGTGGGCCAAGAGTGGCAATCAAGGCGGTCGTATTTGGTTTTATTGGTTTTGGATATTTGAGATTATCTCTGGTTAGTCTTGCCTCGGTCAGTTAAGGACTTAACTGACCAATCCTTTGACCTGAGTCAAACATGCAGCCACACGTCTGTTATGGGGCAGCCTAGCTGACTAATTTGCAAATACTTAACTTAAGTGCTATCATGGTGGTGTGAGTCCGGGGTTTACGGTGGAAACTCACATGGCGCAAGAGAGGGCCCTGTTGTGGTGGTTTTAGCCCTTCAGTGTTGAAACCTTAGCGGGTAGCACTGGGTTAAGAGGATGCATTGTAAAGGCTTTGTTATAATCGTTCGCCTGTGTGGTGCATGGTTATATCGTGTGGGTAAAGTGCATAACCTCTGCGAGTGTACAAACTTTTTGGATAGCCGTGCTCACGGTATTGAGCAATGCTCGGGAATTACAGTCAAGGGGTAGTTAATTAAAACTTGTCAACTGGATGGGATGGCGGGATGCCATGTGGATAATGGAACTTGCTTTAGGATGGAGAACTTGGGCTTGATTTGAGAAACAATGGAATCTATTTACTTGTTATTATTTGTTTCTTGTCTTTTCAATCTATATATTGTTTATGTTTGAAAATCTTCTTCGCTTATGAGCCACTTAGCCATTCCTTTGGAATAAGCCTGCATATAGCTATGATAGAATTGCATTCTGTGCACAACTTGTTGAGTACGTGTTGGTGTACTCACCCTTGCTTAACAAACCAACCACAGTGGAGGAAATCATCGGAGGAGGATCTTCAGGTGGACGCGAGTCGCTAGGCCAAGCCTTGTCAGTCGCCTGTGGTGTACTGATGAGTCACTACGTCTTCTACGATTTTTCGCTGCATTTGTCTTATTTTATCTTAGTCTTGCCCTATGAGGCCGAATAAATGTAAGTGATCATAAGATCATACACTAATTACATTAATTAAATAAAGTCTTATTGTTATTATCGTTGTGTATGATGTGATGCTTACCGATGTTAAGCCGTGTGCACTAGCGTTGATCACAGGAATAGTGCGGCATACGGTGGATCCGAATTGGTGAATTCGGGTCACTCTGAGAGGTGGTATCGAGCATATCTTGTGTAGGTCTTGGCCCTAGATAGTTGGTCGTCCCTATAGGTCCTTCAAAATTATTTTCTAAAATAAAAAGACTTAAACCCAAAAGAATGATGTGTTCTTGACTTATCTCATTCTTCTATTTCTGTCCTCACCAAAAATTCCTTCTTACCTTTTGCTGAAACTCGTTTTCTCTTACCTCTGCTAACCGAATTGAAATCCTACCTGAGTTATCTTAAGTAGAAAACGATATACCACACTTTAGGAGTTAGTACCAAGTGCTTGCTGCTACCATAAAGATCACGAAGGAAAGAATCATCGGGCTCGTGGAAGAATGGATCAATGAAAGATATCAAGAGCTAGAAGACTCAATACCTCAAATAGCCAGTAGAGACTCATGTGTGGGAGTCGCGTTTTCTAAGATAGGAGTGTCGCCCATATAGACGGTAGTTTTCGTGTTTAGGTTGAATTGGTTCTTCTTGATTGCTGAGTGTGCAGTATGCGTTGCAAAGCTCTTAGGCTTATATAAGCAACCATACCAAGTTATTAATATTGACTGCTTAAGATATTGGGTTAAACCTATCTTCCCTGTATTAGTATTCTTGCTCCTTATCTATGCTAATTTCGTTTCCCTAACCCTTGAGGTAATCAGCGGATGGTTCGAATGATTGATAGCAATGGAGCTAGTGAAAGTGAAATCAACCCGATGGAAACTCTAAGGATGGATTAGTTCCTCAACCGTCAATCTGGATAGATATGCACGAGCTTCAAAGAGTTTTTGGCGCTCGGACTCGCTTGATGCAATCAATGACGAAACAAATCTGAGAATATCACCGAGAATGATATGGCCACAATAAATTCAAAGAAGAATACCACCAATGTATCTCGTTCGAGATCCGGACAGCTAGACAAGTTAAAGTATCGTGCGTGCATTATTTGTGGAGAGATAGGACATACCGCAGACGAGCATGCGATCAATTGCTCCAGCTGTGAAGGAAGCCATTCTCTGGAGAATGTCCTATGGGCAACATCACTTGTTACCTTTGTGAAGGTCGAGATCATCGCCCACCTCAATGTCCCTAGATCCGATAGTAACCGCCGTGATACAACATCAACGTAAGAATCTACGGACCCTAGTTGCTCGAGAATTATCAATAAGAGGAAAGTTAAGCGCCCAGAGACGCGTCGCTTGGAGAATTAAAACACGACCTCCTAAACTGTCAACCTTAATCAGAAAGCGGTGAGTGGCAATCACCAGCGGCATGTTTCTTGTGTGATAAAGAAGGTCATTGGTCTAGAGAGTGCCCTCTGAAGCAACCAACCCTGGATTATAAGAGTGAGGATGAGTACACAGTTGCATCCATCAAGGCAAAACGATGCAAACGGTTTAGCTACTACTGTCAAGAAGAAGGCCATTTTGTTAAGCAATGCCCACGGAGAGAGCAAGTATTTCCTACAGCCATGGAAATACCAGAAGTTACTTCCGTCCGGTATATAACGCCAAGGGTGAGCGGTGAAGATGCAGGAGAAATTTGCCGAGAAAACCAATGGAAGAAAAGGCGTCTAGGTAAAGACACTATCAACGAATGCTCAAGAAAGGAAGTTCACCCTAGGCTCTGCTATATTTGCCACAAGCCCGAGCATTTTGCCAATAAGTGCCATCAAAGGAAAGCAATCACGTCGATTCGAGTCAATCCTAACTCCGCCCCTATCGAAGCCTCAGTGCCAATGCTAAATCAAGGAAGTCAGGAGCCATGAGTTTACTTAGTGCAATATCGTAACCCTACTTGTAAAGTGAAGAGATTAGTGATGAATTCCATGTAAAGGTTTCCTTGTCGAGAGAAATAAAATAGAAATGGTTGATACATGGGTATACAAGAGTATTGGAATGAAAGGCAATAATGAAGAGCTAGATGTTTCTCTAAGAGTATTCTCGTGTTTATGGTTCGCCTAGAATTGTTACATACGCAATAGTGGCTAATTTAGTGGTACCGAGCCTGAGCTTGTTAGTCAGAGGAGTTGTCAATTGTCAGTAAGTGCTCAGCTGTGCTAGATTTAACTAGGATGTTGAGAATTCCGTGCTATTGAGTGAGTAGAGTTTCAAGTAAATCATATCGCAAAATGGATACTTAGACCTTTGACATTAATCTTGAAATTGGTTAGATGCTCAAACATAACGCTATTTTGGTGAAAATTATATCGATTTAAAACTCTGAAAGGAAGAAGAAGGGAAAAATTCAAGTGATAATAGTTCGCGTTACCAACAGATGGATAATGGTGTGAAATTTGCCAATTAGAAGATGCGCCAAATGTCAGAGAATACTTTGATATATTTTCCAAGAATTTGCCTGGTATGCCGTCATAATGAAAGATCAAGTTCGTGAGTGAATTAGTGCCTGGTATAGCCCAATAGGGAAAAGACCATGTCAGCGTCTACCAAGGAATTAGTGGGAAATGGAAAAGCATAACAAGAATTACTAGGAAGAGTTTTGAGAAAGCTTAGTGCGTTATTTGTGGCTAACAAAAAGGAAAATAGAAGCTCGGAAAAGTGCAATGAACCATGCTTTAAATAAAGAAAAGAACAAAAAAAAACAAGTATCCAATATCAGGATCGACAACATGATTGGACAGTTTAGAAGAGAATTGGAATTTCTTTGGGACAAAATTTCACTTAGGCTATCATAAATTTAGGAATCAGGGGAAGGATGTTTCTAAGATTACGCTCTCCACATAAACGATAAAAGTTTTGGCTAAATCTTCTGAATTGACCGATGCCCCGCATATCTAATGAACATGATAAGTAAGATATTTATGGAGTAATTGATAAATTCATGGTTGATGACAATCTAGTATACCCTAAGACAAGAGAAGATCATGCAGGACATGTTAGATTGATTCAGAAAGATTGCAAGAGTAGTAGTCATATGCTAAGTTCAACTAGTGTGAATTCCAGAAGTGAAATGGTCGAAATCCTTAGTCATATAAGGACTACTAAAGGAGTTATTGTTAAATCAAGCAAGGTAGAAGTTATGTTACATAGGAAGCAACCGAAGTACGTTACCTAGATTTAAGGTTCTAGAAATGGTAATACCACTGGTTCATAGGAAGGTTTTTCGACAATAGCTAGACCTTTTGTACGATTGTTAAGGAAGAGATGCATGGACACCAGAGTAACGAAAAGGGTTTTTCGGAAGTTGAAAGAGCGGTTACCATTAACGCATGTGTTAGTATTACTAGCTGTGCGGAGTAGCTTCAATATATGAGGATGATGCTTCTAGACATAATCTGAGAAGTGAACCAACGTTGTTGCATAAACGATGAGGCAATTGAAATTACCCTACGTATGACTTGGAGTTAGCCGTGTAGTGCGCGTAGAAAAAAAATGGTGCCACTATCTCATTGAAAATAGATAGGAACCTTAAGAATCTAAATATATTTACTCAAGTCAAACTTTAATATAGAACGAAGATAATGGTTGGAAGGATCAAAATTCTAGTGTCGAACCCATGGGCATTCTAATAAGGCCAATGTGGTAGTCGACGTTGAGTTAATATGTTGATAATAAGCGATTAACGAGGTATGTAAAGAATCTAAGAAGTTGAAATTAAAGGTCGCCCCACAAGGTTTCATAGTTGCCTTGGAAATAGAACCAACATTAGAAGATCAGAACATAAGAAGTTCGAAGATAGATGAAGTACAAAATCAAGTCAGAGAAAGAAGAAGGCGTAGCCAAAAAGTAGAAATTTGAGTGATTAGGATACCATAAAGAATTAATGCTGAACCAGTATGCCGGATAGGAAGATCCTAAGAAATTGATACTTGAGAAAACTCATAATTCTAAGTATTCAATATACCCAGGAAGTGCCAAAGAGAATCAATATCTTAAGGAAGGGTTTTGGTGACCTAAGGTGAAGGGCGAAACTATTGGTTATGATACTCAATGTGATGAGAATGAAAAAAATAAAGGCAATGCATTAGAGATCTAAAGGTTCGTTGCAAATCATTATAGATTCATATAGGAGGCAAATCATTAAAATGATCCCTAGTGTAAATGGACCCTAAAAGGTATGAATTCGGAGGAATCATTATTGATTAAATTAACCAAAATTACTCATTTCATATCACTGAAAACTATGTATTCAAAAGGTCGTTTGGCAGATCTGTATATGTTAGGGATTGAGTGACTGCATAGGTGCCTAAGAAGATTGTGTCCGATAGAGGTATCCAATTTATCTCGAGGGCTTAGAATAAGTTACATGAAGCAATGATAACTCGCTCAATTTGATGCAGCTTATCGCCAGATACCGATAGTCAAACAGAAAGAGTTAATCAGATTCTGGAGGGTATGTTTAGAGGTTGTGCGTTAGCTTACGCCACGTTTTGGGATAAATGTTTGCCATATGCAGAGTTCAATGGAGTAATCATTCAGAAAATGAAGCAACTTGGGAGCGTGAAGAAGATCTGAAGACAGAATTTCCAAACCTATTCTCTAGTTAGCCCTAGAATCTCGGGGTCGAGATTCCGTTAAGGGGGGGAGGTTTGTAATATCCCGATTTTTGGATTTTCAATTATTAAATATTATTTTATTGCTAATTATGAATTTTATGATTTTTGTGAATTTTCTGGATTTATTGGATTTCCTGAGATTTATTTAAATCGTTTCGAATTGGTATATATAGCTTTTGTTAAGAAATATCTATAACAAGGAAATTTAAAATAAAGTCTGTTCAAGAATATTTTATTAAGTATAGAAGGACTCGAAATATTTTTGGGAAGTTTCTTTTTCTTTCCGGGTTTAAATCGGAAAAGGAATCGGATTGATGGAACCGGATTAGGACTAGATTGTTGACAGGATGATTTGGAAAGAACGTTCGCAGTATGCGGGAACTCCTTTCGTTTCTCCGGCACGTGGCCGAGTAAACTTGCTATCCTTGGCGCCAACTTTGGCTGGGACTCGGAAGTCCTTCCATGCGGAGAAGCCACACCTGACCGATCCAAATGCCCACGCCAGCAGCCGAACTCGTCGAGGGCACGGACTCCTTTCTGCGCGGGAAAGAGGCCAAGGCGCGAAGGAATCCTCCGTAGCCGATTCGAATTCACGCGCTAGCGCCGAGTGCAACAAGGACGCGAAGTCTTTCCATCGGGCGGGAGAAGTACGTGACCGACTTGAGTTCATGCGGGCGCCAAAACCATCACAAGTTGGGGCCTCTGTTCGACAAGAGCGCAAGGCGTGGCCGAGTCAACGGGCTGGACGTGGCGCCGAATTCGGTAGGAGGACTCGAGCCGGCTGTCAACACGCGCGAAAAAGCAGCGCCCCAACGTGGCCGACTCAATTCTGTCGTTGGCGCCAACGCAAATAAGGAAACTCGAGTCGGCAAGGAAAGTGGAGTCGTGTGCGAGCAGGACACAGGCACTCGGCTGGGTATTTAAGCAGCATGAGGGCGTCGCCAGAACCCAAGCGACCGAGTGAGGAAAAAGAGAATTGCGAAGAAAGTGCTGGAGTCGCCAGAAGGATCGATCAACAGGAAAATCGGTAGCGTCGTTCGAGGGAAACAGCAGCACCAGGAAATTTTCGAGCAAATCGCGCCATTGCTCGGGAAATTGCGAAGGACTACCGAGTTGCAGCCGAGAAGCATCCCGTGCACCGTAGTTCCGCCGGAACATTGCCCGGGAAGGGGATCGTCGTCGGGATCGTCGTCTTCTTCAGGTTCGACGAGTTTCGCACGTGGTCGCTTCATCACCGATCGGGAATTTCACCAGCCGTCGGATCGTAATCAAGTGCGCGGGGTTCGTCCACGTTATCGCGGAATCGGTAAGCGTCTCCGATTAAATATCAGCCGTTGGATTTAAGTCGGATGGTTGATACTAGGTCACGTAGTAGATTTACCCGTAACCGTTAGGTTGAGTTCATCAGTCTAGATTTCGCCACGTTTCGTCTGTACAGCCGGGGCGAGAAAATCCGTATTTTCCTTTACAGAAATAATTTGAGAAAATAAGAAATTCTAATTTCAGAATTAACTAAACTTCCGAATGTTATAACTTTTACATATGAACTCCGATTAAGGTGATTCAAATTTCTAGAAATTTATAAAATTAAGATTTATCTAATGGTGGATTTTATTTGAATTTTTGAGTTCATTTGATCTTTGGATTTGGTGTTTATTTTCTATTTCTTCTCGATTCGCGTAGACGTTGAGTTGAGTGAGGTCTCGAAGGAGGATTAACAACTCAAGAGCAATCTTCGGAGCAATACCAGGAGCTTAACGAAGGCAAGTTGTGCTTTGATCATGTTACACCTATAAATTAGATTGCATGCTATTTTGGTTTACTTTATCACTTGTTATTTCATGAGTACAAATGATTTTGACCTAGATTGGGATTTAGATATTATACCCTTTTGAATTATACCCTACCTTGCTAGTTGTATGCCATGATCCACTTGTCACCTTAGGTTGGTTACTTATAGTTGGTTAATACTGAAATCAACATGGATGGTTAGACCGAATTAGATATGCTTAGCCATGCCACGTCATCACATGGACATGAAATGTTGATTATTAAACTTGACTAATGGAATATGGAACAATGATGATAACTTGTGGGCCATGTGTGGTCGCACAAAGAGATGGAGTTGTTGTGACAGCGGAGTCACGCAACAATGTTGATTTGTGAAGAGCACGTGGGGCTTGGTAATCAACTGGGATGGGAAAATAATTTAGACTGGGGCAAGTGGCAAGATTGTTTTATGGTGGGCCAAGAGTGGCAACTGGGCGGTCGTATTTGGTTTTTATTGGTTTTGGATATTTGAGATTATCTCTGGTTAGTCTTGCCTCGGTCAGTTAAGGACTTAACTGACCAATCCTTTGACCTGAGTCAAACATGCAGCCACACGTCTGTTATGGGGCAGCCTAGCTGACTAATTTGCAAATACTTAACTTAAGTGCTATCATGGTGGTGTGAGTCCGGGGTTTACGGTGGAAACTCACATGGTGCAAGAGAGGGCCCTGTTGTGGTGGTTTTAGCCCTTCAGTGTTGAAACCTTAGCGGGTAGCACTGGGTTAAGAGGATGCATTGTAAAGGCTTTGTTATAATCGTTCGCCTGTGTGGTGCATGGTTATATCGTGTGGGTAAAGTGCATAACCTCTGCAGAGTGTACAAACTATTCGGATAGCCGTGCTCACGGTATTGAGCAATGCTCGGGAATTACAGTCAAGGGGTAGTTAATTAAAACTTGTCAACTGGATGGGATGGCGGGATGCCATGTGGATAATGGAACTTGGTTTAGGATGGAGAACTTGGGTTTGATTTGAGAAACAATGGAATCTATTTACTTGTTATTATTTGTTTTACTGTCTTTTCAATCTATATATTGTTTATGTTTGAAAATGCTGCTTACTGCTTATGAGCCACTTAGCCATTCCTTTGGAATAAGCCTGCATATAGCTATGATAGAATTGCATTCTGTTCACAACTTGTTGAGTACGTGTTGGTGTACTCACCCTTGCTTAACAAACCAACCACAGTGGAGGAAATCATCGGAGGAGGATCTTCAGGTGGACGCGTTTGTCTTATTTTATCTTAGTCTTGCCCTATGAGGCCGAATAAATGTAAGTGATCATAAGATCATACACTAATTACATTAATTAAATAAAGTCTTATTGTTATTATCGTTGTGTATGATGTGATGCTTACCGATGTTAAGCCGTGTGCACTAGCGTTGATCCTGGGAGTAGTGCGGCATACACGGTGGATCTGAATTGGTGAATTCGGGTCACTACAGCAGCCTAGCTGACTAATTTGCAAAGTTTTAGCTTGAGTACTATCGTGGTGGTGTGAGTCCGGGAGTACGGAGGAAAGTCACATGGCGCAAGAGGGGGGCCCTGTTGTGGTGGTGTAACCCTTCAGTGTTGAAACCTCGGTGGTAATCTTGGGTTAAGATGATGCATTGTAAAGGCTTTGTTATAATCATTCGCCTGTGTGGTGCATGGTTGTATCGTGTGGGTAAAGTGCATAACCTCTGCAGAGTGTACAAACTATTCGGATAGCCGTACTCACGGTATTGAGCAAAGCTCGGGAATTACAGTCAAGGGTTAGTTTAATAAAACAGACAACTGAATGGGATGGCAGGATGTGTGAGACCCCGTTCTGACGAACAGGAACCTCCATGTGACTACTGTGCTATTCCCTGGATCAGTAGCTAGCACTCACATGTTTACAACAATTGGAAATCATAACCATACATTAATCAATTAAGCGGAAACGATTACCCAAATAGATATTACAACTCAGAGAAAAAAAGCAGCAAAAGAAGCAATATCCTACAGTTTGCCCATCCAATCCCGCAGGCAACTGACCAGGCATAACTCCTTAGACAGAACACGACAAAAAGATCCCGCAACCTACGATAAAAGGAGACCCGAAGCTTCGCTAGCATACACCTACAATATAATTAGGCAAGGGTGAGTATTTTACATACTCAGCAAGACTTGAGCAAAACCTATCATACATGCAGGCCATTTCAGAGGAAAGGCTTCTACAGTTAATTTGCGTAAAGCGAATTTGAATTTGTAAATCAAGTTATTTGCAAACGGAATTTGTAAAAGCAAGATTGATTGATAGCAAATAAGTAAAGCATATGTAACACTCACGATCCTCCATGACGTGAGCGGCGAATCATTCACATTCACGAAATCCATCAATGTCGGCCCTTTGACATAAATCACAATTTGCAAAACAAATGATACCAACCCTTTTAAAATAATAAAACATCTAGCATTGGAATGAAATCACCAAGTGCTCATGACATGGCCATGCCGCTAATCGATTAGATTTAAACTCTGCAGAGGTGTACAACTTTACCCGCAAGGAATGATCAACTTTTGCCCGACACACTTCCTTAGGTGTGGCGTCAAGAAGACCATACATAGTCATTACGTTACCTAGACATGGCTTCGTCCAGCCGGGCGTTAACCCTGCCGTAGAACTAGAAACACACACCCAAGCCGTGGGCCCACATTCACACACCCAACACAACGTTTCTAAACACGGCGTATGCGTACACCGTTGCATTAGCAAGTAGACTGACGAATACCCGTCGGGGTAGTCTGACAAGGAAACTCGTGCAAAGCTCCCGCCTACCAATGAACAAAGCCATGTCTAAATACATAACAAGCTATGGCTAACCCATCCTCACCCTTGTGGTTTGCATGGAAATCTCGGATCAATAGCGTCCCATTGCTCGGTCCTTAATCCGACACGGGCGATACTCCACCCTACACTACGTGCAATTCCTTTCTGCACAACCGGCTATTGCCAATAATCGCCCGCATCAAAGCATAGTTTCATTTTGGGTTTTTAATCAAAGTACCCGCAACCAACAGTGACATTTACAATGTTTTTAGGAAACAAATACTGGTTTGATCATGTACATCAATGACTCTAAAGCATGGCTAAGAAGGTTAATATGATCGTGTATACCCAAAATGACATTAAGAAATGTCTAACCTTAATCTATGGTTATCAAGGTTCACTTGTTCATAATCATCAACGGAGGATCACGAGACAACAGGTATAACTACCAAACCACAAAATAGCAATTTACATAAAGTAAACGCATGCATAAAAACAATTTGATGCATAAAAGGAATATAAAATACTGGGCTCAATATGATCAAAGAATTGCTTGCCTTGCTTAATTGACGAATACGACGAAGACGGGGATTGCGGCTGACGACGACGACGGAGACTAGAAACGTCGGGTTCTACTCGTCGAATAACGGAAATAAAGCAATAAAAGACTTCAATAAGAGCAAAAGAAATAGATAACAAGAACAAATAAACTCCTTACAAGAAACAGGTATTGCTCCTTTATGAATTTATTAATCATATTTTACTTAATTCAAGACATTAAAAATAGGTTAAGATTAATAGAATTAATCATTAGTTGCAAGGTTAATAGATTTTACTATTCATGATATGAGCTTTTGGCAATCTTATTACTTATGAGTTTTGCTCTATTAGGATTTGGATTCAAAGCAAAACGAAATAGGAATATTTTCTTAGATTGCTGTAGATTATAATCTAAAGATCATTTCTAGACTATTCTTTACCAAATTCAGATTTAGATGAGTCGCTTATGAGTTAATGAATAGGCTCAAATGGTCATATTAGAGTATGAGTGATTAGCTCTTTACCTTTAATTGATTTTGCTTAGAATTAGTTTCATGCAAGTTGGATTTATTGATTTAGGCTACTGATAGCATTTCCCCGGTAGTTAAGAAGGTTCTGGTGATAAAAATAACTTAACTACGGATTCCTTCATTATTACCTAAAGTTTATTCATTCGCATTAAAGTCTAAAGAAGGTGATTACTTAGGGTTATTCAGCTATTAAGATTTGTATGCAAAACATGATGAAATATGGTTATTTCTTCATAATGAGATAGTTTATACTTTGTATGACAATCCTAAGCTATTTCCATAAATTTTAGGCTATAGCTGATACATTATAATCATTGCCGAAAAGGCTTAAGCGGTATTGCTAAATTGACGTTATTCGAAATCGGCCAAAAATATGAAGTGCGGGGATAACGCTTAAGGGTTTTGAACTACCAGGATTAATATGCAAACCTGAATGGAATAAGATTCTTTTTGCAGATCATGATAGTATAAACTTTGTACTGTGTTACTAAACTAATTTTACTGATTTTAGTATTTGGATGAGTCATTTTATCTATCGTTGAAATAGCCTAAATGATCCCATTTGCAAACCTTAAATCGGCCAAGTTTCAAATTGAGTTTGCAACTACATCATACAAGATCTTTAATTCATTTTTCAGGTGTTAGCAGGTAGCAATCCTAGAATTGTTTTAAAGCTAGTTTGGCATTATTTTAACTTTAATTGCAATAGATTAACTATTTACTTATGGTTATAACTAATATCTCCTTTCATTAAGAGAGTGAAATTTGAGTTTGACTTTGAATGTTCATGCATACATGGGTTCTTCTTTGTTTCGAGAATCTATTCAAAGTGTTATTACCATTTTATGAGCTATCATGCTACTATTCTTACTAATGTTCATACTAAGGTTTGTTAATGGTCACAATGCAATACATAAACTTAGTTCCAAATATTTAATATCTCTGCATGATTAGGCTTATTAAGATCCTAGAAGCACATAATCATTTTTCATAGAATTCTATGAACTATTATACACTTATTTCTGTTAATGGCCATATTAAGTTTTACTAATGTTCGCTAAACAAATGAATTACACTTAGTTCAAATATTAAATGTATTTGCATATCCAGATACATCCAGATCCTAAACTCCCATGAATACTGATTTCATCTTTTCATTACTTATCATGCACAAATTCTCATTAAAACCATATTAGCACCATAATCAAGGTTTAAATTAAATAATAATATAGCAGTCAAAAATTAAATATTTGTTACACATTTAGATTCTTTCTCATTTTATATGAGCATACAAATTTATTTCACTGGCTTGTGACTAAAAATACACCAGTTACTACTAACTAAATGCACTTCGGCCAGGAATTTGAAAATACGCTTTACCCAATTGAGAGGCGCCTTTTGACTGGGCTTTGTCTTCTTCTTCCTTCAGGCGCCTGACCAGTCGGTCCCACCGCGCAGAGAGACAGAATCAGGGGAGCGGCTAAGGGATGGCGGCGACGGCGCTCCGGTGATCTTCCGGCGAGGGCGACGGCATCAGGAGGTAGATCTCGGCGAGGAGAGTCTGGAGGCGGTGTCAATTCGGCCGGAGAAGAAGCGGACAGGGGCGCAGTGTCGTGCCCCGAATTTCCACGGATTCGGACACTCTGTGTATACCGTACTAGTCCAGGATCACGCTAGTACACACAGGATAAACAGGTTGAAGTACCACAATCATACACAGCGGAATTAAATATTAAAGTACTTCAAGCATAATATAGTTGAGTTACATGACCTTATGGTCGCCTTACAATAATTCGCCACGCAGGGCGATAAATATCATCGGTACCAAGTTCATTCAGCGGAAGCAAAATACGTTAATGGAACCATTCCTAACCACAGGCTACTGAGTGCGGCTCAACCCTTAATCCTCCTGGCCTTCGACGAACTCTTCATTCCAGGCTGGCACGGCTTCTTCTTCTTCTGAGGTTTTTGTCGATGCAAGGGTGAGTATACAACATACTCAACAAGTCATGCACAATGCAGGTCTATTACTACATGCATGGCTTATTCCAAGGGAAGGCTTAATTGGTTATTTTGCATAAAGCAGTGTTTCTTTTAAATAGACAATCATATTAGATTTAAAGCGGTAAAACCAATATTATTATTATTTAATTTCTCAATTCTTTTTCCAAGAGTTTTGGCACACAGCCCTAGTTTCATTCACACAGCTTTTTGGCACACAGCCACCCATTCCATGTTTTTATTTTGAAAATCTACCCCTTGACTGTAATCACCGAGCAATGTCCAGTACCGTGGACACGGCTATTCGAATAGATTCACACACACACTCTGCAGAGGCTGTACACTTTACCCACAGGATACAGTCGTTCACCACACAGGCGATTGATTGCAACAAAGTCTTTCAGAGACTAACATTTAACCGATGAACCCCTCCGTTACTTCCCTTCTAACACTCCCCTCACACAGAGCCGAAGTTTAGACAGGGCAAGTATCGTTGAATGGGTACCAAGCCGTAGCACAGGTACGCTTCCCCTACAGTTGCACTGGTGTGCACTGTCACCCCGAGGTTTCAAAGGAAAGAGGTTAGAAACCTACTTAACTAGGTCCGTCCCATTCCGGACAAGTGGTTGTACACGGAACTCAGTTCAAAGGCTTGCAAGGTTAAGTCCTTAACCGTCCCGGGCAAGACGTCCATTTTATACAACTCGGCACACAGCCTTCACAATCTTTCACACAGTCCATTGCCACACAGGCCCACCTGGCACGAAGCCTTCTTGCCACTTGCCCCGGTCCAAAACATTTCCCACCCCACTTGACATTTAAGCAACACATGCCATTTTCCACACTTTTCATGAATAGCACCACACAGGTGACTATCCTAATCCATCGCATGACATCATCGCACTTTTACAAAAAAATGCGTTCCATAATTGTTTAGGCAATATTCATTTGCTATTTTGAAATTCATTCATCGCATACAAGCGGACTAAGCAACTATCACGGTCTAGCCTCCCGTGTTGGCGTCATATTAATAACCAACATATTAAACATCTTAGGGTGGACAAGGATTTCAGGGTATGCAAACATTATAATCAAGGTGGCATAACAAGTTTGGCTTTTAACTACCATTTCCCAATTTAATCAAAAGTGATTGTACTTAACATAGCATGCAATATGGAAATCAAAATACACTTTTAAAACTAGGCGCGAAATGATCAAAGCATGACTTGCCTTCGAAGAGGAGTTGGTTCTGGTCGAGGTTCTGCGACGGGTCTTCAAATTCTCCCTCGGCGAAACCCGGCGACTCGGAGTCTACTCGGCACAAGCAATCACACAATCAACACACTATACAGACAGCAAGATAAATTTTAAAAATAAAATAAAAATCACCAATAAATAGTTCACATTTTTACAAATTTTTGGGCACTGGATTCACTCAAATCCGAGTTAAAATGCAAAAGTTATAGCCTTTACAATATTCTGAAAATTCATAAAAGAATAAACCGAATTAATCCTCTATTTTCCACCGATTTTCCGGCTGATTTTTCCTCCGCGCGACACGTGTCGGCACCAGAGCGAACCACGTCGCTCTCGGCCACTGACCAGTGGGCCCGGATGACGTCACGCTGACGCCAGCACGACCGGCGGCTCTCCCACTGACAAGTGGGCCCGCGAACAGTGCTCGACCCCACATGTCAGCGACTGACACGCGTCGAGGAAGCATCAAGCCACGCATGCACGTTTTCCCGACCGTCGGATTCGGATCAGACGGCGCAAGAGCTACCCGAGCGGTTCACTGTTACTATGCCCTACGTGGCGTTACCTTGGGCGTCGGATGAAGATCAGACGGCTGAGGTTGCACGCGAGGAGTCGATGAAGATGCGGCGGCGCTGGTTACCGGACTTGGAGAAGATGATACGGGCGACGGCGTTTCCGAGCTTCTCCGGTCGAAGAAGTAACCACACGGATGCGTCTCGGCTCGGTGAACTTGGGGAGGGTCTTGACGGCGGTGGGGAGCGGCGGAACACTGGCGGGCACAAATAAAAACCGCGCGGGAAGAGTGTGAACTACGGCGAGCTAGTACGCGTGCTACGGTGGATGGCTGAGCGAGAGAGATGAGGGGAAATGACCGGAGGGAAGTGCTGAGCTCGGGGGTGTACTTCACTCGGCTGGACATGCCTCGAGGCGCGCGCAAATCCCTGACACGATCTTCGGTACCCAACGGCGGGCGGCGGTGCAACAGTTGTGCACAGTCCCGATGGCGCGACCAACGTCAGCCGTCCGATCAAGATCGGACGGTGCGGAGCGGGCGGCGATTAGGGTTTTCTCCCGCGCGAGCACAGTGTTGGGCCGGCCCAACACTGTAGCTAGCCATTTTCCGGGTTTTACGAATAAAAATAAAGACAGAAATTCAAAGTATTTATTTGGGGCACTAAAAATACCCGAAAAATTCTAGAAAAATTCCAGAAAATATTTCAGAGCATTTTGAGCCTAAATAAAATATTGGTTTTAATTTTTGATAATTATATTTTCTGATATTTAATTACTCAAGGAAAAAGGGTATAAATAAATTCCAACTAAATCCAATAAATCCCAAAAAAATTAGATAAATTCCATTAAATGCAATTAAATGCAAATAAAGGTTGATTAATTCACAAAAATTCAAATAACTCCAAAATTTAAAATCTGGCCAAAATTCGGGATGTTACACGCAGCCGAGCTCCAGGCGGCGGCGTCAATGGTGGTTCGGTGGCGCGCATGAACGAAGGGGAGGGAGCTCAAATGGGTTTCGGTTTAAGCATCAGGGCATCGAGGGGACTCCATTTTGCAGTTGGTTCTGGAGAAGCTCTGGGTTGAGCCGCCCACGGTGGCCGGATTTGGGAAGGAGGCGCCTGGCGTGCACGATTTCATGTGAGGGAGCTCCAGGATTTTTAGGGCTTTTGATCGGCGGTGTATGAGGATGCTTTGGCTCGAAGGATTTGAAAATGGGTTGCTCTAGCTCCGATTTGAGTTCGACTTTGAGCTCCGTGAGCTTCTGCTCATGGCGAAATTTGGGGAGGACTCTGTGCTGGCGTGAAGAGAGGGAAGGAGAAGTGAGGAGGAGTTGAGCACTTGCCATCGAGCGGCTTTGTAGTGGTCTGGCTCGCAGATGGAGGTGGGGCCTTGGCGACCATCGGCGTAGTGCGGCACTCGAAGCCGGAGTCTTCTCGATGGAGCGAACAGAGGTTGAAGGTGGAGTGAGCGGCAGAAGGCCTTTGGGTCCATTGTCGATGACTAGAGTTTCTCCAATGTGCCAACGAACGGAAAAACAACGAGTGGCCCACACGTCGGCGACTAATAAATTTTCTTGTTTCGAATTTTAATTTTCGATTGAGATCAATTGAAGTATTTTAGTTTTCAAATTTTGTTTTTCAAAAGTATTTGATCTCAGAATGTTTTCATAAAGTTTTCAGCTCCATTTGTGATTCCGTTATTTTATGTGAATTCTGACAATACAGTATTTCGATTTAAAAGTTATCTTTCCATTTTACTTCTTCAATATTTTATGCATAAAATCTCAATTAGTAGCTAAAATAATTTAATTGAATGATCAGGGTTCTCGTGGAAATTTTCTAAACTTTTACTTTTTTGTATTCTTGCCTTTTTCTATTTTTCCTTCTTTATTTTCCATTTATTGAATTTCTCATGCAATGCAAAACTCCAAAGGGAATCCAAATAAAATTCAATAATTCCAAGAAACTCAGAAATAAATATTTTCAAATTTAAAATATTCATTTTCACTTTATTGAATTTTCAGGATGTTACAGATCTACCCCCCTTACAGAAATCTCGACCCCGAGATTTGGCGGGTCTAAAGGAAAAGGTATTTCTAAAAGAAGTTGGGAAACTCTTCCTGAGTTGGTCTTCTCGTTTCCAAGATGCTTCCTCTTCAAAATGATTGCTTCGTCGAATCTTGATCATCTTGCAGAATTTGTTACGAGTGTGACGTTCAATTTCTTTTAAGATTCTAGTCGGATGCTTCTAATAAGTTAAATTAGGTTGTAGATAAGTTTTACCTAGCTGGGTGAGCTCAGAAAGGAAGATAAGATATTTTACTAATTGCGATACACAGAAGACATTCTGGACGCTGGATAGGTGAGATGACAACTCAAATTTACATGCCTTTTATCCTACCTTCTCAACGATGCGATATAGCTGAATATATCTTGGCGCTAGGTCACCTCGGATTTGGAAAATGGCGAATACCATGAACATTACAATTCTCGAGGATGAGATAGATTTAGGAATTCTTTATCAGAGGTGACTTTGTCGTTCTTGCTGATACTTCGTCTTCATTGCTATTGCTTTACTGGACCTTCGTCTTGCGATTCCAAGTTGACGTGCGAGAAATAGAAAAGAATTCTATTTGAGTTCTAGGGTAGCAGATGAGAGATACTATATATATATATATATTTATTTATTTATTTATTTATTTTTTTTACATATCTTTTTCGATTGAACATTCAATATTGCCAACAAGGATGATCTAATTTAGAGAGTGGTATGTGATATGTTTAGAATCCTTGAGGCAAAAGAAAGATTGCATTGTCATTATATTTATTCGGGAAAAACCTGAATGCTTAATGCCATGAAGGATATTTGAATACAATGGCTGATTTGAATAATTCAACCTCAGCCGACGAAATGAGCCGAGCATAAAGGTCATTTCGGATTGACTTTAAATTGGAAACACGGTAGAGATGGTCATTTCGGATTGACTTTAAATTGGAAACACGGTAGAGATAATTCAAGTATCGGGTTGAGATAGAAGGATTATAAGATGTTCCTGATGATTTGATTTGTTGGATCATTTTAATAAACAGAGGGTTTACATTTTCTTAGGATTTTGGCAACTATGAAGGAATGTAATGTACAGGGCCAAAAGACTGATTGCAGGAATTGAATACACAAGGGATGTGCTCAATATCACATAAGTGCTAGATTCAATCATATGAAAAAGGTGTTTATGTTCAACGCCTGATATCGAGGCAGGGGTTGACATGAGCACTTAATGTTTTCCAGATCTTTGAGACAGCCTAAAAGTTACTGATGTCTTTCTTGACAAGGTGATGTAGAACTCTTCTCGGGCAGATGTTGCGAAATACCCGAGTTCTTCTCCATTGATGCAAGTGGCATTTTCCATTTTACTCAGAACAACAGAAAGGTTGTTTGCTGACGATATAAAATAAATGATCAAGAAGTGACTGGGATCAAAGAGTTGAAATGGAATTATACTTGTATCCTGATAGGGCTCAAATACATAAGTATCATACCTAGTATTACATATGGTAGGTCATAAACTTCTTTTGCAAATTAGAGCTTGTAGGTAATCGCCATGAATGACTGGGATTAATATTTTGGGTTGGATTTGGATGCATGACTTAGGAATTGTTTGTTTGCAGATCTTGGGACATGTGGGTTATGGGCCTACTATGCTTCCGCTGCGCCACTCCGATTTAGGTAATTGTCTTGAATGACTTGGATTAACATTTTGTGTCAGATTGAATGCAGGTCTGAGAGCTTGTTGATTTTCTTTTCCTTGGGCAAGTACAGGTGTAACGTCCATGTTTACCACAGTAGAAACAAATGGAATGGGCTTTTCGGTTTTGCATATCAGATAACTGTCCATTGGTGTTGTTGGAGGGATGAACAGATGGTGATTGAGATGGAGAATGAAGTTAAGCAAAATTCTTTTAGGGACAAGTATCTTTGTTCACACCTCTTCTTTAACTGATTCTTCGAGCATTCCGCTTCAAATTTTTTTTTCTTCTACTCTTGGAGTTATAATACGGCTGATGAAATTTCTTGTATGGTTATGGTTGTAGAATATATTTGTTCAACCTACGGACATTGTTTAGCAACACTGTTCTTTTGTGATAGTTGAATCATTCACACTCTTCTCACGGTGTTCATCGGATACCTTGGTATGCTTAATATTATTTTGTGAACTTCAATTTGTTGCTTTCTAGAACATCTTTTAGTCTAATAATTTCCTTTATCGGATCGAAACATGGCGTTGGCAATTGCTATTTACTACTTTCCGGATGAAGGTAGCTAGGGTCAAGTGTTGTTTCTTTAATTCTTTAAGTGATATTTCCTATGCGGCATGACGAGTTTGAAAGGAATTATTACTCGAAGATGACAAGTTGTTTTCAAAGGAAAAGCAGACTAGGACATCAACTAGTTTCAAGTTCACGACACTAGTTTGTTTCACATCTTGATTCGTGAAGGAGGATTTTTGCAAGGATGCAAAACAAAGAAAGCACTAGAATGTTTGTGATAGCGGGATGTTTACAGATTTGCTGAATTGCATGAGGAAGGATTGGTACAAATAGCGAAAGGCATTTACAGAAACAATCAACCTAGAGTTGCATGCGTGCGGGAAAGGAAAATACAAATCCTAGGCTCTGACTAAAGAAAGACCCGATTCTATATATATGGCAAGAATCCTAGCTAATCACCATTGTCTAACAGTTTGAGGTCAAAGTAAAAGCGATAGTTGGCTGAGTGAGATCTTCGCCAACACCGGGAAGTTTGTGTGCTTTTACTTTCACCTGAGTTTCACATATGTGACGGTTGGTTGGGAGGGCACGGTGAATAACTAGAATTTTTCTAGAGATAATCACTGGGCCATTATCCTGACGGATGATTATGGCTATAAAAGGTAGTGTTCTTCTTAGGATATTCTTTAAGCGATATTTTCTGTACAATTAACCCCTTTTTTTTCTTCTAATAACCAAATCCTAAGCAACCAAGGATTGGAATTTCATTTGTTGAGGTTGAAGTGCAGTGGTGACTAATGAGTCAAGGGGGCATTGCGATGGGCAATGATTTCGACCTTCGCAAAGCAACAAAGGGTATTACTTACAGGATGTTTTTCGGGGGAATAGTTTCCTTCACAGCTAAAACAATTGATTGCACTCTCATCAGTAGCATGTCTTATTTCCCTCTAGCAAGTGCAAGCATGATCTTAGATCAATTGGGTTAATCAACACTTCAAAGAAACAATGTGTAGGTTTCAAATAAGATATAGAAGTAGGTTTCTAGTCTAAACCATTTTCTTTCCTAACAAATGCTACACCAAGGTTGGAAATATTTTGTGCTAGTTGTTAGAACAGTAGGGTGTGCATTTGGTGATTGGTTCAATTATGGTGAGCATTTGCACCACGGTTATAGATACTAGTAATCGTTTTCTTGTTAGTTTGTTTTTGCGCGTGCATTTTTTTTTGAACTAAAGGAAAATGGAGAGTTATATCGATTGCTATGTAAGGGAAGTGCTTTAGCTAAATACAAAGGATTTGGTTGGACTTGGATAGGATTACCATTTCTTGGCAATTAAGTATCTTGCGTGGTTTCACGAAGTTGATGAGAAGCGTTAGCAATTTATACCGAGAATCACTAACAAGAATAAGCTAATTTAAAGAGAGATACATAGTATGTTAAAATATTTAAGATGGATGAAAGAACGCATCTCAGTTATTTGGGGAGAGCTGAAGGTCGATTATGAAGGCTGAAAATTTTATTACTCATCACTTTTAGTAGGTGCGTTAGTGAATTGTGTCGCGGACATTCTGCAACAATATTTATTAGAGTAAAGCGATTTAGACAGAATTCCATTGGATTAGGGGCATTTTGTAACCATGCTTGACAAAATGTTGGAATCGGAGAAAGATGGTTAGATAAGGGTTATCTATATCATGAAGTAATATTTGATTCTTTCCAATTAACTCTAGTTGCGGTTTCTATGCAGATTATGTAATTTCTGGTTTGGTTTATAAGGCAACATTTCGTTCTTTAAAAATTTTCTTAATTAAATTTTCTTATTAAGCAGGGTTAGCACGTCGTAAATTTCAACCTAGTGGTTTAATATTCACGAGAGTAACCCGAAACAATAGAAAAAGATCTACAACAAACATTTCAGTAACACGGAAATACTATACATATATTTAACTTAGTATATAGGAAGGGTATCTATGGTTCTTATTTATACTGGCCACATGTATCTATGTATAAGAGGTGTACTACATAGCTAGAATAATATGCAGCTCGTATACTGCTATGTTCCAAGTAGACTATTCAGTGACGAGTTTTCTTTTATCCTTTGCATCACGTGCTGCGTTAGTCTTCCGAGGCTTCTATGAAGTTGGAGAGGTTGTGCTGCTTGTTACTTTCATCTTCTTGAAGTTGTTGATGCAGTCCTCACAATGTTGTTAACTTGCTGCCAGACTTATTTTCGAAAAGACCTGTTGGTGGTTTTTATTTTGCAAAAGATAAGGAAAGAAATACTTCTAGGAAGAGTAACTTAGGAGTGGAGAATGAGTATACATATAAGAAAAATAATTCTATAGATGAGAAAAGATTATATGTATAACTGATGCTAATCTTTTTACATTTCTTTTAGAAAATAGAGTTTTCAACTTCTTCGGTTTTCCTTTTGACGATCATTCCAATGTTTATATTCTGGAAGCATAGAACTTTTCTGGTTCTAATTCATTTCCATAGTGCATAATTTAAGCAAAGTGATGAAGTGAGTTTTGAAACATGATCAAGAGTTATTGGAAAAAAGATTATGTTTCAATTAACCTAAAGCAGCTTAATTTTGCTTAGTGTTTACTAATATGGTGATATCTTAAACTTGGTTTATATATGCATGGTATGATCTCAAGCAAAGCTAAGAGTAGTAATAGATACTATACTACCAATCTTGATGAGCTTAAATTTTAAGAAGGTTAATGACTATAATGGTTACATAAGTAAGAATTTCTATGAAGAAGGGATAAGCTGTTTTATAATTGCTTATTTATCCTATGGTTCAAGATTTCTCATATTCATACATGAGGACAATTTATTATGAAACTTCAACCATAGTGGTCAAGTTACACATAAATCGGTCCTGGCATTCAAAATAAAAACCAACTTCAAGTAGCAAGACATAACAACAACATATGTTGCTCTATATATAACTAGAGCAGAATAATACGCTATGCGCAAAGGGTTCTTATCTTAAGCTAGATCGTAAGATATTCTAATCTTCGCTCCTTTACCATTGGGTGATCTTTGTCTCTTCATGAAGCAGAATCTTGAGTTGTGCTTCTGCTTTGTGAGAAGGGCGAGCGTTAAGCTCTTTCTTGAGATGGTTGTTGCAAACATTGTAGGCTTCACTGGTCGTCATGAAGAATGACAGCAACACATCTCAAACATCTTCAAAAAGCAACAGCAAAATAAACCATGGCAAGGATTTCTTTTTGAGGGAAGAAGAGTTTATTTACAAATCCAAATGGAAATAGGGGTAAGAATAGAGTCTTAAGAATGGGAAAGAATAGCAAGGTCTACATTTTGCAAATACAGTAACTTTTGAAAATAAGCTTTTGAATTGCATATTCTAATACTAACGACCATCCTATCTAAGGTTCATCCTACGGTCAGTATAGCTCTGATACCAAAGCTGTGAGACCCCGTTCTGACGAACAGGAACCTCCATGTGACTACTGTGCTATTCCCTGGATCAGTAGCTAGCACTCACATGTTTACAACAATTGGAAATCATAACCATACATTAATCAATTAAGCGGAAACGATTACCCAAATAGATATTACAACTCAGAGAAATAAAGCAGCAAAAGAAGCAATATCCTACAGTTTGCCCATCCAATCCATGAGTAATGACCGAGCATAACTCCTTAGAGCGAACACGGCAAAAAGATCCGCAACTGCGATAAAAGGAGACCCGAAGCTTCGCTAGCATACACCTACAATATAATTAGGCAAGGGTGAGTATTTTACATACTCAGCAAGACTTGAGCAAAACCTATCATACATGCAGGCCATTTCAGAGGAAAGGCTTCTACAGTTAATTTGCGTAAAGCGAATTTGAATTTGTAAATCAAGTTATTTGCAAACGGAATTTGTAAAAGCAAGATTGATTGATAGCAAATAAGTAAAGCATATGTAACACTCACAGTCCTCCATGACGTGAGCGGCGAATCATTCACATTCCTAAAATCCATCAATGTCGGCCCTTTGACATAAATCACAATTTGCAAAACAAATGATACCAACCCTTTTTAAAATAATAAAACATCTAGCATTGGAATGAAATCACCAAGTGCTCATGACCGCGAGAGCGGCTAATCGATTAGATTTAAACTCTGCAGAGGTGTACAACTTTACCCGCAAGGAATGATCAACTTTTGCCCGACACACTTCCTTAGGTGTGACGTCAAGAAGACCATACATAGTCATTACGTTACCTAGACATGGCTTCGGTCCAGCCCGGGACGTTAACCCCTGCCGTAGAACTAGAAACACACACCCAAGCCGTGGGCCCACATTCACACACCCAACACAACGTTTCTAAACATGGCAGGGCGTACACCGTTGCATTAGCAAGTAGACCTGACCGGAATACCCCGTCAGGGTAGTCCTGACCGGAAAACCTGTGCAAAGCTCCCGCCTACCAATGAACAAAGCCATGTCTAAATACATAACAAGCTATGGCTAACCCATCCTCACCCTTGTGGTTTGCACGAAATCTCGAGCAATAGCGTCCCATTGCTCGGTCCTTAATCCGACACGGCGATACTCCACCCTACACTACGTGCAATTCCTTTACACTGTACCGCTATTGCCAATAATCGCCGCATCAAAGCATAGTTTCATTTTGGGTTTTTAATCAAAGTACCATAACCAACAAAGACATTTACAATGTTTTCGAAACAAATCTTGGTTTGATCATGTACATCAATGACTCTAATGCATGGCTAAGCGTGTTAATATGATCGTGTATACCCAAAATGACATTAAGAAATGTCTAACCTTAATCTATGGTTATCAAGGTTCACTTGTTCATAATCATCAACGGAGGATCACGAGACAACAGGTATAACTAACAAACCACAAAATAGCAATTTACATAAAGTAAACGCATGCATAAAAACAATTTGATGCATAAAAGGAATATAAAATACTGGGCTCAATATGATCAAAGGATTGCTTGCCTTGCTTAATTGACGAATACGACGAAGACGGGGATTGCGGCTGACGACGACGACGGAGACTAGAAACGTCGGGTTCTACTCGTCGAATAACGGAAATAAAGCAATAAAAGACTTCAATAAGAGCAAAAGAAATAGATAACAAGAACAAATAAACTCCTTACAAGAAACAGGTATTGCTCCTTTATGAATTTATTAATCATATTTTACGAATTCAAGAAGCAAAAATAGGTTAAGATTAATAGAATTAATCATTAGTTGCAAGGTTAATAGATTTTACTATTCATGATATGAGCTTTTGGCAATCTTATTACTTATGAGTTTTGCTCTATTAGGATTTGGATTCAAAGCAAAACGAAATAGGAATATTTTCTTAGATTGCTGTAGATTATAATCTAAAGATCATTTCTAGACTATTCTTTACCAAATTCAGATTTAGATGAGCTGCTTTGCGAGTTAATGAATAGGCTCAAATGGTCATATTAGAGTATGAGTGATTAGCTCTTTACCTTTAATTGATTTTGCTTAGAATTAGTTTCATGCAAGTTGGATTTATTGATTTAGGCTACTGATAGCATTTCCCCGGTAGTTAAGAAGGTTCTGGTGATAAAAATAACTTAACTACGGATTCCTTCATACCTAAAGTTTATTCATTCGCATTAAAGTCTAAAGAAGGTGATTACTTAGGGTTATTCAGCTATTAAGATTTGTATGCAAAACATGATGAAATATGGTTATTTCTTCATAATGAGATAGTTTATACTTTGTATGACAATCCTAAGCTATTTCCATAAATTTTAGGCTATAGCTGATACATTATAATCATTGCCGAAAAGGCTTAAGCAGCATTGCTAAATTGACGTTATTCGGAATCGGCCAAAAATATGAAGTGCAGGGATAACGCTTAAGGGTTTTGAACTAACAGGATTAATATGCAAACCTGAATGGAATAAGATTCTTTTTACAGATCATGATAGTATAAACTTTGTACTGTGTTACTAAACTGATTTTACTGATTTTAGTATTTGGATGAGTCATTTTATCTATCGTTGAAATAGCCTAAATGATCCCATTTGCAAACCTTAAATCGGCCAAGTTTCAAATTGAGTTTGCAACTACATCATACAAGATCTTTAATTCATTTTTCAGGTGTTAGCAGGTAGCAATCCTAGAATTGTTTTAAAGCTGGTTTGGCATTATTTTAACTTTAATTGCAATAGATTAACTATTTACTTATGGTTATAACTAATATCTCCTTTCATTAAGAGAGTGAAATTTGAGTTTGACTTTGAATGTTCATGCATACATGGGTTCTTGCTGTTTCCAGGAATCTATTCAAAGTGTTATTACCATTTTATGAGCTATCATGCTACTATTCTTACTAATGTTCATACTAAGGTTTGTTAATGGTCACAATGCAATACATAAACTTAGTTCCAAATATTTAATATCTCTGCATGATTAGGCTTATTAAGATCCTAGAAGCACATAATCATTTTTCATAGAATTCTATGAACTATTATACACTTATTTCTGTTAATGGCCATAATAAGTTTTACTAATGTTCGCTAAACAAATGAATTACACTTAGTTCAAATATTAAATGTATTTGCATATCCGAGATACATCCGGATCCTAAACTCCCATGAATCTGATTTCATCTTTTCATTACTTATCATGCACAAATTCTCATTAAAACCATATTAGCACCATAATCAAGGTTTAAATTAAATAATAATACTGAGATCAAAAATTAAATATTTGTTACACATTTAGATTCTTTCTCATTTTATATGAGCATACAAATTTAATTTATTTCAGCGGCTTGTGACTAAAAATACACCGATTACTACTAACTAAATGCACTTGACCAGAATTTGAAAATCGCTTTACCCAATTGAGGCGCCTTTTGATGGCTTTGTCTTCTTCTTCCTTGAGCACTGACGATCGGTCCCACCGCAGAGAGACGAAATCGAGGCGGCTAAGGGATGGCGGCGGCGGCGCTCGGCGATCTTCCGGCGAGGGCGACGGCATCAGGAGGTAGATCTCGGCGAGGAGAGTCTGGAGGCGGTGTCAATTCGGCCGGAGAAGAAGCGGACAGGGGCGCAGCCGAGCTCCAGGCGGCGGCGTCAATGGTGGTTCGGTGGCGCGCATGAACGAAGGGGAGGGAGCTCAAATGGGTTTTGGTTTAAGCATCAGGGCGTCGAGGGGACTCCATTTTTGCAGTTGGTTCGGCCGGAGAAGCTCTGGGTTGAGCTGCCCACGGTGACCGGATCTGGGGAAGGAGGGCGCACCGGCGGCGGCACGATTTCATGTGAGGGAGCTCCAGGATTTTTAGGGGCTTTTGATCGGCAGTGTATGAGGATGCTTTGGCTCAGAAGGATTTGAAAATGGGTTGCTCTAGCTCCCGATTTGAGTTCGGCTTTGAGCTCCAGGAGCTTCTGTTCATGGCGAAATTTGGGGGAGGACTCCTGCGCTGGCGTGAAGAGAGGGAAGGAGAAGTGAGGGAGGAGTTGAGCACTGCCACTGGAACGGCTTTGTAGTGGTCTGGGCTCATGATGGAGGTGGGACCTTGGCGACCATCGCCAGTAGTCACGGCACTCGAAGCCGGAGTCTTCTCAGTGGAGCGAACAGAGGTTGAAGGTGGAGTGAACGGCAGCAAGGCACTGGGTCCATTGTCAGTGACTAGAGTTTCTCCAATGTGCCAACGGAACGGAAAAACAACGAGTGGCCCACACGTCGGCGACTAATAAATTTTCTTGTTTCGAATTTTAATTTTCGATTGAGATCAATTGAAGTATTTTAGTTTTCAAATTTTGTTTTTCAAAAGTATTTGATCTCAGAATGTTTTCATAAAGTTTTCAGCTCCATTTGTGATTCCGTTATTTTATGTGAATTCTGACAATACAGTATTTCGATTTAAAAGTTATCTTTTCATTTTACTTCTTCAATATTTTATGCATAAAATCTCAATTAGTAGCTAAAATAATTTAATTGAATGATCAGGGTTCTCGTGGAAATTTTCTAAACTTTTATTTTTTTGTATTCTTGCCTTTTTCTATTTTTCCTTCTTTATTTTCCATTTATTGAATTTCTCATGCAATGCAAAACTCCAAAGGGAATCCAAATAAAATTCAATAATGCCAAGAAATTCAGAAATAAATATTTTCAAATTTAAAATATTCATTTTCACTTTATTGAATTTTCAGGATGTTACAGGATGCCATGTGGATAATGGAATTTGACTTAGGATGGAAACTTGATTTACTTGAGAATCTTTGAATCTATTACTGTTATTATTTGTTTTACTATCTTGTCAATCTATGTATTGTATGTGTTCTTAAATGTTGCTTGCTGCAAATAAACCTTAGCCATTCTTTGGAATAAGCCTTGCATATAGTTATGGTAGAAATGCATTCTGTGCACAACTTGTTGAGTGCTGATGTACTCACCCTTGCCTATCAACAACCAACAACAGTGGAGGAATCATCGCCGATATTGGAGGAGGACTTTCAAGTGGACACGAGTCACTAGGCCAATCCTTGTCAGTCGCCTGTGGTGTGTTGATGGGACATCTAGTCTTTTGCTATACTTTCCGCTGCATTTGTTTAAGTTTACTTCAGTCTAGCCTATGTGACAGAATAATGTAAGTGATCATAAGATCATACACTAGTTATATTAAATAAATGAAGTCTTATTATTCTTATCGTTGTGTATGATATGATGCTTACCGATGTTAAGCTGTGTGCACTAGCGTTGATCCTGGGAATAGTGCGGTAAAACACAGTGAATTCGAATTGGTGAATTCGGGTCCTTACAATCATCCTGTGGCTGTTCTGCCTGTCATCCACCCCCACCGCTCGATGCGCCCTTCCCCGTACAACGGGTCTGCCTCTATGAGCCCCACATCGGGGTGCTAACCCCTGTTCCGATCCTACCGACAAGTGTGGCTAGGAATGGAGGCGCATAGTATACCAGCCAGGGTTCATCCCATTATCACCAGGAGAGTCTGTTACTGTCATTGAGCTACTACTAAGGTACTGCAGATTATGAAGAGGTGTATTCGTTTCATTGTCACTACCGATATCAGGCTCATCATCACCTAGGCCTTTTCCTTTTTCCCTTAGCATGCTGGCTGCCCAATAACTTCTCCAACCCGCCTAAATTTCCTGCTAGCATGTCATCATTGTCGGTGTTGGTAGCACGCTTCCTCTTCCCTGTGTGCGTAGCACTGACTATGTACTCGGCTCAATCAGGAAAGCTCTTCCCACCTATGGCCAATTAGAAGTAATATTAACATTGTTGTAAGGTTTTGATATACATGATTAATAAGTGGAATGGAAAACAATTACATTGGTTACCTGTGGCCTTGTTCATCTCTTCCGGTGGGATGGACTCAACTACAAATCTCGCTAGGAGAGGTGGGTTTTTCCCATTGTCCTCGTCGAGTAGGGGCTTCCCACTAGACCTGGACGAGTCAAATCACTCTCTGCAATAGGGTCGCTACCAGGATGCATCGTACCCTTAATGAGGTGATCGAGTGGGTCTTCATCCTAGGCCTGGCGAGTGGATTTGTAGTCCCGCAGGCGAAATCGTAGGTTGTAGTGCACGAACACGAGCTGTTGGAGCTTCGTATAACTTAATCGGTTCCTTAACTCCGTGTGCACTAAGGCAAATGTGCTCTAATTTTGTTCACAATCACTCGACGATGCGACTATGACACCAACCGTAAGGCATACTTCTACAACGCTAGCGTCTCGTTCCCGAACGTCGTCCACCATTGAGCTGCAGGCAATATGACAAAATAAAAATGTATCAGTTAGTGCTAAACAATAATGTAACAATACCTGAGATTACGTACTTACCTGCCATCATTTGGTGATTGACGGCGCTGGACTGTGCAAGCTGAGTAGCAAATCGCCCCCTCCTAAAATGGTACACGTTGGCTTCCCGTAAGGCCTGCACTATGGTGCCGTCATCATCAGTTATAATTCTTAGTGCAGTAGAGAGTGCTCCCATGTACTGAGAAGTGCTACATATATTATACGATAACTGAGACTGTGGGTCGAGCATAGAGGCTACAATGGACAAATTATTGTATAGTTAGCATATTACATAGGAACATTGCATAGTGAGCATAACAGAAATGAACATATTAATTTTACTGACCTACTTGTATGAATGTGGTTTTCTTTATTTCGGCAAACCTCTTTTTCCAGACCTGTAGGAATATCTTTTAATGGTCCCCGTGCTCCCACAAACACTTGTTATACTCATTCCGCACAATTGCATACTGCATCATGACATCACTGATCGTTGGTAACTTGTTGTGATCCGCAAACTTCAACATCTTGTACAAGGGTTCTACGCCCAAGACGGTCCACTCCACCCACTCCATAAGAGGATATTAAACTAACAAAGGAGCTAATGAGGCTGAAATTTCCTCACCTGCCAAAATTTTGGTTGAGACCAAAATTTCATTTCTAGCACCCGAAATTTCGTTGCAGAGGGCTGAAATGTAAGCTTAATGAGCCGAGATGTTACTCCTATTGACCGAACACGGTCGGACTTGGCTGGATTGGAGAGAGGAGGTAAGTTTTGTGGTTAGGGAAGTGAATGCACAAAGATGAAAGTGAAGCTCGTGAAAAAATGAATGATTGAGGGGGTATTAAAACCAGTGTGGTTTATATGTATAAAAAATTTAGTTCTCAATTCTAAAAGTCAGCAGCAGCCCTAGCTTAGTGGTAATGGTCAAGGCTAGCAAAAACAAGGTCTCAGGTTCGAGTCCTAGCCATGGTGCTTTTTTTGCATAGTTCTGTGCATGCAAAAATTATAAATTTTTTTGTGAATTGTCAAAAAGCACCAATGATGCTCTTATAAAATTTTTAGATTATGATCAACCCTAACAAATTTCCAAAAAATGTGAAAGTGGTACTTTAGAGTAACTTTTTTTTGCATAATTTTGAGCATGCAAAAATTATGAATTTTTTTTAATAGTCAAAAAGCATTGATGTTGTTTTATAAAATTTTGAGATCATGATCGACCCTAAAAAATTCACAAAAAATGTGAAAGTGGTACTTTATAGTTTTCGTACTTCAGAGCGTGTGCCTGTACCGTATACATTTTTGATTGAGCAACCAAAACAGGTTTAACTTTTTTGAAACTTTTACACAAGGGCTCTGAGGGAATTATTAAGCTCTTACAAAAATTTTAGGTCATGATAAAACTAAAAAAAATTATAAAATTATGAAACTGTTTTATGATCATTCTTTTTTATTTTTAAAAGATAATAAATGAAGTTAAAATATTTTGAAACATTTAATTTTTTATGTGATCCTAGACTTCTTAAGATGGTATCATAAATTTTTCATAGCATGACAAAGCTTCTTCAATTTTATAAAATTCCGACACCGAAATTTTAAAATGTCTCAAAAATTAATTTTTTTCGATAAATTATCATCGAAGATCACTTTCTTATGAATTATTGATGTAATTCCGATCAAATCCAGCAACAAAACAGCAAAATCCAGTCCAACTGAACGAAATTTCAACCGGTTTGGGCGAGATCTCGCTAAAAAAATAAAATTATTCTAGCACTTTCAATTTTTTTTATTTGACCTGTAATTTGGATCTCATAGAAACCCAAAATCTGAGATTTAACCGAAATTTGTATCCTATAGGGCGCGAGCGGCGGTGCAGAGGGCCTGCGAGGGCGTGGCAGCACAGCCTCCCAGTCTCCATTTTGTAGGTCTGATTTTTGGGAATTTTTTAATGTGGAAGTTTCATATGTTGAATTGAAAGTGTTTGATCTTTTTTATTTCGATTGAAAGGTTTCAATTAGCATTTTTCAAACTTGAAAGTTAAATCCAGTGAAAAGTTCAAAGTTTTGAAATTGAAAGTGAAAAGTTGTAAGGAAAAGTTTGAATTTAAAATCGAATTTGAAAATGCAATAATGAAAGCTTTCTTGTTTTAGATCCTTGTGCTCCGTCCCCTTCCAATCGACAGCCGTGCTCCGGACCGCGTACGTCGCGTCGCGTACGGTATGCGTGGTTCCTTGGCTGCAAACCATCGGTCGATCGATATCTACTCTACGTGGCTCTACAATACATGGCCAAATTTAAGGGATACACATAAATTATTAAGTCCATCTTGTGCAAGCATATATACTTAGTGCGTGTACGTGCGTCGATCGGCTGCTAGCTACGGCATGCGATGCCCAATAGCGCGCGCATCACATATATAACTCTTTGACTCGTACTAGTAGTAGTATTATCGCGGAATGGAACAAAAACTATAACAAAATTAACCTTAATCTCCGACTCGCCAGCATGCATGCTTGTACACCCAGGTTCGTAATATCGTCAATAATCATTCGCAATATCGTTGTTAATAGCTTGAATATCGTGATTATCGATCATATCGAGTTGGTACGGTATATAATACTAATCAGTAAACTAGTTAAATTCAAAAAAGCAGAAAAATTTATACGACATAAATATCGCTCGATTTTTTATGAATATCAAGCAAAAATCACTCACAAAATCGACTATCGAAGAACACAAGTTCACAAAATCGCTCACAAATTTTTTAGTCAATTATCGAGATATATCAAGCGATTATCGGTTAAAATCTATTTTTTCAAAAAAAGTTACGTTTTGAAATTCTTCCATTTCTACTAATTCTAATCTAATTTTTCTGATTTTTGAAAACTGCGCTATCGACGGTGTAAACCCCACCCCGGTAGCTAGGGAGTGTGTATCTTCAATCAATCTTGATTGCATTGCAGGCCCGGCCTGTACACATGTGATGCTACGGTACGTATTAATTAGGACGCACGCACGAGCACCATCTGCCGGTCAGAAAAATGGCAGTCCAGACTCACTCCAGTATGTGTAGGCAGGCAGGCAGCTAGTTTGCATGCATGCTGCTCTTTCACAAACTCCGACGCTGGCCGGCCGGCTTGACCACACCTCTAGCTAGCTGCCTCTGGGATGATGCATTGCCAATGCTTTGCATTTTGCACACACGTTCGTTCGTCAGGTCAGGGCTTGAAAAAAGTGATGAGAAAGATTTCGCGGGCCCAGCGTTACGCAATACACTGACAGCGAGACATTCACCATAGGAGAGAGAGCTGACAGTGTATGTGTATGCGTGTGTGTGTGTGAGAGAGATGGCAACCGGCGAGGACATACTCTCTAGTCTGCACAGCACAGCTAGCGCTGACTGAAAACACAACACACTTTGCAATAGGAAAGGGCAAGGGGGTGTTCTGACACTTCTGAGACAATGATCTGATGACAACTACAAGATCGATGGAGTACAAAGGCTTCTGTAGCAACTAGTACAAACATGACTGCATAAGCCATGGCACAGGCGCACGTACGCCCATGTCTGACATACACGACCACATGTCACATCACACAAGCACACACAGACAGACGTGCACGGCCAAATATAATGCACCATGCATGCAACCAAGTACACGCAGCTGCAGCTACCTGGGCAGAATCAGTACTCATACTCGATAGTAGAGTATCATCACCCCTCCCATGCATTCTTCCCCCTAGCTACTTTCGTCGTGCATCATTTTTCTGCTCGATCGATCATTCTCCTCCTAACCATGTTCGCATTACATATATATGCCGCGCACGTACTAAATCAAAAGAGCTAGCTAGCTAGCTTCATGGATAGGGGAAATAAAGACAGACAGGCAGGCAATCACTTGTATATGGGTGCAAACAAACTAGTTAATTAACTAATATAGGGACCTCCACCGTCTTGCATTAGCGTTTAGCAGTCTTAAGCTTGTGCCACCACTGCTTGGCTCCTCGCACTGAACGAGTGAATTATAAGCTGACACAAGCAATGGTTTCATCTCTTGCTCCTCGTGCTGTGCAGCAGCAGCAGCAGCAGCAGCAGCAGCAACGTACTGATCATTTAGAGAAGTGGTACTAGTGACCCCTTGTTGAGAATGCAGAAGCCGCTTCCCGGTGTCCTCACGGCCGCCGCCGCACGAGAGGAGGCTCTGCAGTCCAAAGTCACATGCATTTGCACTGCCATTGTTGACAATAATGTTGCAGAGATCAAAATAGTTGCTATTAATCCCAGAGGAGGAGCTGCACAAGCTGATCAGGCTGCCGCGCCCGGACATGGGCAGGCTGCCACTGCCTGCTTGGCCACCGGGGTTGACGATGTAGGGTGACATCACAGGGAGGCTGCCCTGGTCCAGCAACGCTTCATGTGGTTGTACAGAGATCGCCATGGGGAGGCAGCTGCCAGCTTGGTGATCATGAGTACTCATGACGGCATGAGGAGGGGGAGGAGGAGGTGGATGGAACAAGAGCTGCTGCTTGCTGTGATGCTCCCGTGGTTGCTGTTGGTGATGGTTCGATGATGTGGATGATCTCTGAGTGGGAGGCTGCAGGCCCATGAGCTTCTTCTTCAGCTTGGTGTTCCAGTAGTTCTTGATGTCGTTGTCTGTTCTACCTGGGAGCTGCGCTGCTATGATGGACCACCTGCATGAATGCATGCATGCGTGTGTACATACTCAGTAACCGGCCGGCTTAGTACCTAAGTTATGATGACACTTTCTGTTGGATATATTTTGCTTGAATTAAAATCAAGCAATAACAATCAATACAGGATTGTTGGACTACAAGACCGTACATTAATTATTTTTCGTGTAAAGCTTTTTGTAGCATGATCTTGTCTTCTGTAGGTTTGATTAGAAACCAAGCATTCATGCATGAAACAGAAGGAAAACAACCCAAGAATTCTGCATTTGCCGAATTAAGCAGGAGACGACAGGGAAAAGGACTACAGTTCAGCTGATCGACCTGGATCAAGCTGACCCTGCATCTGTCTGTCTGCGTGTGCAAAAAGTTTGCTCCATGAAAATTAAAGCCTAACAACTCTCATAGAAGCTTGGATGCATGTAACTTTTCTTTCTTCCATTTTCTTAACTAGTTACTTAGATGGTTGACAAGGAAGGATCAAATATATATAACCAGCTGTGGAAGCAATTAGCGAGCTCGTGTGCATGTGCTAGCTAGTATTACCAAGCCTAAAAGATGACGGGGAGCAAAAGGGGCCAAGATGATATCGAAATTAATTAAACATATGCAACACGAAATCTAATGAAAAGCAGACAAGCAGCTAGCATGGATAAATATGTACGTTTAAGCTGGTAGGTACCTGCTTCCAATGCTGGCAAAGAGGTTGCAGATGATTCTATCCTCATCGTCAGAGAAGTCCCCGTGCTTTATGTTTGGTCTCAGATAATTGAGCCACCTTAGCCTGCAGCTCTTCCCACACCTCTTCAGCCCTGCATAAGTATGTTTTAACCGATGAGGCAGGGGCAACTAAGCTAGCTAGGTAGCTAGTGAATGAGTTTAACTAGTGATCATGCGTGCATGACGCTTAGATGATCACTGACCAGCCTTCTGGGGGAGAGCGATCCAGTTGCCAGCAGTGCCATGCCTGTCGATGTATTCCTTGAGCTTCATGTCCTCCTCTGGTGACCAGGGCCCCTTCTTCACATTGGCCTTGTCACAGCATGGAGCCCTCCCCATGGCGTCTAGCTAGCTTCGATCCTTAATTTGCAGTCTAGCTCCTCTTCAGTGAAGCTGTGAGGTAGCTAGATATATAGCACTGAAGCTGGTGTTGCTTATTTGTATGCTAGATATTCCTGCCTCCTTCTCGATCATCTATTGATGTTCTCTTGTCTTCCTTTGGACTGGCCACATGAGAGATATATAGGAGTCCTAGGACTTACTTAACACGGACAGACTGATAGATATGGATCGGGAAGGAGTTTAGATAGGACGGAGCAAGTGAGAGACAACATGCACAGAAAGCTAGGCATATTTGAAAAGAAAAGAGGAGCGGATCGATATAGGATGTGCATGTGTGCAGTGTGCTGAGCTAAAGAAGTCAAAGCAGGAAGGATGGGCATTATTTGTCTAGTTTCGATCAGCTCTCTGCGATACGTACCCTCACTCCCTTCCCTTCTTTTCTCCCCTCTCTCATCCATCTCAAACTGCTCAACAGAAACTAGCTATCTTGACCTCAGCTCTCATGACTCATGAGTAGTCATGACTCATGACCAACCTGACCGGCCTTCTCTCTCTATGTTTCTGGATATATAAAGCTGGCTAGCTCAAGTTCATGATCGGTACAATGACTGACTAAAGCTAAGCAGCATGCATGGGTCATGGGTGGACAAGTACCAAATTATATCGTGTTTCGTAAACTAATGCGCTACATTGCGTCGTGTATATGGCGCAACGTGTAAAATTTAGAAAATCTGGTTGTATTCTCGGTTTTCGTTTTTTTTTTAAAAATAGATTGTTAGGATCCGTCAGTGAATCTATAGGTTATTATAAACCTCCGACGAATATGTGTTTTTTTTTAGAAAATCGCGGTTAAGACCTGTCGATAAATCTATAGGCTGATATAAACTTTCGATGAATATGTGTTTTTTTTTCTGAAAACCAAGTGGAGGGACCTAAACGCAAGTTCAAAATTTTTCGGTCTATTTTATTTACTAAAAAACAGCCAAAAGGACCTAAACGCGATTTTCAATTTGGCTATAAACCCTCGACGAATATGTGTTTTTTAGAAAAGCACGTGAAGGGACCTAAACGTAATTTTAATTTTTTTCCTGTCTATTTTACTAAAAAAACCTTCGAAATGATCTAAACGCGATTTTTAAATTTTCGAAGGACCTCTCCACGAGGGGCGACACGTGGCCTGGGTGAGGACGCAGCATTCCTTGGCGCTATTATATAGTCAATATTCTGGAATTATATATACTGTTTCCTTTCCCGTAAATTTTCACTGAATTTTTTTGTGTTCCAATTAGGCCTAATGCATATGGAAGAGAAGTTATACATATGTTAGTGAAAGATACATACATTCCACTAGTTTTCAGGCAATCAATTGATATACTATTTATGGTTGATTTATACATCTTCCTCGAAAACTTTTCGTAGTTTTCGGAGTTAAACTTTGACCGTTAGATTTGTATTAATGCATTTATAAAATCCTATGGAAGTGTAATGTTATAAAGTTTTCTTAGAGAACTGAGCTTTGGCTCGGTGGCCAGGCAATGCGGTGGCACGTAGGAGCCTTGCTCGCCTGGGTACTCATGGCGCTGTACTCTTTCATGTGGGTGTGTGTATTTGTATTTGTAGCTTAGTGATTATTCTCTCCTGCTATAATAAATACCAGAGCTTCTGGTTAATTTTTAAAAATGGAGTATTTTTATGATAAATCTAACAATATCATTACAATACAACCAAACTAAATATTCAGAAGAAAAAAATATTGGTCAAAGATAATATGTTTGACCAGTCAAAGCCATGCGTGTCAAGTATTATGAGACAAAGTGAGTAATATTCAGGGTACAAGTGATTAGACCTTCATAATTTTTAAAGTTATATATCATTGAGATAGTTACCCTTGTCACGCAATATGTCTAATGGATTCACTGCTAAGAATGGTACATCACTATCATTTTATTTGGATCGGTTCTTAAATTTTTTAGAAAAAAACGATTGTAATAGATGACTTAAGAGGGGTAGTAAAAATAATTACTATCGGTTCTGAGGTTAGAAGAAATTATGATTTAGCAATGGGCACATCACAATCAGTTCTTATGTGAGAAATGATAGTGATGATTATACACATCACTATCGCTTCTTACAAAAAAACTGATTGTGATATACACGTGCCCATCATAATCAGTTCTTTTTTCACAAGCGGCAGTGATGTGCATGATCATCATTATCGCTCTTTACTAAAGAACCGATTGTGATGTATACGGTCACATCATAATTGATTCTTTTATGAGAAGCAATAGTGATGTGAGTGATCATCACTATCGCTTTTGATGCAAGAACCGATTGTGATGTGAACGAGCACATCACAATCGGTTCTTACTTAAGAAGCGATAGTGATGATAATGCACATCACTATCGCTTCTCACATAAGAACCAATTGTGATGTGCATGATCACCTCACTATTGCTTCTTATTTAGAAACCGATAGTGATGAGTATGAACATCACTATCGTTTTTTAAGTAAGAACCGATTCTGATGTGCCTCGCTAGGTTATTTATACCATTCGGGCTGAACTCTTCTCTGTTTTTCATAGGTGATTTCTCCACCACCACCAGAGAAAATAGCTCATATTCTCTGGTTGGAAGTAATATTTGGGTGAGAAAAATTGAAATCCTCAAGGGTGGGTGTTAAGAGGGTAAATTTGAAACCTAGTTGGAGGAGATTTTTCCTTATTTTGCAAAATTTGTAGTTTTCTTCAAAATATGAGCATTCCTTTAAACCCCTTCAATTTTACACTACGTAATTTCGATATGTTGCGAAGAAAGTTTAGGTTGCACTGGTACTGTGTATATCCTATCAGATTTCACACCCTTTATTTCACAAGTACACATGTATTTAATTATCTTAATTTGTAGTGCTCTCATATTAATCTGGAATTATATTGTTGTTATCACATGATGAATGTTAGAGTTTAGGCTATAGAACCTATGTCTCTCGTTTGAGGGTGTTTGTTTATAAATATGTTGATCAAAATGGCATATTTATAAGCAAACAGTCTCAAATTATCCACGTTCTTTGGACAGTTCGATGATATGTGGTTCGAATAAGTTCTTGAGTTGTTGTACAACTCCAAAGTAGATTTCGGTAGCATCTCCCTATGGTGTTCTCAAGGTACACACCCCTCTTGACTTGTTGTTAAGATGTGTATCTGGAGAACAGCGGAGAGATGATGCCAAAATTTTCTTTGGAGTTATACAATAGCTTAGAAACTTGCCCGAACCACATATCCTCGAATGGGATTAGGACCTAACGTATTTAGAGATTAAGAGTCATCGTTGGTACCCTTATTTTGTTTCATTGAAGTCAAAAAGATTTGCAAACTACTACACTATATAATTAGTTTATTCAATATCACAATTGAAGTTTGCAATGTATGTCTCTTAACTAGGGAATTGGAAGCTCTTAACTAGAGAAGAAGCTACCTATCATTTGGAAGTACATTTATATATCCTGAAACCCATCCTCTAATTTACAAAAGTAATATTAATTGAAATGATGGCTCAATATTTGAAATAGCTAGCTAGCTGTCGCTTTAGTTTTTCCTTAATTTGTTGTGCAAAGTCATGTGAGTGATGAATTTCAGAGGGGTGTTTAGGAGTTTAAAAAAATTGCAGAAGAAGACAAGATGGTGAAGTGGGGTGTAAACTTCATATATTGTCTTTGCATTGATTGCACCAATCTCGGGAGATTGGTGCAATCAATCTCAAAAAAATTGCAGAAGAAGACATGGTGAAGTGGGGTGTAAACTTCATATATAGTACCGCTCAACTATGAGATGCTTGAAAGTCGATGTATAAATAATGTTCACAAGAGTAGTAGCAAGCCTCGAAATAGCAAGCCATGCTTCAAGCCAAGTCAATATGGATCTAATTGATTGCTAAACTGAAGGAACGATCTCTGTCGAAGATTCTCATTCTGAAGCAGGTGCCTAGCTCTGGAAGGATGGACGGGATCATACCTATTTGAAGAACATTCTGTAACACTTGTTTTTGAGTTGGGATGTTTTTGAGTGGGGAAGCAAAAGAAGGGCACTAACGAGAAAGCTGTTGCACATTAGCACGTGCATCCCTTTTCTTGTTCGTTGTGCGTTAGTGCATATGTTTTATTGCTCATTGCGTGTTAGCTCATCCATTTTCTCCCTTGATTTTTATATGATTTTTTAAAGTGCCGAAGTGTGGTACCATGAAAGACCTGAAAAAGTTGACTGATAACGAATCTTTCTTGAAACATTGCACGAACATGTTATGGAATAAATAGCACTTATCTTCTATCGGGACCCGAATTCACCAATTCGAACCCCCTCTGTTTAACGCACTAGTCCCTGAATCAACGCTAGTGCACACAGCTCAACGTTGGCAAGTATGATATCACATCATACACAACGATAAGAATAATAAGACTCCATTTATTGATATAACTAAGTGTATGATCTTATGACCAACTTACATTATTATGCCACGCAGGGCTAAACTGAAAATAAAGACTAAGATAAATGCAGTGAAAATAGTAGAAGACACTGGTGACTCATCAATTCACCATAGGCAACTAACAAAACTTGGGCCTAGTGACTCGCATTCTCCTAGAATTCCTCCTCCAACAGAGGTGATGACTCCTCAACTGTTGATTGGTTGGTGATGGCAAGGATAAGTACAAAAGCACTCAACAAGTTGTGCACAGAATGCAATCTAACATAGCTATATGCAAGGTTTATTCTAAGGGAATGGCTAACATGGCTATTTTGCAACAAAGCAGCATTTATGAATAAGTACAGTATATAGATTGAAAAGACAATAAAACAGATAACAATAATAGATAGATTCAGCATTTCTCAAGTATACCAAGTTTCCAATCCTAAGTCAAGATTTATCCTTCCATACGGCAACCTGCCAACCCATTCAGTTTGCATTTTATTAACTAACCCTTGATTGTAATTCCCAAGCTATGTTCAATACCGCGAGTACGGCTATCCGAATAGATTTACACAATGCAGAGGTTATGTACTTTACCCACATGATACAACCACACACCACACAGGTGAGTGATTATAACAAAGCCTTTACAATGCCCTGTCTTAACCCAGTACTACCCGCTAAGGTTTTAATACTGAAGAGCTAAACCACCACAATAAGCCCCCCCTCTTGTGCCATGTGAGTTCATCCGTGAATCCGGACTCACACCACCACAAGCAGTACTAAAGATAAGACATTGCAAATTAGTCAGCTAGACTGCCCCATAACAGACATGTGGTTGCATGATTGACTCAAGTCAAAAGCTCACAAGGTTAAGTCTTTAGGGTGATCAAAGCAAGACTTTCACATACCCTCTTCCTATCAGACCCACCTTAGCACACTTGCCTCTTACCACTTGCTTCAATCTAAATAATTACCAACCCAGTTGATTACCAAGCACCACGTGCTATCCACAAGTCAACAACATTGTGTGACATCCCTCGTCACAACAACTCAATCTCATCATGTGACTACACATGACACACAAGTTTATAACATTGTTCCATATTTCATTAGTCAAGATTAATAATCAATGATTCGAGTACATGTAATGATGTGGCATGGCTAAGCAATCTATTACGATCTAACCATCCCATGTTGACTTTAATATTAATCAACAATAGTGAATCAATCTAAGGTGACAAGTAGATCATGGCATACAAATGACAAGGTAGGGTATAGATCAAAAGGTATAATATCTAGGTCCCAATTTAGATTGAAAATGTTTGTACACATAAAATAATATGCAATAAGGTAAAATAAAATAGCAACTTTATAAATATGGGTTCAACATGATCAAAGCACAAGTTGCCTTAGCAAAGGTCCTGGTCTTGCTCTAGAATTTGATCTTAAGTCAACAGATCCTCCTCCGATGCGTTGCACAACTCAACGTCTACGCGAATCAAGAAAGAAAAGAAAATAAATACCAAAATAGAGAGAAAATGAACACCAAAAATAAAAAAAATCACCATTAAATAGATCTCAATTTTACAAATTTTTAGAAATTTGAATCACCTCAATCGGAGTTTGTATGAGGGAGAACGAGCTCTCAAAAGATTCAAAAATCATAAAAATCTGAAAATTGAAAAATCAAATAATATCCGAATTATTTTTATAAATGAAATTTGATTTATTGCATCAGCGTGACGTCATGCTGATGTCAGCCCAGACCCGAGCCAACCAGGGCATGACACGTGTCCCTCGGTCCACAGACCTCATCGGTCCACGGTGGACTTGGTCCACACTGCCTCCTCCCGATGACATGTGGGTCCTACATATGCTGACGTGTGCGTACATGTGCGTAGCAACATGGGCGACCACATGGCACCACATTAGCTCGGGGCGTCTACCTAGCGTCGAGCTGGCTTCCACGTGCCACCCATCCAACCATGCCACCTTGACCGCGGCGGCACAGCACCCTAGGGTCACCGGCAACGAGCGGGTAGTGCTCCTCCAGACTCACCTCGACATCGCCAATCTTCTGACGCGATCAAATCTCTTGTGCAGCCACCTGAACAATGTCAACGATGAGATGAACGGTGGTGGCTCTAGGGTTCTTGCGTTCAGTGAGGTACGGTGATCCTTCGGCGAATCCGAGGCGTGCACCAACTTTCTTGCAATGAGGCGAAGCGAGAAGCACCAATCCCGAGCTTGATCTCCCACAAATGATGGTGGAATTGTGGTTTCTTTTCTGCAGCGGTGCTCGATGAATAGCTCGGATTGCAGCGAAGCTACGGTGACTTTTGGGGTTCGGCCTTAGGGCTTTTGCTACTTGGGACCTTGCGCACCTGATGCGCTCCTTAAATAGCACCAAGGCCCCGGGATATGCTCAATTCAGTTGCGAGTTCATGGCGGCGCCGGCGAGATCTCGGGACAGAGTCCCACACGGACATGCAAAGATGATGATGCGATGCCGTCCACACGTCCGCTCCGACGGTCCTGATTCTCTCGGCCGATCCGATCCTAACTGCACACGCGATATTTTAATGGACGAGATCTGCTGGAGTCCTGAACTGGTACACGTCAATTACCACCATCCGATCCAAATCCATCGACCGAGCTTTGAAGATGACGTTTACTGCAGCGATCGGTCCCGAGCGTCCAACGCAAGTCCAACAGGCGCCGCTTGGGTTTCTAGAAACTGGGCCAAATAGGTTGCGTAGCCCACGGACTGAGCATGCATAGTGCTGTGCTTCAGCCCAGTACTATTCATACGCATTTTGCCACTTTTTATAATTAAAATAATTCTAGAAAATAATTTGGTTTATTTTAGGCAATAGAAATATCAGGAAAAATCCCAGAAAAAACTCAAAAATACTTTGAAACATTCTGGACTCAAATAAAATATTTTTAGCAAATATTTATTTAAATTTTATCTACTTTTATTTAGTTTTCAACAAAAGGCCAATATACTTAATTTAAAATAATTTCAAATAAATTCCAGAAAAATCACAAAACACACAAATTGCAATAAAACAATAACAAGGATAATAAAGGGAAATTTTTGGGATGTTACATCTTCTATTGTAATCAATTCTTGGTGAATGATTCCTAACTTGGGATTCCATCTACAAACGCAAATTTTGTGACCGACTGATATTGAGTCCATCAGTGTTGAAGGAATGGACAGAGACAGGCAAAGACAAAGTACTGATTTGACTACTGTCGGCGTATTTCACCTGACAGGCCCGAGTCTACATACCAGGTTTGGTTCAGTAGGAGGCCGGACGCCACGTGGGCGGCACACTGCCACGGGCGTGCTTCGCCCACCGCCGCCAAAGCCGCCACATGGGCCGGGCGTCAGGCGGCGAGGCGTCTCGCCCACCTGCTCGTCCGAACGCCACGCGGGCCACTTTTGTGCGTCGGAGAGGATACCCCAGCGTAAAGTACGCTGATAGTAGCCCCCGAGCCCGCCCTAGAGCTCGTGCTAGAGCCTTTTGGGACCTTCATTAAATGTTTGGTGCGCTCTTGGGCGGGGCCACCACTCATGAGGATACGACCGCCTCGGTTCCCTCCCGTATCCGCCGATTTTTCTTGGGGCCCGAAACGGCGCACGATCTTGTCCCTTCGCGAACCGTCGGTGTGGGTGGCGTGTATATATAGATACATCTGTACCAAGCGGTTTACGCCTTCTGCAGTTCTGCTTTCTTGCGCACTTCAGCTTTCGCTTCTTCGTCTTCCTCGCTCAAAGTCTTTACCTTCTTTGCCTTCATGGCGCCTTCCATCCCTGCTTCCACCGCTGATGCTGCTACGGTGAAGAAGATCTCCCACATCGCACCGGAGGGCACCTTCCACTTTCGGGCGGGGACCCCCACGCCGCGGTGCCTCTCCAACAAAATTCTCATCCACGTCTGGGCGATGATGGCGCGTCTGGTCCCGTCATTCTCCGACTTCTTCCTCACTGTCCTCCATTTTTATGAAATCCACCACCTTCACCTCACTCCCAACTCCATCGTCTTCCTTTCCATCTTTGCACACCTCTGTGAAATGTTCATGGGGGTGATGCCGAATCTTCCTCTTTTCCGCTACTTCTTCCTTTGCCGCGGCTCCACTGACGGCGAGGTAGTGGGGAGTTGCTATTTCTGCCTTCGGGACGGATTGGCCTCCCGCTACATTGCCTTCTAGCCCAGGTCCAACTGGAAGGCGTAGCGCAGCGAATGGTTGTACATCAGCGACGACAGCGGAGTTGATGCCCTGGGGGTGCCCTGCGGGGCAGCGGAGGCCTCCAAAAACTAGAACTCGCCAGTCAAGGAGACGGTGGAGCTCCTCGCAATGGCGGCCCGCATCAACAGACCGCAGGACGCTGGATTAACCGGAGCGCTGGTGGTCCGGGACATTGTGACCCGGAGAATTAGCCCCTTCGCCGACGCGTGCGCCTACGCATGGCGATACCACGTGCGGCATTTACATAACGCCGACGTACCACGTTTGTAAGTCTTCGCTTTTCTTTGGCTTTTTTCACACACATGCTTCTTTCTTCGGCTCCCTACTAATCGACAGTCTTTCTTTACCTTTTGCCAGGTGCGGGAAACCAGGAGGGGCAAGTCATTAGCAGATGGCTTGCCGGATTGATGCCGCCGATTCCAAGCGGCTTGGATTTTCAAAGATGGCGTGCCGCTTCGCCAACTTGAGTCCGCGGCGCCTCAGCAGATCGTCGAGCAGCTCCGCCGATGGACTCCACTGGCTCGCCAGGTGCCGACCCGATCGGTGATCGAGGAACAACCACCGCCAGCGATCGGGCCGCAGGCAAGTGGCCACTTGTCCCGGACGCCACGGGCCTAGACCCCAAGAAGGTCCGCGCCACAGGCCAGACTTCTGCCGCCGCCATCCCTGATGCGGCGGCACCTTCGCAAGGGGCGGAGGCATAGGCCGCCCCTACCACGACTTCATCACCAGAGCCGCCGCCTCCTGCGGCGCCAGCTCCATCGCCTTCACCAGTTCCTTCTCCTCCGGCGCTAGCCCCGACTACTACGGCGCCAGCACCTTCAGCCACGGGAGCCCATGCCACCTCTCGACAGGGTGGGCTTACGCTCCCGACGGCCGCCTTGATTTGAGGTGCGCCAAAGGCGGCCTCAGACGCCTCAGGCGCAGACATCATCACGCCCATCGGGCTGCGAAACTTCCGCCAGTGCCTCGCCGCCACCGCTGTGAGGGTCGAGGCGACCCAACACCAGCGCCTCGGCCATCTCGCCCACCGCCATCGCTTCCCCGCCGCTTGCCGAGCTCTTCACCGAACTTGGCGGAATACACGCCTCGCTGGGCGTCGTTCTCGCCACAACCGCTAGGCATGGGGCTCAGATGGCCCAGCAGTTGGCGTTAGTGAGCGGCGAGATGGCGCGGGAGCGGGAGAGGGCAGAGGCGGAATTGGCGCAGGAAAGGGCCAACGTGGCCGCCATGCAGCTGCGGGCGGAGAGGGCCGAAGCGGCGCTGAAGCACTCGGAACATGAGTCCTTCCGCCTGCGACACAACCTCGCCATCATGCTCAAGAAGGCCTTCCAGCGCATGAAGAGGTGCCTGGAGCCCTTGGGGGTGGCTCTGAATGCGCCCCTAGAAGACTCCGCCTTGCAGTTCGCCCATGCGACCAACCAGGCCGCAGAGGCACTCTGGGGGCTGCCCGCTGCCCTGGCCGCCGGCTCCGCCAAAGAGGGGCGGGAAGTTGCGATCATGGCCGCGACTTACGTGCTGTCCTGCTGCGCCAGCCGCATCGCCGCCTTCGATCCAATGGCGGCGGTGACGGCCGGCATTGAGGGAGATGCGGCGCAGGCGAAGGCGCGGGTGCGCGCAGCCGCCAAGCACGTTGCCGGGCTGCTGCAGGTGGAGCAGCCGGTCATGGACGTCTCCACCCCACTAGCGGAGGAAGGAGAGGGCGCCGGCGACCTTGACCTGGGCGATGAGTGAAGGGCTGGGCAACCGCTTTAGTTCTTTTGCTTCTTCTTCTTTTTGTCTTATGTTGATCTACTTTCCTGCAGACACCAACATCTGGACAAATCTTAGCGTAACGGATGTTTTTACTTGTTTTACCCATGCTCTCGTTTACTTTGCTTGATTGATTTTGTTTGTTAGAGCCGCCAGGCGACCAGCCTTGAACCCAGCCATGATGCCAAGTAAACTCTTAAGTTTAGGGCAACGCATCAGGATCCCCTTTTTAGGTCATGTGCAGCTGGATACGAACGCAAGCACAAACCACGCAAGTTACATAAAACTTAGGTAAAAATGACCTTAAACCTAGCTGTTCACGCGAAACGCAGAATAGCCTTAACTTTAGGTTTTTTGCGCAAGATTGTCGCTAGTTCAAATCCCTCCGGAACTTAGATCCCGATGATCCCTTGGAACTGTGCTGCAGCGCGGCGCGGCAAGGCAACAAGTTTCCAGGAGTGTTTTTAGGCTAGCAGTACTTGATGGTGACAACCAGCGGTGCTTCAAGGAGCCAACCCGAGGCATGTGAGCCGTGTTCGAGTACTGTGCCCAACTCGCACTCCGGTCACTTGCCCTCACCGAACGCTAACACTTAGCACTTTTCCTTTTATTATCAAGGGGCCGTTGGTTTTTGATGCTCACGACAATCACGCATAGCTTGGCCCATCTCAGTGTATACATAAGCAAAAGATTAGAAGTGTAGCACAAGACACTTATCTGGCTTATGTCCCACAGGGCGATCAGCCCAGGTGACCGGGCGACCAGCCTGGAGCATCGGGCGACCAGCCCCCAGGCAACTGGGCGACGTTGAGTTCTTCTTTGGAGCGGGCCGGTGCTCTGATCTTTTGCCTGTGCGCACACACAACTATCGCAAAGACAAATAGGCATTACGTGTGGCATACGTAGGGAGGATCAAAACAACATAAATCCTCGCGGTGGATCGTTTTGGTTCGTTCTTTTTGGATTCTAGATCCATGCGACCTTTCTCGGAACTGAACCACAGCGCTGCGTGACCAAGAAGCAGGCTTCCTGGAGTGGTAATAGGCCAACGACGCTCGCGGTGACGACCAGCGGTGCTTCTAAGAGCCAACCCGAGGCGTGCGAGCCACGTTTGGGCGCCGTGCCAAACTCGCCCCCGGTTACCCGTTCTTGCTCCACGCAGGCGCCAGGCACCGCCACGGATTGACAAAAAATTTCCAAATAGTCGGGACCAACAACATCCATACGAAAAACTGCCCCTTAGGGCGCAAAAGAGATAAAGATGGTAAAGCAAAAGCCTTCAAGACAACAACTTTACCAATCGCCAATAGCTGCCGATCAGCTGGGAAAAAGACTTACCTTGAGGCTGACCAAAGCGAACTAATGGATACTTACAATTCCTTCAAGGATAGAACTTCCGCAACAACTCTATGTTGTAGGAATTCGCCAGTTCTTCGCCGTCCTCAGTGGCCAACTGGATCGCCCCGGGTCGAGATACTAAAACCACCTTAAAGGGGCCCTCCCATCGTGAGACAACAGTAACCCGGCATGCGTCTGAATCTCAAGAAGAACAGTCGCCCATCGCCGATGTTCTCTCGGAGACCCGGTGGCATGGTACCGCTGAGGCTTTTGCGTCACAAGGCGGCGTGAAGGGCGGCCTGAACACGCACTTCCTCCAGGAGGTTGACTTCTTCTTGCCGGAGATCTTCTTGGCCTTCCTCGTTGAACGCCGAGACGCACGGTGAACCGAGCGACGGCTTCGGGGAGAAACGACTTCGCCCGTACACGGGAAGAAAGGCGTCTCGCTAGTGGTCCGGCTGGGCGTGGTGCGAAGCGACTATAGCACAGCCGGGAGTTCTTCCGTCCATCGCGCGCCCCGCTTGTGGAGCCAATCAAACGCCCTCGTCTTGAGGCCCTTCAACACCAGCGCGTTGGCGCGTTCTGCTTGACCATTACTCTTGGGGTGGGCCACCGAAGCGAAGCATACTTTGGTGCCCATTTCGTCGCAGAACTCCAGAAAAACCACGCTGGTGAACTAAGTTCCGTTGTCGGTGATGATGCGGTTGGCGACTCCGAAACGGGTAAAGATCCCGCGCATGAACCTGACAGCAGCAGCAGCCATGATGGCGCGCACTGCTTGGGTTTAACCCACTTGGTGAACTTGTCGATGGCGACAAAGAGATGGGTGAAGTCCTCAGGGCTTGAGAACGGGCCCAGATATCGATCCCCTGCACCGCAAATGGCCAAAAGAGCGGGATGGTTTGCAGAATTTGGGCTGGTCGGTGGATCTGCCTGGTGAAGAATTGACAAGCTTCGCACTTCCTCACCAGCTCGCAAGCATCCTAGAGGGCAGTAGGCCAATAAAATCTTTGGCGAAACGCTTTGCCGACTAGTGTTCAGCCGGACATATGGCTCCCTTTGCACCTCCATGGATATCGAGAGCGTTGCTCCCTCTTCCCGAGTGATGCACTTCAGTAGAACTCTGTTTCTGCTCTGGCGGTATAGGTCCCCACCTATCAGAGTATAGCACTTGGCCTTGCGTGCAATCTTCTCAGCTGAGGCATCATCGTCGGGGATCACTTGGTCACGTAGGAAGGCTAGGATAGGATCCATCCACTGACCTTCCTGGCTAAGCATGACGAACACTCGGTGCTCGCCCGGGTACTCATTGGCCGAGCTTTTCGGTGTCGCCTCGTGCACCACCGCCTCCCTCCGGGACTGGGGGGAGGGCGAACGCCGCCTTCCTCCTGAATCGGAGGCCGTGGCAGCGATGCCGCCTTCCCCGCCTGAGCCGGAGGCCGCAACGGCCATGCCGTCGTCCCCACCTGAACTAGGGGCAGCGATAGTGACACCATCATCCCCACCTGAACTAGGGGCTGCGATGGTCGGTCGTGATAGTCTTTCTTGAAGACCGGCCGAGCAAAGCTTTGAGGACATAATTTGAAAGCCCGTCCGCGAGGTGGTTGTCGCGTCGAGGGATATGAACATACCCCAATCCTTCAAAGTGGCACTCCATCTTTCGGACCTCCGCCAGGTACACCGCCATGGTGGGGTCAGAACACTGGAACTCCTTCCGCGCTTGGTTGATGACTAGCAGGGAGTCACCTTTGACTTGGAGACGCTGGATGCCCAGTACCGAAGCGATGCGCAACCCTGCCAGCAGGCCCTCATATTCAGCTATGTTGTTTGTGGCCATGAAGTCGAGAGCGACCACGTACTAGAGGGTGTCACCGGTCGGGGAGACCACGACAACCCCAGCCCCGCGCCTTCCAGCCTGAATGAGCCATCAAAGAGTAAGGTCCAGGGAGAAGGCGCGGGTGCTTCTTCGGCTTCAGGAGTGGCGGGAGTCCACTCGGCGATGAACTCCTCCAGCTTCTGACTCTTGATGGCGGTGCGGGGTACAAATTTGAGGTTGAACTCCCCCAGTTCCACCGACCACTTAGCAATACGGCCTTCTGCTTCACGGTTGTGGAGAATTTCTCGCAGAGGGTAGGCCGTGACCACGGTGATTTCTCGCCCTTGGAAATAATGCCGCAGCTTCCTGGATGCCACCAAGACCGCATACAGCATTTTTTGAGCCTGCGGGTATCGAGTCTTCGCTTCATGCAACACCTTGCTGATGTAGTAGACCGGCTTCTGGACACCTTCCTCTCATGACCAAGATCTGCGCTCACCACCTCAGAGTGGCAGCAATGTCACAGAGCAATGGCTCGCCTGCTTGGGAGACCAAAGCCTGGGAGAGGTGAGGTATTGCTTCAAGTCTTCAAATGCCTTCTGCGCCTCATCTGTCCACTCAAAGTGGTTAGTCTTCTTCAACAGCTTGAATAGAGGCAAACTTCTCTCTCCCAATCGGGCAATGAACCGCCCCAGGGAGGCTAGGCGACCGGCCAGACACTGGACCTGTTTGAGTCACACCGGCGGCTTCATGTGCTCGATGGCCGCTATCTTGTCAGGATTGATTTCAATACCTCGGTTGGACACCAGGAAACCCAGCAGCTTGCCGGAGGGCACACCAAACACACATTTTTCCGGGTTGAGCTTCAGGCAATTCTTCTGGAGGTTAGCAAAGGTTTCCTCCAAGTCTTGGATTAGTTCTTCGCTCTTTTTAATCTTCACAACTAAGTCGTCAACGTAGACCTCAAGATTTCGCCCTATCTGAGGACGGAAAGTAATATGCATGGCACGTTGATAAGTAGAACCAGCATTCTTTAAACCAAAAGCCATTCTAACATAACAATAAACACCCGTAGGGGTTACAAAAGCAGTCTTCTTCATCTTCTACCGCCATGCTAATCTGGTGGTATTCGGAGTACGCGTCCAAAAAGCACAGCAGCTCGTACCCGGCCGTGGAGTCAACAATGAGGTCGACTCGCGGCAGGGGGTAAGGATCCTTCGGGCAGGCCTTGTTGAGGTCGGTGAAGTCGACACACATGTGCCATCTCCCGTTGGACTTCTTGACAAGCACTGGGTTGGCAAGCTACTCAGGATGAGAGACTTCCCTGACTATCCCTACACGCAGCAGCTTCTCTACCTCCTCCCTGTAACATCCCAAAATTTGAGTTTTGGAATGTTTAAAATTCAAAAGTGAACCATTTGCATTTTCTTGAATTAATTACAGCTTAATTTGAATTTTCTAAATAATGAAAAGATTTAATTAGATTAATCTATGCATCAAACTAAAGGTTTCCAGTTTTTGTTGGGTTCCTTGTGCTTCAAGGAATTTTTCTGTATTTTGGAGATTTTTCTGAATTTATTTGCTATTAATTTGAATTTATTTGGAGTTATTTGAATTTACGAATTTATTAAAATTGGAAAAACGTTTTTAATTTCCAAAATTCCTTCGGGTCGAAATTGCCTCCGGCCATTTCCTATTCATGCCGCTACTTCACTTGCAGCTCTCCCTGGATCGATCGCCGCCGCGTGGACGCTTGATTGCGCCACGTCGCCTGCCGCCTTGCCAAACCCTAACCCTAATCCTCTCCGGTTTCCTCGCGCCGCCTCCCTCGGTTTCGAGTTTTCCTCGCCTCCGAGGCTATTTAAGCCGGCCACGCCTTGTCAGAGGTTCGCCTCTCCGCCCATCCGCCACCCCTATCCACGCCGCCGAGACGCACCATCGCCAGAACGAGCTCGCCGTTCGCCGCCTCCCGAGACCTTCCGCCGCTTCCTCCTCTCCGGTGGGTCTCCGCCGTGATCGGTGGCACCATCGAGTCCGCCGCGCTCTCCTCTTTCGGATCCACCACTTCATTCGCCCGATCCGACCGCCGCCACGCCCGGTGTCGTCTTCTCCGCCTCCGGTGAGTTCGCCGCCGCCTTCCCGTCGTTTCCCATCCGCAAACCTCACCGTCCGATCGTCTGGCCGACGATCCAGATCGTCTACGCCTTCTCACCGCGCCCTCGTCCCCATGTTGTCCGATTCGAACCTAACGCCCGGATTTCGCCACGTGGCTAAGTCCGCTTGCCGTCTTTGCGTCGGCCTGCAAGACTGCGCCGCGTCGTATACCACCTCGACCCTAGCGGTAGCGTGGCATGCCACGTCGTCATGATCTGCCATCACCGAATCTTGCCTCGGTGCTCTCGGTCTACAGTGGGCGAGCCATCGACATGTGGGCCCCGCATGTCGATCGGCATTTATTTTCTTTTTTCGATTTTCGAAAAGCCGAAAATCCCAGCCAATCACAAGCTGCCACGTGTCACCCTATGAATTTCTTTGATTTTCTCTGAATTAAATCTTCCAAGGCCCGTTCTCCTCGTCCAGAACTCCGATTGGAGTGATTCAAATTTCTAAATTTTTGTAAAATCAAGCTCTACATTCCAGAGCCACTTATTTTCAATTTTGAGCTAGTTTGCTTCTCTGTTTTGTATTTATTTGGCTTTATTGCTTTATTTTCCGGTGAAGCCTTGAACCAGAAGGAGCGAACGGAGATTTCAAGACCAAGACTCAAAGATTTGAACAGCAAGGCAAGTCGTAGACCTTTGATCATATTGAACCCATGTTTGCAAAAAGTACTTTGTTTTATACAATTGCATGCTATTTGTGTAACAATGCTAGTTTATGGGAGTAGCTATTTACTGTTTGAGTATGCCTTTGACTATTGGAATGCCATGTATCCATTGTTAACCATAGGTTGGGACATTATTAGTTGGACATAATCATAGTACCAAAGATTGGGTTATCGTAGCTATGCTTAGCCATGCTTAGTTGTCCGATGGGATTCATATCACTGTGAGCTAATGTTAATCTTGACTTAATGAGATATTGAATTGTGGTCATTGACCACTATTGTAAAACTTGTTGTACCATAGCAGGGGATGCCATTGGTTTTGGGTTAAACAAAATGTTTCCTTGGGCAATTGATCGTGCGAAGAAAGGGGTGCTGTTTGGCACATTGGGATGTGTCTGTCTTGCTCGAGACAATTTAAGGACTTAATCTTGTGCGCCATTGAACTGGCCTAACTGGTGCAACCACAAGTCCGTTATGGGACGGACCTAGCTGATTAATTTGCAATGTCGAGACTTGAGTATTGCCAGTTGTTGGTGTGGGGTCCAGATGGATAGGTAGACCCACATGGCTCAAGAGGGGCCCCGAGGGCTAAACCTTAGAGGGCAATCTTGGGTTTAGACATGCATTGTAAAGGCTTTGTAGTGATCTCTCTGAGACACATCAAAGGAAGTGTGTTCTTAGCGCTTGGCATTAAGGGATGATCATGTCTTGTGGGTAAAGCTGTACAACCTCTGCAGAGTGTAAACTATTCGAATAGCCGTGTCCGCGGTCATGGACAAGCCCGGGGATTTCACACGGGGTATAGAGTATTTTCTTGAAATGTGGAATGGTTGGGATGTGAACGGGGAGTTCACTGTTGTTTTGTTGTCTCAAGCTATACTGTTGAATTGTGTGGTTGATACTTGTTTCGAATGATGTAGGGTGATGCCTCGTCATTCTGTTCATGTTGTCTACCATTGATTTACCAGTTATTTATTATTGTAATAAATTCCAGAAATTCAAATAACTCCAAATAAATTCAAATTAATAGCAAATAAATTCAGAAAAATCTCCAAAAATACAGAAAAATTCCTTGAAGCACAAGGAACCCAACAAAAACTGGAAACCTTTAGTTTGATGCATAGATTAATCTAATTAAATCTTTTCATTATTTAGAAAATTCAAATTAAGCTGTAATTAATTCAAGAAAATGCAAATGGTTCACTTTTGAATTTTAAACATTCCAAAACTCAAATTTTGGGATGTTACAAACCTCCCCCCCTTAAACGGAATCTCGACCCCGAGATTCGGACTGGCTAGAGAATAGGTGGGGAAACTCGGACTTCAGATCCTCTTCTCGCTCCCATGTGGCTTCCTCTTCTGAATGATTACTCCACTGGACTTTGCAAAAACGAATGATCTTGCTTCTCGTGATGCGCTCTGCAACATCTAAAATCTTCACTGGCTGCTCTTTATAGGTGAGATCCTCTTGCAAATCGTTAGCTTCCAACGGCATCTGCTCTTCTGGCACTCGCAGGCACTTCTTCAACTGAGACACATGGAACACATCATGGATTCCAGCGAAGGACTGAGGCAACTCAAGCTTGTAAGCAACTTCTCCTCTGCGTTCCAAGACTTTGAACGGTCCAACATATCTAGGGGCAAGCTTTCCTTTTACTTGAAATCGCTTAACTCCTTTTAGAGGGGTGACTCTAAGATACATATAATCATTGGGCTCGAAACTCAAATCTCGGCGACGATTATCTGCATAACTCTTTTGTCTGCTTTGAGCTATCTTCAACTTGTCTCGAATTAACTGTACTTGCTCTTCGGCTTCTTGCAATATGGCAGGACCAAATAACTTGGATCTTTCTCCGTCTCTTTCCAATTAAGAGGGTTCGCACTTTCTTGATATAAGGCTTCAAAAGGAGACATTTGCAGGCTGGCCTGATAACTATTATTATAAGAAAACTCTGCATAGGGCAAACACTTGTCCCACTTAGCTCCATAGGTTAGGGCACAGGCTCTTAACATGTCTTCAAGAATCTGGTTCACGCGCTCAGTTTGTCCATCAGTCTGAGGGTGATAGGCAGTACTAAACCTGAGATGAGTTCCCATAGCTTCATGCAAACTCTGCCAAAAACGAGAGGTAAACTGGGTTCCTCTATCGGAGACAATCTTCTTAGGCACTCCATGAAGACTGACAATCCTTGACATATATAATTCGGCCAATTTATCTCCGGTGTAGGTAGTCTTAACTGGAATGAAGTGAGCTACCTTCGTCAATCGATCCACTATCACCCAGATCGAATCATAACCTGCTTGGGTCTTACGGAGTCCGGTAATGAAATCCATGCCAATCTCTTCCCACTTCCACTCTGGAATCTTCAATGGCTGAAGCAATCATGCTGGCCTCTGATGCTCTGCTTTAACCTTCTGGCAAACATCACAAAGAGCAACATATTCTGCAATCTCACGCTTCATACTAGGCCACCAATACCTTTCCTTGAGGTCTTGATACATCTTGGTACTTCCAGGGTGAATGGAGTATAATGTCTCATGCGCTTCTTTGAGTAATAGCTCCTTGAGCTCTTTCTGATCAGGTACACAAATACGATCCTCATACCACACGGTACCCTTTTCATCTTCAGTGAATCCTGGGGCTTTTCCTTTCTTCGTATTACTCTTGATCTCCTTGATATCAAGCATCATCGGCTTGGGCTTCCTTGATCTGATCTTCCAATGTTGGGCCTTACTTCCAAAGTTGCTAAGTAACCTTCTTGCACCACTTCTAGATGAGCTTGAAATTCCTCATAGAGTCTTGGTGACTTTCCTTAATCATCAAGGTATTGCAGTAACTCTTTCTACTCAAAGCATCAGCTACGACATTGGCGTTGCCTGGATGATAATGAATACCCATGTCATAGTCCTTGATTAACTCTAACCATCTTCTTTGCCTCATATTGAGTTCGGCTTGGGTAAAATGTATTTCGGGCTCTTATGATCGGTGTACACCTCACAGCGATTCTGATGAGGTAATGGCGCCAAATCTTTAAAGCATGCACTCTGCAGCTAATTCCAAATCATGGGTCGGATAGTTGACTTCATGTGGCCTCGGTGGCCTTGAAGCATATGCCACAACCTTCTTATCTTGCATTAGCACACAACCGAAGTCCTTGACGGGATGCATCACAAAATATCTCAAAATCTTTTACGATATCGGCAAAACAAGCAGGGGCGGTTGTCAAACACTTCTTTAGCTCTGAAAACTTCGCCACACTCGATGTCCAAGCAAATTTCTTCTCCTTTTTCAAAAGTTGGGTGAGCGGTCTAGCTTTTCTCGAAAAACCTTCTATGAAACGGCGATAATATCCCGCCATTCCAAGAAACTTCTAACTTGGGTTACCGTCTTGGCGACTCCCAATTGAGCACATCTCTCACTTTACCAGGGGTCAACAAATGACACCTTCACTGATATAACGTGACCTAGGAAAGCAACTTCTTTGATCCGAACTCACATTTGCTAAACTTAGCATAGAGTTGATGCTCTCTTAGCTTTGTCAATACTTTCATAAAGTGATCCTCATGTTACGCCTCACTCTTGGAATAGACCGAATGTCATCGATAAAGACAACAACAAACTTGTCTAAATATTCCATGAATACTTTATTCATCGAGGTCATGGAATAAGCAGGGCATTGGTCAAACCAAAAGACATCACGGTATACTCATATTGTCCATCTTAGAGTCATAAAAGCTGTTTTGGGTATATCCTCTTTCTGAATCTTCAAGCCGATGGTAACGACCTCAAGTCAATCTTGAGAATACACTGCTCCTTGAAGCTGGTCAAACAAATCATCAATCCTTGGCAGAGGGTACTTATTCTTAATGGTGACCTCATTTAGAAACACGATAATCTACACACATCCTCTGAGTTCCATCCTTCTTTTCCACTAAAAGAACTGGGGCTCCCCATGGCGAAGAACTTGGTCTAACAAAACCACGATCTTGCAACTCTTTGATCTGTTTCTTTACTTGGCTAACTCATTAGCGAGCATCCTATCGGTCTCTTGGAAATGGGTGGCGTTCGAAACTAGCTCAATCAAGAATTCTATATCTCTATCCGTGGCATTAAGCAACTCATCGGAAACACATCGGAAAATCTCTAGCAATTGGCACATCTTCCAAATTTATTCCTTTGGCACTACAAACTTTTATCCTTTGACCGATCTACGGCAGACTTGAAACTTTAGCTTTGTTCCATCTCGGTGGTTAATGTGATCTCTCTATTTCCACAATCCAAAACTGCTTGGTTCTTGGAGAGCCAATCCATTCCTAGGATTATATCTAGGGATTTGGTATCTAGGACAATGAGGTTGGCTAGGAATTCTACCCCTCCGATTAATATCTTAACTTCGGGGCAGCCTTGGTTCGTACTCAAATCCGAACCAGGTGATTGCACCACTAAAACCGTTTTCAAAGGCCTTGTTTTTAACTGATGATTTGCAGCAAAACTCCGAGAAACAAACGAATGCGTAGCTCCAGAATCAAATAAAACCATGGCAGATGCTGAGTTGACTAGGAGCTTACCTAGTATGACGTCTGGTGCAACTTGTGCATCTTCAGTGGTGACATGATTCACACGACCTCTTCCAATAGGCGGTGGAGTCCTGGTAGCTTGATTTGGGGTCTGGGAGGCTCCACGTCCTGCTCCTGGTGCGGGGGTCTTGGCTGGTGTTGATCCTGGTTTGAACGAGCAGTGTCACAGCTTGCTTCCTAGGGCAGTTATTAGCATAGTGACCACGCTCATTGCAATTGAAGCATGTCACTCCTGCAGCTAGATTACTGGTCCTCTGAGGCGGATTGCTGTTGGCGTTGATGTTAGGGTTGCCTGAAGGAGCTAGGCGAGTCTTTGGTGCGGTGTGTTCGAATCTTGATGGAGGAGTAGTGAAGCGAGCGGTTGTTGAGCATTGGACCTCGCTCTCTGCGGGTGATTCGATGAGCTCCATGTTGCATCATCTTCCTCTTGGATTCTTCCAACTCACGACGGACTCCTCAATGAGCATAGCTTTGTCTACCAAGTCTTTGGAAATCTGCATAGTCGTTGCCAATCACTTGTACCTTTAAACTCGGGTTGAGCCCACGCTTGAACCTCTTCTCGCGAGCATCATCGTGGCTACATCTTACGGTGCATAGCGAGCAAGTTGAGTGAACTTATTGAGATATTCACTCACCGACATCCCTTCTTGCTTGAGCTCCTGAACTCATTCTTCTTCATTTCCACCTTTCCATCAGGGATATGGGAATGGCGAAAAGTAGCTGTAAACTCTGCCCAAGTGATGGTTTGAGGGTCATCATGGGCGGCCATGTAGTTCTCCCACCATTCAGCAGCGGTGCCTTCAAACTGATGAGCGGCATAAAGAACCTTCTCATGATCTCATGCATTGAGCAATAGCGAGCTTCTTTTCAATGGGCGAATCCAATCATCTGCATCCAAGGGTTACGAAGAGTTGGAGAAGGTAGGCGGACGAGTCCTCATGAATTCTCGCTAGCTTGGACCGAGGGCGAGCTAGAGGAGGTCTTGGCGACAATAAAGACAAGCAGCTTGATTTTGTTGGTTCAACAAGTTTGCTAGAACAGCAACTGATCGATTCTCGATTCATCATATTGTTCATATTCGCATCATTGTATTCATAAGTTTGAGTCCGAGCTGGCCAAGAAATGTCCTGTGTTCTGCGTCTCACTACTGAGGAGGTGGTGGCGGGGTGGCATTGGCGAGCATTAGCATTGGCATCCTTCGCGAATGCGGACCGGCTCGAGCAGTGTCAACCATCTGTGATGCAAAGCACAAGGGTTTAATAGGTAAGAGGAAAAGCAATAGGAAAGTGGTAAGGTCATCTAGGGAGAAGGTAATACCCAAGAACAAAGGTCAACCAAGGACATAGCCGAAAAGGCTACAAAATAAAGAACCAAATAAAGCTTTCAACTTAAGAATGCAGTTGTAACACCGTCTTTGAGGCAAGTGTACAACATACCCGACACACAAGCAACAAAAATCCTAGTATCACGCAAACTAAGCGTAGCTAAACCATAAGAGAATAGCATGCTCAAACACCATAGAGCACCACAAACCTATCTTATGTGGTAGTCTTCTCGGATATACTCTTCGACGGCTTGATCATCATCCCCCTTGATTTGGTTCCTTGCAGAAAATCCATGGCTTTCAAGAAGTTTAATGGGATAAGATCAATTTAAATTTCAAAGCAATGTTTGACAAAGGAGAGAAATAACAACCTAAGAATAAGATGAGAAGAGACAAACTATTAAATACCAATTTGTTGGTTTGACTTAGAAAATAATTTTGAAGACCATGCTAACTAAGAAAGCGACCTACAGTCGATATGGCTCTGATACCATCTCTGTCGGGACCCGGATATGCAAATCCGAAACCCTCTCAGGTATACTGACACTAGTCGAGATCACGCTAGTGCACACAATGGAAACATAGATGACATATCATTCCATACATCGATTTAACTAAGAAGAAGCAAATTATTATTGAATAAAGCAAACGACCTTATAGTCAAGGTTCATACACCAATGCCTTTTGGCTTAAGAAACAAATGAACTGTTGCAGCGGAAATAAAATAACTTGGGCCATTCGACATACCACAGGCAATCGTCTGGGGAAACGCCTTCCTAGTCGACGTAGTCTTCATAGTACTCCTCCTCTTGATACTCATTACGGTCCTTCCTCGGCAATCAAACAACGAGGGCATAAAGCCGTGAGTACAAAACGTACTCAACAAGCCGTAGGGAAATGATGCAATATATTCATGCACGGCTTGGCAAAGGATAGTTATATGGTTCATTTGCAGAAAAGCAATAACTTGAATTTAAATACAATAAATAGATTGAAGGCGCATTGATAAAACAATAATAAATAATCGTAAATCAATGGTAGACAACATGAACAGAATGACGAGGCATCACCCTACATCATTCGAAACAAGTATCAACCACACAATTCAACAGTATAGCTTGAGACAACAAAACAACAGTGAACTCCCCGTTCACATCCCAACCATTCCACATTTCAAGAAAATACTCTATACCCGTGTGAAATCCCGGGCTTGTCCATGACCCATGACCACGGCTATTCAATAGTTTACACTCTGCGGAGGTTATGCGGCTTTACCCACAAGACATGATCATCCCTTAATGCCAAGCGCTAAGAACACACTTCCTTTGGTGTGTCGGCAGAGAGATCACTACAAAGCCTTTACAATGCATGTCTAAACCCAAGATGTGCCCTCTAAGGTTTAGCCCCTCGGGGCCCCTCTTGAGCCATGTGAGTCTACTGTCCATCTGGACCCCACACCAACAATGGCAATACTCAAGTCTGGACATTGCAAATTAATCAGCTAGGTCCGTCCCATACCGGACTTGTGGTTGCACGATTAGGCCCAGTTCAATGGCGCACAAGATTAAGTCCTTAAATTGTCTCAAGCAAGACAGCCACATCCCAATATGCCAACAGCACCCCTTTCTTTGCACGATCAATTGCAGAAGGAAACATTTTGTTTAACCCAAAACCAATGGCATCCCTGCCATGGTACAACAAGTTTTACAACAAAGGTCAATGACCACAATTCAATATCTCATTAAGTCAAGATTAACATTAGCTCACGGTGATATGAATCCCATCGGACAACTAAGCATGGCTAAGCATAGCTACGATAACCCAATCTTGGTACTATGATTATGTCCAACTAATAATGTCCCAACCTATGGTTAACAATGGATACATGGCATTCCAATAGTCAAAGGGGCATACTCAAACAGGTAAATAGCTACTCCCATAAACTAGCATTGTTACACAAATAGCATGCAATTGTATAAAACAAAGTACTTTTGCAAACATGGGTTCAATATGATCAAAGGTCTACGACTTGCCTTGCTGTTCAAATGCTGAGTCTTGGTCTTCGAAATCTCCGTTCGCTCCTTCGGGGTTCGCGTCTACCGGAAAATAAAGCAATAAAGCCAAATAAATACAAAACAGAGAAGCAAACTAGCTCAAAATTGAAAATAAGTGGCTCTGGAATGTAGAGCTTGATTTTACAAAAATTTAGAAATTTGAATCACTCAATCGGAGTTGGACGAGGAGAAGCGGGCCTTGGAAGATTTAATTCAGAGAAAATCAAAGAAATTCATAGGGTGACACGTGGCAGCTTGTGATTGGCTGGGATTTTCGGTTTTCGGAAAATCAGAAAAAAAATAAATGCCGACCGACATGCGGGGCCCACATGTCGATGGCTCGTCCACTGATAGGCCGAGAGCACCGAGGCGGCATTCGGGTGATCTGGCGAGCCGCGACGACGTGGCATGCCACGCTACCGCTAGGGCCGAGGTGGCTACCGACGCGGCCGCAGTCTTGGTGTACCGACGCTGGTCGGGCGGGACTTGGCCACGTGGCGAAATCCGGCGTTAACTCGAATCGGACAGACGCGGACGAGGGGCGCGGTGAGAAGGCGTGAGACGATCTGGATCGTCAGACGACGACGGACGGAGGTTTATGGATGGGAACGACGGCAGCGGCGGCGCAACTCACCGGGCGGAGAAGACGACCGGGCGTGGCGAAGGGCCAGTCGGATCGGGCGAATGAAGTGGTGGATCCGGAAGAGGAGAGCGCGGACTCGATGGTGCCGCGATCCGGCGGAGACCCACCGGAGAGGAGAAAACGGCGGAAGGTCTCGGGAGGGCGGCGAACTCGGCGAGCTTCGTTCTGATGATGGCTGCGTCTCGAAAGCGTGGATAGGGCGGCGGATGCGGCGCGAGAGGCGAACCTCGGGAAGGCGTGATTTCTTAAATAGCCTCGGGGCGAGAAAACTCGAAACCGAGGGAGGCGGCAGGCGGCGCGAGGAAACCGGAGAGGATTAGGGTTAGGGTTTAGTAGGCGGCAAGGCGACGTGGCTGACAATCAAAGCGTCCCACGGCGGCGATCGAGCAATGGAGGCCTGTGCGAACGGGCGGGCATGAATAGGAAATGGCCCGGAGGCAATTTCGGCCCGAAGGAATTTTTGGAAATTAAAAACGTTTTTCCAATTTTAATAAATTCCAGAAATTCAAATAACTCCAAATAAATTCAAATTAATAGCAAATAAATTCAGAAAAATCTCCAAAAATACAGAAAAATTCCTTGAAGCACAAGGAACCCAACAAAAACTGGAAACCTTTAGTTTGATGCATAGATTAATCTAATTAAATCTTTTCATTATTTAGAAAATTCAAATTAAGCTGTAATTAATTCAAGAAAATGCAAATGGTTCACTTTTGAATTTTAAACATTCCAAAACTCAAATTTTGGGATGTTACACTCCCGAATGGCATCTTGCCGCTCCAACGCCTGCCTCCGGACGCTTTCTTGGGGCCAAGCGCGCCGAGGCGTTGCTACATCGGTGCTCGATCACCTCCTAGGGACCCCAATCATGTCGGATGGTTGCTGTTTAACACGTCGGAGTTAGGCTGGAGGAAGGTGGTGAGCGCGTCTTCCTATTTGGCGCTGAGGCTGGCGCCAATGTTGACGGTCTTCCGAGGCTCGCCCTCACTCAGGGCGACCACCTTAACCTCACCGGCAGAGCCAGGTGAGGCGTGGTCTGAGCTCGAGGGCTCCCGGCAGCTGCGTCGTGCACGCCTCGACGCAGTGGCGCCGCCAGTCCCATGCATGCTTATGGCAGCGCAAGGCCTCTGCCCTGTCCACCTGAATTGTAATGGGGCCGCCGGGCCCCGGCATCTTCACCACCATGTAGGCATAGTGGGTTGCCGCCATAAACTTGACCAACGCCGGTCGGCCAAGCAAGGCATTGTAGGGGAGGTCGAAATCAGTGACCTCGAAGTCCACCATCTCCCCAAAGGTGACGGGAAGGCGCACCTGACCCAGGGGGATTAAACCAGCCTCCAGGGCTACCCCGAAGAAAGGCAGAGCCGGACGCAGATCCTGCTGCGAGATCTGGAGCGCCAGGAATGCCGAGGAGGACAGGAGTTTGATAGAACTCCCTCCGTCCACTAGCACACGCCCCAGCCGTACATTCCGGATGGTGGGAGACACCACGATCGGGAGATGCCCTAGGCCAGTGGTGCTTTCAGGGTGGTCGGTCCGACTGAAAGTGATCGTCTCCTCCGACCACTTCAGCATCCGACCCACCCCTGAGCTCGACGCTGCGGCGTACACTTCCCTCTTTAACCGTTTGTATGCGGCGTTGGAGGGAAAGGTGGATGAACCACCGTGGATGTATGCCACAACGTGATCTGCCTGCTGGAAGGCCAGTGGGGCAAGGTCTTCGTCTTGGTCATCGTCGGGGCGGCGTTCCTTGAGCCGCTGCTCCACCATTTTGTTCACGACCCGATAGCCGTCCAAGTCATGAGTATTGGTCCGGTGGATCGGGCAATAGAGCTCGCCCTCCTTTTGCTCGCGACGGCCGTTCCTACGACCGCGGCGGTCATCGCGCCGGTCACGGCGATCATCACGCCGATCACGGCGATCATCGCACGCCGATCACGGCGGTTCGCGCTTCCGCGACCTTTGGTCCTCGCGGTTGCGCGTTGGCTAAGACCCGCCTAGTCTCTCCTGCCTCACGCTTCCGTGCCTTCTTGCTTGCATGGCCGGAACCCTTCGAGGTTCTGGCTTCGTCCTTGCCTCGGCCACCCGTGGGGCCAGACGCTGGCTCCCTCGCCTCCGCGGCCCGCGCACACTTATGTGCGAGGGAGAAGAGCTCGGAGGTGGTACCGATGATACGGGTGGCCAACTTCTCCTTCATCTTACGGTCTCGGACGCCTCTTCGAAAGGCGATGACGACTGATTGCTCCGAAATGTAGGGGATCGTGTTGCAGCAGTGACAAAATCGCCGGATGAAATCATGCAACGACTCCCCCTTTTCCTACTCTAGGGTGTGGAGGTCGTCCTCCACGCCTGGCTGCGCAAAAGAACCTTGAAAGTTGGCGATGAAGAGGCCGCACAACTCCTCCCACGAGTGCACCGACCCTCGAGGGAGGTTTAACAGCCAAGAACGGGCAGAGCCCGTCAAGGCCGTTGGGAGGTAATTGGCAATGATCTTTTCAGATCCGCCAGCTGCTCGCACCACCATAGTATAGATCTGTAGGAATTCCTCCGGGTTGGTGGTGCCGTCGTACTTCTCTATGGACGCCGGGCGGAACCTGTCAGGCCACGCCACGCGGCGCAGCCGTCGGGAGAAAGCCTGGCACCCGACGCCATAAAGGGAGCCCAGCCGCTCATCGGAGGCCCGGTCTGGAGACTGTCCCCGGGAGCGCGGGGCCTGACTCCCTATAGAGTCGGAGGAGTGAACCTCCTCCTTGGTCCGAGAGTGAGAGCCATGGGAGGGGCTCTCATCGTCAGAGGCTATCCGCTTCCCGCGGCCACGCTCCTGGGCCGGGTGGTGCGGTAGGCGACCACGGAGGTCATCACCGCGCCGGCTGCGGCTAGCATCCAAATGAGATCGAAGGTCCCCACGGTCCCTCATGAACAGGACCATCTTCTGCGCAGTGAGACCCGTTCTCGAAGAACAGAACCTCCATGTGATTCTTGTGCTATTCCTGGATCGAGAGGTGGCACTCACATGTTTACAACAATTGGAAATCACAACCATACATTTTAATAATTAAGCGAAGCGATTATACAAATAATATTACAACTCGTAGAAATATAGCGAGAAAAGAAGCAAGCCTTGTGGTTTACCCATCCAATCCCGCAGTAACCCGACTGCATAAACTTCAGATAGAATCTGACGAAGAATAATCCCGCAACTTACGATGAACAACTTCGAATCTGCGCTAACTCAACCACCTACATATAATTAGGCAAGGGTGAGTATTTTACGTACTCAGTAAGACTTGAGCAAAACCTATCATATATGCAGGCCTTTTCAAAGGAAGCTACTACAGTTAATTTGCATAAAGTGAATTTGAATTTGGAAAATCAAGTTATTTGCAAACGGAATTTATAAGAGCATTTAATTGATAACAAATAAGTAAAGCGTAGATAACACTCACCGTCCTCCATGACGTGAGCGACGAATCAAACCTTGCCATCGCATGGCATATATCCAGTTCTTTGTCCACACAGGGCACAACAGCTGACACCAACACTTGCCAACACATGGTATAGTATTGGGTCATCCGTGGAATAAGCTAACTTGTAAAATAAACCTTTTGAAAATCAAAGCTAACATTGGAATGACTTCACCGAGTGCTCATGATGCATGGCCTTGACTAATTAATTAGATTTAAACTCTGCAGAGGTGTACAACTTTACCCACAAAGAATGACCCACCTTTTTGCAAGATCACACATGCCTCCAATAGGACATTGTGCTTGCCAGGCGATCATACACAGCTGTTCATTACCTGGACATGACTTTGATCCAGCCCGGGACGTTAACCCCCGCCCTGAAAACAGAGACACTCACCCAAGTCGTGGATCCACATTTATCACACCCAACACCACGTCTCTGTCCATGGCAAAGGCGTGCAATCAGTTGCCGACCAGCAATTACCCATACGAATCGCATGGAAGCCCTCACAAGCAACTCCGTCGGAATGCCTCCGCTAGCTCCCCGCCTACCAATGAGCAAAGCCATGTCTAAATAACCAATAAGCTATGGCTAACCCATCCTCACCCTTGTGGTTGCACGAAATCTCGGATCAATAGCGTCCCATTGCTCGGTCCTTAAACTGACACGGGCGACACTCCACCCTACACTACGTGCAAGTTCGTCTGCACAACCGGCTATTGCCAATAATCGCCCGCATCAACACATAGTTTTATTTGGGGTTTTTAATCAAAGTACCCGCAACCAACAGTGACATTTCAATGTTTTCAGGAAACAAATATTGATTTGATCATGTACATCATTGACTCTAAAGCATGGCTAAGCATGAATAATATGAACGCATATACCCATGATGACATTAACAGATGTCTATCCTCAAGCTATGGTTATCAAGGTTCACATGTTCATCAAGCATCAAAGGAGGATCACGAGACAACAGGTATAAATACCAATCCACAAAATAGCAATTTACATAAAGTAATCGCATGCATAAAACAATTTGATGCACAAAGGAATATAAAATCTTTGGGCTCAATATGGTCAAAGGAAGCTTGCCTTGCTTAATTGACGATTACTAAAGGCGAGGATTTCGGTTGATTTACAGCGGAGATCAAAAGACGTCGGGTTCTACTCGTCGAACAACGGAAAATAACAAAATACTAACTTCAATAAAGGCAACAAGGAAATGAATAGCAAAAGCAGATAAAACCCCGCACAAGAAGCGAGGATTGCTCTTTAATGAATTTATTAATCTTATGTTATGAATTCAAGATGTAAAGATTGATTAGATTGATCATTAGATGCAAGCTTTCAATGATTTGTTATTCATCTTTAATTGACTTTGCTTAGAATTAGCTTTATACAAGTTGAGTCTATGGATTTAGGCTACAGATGACATTTCCATCATATTCGAGAAGGATCTGATACAACAATTTCACAATTAAAGTCCAATTGTTCTTTCTACCGAATTCGTGAAAATGCTCATTTAGGGTTAGTTAACCTATAAGATTATTATGCAAACCTTAGCAAATTGAGGTTATCTTTTTGTAATAGGATAGTCTACACCTTGAAGAACACTACCAAGCTAGTTCCATAAGTTTTAGGATTTTGGGCGAGACTATATTCTTATTGCTAAAGTGGTTCATGCTATACTTAAAAACTATACTATTCAAAATCGGCAAGAAAGGGGATTGACAGATTAACGATTAAGGGTTTTAGGCCATTTGGATTAATATGTAAAGCATGATGAAATATGGTTATTTCTTCATAACATGATGATTTACACTTTGTATAATAGTCCTAAGCTAATTCCATAAATTTTAGGCTTTGGCTGATACATCATCTTCATTACTGAAAAGGCTTAAGTGGCATTGTAGAGTTGACGCTATTCGGAATCGGCCAAAAGGTGAATCAAAAGGGTTAACACTTAAGGGTTTTGATCCGATGAGATAAATAGGCAAACCTTAATGGAATATGATTCTTTTTACAGATCATGGTAGTATAAACTTTGTACAATGCTACCTAACTAATTTCACCTATTTTAGTGTTTAGGCGAAGTTATTTTATCGATCATTTGAAATGGACTAAATGATCACATTTGAAAACCTTAAATCGGCCAACTTCATATTGTGATTGTGATTACGATATACATGATCTTCAATTCATTTTTCAGGATGTCGTGTAGAAATCCTAGAATTGTTTCAAAGCTAGTTTGGCATTATTTTAACTTTAATTGCAATAGATTAACTAGTTACTTATCACTATGACTTACATTTCCTTCCATTAAAAGAATGCTAATTGAGTTTGATTCTAAGTATTTATGCACACATGGGCTCTTCTTTGTTTCGTGAACCTATTCAAAGAGTTGTTACCATTTTATGAGCTAACAAGCTAGTATTCTTATTCTTGCTCACACCAAGGTTATCAATATTTGCATAGTAAGCAAATTTAAACATAGATCAAGGGTTATACGTTCGGCCTATCTGGCGTCTCATAATTCCGAAGCACATAATCATTTCTCATATGATTTTATAAGTTATATTCTTCGTGTGAGCAATATTGTCCATACTAGTGTGTTCATCCCTTTCTTGATTTCACTAATTGTTCTACAACTCATAAATTGATTATTTTTATATGTTTGAATTCATTACGGACATGAATATTTATTTTATCACTTTAGTTCTTATTATTCACAAGGTTCCATTACAAACCATATTAACACCATAATCAATGTTTAATTTGAATAATAATCTCAGACTCCAAGCGTTAAATCTTTACGTATATTTAGATTCATCGACTTTATATAAATATTCAAATTTATTTCACGGCCTCTAACTAAGAATGCACCGGCTATTAATATTTGAAGGTAATTGCCGGAAAACAACTAAAACTGAAAATCGCTTTACCCAAAGGAATAACAGACGATCCGCTTCTCCCGCTTTCGATGGGTCAAGGGTCGAAGGTCGATGGCTCCCTCTTGCGCAGCAAGATGTAACGAAGGAGGGTTAGGGCTCGGCGAAGGGTGCTCCGCGACTTTCCTGAAAGCGGCAACTTGGGAAAAGTGCACTTCGGCGAGAGCTTCGGTGGTGTAACCGATTCGGCGGAAGAGATCTGCATAGTATACAAAATGAGTTAATATGAGCTCAATGGCGACGGTGGGGAAGACAAGCGGCGGCGTTAGAGATTGAATCGATAGTGTTTTAAGCTTCATGGGGTCTTGGGGTTCCATTCCTAGGGTTTACAGGAGGAGAAGCTCGAGGAGCTCTACCCACGGCGGACTCGGGGAAGAAGGGCGACGCAGTGCGCTTGTTTTACATGAAGAACTCCGAATCTTTTCTTTGGAACTTGATCAATACAAGCTCTAGATGGTGTATCCGGAGGAATTTGGGAATGATTGGCTCTCTTGCTTGAATTTTCCTCGCCGAGCTTGAGGTTCTTTGCTCATGGCGGTTTTAGGCGAGTTCTCGGGCGTCTCGGCCGAGGAAGAAGTAAGGAAGTGAGGGGAGGTCCTTGCGCCATTTGGGGCATGGTTTATAGCCAAGGATTGCGGTGTGGGAGTGGGATTCGTGGCGATCATCGCCGGTAGTGCGCCACTAACCGGGATTTCGTCGATGGAAGAAACAGAGAGAAGGAACGGGTTGGGGGGCAGGCGGTGGGATCTCGGGTCGATGTCGATGTTCGGAGTTCCAACATTGCGCCAACGAACGGGAAATTAACAAATGGCCCACACGTCGTGAATCGATTAGATTTCATTTTGTATTTTGATTTTCCTTTTATACCAATTGAAATCTATTATTTTTAATATTTTGTTTTTCAATTGGATTTGATCTCGGGATGCTTCTATAAAATTTTCAAGTCAACATATGATTCCATCATTTTATGTAAATTTCGACATTGCGTTATTTTGATTCAAAAGTTATCTTTTCATTTCCTTATGCATAGAATTTCAATTCTTGGTGAAATGATTTAGTTGAATGATCGTGGTTTTCATGGCAATTTTATAAATTCTTACTTTTTATATTTTTACCTTTTCCTCTTTTTCATTCTTCATTCTCATCGTTAGATTCTTCATGCAAAGAATAAATCGAGGAAATCCAAATAGAGCAAATATTGGCAAGAAACTTCGAAATAGATATTTTCAAATTCAAAATATTTATTTTTACTTTATTCAATTTTTTCAGGATATTCTGGCGCCCTTCCTTTGGCTCCGGCCCGCCTGTCTAGAGCCATTTCCGTTAGGGCGACTAGACGCCTGAGTGCGTTCAGCATGCACCCTAGGCAACGGGGTACCAACGGTACCTGGCCGGTCGGGGAGCCCTACCCGAAGTTGGGCCGTATCCACGAGACCGGTGATGTCCCGCAGCCACGGGGTGGCCGGGGTGTCTCCTGCGAGTTCCACCGGAGGGTGGTCCAAGAGGAGGCGAACCGCATGCAGATTCTGGGCAGGAGTGGTTGCCTCCATGGCCAGCCGACGTCGCACGGGGTGCTCCGCCGCTTCCAAAGGAGCAATGCTGCCACCCTGCAGGGGCGGGGTGAGATGATCCTTCGTCCGACGAGACTGTCAGGACGTGCCCTGGGCGACGCTCGCCCCCGCCGCTTCTTGACGCTGAGAACCCGCCATCTCCAGATGCGCGGGCTTGCTTCCGAACAAAGAACACCGAACTCCGCCGGGGAGTTGGCCGGGAAAACCAACCACTAGCCCCCTACAGCGCGCCCGCTGGCGTATTCCACCTGACAGGCCCGATTCTACAGACCGGGTTTAGTTCAGTAGGAGGGCGTCTTCACGGCTGGCAAACCCTAGCGAGTGAAAACTCTAATGACTCCCACACGAAGGACTACGGAGCCTATGAACTAAGATGACACAGAGATTTTTACCCAGGTTCTGGCCCCCTCACCAGGGTAATAGCCTTACGTCCTGCTAGATCTTTTATAGAGTGTTTAAAGCTAGTACAGAGCTTTCGGGTTACAAGTTCTTCCTTTGGTTCTACAGCTGAACTCTTGATCCCCCGACCCCCTTCCCCATGCATTAGAGGGCCCTTATATAGGCCAGGCCAGCGTGGGCAGGTACAAGGGGGGGTCATCATGCTGATCTTCATAAATTTATTGCCCCTTCTCGTGTTATCCCGTTCCTCCAGCCTCATTAAATGCCGACGCATGGCTTCGCCCGGTCCGCCCGGTATGTGACCCCTTTGTGACGGGTAGGTGGGAGGCGTCAGAGGAATAGGCTTTGTAGTAGAAATACTCGCAGTTGATAGATCGACCAAGAAGCTGCCTATGGCGAGGTGCGATAGGGAAGGAGACTTCAAGGCCATGCCGCCCACCTTTTTGCCTTTTGGCGGCGGCGGCGAAGCGTCTCGCCCACCTGCCGCCTCGAACGCCACGTGGGCGGCGCTGGCGGCGGCGTGCTCGCCCACCCGCCGCCAGCCGCCACGTGGCAGGCACAAGCACAGGTGTCGTCTCGCCACTGCCGCGCCGAACGCCACGTGAGCGGCACTGCCCGCGGTGTGCTTTCGCCGCCGCCGCCAAAGCCGCCACGTGCCGGGCGCCGGCGACAGCGTCTCGCCACCTACTCACTGAACGCCACGGGCGGCACTGGCGGCGGGCGTCTTCGCCCGCCGCTGCCGGCCGCGGCGTGGTTTGGCGCCGGCGCGTAAGGCGCCTCGCCCACTGCCGCCGGACGCCACGTCGTCGGCACTGGCGGCGGGCGTGCTCGCCCACCCGCCGCCGAGCCGCCACATAAATTTGATCTTGGGAGCGAGGCGTCTCGCCCACTGCCGCCTCAACGCCACGCAGAGCCTTTGTGCGTCGGAGAGGGTACTCCAACGTAAAGTACGCTGACAACTACCGATAGAGAGCAAAGATAGAGATGAGATGCCTAGGACCTAGAGGAGATCCGCAAAAACCAAGTTATGGAGAATGTAGAATCAAATTGGAGATAATAAACCTAACTGTCCATGCTTTAATCGAGAATGGATATTGGGTTGTTGAGCAAAACCTTTATTAAGGGGTAGACTTACCTTATTTTGTGGACTTATTGCTTTCTAGCAAAGCATGTCAGCCCTATCTTAAAGCACCAAACTTCCATATTTTAGGAGATACCCTATCTTCCCTTAAAGAGCCGTCTTACTGAACAGCGTTGTCACTCCTTACATTAACTAAGACCCCTTTGGGGTCTGGCGAGATAAGGGTTTGGTTGAAAGGGAGCGGAGGGGTGTGGGTCCAACGAGGAAGGGATTTGGTGGAGAGGGACCTGGGTGATGAGGGAAATGGAGGTGGAGATGGGGTTGAGGAGTAGCCTCATGTGAAGACAAACAGACCGAACAGTGGTCACTTTTCTCTGGTTTGACACTGAGCAAAGAGAGGAAAAACATTTTTTTGGCTTTTCTCAAGTCTTCTTCATAGACAAAGAATCTGTAACGGACCGCCTTTTTCAGGGGGTGCGTATAAATACCTTCACAACTACCCAGGATTTTAGTTGTAGGTAACCAAGCGTACATTGCCAAACATAAAAGAAAATGTGAATATTTTATAGATAAATTAAGGGCCTAATGGCCAGAGTTTTACAAGAGATGCGGCTAGCACCAGATAAATTAAGGATCTAAGGCTAACGATCTACTGCGGCGGAAACTCCTTACTGTCGTTGAGCTGGGCCAGGTTCATCACCTCTACGCGACTACTAAGAACTACTAGGGATGAGAGAGCTCGGAACGCTATCCGCTACTACGAAAATTTTGAAGTTAGTTGAGAATGGAAGATCTTAAAACAGCTTTTGTAAACAGAAATTTAGGTAAGGCAGAAGAGGTGAGAAGAGAAGAAGATGGCTAATATGCTTATATATTTTTGTAATCAGTTTTGTTTAAGTTTAAATAACTTTTGAAAAAGATTCCTAAACCATTTTAAGGTCTTGATCTACTGGTCAAGTCAGGCTCTGATACCACTTGTAACAAACCACCGTTTTCAGGGGGTGCGTTGTGGAGCATATGGACCCCGGGTATCTGCATGGCGGGCCGAGAGGACCACCCAAGAGGGGATGGGCCAAGCCGACTACATGAAGATGGGTATTGCTCAGGAGGCAGGCCGTCATGCGCAACAAGGAAACCCCGAAGATGGAAACCAACCCTGCTTAGGGAGGATACAATTGTATTCCTAACCGATATCATGTATAACGGATAAGGAAAGAGATATATAAGGCATGGTCTCCACCTCGTATCCGAGTGGGACTCCTTGTAACCGCCCTCCTCTGCTATATAAAGGGAGGGGGCGGGGCACCTCAAAGACACAAGACAATATCTCATCAGCTATTAGCTAGCCACATACAATTCCAGAGCACAGGACTAGGGTATTATCTCCATCGCGAGAGCCCGAACCTGTATACATCGGGTGTTCTTGTGTTACCATCGAGTTTGGGTCCAGTAGCGTAGCCCCTTTTCATTATTGTCGGTAACAAGCGTCGGCGGTTAGCGCGCGGTAGGGGCTACGCTAAGATCAATCTCGGCAAACTTCGATGGCAATCTTTTGGCGAGAGCTTTGTATCTTGCCTTCTGGCCGGGCGACGGCACGCCTCTGTCTGAAGCTACGTGGAGGGAGACGACCTTCCCTGGCGGCGGCTCGCGGATGTCTGAAGCTACATGGAGGAGACGGCGACCGGCACTCCGGCGATCAGGGCGTACAACTTCCTCTCGAATCTGGAGAGCTCGGCGTTAGTGTGCGGCACCAACCGCGCTCAAGGGATGTACTGGATCTTGCGCGCCGCCGAGGACTGGTGGCGGTAAGGCGTCTGGCGATCGGGCTTGTCGCGCCGGGAAACACGGTGATTTATTCCGCCGAGACGTCCTGCGGTGGACGCGTTCGGACGCGTTGGTGGTGTCGTGTGAGCTGCGGGAGCATGATGGTGTTGCCGCCGTCGCGGCGGCATCCCTCATGCGGCATGATGAGCGGCACGCCGTTCATCTGGGCGGCCGTGGCGGCGGTGCTCCTGGCGAAAAGTCCTGGCGACTAGAAGATTGATTGCTTCCAGCGAGCTTGCATGCGAATCATGCAACATAAAGAAGTCAGGCGATTGAAGGTCCACGACTGGCCATGCATGCATGCAGGCAAAGGATCTCCAACTCTCCAGCAGTGCATGCATCACGAAGTCCGGCGATTGAAGGCGGGGCACTAGTTTGAAGTGCATGCATGCGAATCATCGGCGATTAGAAAAGATCTCGTGACTTGCTAATTGCAAAGATTGCTAGGAGTTCGTGACACGCACGTCACGAGCATTAATTCCCATGGAGAAGCAATCAAATCGAGGGAAAGCGAGCTTGGCCGTCAGGCCACTCGTAACCGTGCCAAAATTAGTCATGAGCTAACGGCTAAGTCTTTTAAATATTTAAATTATGCATTCAAATATGCAATTTTAATTTTTATATATATCAAGTGGCTTAAAAATTATTCGGATCACTTTCGGGTAGTTTTTTGCAAAAAGATATATACTACTCAGATTCCTCTCGATTATTATTTCAAATTATTTTGGTGTCGATATTAAGCTGACACATATAATGCATGGAGGCACTAAACTGGCGCTTCCACCGATCGATTCGCCGATTATTACGAAACTTCGGGATGTACCGCTCAGCCCTCGCTTTTTCTTGGCTACTACAAACAACCCAGAGGCGTCACCTCGGCGCGCCACGAGCCGCGCTGCGCCGAAGCGCCACCTTCGCACGGCCACGAGCCACGCCGCGCCGAAGCGCCACCGCCGGCACGGCCACGAGCCGCGCCGCGCCGGCGCCAACTTTGCACGGCCACGAAGCAACGCCTGCGCCCGAAGCGCCACCTCGGCAGACGGCCACGCCACGCCGCGCTTCGAAGCGCCAACCCGGCATGGCCACGAGCCACGCCGCGCCCGAAGTCAACTCCGCACGCGCCACGAGCCGCCTGCGACCAGCGCCAACCGCACGGCCACGAAGTTAACGCCGCTGCGCCGAAGCGCCACCTTTTTCACGCCACGAGTTTACGCTGCGCCCGAAGCGCCGACCCGGCACGACCACGAAGCTAACGCCGCGCTTCGGCGCCACCTCAAGACGCGACCACGAAGCCACGCCCGTGCCGGCGCCCGCCGGCGCGGCCACGAAGCTAACGCCGCGCCCGGCGCCACCTCGCGACGACCACGAAGCCGCTGCGCCCGGCGCCAACCGTGCGACCACGAATAGCGCCGCGCCGAAGCGCCAACCGGCGACGCCACGAAGCCACGCTCGCGCCTGAAGCGCCAACCGCCGACGACCACGAAATAACGCCGCGCCGGCGCCACCTCACGACGCGCGAGCCAACGCCGCGCTTCGAAGCGCCACCTCACGACGCAACCCACGAAGCACGCCCGTGCCGAAGCGCCAATCTTCGCACGCGACCACGAAGCTAACGCCGCGCTTCGAAGCGCCACTTCTCGACGCCACGAAGCCACGCCATTTCGCCGCGCCAACCGGCACCGCATGAGCCGCGCCGCGCTTCGAAGGTCAACTCCGGCACGACCACGAGCCTCGCTGCGCCCGGCGCCAACCGGCACGACCACGAAGCCGCGCTGCGCTTTGAAGCGCCACCGCCGGCAAGACGGCCACGAAGCCTACGCCGCGCCACAGCGAAGCGCCGATTTCGACGCCACGAAGCAACACCCGCGCTTCGAAGCGCCACCTCGCAGACGACCACGAGCCACGCCCGTGCGAGCGCCCGCCGGCGGCCACGAGCCAACGCCGCACTGCGGCGCCACCTCGCGCGCCACGACCCACGCCGCGCGCCCGTCGCCAACTTCGCACGGCCACGAGCTAACGCTGCGCCGAGCCAACAGGTGCGGCCACGAGCCACGCCCGCACCCTGAGCGCCAACTTCGGCAATGCCACGAGCCAACGCCTGCGCCCCGAGCGCCACCTCCGGCACGGCCACGAGATTCCTAAACCATTTTAAGGTCTTGATCTACTGGTCAAGTCAGGCTCTGATACCACTTGTAACAAACCGCCGTTTTCAGGGGGTGCGAATAAATACCTTCACAGCTACCCAGGATTTTAGCTGTAGGTAACCAAGCGTACATTGCCAGACATAAAAGCAAATGTGAATATTTTATAGATAAATTAAGAGCCTAACGGCCAAAGTTTTACAAGAGGTGCGGCTAGCACCAGATACATTACCAAAACTCCCACAGGAAAGGCTTGAGCAGATAGATCAAGGCCTTCAAAACCAAATATTGACGCCATCTACGTTCTTCTGGAACTCATCAGCTTCATTGAAATCTAAAGGGGGGATTTTGGAGAAAGGGTGAGTACACAACTGTACTCAACAAACCACACAGAAATTTTTGAATATTACATGCACAGGAGTTCAAGGTATTGGCACTAGTTTCAAGTATTTAGTGGATGCATGAACTTAGAAAACAAAATTATGTAATATACTTGGAACACAATCCAACAATCAATAGTATCACCTCAACACCACCACTGAGTTATTAGCAAAATTCAGATTACGGTCAAATTATAATTAAAACTACTCGAGCTCAGTTATAGAAATCAACCTAGATTAACCCAGCTTCATTAACAAGAAGCACGGTGTATTCGAATACTAATTGGTTCACTTTGCAGAGCTACTCAACTTTACCCACAAGATAATCTACGGTCGTTAGTTCCCTGCGCAAGTAACATCCAACTTTAATGCATGCGGCCGGACCGAGATAAAGATAGCCTTTCATTGAATTTCCCCTCTTTAGCTCCTACCTAGTAGGCGGTGCAAATCCCCAGCTTCCAGGACCCATTGACCAAGGCGGGCGGTGCGATCTGGCCAACTGAGGAAACCTACTGTTATGAGAACCGGCGAATGTCCCATACCATTCCTGTTCCACCCCAAACACGTTTACGCGATCCATTCCTCCACTGAGAATGGAAGTCTACCTGTAGGAATTCCAAGGGGAAAGACAATATCTTGGAGCTCGTGGATCGAGTCAGGTGAGTCGATCAACCCAACTTGTGGTTGAGAGAGGACTAAAGTTACTTACTTTGCTCAAGGGGTTGATCCTTAGTTGCCAAAGACACAGCCCGACGCATACCGCACCACTGGTACCGTCACCACACTACACTGAGCTTGTCATCGGTTTGGGGATTGGGCCAGCATCCACCTTCCGTGGTCCGCCCAATACTATCCCCCAAACCATAGCAGGTTTTAAAAACGCACCCCGACTCAAGACTCGAGGGTTTTGAGCAACAATTGAAAAGAAAAGATTATGTTTATAGCTAACCTACGGTGGTTCATTAATGATAACCTAGGGTTAACAATTGAGTATGGCATAATCAACATGGTTTTAACAAGGGGGTGGGTTTTAACTAGTCAAGTCTTTCCAAATTAGCTCCTTTTTAGATTTCTACTCTATTTACAGACAAATGCAATAACTACATACATATAGTAATTATATGGAATAATGGGATCAACATGTTCAAGTGGTGTGGCTTGCCTTGCGGAGTCGAGGTTTCTCCTAGAGGAAAGTAGTCGATGTCGTGTCTGGTCTCGAATGGCACTTGCTCCTAGCATGGCTCCAAGAACTGCTCCGGCTTCGAGTTTCACTCCAAGAGCTGTTCCGACATCGGATCTAGCGCGGGAAAACGCAATCAATAAATAAACGAACAAAAACAACTAAAGAAAGAAAAACGGAGAAAGAACCGAGGAGGAAAATGGTCGGAACAGAGCTTAGGAGCATTTTTGGGATTTTCTGGACTTGATATGGTGAAACGGAGATTATTTTTGGACTCAACGGCTCGAATTGATCAAGAATATATGTTTTTGGCTATTTTGGAATTTTTGGGAATTGTTTGGGATTTTCTGGAATTTAAAATGAATTTTTGGATTTTTAAATGAATTAAAAACCCAAAAAAGAAATTGAAAAAGATATTTTAGCTTGGCGCCTGATGGAAACCGTGTGACCCGAAGATTTGTCTGCCCACCTGTTGGGCGGCGGAAGGCAGCGAGGCCCATGGGCGAGCATCGCGTGTTGTAATTGGTAAACCTAAGGCGGCCAGCTAGGGCCGACAATTAGGGGCCGGCTTAGCGGCGAGTGGCAATGACAGGCGGGGCCGGAAGCAGCGAGCAGAAAAAAAGCCGACAGGCGGGCCCGGCTTGAGCGACAATGGCCACCGACAACCCGGCCCTCGGGACAGAGAGAGAGGCAGACGGAAGAGAGGGGTCTGACCAGTGGGGCCGGGTGGTTAGCGGGTGGGGAGGAAAGCCGACTGGCGCGTGGGCCTTGGAACCTGGCCCGACCGACGGCCCTACCACCAGAGAAAAGGCGAGGGTGCTGACGAGTGGGGTCGGCATGGCAGAGATAGGAGGGGAGGGCGAGCGTGCGGCGGCCGGACGTGAAGAAGAAGGTGGCGGATCTGGCGAACCAGGGCTCGGGGGAGGGAATGGAGTGGCGAAATGGGGAGAGGGGCTCACGATGAGCTCGGAGCGGGAGGAATGGGCGGGGGAGAGTGCGGAGGAGTGTGGCGGCGAGGAGAGGCCGGAGGTGGGGAAGACAGACACCTGAGGGCGAAACAGGTCTGAGGAGGAGAAAGAGAATCTTGAGGGAGGAAGAGCTCGAGCGATGGAGCTTGGGGCGACGAAAATCGGGGCCGAGGGGGTGGTATTTATAGGGCGGGGCGAGAAGAGAGAGCGGTGGCGAGGAAGAGAGAGAGGGGTAAAATTCAGGCGATGGCCTGAAAGGAGCCGCTTCTGATCTTGAAGCGGTGAAGGAGGCGACAGAGGATGCTGGCGTGCTCGGTGGTGGAAAAGACGGGATGGAGTGACCTTATTGGCGGCGAAGTCTTTGTGGCGATGGCGTCCTGCAGCGGTCTTCTTGACAGTCGGTGGTCGAGAGGACGCGACGCGGCACAGGTAGCAAAGGAGGTGACGAGCGTTGAACTTTAGTCTTGAGAAGGCAAGCGCCAGAGCGAGCGAAGCGAAAGAGACCTCGGGAGGAAGAAAAAAAGGGGTGGTCTTGGCGTGCGGGTCGGGCGAGACGCCATGAGCAGCCGAGGAAGGCTTGCTTGTGAGGAAAAGGAGGAGGCCAATAAGAAAAGCGAGGAGATGGTAGACGAGAAGCGGGGAAAAAAATTAGGCAGCAGGGAGAAAAATGGGGTTGGTAGAAGCGGAAAAAAAAGTAGAAGCCGAAAAGGGAAATTTCCCCAATAAGGAAAGAGACAAATTGGGAAGCTTTCCCGAAAAGGAAAGAAACCAAAAAGGGCTCAAATAAAATCAAATAAATTCGAGAAAAACCAAATAAAATCCAAACAATTTAAACAAAATAAAATTTTGAAATTTTGGGGTGTTTCAACCTACCCCCTTAAAATAAATCTCGTCTCTGAGATTTACTCCTCCTAGGGGAATAGGTTGGGAAATTCTGCTGCAATTCCGATTCCTTTTTCACGGGTGGGTTCCTCCAAGTGAATTTTTTTCTGCAACACTCTGCATCCTCTGACATTCTCGTTTCTGAGCTGACTTTCAGTTGTCTCGATGATCCGGACTGGCTCCTTGCGGTAAGTCATCTTGCAAGTTAATTCCTTGGAACTATGCTTGGTCTGCCGGTTGTCGAAGGTATTTCTTTAACTGGGGCACCTGGAGTTTATTGTTTATCCGAAGTTGACCCTGGGCTCAACTGTGACTTATAGGTCACCTCTCCAACTTTATTGGGGATTTGGTAGGGTCCATCATATCGGGGTGCAAACTCTTTTTTTTAACTCTGAAATCTGTGCATTGGCTCGAAGGGCGTCACTTTTAGGTATACGAAATCTCCAATTGGGTAGCTGATGCCCTTTCATCTGTCATCTGCATAGATCTTTTGTCAATCTTGGGCAACCTTTAGGTTTTCTCTGATGATCCGTACATAGGCTTGTGTCATGAGCAATCTGTGGTCCAAAGAATTGTCTTTTTCCTGCCTCTATTCAATTTAATGGGGTTCTACACTTTCTTTCCATAAGGAGCTTTAAAGGTGACACTCTCAATTACCCTGATAGCTGTTATTGTAGGAGGATCTGCAAAGGGTAGGCATGTGGCCTAAGAGGTTTGGTAAGTCAAAGCTTATGCCCTTAGCATGTCTTTCAATATCTGGTTGATCCTTTTTGTCTGTCTGTCAGTCTGCGGGTGGTAGGTGGTACTAAATATCAATTCTGTCCCCATGGCTTCATGTGGACTTTCCAAAATTTGGGTGTGAACTGGGCTTCTTGATCTGACACAACTTTCTTTTAGGATTCCATGCAACCTCATTATTTGTGTCAGGTATAGTCCTACTAATTTATTCTTATCGAAAGTCTGCTTGGTTGGAATGAAGTGAACTATTTTGGTCGGTCTGTCAATTATCACCCAAGTAGCATCGAATCTTCATGAGTCTTTAGGCATTCTTGTGATGAAGTCTATTCTGATCTTGTCCCATTTCTTGTCTGGGACCGGAAGTGGCTATAGTAGAACGGCGGTCCCTTGGTGATTTATTTTATCCTTCCGACACGCATCACAGCCTAGGATATACTCGGCTATTTCCTTTTTCATACCCTTTCACCGGTATTCTTTTCCTTAAACCTTGTACTTCCGGGATGCATGGAGGGTTGGGATGAGTGAGCCTTGTGTCAAAATCAATCCTCTTATATCTTTATTATTACATATATGGTTATAGGGCCGCAATATCCCTTGTTTATCTTGCGGAGGTTCTTGAGGCGTTGGTATCTGTTATTTTCTTTCTACCCTGTTAAATTTCTTCATCTTCCTGCTAGGCTAACTTGTTCTAGTCCAAAAGATCTGGTTGGATTCCAATTGAGTGTATGGATCTTACACCACTCGTAGGTCAAGATTTTTTTCTACTTCTGACTGGTTCCTCATGGTAGGTTAAGTCACTTTCCATGTCAATTTGTCCGGCTATTCTTGAATGATTGGTATCTTTGGTATTTCTGAGGTGAGGATGATGATTCATTTCCTTTCTGCTAACTCTGGGTTTGTCGGCACAGTTTGCTGTCCCTGGCCATTTGTAAGGGTGATGAATGTTCTTTAATGATCTCGTATTGTCTCATGTCCGGGTAACCAATCCATTCTTAGGATGACGTTCAGTCCTTCCATTTCGACCATCAGCAACTGGTCTTGAGCCTAATTTCTCGAATGGTTAATTCCAGGCCCTCACACATGGACCGGGTCATTACCCAACTCTGATGACGACGATCGCTGCTCCTGTTGCTTCTTCTTCAGAAACAGGATTGATTTTTCCCTTGAAAGTTCCTGAGGGTATTCTAACTTCTGCCACTGGAGTTCTGTTCTGATTTCATTGACCTTCTTCCTTGAAGTAGATCTTGTTGTTGTTGCAGGGGTTGGTAGGGGACTAACTGCCCGTTGGTTTAAATGGGGTTTGATGCTGGTGTTCGGGCCACTTCTGTCGGTAGATACTCGTCTTGGGCAATTCTATCTGATGTGCCCTGCTTGTAAATAGTGAAAGCAACTTGTTTGTTTCACGGGACAATCATTTGTGTAGTGATTCCCATTGCAATTGATGCATCGCACCACGTTGGACTGCGTTGTGGTGGGAGCCAGTTCTTGTTCGCTTATCGCTTGGCTTTTTGCGAAAAATCCGGGAATGGGGGTTGGCATCCTCTGCCCTACTGTATTCTGAGTTGCTGTGCCTTCTTTTTCCGGGTGTCCTCCAAATCATTCTGGGTTTCCTCTGTAACAATTAGCTTGTCTACCATTGTCGACAAGTCTTTGAAGTCAAATGCTGTAATGTGGTACTTTAAATTCTTTTGGAGGCCTTCGAAAAACCTTTCCATTTTCTTCGCTTCGGTGTCCATTTCTTCTGGGGCGTATCATGCTAGTTGGTTAAATTAGTGGAAATACCCTAGAACTGTCCTTCCACTTTGGCGTAGAGCCAGAAATTTTCTTCTTTTTGTTGTCATTAAGCCTGCAGGGATGTGGGCTTTTCAGAATGTTTTTTTTCTGACCATAAGATTTCCTGTCCCCATCTATGTGCCTGGAAGTTTATCCACCAGGTGGCAGCTTGTCCTTGTAGTTGATGTGTAACACCCTTGCCCTAAACTGGCCCAAGATGTTACTAAGTCCTCAAAATTTTACAAAATTTCAGCATGACCTCTCTAGAAAAAGGTCATCCACTCAGCAGACAAAGGAAACAGTAACATGATAACAGCATTAAATAAAAAATACAACTACGAAACGTGCTAGGAGGATGAAGTCAAGTAAAGTGGCACGAGAATTCAGTCCAAAATACCACCAATCCACAAGTTTAACATTCACCTACATAAGCAGCTAGAGAAACAACATAGGACTTACTTACAATCACTGCTACGAACCAAAAGGATCCAACAACAAAGGCTTAGACCAAACACAAGTACACTAATACAAGTTCCATTACTAATTTCCAAGGTAGCACAAAAGGAAATAGTTTTGCAAGTTATAGTTCATGGGAGATGTGAAAGTGAGTGGAACTGAAGCTAAGTCCCGTCCCCGCATGTCATCTTCAAAGCACCTAAAAATCATAAACACACAAGCGTGAGTTCATAAAACTCAGCAAAATATAACGAGCAAAAAGATGAGCTTACAAACAATATTCACTTATAAATATCAATAATCTTTCTGTACATGCAATTGAAGAATTCCAACAATGATTTACTCTAGTAATTCAATTATGCAATGCAACAATGCATGAATGCTCAACAAATCCTCACTTTCAATACTATACCAGTATAGTAGGGATGCGCACCTGTCGGTGCAACACCCTTCTTTTCCCTTCCATCCCTGTGGAGGGGCCTACTCTTACTGTCTCGCTCCCATCCATCCCTATGGACGGGACTACGAGGTAGGGCTTAACAGGAGCACACCGGATTAGTCATACATCCCCGTATGACTTTCTCATCGACCGGGCTCAAAAATCAATTCATGTTATGAATGCAAGTGACATGGTAAAATAGCTAAAACTTTGAAATGCCATGAATCATCGAGAGGTATATAGCAGTATTGACACAAGTAATAATTTTAATACAACCATTTCCCGTGTATCATGGTTTGCACGTTATACTTGCCTCCTTGTCACGCGCTGGGGCGGGGCGTGAGCTTGAGGCTACCCCCGAGGCTACTCCATCTACATCATATCATTTTGGAAATTCATGTCTAAGACAACACAACCAGCAATTAACAAGCAACTCTAAGCCTTACAAGTGAAATTTCACCCCAAAACTAAATATGCCCCCATTTTCAGCAACCTCAGTACAGCATGTAGTGTTTTTGTCATAACAATTGATATACAGAATGGAATCAAGTAAATGATGATATTTTCACAATTTACACGAAATTTCCCACAACTTTCCAGGCAATGGAACATTCTAATTCGGCCTCTAAGTATTTCCAAATAGCAGATTAAATTTCAGCCCCAAATTTTAGTAGTTCCAGAATAGCATGCAGTGTTTAACTCATAAAAAGTGATATACTGAATGAAATCAAGTAAATGATGACATTTTCGCAATCTACACGAAATTTCCCACAACTTTCCAGGCAATGGAATATTCTAATTCGGCCTCTAAGTATTTCCAAATAGCAGATTTTAATTTCAGCCCCAAATTTCAGTAGTTCCAGAATAGCATGCAGTGTTTAACTCATAAAAAGTGATATACTGAACGGAATCAAGTAAATGATGACATTTTCACAATCTACACAAAATTTCCCACAACTTTACAGACAATGGAATATTCTAATTCGGCCTCTAAGTATTTCCAAACAGCAGATTAAGTTTCAGCCCCAAATTTCAGTAGTTCCAGAACAGCATGCAGTGTTTAACTCATAAAAAGTGTTATACTAAACGGAATCAAGTAAATGATGACATTTTCAAAATCTACACGAAATTTTTCACAACTTTCCAGGCAATGGAACATTCTTATTTGGCCTCTAAGTCACTCAAAAATCCAGCCCTAACAGGAACTCAAATCTGCCCCTAAGCTGAGAACAACCAAACCAACTCATTCCCCTAAATCCCCAACTAAACTCCACTCAACCTTGAAGAACCCTAGCAAGAAATCCATGAATACCCACATGCAAGGTCTCCCAGCCCTAAAAAAGAAGAAAAACATCCTTACCTCAACCAACAATAGTGGGGAAAGGAGCAAGGAGGGGAGGGTTCGGCCAGGGAGGAAGGCAAGGCTTGGCGCCGGCCAGGGAGGGGAACCAGGGCTGAGCTTCACCAGGGAGGAGACTTCTAGGTGTTGCCAGGAAATGGAGGAGAGCTAGGGAGAGGGTTTCAGCCAGGGGAGGGGAGGGCGCAAGGGGCAAGAGAGGTGACCGGTTGGGGGAAAAAGAAAAGGGTAGGATTTTGGGTTTTGACTGATGGGAGAGGAAAATGAGTGAAAACATTTCCTCCCAACAGGTCCAAACAAAGAGCCCAGCAGCCCTAGAGCCTGATCCAAACCCGAAATCCTCCAAATTAGGTAAACAGGTTTTTATCCCTCCCTAGGAGAACTACTACATGATGCGTGGCATACAACACTCGCTCTCTGTCTGTGTACTGAACTTGTGTCGAGCTTCCGCTGAATGTTCCTAATCCAATCATCCGCTGCTAGCTATTCTTGCTGAGTTCGAGAAGATGGATGGTATTGTCTTTTGAAAACTTGACTATTTTGTCCTCCAATGTGTTCATCCTGTCTGTGGATTTGCCCTCGGGTTCTAGTGGCTAGTTGTTCCAAGACCTTGTCCATCAGCTGTGTCTGGTGCATTTTTACCTGATGCCTGCTCCTTTCCCTCATGGTTAACACTTGTACCAGGTTGGTTGAGTTTTGTGCTAACTCTGCTTCCTATTAAGACATTGGCGCGATCTGATTCCCACCATCCTGGCTTAATTTGATTCTTGTTCGGTTTTGCAGCAGGTTTTGGGCAAGCAGAAGGTAAGTAAGATGTAGAGTATGGGGTAAGAATAGAATGAATAGGTAAGAGGCTTTAGACGAAAGGAGGGAAATTCTTTGAGTTGGGTAGGGTTATACGGATATTTTGGACCAAACAAAATATCGAAATTAGGGAACATAGCTTTTTATATATTATGGAGTCATATATAGTACCGTTTTAAGGTCTGGCATGACCCATTTTACACTACCAAAAGACCTATTACAACCAAGGGGTACGATCTAAGGCTAACGATCTACTGCGGCGGAAACTCCTTACTGTCGTCGAGCTGGGCCAGGTTCATCACCTCTACGCGACTACTGAGAACTACTAGGGATGAGAGAGCTCGGAACGCTATCCGCTACTACGAAAATTTTGAAGTTAGTTGAGAATGGAAGATCTTAAAACAGCTTTTGTAAACAGAAATTTAGGTAAGGCAGAAGAGGTGAGAAGAGAAGAAGATGGCTAATATGCTTATATATTTTTGTAATCAGTTTTGTTTAAGTTTAAATAACTTTTGAAAAAGATTCCTAAACCATCTTATGGTCTTGATCTACTGGTCAAGTCAGGCTCTGATACCACTTGTAACAAACCGCCGTTTTCAGGGGGTGCGTATAAATACCTTCACAGCTACCCAGGATTTTAGCTGTAGGTAACCAAGCGTACATTGCCAGACATAAAAGCAAATGCGAATATTTTATAGATAAATTAAGAGCCTAACGACCAGAGTTTTACAAGAGGTGCGGCTAGCACCAGATACATTACCAAAACTCCCACAGGAAAGGCTTGAGCAGATAGATCAAGGCCTTCAAAACCAAATATTGACGCCATCTACATTCTTCTAAAACTCATCAGCTTCATTGAAATCTAAGAGGGGGATTTTGGAGCAAGGGTGAGTACACAACCGTACTCAACAAACCACACGGAAATTTCTGAATATTACATGCATAGGAGTTCAAGGTATTGGCACTAGTTTCAAGTATTTAGTGGATGCATGAACTTAGAAAATAAAATTATGTGATATACTTGGAACACAATCCAACAATCAATAGCATCACCTCAACACCACCACTGAGTTATTAGCAAAATCCAGATTACGGTCAAATTATAATTAAAACTACTCGAGCTCAGTTATAGGAATCACCCTAGATTAACCCAGCTTCGTTAACCGGAAGCACGGCGTATTCGAATACCATTTGGTTCACTCTGCAGAGCTACTCAACTTTACCCACAAGATAATCTACGGTCGTTAGTGCCCTACGCAAGTAACATGCAACTTTAATGCATGTGGCCGGACCGAGATGAACATAGCCTTTCATTGAATTTCCCTTCTTTAGCTCCTACCCAGTAGGCGGTGCAAATCCCCAGCTTCCAGGACCCACTGGGCAAGGCGGGCGGTGCAATCTGGCCAATTGAGAAACCTACTGTTATGAGAACCAGCGAATGTCCCATACCATTCCCGTCCCACCCCAAACACGTTTACGCGATCCATTTCTCCACTGAGAATAGAAGTCCACCTGTAGGCATTCCAAGGGGAAAGACAATATACTAGGCTACGTGGATCAGGTCAACGGAGCTGACCCACCCAACTTGTGGTTGAGAGATGACTGAAGTTATTTACTTTGCTCAAGGGATTGATCCTTAGTTGCCGAAGACACGGCCCGACGCGTACCGCACCACTGGTACCGTCACCACACCTTACCACATTGGGCTTGTCATCGGTTTGGGGATTGGGCCAGCATCCACCTTCCGTGGTCCGCCCAATACTGTCCCCCAAACCGTAGCGGGTTTTAAAAACGCACCCGAGTCAAGACTCGGGGGTTTTGAGCAACAATTGAAAAGAAAAGATTATGTTTATAGCTAACCTACAGTGGTTCATTAATAATAATCTAGGGTTAACAATTGAGTATGGCATAATCAACATGGTTTTAACAGGGGGGTGGGTTTTAACTAGTCAAGTCTTTCCAAATTAGCTCCTTTTTAGATTTCTAATCTATTTACAGACAAATGCAATAACTACATACATACAGTAATTATATGAAATAATGGGATCAACATGTTCAAGGGGTGTGGCTTGCCTTGCGGAGTCGAGGTTTCTCCTAGAGGAAAGTAGTCGATGTCGTGTCTGGTCTCGAACGGCGCTTGCTCCTAGCATGGCTCCAAGAATTGCTCCGGCTCTAGGTTTCACTCCAAGAGCTGTTTTGACGTCGGATCTAGTGCAGGAAAACGCAATCAATAAATAAACGAACAAAAACAACTAAAAAAAGAAAAACGGAGAAAGAACCGAGGAGGAAAATGGTCGAAACGGAGCTCAGGGGCATTTTTGGCATTTTCTGGATTTGATATGGCAAAACGGAGATCATTTTTAGACTCAGCGGCTCGAACAGATCAATAATATATGTTTTTGGCTATTTTGAATTTTTTGGGAATTTTTGGATTTTCTAGAATTTAAAATGAATCTTTGGATTTTTAAATGAATTAAAAACCCGAAAAAGAAATTAGAAAGATATTTCAGCTTAGGCGCCTGAACCGTGTGACCCGACATTATCAGACCACGGTTGGGCGGCGGAGAACAACGCGAGGCCCATGGGCGGCCTGTATGTATGATTAGCTTGGCCCCAGTATGCCATTGGTCGACAATGAGCCGGCTTAGCGGTGTAAGCGGCCGAGCATGCGAGCCTAAAGCAGAGACTGGGGAAAAGTCGACGGTGGGCGGCTTGGCAGCGACAAGGCACGACGCTGACAATTGGGGCCCTCGGGACACAGAGAGAGGGAGACGGAAGAGAGGGGTCTGACCAGCGGGGCCAGACGGTTAGCGGGTTGGGAGGAAAGCCGACTGGCGCGTGGGCCTTGGAACACAACGACTGACCAGGGGGCCCCACGGCGCAGAGAAAAGGCGAGGGTGCTGACGAGTGGGGTCGGCGTGGCAGAGAGAGGATGGGAGGGCGAGCGCGCGGCGGCTGGACGCGAAGAATAAGGTGGCGGATCCGGCGGAGCAGGGCTCGGGGAAGGAATGGAGTGGCGGAACGGGGAGAGGGGCTCACGGCGAGCTCGGAGCGGGGGAGGAATGGGCGGGGGAGAGTGCGGAGAAGTGTGACAGCGAGGAGAGGCCGGAGGTGGGGAAGACAGACACGGCGAGGGCGAACAGGGGTGCGAGGAGGAGAAAGAGAATGCGGGGGAGGAATAGCTCAGAGCGGTGAGCTCAGGGTGACGAAAATCGGGGCCGAGGGGGTGGTATTTATAGGGCGGGGTGAGGAGAGAGAGCGGCGGCGAGGAAGAGAGAGAGGGGCAAAATTCAACGGCGATGACGCTCGAGCGGAGCCGCTATAGTGCGGGGCAGGTGAAGGAGGCGACGGGGCATTGCGCGGCGTGCTCAGTGGTGGAAAAGACGGGATGGAGTGGCGCACGTGGCGGGCGGGTCTTTGTGGCGATGGCGTCCGCAGCGGTCTTGCTGACGAAGCGGAGGGGACGGGTATGGTATGCGACGAGTCGATGGCGAAGAGGGCAATGACGCGACAGTAGTGACGGAGGTGACGAGCGTTGAACTTTGGCGCTGAGGAAGGCAAGTGCCCGGGCGGAGCGAGGAAGCGGCGAGAGACCAATCGGGAGGAAGAAGAAGGGGGGCGCGTTAGCGGCGGGCGAGACGCAGCCTTGGAGCCAGCCGAGAAGGTCAAGTGGTCGTCTTGGGAAAAAGGAGGCCACGAACCGAGCGGGAGACGTGCCGAGAGAGCGGTGAGGGAAAAGAAATTGGGCCAGCGTGGGAGAAAAATGGGGTGGACTGAGCGGAAAAGAAGGCCGGGCCAAAGCTGAAAAGGGAAATTTCCCCAATAAGGAAAGAGACAAATTGGGAAGCTTTCCCGAAAAGGAAAGAAACCAAAATGGCTCAAATAAATTCGAGAAAAACCAAATAAAATCCTAACAATTTAAACAAAACAAAATTTTGAAATTTTGGGGTGTTTCAGAATCAAAGGCCCCACAGCTGGTACAACAAGGCAAGACAAGCATAACAGTCCACTTGTGGAAGAAGCTAAAGGGCAAGTCTAATTCTTCATCCTCTCAGTCTCAGGCATCCAATAAGTGGAATACTATCTCACAGCTGAACCACTACCTAGAGCATGATCTTTGCAAACATGGATCCTGATCTTGTTGGCAAAGGCAAGATATAATTTCTCGAGTGGTGAAAGAAAAACAAGTGGATATTTTCTGTGCTAACATTTCGCACGAAATATTCTACTGGTTCCGGTGTCCACCATCTCTTTGGAAGTGGCGTTTAATATGGTAGGGAGAATAATTAACGAAAGGTGGTCATCCTTCACGCCCAAGATGGTGGAGGCAATCACCCCTGTCAAGGATTAAGAACTGGCAAAAAAAGAATAATAGTATCAACCGAAGGACCTCAAGATCTTATGGGCATATACTAATGTGGAACAAATGAACCATCTGAATGTTACGAAGCCATGAGTATGTATACATGTTGTTACCGTACTTTTTCTTACTAGGGGAAACTCTGGGGCGTAAGGTTTTTATCGAAGCAATAACTTTGTATCTGTACCTAATAAATAAATAAAATTTAGTTCTTTGTTTTTGAAATAATTATGTGTACTATATTCTCGCCAGCGATTGACGCTTACTCATCGTGCTTAGTGCTGTTTACGTCGATGGCGACATCCGCAGCTCTACATGTCTTACGGAACAAGTCTTAGACCAACACAGTACAGTGGCAGCAACATACCTTAGACTGTGATTAGACCTCACAAGAGAGGTGAGTTGGATAGACATAGCACAGCATGACAAGATAGCCACGTCTTAGGCGCATCGACGGTGCAGCTAGCGTGCATGTAAAAGTGTTAAGAGAGTCCATATATAATATGGCCGGCAACGAGTGAGGAAATATGCAAGTCTCAATTGCTGCAACGCGCAATTTAAGAAGCGTCTAATTTATAAGGTTACGTACGTGTTGTGGTGATAAACGACGGGCTCATCCATGTGATCGAGCTGGTTGGTTAATTACATGACGAATTTAGCTGTAACCTAGCTAGTCAGTTAGCTTACTGGTCCAATCTTTACTATATAAAGTGAGAGTTTCTTTTCACGTCGTTTCGCTATTTAATTACTCACTTTTGCCACTGTTAATACTCTTAATTACCCACATTTACCATTGCTCTTTAATTACTCACCTTTACCACTGTTAGTGCTCTTTACAAATAAATTTTCTGTTACAAATTGAGTTTTCATTGCAACGCACGAGCACATAACTATTTAAGTTACGTTTAAGCGACGGCTAGTACTCGCATGTCATTTTACCGGCCTGTCCGTACAGTGTGTTTTTCCCCACTGTAGTACTGGATTGGATTCGTCCAGCTAGCGTTGATGAATGATGAGCAAGCAGTAAGAAAAGGGTTGACTGACTACTCGGTGGAAATGGTCTAAACGATGTGAATGCGTAAAAATCATGTAGTACCCGCATAGCAGAGAGAATTTGTAAATCTCTGCAAAATTTAAGTACAGATATGAATCTCATTTTTTAAGATGCGACAAAAATAAGATGCGAAAAAGACGGATATTTGAGTGGATGGAAAAGACAAGGAAATAAGCATATTTGAGCTGAGGAATCTGACACTTGAATGGAGGAGAAAGGAGGGCGTCCACCCATTTCCGGCCCACGAACCCAAATATCCGGCCCACAAACGAAAGGCTGGAAGAGGAAGAGAAGTCCGCCTCCGCCGCCGGGATAGAAATAGAGTAGAAGAGGAGAGCTCCCTCGCCGCCTCCGACTTGTTCGCCCTATTCTTCCCACCTCCAACTCCCCCCGGTCCGATCCAGCAGCCGATCTCGTTCGTCATGGTGTCCGACGCCAGCAAGAAGAAGGCGGCGCAGAAGAAGGCCGCCGCCGCCGCCAAGAGGGGAGGCAAAGCATCCTCCGCCTCCGCCTCCTCCTCCTCCTCGGCCGCCGCCGCTGATAAGGCGGCGAACGGTGTCTCGGCGCTTAAGCTCTCCGATCGCACGTGCACCGGGGTCCTCGCCTCCCACCCGCTCTCCCGGGATATCCATGTGAGTCAGGATCAGATCCCCCTTCTTCCTTTTGTTATTTCTATTGCACTTCATCCATCGCGTCGTTACTAGTACAACAAGATGAGATCGTTCTTCTCTCTTGTTTCGTCTCGCCGCGCCTCATGGATGGTGCCTTCCACAGATGAGATCCTGATCCGTGTGCTATGCTATGCGATGGTTCCACAACCTCTACTTCCCTTGGGAAACACCGCGCGGTCGTTCATGCTGCGCGCCGCAACATACGATGTATAATGTGGGCAAAATAGCGGGGAAAAGACCCTCCTATAAATTGGGTTGATGCGTTTACTTGTTTGTACAAGACTGCAAATCTTTCTACCGCCGTCCATCGCCATATATGATAATATATCTATGTTGACGGAAGTGGTCATTTCAATTCAAGATGCCATGCCATGTTTGCTCTCAAATGCCAGGTAGCCTGTGACAAGGAATACCTGTCGGTATTCCCGCTTGCGTTTTGCTAGCGCTATGTTTTTCGTTCATGTTTGGGATTGAATCAGTGTACCATGTAGATATTAGCCACTTTGCTATGTCCGATCCGATGTATTTTAAACCAAGTTGCGTGCCGGTGCTACCGGGTACACAGTTCTATTTTCTTTTCTTAAGAAACCGATTCATACACAGATACTTCTGGTGGGATTAGAGCCATAACTAGAACATTCTTGAAATTATTCTTCCTTTTGTGTCACTTATGTGGCAGTATTTACATGCCCCCTTTCATACCAATCGATTCATTTAACACTTTTGTTGCTGATCTCCTAATGTAATCTTCGAATGTTGCAGATAGAGTCCCTTTCATTAACATTTCATGGCCATGACCTCATTGTTGATTCTGAGTTGGAGCTCAACTATGGCAGGTACAGTAATGCCTCCATTTATTTTCATTCAGTTGTTACGATCAAGTATCCTGCTGGAGCACTTCACTGATGGTTTTATGTAAATCTCAGGCGATATGGTTTGCTTGGCTTAAATGGCTGTGGGAAATCTACTCTTCTCACAGCAATAGGCTGCAAGGAACTTCCTATCCCTGAACACATGGACATATACCATCTCAGCCATGAGATCGAGGCTTCAGACATGTCTGCACTGCAAGCTGTTGTTTGTTGTGATGAAGAAAGAGTCAAGTTGGAAAAGGAAGCTGAAATTTTGGCTGCGCAGGTCAGCTCTTCAACTGTCACTGTTGTTATATTTGTGCTCCTGTCTTCTGTATTTATGTGTATCCTGCCTTGTTGTTGTTGCAAGTTATAACTGGACACCGAAGATGTTTTAATATAGCTCTTTTCTGACATTTTTAGGATGATGGTGGTGGTGATGCTTTGGATCGTATATATGAGCGGTTAGAAGCACTTGATGCATCAACTGCTGAAAAGCGTGCTGCTGAGATATTATTTGGTTTAGGTTTTAACAAACAAATGCAGGCAAAGAAAACCCAAGATTTCTCTGGTGGTTGGCGTATGAGGATTGCTCTGGCAAGAGCACTTTTCATGAATCCGACAATCCTTTTGCTCGATGAGCCAACAAACCATCTTGGTGAGTCCTGTAAAAAATTTAAAATAAATGGACGTTGAATTAGAACATTAGGTTTTCAGTGGAAATATTTTTCTTTGGCATGATGTTTTGCTGGTGACTGTGAGCAAGAAAAGTCGGTACTATACTAAACAGTCAAAGGTCCATTTACATAGCAGCCTGCAGTCTCTTCGTGCATCATATGCATTCACACATAGCAAATTGTATTCCATATGCTAATATGAATGTGACTTCCTTTTCAACTACAAGTACATGAGTGCATCCAAAGATCAGATTTCTTGCGAGTTTTACCGTGTAGATGATGTGAGACACACAGCCATTGCCTTTGTTTTCTAAAACATTACACATAGCGACCGCAGTGTTACTTATCCTGCTGGACTTAATGGCACTTTCCCCCCATGGCTTTGTCGGCAGTTATATGGTTACTTGAAATAATCTGAATAGCGATGGAAAGAAATGAATTCACTCCCAGTCCCAGTATCCCAAGGAATTGCTTAAACATCTTTTGAGATACTGTTTCAGTAACTTTTTGCCCATCCAAACTAATTCTTCTTTTCTCTTTATTTGCAGACCTTGAGGCATGTGTCTGGCTGGAAGAGACATTGAAGAAATTTGACCGTATACTTGTTGTCATATCACACTCCCAAGACTTTCTAAATGGGGTGTGCACTAACATCATCCATATGCAGAACAAGAAGCTCAAGTTATATACTGGTAATTATGACCAGTACGTTCAAACCCGCTCTGAGCTTGAAGAGAATCAAATGAAGCAGTACAAATGGGAGCAGGAGCAGATTGCTTCAATGAAGGAGTACATTGCACGGTTCGGTCATGGATCTGCAAAGCTCGCTCGTCAGGCTCAGAGCAAAGAGAAAACTCTTGCAAAGATGGAGCGTGGTGGTCTCACCGAGAAGGTTATGAGGGACAAGGTTCTGATTTTCCGCTTTACAGATGTTGGCAAACTCCCACCACCAGTTCTACAGTTTGTTGAAGTCAAGTTCGGGTACACACCAGATAATCTCATCTACAAGAACCTTGACTTTGGTGTTGACCTTGACTCTAGAATTGCACTGGTCGGTCCCAATGGGGCAGGGAAGAGCACTCTTCTGAAGCTCATGACAGGTGACCTAGTTCCATTAGATGGCATGGTCAGGCGCCACAATCACCTACGCATTGCACAGTACCATCAACATCTCGCCGAGAAGCTGGACCTGGACATGCCGGCCCTGCAGTACATGATGAAGGAATACCCTGGGAACGAGGAGGAGAGGATGAGAGCTGCAATTGGTAAGTTTGGCCTGTCAGGGAAGGCACAGGTGATGCCAATGAGAAATCTGTCTGATGGGCAGAGAAGCCGTGTCATCTTTGCGTGGCTGGCATATAGGCAGCCACAACTGCTGCTGCTCGACGAGCCAACAAACCATCTTGACATTGAGACCATTGACTCCCTAGCTGAGGCGCTGAACGAATGGGATGGGGGTTTGGTCCTGGTGAGCCATGACTTCAGGTTGATCAACCAGGTTGCTCATGAGATCTGGGTGTGTGAGAATCAGGCGGTAACTAGGTGGGAAGGTGATATCATGGATTTCAAGGAACACTTGAGGAACAGGGCTGGTCTATCGGATTGATTTAGAGGCCTTGTTTTCGTCTTTCTGGCTCTTTGGAGATCTATAACCAACCAAAGTTTTGCCATTGTATCACAAAATTTCAGTTATTTAGAGTGATCACAAGAACGATCATTATTGTCTCAAATTGAGAGAGATCTCTCCGTATGATACTTGAGAACCTGATAATTCGTACTTGAAATGGTATTTGTCATATGTTTTGGTCCCATGGCTGTTATGGAGTGTTTGTTCCCGGGCATGATTTTCAGTGGGGATGGGAAGTTAGATTCCGCCCCGAACTATGCTTATTCGATTGCAGGGTGTCAGTGCTTGTGTGTATATATATTACCTAGGGCACCATGGTGCTCACGGTGCTGATCTAAAATAGATATTTTCTCTATGTATTATGTATATATATGTATACCAATTAGGCAAACTGTGAAAAATTTATTTTTTGAATTTAAACAGTATTAAATAGTACTAAACAGTGATATTAGTATCTTCAGGAATATTGTTTTGCACTGTGAGAAATATTATTAAAACAGTACAGAATAGTAAATCTTAATAATTTTAGCTATGATCAGAATCTTTAACAGTTAGTGAGACCAACAATCTGCCTTACTAGATGCCAATGATTTTTTAAGATCCTATTTAGTATTTACCATATTTCTCATTACATTGTCTGTGAAATTGCTAATCCGTCCTATCAGTCTTTAAATCATTTTTATTAGTCTTATGTCAGAATTTTTATCGTCTCCTCAGACAGTTCCACCCGAAGGGAACATTTACCTCAAGTTTTAGGTTATTTTAACATAGCACTTCGGCCAAACAAGAACTACCTGAGAGTTTCTCCTTTAAGGTCTATAGTATAAAAGTTGTACCATAAAACTGGGAGAACCCAGATTAAAAGTTTGAACTTTCAAAGAAAAACAAATTCACTTCACAAAATAATTTATATATGATTTTCCTTTTCGGGGGCCCGAACGTTCTAACACAAAGAGGAATTACCTTACAATACTTTACTGCTTACAAGTTTTCGCACAATATAACCAGAAGGCTTACTATTAGAGGGTGCTATACTACTTAGTGGAGTTTGGAGTAGCAAAGCAAGCAAAAGTTTCTTGCTTCTACCTCACTCCTAACCTTATACTAAGGTGTTGTAGGTGGAGAAGGTGGAAAGTGGTAGATTTTCTTTTCTACTACTTCGGATTCTCTTGCTTGTGTCTTTGCAGTGGAGAGGTCTCTCCTTTTTATAGCCAAAGCCCGTAGTGATGAGGCCTTTAGGTAAGTGTTCCTTTCGGGTAGAACTGTCTGAGGAGACGATAAAAGTTCTACCATAAGACTATAATAAAAATGATTTAAATGTTGACAGGATGGATTAGCAACTTCACAGACAAAAGTAGTGAGAAATATGGTGAGTATCGAGTAGGATCTTAAAAAATCATTAGCATCTAGTAAGGCAGATTGTTGGTCTCATCAATTGTTAAAGATCCTGGTCATAGCTAAATTTATTAAGAGTTACCATTCTGTACTATTTAATACCGTTTCTCACTATGCAAAACAATATTCCTCAAGGTATTAATATCATTGTTTAGCACTATTTATTACTGTTTAAATTCAAAAATAAAAAATTTGCGCTTGCCTAATTGGTATTATATATAAAAGGGGGGCTGGGGCAGGAACAAAAATTTACGAAAAATTTTTTTGAAATAAAAAAAAGGGGGAAAATGGGAAAGGAATTGGAAAAAATTGAAAAGGGAAGGGAAAAAATTTTTTAATTAAAAACAAAAAACCCAACAAAAAAAAAATTTTTGAGGGCTTTTGTTAATGAAGAGAAGAATGCTTTGGTGCTTTTAACCGGGAAAAGGCACGCACGACGTGGGGGGGGCTACCAAAGGGGCCAAACGTGAGAAACGGAAGTAAAGGAAGAGCGGGGAACGCCCCGACCCACCGTTACCCAAAGCAAAGAACCTGAACGGGGGGGAAAACCCGTTGGTTTAAAGTTGCCAACAGGCATTTCCACCAAAAATTTAAAAATCTAATTGGAAGTAAGTTTTAAAAAAGGGGGGTCCTAGCGACTTTTGGATTCATAAGTAGAGAAAACAAAGTAAACAAAAAGGGAATCTTTCCCCAAATGAAAAAGGGGCAAAAGGGATAAACGTTAGAAATAAATTTTAAAAGGAATGATTACCGAATGGCAAGATTGGTACAAAGGTGACCAAAAAAACATTTCCCAGCCAGGGGAAATGGAAGGCTTGGATTTAAAAAAAATATTTGAATTTGCAAGTATAGATTGAAAGATTTCATTTATAAACTTTGAAATCGGAGTTAACTCAATTAAAATTCAATATGCCCAAGATTTAACCTGGCCTCCAAAGGATCAACCGATACCCAAATCATTCTTTTAAAAAACAAAGACTAATCTTTTCTTTTTTCCCCCTTCCCACACGCCTTTTCCCCAAGGTGACATTCAAAATCCCTAAAAAGGGCTTTAAAGTTTAAACCAGGAGGCTTTCCAAACAAGAACTCGTAAGCCTAAAACACAAGGGCCCCAGGTGAAAGGCAAACCTTTTCCCAAGGCAGGAGGTACTAAACCATCCATTGGTAGTCCCGGGTAAGGTTTCTTTGACAAGGGACACCTTTTGGACATCCCAATAAAAATTCAGGGACTAGGACATTTTACTCCAAAGCCCGGGAATTTTCCCGCTCCCAAATAAAATAGAAAAAGGTTTAAATGCATAAAAACTTGGAACCGTCCCATAAACTTTTTTAAAATTTAAAAAGGCTCCAGATTTAACCTTAGGTCCATCCCATTTCTACCATTAAATAACAATTAAACAACACACAAGAATTTCAATCTTTGTTTCCCATCTTTTCTAACGTTCTAAGCTGCAAATTGCAAAAAAATTTTTAAAAAACCAAACCCCTATGAAATAACCTGAAAGAACTAAAGGAAACCCACAATGGGAAGCAAGTTTTTACCCAATCTAATTGTGGAAAGTAACTGCAAATAAATAATTCCAAACATAAACTTAATAGTTGGAATCGGTCCCAGGGTAGGTGTTGTCCGGCATAACTGGGATGGGAAGTTCCAACCAAACAGCTAGAGATTCCAACCTCACTATATATATTACCTAGGGCACCATGGTGCTCACGGTGCTGATCTAAAATAGATATTTTCTCTATGTATTATGTATATATATGTATACCAATTAGGCAAACTGTGAAAAATTTATTTTTGAATTTAAACAGTATTAAATAGTACTAAACAGTGATATTAGTATCTTCAGGAATATTGTTTTGCACTGTGAGAAATATTATTAAAACAGTACAGAATAGTAAATCTTAATAATTTTAGCTATGATCAGAATCTTTAACAGTTAGTGAGACCAACAATCTGCCTTACTAGATGCCAATGATTTTTAAGATCCTATTTAGTATTTACCATATTTCTCATTACATTGTCTCGAAATTGCTAATCCGTCCTATCAGTCTTTAAATCATTTTTATTAGTCTTATGTCGAATTTTATCGCCTCGCGACGCAGGGCCACCATCTGGGAACATTTACCTCAAGTTTTAGGTTATTTTAACATAGCACTTCGGCCAAACAAGAACTACCTGAGAGTTTCTCCTTTAAGGTCTATAGTATAAAAGTTGTACCATAAAACTGGGAGAACCCAGATTAAAAGTTTGAACTTTCAAAGAAAAACAAATTCACTTCACAAAATAATTTATATATGATTTTCCTTTTTCAGGTTTAACGCTTCTAACACAAAGAGGAATTACCTTACAATATTCTTATCACATAAGTTTTCGCACAATATAAACCGTAAGGCTTACTATTAGAGGGTGCTATACTACTTAGTGGAGTTTGGAGTAGCAAAGCAAGCAAAGTTTCTTGCTTCTACCTCACTCCTAACCTTATACTAAGGTGTTGTAGGTGGAGAAGGTGGAAAGTGGTAGATTTTCTTTTTCTACTACTTGGATTCTCTTGCTTGTGTCTTTGCAAAGGAGAGGTCTCCTTTTTATAGCCAAAGCCCGTGAGTGATGAGGCCTTTAGGTAGTAGCCTTTTCGTGTAGAACTGCCTCGAGGAGACGATAAAAGTTCTACCATAAGACTATAATAAAAATGATTTAAATGTTGATGGATGGATTAGCAACTTCACGCATAAAAAGTAGTGAGAAATATGGTGAGTATCGAGTAGGATCTTAAAAATCATTAGCATCTAGTAAGGCAGATTGTTGGTCTCATCAATTGTTAAAGATCCTGGTCATAGCTAAATTTATTAAGAGTTACCATTCTGTACTATTTAATACCGTTTCTCACTATGCAAAACAATATTCCTCAAGGTATTAATATCATTGTTTAGCACTATTTATTACTGTTTAAATTCAAAAAATAAAAAATTTGCAGTTTGCCTAATTGGTATTATATATAGAGAGAGAGAGAGAGAGAAATGCTAATGTGCTCTCGAGAGCCATGGCGATGCATTACGATGATGGAAAAACCAGAAAGGCGGCGCGATGGGAGGTGGTGGTTTACGACGCAAGGAGAGGCACTCACAAAGTGGAGCTAGCTAGCAAGTGCCATGGAGGTAGGGCCGGGTACATGCATGGCGTGAGGTGAAGGCAACCTACGGAGGAGCGCATCAGTGGGCGGCGGGTCTGGGAAACCGTGTGAGGGTTTTCGGCGGTCAAGTGAGTGGCCGAGACGACGGCCCACGACGCCTATGGCTTCAAGGCGCGCAAGTGTTCACTGCAGATCGAGACGGCGAATCGTGCATGGCGGCGGGCGAGAAGGGAGGGTGCGCGGGATGGTCAAGGGTATGCACGCAGGCCGAGATGGTCGGGAGGTCTCGGCAAAGGGCACAAGCTTTGGCCGACATTCATGGAGATGACCAAGACATCGCCAAGCAGCACAAAGTTGAGCAAGAATTTGGGGAAAACTTAATTCAAGCAAATTTTGCAAAAAATAGCGAGCACAATAGATAGAGCGTGATAGAATAAGTATATGGATGCAAGGAATTGGATTGGGAATTACCGATTTGTAAGAGATTGGCGATGAATCCAAAACGGTCGTAGGGACCATTTAATCGAATCGACAAATCGGAGACCAAAATCGCAACGAAAACAAAATTTGGTTGAGGGCTTTTGATCTACATGCTAAGAGACATGATATGACATGGTTGGTGCATGGTTTGACTCACCGAATGAAAGATGGTTCGACCAAGATCAACGCTTCGACATCTACGGAGGTTCTTACTCAAATTTGGAGGTCCAAACGATGATGAAACGAAGAAGTAAAGGAAGCACCGCGACGGGGATGTCGAGACGAACAAATAGAGTACCCGAGCACGTGAGGAGACGAAGAAACGGCCGAGATATGGAAGGTGAAATGATTCGCGGATTGATCATGATTATGACCGTTTCGGGAGAGGAAAGAGCGAGCTTTCTGAGGGATATGATTCTCCAGACTCTTGCCATTCCAATGCTGCAGTTACCTATTTGATTGATGAATTAATTTGCCTTGAGTGGCTTTGGGAATTTGGAAGGAGAGAGAAGGCCATGGATAACTTTTGAGCTTGTCTGCCTGACGATCCAGCATGCGCATTTTATTACAAAGAGAAGGAGAAGAGAGAGAAAAAGGCTTTAGATTTTTGGGCCTAAAAGAAAATGGATTGCGACACAAAAAGAAAATGGGCTAAAATTAGAAACGGATTCAGAATTAAATTTCGGATTGAATGAATGCGATGGCGGATTTGAATTTGATTTGAAATTTGAATTTAAATTTAAATTTGATTTGAAGCGAATTTAGAATTTGCAGATGAATTTGGAATAAATTCTGATTTCGAGCGGAAAGGATGCCAGGATAGATAATCAAACCAAATAAACTCCAAATCTTTAAATTAATTAATTAAAATTAAATTTTTGATAAAAAGCTGAAAATGGAGATGTTACAATAACATTTTCGTGTGTTTATATAGATATATACACACACACGGTGGTGTTGTTCTACTTCTGAGCGTAGAATAACTATTCTGTGCTTCGACTGGAGAAGCGCGTGCAAACAACACCATATTGAGTTAATGCGTTGCAAACAACCCCAGTAAACACAGCTCGGTAGTAAGTCACAAAACACTTTACTACAGAACAACTGATAAATTTCCTAGCGACGTGCATGCAAAATACACCATACTGATTGAATCTAATTCGATAGTAAATCACAAATACGTTTTACTATAAAATAACAGATTGAATAACTACCAAATTAGTTACTAGTTCATGCGTTGGTCAACCCAACTAACTCATATTATAGTTTATACATGAATATGTTTCTTATTTATTTTAGCTATATCTTTTTATTAAAAGCTCGGATTTGCAAATGGTTTTTACCAGTATCTTACTGACGATGAAAGGAATAAAATGATATAAGTCTCGCTATTAAACAATAAGTTTCCTAACTGATAACAGAAAATACTATATGTACAACATGAAATTACTACATCTGCAGCATATTTTGTACAAATCAGTTATTCGGCAGTAAAGTCCATACAAATTATATGTACAAATTCTAAAAAATTCTCAAAAAATTACCATAGGTAGGGAATGTGAGTTTCTACAGCCCTGTAAAATTTGAATTACAAACCCAGCTGCATTTGGAAGATATGTAAATGATAAATTTGCTATTCATCACTGATTAACGCTTATCAGTTTTATATCTTTCAAATGTGACTGAGTTAGGTATTCAAATTTTACAAGGCTATAGAAGGTCACATACCCTGTGTATTATAATGTTTTGAGAATTTTTTTAAAACCTGGACATATGATGTTCATAAATAAGAATTTAATTCTCTTTCCTAGACCTATAGTAAAATATTTGAAAAATTCTCAAAAAAATTACCACAAGTAGGGGAGGTGAGCTTCTACAACTCTGAAAAATTTGATGATAAAGCTCAATCAAATTTGAGAGATATAAAAATATCATCAAATTTGAGAGATATAAAAATAACAAAGTACCAAATATCACTATATATTATCTTTTACTATCAGAAAAAAGTAATATTTTACTACAAAAAATTCTAAAAAATTACCACACGCAGGGGAGATGATATTCTACAACTCTAAAAAATTTGAAGAACAAACTTAATCGGAAAATAACAAATTGCTAAACAGTAAAAAATATTATCTTTTATTGTTAGGAAAATAATATTTACTGCCTATTACTCAATGTATTACTATATGTTGTTTATAGAAGCTATATGGTGTAAAATTTAAGAAAATCATATGTAAAGTATTTAAAAATTTTTCAAAAATTACCGTTTTTAGGGTCGGTGAGCTTCTACATCTTTGCAAAATTTAATGACCAAACTCAATGACATTTGAAAGATATGAAATTGACAAAGCACTAAACAGTGAATAATCACTAGTCTACCGAATTTGCCTTTTTCATATCTTTCAGTTGATATTGATTTTCATATTCAAATTTTACAGGGCTGTATAATCTCACCTCCTCTATCTATAGTAAATTTTTGAGAATTTTTTAAAATGATTAGTTATAGTTTTCATGAATAAGAATATAGTTCTGTTTGCTGGATCTACAGTAAAATATTTGTAAAATTCTTAAAAATTACCATATGTAGGAGAGGTGAGTTTCTACAAACTTGTAAAATTTGAAAACCAAACTCAATTGAATTTGAGAGATATGAAAATAACAAAATGCCAAACAGTAGCATATACTATCTGTTACTATCAAAAAATAAAATTTTACTGTGTAAAAATGTAAAAAAATTACCACATGTAAGGGAGTGAAGGATCGAGATGGCGAACAGAGGGGGTGAATGGTCGCAACTTAAAATTTCCCCCAAAAATAATCTTAACAAGCCTGTGAAGAAAACACGCATAAGGAGCCAATCCAAATGAGCTACTTGTTTTGCCTGACCGATGCTACCGCAGGAGGACCAGTAGCACTGGAGTCCGGTAGCACCGGGCTCAAGAATAGCTGAAGAACAGACTGAAAAATCAGCACGACCTAAAACAAATTTCGATGAATCTTTTGATCGGCTGGACAAAAACTCGTGAAATTTGGTAGATGTGATCCTATGAATGTTAGGAACTTATTCCAACTTTCAATCATAAGGATTGACATCAAAGTTTCGACCTTTTTGCCAGGGAAGGAAGAACACACTAAGTTTTGAGCAAATTGAAAGAACTTCATTAAAGACTTGCTCGTGGGAATTTGATGATCAAGATGATCTTGAATAGTCACCCACATGTCACAGCAAGCAAAAACACAAGTCTAAACTTGAAGAAACACAATTTACAAGATCATTCATTCAAGAGTGCAAAGACTAGTTTCTTGCAAGAAGAACGCATGGACTGTCTAGATGATTGTGATATGATCTAAAGAGAGATTCATCCATCAATCAACATCCTCGGCATAAGAATCGTAAGCATGTAGAAGGAGAGGGGGCAAATCCAAATTGCATAATGTAAATTGCAAGAAAGTAAATGCGGAATTTAAATTACAGAATTTAAATGCGTAATGTAAAGTGCGTAATGTAAATGCAGAATTTAAATCTTTTTATTTCTAGAAGGGGAGGTTTACAAAGCCTCACAACAAGTGGGCAAAACTAAAAAGAGCACACAAAACCACAACAACTTCTATTTTGAAAGGCTATCCCTTCACCCCTATTTATACTACTCCTAGGTCACTTACTGTAGGATCGAAATATACACTAACGTAGCAATCAGAGGGGGGTGAATGATTGCGTGGAAGCTAATATCAAATTTTTGATGATTTTTTCTAACACACCCCAATTTAAACTCAAATTGATTGGAGACCAGTTCACGTAGTCGGCGAACAGTCGAGAGACCAGTTCACGCAGTCAGAGAGCAGTCAGGCAACCACTTTCATAGTTGGAGAGCAGTCAGGCGACCACTTTCGTAGTTGGAGAGCAGTCGAGCGACCAGTTTCCGCAATCGGCGAGCAGTCTGGTGAATAGTTCACAAAATAGTAATTTCTAAAGATCCAACTATTGGATTGATATGAAATTTTAACTGTAGAAACTAGATTCAATTCTGAAGCTAACCAAAAAAGAATCAACTCGATCGGACCTATAGATCTTGAGATATTACCTTCACAAGATGATACCTTTGCAAGAGACCGAACTCCGTGATGAACTTCGTGACTGCTGCGACGGACAAAACTTCAGTCGATGCTCCAATCTACGCCGGACTAAAATGACTCAAGGTGCTAAGAGCTCTTCAAATTCTTCTAGTTGCCTTCTTTATCACCAACACATGCATGCACTAGAATTTTCTAGCCGTGAAGATCCACCAAGAGATAATCAAACACCAATCAAGAAAATCTCCTGGATGCAAGCAACGATCAGGCCCTGAACTTTCTGGCCGCAAGACACAAAGCTGCTCGGACTTCCTTTTTACGAGACGTTCCAACCACCAGACAAAAAGCAATGAGATAAGAAAGATTTTTATTTCTCTTTGTCTAATAGTACTCCAAACAAAAGAGTACAAACCCTAATACCTGGCTCACATAAACAGGGGACACCTCCCCCTATTTATACAGAGCAATCCTAAAGAGATTGAATACAACTCCACTTTCAACATGGAAAGAGTTCGTATACATCTCAACCTAGCCCAAACATAGCCAAATACAAACTTCTGCACGCGTGTACAACCCACATGCCATACTCACGTGACTAACCAGCCTCCATGTACATTGTTCTCTAGCCCGAACGTCCCGCATGACATCCTTGACCACCAAGACCTCGATTCCTTCATGAACCTAGTCTCGAACCTCAGTTCTTCCATGAACCTAGTTCCGGTCCCATCATCGACCACGTTCTCCCTCGAGCAACACTTGCACATGACTAAACAAGAAATAATTCCGAGCACAAGTCCATAACTTGACTCAAAGTCAATCCATGCAACCACTTACATGAGCGCATTGCATTAAGCAAAATCATTAACTTGCTAACATAGCATATCAAGTAATCAACTAAAACAACACATACACATGCACAACACATGCCATGATCACAACCACTTTGCAATGCCAATTTCATCATTTAGCCAATTTTTCAACACATGATTTCACAATCTCCCCCTTGATGAAAACATTGGCAACACCTTTTAGACCTGAACATTGGCATTCACCTCACAAGAAAATTTTAAAGAAATTTTATTTTAAAACCAGAAAGCAAAATGAAAAATCTCTCCCTAAAAAGAAGAAATAATCTCCCCCTAAAAAGAAGAAAAATATGTGTGTGAATGTGCAATATGTGTCCAAAATTCTACCCCTTTGACAATGGATTCATCAAGAATACAAAAGAGAGAATAAAATCTTTTTGTTTATTTTTAGGTTTGTCTTTTTTATGTACTGAGCATTATAAGTCATGCACAAATGTAACAAATTCATCACCAAGCCATACTATCAAAAGTACTTGCACCCTCAAATCTTCACATAACCAATGTAGAGTAAGCATAACTAGAAATCAAGTACTATTAATGTTTTTTTGCATGGCATGATCTCCCTTTCTCCACAATCTTAAAAACCTGAAAACATTGAATTTTTTTGTGCACTTTATTTGTGCTTGAAAAACTGATTCATTAATTGATTGCAACAATAACAATTGCATGGAATTACATGCACTATCAGCCTTACTTTTCAACCATGCCAAGCAATCACAAGCTTAAGGTTTCATGGTTTCGGTCATACACAACCTCTTCTAAGTTCATATCAAAGTGCAATGATAAGCAGTCTTGTAAAGAAGAAGTGCGATAGTACATACCCTTGTTCTTGCATCTATCAACAATCACTCTTTGAGCTTTTAGCACTTAACTTTCATATTTAGCATTTTTTCAGCAGGATCAAGATAGCCAAGAAAGTTCAACCATGACAAGATTTAATTCAAGTTGTCATTCTATTTAAATAGTCATGTCATAAACTACACCATATATGCATGAGCATAAAGTTGCAAAGATCTTGAAACATAAACATGGTTTCAAATGACATATGTGTATGAAATACAATGCTCATTACTTTTTCATTGTTTTTCATTTTTGTTTTCATTTAAGAAATACACAAAATAAAAAGATGTTACAAAATATCACAAAAACTTCAAAAACTCCCCCTAAAAAATAACCCATCGGATGAACCAACCCAAGTTCCCCCCGAATAAAAGCAAAACAAGAAGACAAAGGTTTTGTGAAAATGTCTGCAAATTGATGTTCAGTATCCACATGATGAAGCACAATATTTCCCTTTTCAACATGATCTCTAAGAAAGTGAAATCTGATCTCAATGTGTTTTGTTCTAGAATGTTGCACAGGGTTCTTAGCAATGCATATTGCACTAGTGTTATCACACAAAAGAGAAACACTATCCAAATTAACTCCATAATCTTTAAGAGTAGCTACTATCCAAAGAATTTGAGAACAACAACTAGCAGCAGCCACATATTCAGATTCAGCAGTTGATTGTGCAACAGAAGATTGTTTTCTAGATGACCATGCAATAAGAGAATTACCTAAGAAATGACATGAGCCAGATGTACTTTTTCTATCAATTCTACAACCTCCAAAATCAGTATTAGAGAATGCTCTTAAACTAATGCATGAGAAAGCAGAAAGCCATATGCCAAAGTCTTGAGTACCATGGAGATACCTGAAAATTCTCTTGACAGCTTGTCGATGTGAAACACGTGGGAAAACTTGAAAGCGAGCACACAAGCACACAGCAAATTGAATATCCAGCCTTGATGCAGTGAGATATAACAGTGAACCTATCATGCTTTATATTCCTTTTGATCAACCATCTCACCATCTTCATTCGGATCAAGTGTGCAATGCATTCCATGGGTGTCATGATCGGCTTGCAATTTTCTATCCCAAAACGGCGAAGCAAATCTTTTGTGTACTTACTTTGATGAACAAAAGTACCTTCCTTCATTTGTTTGATTTGCAGTTCTAAAAAGTAAGTTAACTCACCCATCATACTCATTTCAAATTTCTTTCTCATGGTTTCTGAAAACTTAGACACTAAAACATAAGAGGAACCACCAAAGATGATATCATCAACATAAATCTGAACGAATAGTTGATCAGTGCATTGCTTGAGTAAAAAGAGAGTTTTATCAACTTTTCCCATTGTAAACCCTTTTTCAAGTAAAAAGGTTTTTAGCCTATCATACCGTGCTCTAGAGGCTTGTTTTAAACCATACAAAGCTTCTGACAATTTGTACACATAATCTGGAAACTTAGAATTTTCAAAACCAGGTGGTTGCTTAACATATACCTCCTCATTAATATAGCCATTAAGAAAAGCACTTTTCACATCCATTTGATACAATCTAAAACCTTTAGATGCAGCAAATGCTAAAAGAATTCTAATGGCTTCAATTCTAGCAACAGGAGCAAGGGTTTCATCAAAATCTAAACCTTCAACTTGAATAAAACCTTGAGCAACCAATCTAGCCTTATTTCTAACAACAACACCATCCTCACTTTGTTTATTTTTTAAAACCCATCTAGTTCCAATTATATTAAAATCAGGAGGAGGTGAAACAAGTTTCCAGACTTTATTACGCTCAAAATTCTCTAATTCCTCGTGCATGGTATTGATCCAAGATTCGTTAGTTAATGCATGAGATATATCTTTGGGTTAAAAACAAGCAACAAAAGCAGAGTGAGCATGAGAATCAGGAGAAATAAACCTGGATCGGGTGACTCTCTCATTTAAATCTCCAATCATCTGTTCAGGTGGATGTCTCTTTTGAATGCGCAAAGGAGCTGTAACTTCAGAAACTTCTCCTTCTCCTTCTTCATTTTCAGCATGTACAGAAGATGTTGTGGCTTGAGGATGCTCAGCTGTAGGTGATGTAGTGGTAGGTGCTAAAGGTGCTACAGCTGGTTGTGCAATAGGAATCAACACTTTGTCCTCAACATCATCATCATCATCATCATCAACAAAAATACTCTCCCCCCGAACATATGCATCTGTACCTGCATCAATTGGACTAGTGCCTGGACTAGCCTCATCAAAAATAACTTCACAGGTTTCTACAATTTTGTTAGCTTTCAAAACAAGTGCATGATAGCCACGTGTATGAGCAGGATATCCAAGAAAAATACCATCAGTTACTCTAGCTTCAAATTTGTCAAGATTTCCAGATTTCAAGACAAAGCATTTGCATCCAAAAACTCTGAAATGAGATACACTAGGTCTATGACCAAAACGAAGCTCATAAAAAGTTTTGCCTAACTTCGATCTCAAAAACACTCTATTAGAAACATAACATGCAGTTGAGATTGCTTCAGCCTAAAACTTCCTAGGAGTGTGATGTTCATCCAGCATAGTTCTAGCCATCTCAACCAAAGTTCTGTTCTTTCTTTCAACTACACTATTTTGTTGAGGCACTCTTGGTGAAGAAAATTGATGATCAATTCCATTCTCAACACAAAAGTGATCAAAAGAAGAATTTTTAAACTCAGTTCCATTATCACTTCTAATATCTCTAAGTACTCCTGGGTAATCAACAGATAATCTAATAACAAGACTTCTAAAATGACTAAAAGCCTCATCTTTAGATACCATAAAATAAACCCAAGAGTATCTAGAATAATCATCAACAATAACGAGTACATACCATTTGCCTCCAAAAGATTGAACTCGAGAAGGTCCAACCGTGTTAAGATGTAGTATCTATCCTGGAGCGTTTGTCATCACCATGGTAAAAGGTGGATGTGAACCTGCAGTCATCTTACCATGTCTACAAGAAAAGCATACTAAATCGCTACCACCCTTAATCTTAGGCAAGCCACATATGAGATCTAAACCACTTACTCGAGTAAGATGATCAAAACCAACGTGACCAAGTCTACGGTGCCAAAAGAATAAATCTTTAGAAACATTGGCAACTAGACACCTATGCTTAGAAGAAGGTGATACATCAAAATCAGCTTTAAATACTCTTCCAAAGCGTGAAATCCTGAACACAAGATCACCTGAAGCATCTAAAACTTTGCATTCATTTTTCTTGAAACATACTTCAAGATCTTCATCAACCATTTGTGAAACAGAAAGCAAATTGTATTTCAAGTTTCCAACCAGAGCCACATCCTGAAATATAAACTTGTCACTTACCTTCACTGTACCTTTTGCCACAACAGAAGTGGAAGTTGCATCTACAAAAGTAACACTTTCAGCCGAGATGCACGAGTGAGGGAGGAGAACCAATTTTTATCACCGGACATGTGGCGTGAGCATCCGGAATCAACTAGCCAAATGTTCTCGTTCCTTGCGCGAGAAGCCTACATAAAAACAGAGAATGTCGAGGCCTCAGTACTGGGGTTAGAAATAAGATGTTTAGGAATCCAAAGATCGAGACACACGACGAGTAGGCACAACAGTATGCTTGTTCACAAAATCAGATTTGCCCTTTCCCGTGTTTCTTGCAACAAAAGGTGTTTGCATCACCCTAGGCACAAAATGAGGAGTAAAATGTGCCTTCCTAAAATTAGACCTAGCCTTAGCCTTTTCTTTCTTTGCTGTTTGGCTAGCCTAAAGCAAAAATTTACTAAATGTCTATCTCTACCACAATGAGTGCAATTGTACATAACATGTTGTTTAGCTTTAGAAACAGAAGCAACATTTGCATTCGTCACAGTAGAAGGCAAAATACCAGTAGACTTAAAAACAATTTTCTTAGGCTCATTGACAATTTCAAAATTTTCACTTTCAAGTGCCTTAACAACAGTGGGAGCATGTGATTTATGATGAGCATAAGAATCAAAACCTAAACCTTTGTTATGAGTGCTGAATCTTGATTGATCCAAAATCATGTTTAGGTTTTTCTTTCCTGTAGTGAAACGTTGTCAGGACCCGAATATGCAAATCCGGACCCTCTATGTATACTGCACTAGTCCAGGATCACGCTAGTGCACACAGGCTCAATATCAGTGAATATCATAATCATACACAGCGGAAATAAGATAACATATATTATATATTAAATATTACTAGTTGCATGACCTTAGGGTCAACTTACGTGACTTGCCTCACAAGGCTGAACAACAAATTGAAAGGCAGTAGAATGAAGACATAGGTAACCCCTTAGTATACCACAGGCAACTGACAAGGCTCGCACCCTAAACATTCGTCTCTTCAAGGTGCTTCTCCTTCAGCACAGACATAGACTCCTCAACTGGTGATGTTATTATAGGCAAGGGTGAGTACATAAAGCACTCAATAAGTTGTGCATATAATGTAATTCTAACATAGCTATATGCAAGGCTTATTCCAAAGGAATGACTAACAATGGCTATTTGCAGTAAGCAGCATTTATGAACAAGTACAATATATAGATTGAAAAGACAATAAAAACAAATAACAGTAATAGATAGATTCAACGTGTCGACGATCGGGATCGCCAACAGCAAGAAAGGTGGTAAGGGTCTCGTGTGATATGGGACCCGTGCATCGCTTCGCTCAAACGAAGGAATGGAATCAATACGTTGATGGTCGGGACAAGGCGTCAACGAGCGGGAGACAAAGGTTTATACTGGTTCGAGCCCCTGTGAAGGTAATAGCTCTACTCCAGTCGCCTTGCGGCGGTGATCTTTGTTATGTCGATTGTCTGTGGATGTGTTTACAACTCAAGTCAAGAATGGTGATTTCTAGCTCGGCCGTGGTGCGATCGTTGTTGTCTTCGCGTTTGTGCATCTCCACTTTTATACCTCCCCTCTGCGTAACGGCTGGGAGAAATCTTCGATCATGGCCCTTAATGCGATTGAGGGTCGTTTGTAACTCGTTCCGGACTTATCACAGACTCTCGCACCATCCCATGAGACCACGCCTTGGTAATCGCTTAGTAAATGCACGTCGCAGGATCCAAGGAAACAACGACCCGAAAGCGGTGGCCGCACTTTCGAGGTCGTCGCGGGGCTCGAACTCGAGGTCGTCGGGACTCGAACTCGAGGTCGTCGACTCGAAACCACAGCCCTCGCCGAGCAAGGGCGTGACTGGGGGGCCCCCGAGCTAGGGGCGCGCTGACTGTGCGTTGACCGGCCAAAGGGTTGTCCAGCCCCCGACAGCTAGCCCCCGAGGCTCAAGGTCGTAGAAGTGCGCCTGGGGCGACCTCGAGCCTCACCCTGAAGTCGTCGGGGACAAACCTTTGTAGGTCTTGAAATCCTGGTCTAGGTCGGGCGGAGACCACAAAGTAGATCCTCAGCCCCGACACCTGGCGACCTTTGAATTCTTCGCCGGGGATACGGATGCGAACGGGCGGCGGACACCTGTGGCGCCTCGAGTCCGCAACCCCATCCTTAACTGCGCCTGTCCAATCACGGTAGGCACGCCTTTTGAGGTGCTGTAGGGCGGTTTTAACGCAGACGCATCAGCGTGAATTTGCCGAGCCCACAAAGAATCGTTGAAAAAGGAACCCCTGATCTCTGCGCCCTTCGTCTCCAAGGCTTTTGCGCCCAATCAACACCTTCTCCTCCCTCCCTCGACCAAGCATACTGCACCGTCAAGACTAAGCTAGGGAGGAGCACCTTGTCGTCCGCGAGGATGAAAGAGCTCGAGACCCTGGGGATAGTGGACCCGGTGACATGGCGGTTGCCGGGCGGCGAGACCGAACCATGCCCCAGGGATGATGAGATCGTCTGCACCGAGCACTATGCGCTCCTTGGCTCATGGACCCGGAGAGCTTAATTCGTGGCGACGCCCTTCCAGCTCTGTAAATAGAGCTCATCAACTGCATGCAATTCCATCCTCACGCCGCCATCTTCTCCCATCAGGCGAGGGATTCACGAATCCTTCCCACCCTCGCCGTTCTTTTTCGCTTCTACTCCCTCTTCCGCTCGGGAAGGACCCCGTGGTCGGGTGCCTTTACTTCCCGACTTGGACCGCTCAAGTGGTCCTTCCCGCGCGCCGCCGATTCTCTTGGTCCTCGTCCGAGCGGTGGTTCTACTCAAGAAAGGGGAGCACGGGCTCGACGCATGAGGACTCTGTCATCGAGAAGAAGGAGACCCCGAGCTCAAGATCTTGAGGTCGGCGAGGAGGCCATTGCGCCATACATATCTCCGCGCCACGGCTGCCTCACCGCAAGCGATCGCGTCGATTTCTGCGAACCGGTGTCCCCTCTGCGGAGGAGGAACACCGTTCTTCGAGATCACGGGCGTGATGACTCCACACGCGAGGGTCCGGCTGTGCAAGACCTTCGATCTTAAAACTCTTGCTCAAACCCATCCTACGCTCTTTCCCGATGGCCCATGTTCTTGCAAAGACCAAAGAGTCCCGGGTTTCGACAGATGTTTGAAATGTTCGAAGTCGGCGACGGATACACCCTCGACGACCCGGTCCGAAGAATGTACTTCGCGAAAGGTCAAGTAAGTCGTCCCGACCTCTCCCTTGACTTTGACTTTTCGGAGGCCCTTGACCCACGCAGTTCTCAGACCACCAGAGCTGCTTGACACTGACCAGAAGTCGCTCCACCCGTGCGGGGCAAGAGCAAGAAGGGGAGGAAGAGACCTCCCCTATCCATGGCAAGTTGCCAGGAGGTAAAGAAGCCTCACATCGAGTGGGGCAACCGTGCCATGGTAAGGGTCGGTAATCGAGCCCCCGAGCTCATGCTCGTGCTCTCCTTATCGCTTGACATGTCCCCTTTTTGCAAAGTGGCGAGGCCGCAGCCCAGCCAGCCTTCTAGCCCCCAACCGGCCCAAGGCGTCCGAACTCGAACCCCCAGAGCAGCCCGCATGAAGGCGCGGACTCAGCATGGTTCCAAGGACCTGTGTTGGGGAGCGCGGAAGCAGGCGCCTCGAGCTCGGGCAAGCCAAGATCCACGACGGCTCTCTACAAGCGAGGCTAACGACTCGTAAGCCTTTGGGTTTCGGACTCGCTTGCCCATCCTCGCGTTTTTTCCAACTTAGCTTGTCCTTGCCCGCAGGCCTCGAGCGCCTGGGCTCGAAACTTGCCCAATTTGACAATGGATGTTGTCTAGGGCGAATCCGAGTCCGGGGAGGAGGAGGATGCCTACATGCTGGCCCCACGCCGACCCTCAGGTCAAAGGAGCCTGTCTTCCGGGGCCGCGAGCTGGGTCCTGTTGGCAGACGTCATCAGGGCTCGATGACCCGGTCGACGGAGATCTTGAGCTCGCGTCCAGTGAGGACTATGGCACCGGCGAAGTTGACACCGTCGCTGCTGTCGATCCCCCCGAGGGTGGCGCGGAGGAAGGCGCCTTGGTGCCTTGTCGCGCCGATCCGCCCGGACCCCTACCCCGACCATCGCAGATGCCAAGGTCGCAAAGAAGACTGCCACCGACGACAAGAAGGCTGGGAGCACCCTGCCGGTCACCTGAGGCTGCGTCCGGCGGCCGGTCGCGGCACCGGGCAGCGGAATGACGGACAAAGGCTGTGGAGGCCCACGGGCGGATCCGGCCGGTACTCCTACCGGAGGAGGGCGAGCCCGACCATGGGGTTGGGCTCGATGTTGCCGACGCAACTCCAACTCCTTAAGCGGACGGGCCCCAACCAGAGGTCGACCAAGATGCCGCCGCCACGACCCTAGTGGAGAGTCGAATCCTCCAACCGAGGTGGCAGACTCCAAGCCGCCGCCCGACTCGGGATCGAAGCCTTAGCCACGACGACCCATGGAGGTCGAGGTCGCCCCAACCCCGAGCTCGGGTGAAGAGGTCGAGATTGACCCTGCCCGAATCGACGAGGTGAACGAAGAGTTTACCCGTGCGCGCATCGAAAACCATCTTCGCGAGGTAAGAGCCCTCCTCGCATGCCCTGCAACATGCCAAATCGAGTTTTCCTGTAAACTTCTCACCTGGGCCGCTTTTCCCGTCCTCTAAGGCGATCGGCAGCGTCACTCGAGGGCTACAAGGTCTCCACGAGCATGCCGCCGTGCTCAGGGGACTCTTGGACGTGGTGGAGACGCGGAGGCCGAGCGCGTCAAGTTTTGTGCGACCATCGAGGTCGACCAGGCAGAGCTCGAACGTGTGAACAAGGAGCTCGACGACCTTCGCCAAACGATGGTAGCGCAGGAGGTGGCCCACGCAGCCGAGCTCGAGCAAACCAGGTCCTCCGAGCGCGATCACGGCTTCAAAGCCGTAGAGCAAGAACGGGCTCGGACGACCAAGGCGCTCGAGGCGCTTGAGATCGAGCGTGCCAAGGTAGAGTCACTGGAGAAGGCCGCCGCAGAGCGAGCCACCGCCTCGACCCAAGCGCTCGCCGATGAACGCGCCAAGGTCGAGGCATTGGAGAAGGCATCCACCGGGCAAACGTCATCCTCTGCCAGAGCGTCCCCCGAGCTGGAAGCCAAGATCGCGGAGTTGGAGGAGAAACTAGGGCGCGCCAGCAAGGCGGCGAAAAGCGCCCTGACCCAACTCCAAGACGAGCGTCGCCGAGCCGTGGACACCGCCAATGAGCTCAAATCTTTGCGGGCTAAAGTCGCCGAGCTCGAGCAAGAGAAAGTCACCTGCGAGATGGCGGACCTGTAATTTTACCCTACTACTGTCCTGCAAAAACGTTATGAATTTTTAAGATGGAGCTACATTACTTTTGGGTGCCAACAGTCCTGCCCCGCTTTGAAGTTCGTGGTCGAGGATGTTTGGAATTCGCCTTTCTTGCTTTTGCTCCTGCTCCGTAGGTCGCTTGCTGGTAGTATGCCACTGTCCAGCCCCTGTTGGGTCCAAGGGCGAGCAACGCCGGCCTTGGGCACAAGACTTACACGCGAGCAAACGATCGTGACCTGCGTAGTTGAGAAAAGGCCGCAGAGAAAGAACATGTCGAGCGAACTTTAAAGCGAGTTAGTCACATTCGGCCTAACATTCGAGCTCGACCGGAACCGCGAGCGCTGCCGAAGGACCAGAGCTGCGAGGCTTTCGGATCGAGCCCAGGCGCAGTGGTGAGCTGGATTGCGAAGAGTTTCGGCTTACAATTAGCTCGACCACTGGGGGTGACCATAAAGCTCGTGACGCTCAGACCAAAGGCGAATGCACTGTGCACGAAGGTCGTGGTCGAGAAAAGGTTACGGCCAATGATAACTTTTGCAATTATAGTAAGAAAGACAAGAATGGCGAGAAACAAAGAACAGCTTTATTGAATTTCAAAGGAATAGAGGTTACACATAGAACTTCCGAAGCTGATCTATATTCCACGAGCTAGAGAGCTCTCTGCCATCGGGCATCGCTAGCCAGAAGCCCCGTCGCGATCTGCTGAAACGACTCTATAGGGCCCTCCCACCGGGGATAACTTGTTGGTGTTGACGAGCTCGATTCGCCTTAGAGCTAGATCCCCAACAAGGAGCTTCCTAGGTCGCATCGATCGAGACGCATGTCCGCAAAGAGCTTGCGTAATACGCTGATCGTGGCGATTGCACGGCATCTTACTTCTTCCGCGAGGGTAAGGTCGAGAGACCGTTCTTGGTCAAAGTTGACATGGTCGACTGCTTGACCTCGGCAGAGCTCTAAGCGCCACCTCGGAGGCGTGACGCTTCAGATACCAAAGACGAGCCGAAAGGCGTGGACCACTGTTGTTCTACCGATCAGGGTAGTGGATAGACCATAAGACGGGGGAAGTTCGCCCACCTGTGTCTTGCCGTAGCGTCGAGCTCATCTGTGACTCGCTTCTTGACGCCCTGGACAATCTGTCCATTGACGCGTTCTGCAGCTCCGTTGCTCTAAGGGTGAGCCACCGAGGCGAAGCACACTTTGGTGCCAAGGTCCTCGCAAAATTCCTGAAATAGTTCACTGGTAAACTGTGTACCATTCTCAGTGATAATTTTGCATGGAACCTCGCACTGTGACCACGATCGCATTTAAAAACCGAAACGGCCGAAAGCAAAGGATGGTCGAGACCGGGTTCACTTCGATCCACTTGGTGAAGGTGTCGATGGCCACGAGCAGAACTTTTTCCCCGATCGCCGAGGAAAAGGACCGAGGATATCCAATTTCTGTGTCGAGAAAAGCCAAGCAAGCGGAATAGTCTCAAGAGCGTACGGCCGCCGGTGCGATTTCTGGCGGAACTGCATGCTCGTGACGCGAAACGATATCACGAGTATCTTGAAGCGCCATTGGCGAAGAGTACCCCATACGGAAGGCTTTGCCGACCATCGCCCTATATGAAGAGTGTGCTCCACAAAGGCTCGAGTGAATGTCGCTTAATAGGTACTTACCTCCTCCGCAGAATGCACCGAGTCGTAATGCCGTAAACATTCCGTCTATAGAGTTTGCCGCCCACGAAGCGCAGTACAAGCTTGGCTGCCGCTGATCTGCGCTTCCTCGGGGTTGGGCGGTAGGTCGCCTCTTGCCAGCAGATTGTGGATGGGCTCGGCCCAGGAGGGAATACCTTCTGTCGCGGCGAGCACGACCTCCTGCGATGGGGCCGCCAGTGTCTCCAGGATGACGTCGGGGGGGATCTCATCGTCAGAGGAGCCGAGCTTGGAGAGGAAGTCAGCGCTGGAGTTATCCCTCTTGGGGATGTGCCTGAGTTCCAAGTTCTGGAACCATTTCTCCATCTTGCGTGCCTCGGCGAGGTACCTTGCCATCAGGTCTTCCGAGCACTGGTAGTCCTTGTTGAACTGGTTGATGACGAGCTGGGAGTCACCCTTCACGATCAACCGGCGCACGCCCAAGGCCTTACAAGCCCGTAAACCCGCCAATAGGGCCTCGTACTCCGCCACATTGTTGGTCGTCGGGAACCCAAAACGAACTACATACCTCAACTGGTCGCCGTGCGGGGTAAGAATAAGAATCCCAGCCCCCGAGCGCTTGAAAGACCGCGAGCCATCGAAAAACAGAGTCCAGGGATTCTCCTCTTCGGACCCGAGCTCGGGAGCGGGTTGCGACGTTTGTTCTACCACGAAGTCGGCGAGTACCTGCGACTTGATTGCCGTTCGAGCCACGACCTGGACATCGAACACCGCCAGCTCCATAGCCCACTTAGCTATGCACCCGCCGCCTTCTGGGTTCCGCAATATGTCCCCGAGCGGGAAGTTGCTCGGAACGACCACAGAGTGCGCTTGGAAGTAGTGTCAGAGCTTGCGTGAAGCCATGAGGAGAGCATACAACAACTTCTGCACCTGTGGGTAGCGCCTTCTGCCATGCAGACTTCGCCGACGTAGTAGATCGGGTGTCATTGGACTTCGCCACCACTGTGACAGATGGCCGACGGCTTGGGTGGTGGCACGAGGTAGAGCAAAGAACCTCTCGCCAGTTATGGAGTCGTGGCAGGGGGGGATGACAGTACACCTTCCGCTCGTCGGGGATCGCCGCGCCTCTGAAGTCCTTTCAAAGCCCTCGCTGCTTGCGCAGGGTTCGAAAGAATGGGAGCCCACGCTCGACGAGCCTTGAGATGAACCTGCTGAGGGCGGCCATGCGACTGGTGAGGCTCTGCACCTGCTTGATCGAGGTCGGGGGCACCATCTTCTCGATCGCCTCGATCTTTTCGGGTTCGCCAACCCCGAGCCCCGATCATGTAGCCGAGCACCTTTCCCGACGCCGCCCAACACGCACTTCTCTGGGTTGAGTTTGATCTCGCGCTCGCTTAGGTTGGCGAAGGTTTCTCGAGGTCGCGAACGTGGTCGCCTCGTAAGGGCTCTTGACGATGATGTCGCCCACGAGACCTCAAGGTTTCGCCCGACCGTGGCTCGAACGTCTGGTCATCGACGCCGAACGCGGTCCTCGCATTGCGCAGACTAAACGACATGGTCGTAGCAATAGGTGCCGAATGGCGTGATGAAGGCTGTCTTGCTCTCATCATCAACCGCCAGCTTGATCTGGTGATAACCCGAGTAAGCGTCCAAAAAGCTCAGCATTTTGGCGTTTGCAGTGGAGTCGACAATTTGGCCGATGCGCGGAAGGGGGAAGTTGTCCTTCGGACAGGCCGAGTTCAACCCCGTATGGTCGACGCACATTCTCCACTTTCCGCCTTTCTTCTGAACGATGACCGGGTTGGCCAACCACTCAGAGTAGTCGACCTCTCGGATGAAGCCGGCCTTCAAAAGCTTGTCGAGGGTCTCCTTGATGACTGCGACCTTCTCCGGTGAAAAGCGATGCAGCTTCTGGCGTACAGGTCGAGAGTCGGGTCTCACCTGCAACTTGTGCTCGATCACCTCCTCGACACCGCATGTCCGCGGTTCCTGCCGAAAATATCCTTGTTGGCGCTGAAGGAAGGTGACGAGCTCGAGTTCCTATTTGGAACCCAGCTCGGCCGAGATATGGACGCACTTAGTCGCGTCGCACTCCTCGAGCGACACAGCCTTCGTCACCCCGCTGGGCTGGATCGCCGCTTTCTGCCGGGCGTGCTTTTCCGTCACCTCCGGACCTCATTTGGGCAACATGCCGCAGAAGAGCCAAGGCCTTGGTCTGCAGCCATGTGCCGCCAAGAAGTCGCCGCACGGTGATGACACCGCTAGCCAGTACCATGCATCGATGGCTATAATGGTTGGCCGCCATGAACTTGACCAAGGCGGCCGCCCGAGGATGGCGCTATGCGGAGGTCTCCTCGACCACCTCGAAGGTGATCACCATGGAAATTGTCTCGAGCCGAAGGTAACGGGCAAGACCACCGCCCTAAGGGGTGGTCGAGCTCCGTGAACTATCCCGAAGAAGGGTATGGTGATGCTCTTGACCTTCGATCGGGGAATCTGCATCCGGTCGAGCGCTCCTGCCTGCAGCAGGTTGAGAGAGCTGCCGTCGTCGACCATGATGCGCCCGACCGTGGTATCGCTGATGGTCGGGGTCACGACCAAGGCGGTCTTCAGGTCTCGGGCCATACCTGGGAGAGCGTCCTCTGGAGAGAAAGTGATGGTGGCCCCGGCCCACTTGCAGGGCTGCTCGACCGCCTTCCCAGCGGCGACCTGGTAGATGGTCCGCGCTGCGGCCTTGACCTCGCGCCTGGACTGATAAGCCGCCGAACCGCCGAAGATGACGTCAATCCGGCGCTCGCCTTGCTGGAACTCGAGATCGATGTCATCATGCTCCGAGCCAGCGTTCACCCTGTCGGGTTGGTTATCGGCCTTGGCCTTCGGGCATGTCGCCCGCCTGTCAGAGAAAGCTTCCAACTTGCCTCGCTAAGCCCTCGCAGTTCGCAGGTCGTGACCGGCCACTACAGGAACAAGCAGAACTTCACCTCGTTATAACCCGGTGCCCTCGCCCTCGCGCCGAAGCGCCTAATCGCCGGGGCCAGATCGCCGGCCCTCCTTCCGGCCGGCTCTGCGGCTTGACGCGGCTCGAGGCCGACCTTGGCGAGGTCGGGACCCATCCCGAGCCTGATCTCGACTTCGAGGACGCCTCACCGCCGTCACGAAACGATTACTCGCGCAGCCCTCCGCCGGTCTCGCGATCACGCTTCGCTTCTTGGCGAAGAACCGGTCGGCGCCCTGGAATTGGACGGACTGCCTCAGGAATTCGCACTAAGCTTATTTTGGTCATAATCGCTTCAATGGACGGCATCGTCGTGATCCACAGTACCTCTCCGCCATGCGAATGATTTTGTTGACGGTGAGGCTCAACATGATCTCTGTGTCCTCAGTAAGGCGCCGTCGCGACGCCAAACTTGAAGGCCTTGATGACACCTTTCATCCGAAATGCTCGAATCAGTTCCTTGCGGATAAATCACCGCACAAAATCACGGCGGGTTCGCCTGCCCTCGATGACGCGATCCAGTCCTTCTCCTCCCCAACCGCCAGAATAACTCGTAAGTTGGAGCGAGGGCGCTCTAGATTTGGCGCCACGACCTGAAGGAGCCAGGCTTCTGGTTGAAAAGCCAAGTCCGCGCGGCGCCATCCAAGACAGTCGGGAGGTAGTTGGCCATGACGAGCTCATCGCCCCCGGCTACTAGGATAGCAGTCGAGTAGATGGACAGGAACTCGTCGGAGTTTTTGGTCCCGTCGAAGCGCTCGATCAACGTGGGTTTGAATCGAGCCGCTAACGACGCGACGAAGGTCGTCGAGTACGCTTATGCGTACCAGAAGTCGGACGGTGCCCGCCGAGTGTGGTCGCCACCGACAAGGTCTCATCGCAGTCGACGACCGAGTCGAGGCTGCCTCGGCGGCCCGATCTTCGGCGAGACCAGCCATGGTGCCGGGCACGGGAGTCGCCTGGGAGGTAGCGCAGGCGGTCTTGCATGCGGCGAGGCCTGGGCGGAACGTCGGGGGAGAGATCCCCAGTCCTGCGGTCGGTCGACGAGCTTGTGTGGTTTCGCTGCCGACCTTCCCGGACAGTGCAGCAGGGCGGTGTCGCGGGCGGCGCTAAAGTTACATCCCGAGGGCGCTGCTGAGACGAAGGTGCCTCGCGCCTGGGAGTCGTCCGACGGGTGCGTCGGCGATGACGTGACGAGCTGCCACTGCTCCTCAGGGAGGGGGTCCTTGATCGGTGTCTTCGGTGCTGCGGAGGAATACCCTCGGTGGCCGCGCACGGCCGAAGTCTTCGCCAGGCTCGCCGAAGAGTTCCGACTTCGCCCTATCGGGATCAGCTATGACCCGGGCGGTGGCGCGGAGGCGCTCTCCCGAGAGTGGGAGTCTGGGTGGCCCAAAAGACGTGCCGGTCTTCTCCTGGGCCTCCCGCCGGAGGGCGATTATGGCCTGGTTGATGGCGACATGCACCATCTCATTTAGCGTTTTCAGAGTCTCGCGGATTACGATCATCCGCATCTCCCTCTCGTGGTTCGACCGCCCACCACCGTGACGCTTTGCGCCGGAGCGGCGGCGGCGAAAACAGGACGCAGAAGCCGGAGTCCGCGCGAACCCATACCAAGAAAGTCCATGAGTGAAGTGCGCCATGCTCCCGAGATCCCGAGTTTTTCCTACGAGTGAACGGCAAACAGCCCCACGGTGGCGCCATTGCCGACGACGGATCGCCAACCGCAAGAAAGGTGGTAGGGTCTCGTGTGATATGGGATTCGTCTGCAGCTTCGCTCAAACGAAGAATGGAATCGATACGCTGATGGTCGGACAAGGCGCCAACGAAGCGGAGACAAAGGTTTATACCGTTCGAGCCCCCGTGAAGGTAATAGCTCTACTCTACCATCTTATGGCGGTGATCTTTGTTATGTCGGTTGTATGTGGATGTGTTTACACTCAAGTCAAGAATGGTGATTTGTAGCTTGGGGCGTGGTGCGATCGTTGTTGTCTTCGCGTTTGTGCATCACCGCTTTTATACCTCCTCACAGAATCACGGAGAAATCTTCGGATCGTGGACCCTTAATGCGCATTGAGGGCCGCTTGTAACCGTTCCGGCTTGCCGCAGACTCTGCACCATCCCATGAGACCACGCCTTGAAACTACCCAAGAATGCACGCGGCCGATCCAAGGAAACAACGACCAGTGAAGGCCGGCCCGCACTCGAGGTCGTCTTGGGCTCGAACTCGAGGTCGTGTGCGACTGAGGCACAGCCCCTCGCCGAAAGCAAGGGCGTGATCGGGGCCCCGAGCTTAGCGCTACTTGACCGCGGCGTTGACCGCCAAAGGGTTGTCCATTTCCGACGATCTTCGGATCGTGGGCCCTTAATGCGCATTGAGGGCCATTTGTAACCGTTCCTTGCTTGCCGCGACTCTGCACCATCCCATGAGACCACGTCTTGGTAACTGCCCAGTAAATACACGTGCCGGGATCCAAGGAAACAACAACCCGAGCGAAGGCTGGCCCGCACTCGAGGTCGTGTGGGGCTCGAACTCGAGGTCATGCGGGACTCGAACTCGAGGTCGTGCGGGGCTCGAACTTCGAGGTCATGCGACTGAAGGCACAGCCCCTCGGTAGAACAAGGGCGTGATCGGGGCCCCGAGCTAGGCTACCTTGTTGGCGGCGTTGACCGGCCAAAGGGTTGTCCAGCCCCCGACACAACGTTTCTCAAGTAAACCAAGTTTTCCATCCTAAGTCAAAATTCAACCTCCCATGGCAACCTGCCATCCATCCCAAGTTTTTATTTTGCAAAAGTCTAACCCTTGACTGTAATTCCCGAGCTATGCTCAATACCATGAGCTCGGCTATTCGAATAGATTGTACACTCTGCAGAGATTATGCACTTTACCCACATGACAAGATCATCTCTTGTTGCCAAGCTATTGGCACACTTCCCTTGGTGTGCCGACAGAGAAATCATGACAAAGCTTTTACAATGCTCTGCCTTAACCCAGTACTACCCACCGAGGTTTCAACACTGATGAGCTGAACCACCACAACAGGGCCCCCCTCTTGTGCCATGTGAGTTGATCCGTGAACCCGAACTCACACCACCAAAGCAGTACTAAGGATAAGACATTGCAAATTAATCGGCCAGGCTGCCCCATAACAAACATGTGGTTGCATGATTGACTCAGGTCAAAGGCTCGCAAGATTAAGTTCTTAGGGTGATCAAAGCAAGACTTGCACATACCCTTTGCCCATCGGGCCCACCCAGGCACACTTGCCTTTGCTACTTGCTTCGATCTAAATCATAACCACCCTAGTTGATTACCTAGCACCATGTGCCATCAACAATTCAATATCGTTGTATGACATCCATCGCCACAACAACTCAATCTCATCGTGTGACCATACATGACACACACATTTATAACATTGTTTCATATTCCATTAGTTAAGATTATTTATCAATGATTCAAGTACATGTGATGACGTGGCATGGCTAAGCAATCTAATCCAATCTAACCATCCCATGTTGATCTTATTATTGATCAACTATAGTAAACCAATCTAGGGTGACAATAGATCATGGCATACAAATGACAAGGTAGGGTGTAGATCAACAAGTATGTTATCTAAATCCCAAATTAGATTTAAAACATTTATACACATGAAATAGCATGCAATATCGTAAAAACAAAATAGTAACTTTATAAACATGGGTGCAACATGATCAAAGCACAACTTGCCTTAGGAAAACCCTTATCCATGCTCTGGACCTCGGTCTTGAGTTGATGAATCTCCCCCGGATGCGTCGCACAATTTATCGTCTACGCAAAATGAAAGAGAATGCCAAATAAATACAAAACAGAGATCAAATAAGCTCCAAAAATCAAATAAAATTCACCAATAGATAGATCTCAATTTTACAAATTTTTAGAAATTTGAATCACCTCAATCGGAGTTCGTATGAGGGAGAACGAGCTCTCGGAAGATTCAAAATCCTAAAAATTGAAAAATTGAAAAATCAATTAATAATCGAATTATTTTATAAAAGAAAAACCAATTTATTGCATCACCAATGTCATGCTGACGTCAATATCGGACCCGAACCATCTGAAGCACGATACGTGGCACATGGCACTGTTCCGTGGACCCGGTGCACCGTAGGCTCGGTCCACCGTAGACCACGGGCACTTTGCCGTGGACCGGCTGATGTCAGCAGTGATGTCAGCCACCACGCGTCGGCGCTGGACTAGTTGAGCCAAGACGTGTTGGATTCCCATTGGACGGCTTCGGACCGAGGCAACGTGGCGCATCGGTAGTCGTCCGATCGGCATCCAACAGCGCCTAGACGTCAACAGAGACTGGCGATGTGGCCGCATAGGAGCCACCCGATCTGATTGAATGGCTACGGGTTGAAGATGAGGAACACTGTTCTGGCGATTTTGTGGAGCCATCTTGCACGCTGATTCTTGATCCGACGGCCGAGACTCTTTGATCTTGCTGATGGCGACGCGGCGGTGAACTCCCGCCGGACTCGGAGATGAAGACTCGGACGCGGCGCAACGGCGATGTCCCAGCGACCTCTGAGGCTTTGAACCGATGCAGAGCGATGCGATGAGTTGGGATCTGGCCTCAGGTGCGGCGTTTGGCGATTAAACGGTGGCGCAACACGACAAAAACCGCAGCGGCGCGAGCTTCTACTCCGACGAGGTCGTGCGGCTTCCTTGGTGTCCCTCCGGCGACGAGGCTTCAATAAAGAGACACGGCGACACACGGGGAATCTCGGGAGGGGTGCCCGGTCCATAAATACCCCCACACGATGCGTATGGGCCTGGGATTCCAAGGCGGCGGCGGCGGATTTCGAGTCCGGGTCGGAGACGACGCGCGACCACCGTCCGATTACAATCAAACGGCTACGCGAGACTCCCAACGTGGCACGATCCCAACCGCCCAAACGGATCAACGGCGGATAAGGATTAGGGTTCCGATTCAGCCCGATGAACAGTGATCGTTTGATTAGGATCCGACGGCTGCAGGCTCTAGGGTTTCGGCAGCGACGTGGATCGTTGGATCAAGATCCAACGGCCGTGTGCGGGATTTTCTAGAAGTTGGGGCCGAACGGGCTAAATAGTGCGGCTGGTAAAGCGGCACAAGATCTTGAGCCGCCCATTATCGCTCACAAGGATTTTCGGGGTTTTCTAATTAAAATAAATAAGGAAATTAGTTAGATTTATTTAGGGCAGTAAAATACTAGTAAAAATCCCAGAAAAATCTCAAAAATACTTTGAGACATTCTAGACTCAAATAAAATATTTTTAGCAAAACTTTATTTTAAATTTACCTATTTATAATTAGTTTTCAACAAAAGGGCAATATACTTAATTTAAAATAAATCAAATAAATCTAAAAAATCCAGAAAATTCACAAAAAGCACAAATTGCAATAAGACACTATTAACTAAATAAAAAGCTAAAATTTGGGATGTTACAAACGTTCTAAAGATTTTTCCAAATAATCAACTTTTCGAGAAAGAGTTAAACAGTTATTACAGGGAACGTCCACTTTTCCTTTTTACTTGCGACAGGTTGAGCATGAAAGAACCTCATGAGTGAGCAGAGCATCTGTCATTTGAGAAACCCTAGCATTTGCATCATGCAACTTCAATTCTAGTGTGTAGCATTTAGAACATTGAGTTAAATCATGCAAATTAATGGTTGAACAGCTAGCATTTTTAACATGTTTTTCATTCTTCTTATTTTCAGCATTAACTTGCTTTAACAAGGTAACATGTTATTTCCTAAGTAAATTAAGTCACATGATTTGCATGCATCATCATCAGGAATCAAAGATTTAAGTCTAATAATTTTAGCATTCAGAGATTCCACAACATCATGTTTCTTAGTTTTCTTATTGCGTTTATCAAGCAATTTACCAAGACGAGCAACATCAATAGCCAATTCATCGTAAGAAGGTTCTACCTCATTGAAGTCAGCTGTCGTCATCGTCCTCGGGGAAACTATCATCACTTCTAGCCATGAGACACAACCATGTCAATTCATGCTTGCTTGGAGTTGTTGTGTCATCTTCACTGCTCTCCGAATCCACATCACTCAAATTTACTTGTTCAAGAGTAGAAAGAACTCAGTGGACAACTTTGTGATTTACAAAATTTCTCTTCTTGCTACTGCTTGGAGAGAACTTCTTCTTCTCCTTCTTTTTATCATTATCCTTCTCCCTTGATGCTTTACCTGCAAGTTTAGGACAATTTGGATGAATGTGGTTGAAATCACCTCACTCTAGCATCTTGGAGGGCCACCACCAACTCTCTTCCTCATTCTCACATTCTGCAAAGCTTTATTAAAACGAGAAGAGAGTAGTGCCAAGTCTTCTTGGGGAAATTCTTCAATCTGTTCATCGGTTAGTGAAGACAAGGAAGACAAATCAAAACTTGAAGAAGCTTTAATCTGAGACATGCTAGATGGAGAGGTCAATGCAATTGACTTATTATCATTCTTCCTGGCAAGAACATCCAATTCATGAGTTTTTAATTTAAAGAAAAGAACATCTACAGTAACTTCACTCATGACAGTTGATTCTCTAATGGATATAACTTTCATCTCCTAAATAGACATGTCTAATGCACCAAGCAATTGTCTAGCATTAGTAGCTTCATTAAAGAAAACCCCAACAGCACGTAAATTGCTAAGAATCTTATTGAATCGTGCAAAGAAATCATCTAGTGACTCACCAGGCTTCATCTCAAATTGCATGTATTCTTTCTTATATATATCTTAACGAACCTCTTTGATAGTGTTAGATCCCTCATGATAATTACAAAGAGATTTTCATACCTCATATGCAGACTTGAGATGGATCACGCGGTCGAAGTCACTTCTTCCCAATCCTTGGATGATCAAATTTCGTGCTTTGCTGTTTGCTTCAACATGTGCTTGATTGGTGTCATTAACTTCATCATTCTCAGGAACTTGAGATGGGTTGTATACCTTCTCCCAGATTGCAAAGCCCTGATCTTGAATGTATGCTTCCATTTTTGCTTTCCAAAACTGAAAATCAACACCATCGAAAACACAAGGTTTTGTCGAATACCTATCCATTGCTACGGTTTCTAATCACCGGTTAAGATTAATTAGAAAAACAAGGCTTTGATACCACTTGTAGGATCGAAATATATACTAACGTAGCAATCAGAGGGGGGTGAATGATTGCGCGGAAACTAATATCAAATTTTTGATTATTTTTTCTAACACACCCCAATTTAAACTCAAATTGATTGGAGACCGGTTCATGCAGTCTGCGAACAGTCAGGAGACTAGTTCACACAGTCGGCGAATAGTCGGGCGACCACTTTTGCAATTGGAGAGCAGTCGGGCGACCACTTTCGCAGTTGGAGAGCAGTCGGACGACCAGTTTCCGCAATCGGCGAGCAGTCTAGCGACTAGTTCATAAAAATAGTAATTCCTAAAGATCCAACCATTAGATTGATATGAAATTTTAACTATAGAAACTAGATTCAATTCCAAAGATAACTCAAAAAGAATCAACTCAATCGGACCTATGGATCTCAAGATATTACCTTTGCAAGATGATACCTTTGCAAGAGACCGAACTCCATGATGAACTTCGTGACTGCTGTGATGGATAAAACTTCAGTCGATGCTCCAATCTACGCCGGACTAAAAATGACTCAAAGTGCTGAGAGCTCTTTAAATTCTTCTAGTTGCCTTCTTCATCACCAACACATGCATGCACTAGAATTTTCTAGCCGTGAAGATGCACCAAGAGATAATCAAACATCAATCAAGAAAATCTCCTGGATGCATGCAACAATCAGGCCCTGAACTTTTTGGCCGCAAGACACAAAGTTGCTTGGACTTCCTTTTTACGAGACGTTCTAGCCACTGGACAAAAAGCAATGACGTAAGAAAGATTTTTATTTCTCTTTGTCTAACAGTACTCCAAACAAAAGAGTACAAACTCTAATATCTGGCTCACATAAACAGGAGACACATCCCCCTATTTATACAAAGCAATCCTAAAGAGATTGAATACAACTCCACTTCCAACATGGAAAGAGTTCGTATACATCTCAACCTGGCCCAAACATGGCCAAATACAAACTTCTGCACACGTGTACAGCCCACATGCCATACTCACATGACTAACCAGCCTCCATGTACATTGTTCTTGTCGGTGTATTCTACACCGGGGTACTCTCTCCACCGCTATCAGGTGGGACCGCGAGTGCAAGATACAAAAAGAAGAAGGTCCCGTGCAAAGGACTCAACTTGTTGAAGAAAGATCAAGGACGGCCGAGTCCCAAATTTCGGGCGACTAGGACACGTGGCGCTCGGAGGGGGTCGTGACCAGTCCCAAATTTCAAAGCGACGAGCATAACCGCGAAGGACCAAGACACGTGGCACCCGACGAAAGGCCGGGCGACAAGCACGTGGCCTCCGACGACGAGCAAAGAGCCCATTACCAGCCGACCATGCAGTCAAGGCTAGGAGGCTTTCGCCCGAAGCATTCACCAAGATCGCAATGTATCACAGCTATTAAATGCGCATGGGAGCCATTATATGCGCATGGGAGACTTTCAATGCGCGGGGAGCTGTTGCAGTGCGCCTGAAGGCCATTAAATGGGTGTGGCCCCTGACACTATGATGACCTATCCCTCCGACTGAGCCAGCTTCACCAACTCCCATTCCATCTACACCGCCAGGGGCAGACAGCATGACGTGTACTAGGCGTTAGATCGCAAAGATCAAACCCTTCTCTGGGCAAATCCAGAAGGCAAAGGCGTCAAGCAACGACGTAGACAAAGAGGCTCCGAGGGATAGTAGCGACAAGACTGGACACAGTCAATGTAATTAATGTAAAACCACTCCCTCTGCCTGCCCTAGCTATTCCCGGGAGTATATAAGAGAGCTAGTGTGCATGAGGCAGGGAAGAGGTCGGTCGAAAACTCAGATCATGGAGATCGATCAATTCACAATGAAGAGCAAGCAGAATACTAGAGCAACACGAGCTTGAGCAGGCTGTAGGGCTGTTACCCGCATTGGGGGCCCGAACCTGGGTAAATCCTGTGTGTTCCTTGTGTTCTCCCGGTGTGTTCTTGAGCTTCCTGTCCTGCTCATCACGCGAAGAGAGTAGAGAAGAGAGCCGAGAGTGACGCAGCTGCGAAGACCCCCCTACCGAAACTCGGTTATACACTCGAACCAATACTGTCTGGCACAAACACGCCGATAGTTCTCTAGCCCGAACGTCCCGCATGACATCCTTGACCACCAAGACATTGATTCCTCCCTGAACCTCAGTTCTTCCATGAACCTAGTTCAGGTCTCGTCATCGACCACGTTCACCCTTGAGCAACACCTGCACATGAATAAACAAGAAACAATTCCGAGTACAAGTCCACAACTTGACTCAAAGTCAATCCATGCAACCACTCACATGAGCGCATTGCATTAAGCAAAATCATTAACATGCAACACATCATATCAAGTAATCAATTGAAACAGCACATGCACATGTACAACACATGCCATGATCACAACCACTTTGCAATGCCAATTTCATCATTTAGCTAATTTTTCAGCACATGATTTCACACTTACCACTCTTAGATGTGCCCTTCAACCCTAGAGCATTCATCAAGGGCTAGGATTAACCCACTCAATCAGCCATGCACGGGCTAACCGAAAACTCACACACACAATGGGTTTTCTTTCACGGTTCTTAAAGCATACTGACGAGGGCTGGGTACTCCTTGACCGGCCGGAGTGCGGTCAACGGATCCCCATGCTCGGAAGGCCCCGACCGCGACACAGGTGCTTTCGGGACACTTCGACCTCGGCCTTGGCGCGCCGAGCTCGGCACCTTCGACCTCGAGCTCGGCGCGGGTCTCGCTCAAGCCTGGTCCGCCCTAGGATTTGGATCGCATTTGACCGACGGTTGCCGGAGAGCGGTCGGGGATGACTCGAGTCTTGCGCGCAAGTTCGAGGCGATTCTTGCCGACCCTCAAGGTGCACGAAGGCCCCCTTTTCCGAGGATTGCTCCGTGCCGATTGCGTAAAGGAAGTATAAAGACCAAGGACGCATGAGCTCCAAGGATGGCGAAGACAACCACAAAGACACACGGCGGCTCGAGCTAGGAATCACCATTCTTGTCTTGAGTTGTAAACACCGCCTCTGTACACCCATATAACAAGAATCACCGCCGCAAAGCGGCCGGAGATAAACTATTACCTTCACAGGGCTCGAACCAAGATAAACTCTTGTCTCGTGCTCGTTGTCGCCTTGCTCACCATCACCGCGATCGATTTTCTTCCTTCGTTCGAGCAAAAGCGCAGCGGGTCCCATAAAATCTCGACCCTACCTCTTTTCTTGCGGTTGACGATCCCGATCGTCGACAAACCGGCGCCAACCGTGGGGCCCGATTGTTTTGTTTTTTCGCAGAGCGACACCAAGACTCGAGAGCATGGCGCCCTTCGCCGACGGATTTTCCTCGCACGGACTCGATTCCGTGTCCTGTTCACACCTACGCCGCCGCCGAAAGGCAAAGACGTTCGTGGCGACGGTCAAGGCGCCGAGGAGATGCGGATGGCCGTGATCCGCAGACCGGGAAGACGCTTCGCCGTATGGTGCAAAGTTGCCATCAACCAAGCCATAACAGCTTCTCTCCGCGGAGAGGCAGGAGAAAGCCAAGACGTCTTCCGAGTCGCCCGGGCTCGCTTCCTACCGGAGCGCCTCCGCTATCGCTTCGGGTCATAGCCAACCCCGATAGGGCGAGGTCGAGTCTTTAAGCCGAGCCTGGCCGAAGAACTCGACAGTGCCGCGATCGAGGTCAAGGCTGCGCGCAAGATCGAAGTCGGCCTTTCGGGACCGCTCGAGAAGTAATGACAACACGTCGCGCCGTCGACGCTGTCGTACACCTCTGCGAGGGTTAGCCCCGAGCAGCGGGTTCGGGGCGAGGCTTTGACGCAGACGCCGCCGACGCCCCACGGGCACCGCGCCAACCAGGACCAGGCCTGAGCCAAGCCGCTCGGGTCGGCCGAAGCAGGTGGTCTGCGGACCTCTCCCGGGACATTCCGCCCAGGCGCCGCAGGGTCCAGGACCGCCTGTGTTACCAACGGTGATTCCGTGTTTCGGCACCATGGTCGTTCCCGCCGAGGTCGGGTACGCCGAGGAACCTCGACTCAGTCCCAGAGCGAGGGATCTCGTCGGCGATGACCATGACGGCGTGCACTGTCTCCGACCTCGGCTACATGGCGTACTCAACGGTCTTAAATCGCGTCGGTGGCGGCTTCGGTTCAAGCCTGTGCTGATCGAGCGCTTCGACGGGACCAAGAATCCTGACGAGTTCCTGTCCATCTATTCGACCGCTATCCTGGCGGCCGGAGGGGACGAGCTCGTGATGGCGAACTACCTCCGACCATCCCGGGCGGGCCGCTAGGACCTGGCTTTTTAATCAGAAGCCAGGCTCCTTCAGGTCGTGGCGCCAGATCCAGAGCGCCCTACGCTCCAACTTCCAGAGTTGCTACGAGCGGCCGGGCAGGGAGAAGGACCTGGATCGTGTCATCTAGGGGAAGAACGAACCACTGCGTGACTTCGTGCGGCGATTCATCCGCACAAGGAACCTGATCCCGAGCATTTCTGACGAGGCCGTCATCAAGGCCTTCAAGTTCGGGGTCCGTGATCGACGTCTCACGAAGACACAGAGATCACCTCGAGGCTCGGCGTCAACAAACTTTTTCCGCATGGCGGAGCGATCTGTGGACGCGACGATGCCGTCCGCTGGAAACGCGACTACGACCAAGGTAAGCTTGGTATGAACCAAACAGAGGCCGCCCGTCCAACTCCAGGGCGCCACCAAGGCACCACCACCAAGAAGCGATCGCGATCGAGAGGTGGCGGAGGGCTACTGCGAGTAATCGTCTCGGCGGATGGCCAACGCGAGGTCTCGAGGTCCGAGGCCGAGCTCGGGAGGACTCAAAGCCTCGTCAAGGTCGACCCGACCACACGAGCGAAGAACCAGCCCAGCAGGGGCTAACGTGCCGGCCCCGGCGGACGATGCTTTCGGCCGTGGGGGCGAGGGCCTTGCGGGATATGGCCGAATCAAAGTTACGCCTATTCCACAGGCGGCCGGCCACGACTGCGAACTGCGAGGCTGGCGAGATTGCCGGCGCTTTCTATGATGGGCGGGGAGATCTGGGGTGCTCCCGATGGATGACGACCAGCCCGACTGAGTTAATACCGACACGGAGCACGACGACCTCGACTTGGAGTTCCAGCAAGGCGAGCGCCGGATTGATGTCATCTTCGGTGGCTCGTCGGCCTATCATCGGCGCGAGGTCAAGGCCGCCAGACGACTATCTACCGGTCGGCTCTTGAAGCCCGTCGAACAACCCCGCAAGTGGGCCGGGGCAACCATCGCCTTCTCTCGGAGGATGCTCTCGGGTATGGCTCGAGACCTAAAGACCGCCTTGGTCGTGACCCGACCATCGGCAATACATGATCGGTCGCGTCATGGTCGATGGCGGTAGCTCTCTTAACTTGCCGCAGGGCGCTCGGCGGATCAGATTCCCGATCGAAGGTCAAGAGCATCACCATACCATTCTTCGGATAGTCCCCTGAGCTCGACCACCCCTTTAGGGCAGGTTGTCTTGCCCGTCACCTTCGGCTGACTCGACAACTTTCAGATGCGAGCTGATCACCTTCGAGGTGGTCGAGAGTGACCTCCGTCATAACGCCATCCTCGGACGGCCAGCCTTGGTCAAGTTCATGGCGGCCAACCATTATAGCCATCGGTGCATGAAGTCGCTGGTCCCCACGGTGTCATCACCGTGCGAGGTGACCTAAGCGGCGCGATGGTCTGCGAGACCAAGGCCTTGGCCCTCCCCGCATCTTGCCGCCCGGCGTGGGTCCGGAGGCGACGACGAAGAACGCCCGCCAGAAGGCGGCAATCCAGCCTAGTGGGAAGCGAAGGTCGTGCGCTCGATGAGAGTGACCCGACCAAAAGCGTCACGTCTCGGCGAGCTAAGTCCCAAATAGGAACTCGAGCTCATCACTTTCGCCAGCGCCAACAAAGGCATATTTGCTTGGGAGCCCGCGGACATGCCTGGCGTCCTGAGGGAGGTGATTGAGCACAAATTGCAGGTGGCGCCCGGTTCCCGACCGGTGCGCCAGAAGCTGCGTCGCTTCTCCCCGGAGAAGGTCGCAGTCATCAAGGAGAACCTGACAAGCTCGTGAAGGCCGGCTTCATTCGTGAGATTAACTACTCCGAGTGGCTGGCCAACCCGGTCATCGTGCAGAAGAAGGGAGGAAAGTGGAGAATGTGCGTCGACCATACGGGGTTGAACTCGGCTTGCCCGAAGGACAACTTCCTGCTTCCACGCATCGACCAGATCGTGGACTCCACCGCGAATGCCAAGATGCTGAGCTTCTTGGATGCTTACTCGGGATACCACCAGATCAAGCTGGCGGTCAACGACGAGAGCAAGACTTCCTTCATCACGCCATTCGGCACTTATTGCTATCGACCATGTCATTTGGTCTCGCAATGCAGGGCCACCTTTCAGCGGTGATGACCAAGACTTTCGAGCCCCAGATCGGGCGGAACCTTGAGGTCTACGTGGGCGATATCATCGTCAAAAGCTCTCGCCGGGACGACCACGTTCGGGATCTCGAGGAGACCTCCGCCAACTTGAACAAGCGCAAGATCAAGCTCAACCCCGAGAAGTGCGTGTTCGGCGGCGTCCGTAAGGTGCTTTCGGCTATATGATCGGGGCTCGGGGTTGGTCCAAACCCGAAAAGATCGAGGCGATCGAGAAGATAGCACCCCGACCTCGATCAAGCGGTGCAAAGCCTCACCGCCGCATGGCCCTCCCTCGGCGAGTTCATCTCGAGGCTCGGGAGAGCGGACTCCCATTCTTCCAAACCTTGCGCAAGCACGGGGGCTTCGAGTGGACTCCAGAGGCCCAGCGATCCTTCGACGACCTGAAGGCATACCTGTCGTCCCCACCCCTCCTTACAACGCCACAACCTGCGAGGTCTTGCACGGCCCGAAGGAGCGCTACCCGCAGGTACAGAAGCTGTTATACGCTCTCCTCATGGCTTCACGCAAGCTCCGGCACTACTTTCAGGCGCACTCCGTGGTCGTCCCAAGCAGCTTCCCACTCGGGGACATCCTGAGGAACCCGGAGGGTGGCGGACGAATCGCCAAGTGGGCCATAGAACTGGCGGCGTTCGACGTCTAGGTCGTAGCGCGCACGACCATCAAGTCGCAAGTGCTCGCCGACTTCGTGGTCGAGCAGACGTCGCAGCCCGCTCCCGAGCTTCAGGTCAAGAGGAGAAGCCCTGGGTCATGTTCTTCGACGGCTCGAGGTCCTTCAAGCGCCGAAGGTCAGGGATCCTTATCCTCACCCAGCGGTGACAAATTGAGGTATCGTATTGCGTTTTGGCTTCCCAATGACCAACAATGTGGCGAATCTGAAGCCCTCTTGGCGACTTACGAGCTTGCAAGGCCTTGGGCGTACGCCGACTGGTCGTGAAGGGCGACTCCCAGCTCGTCATCAACCAGTTCAACAAGGACTACCAGTGCTCGGGAGACTCGATGGCTAAGTACCTCGCCGAGGCACGCAAGATGGAGAAGTGGTTCCAGAACTTGGAGCTCAAGCACATCCCCAAGAAGGACAACTCCAGCGCGGACTGCCTCTCCAAGCTCGGCTCCTCCGACGACGACGTCTGTCGGGACCCGAATTTGCAAATCCGGACCCTCTGTGTATTCAGCACTAGTCCAGGATCACGCTAGTGCACACAGTCTCAACATTGGTACATATCACAGTCATAACCAACGCAATAATAAGTACTTTAATTAAATACTCAACTAGTTGGTAGACCTTATGGTCAAGTTACACAGATACGCCTCGCAGGGCGAAAACTTATTAAAATATTCAAATGCAATGAAATAAAATAAACTCGTGGCGCCAACCAATTTGCCACAGTAACCGATGGGCTCGCTCCTAGTTAATCGGCTCCTCGATACTCCTCCTCTGAGCGGGGTTGCTTCTTCTTCAAGCTGAAGTTGTGTTGTTGTGGGGTGAGTACTTTGAGCACTTTCGAAGAAGTCATGCATGTAATGCAATTCTAATAGTCTACATGCATGGCTTAGTACAAAGGATAGGCTATGGTTCATGAGCGATCAAAGATTCAAGATAAACAAGAATAGATTGCAAAGCAAGAAAACAAGAGTAAGAATAATAGCTTTCACAAACATTTCAATCAGAAATCCTTTTTCCATCCTAAGTCAAGTTCATCATCACCAACCCAAGCATTTTCCATCAACAATTCATTTTATGAAAATCTAACCCTTGACCAGAATCACCGAGCGATGCTCAATACCGTGAGCACGGCTATTCAATAGGTTGTACACTCTGCAGAGGTTATACACTTTACCCACAAGATACAACAAATACCACCAAGGCAAATAACCGTAACGAAGCCTTTCCAAAGTTCCATCTAAACCCAAGACGCCGCTAAGGTTTCAACACTTTGGAGGGATCGGTTACCACACCTGGGGCCCCTCTTGCGCCATGTGAGTTCTCATTCCGCTTCTCGGGCCTCACACCACCACGACAAGTACCAAAGAATAGATTTCCCGGTTTACTCAGCTAAGTCCGTCCCATTCACGGAGCTTGTGGTCAGATGAGAGACTCAGTTCAAATGCTCGCAAGGTTAAGTCCTTAGTTGACCGAGGCAAGACTAACCAAGTGTGATCTCAATTATCCAAAACCAATAAAACCAAATACAACCGCCAGTTTGCCACTCTTGGCCCACGAAACAATCTTGCCATTTGCCCCAGTCTAAATCATTTTCCCACCCCGTTCTTTACCATTGCACCACGTGCCATCATCAACTCAATAACACATGTCTCATTCACAAAGTATGTTCAATATCTCATTAAGTCAAGATTCACTTTGGTATTCCAAAATCATGAAATGTCCACGTGGCGGGCTAAGCATACTACTTGGTCTACTCAACCCATGTTGGCAAATTATAAAAGTCCAACTATTAATCCATATCCTAGGGTGACAAAAGATTCATGGCCTACAATTATATATGACAAGGTGGCATACAAAGAACTTAGGCATTTAACTAATCCCAAAACTTATTCAAAATCATTTCTATCAAATTAGCATGCAATAGTTTAAATCAAAATAATTTGCTCTAATAGGTCCAACATGATCAAACACAACTTGCCTTCAAAAGTGCTGGTTCTCGTTCCTGAACTTGCTCTCGGTCGAACTTCTCCTCGAAACCTTCGCACTTCAACGCTCACGCCAGAACGCAAATAAATAGCAATAAATAAATAAAACAGAGAGCAACTCAAGCCTAAAATTCAAATAAAATTCATAAACAGAAAGAGCTTGATTTTACAAATTTATAGAAATTGGAATCACTCAAATCGGAGTTAAAAGCATAAAAGTTATAAGCATTTGAAGTTTCAAAATACATTTAAAATCAATAAACCGAATTAAATAAATATTTTCTTTTTCGAAAATTAATTATTATTCGTCATCTGTGACACGTGTCTCCACCAGAGAGTGACACGGCCTTTTGCCGACGCCACCGACCGGCTCCGTGATGACGCCAAGATGACGTCATCGTGGACGTCGGCGACTACGCCTCTCATCGACAAGTGGGTCCCACCGTGGCGTCGGATGACGCCGGGGTGACGTCACACGCACGCTGCGTGCGGCCGATGAGTGGGCCCGTGCTGTCAGCGTCGTGTGAATAGTGCACAGTGCGGCTGACATGTGGGTCCGTCTTGTCAGCGTCTCATGCACGGTGAGCGGTGCGGTGCCACTGACATGTGGGTCCGTGTTGTCAGCGTCTCGTGCACAGTGAACGGCGACGTGGCAATACGGCGATCCTCGGATTTGCATCTAACGGCGGAGATTGGAAGATGAAGTTTATTGGCAAGGGCGACGTGGACTCACCTCGGCCCTTGGATGGAAATCGAACGGTCGTGGAAGCTCGCGAGACGCGGCGGTGTTCCGGCGGCGTGGTTCGACCGGAGACGAAGACGACGACGTGCGGCGCGGCGTTCCCGAGCTCCTCCGCGCCGAAGTAACGCCCTCCGGCCGCGCGACGAGGTGAGTTCGAGGGTGGCACGGCGACGGCGAGTGACCGGCGGCGTTGAAACGGCGCGAGAAGTGCGGCGGTGGCTCGGCAACTTCGGCGAGCTCGTCTGCAGGCGGCGTCTCGGCGATGGGAAGTGTACGGCGGTCTGCGGCGCAAACCGAGGAACACAGGAGGCGGCGGCGATAAATAGGGGCTCTAGGAGTCCGTGTAAGCTGCGAGAACGCGAGGAGTCCGTGGCGGCGTGAGTCCCATGGCGACTTCGGGTTAGGCGGCGTGGCGCGACGTGAGGCCGTCGGATGAAGATCGAACGGCCGGCGCGTTAGGGTTTTCGAAGCGGGCGCCTGATTAGATCGCCCAAGATCGTTCATTTGGGTTTTAATCCTTTTCCGAATAAAATTTATCCCGAAATTAAAATAATTTATTTGGGGCATTAAAAATACTAGAAAAATCTGGAAAAATTTCCAAAAATATTTCAAGACATTTGTGACTCAAATAAAATATTTTCAGCAAAACTTTATTTTAACTTTTCCATTATTTAATTAATTTGATAAATGGTTTAATTCAAATAAATTCAAATAATTCCAAATAAATCCAAATAAATTCCAGAAATTCCCAAAAATTCAAAATACCAATTTAATGCAAGAAAAGCAAAAATTGGGGTGTTACAAACCTCCCCCCCTTAACGGAATCTCGACCCCGAGATTCAGGGCTGACTAAGGAATAGGTTGGGGAATTCCTGCTTCAGGTCTTCTTCACGCTCCCAGGTTGCTTCGCTCTCGGAATGGTTACTCCACTCGAACTCTGCAGGTTGGTCGATTTATTTCGCCTCGATCCATCATGTCCAAGATCTTCACCGCACTCTTTATAGGTCAAATCCTCCTGCAGACTCTCCGACTCTAACGGCATCTGCTCTTCGGCACTCGGAGACATTTCTTTAATTGTGACACATGGAACACATCATGCACACTGCTAAAGATCTGCGTAACTCTAGGCGATCGCTACTTCACCTCTCGACTTAGGATCTTGAATGGGCCAACATATCTTGGCGCTAACTTCCCTTTAGTGTGAAACCTCTTAACTCCTTTAAGTGGGGTAACTCGAGATACACAAAATCTTCAGCTCAAAGCTCAAATCCTGCGGCGATTATCAAGGCATAACTCTTCTATCTTGATTGTGCAATTTTCAACCTTTCCCGATCATGGCTACTGCTCTTGACTTCTCAAGAATATCCGCCCAAACATATGGCGTTCTCGGTCTCATTCCAGCCAACGGCGTTAACGGTCTTCCATATAGCGCTTCAAATGGCGACATCTCGCAAACTTGCTCGGTAGTCATTGTTATAGCTGAACTTCGGCAGACGGCAAACACTTATCCCACGAAGTTGTATAAGCCAATGCACATGCCCTCAACATGTCCTCTAGTATCCGGTTAACTCTTTCCGTTTGCCCATCATGCATGGGTGATATGCGATCTTGAAGTTCGACGGGTCCCTAGGGCCTCATGCAACTTATCCCAAAATCTTGAGGTAAACTGGGTACCTCTGTCCGATACAATTTTCTTCGGAACTCCATGTAAACATACAATTCTTGACATATACAAATCTGCTAAGCGGTCCCCTGAGTAGGTAGTCTTCACCAAGTATGAAGTGGGCGACCTTTGTCAATCGGTCCACTATAACCCATATGGAGTCATACCTGTGCGGGTCCTCGGTAAACCGTAATGAAGTCCATTCCGATTTCCTCCCATTTCCACTCGGTATCTTCGATGGTCAGAGTAACCCTCGCGGCCTTTGATGCATTGCTTTGACTCTTTGGCATATGTCGCTGCGCAACATGCTCTGCAACTTCACGCTTCATGCTTGGCCACCAAAATCTTTCGTTCAGGTCTTGGTACATCTTAGCGCTTCCCGGATGAATCGAGTACTTGGAGTCATGGGCTTCCTCCAGAATCAGCTGTTTCAGTTCCTGCTTGTGCGGTACGCAAATGCGACTCCTCATCCACAATGTACCTTGCTCATCCAGCTTGAAATCCTTCGCCTTGCTTTCCTCCATTTTGGACTTAATCCTCTGAATCTTGACATCGTCTTTCTGTCCTTCACGAATCTGATCTTCCAGGGTAGGCTTCATTTCTAGAGCGGCTATAAATCCTTTAGGCACAACATCCAGCTTCAGCTTCTGAAATTCCTTGCATAACTCAACCTGGTTTTCTCCCACCAACATGCTCACAGAATGGCTTTTTCGACTTAAAGCATCTGCCACCACATTGGCTTTCCCGGGGTGATAATGAATCCCCAGATTGTAATCCTTAATTAGTTCCAACCATCTTCTCTGCCTCATGTTCAGGTCCGATTGTGTAAATATATATTTAAGACTCTTATGGTCAGTGTACACCTCACATCTGTTTCCAATCAGATAGTGCCTCCATAACTTCAAAGCATGCACTACGGCTGCTAACTCCAAGTCATGTGTGGGGTAGTTCTCCTCATGCGGCCTCAACTGTCTTGATGCGTATGCAACGACCTTTCTGTTCTGCATGAGCACACATCCTAGTCCTTGACGCGATGCATCACAGTATATATCAAAGCTCTGGCTTAAATCCGGTAGAACTAACACTGGTGCCGATGTCAAACGTTTCTTCAACTCCTGAAAACTCCGCTCACATTCCGGCGTCCATGCAAACTTCTTCTCCTTCTTCAGCAATTGCGTAAGTGGTCTCGCAATCGTTGAGAATCCTTCAATAAATCGGCGGTAATAACCAGCCATTCCAAGGAAACTACGGATTTGAGTCACCGTCTTGGGTGGCTCCCAATGCAACACTGCTTCCACCTTACTCGGATCAACTGCGACTCCTTCGGCGGTCACTACATGTCCAAGGAATTCCACTTTGTTCTTCCAGAAATCGCACTTGCTAAACTTAGCGAAAAGTTGCTGCTCTCTTAACCTCTCCAGAACTAGCTTCAGATGCTCGGCATGCTCTTCTCTTGTTTTGGAGTAAACTAGAATGTCATCTATGAACACAACAACGAACTTATCCAGGTATTCCATGAAAACCTTGTTCATCATGTTCATGAAATATGCAGGTGCATTTGTCAAACCGAAAGACATAACTGTGAACTCGTAATGTCCATATCTTGACGAAAATGCTGTCTTCGGCACATCCTCCGATCGAATCTTCAGCTGGTGATAACCTGATCGTAGGTCAATCTTGGAGAAAACTCCAGCTCCTCTCAACTGATCGAATAGGTCATCGATCCTGGGTAGTGGGTACTTATTCTTTATAGTGACTTCATTCAAAGCTCGGTAATCCACACACATCCGGTAACTTCCGTCCTTCTTCTTGACAAATAGAACCGTGCTCCCTATGGCGCATTTAACTTGGTCTAATAAATCCCTTATCCATTAACTCCTCTATCTGCTTCTTCATTTCCACTAGCTCATCGGTTGACATCCGATAAGGTCTTTTAGCTATCGGGGCTGTTCCCGGTACTAACTCGATTACAAACTCTATGTCCCTGTCTGGTGGCATCCCAGGTAAATCCTCTGGAAATACATCCGGGTATTCTCTGACAACTGGTACATCTTCTATGCTGACGGCCTTCACACTATTGACCATCAACTGTCCTTCGAGCAACGGCAGCTGTTCGAAACTCTATTTTTCTCCCACAAGGACTCTCGACTGATATGACTCTTCGTCCACAGTCTAATACAACCTTGTGTTTAGACAACCAGTCCATTCCCAAAATAACATCTAGGGTCTGGGTATCTAACACCACTAAGTTTGCTAGGAACTCCATTCCATCTATAAGCAACTTTACCCCAGAACATCCTACATCAGATCGGAGTTCTGATCCCGGGGATTGTACTAGCAATACATGCCTAAGGTTCACCATTTTCAACCCATTGTTCACAGCAAAAATCCGAGATATAAACGAATGCGAAGCTCCAGAATCAAATAAAACTGTTGCAGGTACTGAGTTGACAAGTAACTTACCCAGTACGACGTCCGATGTGTTCTGCACTGCATCGGCGGTGACATGATTGACTCTGCCTCTTACCACAGTCTGTGGGGCAGCTCCAGATTGTGTAGCTCCACGGCTTGCTCCTGACGCAGGTGTCTTTGCTGGGGTAGTCCCAAGATTGAAGCGAACTGGTGTCACTCCTCCTCCCTTCTTAGGACAATAATTGGCAAAATGCCCCGGCTCGTTGCAGACAAAACAACGTCTAACTGTCGACTGCTGGCTCCCTGCAGCTGCGTTCCCAACTGGTGTTGGTGTTTGGAAATTTTGTCCGGCAGGTCTTGGTTCTGGTGGCGGCGTCGTCATCACATTCCTTGGCTGAAATCTGAAGAATTGATTTGGTGCAACCCTCAAACGCTGCGCTCCCTGGCGTGCTCCCTGCTGTGCCATTCTGCGCTTCCGGTTGTCCTCCAGCTCCTTGCGCTTGTCCTCCAATATTAGCGCCTTGTTCACTAGCTCCTGAAAATCAGGAAAAGTGTGGGTTATGAGTCCCACTCGATCTGAATTCATCCCTTCATGAATCGAGACCGCTGGCCTTATCCGTTGCTACGTCCTCAAAAGGTAGCGTGCGGTATGTGAACTTATTCAGATACTCGGACACCGATTGATTGCCCCGCTTCATGCTTCTAAACTCCTCCTTTTTCAGCTCCATGATGCCTTCGCACATGGCACCGCCAAAAGCGATTGTGAACTCCTCCTACCGATGTCTGCGGTGCTCATGAGCAACAGCAGATGTTTTTCCCACCATTCAGTGCGGTTCCTTCAAGTCGATGAGAGGCATAGAGTACCCTCTCATTTCCTTCACACTTTGGGTAATGTGCAACTTTCTCTCTATCGTCCTCACCAATCATCGCCTCCAATGGATTGGCATTCCCGAGAAAATGTAGGCGGTCGTGTCCTCATGAATTCAGACGACCTCGAGTGTGGCCTCTCGTTGGGTTGACTGTTAACTTGGCGGCGGCGGTGGCTTGGGCGGTGACTCACTGATCTGCCGTGATCATGGCATGCATTAATCGAGTCTCAGGCAGCAATAAAGGCTCCAAAGTTCGCATATCAATCTGGCGGTCTTGGTTGAGGTCCTTGTCCTTCACCATCGATGTTTCGGTGAGCGAGAACCACTCCCATTTCCTCCTTGGTTTCCACAGTGTTCACCATCTGCCGATTACTCCATGGTTTAGAGACGAGAGGAAATAAGAATAGACAAGTAATGGAATACTTTATGCGGGGACAAGGTGTAACACAAAATCTAACTTTATTACTTTATTAATATCAAGGTATGGTTGCTCACAATGCTTATGGGCCATGCAACACATACCGATCACTCACAAGCATGAAAGAAGCAAATCGAACTAACACTCGTGTCAAACGCCTAAGGGTGACTCTTATTCCAAGACGCGACTCAACGCAGAGTCTCAATCGCTAATCCTAACGCCACTCCTCTAGCCATCCCCACCGAACTTCTGGTGGATACACCGCGGTGTGTCTTTGGTGCGGTACAAACCTATCCCAACGATCCTCTGCTGGATCGCCTCTGCACAGCTCAACCTCCACTTGCTCGGCTTTTTCCACCGGTTCCGACTTCACTTCCACTCGCTCGCTCGCTCGCTGCGGCTCGCCAGTGGCTCCTCCGGTCAGGTCGTGTAGCTCCAAAGCTCGCTCCGGCTCGTCCGCATAAATACCGTCTCCAGCTCCCAATCCTCTCGGATAGAGTGGGCCAAGTACTCACAAGTCTGCAATAGATGCGCCCTCGCCTGCGTGAACTCGTCACGAGACCTCTGCAGCTCCTGAACCGTCTCGTCGATAACATCCTCTTGAGCGATGACATATCTGGCCAGGTGGGTGATCGTGGCATCCTCCTCCTCGATGGGCTCCCGGTTGTAGCGAGTGTCTCTGCGTGGGTGGTGACGAAACACTGTGCCATCCAACTCCCTGGGGTAGGTACGAGCAATCTGCCTCATCGCCAGACGCGATGTCTCCTGAATCCCAGCGTCAAATGACAACCTCCTGGCTGTGATACGGATACGACGGCTCGCCCTCGCCCTATCCCGAGCGTAAACCGTGATAGTGACATCCCAGGCAATATCCATCTGCCTGCGCTCTGAAGAGTTCCCGGTAGATCGGCTGTCAGAACCTCCAAGCAACAGCATCATCGCCAAAGCTCATGGCGTACCCTCGAAAGGCGCTCACCAAAAGAGTGGATCATCCTCATCTGCCAAAGGACACTCACGTGAAACTCAGAAATTTTAAAGTAAAGCGGAATCATGATAAATTCAGCAAGGGGTATGAAAAGGAGAGAAGGGGTAAGTCGAGATTGCATTATCATCTTGGTGCATTTTAACTTTTAGAAAATAGTTTTATCCTCACTACGACCATTCTAACTAAGGGCCAGTCCTACAGTCAGTATGGCTCTGATACCACCTCTGTCGGGACCCGAATTTGCAAATCCGGACCCTCTGTGTATTCAGCACTAGTCCAGGATCACGCTAGTGCACACAGTCTCAACATTGGTACATATCACAGTCATAACCAACGCAATAATAAGTACTTTAATTAAATACTCAACTAGTTGGTAGACCTTATGGTCAAGTTACACAGATACGCCTCGCAGGGCGAAAACTTATTAAAATATTCAAATGCAGCGGAAATAAAATAAACTCGTGGCGCCAACCAATTTGCCACGAGTAACCGATCGGGCTCGCTCCCTAGTTCGCTCGGCTCCTCGATACTCCTCCTCTGAGCAGGGTTGCTTCTTCTTCAAGCTGAAGTTGTGTTGTTGTGGGTGAGTACTTTGAGCACTCAAAGAAGTCATGCATGTAATGCAATTCTAATAGTCTACATGCATGGCTTAGTACAAAGGATAGGCTATGGTTCATGAGCGACAAAGATTCAAGATAAACAAGAATAGATTGCAAAGCAAGAAAGCAAGAGTAAGAATAATAGCTTTCACAAACATTTCAATCAGAAATCCTTTTTCCATCCTAAGTCAAGTTCATCATCACCAACCCAAGCATTTTTCCATCAACAATTCATTTTATGAAAATCTAACCCTTGATCAGTAATCACCGAAGCGATGCTCAATACCGTGAAACACGGCTATTCAATAGGTTGTACACTCTGCAGAGGTTATACACTTTACCCACAAGATACGGTCAAATACCACCAAGGCAAATAACCGTAACGAAGCCTTTCCAAAGTTCCATCTAAACCCAAGATCGCCTGCCGCTAAGGTTTCAACACCGGAGGGACTGGTTACCACACCAGGCCCCCTCTTGCGCCATGTGAGTTCTCATTCCGCTTCTCCTGCCTCACACCACCACGACAGTACCAAAGAATAGATTTCCCGGTTTACTCACTAAGTCCGTCCCATTACGAGCTTGTGGTCAGTATGAGAGACTCAGTTCAAATGCTCGCAAGGTTAAGTCCTTAGTTGACCGAGGCAAGACTAACCAAGTGTGATCTCAATTATCCAAAACCAATAAAACCAACACGACCGCCCGATTGCCACTCTTGGCCCACCGAAACAATCTTGCCATTTGCCCCGGTCCTAAATCATTTTCCCACCGGTTCTTTACCATTGCACCACGTGCCATCATCAACTCAATAACACATGTCTCATTCACAAAGTATGTTCAATATCTCATTAAGTCAAGATTCACTTTGGTATTCCAAAATCATGAAATGTCCGTGGCGGGGCTAAGCATACTACTTGGTCTACTCAACCCATGTTGGCAAATTATAAAAGTCCAACTATTAATCCATATCCTAGGGTGACAAAAGATTCATGGCCTACAATTATATATGACAAGGTGGCATACAGCAACTTAGGCATTTAACTAATCCCAAAACTTATTCAAAATCATTTCTATCAAATTAGCATGCAATAGTTTAAATCAAAATAATTTGCTCTAATAGGTCCAACATGATCAAACACAACTTGCCTTCAAAAAGTGCTGGTTACGGTTCTGAACTTGCTCTCGGTCGAACTTCTCCTCGAAACCTTCGCACTTCAACGCTTCACGCCAGAACGCAAATAAATAGCAATAAATAAATAAAACAGAGAGCAACTCAAGCCTAAAATTCAAATAAAATTCATAAACAGAAAGAGCTTGATTTTACAAATTTATAGAAATTGGAATCACTCAAATCGGAGTTAAAAGCATAAAAGTTATAAGCATTTGAAGTTTCAAAATACATTTAAAATCAATAAACCGAATTAAATAAATATTTTCTTTTTGGAAAATTAATTATTAAGTCATCTGTGACACGTGTCTCCAGAGAGTGACACGTGGCCTTTTGCCGACGCCACCGACCGGCTCCGTGATGACGTCAAGATGACGTCATCGTGGCGTCGGCTGCGACTCGCTCTCTCACTGACAAGTGGGTCCCACCGTGACGTCAGCATGACGTCAGGGGTGACGTCACACGCACGGTGCGTGCGGCTGACGAGTGGGCCCGTGCTGTCAGCGTCTCGTGTGAATAGTGCACAGTGCGGCTGACATGTGGGTCCGTCTTGTCAGCGTCTCATGCACGGTGAGCGGTGCGGTGCCACTGACATGTGGGTCCGTGTTGTCAGCGTCTCGTGCACAGTGAACGGCGACGTGGCAATACGGCGACCCTCGGATTTGCATCTAACGGCGGAGATTGGAAGATGAAGTTTACTGTGCAAGGGCGACGTGGACTCACCTCGGCCCTAGGATGGAAATCGAACGGTCGTGGAAGCTCGCGAGACGCGGCGGTGTTGCGGCGGCGTGGTTCGACCGGAGACGAAGACGACGACGTGCGGCGCGGCGTTCCCGAGCTCCTCCGGCGCGAAGAAGTAACGCTCCCGACGCGGCGCGACGAGGTGAGTTCGAGGGTGGCACGGGCGACGGCGGAGAGTGACCGGCGGCGTTGAAACGGCGCGAAGAAGTGCGGCGGGTGGCTCCGGCAACTTCGGCAAGCTCGTCTTGTGGCGGCGTCTCGGCGATGGGAAGTGTCTGGCAGGTGCGGCGCAAACCGAGGAACACAGAGGGCGGCGCATTAAATAGGGGCTCTAGGAGTCCGTGTCGCTATGAGAAACGCGAGGAGTCCGTGGCGGCATGAGTCCGTGGCGACTTCGGGTTAGGCGACGTGGTGCGACGTAGGCCGTCGGATGAAGATCGAGCGGCAAGCGGCCGTTAGGGTTTTCCGAACAGGCCGCCTGATTACTCGCCCAATCTCGTTCATTTGGGTTTTAATCCTTTTCCGAATAAAATTTATCCCCGAAATTAAAATAATTTATTTGGGGCATTAAAAATACTAGAAAAAATCTGGAAAAATTCCCAAAAATATTTCAAGACATTTGTGACTCAAATAAAATATTTTCAGCAAAACTTTATTTTAACTTTTCCATTATTTAATTAATTTGATAAATGGTTTAATTCAAATAATTCCAAATAAATCCAAATAAATTCCAGAAATTCCCAAAAATTCAAAATACCAATTTAATGCAAGAAAAGCAAAAATTGGGGTGTTACAACGTCCCACCCGACGTCATCCTGGAGACGCTGGCGGCCCCGTCAATCTCCGACCACGAGGTCGCGCTCGCCATGGTCGAAGGTACCCCCTCCTAGGCCGAGGCCATACACAATTTCCTTGCTCGGGGCGACCTGCCACCCGACCCTGCCGAGAGGAGCCGGATCAAGCGTCGGGCGGGCCTATACACGCTTGTCAAGGGAGAGCTCTATAGACGCAATGTTTCCGGCGTCCCGACACGGTGCATCTCCATGGAGGAGGTAAGCACTGCCGCATGACATTCACTCGAGCCTCTGTGGGGCACACTCTTCAGACAGACAATGGTCGGGAAGGCCTTCGCATGGGGTACTATTGGCCCTCGGCGCTCAGATGCTCGTGATATCGTCCGCACTGCCGAGCTCGCCAATTCCACGCCCGGTCGATCAACCCGCCTACGCTTCCGCACCATCCGCCACGTGGCCTTTCTCGACACAGGCCGGACATCCTCGGTCCTTTTCCTCAAGCAAATGGGGAAGAAGTTTACGTTCGTCGTTGTCGACACCTTCACCAAGTGGATAGAGGCTGAACGGTCTCGACCATAATCGCCGGGCGGCGATTCATTTCTTCCGCTTGTTCGTGGTCACCAGTGCACGGGTTCCATGCAAGATTATCACCGACAACGGTACTCGGTTTACGGTGAAGTTGTTCCAGGAGTTTTGCGAGGAACTCGCATTAAAATCTGCCGCCGGTGGCTCACCCCGAGCAACGGAGCAACGGAATGCGCCAACGCAAATCGTCCAGTATGCCAAGAAACGAGTCGCAGATGAGCTCGATCGATCTGGCAAGGCACGGGTGGATGAACTTCCCACCGCCCTATGGTCTATTCAGACCACAACAAGCCGAGCCACGGGGTCCACACCCTTCCACTCATGTTCGTCAATCGGCCGCCCCGCCTCCCGAGTCACGCACTGGCTCGCCAGAAGTCGGCTTGGTCGACCAAGTCGACTTTCGAAAGCACGAACGGTCTCGACCTCACCCTCGCAGAAGAAGTAAGATGCCATGCATCGCCACGATCAACGCACTACCCGCAAGCTCTTCGCAGACATGCGTCTCGGTCGATGACGACCTAGAAGCTCCTTGTTGGGGACCTAGCCCCGAGGTGGATTCAGAGCTCGCCAAAGACCAACAAGTTATCCCATGTGGAGGGCCCCTATAGAGTTGTTTCAACAGATCGCACGGGCTTACTGGCTAGCGATGCCCGACAGCAGAGAGCTCTAGCTCGTGGAATATAGATCACTTCGGAAGTTTTATGTAAACCCTATGCCTCAAATTTCAATAAAGTTTGGTCTTTCACTTTTTATATCCGCCCACCGATGTTATCGCTATTTCTTTTTCGACGGTTCTCGTTTGTTTTTTTCAACACGACCTTCGTGCGCAAACACATTCGCTCTCGGTCTAAGCGACGCAGTTTGACGCTCACCGCCAAATAACGAGCTAAATGTAAGTTTAACCTCTTCGCAATCTAGCTCTTCCCTGTGCTCGGGCTCGAACTGAGAACCTCGCCGCTTTAGCCGTCGCACGATATGCATGGTCGCAAGGACCGTTCGAGCACTAACGATGTCCGCTTCGTGCCCTTCTACCTTTGCGAATTGTTCCTCCACTTTGCAGGTCGTGGCCTCTCGTCCATATTTAAGTCTTGTGCCCGAGGCACGCGTCGCTCGACCTCGGACCCAACGGGGGCTGGGTAAGGCTACCCTATCGGCGCACGACCTAGAAAGCACGGGAACGGCTAACAAGCAAAGCAAGAAAGACTTCAAAGTATCCCCAAACCACGGGTCCACAACAGGGACGAGGTTTCTTTGTACACCAAAAACTAACCACTCCTGTTAGTACATCCCTTGCTTTTTAAAGTTTTTTTTACAGGTCGGCCATCTCATGGGCGAAGCTTCTTTCGAGCTCGGCGACTTTGGTCCTCGTACGAGTAGCTCACTCGTTCGAGGGCCACCGTGGAGGCATCCGGCTCGGCGCCGCTCGCCTTGAGCTGGGTCATCGCTCGTCGCCGCCCTTTGGCACGCTCAAGCCTTCCTTCAAGCTCCGAGACCTTGGCCTCGAGCTCGGGGACGCTTTGAGGAAGACCGGTCCATGGCGGCCTTCTCTAGTGCCTCGACCTTGGCTCCGCTTATCCTCGATCGCCTTGTTGGCGCGGCCGAGCTTCTCTTGAGTTCCGGATCTTAGCCTCAAGGTCGGGGGCGCTTCGGTCGGAGAGGCGCCGCTCTGCAGCAGCCTTCTCGAGGGCTTCAACTTTGGCCCGCCGACCTTGAGCGCTTGGCCGACCGTCGGCGCTCTTGCTCGACGGCCAGATAACCATGGTCGCGTCGAGGCCCCGCTCGCTTCGAGCTCCGCCAAGATGGGCTACTTCTTGTGCCCTCATCGTCGGCGCAATCGTCAATCTCTGGGCCTTCGCTCGAGCTCTCCTTGCTCGACCTCAATGGTCCTGGATAAGCTTGTCGCTCAACCTCCGCCGCCTCTATTGCGCCCGAAGGCCCTTCAACAGACGACGGCATGCTCCTCAAGGCCTTGTAGCCCTTGGGTGGCATGGTCGATCACCTTCACGACGAGTAGGGAGGCCCAAAATGAGGGAATAAGGAACACAAAGCTACCATTTAAATGCGCAGAAGACCCTTACCTTGCGAGATGGCCTTCCAGCGAGCGGGTAAACTCCTCATGGTCGCCGACACGGTCATGGGATCTCTTCCTCCTCGTCGACGGCTCACGGTGTCAAGGTCGACCCCAACCACCACCGGCGCTCGGCCGGATCTCGAGTTACCGCCTAGGGGCGGCTCGGTCGTCGTCACCTCCTCCCGGGTTCGCCCACAACAACTAGGGAAGGCGCGATGGCAAGATCGGGTCCCACCTTCACGATCGGGCCCCACCCGCCTTCGGCTCTGAGGGGCGGCGGCGGATCCGCCACAGATTCTCGACCTCCACGGCGGGGTATCATGGCCTCGGTGCCAGCAGGCCGCTTCAGGCAGGTCCGCTGAGCCTCATGACTGGTCACCTTCGGTGGTCGGAGGAATCACGACCTCGGCGCTGGAGCGCCGTGGTCGGGAGCTCGGGGTGTCGCCGCGGCGCGCCACGGCCTCGGGCACCCTCCTCGCGGAGCCGGAGAGTCGACAACGCGGCGGCGATCATGAGCCTCGCCGGTGTCAAAATCCGCTACCGGTTGCGGGCCGAGCTCTCCATCGTCCGAATCATCAAGGGCTGGTCGAACTCACCGACCGAACCAGTGCTCGACGCCCGACGGAGTCCGCGTTGCGCGAAGGCGACGCGGACCAACTCAAACGATCCTCCTCCTCGACTCGGACTGCGCTCGATAATAGCCATCGTCAAACGGGCAAATTTCGAGCTCGGTGCTCACGGTCTGCGATCAAAAGCATACACTAAGCCAAAAGATGCGAAGAATTTACGGGATGCAAAGAATTTACCTGGTCACTAGCTCGCCTCGCCGAGGGTCGCCGAAGGTCTTGTTGCCCGATCTTTGAGGCGCGCTCGCTTATGCGTCCTCGTGACTGGATCTCGAGGCCCGAGCCGGCTCCGTGACGCCCGCGCAGCAAGGGCCCGGCTCAAGCCCCAGGCCGGGGTACTCAAGACTGGCGAGGGCCGCCTCTGCTTCTTTGCAGAACTAGGAAGGTCTCACAAACCGCAAGGCACATGAACTCAGCTCGGGGCTCGACCGTAGGGTCCTTACCGTGGCGCTGTTCCCCACTCAACATGCGGCCTCTTCACCTCGGACGGCTTGTCGTGGTGAGGGGCCTCTTCCTCCCCTTCTGAGTTTGCCCCACCGCAGCCGAGCATCCTCCCGGCTGTGTCGAGCAGCTCTGGTGGTCCCGAGAACTTGCGTGGGTCGAGGGGACCTTCGCTAAAAACAAGATCAAGGGCAAGGTCGGGACGGCTTGCCTCGCCTTCCGGCGGCACGTTCTTCGGGACGGATCGCCGAGGGTGTATCCATCGCTAGCTTCGAACATTTCAACATCCCGCCGGAGACCCGTGATTCGCCGGTGCCGCAAGAGCATGGGTACAAGAAAGGCCGGAAGATGGATTTCGAGCGGAAGTTCCAAGGGCGGAGGCCTTGCTGTCGAACCTTCACGAGTGGGGTCGCCGCGCCAGCGATCTCGAAGAACGGTGCTCCCTCCTCCGCAGAGGGGACACAGCTCCGCAAGAAGTCGACAGCGATTGCTGCCCGGTGAGGCCACGTGGCGCAGAGTATGTATGGCGACAATGGCCTCCTCGTCAACCTCAGATCTTCGGCTCGGGGTCTCCTTCTTCTCGGTGACGGGTCCCTCAGACGTCGAGCTCCGAGCTCCCCTTTCTTGAGATAAAACCACCGCCGGGCGGGGCCAAGTGAGTCCTGGCGGCGCGACTTCGAAGAGCCATTTGAGCCCTGGTCGAAGTCGAAGTACGAACATCCGACCACGTGGTCCTTCCCTGAGCTAAGAGGGAGTAGTAGCGGAAGAACAGCGAGGGGGTGGGAAGGATTCACAGGAATCCCTCGCACAAATGGGAAAAGATGGCGAGCGTAAGGACGGAATTCGGTGCCAGATTGATGAGCTCTATTTCGCAGCTAGAAAGGACGTCCGCCACGAATTCGCTCTTTGGCGTCCGCAGGCCAAGGAGAGCGTAATGCTCGGTACAGACGATCTCATCATCCCTGGGGCGAGGTTTGGTCTCGCCGCCCGGCAACCGCCATGTCACCGGGTCCACTATCCACAGGGCCTCGAGCTCCTTCATCCTCGCGGAAGACAGGGTGCTCCTTCCAAGCTTGGTCATGGCGCTGTAGAGCGCTTGGTCGAGGGAGCGAACGGAAGGGGCCTTGCTCGGGAGAGGAGGCTAGAAGACAAAGGGCGCAAGGGCAGAAGCTTTTTGATCAAGGGTCTTGCGCCGGTCTTAAGAACCGTAACGCTCCAAAGCCCAGTCCGCGGCGCCTTAAAAGACGTGCCAACCGTGATGTGACGGGCGCAATTAAGGCTCGGAGTCGAGACGCCGCCAGTGCCCACCAACCGCTCACATCCGCATTCAACATCGAGAAGTCCGAAGGTTGCCAGTGTCGAGGCCAAGAGACTTGCCTTGTGGTCTCCGCCCGACCTCGACCAAGGAGTCCAGACCTATGAAGGTTTTTTTCGTCTCAAGAATAAGGCTCGAGGTCGTCCTGAGGGTTCCCTCCGACCTAGAGCCTCGGGGGCTAGCTGACGAGGGCTGGGTACTCCTTGACCGGCCGGAGTGCGGTCAACGGATCCCCATGCTCGGAAGGCCCCAACCGCGACTGGTACGCGATCGACGCCTTCGACCTCGAGCGTGGCGCGCCTCGAGGTCGGCACCTCTCGACCTCGAGCTCGAGGGGTCTCGCTGAAGCCCCGGTCCGCCCTAGGATTTCGGATCGCATTTGATCGACGGTTGCCGAGAGCGGTCGTGGGGATGACTCAGAGTCTTGCGGCAAGTTCGAGGCGCTTCTCGCCAACCCTCAAGGTGCACGAAGGCCCCCTTCCGAGGATTGCTCCGGCCGTTGCGTGCAAAGGAAGTATAAAGACCAAGGACGATGAGCTCCAAGGACGGCGAAGACAACACAAAGACACACGGCACTCGAGCTAGGAATCACCATTACCGTCTTGAGTTGTAAACACCGCCTCAGACACCCATATAACAAGAATCACCGCCGCAAGGCGATCGAGTAGAGCTATTACCTTCATAGGGGCTCGAACCAAGATAAACTCTTGTCTCGTGCTCGTTGTCGCCTTGTTCACCATCACCGCGATCGATTTTCTTCCTTCGTTCGAGCAAAACGCAGCTCGGGTCCCATAAACTCTCTGACCCCTACCTCTTTTCTTGCGGTTGACAATCTCGATCGTCGACACATACTAACTAGACCCGCTAACCTATCAACTAGACCGCGATCCGACGGCCCTCATTGATCCACGCGGTATCTAGCTAGCATAATCTCCTTTCCTTATCTTCTTGGTTTGCACGAACTCCATCTTTGATCATCTTCTGGCGATCCTCGATCGCTTGGACCTCCAACGCGCCTCGCCTAGCCCTGATCATCCTCCGTCTCACCATGATCGAGCACCGTTGTCCTGCAACCATCAAAGACAAGGAAAACCCATCACATGGCAATGTCCAAAAAGATATCCTTAATTAAATTATTAACGCTCAGAAGATCTGGTGCTACCACCCCCAGGCCGGTAGCACCGCTCCTACTACAACGCCTGAAATACACCCTCTTTGGAATTTTCACACCAACTAGTTGGACCGGTGCTACCGCCCCACTGGTAGCATCGGGCTAACATGGCCAGTAGCACCAGATTGCCTGAAGCCCAAAAAACACCCTCTCAGGTTTTCCCATGCCGCATTGGGGCCCGATGCTACCGCCCGACCGGTAGCACCGCACTACCATGGCCGGTAGCACTGGAAAAGGAAACCAAATATCAAATCGCTTCAAATTGAAAATCCATTACAAATCAAACTCAATTCCAAGGTAAACTAAGCTCAATTTAGTCAAATACTCATCACAAATATGGATAGACCTCCACATGGTCTTTCACGGAGGTAAGATTCTACAATCCTGTAAAATTTGACGACCAAACTCAATCGGATTTGAAATATATGAAAATAACAAGGTGCAAAACAATAACATATACTATCTTTTACTGTCAATAAAACTACATTTTTACTGTCTACTACTGAATATGTTACTATATGCTGTATACATAAGCCTTATGATGTAAAATTTATAACATAATATGTACAAGTTTTCAAAAAATTACCATATGTAGTTTAGGAGAGCTTCTACAGTCCTGCAAAATTTGAAAACCAAACACAATCGCATTTGAAAGATATGAAATTGACAAAGCACTAAACACTGAAAAATCACTAATCTTCCGAATTTGTCTCTTTCATATCATTTAGCTAAAATTGATTTTGGTCTTCAAATATTCGAGGGTTGTATAATCTCACCTCCCCTATCTATAATATTTTTTAAAGAATTTTTCAAGATGTGTACTTATGGTTTTCATGAAAAAGAATTTAGTTCTATTTGTCGGACCTGCAATAAAATATTTGAAAAATTATCAAAACATTATCACACGTAGTAGAGGTGAGCTTCTACAATCTTGCAAAATTTGAAGACCAAACTCAATCAGATTTGAGAGATATGAAAATAACAGACTGCCAAACAATAGTAGATACTATCTGTTACTCTAAAAAAATAACATTTTACTGTGAAAAATTCTAAAAAAAAATTACCACAAGTAGGGGAGGTAAGATTCTATAACCTTGTAAAATTTGAAGACCAAACTCAATCATATTTGAAATATATAAAAATAAAAAGTGACAAATAGTAGTATATATTACCTTGTACTATCGAGAAAACCACATTTTACTATCTCTGGTGAATGTGTTACTATATGTTTGATAGAGCGTAAAATTTATGATGTAAAATTTATATAATATCATATATATATATATATATATATATATATATATATATATATATATATATATATATATATATAGTTTTCAAAAATCTCAAAAATTACCATATGTAGGGTATATTAGCTTCTACAGCTCTGCAAAATTTGAAGACCAAACTTAATTGCATTTGAAAGATAAGAAATTGCAAAGCACTAAACAGTGAAAAATCACTAGTCTACCAAGTTTATCTTTTTTATATCTTTCAGATGATATTTATTTTAATCTTGAAATTTTATAGAGTTGTATAATCTTACCTCCCCTATCTATAGTAATTTTTTGAGAAATTTTGAAAGTGTGTACTTATGGTTTTCATGAATAAGAATTAAGTTCGGTTTGCCAGACCTACAGTAAAATATTTGAAAAATTCTTAAAAATTATGACACGTAGGGGAGATGAGCTATTACAACCTTGCAAAATTTGATGACCAAAGTCAATCATATTTGAGAGATATCAAAATAACAATGTGGAAAGCAGTAGCATATACTAACTTTTGCTATAAAAAAATAATATTTTACTTGGAAAAATTCTAAAAAAAATTTGTCACACCGTAGGGGCAGTAAGATTCTATAACTATGTAAAATTTGAAGACTAAACTCAATTAGATTTGAAATATATGAAAATAACAAAGTAGTAAACAGCAGCATATACTACGTTTTAATGCCTATTACTGATGTGTTAATATATGTTATATACAACAGTCTTATGATGTAAAATTTATGAAAAATATATGTACAAATTTTTAAAAAAATCTCAAAAAATTATCATATGTAGGGTAGGTGAGCTTCTACAGGCTTGCAAAATCTGAAGACCAAACTCAAAAGCATTTGAAAGATATGAAATTGACAAAGCACTAAACAGTGAAAAATCACTAGTCTACTGAATTTGTCTTTTTCATATCTTTCATCTGATATTGATTTTGGTCTTTAATATTTTTTAGGATTATATAATCTTACCTCCATTATATATAGTAATTTTTTGAGAATTTTTAAAGATGCGTACTTATGGTTTTCATGAATATGAATTTAGTTGTATTTATCGGATCTGCAATAAAATATTTAAAAATTCTCAAAACATTACCACACATAGGGAAGGTGAGTTTCTACAACCCTGCAAAATTTGAAGACCAAACTCAATCGGATTTGAGAGATATCAAAATAATAAAGTGTCAAACAACAGCATATACCAACTTTTACTGTCAAAAAATAACATTTTACCATGAAAAATATAAAAAAATTAACACACATAGAGGAGATAAGATTCTATAGCTCTGTAAAATTTGAAAACCAAAATTAATTGGATTTAAAAGATATAAAAATAACAAAGTGCTAAACAACAACATATACTACCTTTTACTATCAAGAATACTACATTTTACTGTCTATTACTCAATGTGTTATTATATCCTATGTAAAGCTGTTTTCTAACACTTCATTTCAATATGGTAATATCTGGTGTAATAGCTAGTCACATGTCATTTGTTTGAATAGTAAAATGCAATATATCCAGTGTTTTCTAAAGTTCATAAAAAACACATGTATATATTTTAAGAAATTCTCAAAAATATTACTATATGTAGAGGAGGTGAGATTCTACAATTCTGAAAAATTTAAACACCAAAATCAATCTAATTTGAAAGTTATGGCTAAATCAAAAAAGAAAGAGTTATGTACAAATAAGAAGTAGCATTTATTAGTTATTTACTAGTTGGGTTTAGTTCACTAGATAGACGTGCTAATTTATTGCTTGCTAATTAATGCCACGAAGTGAGCTCAGTAAGTATGGAAAATTGGCTGGTGCTTATAATAAGCTATTCTAACACAGATGTATTCTAAGCGCTAGCCAGTATTGCAGTTCGACTGAGCCCACGCATGTCATTAATTAGTCTGAACCCGAACCTGTTCATGGAGGTGTAAATCATTGACATGAATATGAATCATTGCTTGATTGTATGATTGATCATTGGTCATGCATGCATGCACGTGTTACATGATTAATTGTTCAATTAACGTTTTCTCTACATACAGTAAAAAACAATAAAGAACATGTTTTCTCTACATACAGTAAATAGATATGTTGAGATAGTATTGTTACAAGTATGAAATAGTAATCAAGTCAATATTTGATGCTATTTGCTGCTTTTTCCTCATATGTTAGACTATGTAACAGATTTTACTATCTGTACATAGATTGTACTATCTATAGTAATAGTTTTTACTATCAATTCGTATGGAGTTTAGTGGCGAGAATTATATCACTATGTGGATGTCATTATCAGCAAGCTAATGGTGAAAACTAATCGTAAATCTAAGCTACCAATAAAAAGATATAGCTAAATAAAAGGTAACAAGATTCATGTACAAATAAGAGACATATTTTTTAGTCGGTTAGGCTTGTGTGTATTTCTAGTTTGTACAGGAATCTGTTTTCTTTGATTTAACCATAACTTTCAAACAAGATTGATTTTTTCTTTCAAATTTTATATGGTTGTAGAATCTCACCTCCACTACTTATGGTAAATTTTTGAATTTTTTTTAAAAACTTGTACATATATTTTTTATGGACTTTATATGATAAAAGTGGTTTACTGCCAAATATGCAAAATTTTACTTTGAACAGATGTATAACGATTCTCATTTGATTTTATCATCTATTATAGTAATATTTACTTTCATCCATATAAAAATTTACTACTAGCGACTGTTCTTTGTTCCTAAGCATGCATGCAGAATAGAAGCGGTAGTAGCTTGATGTGTGCCGAGGACTTCACGTTGAAGTGATTGCTGATTAGCAGGCTCGGTAGCATGTAGTTATGTACTGGGTGGAAGAAGACGCGAAGGACTAAATCTATATATACATAATAGCGAAATGAATTGTTGCCTATAGATTTTATTATCATAAAGTGGGTTCGCCAGTAAAAAAATCATACAGTAGGTTCAACTTGTAATGCTTTTCAGTAGTAAATTGATGCTTTATTTAGTAGTAAAATTTAATTTATGTGACATTTATTAGTGAGACTTATATCATATCGTTCCTCTCGTCGTTAGTAATTTACTAGTAAAATTTGTTCATCAATCAGAGCTGTGAATACAAAGTTATGGCTAAAAGAAAGAAAAAACATATTTGTGTACAAACTAGTAAACACATTATCTAGTCAGTTGGGCACGTTATGTTTCAACTAGTAATACGTTTGAGCAGTAACATTACACCATGACACAAATATAGCGACAGACGTCTGTCGGGAAAGGTTGATGTTCAATGTCGAACAATCTGTCGGTAATTCCTTGAGACAGATTATATGTCGGTAATTCGTTGATTACGAACAAATGATCTGTCGGCAATACTGAGAACTTATAGGGTCGAACTGTCTATCGGTAGTAGTATTTACTCGGTCAAGCAGTCTGTCGGAAAAGATTGATCTGTCCCGCCAAAATCGCTGGTTTGCGCAGGCTGGGCCAAACTTCGCTACTTTACCCTAAACCCTAACTTGGATGGGCAGTATACACAGTCGGCCGGATCCCCATCGTCTCCATGAGGCGTGCGTCTCCACAGCGCAGCCCGCCGCCGCCCCAACCCCCAATCGCCGCCACGAGCTCCGCCCCCTCCCCCTCCACATCGTCGCCACCAGCAGCGCCCACTGCCCCAAATTGCCGCCCCAGCACCGGCCCAGTAATACTACAAAGCTTTTAGAAAACTTACCTTCTTGCCCTTGGAAAACTCTCCCTAATCCAGGCCACTTAGCCAATTTATGGGCCCTAGCTCTCCTCCCCAAAAATGTGAGTCATTCTTTTTCCCAAGTCTTGGCTCCTTGCTTTGCCCCCGCCGACTCCTGTGCCAAGCCCTGCCGACTCCTCCGGTCTCCCTCCCATTCGGCGCCTCCTGGACTCCCTCTGCCGCCCTTGTCTCTTTCCCTCCAATCGGCAAGAAGAGCAAGAATGAAAGCAGAGAAGAAGAAGAGCAAAGAAGAGAGCAAGCGCAGCAAGAGCAAGAAGCAAGCAGCAGCACAACTCGGCGAGCCCTAGCTGCTCCGGCGCCTCTGCCGGCGGGCGAGCTGCCCTCCGGCCGGCAGCAACCCCCAAGGCAGCCCTACCTCGACTCCTCCCTCCCTTTCCTCCTTGAGTCAGATTTGAGGTAAACCCTAGGTCTTTGGGGGATTTTATTTCTTGCATGTAAGGTGTTTGATCTAATGCCCAGCTAGGATCCTTGTATTTGAGATGCATTTAGTTGAGGGATTTGGAGTCTAGAGTGTTTTTTGGAGGTTCCTGCTTGAGCTGAATTCTGTCCCTCTGTTTGGACGGCAAATTGAAAATTCTTCAAGCATTTCCTGGGGGTCCGGCTATATAAAAAGTTGTAGATAATCGAATTACCTTTCAATAGAGACCGAAATCACTAAGTTTCGTTCATCCGTCTAAAAGTTATGACTGTTTTGCTCGGGGCTGTCCAGAATGAGCCGAGTGGTTGGTACCCTCTGTTCTTCATCGATCTGGGAACAGCTGGTGCATTGGCCAAGGGAATGGCTATGTTATTCTTGTAGTTTATTCCCTTTCAGTCGTTTCGAGTATAAGAACACGAAAATCCGTTGAGCCAATCAAAAGTTACGCTATTTAGAAGTCTCGGTGCTGAAATTTGAAATCTGCAGCGTGCTCCACCTTTCGGTTGGGGATTTGTGTTTGATTTGGAGGTCCTCGAGGTATCTCCCGCATGATTGACTTTGTGATAGCTGTAGGTCATTCTCTTATGGTTGATTAGGAGCTGAGTTCACTCCTTTTGGTTAAGCGAATTGAAAGTTTTGCTTATTGGATCGCTGCTGTCCCGGTTGGACAGATTTCTAGTTTTCAGGTTTTCAGAGGGTCGTGTAGAATCGTGGTTGTCCTGAGTTGTTGTGGTTAAATGGTTGGCATGATTTTAGTGGGTTATGCCTATTTGCAGGTGGTGTGACCCGGGAGTGCCGTCAACTTCTCGCCACACTGTTTCAAGAGGTTTAAGGCAAGTGCGTTGTAGTGGTTGTGGCTTAGGTGGCCATTATGTTTTTTTTTGCAATATTACCGTTACCCTTGTGATGCATTTATATTGTCAGGTTTGATTTTGCAGGCGATATGATGAATGAGAATGGTTCAATGGTTATGCTATTATTTAAAACAAGTTTATATGCAAGTGTAACCCGTATATCTCTTATACGGTATCTAGTTGATTGCTTGCGTTATGTATATGCTTACGCTATGGATTTCATTCGTGTTTATAAGCACGTCTAGTAAGGTAACTGCCTTTTGATGAAAAGGGTAATTAATCTGATACGAGTCCATCGTTGTTTGAACGTGTTATGATTTGTTTGATGAACTTTATATGCCTTGCCATCATGAAATTATGCTGCATCCCTGGATTGATTGTTATGTGCGATGTTTAATGAATTTCGTCTAGATGACGTGATGATATCTTGCTAAATTTTACTTTCATATTCCGGTTCTCTAGTTGGTAGGCTAGTGAGAATACTGAAAGTATGGGATTGGATTGCGAAAATGATTTGATTTATGATCAAGATTGATGGAATTAGTAATTACTCGAGAATTGGTGATGTGAGTATGATTATGAGCATTGAGACTGTGATTTGAGTGTTGAGAATGTGATTATGTGCGTCGAGGATGTGATTAGGAGTGTTGAGAATGTGATTATGAGTGTTGAGAATGTGAATGGAAATTTCTGGATGTGAGAAATGAATGTAGTTCGCAAATTTGTTGTGTCATTTGCATTTGTGCATTCATGATGGAAGAGGCGACCCATTCTGATGCGGGCCTCTGTGCTCACATGTAGTGAGTACGAAAGTCCTACCTCGTAGTCCCGTATACGTGGTTGTACGGGAGCGAGTCAGTAAGAGTAGGCGCCCTCCACCACGGGGTGGAAGGGGAATGAGAGGTGCACACCGACGGTGTGCACTCGCCATACCGATATCGCTAAAAGAGGAAATGAGACATGCATGACGCATCATATGCATGAGAAATTGTGAAATGGGATTCTGCTTTTGTATGGCATATTTGCATCTGTATTGCATTGACAATGATGAATCATATTTAATGAGTTGATTGTGATGTATGGATATGAGATTCTGCTTTTGTATGGCATATTTGCATCTGTATTGCATTGACAATGATGAATCATGTTTAATGAGTTGATTGTGATGTATGGATATGAGCTTCTTCTTTTGTATGTTTTGTGCACTTGAGCATGAAAGCATAAACGCATTCCATTCCATTGTGTGTTGCAATGGATAAATGGGATTGATAGGAATGGGAAGAACAGGTTGAGGTTTGAGGCGTGGACTCATCCAGAAATGTTTAGTGAGGCGGAGGTAAGTTTTGTTACTTTTTCGAGTTGGTTGCGGTAGGTGGAGTCAATTACTGCTTCTATTCCTGGATGTTCTCAGTTAGGTAATGATTATGGTAAATGATGGAGTAATCGTGCTCTTATGTTTTGTATCTTTTATGAATTCAACTGCCTTCATTTATTTACGAATGCCAATTAAAGAAACAGTTACTCTATGTTTTGAAGTAGCTGTATTTTAGTTTAATTTCTTACTTTGTCTACTTGTTGCACTTTGCTGAGTCTTGGACTCACGCTTGGTTGTTTCCTGTTTTAGGTACCTTGAAGCTGTCTCGCCGGGATGGGAATAGTGGCACACACACGACTTTGGTCATTAATTCATTTACTGTCCCATAAAGTTTGGTTGTATCTAAGTGGTTGTAATATATTAGCCGTAGTTGCGTAGTTTGCTAATTGTAGATTTGGTGATGTGATTGATTTTCTAAGGACCTACTAGAATGTGTCATCCTGGAAAGGGGTGTTTGGTATATATTATAACTGCAATGTTTTCTGTCTGCTGAGTGGATGTCCTATTTTCTAGAGAGGTCATGCCGAAATTTTATAAATTTCGGTGACTTAGTTTTAAAACGGTTTTAGAATTTAGCGCTTGGTTGCAGTCAAATTAGTGAAAGTATTAGGATGTTATGTCTTCCTCGGTAATTCTCAGTCCAATTGATTTTTTTTGTTGTGGAGAATTATCGTGTGTGGGTAACCCCTTTGGATATGTGTGGGTCCGAGGGGTGTCGCTAGTGAAGCAGGATTTTGGTAGCATCCGGGGCGCGTTGGCGTTGGGGTGTTACAGTTGGTATCAGAGCGGGCTTCAGGTCCGTGGTGTTTAAATGTAGTGATTAATTCTAGAATGAATTAAAAATTTTGCTGTATGAAGGCAGAAACATGGTTCAGGTTGAACCTTTAAACTGTGGCCCTAGGTTAATACCCGTAAAACTTGATGTAGAAGGATGAATTAATCTAAAATTTGACACACTCTGATGCACAATTGGAAGGGGATGGGATATCATTGCATTGTGTTGCAATACTTAATTTTGTTATTGATGCTATGTTGATACTTGTGATTATGTTATTTGTTAGTTCGATAAGGCTATGGTAGTATTTACCGTTACGCTTTTGAAGTGGTAGACTGCTTAGAGGGGTTCGGTGAACTCCGTGTGCCGAAGAGATTTTGGCCTTGTCGTATAGCCGTGTTGGTCGGTGTGGCGCTTGAAAGCCAAACCCGGATCCATAATCCCGGTGAGGATAGTTCCAATTCCTTTGCCGTAAATTGGAGAGCAATCAATTTCTTGTTTTGTGGTTGAGAAACTCGTGTTGGTAACTCTCTCTTGCCGGGGGAGCTTTGTGATTTATTTGTGTTTTGGAGTTTGTGGTCAGGACAAGGGTTGACTCTTGTCGTGCGGTAAAGTGAAGAGTATCGTTTTGCACCTCTTTGGTTGCTTTGCGTAGAAAGTTATGGATTCCTTCTTGTGTTGGTTGTTCTCCTAGTTTAAAAAAGAGTTGTTGTACTTCTGCTTTAGATGGGAGAATTAATGGAGTAAGTTTCCGGGCTTTGACTCATTTGGTCATTTTGGGTTTAAGTCAAAAAAAGGGGGTTGTGGTGTTGCGCCTTGTTGCTTGAGGGCGGGGAAAGGCATGGAATTTCCGTGCTGTTATTCTCCAAGTTGAAGTTTTGGATTTGGGGCTTTAAATGGAAAAGTGTTATTCGATCGATTCGCTTTTCCTTTCCGTGAGTTGATTTGTGTAACTCCGTTTTTTCGTGGAATTTTGGAGTTTGATAATTGGTTTGGAGTTTTGTTGAATGGCATGGCTTGAGCCCTATCATTTTCTAAGTCTTTTGAGAGTCGAGCTTCTTTGGAAGTTTTCGTTGGCTTTTCTGGAAAGGAAAAAAAATTCGGTAGCTAGAGTAAGTTGTGGGTGATTGAAGATCTTCCCGTAGAGGATTAGTAGAATATTTGTGTTGTTGGGTGTAACATCCCCAATTTCGGGTTTCTGCTAAAAGCTAATTTAAAATTGATTAATTTTAAAATTTGGTTTTTCATCGGTGTTATATTTAACCTGGCATCCTTATCCATCCGAAATTGATGTTCAATTTTTGATCGTCCGAAAAATCAAGATTCCAATTCCGGTCCTTATTCGAAATTTCACCCGAGTTCCAAAATACTCTAAAAATCTCGAAACCTATTGCATTAGGTTCCAAATATTCTAAAATGATTTTGGGAATTGTTCCAAGATTTTTAGAATCTATTTGTTATTTTATCTCTCGCGGTCTTTCATCAAATTCATTTTATTCGTTCCGGAATAATCTAAATTCCAAAATTCATCAAAATTCAGTGAAACCAATTTTATTGGGTTCAAAATAATCTCTAGTATTTTTATGAATTTTTTCAGGATTTTTAGATCATTCTTACTATTTTATTCCTCGCGCTTTTGTCTCTTCATTTCTTCCAACCAATAATACAGCGACACGTGGTAGTATTGTTCACCTTCTTCCACCTCCAGCCAGGCTAACTTCCAGAGAGTACGTTTCATGGCTTTCCAACTTCAAACTCTCATAACTTCTCATTTCCTCCACCAAATCATGCATGGATGGATCCGTTGCGAAGAGGGAGATGAGGAGAACCGATTTTTCATGACCATTCATCTTTTAACCCGCCGGAATTTGATTAAATGCGCAGAAATCGAAACGCACTCAAACTTCAATAACTCAGCGGTTTCTCAACGAAACGACGAGCTTCCACTTCTCAAATGTGCGTATCAACGTCCTCTACCCCGTGCTCACCTTGCCCCATTGTTCCTATGCTGTTCCCTTCTCCAAAACTCACGAAAACCGACGCCCGGCGTCCTCCAAAGACACCGGTGAGCCATCTCTTGCTCCGGTGAGTTTCTTGACAAATCAACCGCGTCACTTTGTGCCCCTTGCTTCCAAGAACACAACCAATCAATTGGATTTGATTTTCGTTGCAGTTTGACCCCGGATTTCGAGTTTGTTCGTCGTCGGCCGTCGCTCCGTTCGTCATCGATTCCTTCCAATCCGGTAACTTCTAGCGCAATTCCTTTTAGCCGTAGAATCACCTTGTCATTCTCTACGCAATGCTCTCTTTCGTTTCGCGAAAATTTGAGTTTTTGTGCGGATTTGACCGTCGTGCCGCCGACCCCTTTTTCGCCGTCGTGGTTCGTCGCCAGAGTCATTGTCTCGGCCATCTCGCCACCGCCTTCATCGCCTCGCGTCGCCTCACCCGCCAGACCCCACCGGCCGCCGCTTGCCCTCTGCCGCCTGTGGTCATGGACGCCATACCAGGCTCATCGCCGCCCTGGCCGCGGCTCTCCCGCCATCCGGCGGTCTTGCCGCCTGCGCCGCCGCCGCAAGCTCCCCTCCCATGACCCCGGCGGCGAAGTTCCCTTCCTGCGTGTCCTCTTTTCCTTGGCCGGCTCCTCCATTGATCTCCCCCATGGCCATGCGTTTCTTCATTGCGTTTCCTCTGTTACAGCCACATGAAGAAGATGCCTAGACTCAATGACAGGTGGGCCCCAAGTGCAAGTGAGTGAGGAAATCAGGAAATCCAGGAAAAAGAAAAGATTCCAAAGAATATTCCTCAGTTTTCCAATTTTTAGGATTTTTAGAATTCAAACAATTGTTTCTCCTCCGTCGTAACTCCGAATCGAATGATTCCAATTCCTAAATTCATCTAAATTCATCCTCTATCTGCCAGTATTTTTATTATAATTTTTGGTGCTGTTAAAATTTATTTTATTCTTTTGTGTCGTTCCATTTTGCGCGTAGCCGAAGACGTTGCCGTCGCCGCCGAGGACGATCTCCATTTCCAGACCGACGTCCCACTATCCCGCTGCGAAGGCAAGTCTCCTTGACGCACATTGATCCTATGGTTTGCAAATGTTTTACAAAAGTTTTATAACATGCATTGCTATTTATATAAAGATGATGTTAAATATAGGTTGGTAGTTAATCCGAATTGATAATACCACCTTGATGTTGAAATCCATGTTCATTTGTAACCCTAGGTTGCTGTGATATATCATGATCATATTAGGTTGTGATATATTTTGTTTAGTGCGTTAGATAAGCTTACTTGCGGAATTGGTTAAAATACCTATGGATGGGTTGCTTTGAAAATGTTGTTGAAATGTGTTTTATTGAAATTGTAGCAAAGAGATTGCTGCTGTGATTGCAAAATAAAAATAAAATAAAAATGGTTTAGATTGGGGCGGAATGGTTTGTCAGGCGGGTGCGGATGGAGCACTGGTTCTGGTATGTGAAAGCCGCCCTAATCAATTTAAGGACCGACGCTTATGACTGCCCATTCTAAGCATTACCGTGCAACCACATGTCAAATGGGCTCTAACCTGGCTGAATAATTTGTAGAAACCTAACTTAGACTCACCGGGTGGTGGAGTGTGGGTGCTGGATGGAGGCAGGTCGTATTTTCCCACACGGCGCAAGAGGGGGCTTCTATACTGGGCGGATGGAACCCTAATAGCGGTGAAACCTCAGCGGGTGAGTCGGGTTAGGCGTATACATTATAAGGGCCTTGTCATGATCTCTCTGCCGACACACCAAAGGAAGTGTGTTCATAGCGCTTGGCATTAAAGAGATGATCATGTCTTGTGGGTAAAGCTGTACACCTCTACAGAGTTAAAACTATTCGAATAGCCGCGCCTACGGTCAAGGGCAAAGCGAAGAATGCTTTCATACTGGTAGACTTGGTTTTGGTTTTAAAAAGAATAACTGATGTTTTGTTTTGGGATTCAGGAGTAGATGGAACTCTCGGATGTTTATTTGGCAGATTGAGCCAATCAGGTAGATGGAACCTGTTTTGATCATGACGGATAGAGTCATGAGTTGGTTTACCTTAATCTTTTTAACTGTGCGGATAGAGCCTTTATACTAGTGACGGTGGATAGAACCTTCACTAGAATATTAAATAATTCAAATGTTAAAATAAATGTTAAAATGTGCATTGTGAAAATTATTATTATGTATGGTTTGATAAAACTTGGCTTTATGCAAAAGAACCCTATTAAGCCTTTCCTTAGAAAGCCCTACATGTTGCATTTTCCCAGACTTGCGGAGTACGTTTGTACTCACATGCTACACTCAATATGAATCACAGAAGCTTTCGAAGCTGCCGTGGACGACTACGACTTCTACATGTGAAGATCTGACAAAGGCCATCCGGAGTACTAGGACGCGTTCCCCAGTCAATTGCCTGTGGTAAATTGATGGGTCATCCCGTGTTGGAGTTTATTGTTTTTATTTTGTTGCTTCCGCTGTAAGACTTTATGTCTTGTAATAATTGGCCATAAGGCTGGTACTCTGTTATTTTTATTTATGTTATTATTCGCACTTGGCTATGATTCATCACTGTTTGACTGTGTGTACTAGCTACTGATCTGGGACTAGTACAGAAATACACAGGAGGTTCCGGATGGTAAATCTGGGGTCTCACATTGGGTTAAGGTGGTCGACCCTAATTGGATAAATGGCAAGCAGTATTTTGTGGGTCAGGGTGATCCACGATTATGCGTGGAAAGCTAGAAATGGTGTTTGCGTAAAGTTATAAATGATTGTGTTAAGAAAGTAATTACAAGTTTGGTTGAGGAGCTTGTTAAATAAGTTGATGGGGTTCAATTGTCTAAAGCATTGGAATCGTAGATAGTTGATCTTTGTATTCGTCATATGATTGACGGATAGGAATTTTGGAGGGTAAGTTAATTGGGATAAAAATTTCAACCTGTTTTCTTTGATGAATTAATGGGGTAGAATTTACTTAATGTCGGTGAAAATGTTTCCGAACGCGGATGTAATTAATCGAAAGGATAAATACTGGAGAAAGTGATTCAAGGAAGAGTAGTTATGAAATTCTTGCCAAGTCTTGTTGGTGTTTCCCTAAGGCGCTAAGTGTGAGCATTGAAACCTCTATTGTTAAAGGTGCATGTATTTTAGAGATAATGGGATGTAGGATGAACTTAGGTTTAATTACATACGGAAATGGGGTTGTCGGTGTAATTATTTGGAAGGTTGCCTTTTGTTTAAGGCACTTTGTTTGGAGTGCAATTGAAATTGCCATATGAGTTGTGTTTCACCAAGTGGTGGGGAAAGTGGTTAGTTCTGTAAACAATTGAGTATTCGCTGATTGTTCTTTCGTCGGTTTCTGGTTTTGCCTTCTTGGGATGAAGGCAAAGAAGACGAGTTTAGTGTCGTCTTAGACCTGGTTGTGAGGACTGAGGTTTTGTGTCTTTGTAAGAGTAAAGGATATGTGATCTCGTTGTTTTGCTTGTTTGGGAGGATCATTTTGATCGCGTTGTCCCTAAGTTGTGTGAGACTTTGTCGTTGGTGGGCTAGGTGGAATCAGTCGCTAAATGCATTGTTTTCTTGAGTTTGTCGGAACCCTCGGTTTTATGGGTTAGACTCAATGTGGGTCAGTCGGAAATGGATGGTTCGGTTGCAAACCTTTTCGTTGAGTGATTGTCTCGTTGTATGAGACAAGTTTGAAAGAAGGTCAAGTTCGATTTTGAGTTATGAGGGAATTTAATTGTTGCCCTGTGGGGCTAATCAATTCAATAGTAAAGGATGATTTTTGATCCTGTTGAAAGGATAAAAGTCGTGTTTTGATTGCTAGAGGATCCCAACGTTAATTGGTTAGAAATAGTGGTATATTCGGTTTGGTCAGAAGTTGTTAATGGTTATGTGGCTATAAAGGTTAACTATTGAGGCGAATTGTGAACTAGGGTTTCCTTTGTTCTTTTTGGATGATTTTGCTTTACCAGTTGATTCCCGTTGTTCTTGTTGGAGTTCTTGTGGTGTTCAGAATTCGAGGTCGAATTCTGTTAAAGGGGGGAAGAGTGTAATACTGCAAAGCTTTTAGCAAACTTACCTTCTTGCCCTTGGAAAACTCTCCCTAATCCAGGCCACTTAGCCAATTTGTGGGCCCTAGCTCTCCTCCCCAAAAATGTGAGTCATTCTTTTTCCCAAGTGCTGGCTCCTTGCTTTTGCCCTGCCGACTCCCTGTGCCAAGCCCCTGCCGACTTGTGCCAAGCCCCTGCCGACTCCCTCCAGGTCTCCCTCCCATTCGGCGCCTCCCCTGGACTCCCTCCTGCCGGTGCCCTTGTCTCTTTCCCTCCAGTCGGCAGCAAGAGCAGCAGAGCAAGCAGCAGCAAGGGCAGCAGCAACTCCGGCGAGCCCTGGCTGCTCCGGCGCCTCTGGCCGGCGGCGAGCTACCCTCCGCCGGCAGCAACCCCCCAAGGCAGCCCTACCTCGACTCCTCCCTCTCTTTCCTCCTTGAGTCAGATTTGAGGTAAACCCTAGGTCTTTGGGGGATTTTATTTCTTGCATGTAAGGTGTTTGATCTAATGCCCAGCTAGGATCCTTGTATTTGAGATGCATTTAGTTGAGGGATTTGGAGTCTAGAGTGTTTTTTGGAGGTTCCTGCTTGAGCTGAATTCTGTCCCTCTGTTTGGACGGCAAATTGAAAATTCTTCAAGCATTTCCTGGGGGTCTGGCTATATAAAAAGTTGTAGATAATCGAATTACCTTTCAATAGAGACCGAAATCACTAAGTTTCGTTCATCCGTCTAAAAGTTATGACTGTTTTTCTCGGGGCTGTCCAGAATGAGCCGAGTGGTCGGTACCCTCTGTTCTTCATCGATCTGGGAACAGCTGGTGCATTGGCCAAGGGAATGGCTATGTTATTCTTGTAGTTTATTCCCTTGCAGTCGTTTCGAGTATAAGAACACAAAAATCCGTTGAGCCAATCAAAAGTTACGCTATTTAGAAGTCTCGGTGCTGAAATTTGAAATCTGCAGCGTGCTCCACCTTTCGGTTGGGGATTAGTGTTTGATTTGGAGGTCCTCGAGGTATCTCCCGCATGATTGGCTTTGTGATAGCTGTAGGTCATTCTCTTATGGTTGATTAGGAGCTGAGTTCACTCCTTTTGGTTGCTTAATCGAAAGTTTTGCTTGTTGATCGCTGCTGTCGGTTGGACAGATTTCTAGTTTTCAGGTTTTCAGAGGGTCGTGTAGAATCGTGGTTGTCCTGAGTTGTTGTGGTTAAATGGTTGGCATGATTTTAGTGGGTTATGCCTATTTGCAGGTGGTGTGACCCGGGAGTGCCGTCAACTTCTCGCCACATTGTTTCAAGAGGTTTAAGGCAAGTGCGTTGTAGTGGTTGTGGCTTAGGTGGCCATTATGTTTTTTTTTTGCAATATTACCGTTACCCTTGTGATGCATTTATATTGTCAGGTTTGATTTTGCAGGCGATATGATGAATGAGAATGGTTCAATGGTTATGCTATTATTTAAAACAAGTTTATATGCAAGTGTAACCCGTATATCTCTTATACGGTATTTAGTTGATTGCTTGCGTTATGTATATGCTTACGCTATGGATTTCATTCGTGTTTATAAGCACGTCTAGTAAGGTAACTGCCTTTTGATGAAAAGGGTAATTAATCTGATACGAGTCCATCGTTGTTTGAACATGTTATGATTTGTTTGATGAACTTTATATGCCTTGCCATCATGAAATTATGCTGCATCCCTGGATTGATTGTTATGTGCGATGTTTAATGAATTTTGTCTAGATGACGTGATGATATCTTGCTAAATTTTACTTTCATATTCCGGTTCTCTAGTTGGTAGGCTAGTGAGAATACTGAAAGTATGGGATTGGATTGCGAAAATGATTTGATTTATGATCAAGATTGATGGAATTAGTAATTACTCGAGAATTGGTGATGTGAGTATGATTATGAGCATTGAGACTGTGATTTGAGTGTTGAGAATGTGATTATGTGCGTCCGAGGATGTGATTAGGAGTGTTGAGAATGTGATTATGAGTGTTGAGAATGTGAATGGAAATTTCGGATGTGAGAAATGAATGTAGTTCGCAAATTTGTTGTGTCATTTGCATTTGTGCATTCATGATGGAAGAGGCGACCCATTCGATCAAGGGCCTCTGTGCTCACATGTAGTGAGTACTGAAAGTCCTACCTCGTAATCCCGTATACGTGGTTGTACGGAGCGAGTCAAGAAGAGTAGGCGCCCTCCACCACGGGTGGAAGGGAATGAGAGGGTGCACACCGACGGTGTGCACTCGCCATACCCCAGATATCGCTAAAAGAGGAAATGAGACATGCATGACGCATCATATGCATGAGAAATTGTGAAATGGGATTCTGCTTTTGTATGGCATATTTGCATCTGTATTGCATTGACAATGATGAATCATATTTAATGAGTTGATTGTGATGTATGGATTTGAGATTCTGCTTTTGTATGGCATATTTGCATCTGTATTGCATTGACAATGATGAATCATGTTTAATGAGTTGATTGTGATGTATGGATATGAGCTTCTTCTTTTGTATGTTTTGTGCACTTGAGCATGAAAGCATAAACGCATTCCATTGCATTGTGTGTTGCAATGGATAAATGGGATTGATAGGAATGGGAAGAACAGGTTGAGGTTTGAGGCGTGGACTCATCCAGAAATGTTTAGTGAGGCAGAGGTAAGTTTTGTTACTTTTTCGAGTTGGTTGCGGTAGGTGGAGTCAATTCATCGCTTCGCTCTCGGATGTTCTCAGTTAGGTAATGATTATGGTAAATGATGGAGTAATCGTGCTCTTATGTTTTGTATCTTTTATGAATTCAACTGCCTTCATTTATTTACGAATGCCAATTAAAGAAACAATTACTCTATGTTTTGAAGTAGCTGTATTTTAGTTTAATTTCTTATTTTGTCTACTTGTTGCACTTTGCTGAGTCTTGGACTCACGCTTGGTTCTTTCCTGTTTTAGGTACCTTGAAGCTGTCTCGCCGGGATGGGAATAGTGGCACACACACGGCTTCGGTCATTAATTCATTTACTGTCCCATAAAGTTTGGTTGTATCTAAGTGGTTGTAATATATTAGCCGTAGTTGCGTAGTTTGCTAATTGCAGATTTGGTGATGTGATTGATTTTCTAAGGACCTGCTAGAATGTGTCATCCTGGAAAGGGGTGTTTGGTATATATTATAACTGCAATGTTTTCTATCTGTTGAGTGGATGTCCTATTTTCTAGAGAGGTCATGCCGAAATTTTGTAAATTTCGTTGACTTAGTTTTAAAACGGTTTTAGAATTTAGCGCTTGGTTGCAGTCAAATTAGTGAAAGTATTAGGATGTTATGTCTTCCTCAGTAATTCTCAGTCCAATTGATTTTTTTTTTGTGGAGAATTATCGTGTGTGGGTAACCCCTTTGGATATGTGTGGGTCCGAGGGGTGTCGCTAGTGAAGTAGGATTTTGGTAGCATCCGGGGCGCGTTGGCGTCGGGATGTTACAGTTGGTATCAGAGCGGGCTTCAGGTCCGTGGTGTTTGAATGTAGTGATTAATTCTAGAATGAATTAAAAATTTTGCTGTATGAAGGCAGAAACATGGTTCAGGTTGAACCTTTAAACTGTGGCCCTAGGGTAATACCCGTAAAACTTGATGTAGAAGGATGAATTAATCTAAAATTTGACACACTCTGATGCACAATAGGAAGGCGATGGGATATCGTTGCATTGTGTTGCAATGCTTAATTTTGTTATTGATGCTATGTTGATACTTGTGATTATGTTATTTGTTAGTTCGATAAGGCTATGGTTGTATTTACCGCTACGCTTTTGAAGTGGTAGACTGCTTAGAGGGGTCCGGTGAACTCCGTGTGCCGAAGAGATTTCGGCCTTGTCGTATAGCCGTGTTGGTCGGTGTGGCAGTTGAAAGCCAGCACCGAAGGATCCATAATCCCGGGTGAGGATAGTTCCAATTCCTTTGCCGTAAATTGGAGAGTAATCGATTTCTTGTTTTGTGGTTGAGAAACTCGTGTTGGTAACTCTCTCTTGTCGGGGGAGCTTTGTGATTTATTTGTGTTTTGGAGTTTGTGGTCAGGACAAGGGTTGACTCTTGTCGTGCGGTAAAGTGAAGAGTATCGTTTTGCACCTCTTTGGTTGCTTTGCGTAGAAAGTTATGGATTCCTTCTTGTGTTGGTTGTTCTCCTAGTTTAAAAAAGAGTTGTTGTACTTCTGCTTTAGATGGGAGAATTGATGGAGTAAGTTTCCGGGCTTTGACTCATTTGGTCATTTTGGGTTTAAGTCAAAAAAAAGGGGGTTGTGGTGTTGCGCCTTGTTGCTTGAGGGCGGGGAAAGGCATGGAATTTCCGTGCTGTCGTTCTCCAAGTTGAAGTTTTGGATTTGGGGCTTTAAATGGAAAAGTGTTATTCGATCGATTCGCTTTTCCTTTCCGTGAGTTGATTTGTGTAACTCCGTTCTTTTGTGGAATTTTGGAGTTTGATAATTGGTTTGGAGTTTTGTTGAATGGCATGGCTTGAGCCCTATCATTTTCTAAGTCTTTTGAGAGTCGAGCTTCTTTGGAAGTTTTCGTTGGCTTTTCTGGAAAGGAAAAAAAATTCGGTAGCTAGAGTAAGTTGTGGGTGATTGAAGATCTTCCCGTTGAGGATTAGTAGAATATTTGTGTTGTTGGGTTAAGGTGGTCGACCCTAATTGGATAAATGGCAAGCAGTATTTTGTGGGTCAGGGTGATCCACGATTATGCGTGGAAAGCTAGAAATGGTGTTTGCGTAAAGTTATAAATGATTGTGTTAATAAAGTAATTACAAGTTTGGTTGAGGAGCTTGTTAAATAAGTTGATGGGGTTCAATTGTCTAAATCATTGGAATCGTAGATAGTTGATCTTTGTATTCGTCATATGTTTGACGGATAGATACTTTTATTCTTTGTGTACTATTCATTTAGTAAGCGTTTACCCCCTTTATCAGGGAAATGCTTCTAGCCATATATATATGTCAACTAACAATTAATCAGCCCATCATTGCTTTGTCTCATAAAATGCTATAGAACGTTCCAACTTACCGGTTTTAATTAGCCTGTGAAGCTGATAAATTTTCAGTTTTTCTAATAGTTTCTTGGTTGTTGATTATAACCATATCACCTATTCTTTTACAGGGGTGTGCAGGAGTGAGACCATCAAAGCTAATCGAGAAAGGAACTTTTGGGGTGTGCAGAATGATGTTGTCCAGTGCTTCTAGAAAGGAATTTTTTTGTGAAGTGGTGGAGATCCAATTAGTGTATAGCCAGCTAGTTATATAGATGGACTAATGGACTTAGAACCGAATGCTACTAGCAATCTTTTGGACAATTAGTGACATATTAAAAAGAGGTGTAGCCCTTGTGATCTTTTGGACAATTAGTGTTGTTACTAGTAATTATATGTGATCTTGGAGTACTGATGGATCTATTATCTATGTAATGCATTCATGTGACCTTTTGGACTATGAGTCTATGGCAATATATATGTTTTCTCTCCATCTGTCGAACTGCATGGAAAAGAAAACCTGAAATCTAAATGATATCATAAATGTATATTACTGATTCATGTAAACAAAAATATGTTGTTGCAATGGTATACATTTTGCTGTCTAACAATTTGTCAGCAAATATTATTTCTCAGGTATTTCTCAGGCAGCACGTCTGTCGGTAAAACTTATCTGTCGCTAAAGATTTGTCTGTCGGTAAATATTTGTCTGTCGGTAAAATTTAGTATCGTGGACAAATTGTCCGTCGGTAATGCTTTGTCTGTCGGCAAAGGTTTTTAACGACATGTCTTTCCCCGGCACACAACTTCTGTCGGTAAATACTTTGCCGACAGACAGACTGACGTTATATATGCCCTTTGCCGACAGACATGTTGTTGTTATATTTGCGTCATGGTGTAGTGTAAATTGATGTTCATACAGCAGTAATTTGATGTTTTATTTCATTGTAAAATTTGATTTATATGACATTTATTAGTGAGAATTATATCATGTTGTTCCTCTCGTCGTTAGCTGGTGAAATTTTCTCATCAATCGAAGCTGCGAATACAAAGTTATGGGTAAAAGAAAGAAAAAAACATATTTGTGTACAAACTAGTAAATGCATATCTAGCCAGTTGGGCATGTTTTGTTTCAACTAGTATTGCGTTTCAGTAGTAAATTAATATTCATACAATAGTAAATTGATGTTTTATTTCGTAGTAAAATTTAATTTATACGACGTTTATTAGTGAGACTTATATCATATTGTTCCTCTCGTTGTCAGTAATCTACTGATGAAATTGATTCGTCAGTCCGAGTTATCAATAAAAAGATATGGTTGAAACAAAGTAAAAACAAATTCAAGAACAAAATAGAAAACGTGTTCTTGACACGTTCTGATTTATCTAGTTAGTACATGTTCTTGGTAATATACACATCAACTTTTTTTTATTATGACACATGATACAGATTATTACCGAATTATATAGCTGTGCGTACGTGGTAGTTTCGGCCGTACGTTGCCGACCGGTTCATTGTACGTTTCGGCCAGCTCGTGAAATAACCTAATCTACGCGTATGCGCAGATTAGCGCTAATGTGTGTATATATATAATCTAAGGGGAGAGAAATCGTTGTTTGTTTGTGATTAGAATCGGCTAGCGTAGCGGCTGCTCCATTCAATCCACCTACTACTTTAGTAGGAGCGCATGCAATTCTTATTCTTTGACCAGCTCAGCTGTTGATTACTGCATTTCGTTACGAGATAAACATTATATTCCCCTTGAAATTAAGAGGACTCGCAGCTCATTTATAAGGGAGATGCTCTAGTCTTGAGTACCTTTGGATTCATGTACGTCAATAAACACGTACGTGGTAAAAGTTTTGTTTTTGCGCTTGCATTTTGGAAATGAAGCAGTCCAGCTCATTCCTGGATCTCTGGTCTCAGGTCTGGTATACGCCTATGATTGACGTACATGATGAAGAACATATGCCACTCACTGCAGGCAGGCACACACAAGCTCGATCGATTTATGCCAAATAATAATGATCGCAAAAAACAAAGGAAAAAAAATGGAAGAAAAGAACTCGAATGGGATCCATGATATGATTGATACATAGCCGGAAGGAAAATAAAATACCCAAACACCCTTGCTTAATTTCTTGAGTGCTTATTGTTCCTAATGGGTCACCATCGCTTCTTCGTCTTCTTTGTTTCTGAGGTGCACCAATGCAAAGAAAAGCGTATGGTAATGTCAGGTGATAACAGGAATATATACTACTCTAGATGGCAATATGAGCACAGTTAAATCCCCTATAACTAGATCGACGGTCTCGTAATTCAAGTGCCTGCATCTGCACAACAGCATGCAACAACAATCTTGAAAAACTGAATTTGTTATGTATGCATGTTGTTCCAGACTTCCAGGCCAGCACAAAACTGATCTGCCGACGGCACAGTAAGCCATTGATATATCAACTTCAAATCTTTCAACTCCCAGTTAAATACATTGTACACTGTACACATTACATTAATTACTACTAACCATTTCCTTGTCTTGCTTCAAAAACAAGGGATAATAGAAAACGCAACTCCAATAGTCATGGACATACTTTCCTCCTTCAGAATAACTGGAATTGTAGTCTACCTCTGCCCAGAAGCTCAAGAATATCATTGAAAATTACAAAGCCGTGTTTTAGCATTTGCACGAGTAATAAGCCCAATAACAATGCAATACAAAAGATTTGGCGCTCCAACTATATGCTGGCCCTAAAATAATGAGAAATCCTAAATACAAAAAGGTGGCATGGATTCTTGTAGCCTCTTCACATGGACAGGAGATCGCTCCTATCTCCATTGGACTTCTGAGCATTTGGAAATCTCAATATAACAGGTATCTTTGAATGATGTAATCACAAATATTTTTACTCCATACTGAAGAAGAACATACCAACCGATGACTTCAGTGATAAAATAGAAAAGGAAGATGCAGTGAATAATTCAGAATTACTATTTCAAAAAGGAATGCACACCATGTCTGCAGCAGCCTGCAAAGTCACATGATCACCCCACTCACAATATCTGTTCAGGTACAGCATGAAAATTTGTTTAGTCAACTTACAAACAAAATGTTGATCAACCCGAGAATTTCATTTCGAAAGAAAAGAGCATACTGTGAGACTTTTTCTAGATAATCACTAGTTGCCGTCGGGACATATCCTTCATATATCTCACGATGGGACTCAAGCTGTGAAACAGAAGCACATCCTAAGTTAGGCATGCTGAAAGCAAAGCAACAGAAACAAACACAAGCATACATCTGAGCTAAAATTTACATCAAACCAAAATTTAACCTTTATCACAAGAAAATAACAAACTGGCCTAGTTTATGACCTGTTGCCTAACAAATTTGTGGTGTTGAGGGTTGCGGTAAAATTGATCAAATAGCCCACGAAACTGAAAAGACAGAGCAAATCAGTTTTCGTAGAAAACATAAGGAAAATCATCTTAAGGAAGTGGCATCAACAAAATAGTGAAAGAGACAATGTAACTAATCTGGCAATTACCATCTCCCTGTACCTTCAGCTCAACTAGATCATAGAGCCGCAACCTGCAGAAGCAGTCTTGTAAAAAAAAAAAATCAGGCAATTGTTTGCAGTGTAATACAATACAAAGCTATAATGTAAAAGTATAACCTGAAAATACAAAGTCTTGATCCTGATGCACCTTCCATCATCGTCAAACACCAGCAGATCGGTTTAGCACTACCAAACTCTGTGTGATCTTACCTCAGCAATGAAGGCCTTGATTAGAGATTAATTAAAGTAAACAAAAACGAACGAACTAATCAATCAACCAGGGCATATAAGAGCAAACATGTGAGATCTGCATCCTGAACAACATCATATGAAACATTTGCATTGATGTGTAATTCATGTGATTAAACTTTTAGAAGATACTGACAACTTTCAAGGCAGAGATAGCGGCAAAATAAGAAGCACCAGTGTGCTCACGACATCAACCGATCACTGCTATATTCCCTAGAAAGCATAATGATAAATCACCAAATAAGCTCATCAGAATATATTTTTCATTCAAAACACCCAAAAATAAACTGGAATGCACAGGCCACGTCTTCAACCAGGATGTGAAAGCCCATATAGTATTTACCATTTTTTATTCCATAAACCCTTTAGAAAAATTTCCAAAATTAGGACACTATTGCACTTTTCTTAGAGCTTAAATGCTAGAAAAAAAAGGTAAGATTAATTTTGTGTAAAGATTTGCTTGAAATGTTTGTATATGTGCAACTCTACTGTATAATTTTTCATAAAAACTCTATGCCCAAATACTGGAAATATAAACAAGAACTACATAAAGTAAAAGTTACGGGCTCTTTTTCTTTACATGTTGTGCTACAGGTTTTGCTTACCTGCTTACCTATATAAGAGAACATAATCAAGTGAACAATATTAACTCTACAAAATTATTTTGAATAGCTCTACATGCAATCAAGTGAATAATGAACACAATAATTTGAAATACATGCAAGCATATGCACAGCTTATATGCAAATAAAAAATAGACATTGCATTCAGCTAGTTAGCACACATAAGACCATGAGATAATTCGCCTTGCTTGCTCCAGATCTATACAACAGCAAGGATATGTTCCTTTCAATCAAATTTGAAGTTTGATGCAAATTATGCTACTAGCCCACACTAGCAACTGTAAAACCAATCTAGGAAAGACATTATATTGACTTGAAAGATTATCTCATTGATACCCAAACCAGTTTACATATGCATTTCGCTCCTTCTGGACTTTGGAGTTTACTACTGCAGAAAAAGAATACAATAAATCCGATAGTAACAAACCTAATCCTTTTAACAAAACTATCCTTAATTCACATCATGATTTTTGAAGTACTGAATTTCTCATGCATTGTCATTGATCCTAGCGAACCTTTTCTGTTAGTCAAATCCACACCTTAAAGGAGTTTTCATATGAAAACGCATTGACCATACAACTCGCACTATCAGTTTGTTTACCTGTGTACTTGTATTCATTACAGGTTTGGATTCATGCACTCAAAGAGGGCAGTCATGGACAATCTTAAAATCCTAGAATTACCACGCACAGTGTCCGCTCTCAACCTTTTTGTTAGTGTACCCTACACCTTCCTGAATCCTAGTCACACCATCAGGAACTTCTCTTCCACAGTTCCATATGCCAAACAGAGATTTCAAGTTGCGCTTGAGGAAAATAAAAAGAACAACGCTAAGACGCTAAGCACCCAACTCATCATGAAATCCTTTACACCCTTATCCAAACACCAACTGACCCACAAACAATAAAAACAAATACAATCATACAAACACAAGAGGTCATATTATTGAAAAGAAGTAAGGGGCAGCATGATTTGACATTATTGCTAGAATAACAACACAATGTAGTGAACGCAATAGGAATTTTTTTTTAAATAATACATTTTTTATTCGAAATTTCAAAAATATACCACCGAGAAAAAAAATCTCAGAAATATACACCTGTCGCCCGTTGGTTGGGCGACAGGGGCCTAAATAGAAAAAATGCAAGGGCGACACGAGGGTGGGCGATGATGTGGGTTTGTGTCGCCCGGCGAAAGAGCGAAAGACCCCGAAACGGGACGTGTCGCCCGGCGAAAGGGCGAAAGGAGTCCGTGTCGCCCGCCGACCAGCGACAGACCGCGACCAACGCGACACGCGGCCATTCCTGAGGGAAATCGTGGGCACTTAAGGGTTAGGGTTTAGGGTTTTCGCAGCCCCGCGGGAGAGGCCTGATCGAGTCCAAAAAATACGAGAAAAATCAAGAGCGACCTACGCAACACGTGCTACTACTTACGTATGGGCGAGATAGTCAGACGTTGCCCCGGCATGAAGTTGCGAAAATCGGAAAAGGCACTCGCGGCCATGAAACCACAGAAATCGTGGCCACTTAAGGGTTTTCGTCGGACCGCGGGACAAGCCGGATACGGGCTGAAAAATACGGGAAAAATCAAGGGCGACCTACGCAACGCGGGCTACCACTTACGTATGGGCGAGATAGCCAGACGTTGCCACGGTAGGAAGTTACGAAAATCGAAAAAGGCACTCGCGGCTATGAAACCACAGAAGTTACGACGTCGGAAAATTTTGAAATTTTTTATGGTGGTTCCTGATAAAGCAGTGATATTACCATAAAATTTCAAATGATTTGAAGATGTGAGAAATTTTTTAAAATTCAAACAATACAACTGTCCTGATAAAACGCTGGCCGACAAGTTTGAACCGAATGAAAAATGAAACAAACCACGTTAGAAAATTTGAAGGGCACATACAGTGAAAATTCAGATGATAAAATAAGCGAGATTAGATTATATTAGAAGGGCATTACAACGGTGACGAAATTGCTTGACGAACTAACTAACGAAAGCAATGTTCGTCATGGTAGAACAAATGATCGTTCAGCCTATCTGGGTACAGCCAGAATGATGTCCAACATTTTCTGCCAGTCCCCGCGCTTCTTGGCCAACATTTTCATCATCCTCCCAAAACTCACCCTGTTCACCGCTTTGGCAAACGATGTCATCGTTGCATTGCTGAACATGCTGTTCATGCCTAGATCCCCAATTTCGTGTCACCAAACTGAGCTCATTTTGAGGTCGATCACTCACCGGTGTCCAATCTGCTGCTTGGAGGCAACATCCTCTCATATGCTCGCACTAAAAGCACCCGATTCCATCCCTTTGCTTTGCCGCCTCACATATGATCTCCACGATGGGGTTCCCTTCAGCTCAACTAGCTCCCAGTAAATAGGGTCGTTTCACATACTACATAGGCAAAATACCTTCAACTCGCACTTCTCTTGTTCCATCCGAAAAGTATAATACAACCATTTCAACACGGAAGCAAATGTGCGCTCCTCGACCCTACTCAAACTTCTGTCCACATACTGCAATGTTACTAAGATCTGCACCCTCCAAACCATGCATTACAACCCCATCTCCATAATAGATTCTAAATGGAAGTTGTTTTGCCATATCTGCGAATCCATTCATTCACCCACGAATTAATTACTTTCCGTTTAAAATACTATGACGTAACATAACTATACCTACATGCTACGAAAATATATATCTAACCTTAAAAAACATCTACATTCCTAATAATTCATATCGATGTACTTATATCTGTAAAAACATGTACATTCATTCCTAACAATATATACATATCGATGAACTTATATCTTAACAAAAAATATACATTCGCAACTACATTACCATCAATATATACCAATATACTCCTTTCCGTAAAAAATATCTAAATTTTCTAAACTACAACTAGTTGTGACCTATCAATTTAACTAAAATTCTCTATTCGTAACCTATCAATTTACCTAGATCTATCCATAACCTATCAATTTACCTACATTTATCTGTAACCTACATCTAAGACTATTTCTAATCTACCACTATTTACTGCTACAGTGCCCTAGATCTAAAACTATTTCTAACATATCATAATTTCATCGCTAACAAAATAAACAATGAAATTTACCTCCAAACAAAGGGCGCAGAATCTCCCCCTCTTCCTTCTCTTCTCTCCTCTCCTCTCCTCTTTCCTCTCTTCCTCTTCCTCTCCCTCCCTCTCTTCTCAATTCAAATTAATGCCAATAAAGATTCAAGCCTTTTATAAACGCTGTCGCCTGCTTCGTCGGGCGACACGGCCTCTGCTCCCCTTTCGCTGTTCACGGTTGATTCGCTTGCTTAGCCCTTTCGCCAGCGACAGCGCGCTTCGCTCCTTTAAGCCCTTTCGCGGGCGACACGGTTACGCCACCGCCTCGGCCTCGTGTCGCCTGTGTATTTTTCTATTTAGGCCCTCTCCGCCCCACCAACCAAGCGACGATGTATATTTCTGAAATTTTTTTTTTCGGTGGTATATTTTTGAAATTTTGAATAAAAAATGTATTATTTAAAAAAAATTCAACGCAATAGTACAAAGCAATGGAAGCGAACATTCAGTCATTTAACCCAAATAAAAATTATATGGAAATAGCAATGAGATGTGTAATCAGATGGGTAAGTATATGTACCCAATTTGGGTGGATAGTTTAACAGCAGCAATGGCAGCAGCAACAATATGGACAGCTGGAAGTTTAGATCTACAGACAGAAGCCCTCGACGTAAGAATCAGCCAGCACCATTGAACTTGGACAACTTTAGCACCATGGTTTTGATCATTTGAAAGCTAAATGGCAAAGCTTACACAGCGTCCTAAGAATGCAAAACAGAAACACTGTTGGGCCTTTCAATTTACAGCTAATTCAAACAGGACTGCTCAAATTTGCTGACAAATGCACAAAACTTGACTCTGAGTAGTAGCAAGTTCCATCATCATAATGCATAATGCACAGGATCAAATCAGCAAATAACAATCAGATCGAGCAGCTGGCAATGAGTACTCATCCCTGGGCATGAACTACTAATGCTCTTGTCGATTGTATGCTAAACACAATGCACTGCATATGATATAATTCATCAGAGTTAGAACTCAGAACATGTGTATGATTAATTTCCACTGAAAAAATCACATTTTCTTGGAGAAAGCAGAGATTAATCTCCTTCTCCCATCTTGCAGATCATGGTTAAGTGTAACTAATCCAAGAAAAAATGAACGAATTCAAATGTCTCAAAGCAATCACAAAAAATCATCGCAAGATCCCACCTTTCTCGCCTGTAACATTCCAAAATTTGAGTTTTTGAGTGTTTGAATTTGAAAATGAGCCATTTGCATTTTCTTGGAATTAATTAAAGCTTAATTTGAATTTTCCAATAATAAAAGGATTTAATTTGACTAATCTATCCATCAAACAAAATATTTCCAGTTTTTGTTGGGTTCCTTTTGGAGATTTTTATGATTTGATATTTATTTGATTTTTTTTCTTTTATTCAAATTTCTAGTATTTTCTAAATTTAGGAAATGAGTTTTATTTCTAAAATCTCCTTGGGCTGAATCTTCCTTACGGCCCGTTCCTATTCACCCTTCCGCAGGCCTGTTTACTTACCTTCGGCCCAGCTTCTCGCCACTCCGCGCCAGCACATTGCTGGCCCAGCCACCACCTCAGCCGCCGCCGAAAAACCCTAGCACCGTGGGCATTGGATTCTGATCCAGCAGTCGATGCTCGCCCGCATGTCCATGCGCGTGTGAGCCGTAAGATCGAAGCAGTGTGGACGATCCTGATTGAGCCATGTCGCGTCACCGATCAAAACCCTAGCCGCTGCCGGAGTCCCCGCGCCACACGCCGCCACTCTCGGTTTCCGAGTTTTGTGTGCCTCTCGAGGCTATTTAAGCTGCCACAACACCCCTCCTGAGGTTTGCCTCTCCATGCTGCTCTTGTTGCCCTAGCTCTCGTCGCATGGGGCGCCGTTGTTGCTCCACCCAAGCTTGCCGAAGTCCGCCACCGCAACCAAATCTCTCCACCGTGTGGATCTTTGCCATCGGTGCGTCTCCGCTGTCGCCATTTGCTTCTTCGCATCGTCCGCGTCGTCTTCTTCCTGATCTGCTAAGACTCGTGCCCGATCCGTTGCTCTTCCGCCGTTCGCCGCGTCATCTTCTTCAAGTCCAGTAAGCAGCGCCGCCGTCTCGCCATTATTCTTTGCCGCAAATCCTGGCAGTCCGATCTGTGGAGAGCATCTCGAATCATGCCACGTCATTGCCGCCCGCGTCGTTGCCCTCTGCAGTCCTATCCCGTGCCACCGCCGGATGCGCGACACACGGCCTATCCGCGTCAGCGCTGCTCGGTCCTGCGCCTGTGCCACATCACCAGCCACGTAGCTGCCACGTTAGCCCTAGCCTTTCGTGTGGCACGCGACCTCAGCCGATCTGCCGCGTCACTCGAATTCCCTCTTGGTGCTCCCGGTCTATTGTGTACCGAGCCACTGACATGTGGGCCCCACGTGTCAGTCAACATTTCTTTTCCTTTTTCTGATTTTCCTGAAAATCTAAAATTCCAGCCAATCACGTGTTGACACGTGTCACCCTTCTAATTTTTCTAATTTTCCTGACCCGAGAGACTTCCAAGAGCCCGTTCTCCTCCGTCCGAGCTCCGATTCTAGTGATTATAATTTCTAAATTCATGGTCTATCTTCCAGTACCATTCTTTTGAATTTTTGAATTTTTTGAATTTTTTGAATTTGTTTTATTTATTTGTTCTCATTTCTCGTGTAGATGATGCAACCGAAACTTAGGCGAATCAATAAGCAGAGGTAAAACCAGCAAGAGGCAGCGAAGGCAAGTATTTCTTGAATATGTTGATCCGAATTTTATGAAAACATTATGTTGTTTTAAATTATGTATGCCAACGTACTTTAAATGTAGCATAAGGTTTAGCTAAATTCCAGTTGTGGTATACCCCCGTTGACTTTAATCATGACAACCTTTGTCACCCTAGATGATGCTAGCTACTTTATTTGGTGATAATCAGTAGTGTAACGTGGGATGGTAGAATTGCTTAGTCTAGCTTAATCATTTCGGTATTATACCATTATGGAAAAAAATTCACACCTTGTTCACCTTGTTCAAACTTATTGCGAGATTGTGACAATTGGTATTGCTGCTATTATTTAAATAAAATAAAGTGAAAATAGTTTAGACCGGGGTGGATGGATGTTTGGTGGGTGCTGGATGCACGAGACCTTGTAAAGTGATTGTTCCACCCTAGTCATTTAAAGACCGAAGCATGTGTTACCATAGACCGAGCACTACCGTACAACCACAAGCCTATATGGATACGACCTGGCTAATTAATTTGTGTGTCTCATTATTAGCTTCGCCATTTGTTTGGATGTGGGTGCCGGATGTAGACACTCACAAGGCGCAACAGGGGGCTTCTGTACTAGGTGGCTAGAACCCTAACAGCGGTGAAACCTTAGTGAGCGAAGTTAGTAGTGGGGTCATGCATTGTAAAGGCCTTGTCATAATCTCTCTACCGACACACCAAAGGAAGTGTGTTAATTGCATGGCAACAAGAGTCGATCATGTCTTGTGGGTAAAGTTGTACACTCTGCAGAGTTAAAACTACTTAAGTAGTCATTCCCACGATCAAGCGCAGGCGAGGTACGCTAGCACATTGTAGATCTTATAGTTTTGTTTTAAATGAAAATGATGGTTTGGGAATCCGTGAGTGGTTGAAACTTACGGATCTGGTTTGGCGGCTAGAGCTAGTCAGGTGGCTAGAACCTGTTTAGTTGTTATATCAAATTCAATTATAGTTCAATTACACTTTGGTCAAGTGATTCTTTGTGAAATTATTATTGGTATTTAAAGTTAAATTATGCTTTATGCTAAAAAAACTATATTATGCCTTCAATTGTTTGGCCATGCATATAGTTATCATGCATTGTGTTTTCAAAACTAGGATGCGTCCCTAGTCGACTGCCTGTTGGGCATATGGATTGGCTCATTCTGCTGCTGTTAATTTTTTTTCGCTGCTTCTTGTTGAATTCAAGCCATGAGGCTGCCTATTTGTAATAATTTGGCCATAAGGCTAACGCTCTCTTTGCTTAATTAATGTTATTTGCTTTGTGATATAATTATGTTATCATCACTGCTTTCATTGCGTGTGCTAGCTTTTTCCTGGAGTAGCACGGTTATACACAGAGGGTTCGGATTTGGAAATCCGGCCCCAACATCGCCCCAATTAGGCCGCAAGATCTTCCTCCTCTGAGACCACCAGCTTCTTCCTCCACTAGAGCCGGTGGTGAGGAGGGGGTGGGGGAGGGCTCGGAGACTTCACCAGCCTTGGCGGCCACGAGGTCTTTGGCCATGGGGCGTTTGGCGTGAAGGATGGGCTTGTAGTAGTCGGCGTGTGTGTCCATGCACCTGCACAGTGCCACGGTGGCCTCGTAGTAGTGTTTGATGACGTCGCTACCAGCCACCTCCGCCTCCTCAACTCACTTCTCCCAGCCCATGAACTCCTCCTTGCAACCACCGCCCTTCATCAACAAGCAGAACCTGCACTCCCCCTCCCCATTACCGCCGTGGAAGCTTCAAAGGCCAGATCGATGGGAGAAAGGAAAGCAATAAATGAGCATTATTCATTTATCTCCTGTGATGGGATAATCCAATCCAATATACTCTAGACCAGTCAGATCCAACGATCCCTCCCCTTCAGCGCCACGATTGCTAGCGTCGGCACCCCTCGTTGGAGAAGAGTACCCAAACCGATGCAGCTCGGACCTCCAGTCGCCTCACCGATGACGCCTCCCCCTTAAGCTCTAGCTTTGGTGGCATTGACATCCGCACGTAGTGGTGGATGCTGTGGCGCTCCACCAACAAATGCTTGACGTTCATGGAAGCTTCGTGGGGGACAAATAGAGATCGATGGACTTACCGTGTCATCCTCGGGGATAACAAGTGTAGTGGCAAGGAGGGGGTAGCTAGTGTGCACGCCGATCTCCATGTTCTTGGTGTCAATGAGCTTGAGCAGCATGTTCAGGAACTGCCCCTCGTCCGCCGATGTTGCCATTAGGTTCCTACAAGCACAAGATCAGGCAAGATCCGTGTAACATCCCAATTTTTTTTTCTGGATTTATTGTGCTTTTATTATTTTATTTTATTTTTTGAGATTTTCTTTATTTTTTTGCATTTATTAATTAGGCCATTTGTTGTCTTTTAATTGTTTTGTGCAATATGTTATTGATCTTTTGTTGGAAGTATTTTATTTGGCTTCCAAAGGTCTAGAGGTATTTTCTAGAATTTTTCTGGATTTTCTTGCTATTTATTCCGGCTTTATTGATTTTATTGAAATGTTTTTATTCAGAAATGAATTAAAAATCTTTTAAATAGTGTTGGGCTGAGACCTGTCGTGCCCCGAAATTACGGATTCGGACACTCTGTGTATATTGTACTAGTCCAGGATCGCGCTAGTACACACAGGCTAAACAGGTTGAAGTACCACAATCATACACAGCGGAATTTAATAATAAAGTACTTCAATCATGAATAATAACAAGTTACATGGCCTTATGGCCACCTTACAATAATTCGCCACGCAGGGCGATAAATATCAAAGTAGCACAAGTTTATCAACGAAAGCAAAAGTAAAACTATGAACCCTTCATAGCCATAGGCAACTGAGTGCGGCTCAACCCCTAGTCCTCCTGGCCTTCGATGAACTCCTCCTCCCAAGCGGGCATAGTTTCTTCTTCTGAGGTTTTTGTCGATGCAAGGGTGAGTATACAACATACTCAACAAGTCATGCACAATGCAGGTCTATTACTACATGCATGGCTTATCCCAAAGGAAAGGCTTAATTGGTTATTTTGCTTAAAGCAGCATTTCTTTTAAACAGGTAATCCTATTAGATTAAAAGCAAGAAACCAATATTATTAATAATTAATTTCTCAATTCTTTTCCAAGAGTTTGGCACACAGCCCTAGTTTCATTCATCAGCTTTTGGCACACAGCCACCCAGTCCACATCTTTTATTTTTAAAATCTAACCATTGACTGTAATCACCGAGCATTGTCCAAGATCATGACACGGCTATTCAATAGGTTTACACACACACTCGCAGAGGTCAGACATTTTACCCACAGATACAATCGCCACCACACGTGTGATTGATTGCAACAAAGTCTTTTAGAGACTAACACTTAACCAAAGCTTAGAACCTCTCCAAGATCATTGCCTTTCTAACACTTCCCTCACACAAGTGGTTGTACGAGAAACTCGCTCAAAGCCAAAGCTTAGAACAGCACACCTTAACCATCACAATACATCCCATTGCCACACAGCCCACCTCGAACCGGATTAAGTGATTTATTTTTCTATCAAAAATCTGATTAAATCCTTGGCCGACACGTGTCAACACCAGAGACTGCCACGCCGGTCTCGGCCATCGACAAGTGGGCCCTGTGTGACGCCATGCCGACGCCAAGACAAGATGGGTCATCACACCGACATGTGGGCCCCACGGAACCGCGGTTGGACCAACCAGAAATCGACACGCCATGCGAAAGCATCAAGCCACGCGACACGCGATTTCCGGACCGTTGATTCAATCTAACGGCGGAGGTTAACCGAAGCGATACATCGCTACCAAGTTTCGTGGCCTCACCTCGAGCGTTGATGAGGATCCGACGGTCATTGGCGCTCGCGAGGCGCCGAGGAAGCGGCGGTGGTGCTCGCCGCGACTTGAGAAGAAGAAGAAGGCGGGCGATCCGAAGTTTCTCCGCTGAATGAAGTGGCCCAGCCGGATGCGGCGTGACGCAAGGAACTTTGAGAAGGTTCTAGCTGCGGAGAGCGGCAGACGGCCATGAACGCGAGGAAAACCGAGGCGAGGAGAGTGGCTACTACTGCGAAGCTCTAACGAGGTCTACGGTGAGCGAGAGTGCACGAGAAAGTGGCAAAGGAGCGAATGGAGTGCTGAGCACGGAGGGCTATTTCACCCGCCGGACACGCTTTGAGAACACGCGAGATCTCGACATGATCCACGGCAGCCTACGGCGGGCCATGGCAGGCATCGCGCAAGACAGCCCGGGAGGTGTCCGGCCACGCCACCGTCCGATCTCCATCCGACGGCGCTGGAGCGAGCGGCTAGGGTTTCCTCCATAAGAAGCACGGTGTTGGGCTCGGCCGACATCAGAGCTAAAGGATATTCCGCTTTTCTCAATAAAAATAATTACGAAATTCAAATTATTTATTTAGGGCACTAAAAATACTCAAAAATTCTAGAAAAATTCCAGAAAATATTTTAAGGCATTTAGAGCTTAAATAAAATATTTCATTTATTTTTGATAAATACTTTTTCTGATATTAATTAATCTAGAGAAGGATATTTCAAGTTAACTTTATTTAAATCCAATAAATCCCCAAAAATTCAGATAAATTCAATTAAATGCAAATAAAGGTTGATTAATTCACAAAAATTTTAAATAACTCGAAAATTAAAATCGGGCAAATTTCAGACGCTACAAACCTACCTCTCTTAATGTAATCTCGCCCCGAGATTCAAGCCTAACTAGAGAATAGGTTTGGGAATTCCTTTTTCAGATCTTCCTCTCGCTCCTGTGTGGCCTCGCTTTACGTGGTTGCTCCAATCGAACTCTGCGAAAACGGGTTGTCTTGCTTCTGTTTTCCGATCCATTGTGTCCGAAATTTTATCTCGGTTGTTCCTTGTAAGTCAAGTCTTCCCGTAGTTCAACTTCTTCCAAAGATGTTTGTTCTTCTGCACTCAGAGACACTTCTTGAGTTGCGTACGTGAAAAACATTGTGTACTCGCTAATGATCAAGGTAACTCCGCTTGATATGCAACTTCGCCCTTACGGCTTATGATCTTGAATGGTCCTACATATCTTGGCGCAAGTTTACCTTTTTTGTGAAACCTCTGACTCCTTAAGAGGTGTAACTCGAGATACACATAATCTTTCGGTTCAAAGTTCAAATCCTCATGGCGATTGTCCGCAGAACTTTCTGCCTTTGATCGCGATTTTCAACCTTTCTCGATCAGTGCTATCTACTCTTCGGCTTCTTGGAGTATGTCTGGTCCGAAGACACGACGCTCCCCAGTCTCATTCCAATTTAACGGTGTCCTACAAGGTCGACCATACAACGTTTCGAAAGGTGACATCTGAAGACTAGCCTGATAGCTGTTGTTGTAATTAAACTCCGCATATGGCAAACATTTATCCCAAGTCGAGGTATATACCAACGCACAGGCTGTTAACATATCTTCTAGTATTTGGTTGACTCTTTTAGTCTGCCCATCTGTCTGCGGGTGATATGCTGTATTAAAGTTCAAGCGGGTGCCCATTGCTGTATGCAATTTATCCCAAAATCTTGAGGTAAATTGGGTACCTCTGTCCGATACTATCTTCTTTGGACTCCATGCAAACAAACGATCCTTGCCATATATAACTTTGCTAACTTATCTCCTGAATAGGTTGTCTTTACCGGTATGAAATGCGCGACCTTAGTTAAGCGATCTACTATGACCCATATGGAGTCATAACCTCCTTGCGTCCTTGGCAATCCGGTAATGAAATCCATTCCGATTTCTTCCCATTTCCACTCCGTATTTTTAATCTACCGCAGTTAGCCCCGCCGGCCTCGATGCATAGCTTTGACTCACCGGCATACATCACATAGTGCTACGTGTTCAAGAACCTCTCTCTTCATATTCGCCACCGTAACCTTTCTTTTAAATCTTGATACATTTTTGCACTTCCTGGGTGAATCAAATACTTGGAGTCGTGAGCTTCCTCCAGTATTAACTGCTTCAGCTCCTTTTTGTTAGGTACACAAATACGCTCCTTCATCCATAACGTGCCTTGTTCAAATTTAAAGTCTTTCGCTTGTCCTTCCTCCATCTTGGCTTTGATTCGCTTGATCTTCTCATCATTCTTCCCGACCTTCTCTAATCTGGTCTTCCAGATAGGCTTTACTTCTAAGGCAGACTACGAATCCTTCCTAACAACTTCCAATTTCAATCTCTGAAGATCCTTACGCTTCTCCTGGCTTTCTCCCACTATCGAATTTAGACCATGACTTTTCCGACTCGGCATCACCACTACATTGGCCTTGCCGGATGATAATGGATACCCATGTTGTAATCCTTGACCGCCCAACCATCTCCTTTGTCTCATGTTCAGATCAGATTGGGTGAAAATGTATTTAAGGCTCTTATGGTCCGTATACACCTCACATCTATTGCCGATAAGATAGTGACGCCAAATCTTCAGGGCATGCACTACAGCTGCTAATTCTAGATCGTGTGTTGGGTAATTCCCTTCATGTGGCCTTAATTGCCTTGATGCATAGGCTACTACCTTTCCATTCTGCATTAACACGCATCCGAGTCCTTGGCGTGACGCATCGCAGTAAATATCGAAACTTTGGTGTACATCTGGTTGAACTAATACTGGCGCTGATGTTAGCCGTTTCTTCAGTTCTTGAAAACATCTCTCACAGTCTGGTGTCCAAACAAATTTCTTCTCTTTCTTTAACAATTGTGTAATTGGCCTGGCAATGGTGGAAAATCCTTCTATAAACCGACGGTAATAACCAGCCATCCCAAGAAAACTCCAAACCTGCGTAACTGTCTTTGGCGATTCCCAATGCAGTACTGTCTCAACCTTGCTTGGATCCACTGCAATTCCCTCCGCGGTCATTACATGCCCTAGGAAATCTACCTTATTCTTCCAGAAATCGCACTTACTGAATTTTGCATAGAGTTGTTGCTCCCTTAACTTTTCCAACACCAACCTCAAGTGTTGGGCGTGTTCTTCATTCGTCTTTGAGTAAACCAGAATATCGTCTATGAACACGACCACAAATTTATCTAAATATTCCATGAATACTTTATTCATTAGGTTCATAAAATAAGCGAGCGATTTGTCAATCCAAATGACATAACCGTGAACTCATAGTGTCCATATCTTGAAGAAAATGCAGTCTTGGGTATGTCCGCTGTTTTGATTTTCAACTGGTGGTATCCTGACCTAAGGTCGATCTTGGAAAATACTCCTGCTCCTCTTAGTTGATCGAAAAGATCATCTATCCGGGGTAACGGGTATTTATTCTTTATCCTCACTTCGTTAAGTGCACGGTAATCCACACACATCCGAAAACTCCCATCCTTTTTCTTAACGAACAGAACCGGTGCTCCCCAAGGTGACGAGCTCGGTCTGATGAATCCCTTTTCCAATAATTCCTTGATCTGCTTCTTCATTTCTACCAACTCTTCGGTGGACATCCGATATGGTCTCTTGGCTATCGGTGCTGTTCCCGGTACTAAGTCAATCACAAATTCTATGTCTCTGTCTGCATTCCCGTAATTCCTCGTGAAAATATCTCGGGTATTCATCGACCATTTGGTACATCTCTTATACTGACGGTCTCCAAGTTGTTTACCAACATTTGACCTTCCCGAACTGCCACTACTTGAAATTCCACTTTCCTACCTTCAGGGCTCTCAATAGACACAACTCTTCGCCCGCAGTCTAATACAGCCTTATGCTTAGCCAACCAATCCATTCCCAGGATAACATCCAGGGTTTGGGTATCTAATATAATAAGGTTCGCTAGGAACTCTACTCCTTTTATTAGTAGCTTAACTCAAGAACATCCGACCTTAGAACGGAGTTCTGATCCAAGGGATTGAACTAGGAGTGTACTTTTAAGGTTAACAATATCCAGATCATTTGTCACGGCAAAATCTCGAGAAACGAACGAATGTGAAGCTCCTGAATCAAATAATACTGTAGCTGGCACTGAGTTGACTAGGAACTTACCGAGGACGACGTCGGTGGCATTGTGGACTTCATATGCGGAAATATGGTTGATTCGGCCTCGCGTGAATGCTGCGGTGTAGCTCCAGCTTGGGCAGGTCCTCGGCTTCCTCCTTGGGCAGGAGTTTTAGCTGGCGTGTTCCCTAAATTAAAGCGTACTGGCGTCACACCTCCCTTCTTGGGGCACATATTGGCGAAATGTCTAGTTTCATTGCAGTTGTAGCAGCGCCTTCCTGACATCTGCTGATTTCCTCCACTCTGGTTAACATTCCTGACTGGGGTCTGGGGAGTTTGTCCTGCTGCTCTCGGCATTGGTGACGGTGTCCTGACAACGTTTCCCTGCTGAAATCTAGGGAACTGCTGGGGTATCATCCTTGGCTTCTGATGACCATGGCGTCCTCCTTGCTGAGCCATGCGGCGTTTGTGATTATCGTCCAGCTCCTTGCGCTTGTCTTCTAGTATAAGTGCCTTATTTACCAGCTCTTGGAAATCGGGAAAGGTGTGGGTGATCAATCCCACCTGTAAACCAGTGTTAAGTCCCTTCATGAAATGGGATTGTCTAGCCTTGTCGGTTGCTACGTCTTCTGGTGCGTAGCGTGCAAGTTGAGTGAATTTATTTAGATAATCAGCCACAGTCTGGCCTCCTTGCTTCAGCGCTCTGAATTCCTCCTTTTTCAACTCCATGATACCCTCCGGTACATGATATTGACGAAAGGCTATGGTGAATTCCTCCCAAGTAATCTCCTGCGGGTTCTCCTGCGACGCGCAGTAGTTCTCCCACCATTCAGCTGCTGTTCCTTCAAGCTGGTGAGAGGCATACAGCACCCTCTCGTTTCCATCACACTGAGTTATATGCAGTTTCCTCTCAATGGTTCTCAACCAATCATCTGCCTCTAGCGGGCTAGCATTGCTGAGAGAAAGGCGGGTCGTGTCCTCATGAATTCGGACAATCTTGAATAGAGACGTGGCCCATTGTTATTAGCTTGATTGTTGGCGACTGCCTGAGTGTTGATTTGTTGCACAGTTGCCATCATAGTCTGCATTAACTAAGTCTGTGCTGCGAGAAATGCTCCTAGATTCTGCATGTCAATGGCGGTCTTTTCATGTGGTGGTGTACTTGCTCGATTGCCTCTGGCGCGAACCACTGCCTCCTGCTCCGTTGTTGCGAGTGTTCACCATCTGCTGATTGCTTCGGTGGTTTAGAGATAAGGGGGAAAAGAGTAGGCAAGTATAGGAACTTATAGGGGGAAATAGGTGTAACTTAAAACCCTTAAATATCAAAGCATAGATAATAGTAGGTATGGTTTCTTACATAGTCTAGGGACTATGCAACCATAATAACAGTCACAACATCACATCAATTAGTTCATTACAACACGTACTCCTAATGTTCGAAATTAAGACGCGACTCAACACAGGTGAGTTTCAACGCAAAAGCTGATCACTACAACTCTGAAAAAGCTCACTCCTCGAGCCAACCCGGCTGCGGCTTGCCGATCACGTAAACCGGCGGGTGAGCTGGCATCGGGCCAAACTGATCCCCATGCCCTCCCACTCAGTGTACTGGGGCACCACCGCTTCTGGTCCTCTGGCCCAAGGCTGGCGCTCCTCCGGCTCCTCCTCATCGCCGTCGTCGAGCTCCATGACAGCGTCCGGCTCCCCGTGGCCGTAGAGAGCCTCCTCCAGCTCGGCGATCCTCTGAACGGCGTGCTCTCTGGTCTCTTGTAGAGCAACCTCGGTCTCCTCCAGAACGCGGTACAAAGCCTGAAGCTCCGAAGTCGTGGCGTCCATAACCTCCTCCTGAGTAGCGGTGAAGCGGCCCAAGTGCACAACAGCAGCATCGTCCTCCAGCTCCAAGCGCGCCTGAAGGGGTCCTCCCGCGTGTGGGTGCACACGGAAAGCAGTATCCACAGCTCGAGGCCGTAGTCCCTGCTAACTCGACGCAGCGCTACCCGGGCACACTCCTGTATGCCCGCCTCGTAGCTGGCTCGCTTCACCGTGAGGTGGAGCAGACGGCTAGCACGCGCGTGCTCCCGCGCATACAAAGTGAGGGTGGTCTCCCATCCTCAGTTGATCCGTTGACTATCCAAGTGCGGGAGTGGTAGAGAGGACGGTCGAAGCCTCCCAACACCTGGAGCATCCTCCAGAGCTTTGTTGCGTAGCCTTCGTGATGCTCGCCGAAAGAGTGAACCATCCGCATCAGCCAAAGCAACACGTTAGAATAACAATTTTAAAAGAATACAAAAGTAATAGCAAAATACAGCAGAGGTATGAAGTAAGGAAGAAGAGATGAGTCGAGATTTCAATGATTATTCTTGTCTGATTTTAGTCTTTTAGAAATTAGCTTTTATCCTTTCTTGAACGGCCAGTCTAACTAGGGTTAAGTCCTACAGTCAGTATGGCTCTGATACCATCCCTGTCGTGCCCCGAAATTACGGATTCGGACACTCTGTGTATATTGTACTAGTCCAGGATCACGCTAGTACACATAGGCTAAACAGGTTGAAGTACCACAATCATACACAGCGGAATTTAATAATAAAGTACTTCAATCATGAATAATAACAAGTTACATGGCCTTATGGCCACCTTACAATAATTCGCCACGCAGGGCGATAAATATCAAAGTAGCACAAGTTTATCAGCGGAAGCAAAAGTAAAACTATGAACCCTTCATAGCCATAGGCAACTGAGTGCGGCTCAACCCCTAGTCCTCCTGGCCTTCGATGAACTCCTCCTCCCAAGCGGGCATAGTTTCTTCTTCTGAGGTTTTTGTCGATGCAAGGGTGAGTATACAACATACTCAACAAGTCATGCACAATGCAGGTCTATTACTACATGCATGGCTTATCCTAAAGGAAAGGCTTAATTGGTTATTTTGCTTAAAGCAACATTTCTTTTAAATAGGTAATCCTATTAGATTAAAAGCAGTAAAACCAATATTATTAATAATTAATTTCTCAATTCTTTTCCAAGAGTTTGGCACACAGCCCTAGTTTCATTCATCAGCTTTTGGCACACAGCCATCCAGTCCACATCTTTTATTTTTAAAATCTAACCATTGACTGTAATCACCGAGCATTGTCCATGATCATGGACACGGCTATTCGAATAGGTTTACACACACACTCTGCAGAGGCTGTACATTTTACCCACAGGATACAGTCGCTCACCACACAGGTGATTGATTGCAACAAAGTCTTTTAGAGACTAACACTTAACCAGTGAACCTCTCGATCTCGCCTTTCTAACACTTCCTCACACGAGCCAAAGCTTAGAACAGCACATACCGTTAGATGGGTACCAAGCCGCAAAGACAGTACGCTCCCCCATACTTATTACATTTTCGTAACTTGCCACCCCGAGGTATCAAAGGAAAGATATTAGAGACCTACTAAACTAGGTCCGTCTCATTCCGGACAAGTGGTTGTACGAGAAACTCTGTTCAAAGTCTCGCAAGGTAAAGTCCTTAACTGTCCCGGGCAAGACATCCATTTTATACATCTCGGCACACAGCCTTAACCATCACAATACATCCCATTGCCACATAGGCCCACCTGGCACGAAGCCTTCTTGCCACTTGCCCCGGTCCAAATCATTTCCCACCCAGGGTTTGCATTTATGCAACACATGCCAATGCCCACGTCATTGTATGAGTAGGACCACACAGGCCGCTACCCCCAATTCCATTCCATGACATCATCGCATTATTCCAAAATCGCTCCATAATTATTTAGTCAATGTTCTTTTGCAAATTCTAAGTCATTCACGCACCTAAGCATTCTAAGCTGCTAATCACGGTCTAGCCTCCCGTGTTGGCATTTATATAGCAACCAACATAAATGATCATCTTAAGGTGACAAGGTTTTCAGGGCATACAATTAGTATTAACAAGGTGGCATAACAAGGTAGGTATTTTAGCTACCGTTCCCACATAAGCAACATCATTTTTACTTAACATAGCATGCAATAATTGAATCAAAATATATTTTTGAAATCTAGGCACGAAATGATCAAAGCATGACTTGCCTTCAAATAGCAGTTGGTTCTGGTCCGAGAATTGCGACGGCTCTTCAAATTCTCCCTCAGCGACTTCCGGCAACTCGGAGTCTACTCGCATTCAAGCAATATACACAATCATTACACAATACAGATAGCAAGATTAACACTAAAAATAAAATAAAAATCACCATTAATTAGTTCACTTTTTTACAAATTTTTTGGCACTGGAATCACCCAAATCCGAGTAAAAATGCAAAAGTTATAGCATTTTCAAATTTGCTGAAATTCAATAAATGAATAACCGGATTAAGTGATTTATTTTTCTACTGAAAAATCAGATTAAATCCTCGGCTGGACACGTGTCAACACCAGAGACTGCCACGTCGGTCTCGGTCACTGACAAGTGGGCCCCAGGTGACGTCATCTTGGCGACGGCAAGACAAATGGTCATCACACTGACATGTGGGCCCCACGGAACCGTGCTTGGACCAACCAGAAACTGACACGCGGCGAGAAAGCATCAAGCCACGCACACGCGATTTCCGGACCGTTGGATTCGAATCTAACGGCGGAGGTTAACCGAGCGATACACTGCTACCAAGCCTACGTGGCCTCACCTCGAGCGTTGGATGAGGATCGGCGATTCTTTGAAGCTCGCGGCGTCGAGAAGCGGCGGTGGTGCTCGTCGCCAGACTTGGAGAAGAAGAAGAAGCGCGGGCGATCCGAGTTTCTCGGTTGAATGAAGTGGCCCAATGGATGCGGCGTGGCGCAAGGAACTTCGGAGAAGGTTCTAGCCTGCGACGGAGAGCGTGAGACGGCGGCAAAAACGCGAAAACCGAGGCGAGGAGAGTGGCTACTACGGCGAGCTCTAACGAGGTCTACGGTGAGCGAGAGTGCACGAGAGAAGTGGCAAAAGGAGCGGAATGGAGTGCTGAGCACGGAGGGCTATTTCACCCGCTCGGACACGCCTTGGAGAACACGCGAGATCTCTGACATGATCCACGGCAGCCAACGGCGGACGGCGGTGCACAGTCGCGCACAGTCCCGATGTGTCCGGTCACGTCAGCCGTCCGATCTCCATCCGACGGCGCGGAGCGATGCGGCTAGGGTTTCCTCCGCGCGAGCACAGTGTTGGGCTCGGCCTGACACTGTAGCTAAAGGATTTTCCGGCTTTTCTCAATAAAAATAATTGCAGAAATTCAAATTATTTATTTAGGGCACTAAAAATACTCAAAAAATTCTAGAAAAATTCCAGAAAATATTTTAAGGCATTTAGAGCTTAAATAAAATATTTCATTTATTTTTGATAAATACTTTTTCTGATATTAATTAATCAAGAGAAGGATATTTCAAGTTAACTTCATTTAAATCCAATAAATCCCCAAAAATTCAGATAAATTCAATTAAATGCAAATAAAGGTTGATTAATTCACAAAAATTTTAAATAACTCAAAAATTAAAATCGGGGCAAATTTCGGGATGTTACAAGACCCAACCGGTCTGCCCCAATTCCCATGCCACTAGCCCATTCTGCGAAAACCCTAGCACCGGGCCATTCGATCTCGATCGAACGCTCTCCGTTCGTCCGCGTCACCCCACACCTTGTGCCGTTGGATTGAGTCTACGTGGACGCACACGATGCTACTGCGTCATCCAATCCGTATCCCCGCCGGACTAAGCCGCCGCCGCGTGCTTCTCCACAGTTTTCGCAACAACACGGATGCCCAGGCCCCCTATTTAATGCGCCGCGGCCACCCTCGTACTCCTCGCAAGCTGCCGCACCTTCTAGTCAACGCACGCATGCCGAGACGCATTCACCTGCCCGCACGAGCTTGCTAGAGTCCCGAAGCCATTTCGTCACTCGTTCCGTTGTCACCGGTCCCCTTCCACCATCGCCGAGGTCGCCGGAGTGTTGCTTGTGTCGAGCCATGTTGATTGCGCCGTTCCTCATCGTCGGAGCTGCCCCCTAGCGCCGTCATCGTGGTCATCTTCCCCCGCTCCAGTGGACTTGCACCGCTGTGCCATCGCCGCTAACCCGAACTTCGTCCGTCGTTGGATCCACAGTAAACCCCTTCTTCACCCCTCAGCCGTTAGATTTCAATTGAACAGTGTAGATTGCATCGCTTGTAGTGTATTAGCGTAGGTCTTAGCTGTCGGATCTAGAATCAAGGGCTGAGGCATTGCCATGTTAGTGCAATGCTGCTCCGCTAGCTGTTGCAGTCGGATGCGTGTCGATCGATCCCGATCGTGCCACGTAGCGCACCGTCGCTTCGCCTACCATCGCCGTTCGATCTAGATTTAGTGGTAGCAGTGCCGCCATGCGTCACACCCACGGTAGACCAGAGCCGAATCGCACCGATCAATCTTGACCGTTCATTTTGAATCAAACGGGTGTGATTGCGTTGAGTTTCGGCCAGTCGCATTGTGCTGCGTGTCCCCATGTATGCCGCTGCGTCGTCAGATTTGAGCTGTCGGATTCGAACCGAATGGTCAAGATCACACCGCGCGCCAAGCCAGTCTCATGTCGCCGCGTGTCACGTGGAAACCGAGGAGTCACCACGGCCGGTCTCCGCTGACGTCACCCCATTCAATTTCTGTCGTTCGATCTGTAACGAACAATCGAGATCATCATGCCCCGTGTCTCATTTGTGCCCGTTGGATCTGTGCCATGTGTCGTCAATCCGAGAGTGCCGCGTGTGCTGCTTGCGTCAGCCGGTGCATGGGCACAGTGCGATCGGTCCACCGTTGACCAGCGCTGAATTAATTTTATACGGGAAATTCACATTTATGACATCAACATGACCTAATGATGATGTGAGCTTCGAAATAAATTTTGGCAAAATTATTTTTCTACTGGAAATGACTTCATTGCTGACGTCAGCATGACACGTGGCCCAATCATGTACTGTCACACATCGCAACCAGAGCCTGCCACGCGTCACGGCGCATGGACTCAGTCCATGGCGGTGCTGGTCCACGGAGGACCGATGGTACTATGTTGTGCACCGGCTGATGCAAGCAGCTCACGTGGCATTCCCGGATTGGCGACACGTGGCTCCGATCGAACGGGCACGATTGAGACACGCGGCACAATAATCCTGACCGCTTATTACAGATCGGACGGCTAGGATTAATTGAGGTGACGTCGACAGAGACCGGCAAAGTTGACTCCTCGGCTTCTGCGTGACACGCGGCGGCACGGGACTGGCCTGACGCGCGGTGCGATCTCATTCGCTCGGTTCAAAATGAACGGCCGAGATGAACCGATGCGATTCGGCTCTAGCATTACTGCAGGCCCGATATGCGGCACGATCGGGACTGACTAACACGCATCCGACGGCGACAGCATCTCAGCTCTTGGTTTTAGATCCAACGGCTACCATCAATGCCTACACAATCTAGTGTGATGCAATCTACACCGTTCAATTGAATCCAACGGCTGAGGAGTGAAGATGAGGTTTACTATTATTAGGGCAACGCAGCGGGATCTGGGCTGGTGGTTGAAGATCAAACAGTCGGTGAGGCTCGGCTCGACAGCGATGGGGCGGCTGTAACATCCCAAATTTTTGGTTTTTATTTATTTATTGGTGTTTTACTGCAATTTATAATTTTTGTGAATTTTCTGGATTTATTGGAATTTTTTGGGATTTATTTGAATTATTTAAAATTAAAAGTATTTTGTTTTTGCCAAAAACTATTTAAATATAGCTAAGTTTAAAATAAAGTTTTTCTAAAAATATTTTATTTGAGTCCAGAATATTTTATTTTCCTTATTTATTTTAAATTAAAAATTTCGAAGAAAATTATAAATGAAACGATCTTGGTCAAGCCCGACCTTTGTCTTGCGCTACTTCGAAGGCATTTGTCTTGACCGTTTATGACCGTCTCGGGTAACCTTGCCGCCAACCGTTGGATGAAGATCCAAGGGTCTTCATCAAGCCGTGCCATCAAGTAACCCTAACGCATGCGAGCCGTCGGATTTTCATCGTAGGGTCTTCACCAAGCCATACCGATTCGGAAACCTAATCCATCCGGCCGTTGATTTCGCTGTGCGGGTGCGATCGTGCCGCGTCTGGGGTCTTCCGTATCCGTCCAATTGGGATCGTCGGTGAGGTTATCGTCTCGAGCGAGACTTCGAGATCCAGCGCCGCGCCCGCCGTGGCGCCTCAAGGACTCGACTTCACGCCGCGTCTTGGGTATTTAAGGCCCAGGGCAACCCTCCCGAGACTCTCCACAGCCCGCCGCAGCTTTTCCCTCAAGCGCCGCCAGCTGAGAAGCCCTAGAGCCTGCGCTAGACCTCGCCGGAGTCCGAGAAGGTTTGCCGTGGAGTTTCCACCGTCGCCGGTGACTCTTCCGCCGTTCCGAGGGCAGCTCCGAGCTTGTCGCGTTGAGATGCACCTATTCCACCACTTCTTCATCGCCGAAGAATGCCGAAACGCCGTCACCTTGGTCATCGTCTCCGTTTCCGGTAGCCTTGCCCTGCCACCTCGCCATCGCCGGAGTCGAGGAACGTCAGCCATCGGATCGTCATTGCACCGCCAAGATCGAGCCACGTCGGGGAGTAAATAGCGCATCGCTTGGGTAAGCTTCAACCGTTCGATCTTAGATGAGCGGTCATGAGGTTTCCACGTCGCCTCGGTGAATAGTAAACCGCTCGGGTAAATCTCGGCTGACTGATCGGAGATGGACGATGTAGACTTGGCCACGTCATAGAGTTAAGCGGTGACCGTTAGATTGGTCCTGGTCGGTGGGTATTTCACCACGTGTCGGCCCTACCGGATCAGCACAGGGCTGACGTCAGCTGATGCAATAAATCGGATTTTTCTTTACAAAAATAATTCGGATATTATTGATTTTCCGATTTTATGAATTTTCAGGAATTTGAATCTTCCAAGGGCTCGTTCTTCCTCATACGAACTCCGATTTGGGTGATTCAAATTTATAAAAATTTGTAAAATTGAGATCTATCTAATGGTGATTTTTGTTGGATTTTTAGAGTTTGTTTGTTCTCTGTTCTTGGTGTTTATTTGCTATTTCTTCTCGATTCGCGTAGACGTTGAATTGTGCGAGGCTTCGGAGGAGGAATTGGCAACTCAAGAACAATTTTCAGATCAAGACCAGGAGCTTAACCAAGGCAAGTTGTGATTTGATCATGTTGAACCCATGTTTGAAAAATTGCTATTTTTATTTTTACCTTATTGCATATTATTTCATGTGTAAAAATGATTTCAACCTAAATTGGGATTTAGATGTCATACCCTTTGAATTACACCCTACCTTGCTAGTCGTATACCATGATCCACTTGTCACCTTAAGGTTGGTTGCTATAGTTGGTTAATAATGAAATCAACATGGATGGTTAGATCGGATTAGAATGCTTAGCCATGCCACGTCATCACATGAACATAAATTGTTGATTATTAATCTTGACTAATGGAATATGGAACAACGAAATGAACTTGTGTGTCATGTGCGGTCACACAAAGAGATTGAGTTGTCGTGGCGGGAAGGTCACACAACGATGTTGATTTGTGAGTAGCACGTGGTGCTTGGTAATCAACCGGGATGGTAATCATTTAGATTGAAGCAAGTGGTAAGGGCAAGTGTGCCAGGGTGGGCCCAGTGGGGCAAGTGGGTATGTGCAAGTCTTGCTTTAATCAATCCTAAGGGCTTAACCTTGCGAGCCTTTGACCTGAGTCAATCATGCAACTACATGTCTGTTATGGGGCAGCCTAGCTGACTAATTTGCAAAGCCTTAGCTTGAGTACTATCGTGGTGGTGTGAGTCCGGGTGTACGGAGGAAACTCACATGGCGCAAGAGGGGGGGCCTGTTGTGGTGGTGTAACCCTTGATGTTGAAACCTCGGTAGGTAATCTTGGGTTAAGGTGATGCATTGTAAAGGCTTTGTTATAATCATTCACCTGTGTGGTGCATGGTTGTATCATGTGGGTAAAGTGCATAACCTCTGCAGAGTGTACAAACTATTCAGATAGCCGTGCTCACGGTATTGAGCAATGCTCGGGAATTACAGTCAAGGGGTAGTTAATTAAATGGATAACTTAATGGGATGGCAGGATGCCATGTGGATGATGAGACTTGACTTAGGTGGAAACTTGGTTTACTTGAGAATCATTGAATCTATTTATAGCTATTATTTGTTTTACTGTCTTTTCAACCTATGTACTGTATGTGTTTATAAATGCTGCTTTACTGCAAATAAACCCTTAGCCATTCTTTGTTATAAGCCTTGCATATAGTTATGGTAGAAATGCATTCTGTGCACAACTTGTTGAGTGCTTTTGTACTCACCCTTGCCATCAACAACAAACAACAGTGGAGGAATCATCGCCCGTGTTGGAGGAGGATTTCCAGGTGGATACGAGTCACTAGGCCAATCCTTGTCAATCGCCTGTGGTGTGCTGATGGGACATCTACGTTTTTTGCTATCTTTCCGCTGCATTTGTCTAAGTTTACTCTCAGTCTAGCCCATGTGGCTGAATAATGTAAGTGATCATAAGATCATACACTAGTTATATTAAATAAATAAAGTCTTATTATTCTTATTGTTGTGTATGATGTGATGCTTACCGATGTTAAGCTGTGTGCACTAGCATTGATCCTGGGACTAGTGCGGCAAAACACAGTGGATTCGAATTGGTGAATTCAGGTCCTTACAGCGGCGGACGTGGCTCGATCTGCACAGTTCACAGAGAATCTAACGGTTGAGAACACACCCGAGCAAGAATGGCGCTGCGACGGCGGGTTTTACCGGAGACGAGGACGGTGACGCGCGCGGCGACAATCCAGAGCAGATCCAGGGACGTGAAGTGGTGCAGTTGACGTGGCTCGACACGGGCCATACTCCAATGACCTCTAACATGGCGGAAGATGACTGACGGCGATGAAACAAGCGGCGAAAAGCTTCGGGCACTACGGTGAGGTCGTGTGTGAAAACGAGGGCCTCTCGGCATGCATGCAATGACCAGGAGGTGCGACGCGAGGTGGAGATCACGATGGTGGCAGTGGCACAATAAATAGGGGGCCTGGGCGTCCGTGCGGCAGGCGTAAACATATCCTATTGATCGCGGGACTCTAGCGGTGCAGCGAACTTGGACAAGCGACGTGGCCGCATCGGGGACGCACACGCGGGCTGGATCAAACGGACAGCAGTGGGCGAAGGCGTAGTGCAAGGACGAACATTTGATCAAGATCCAATGATGGTGCGCTAGGGTTTTTCAGCGGAGCGAGCTTGTAACAGCCCGATTTTCGTTAATCCGGTAAGTAAGGCTTGTCGCGCTAACATCTTCCATAATGTCGTTACATCCTTATTTAATGATAATCATACAAGTGTTAGGACATTCATCTTGCATAAAGAGGGAGTAGCAAAACCCTAAACATCATTTTCCAAACTGCACACATGTTATTTTGCCTTAGTCATTGACATGTGGGCCATATGCATATGAGAGAGGAGTGAAGGCTGCACATACCTACCCTACTAGTTGCTACATTATTCACCCCTACCCCTAGTCAATGACACATGGGACCTACCATTGCATAGGAAATTGTGGCTGCACACCCTTTTCCATGACTTTTCTCACTTCAACCACCCATACCCACTCTTCCACCTACCCTATGACATGTGGGACCTAGCCCCACATGTAAGGCATGAGTGGCAGCCATATATAAGGTGATACACCTTGGTTTCTCCTCCATTTCCTGCTCATTTGCTCCTCCAAACCTGCAGAAAACAGCAAGCACTTTTTTTCCAACCCTTTGCCATTTCTCCCCCACAAATCCCCTCCAAACTTGAGTTTTGGTTTGTGCATGTTGCACCACCTTGAAGCCAAGATCAAGAGCTTCAAATCCATCCAAATGGATTCTTGAGGAACCAAGTTTTGGGTGAGTGGCAACCAATTTCATTTCTTCCATGTTCTGAAATTTTGGCTATTGAAGTTCATTTCTTCTTTCTCCATGGGATCCATTATCACACTTGAATCGGGTGGCGCATGTCATATGGAAGCCGGAAGAGGAGGGCTAGTTGTAGTTGCAAGCTCGAGCAAGCGAAGGCATTGCCGTCTACGTGAGCTAGGAGGAGGCGAACCGTGAAGAACCGGCATTGTGACATTTTTCGTCATCCCCTCACCGAAACCAATCTTCACCAAGTGCAAGAGCAACATTGTAGTGGTAAGATTCTACCCTAGATCATCCCTTTGAAACCCTAGTCCATCCCCTTGAAACCCTAGCTCATTACTTGGAAGTGTAGAGGATAATAGACAAACCAGCCGTTTTGAAACAGAAACGCTCAGCTCGGACAGTCCGAGATTTTACTCGGACATTCCGAACACCTTCGGATACTCCGAATGAAGTTCCGGATAGTCCGAATAGGAATTAGCTTGAGGGCTGCATTGGCTAACCGAGAGGGCCTACTCGGACATTCCGAGGTAACCCTCGGATACTCCGAACATACCTTCGGACACTCCGAACACAATTTCGGATAGTCCGAACATAATTCAACTTCCTACCGAGAGGGTCCACTCGGACAGTCCGAAGTGACACTCGGATACTCCGAACATAAATCAATAAAAGCCTTAAGACTTGAACTTTTAGCACAAAAACTCAATTAGTACTCTCATATTATGATTAGTATTGCACGTCATGAGCATTTCATGCATTCTTTACTCATGTGCATCATTGGAGTTCTTGAATTGGTGTTTATTGAATTGAATTTTCTCGATTAGGTGTTGACGTTTCGGAAGGCACTCCCGAGTACAACTACGCTTTCGAAGTCAAGAACGAGCAGCAAGGCACTATCTTACTCCTTGACCATGATTGCTCCTACTATTTGCAACTTACATCTTTGGAATTATTTTATCGATTGCATGCTTACTTTAAATTACAATTATGATTGGGTAGAATTCTTAGCTATTACCATGTTGTGTGTTATACCCTTAGCATGTTCACTCCATGTACCATTGTCGCCCTAAGTGGTTGGTTTATTATTATATATGGGTTTGTGCGAATTGCTTAGCCATGCTTAGAACAACGTTAGAAACCGCGATAGATGGACTTAATCCATCGGTCGCAATGATTGAGAATTATTATGATGATGTTGATTTCAATTGTTGATTAATGAGTAGAGATATTGGTTAAGGACCCTAAGGATTAAATCCTGGTGACGTCGTTTTGAGTAACTATCGTGCGAACCACACGCCGTTTATGGGACCGGTGTAACCAAGTACTTGTGTATGACTAGGGTATGTAAACCATGTGCACTCGGTATTCCTTGAGCTTAGTGGAGCGTCAAGGAATGTCCGCCGGAATTCCTTGGGCTTGGTGGAGCGCCAAGGAATATCCTCGGAGTCCTCGAACTTTGTTGAGTTGGGGATGTCCAACAACGGGTGTACTCCTTGATCCACACACACCGAACCTTTGGGCACGCGGGATCGAGGGTCACGATCATCCGGATGGTTTAGATACACTACCATGCATACTGGAAAATGGTTTGTCACGTTCACCTCGGCCGACACATCTAAGGAAATGTGTTAATAGCTTGGCTTACGAGTGTGACGTGTCGTGTGGGTAAAGTCGTACCTCTGCAGAGTTTAAACTATTGAATAGCGCGTCCATGGTTAAGGACGATCTCTTAAATTGTCAGTCACTGGGCGAGTATTAAGGACTTGGTAAGAATGGGATGGGAGTGGGAAAATAGACACAAGTATTGGAGTACTTGTGTGTGTGTAATTGAACATGAGCGATGGAACTCATGGTTCGGAGAATGCTTGAAGGCATGATATGAATGTGATTATGATGATGTTATATTGTACTAGACTTTGCAAATGTTTACTAAATGCAAATCTTTCAATCTATACTTGCTTATGATTTATCTCAAATGTTGCTTTATGCTGAAATTGCCATTATGCCTTCCTTGATGTAGCAACCACATGTAGCTAGAGATCAGCATGAAATGTATATTATTGTGCGAGTACACTCTTTGTACTCAATCGGATTGTCCACTTGCTGCAGGTGAGGATGAGGCATTACCCGGACTTTTAAGGCGATTTCGATGGTTCTAACGTTTAGTCGCCGTTCTTGCCCCAGTTGGTTGCCTGAGGGTTTGGGGGCATGCCATGCTGGCCCTTTTGTTGTTTATCTTATGATTTCCGCTGCTACTTGATGTAATAACTCTAAATATGTCGTTGAGGACAGCAGTCCTACTTTTGGAATGTAATGATGCTTATGCTTCCGTTAATTGTGTATGTGTTGTGATGTCAATGTTGGATGAGAATCTGGCGTGTTGGCGAACTTTCCAGGACCAACACGGGTATAATCATGAACGCAGGAGGTTCCTTGATTCACTTGAGATGTCTTGTGCATTTGGGTGAATCGGTGGAGTCGAGGGACCAGTTCTACAGAGCTGAATGGGCCGGCTAGCAGAAGAATTGGACCAGACTGGCTAGGTTTTGGCCCAACACAATTCGTGAATTTAAATTCATTTCTGAATAAAAACAATACAGGAAAATCAATAGAGCCAAAACAAATAGCAAGAAATCAAAAAATTCCAGAAAATACCTCTGGACCTCTAGAACCCAAATAAAATACTTCCAACAAAAGATCAATAACAAATTGCACAAAACAATTAAAGGACAACAAATAGCTTAATTAATAAATGCAAAAAGAAATAAATAAAATCCTTGAAAATCAAATAAAAACAAGAAAAGTATAATAAATCCAGAAAAGCAAAATTTGGGATGTTACAAACCTCCCCCCTTAACGGAATCTTGACCCCGAGATTCAGGGCTAACTAAGGAATAGGTTTGGAAACTCCGATTTCAGATTCTCTTCTTGCTCCCACGTGGCCTCACTTTCTGAATGATTGCTCCACTGCACTCTGCAAACGCACTAACTTAGGCCCTATTTGGCAGAGCTCTAGATCCCAGCTCTAGCTCAGATCTTAAACTTGTATGCTATAATAAAGTGAATAAAGTTTATATTTTTAGTCTAAAATATAAACAAGGTGATTCACCTAAACACTCTTAATGTACCCACAGCTCCAGCTCCATAAATTTCTGGAGCTAGGAATACCCTACTCCACTAACTCCACGGATTTTGGTGGAGCTGGAGCTGTCCCAAACACCCCCTTATTCCGAGTTCTCCGGTCAGCCACATCCAAAATCTTGATTGGTTGCTCCTTGTATGTTAGATCTTCCTGCAAATCAATTGACTCTAAAGGCGTCTGTTCTGCGGGCACTCGAAGACACTTCTTCAACTGAGAAACATGGAATACCTCATGTACTCCTGCCAATGACTGCGGCAATTCCAACTGGTTGGCCACCTCTCCTCTGTGACTCAAGATTCTGAACGGACCAACATATCTCAGTGCAAGCTTCCCTTTAGCATGGAATCTTTTTACTCCTTTGAGCGGGGTTACTCTGAGATACACGAAATCCTTAGGCTCAAAACTCAACTCTCGGCAACGATTATCAGCATAGCTCTTTTGCCTCGACTGAGCAGTCTTCAACCATTCTATGATCATGGCAATTTTCTCTTCAGCTTCCTTTAAAATATCTTGCCCAAAAAATCAATCTTTCTCCTGTCTCACTCCAATTCAGCCAGGTAAGACAAGAGCGACCATATAAGGCTTCAAATGGCGACATTTGCAAACTGGCCTCATAGCTATTGTTGTAGCTGAACTCAGCATACGGCAGGCATTTATCCCACGTGGCAACATAGCCTAGGGCACAAGCTCTTAACGTATCATCCAAAATTTGATTGACTCTCTTGGTCTGACCATCTGTTTGAGGATGATACGCCGTGCTAAAATTTAGACGAGTTTCCATCGCTCACACAACTTATTCCAAAATCTCGAGGTAAATTGAGTACCTATGTCTAACACTATCTTCTTCGGCACACCATGCAACCATACAATTCTCGACATATACAACTCTGCCAGACGATCTCCTGAGTTGGTAGTCTTCATTGGTATAAAATGCACAACTTTAGTCAAACGATCAATTATGACCCATATGGAGTCACACCCACTCTGAGTCCTCGGTAATCCTGTGATAAAGTCCATACCAATCTCCTCCCATTTCCATTCAGGCACCTTTAAAGGTTGCAACAAACCTGCTGGCCTTTGATGCATTGCCTTCACTCTCTGGCATATATCAAACAGGGCAACATGTTCAGCAACTTCACGCTTCATATTCGGCCACCAAAATCTCAATTTTAGGTCTTGATACATCTTTTTACTTCTTGGATGAATAAAGTACTTTGAATCATGCGCTTCTTCAAGAATCAACTACTTCAACTCTCTTTTATGCGGCACACAGATTCGACTTCCCATCCAAAAGGTTCCTTGTGCATCCACAGTGAAATTCTTAGCTTTACCTTCATCTATTTTAGACTTAATCCTCTTTATCCTGGCATCATCCTTCTGCCCTTCTCGAATTTGATCCTCCAACATAGGTTTTACCTCCAAGGTAGCTAGGAATCCTCTTGGTACTACCTCCAATCTCAGCTTTTGAAATTCCGTACATAACTCAGACTGACTTCCCTGAATCATCATGTTGACACTTAGCTTTTCCTGCCTAACGTATCGGCTACCACGTTAGCCTTTCCAGGGTGATAATGAATTCCCAGATTATAATTTTTAATTAACTCTAACCACCTCCTTTGCCTCATATTCAAACCTGACTGAGTGAAAATATACTTTAAACTCTTATGGTCCGTATATATTTCACAACGATTTCCAATAAGATAGTGACACCACAACTTTAAGGCATGCGTCGGGTCATTCTCCTCATGTGACCTCAACTGCCTTGACGCATATGCGACCACCTTGCCATTCCACATCAGCACACATCGAGACCTTGGCGCAAAGCATCACAATAAATATCAAAACTGCCCCGAATATCCAGCAACACTAACACTAGTGCAGATGTCAACCTTTTCTTCAATTCTTGAAAAATCTTCTCACAGTCTGGCGTCCATGCAAACTTCTTCTCTTTCTTTAGCAACTGCATCAGAGATCTGGCAACTGATGAAAATCCTTCTATGAATCGACGGTAAGATCCCGCCTTTCCAAGAAAACTCCAAATCTGGGTTACCGACTTCGGCTGTTCCCAATGCAATACTGCATCAACTTTACTTGGATCAACTGCAATATCCTTGGCAGTCATCACATGACCAAGAAATTCCACTTTCTTCTTCCAAAAGTCACACTTACTAAACTTGGCATACAATTGCTGCGCTCACAGCTTCTCCAGAACTAGCCTCAAGTGTTCTGCATGGTCTTCTTCTGTCTTGGAGTAGACAAGAATGTCATCTATGAAAATGACAACAAACTTATCTAGGTATTACATGAAAACTTTATTCATTAAGTTCTTGAAATATGCGGGGGTATTGGTCAATCCAAATGACATCACTATGAACTCATAATGACCATATCTGGTGGAAAATGCTATATTGGGTATATCTTCTGCTCTAATCTTCAGCTAATGATATCCCGATCGAAGATCTATTTTGGAGAAAATTTTAGCTCCTCTTAACAGATCAAACAGGTCATCAATCCTGAGCAACAGATACTTGTTCTTTATTGTCACCTCATTTAAAGCTCGATAATCAATACACATTCTCATACTCCCATCCTTTTTCTGAACGAACAAAACAGGTGATGAGGACATCTCCACAATGGATACAACCACCCATACAACCAGGCTTCCCCAGAATGAACCTGTTATACAAGGACCGCTCACTCGTGCTCGTGCACGCAAATTAAATGATCAGGTGAAGTCGTTCCTAAGTGTTCCTACCAATGACATAGTGAATGGAATGCTATTTAATTCTTGTGATCATGTTATTCTTATTAGGAACCGGGGAGAAGAGCCACCATGCGCAAAGACTTCGAATCCAAGTCGGAGGCTTGAAGGAACTCAAGTTAGATTCGGACTCGCAGATAGCATCAACTTCAAGCGTTCATAACTTTTGATCGAGTATACGGAGGCCCACAGTATAGGATTGAAAGATCTGCTCGTCCTCTTTCAAGCGGATCCAAAATCACCTTCAAATTCATTTGAGTCAGCGGGATCTGCAAAACAATGTAGACTACTTTTCTGTCCGAGTCGGTTTGGGCTGCGGGTCTTCTAATCCAAGTTGTATTAGTTAGGCCCATGTTAAGGCACAGTGCTGCATGCCCTTGGACTATAAATAGCCAACCGCCACCATAATTAGGGTTTGGGTTTTGTTTGATTAGGTTAGCCATTGCTACCGCTTGTACTTTCATGGCGTCTTGAGCTAGGCCGCCCGTCTACTTGATTTTCGGAACCCCAACCCGAGTGTTCTTATCCCGAATCAATCTACATTCATATTTGCAATTGAGTTGCTTGTGATCTCTTGTTCTTCTTTGGTTCTTGATTGCTTGCGGAACAAAGACCTTCGTGGTCGGGTTGGTCGCGCTCCATGAGATCAATAACCTTCAGGAGGGTGGTGTCTGGGTTGCTAAGGCGCAGCGTCGGTTCATTGTAGTCAGACGCCAACCGTCCTCCACCAAATCGGCGCTACCTATTCTCATCGAAAGATCGGGGCGCCTAGTCCATATCAAGTGGTATCGAGCTCAAGGTTGCTCGGTGAGATCTTCTATCGGTTTACGTTTTTCTACCTAGAGTCGGAAAATTTGCCCCACCAAAAACAAGATTAGTTCCTCTGTCTAAGACTTTTGTGCCTTGCTTTTCTGCGTAGTTCTCACCTTGTTGAATTCACGGTTGTTTAAATCGAGTTGAGTTCTTTGGTCTTTAGTTTACGCCCTTAGAGTTTGAGTTAGTCACGTTTTGATCACGATTGCGTTTGAATTGAGTCGGAGTCCTTAGTAGATATCAGATCGAAAAAAAGGAGAAACAAGTGTACCTTCAGAAGACTGCTCGCCCGCCCCGTGCACTGGTCGCCCGAGCGCTCGGCCATCGCAAGGATCGCCCGAGTGCTCGCCCATCGTGTGTAGTGCTCACTTTGTCGCGTCTTGCGTGCTTCGCCCATCACATCACGATGGTCGCCGAGTCTTTGCTACTTTGAGTGCTTTCGCCATCGCGTGCGATGCTCACTGGTGTTAAGCCCATCGCGTCGCGATGGTCGCCCGAGTGCTTACCATCGCGTGCAGTGGTCGCCCGAGTGCTCGCCCATCGCGTGCCGTGCTCGCCCGAGTGCTCGCCCACCGCGTGAACTGGTCGCCGAGTGCTCGCCAACTGCAACAAACTGGTCGCCCGAGTGCTCGCCGACCACGTGGGCTGGTCACCGACTGCGTATCAGAGAAGAAAAAAGGCAAGTGCAATTTTCAAAAGCCGCACTAGATCAATTGCAAACCAAAGTTTAGAGAGAGAGAGTATCTTTTAATTACATTTATACCCTTGGTTAAAAAAAAGGGTGTGCGTGGTGAGTGTTGTTGGAGTCCTTGTGAGTCTGTTATTCAGTTTTAGGGCTCCCACAAAAAAAAATAAAAAAAAAGAAGAAAGAAAGTGGAGCCCTAGCTGCTTGCTTTGTGTTGAGGACGTTCTCATTGCGTTTCTGTGGTATCGTTGGTGATTAGGCTCGCGTCTCTAGTGTGGTCTGAGGCTAGGACCAGCACCATACTGTCGTGGAACGTTTATTCAACTTGTTGTGACTATTGTGGTACGAGCTATCCTTTGCTACAATTGCTAGCCACCTATAGCTCCACAGAAAAACTACAACTTACCAGGCTCTTGCGTTTGGCATCGGTACACTACCTCTCCAGGAGATTTTTGATTCGTGGTCGCCAACACCTCCTGCTGAGGCTTGGTAAGAACTGGTAAGAACTTGGTGATACAAGTTGAGAGTTGAGAGTTGAGAGCGATGCCCTTTCACCGCAAATTGTTTGTTTTTTTCGTTTTCTAACCATGTCGAGAACAATGAGCAATGATGGATGACATTCCCTACTTTTCGGGGTATCATTCAACATTTGGCGCCAAGTCAAGCTGCATGCAGAGGGCCTCGATGGCGATGTGCAGGTGGTAAATGGCGGTGGGGCAGTGGAGAAGGCTCGATTGACACCAACGCCCGGTGACAAATTTGGAGGATTCTGTTGGCACCATCAATACCAACAGCGGAGGTTTTGCGGCGCCTTGAGAACATGGGCGAGTACCTCTGTGGCCTTGATAATGGTGTGTTGGGCAGCGAGGTGGATGAGCGTCGGCGACTACGCCGCTGACTCGAAGCTTGAGGAAGACCACGCGGCGTCAACTTCACCGCAATCGGCATGGTATGGGTCCTTTGCGCCGGCATGAGGTGCGTGACTATGATGATTAAGCTTGGTAAGGTTAAGTTTACCATGCCTCCTTTTGATGGTAAATATGATCTGATGCATACCTCACATGGGAATTAGTTTGTCGAACAAAAGTTTGCATGTCATGAGTATCCCGAAAACAAAAGAGTTCGAGCTGCCACTAGTGAGTTCACCGATTTTATACATTTGGTGGAGTGAGTTTCGGCGTAAGCACGATGCCGCACAAAAGCGGGTTGATTTGAAAAGAATCATGCGAGCTAGATTTGTTCCCTCTTATTACCAGCGTGATTTGTTGAATAAGCTTGAGTTGCTTAGGCAAGATAGTAAGAGTGTAGAGGAATACTATCGGGAATTACAAATGGGCATGTTCTTTTGTGGTATAGAGGAGTCTCGAGGAGGCTGCTATGGCTAGATTTATGGGTGGGCTGAACAGTGAGATTTATGACATTCTTATCTACAAGGAATATAATTCAATCACTCGCTTGTTTCATCTTGCTTGCCATCTTTGAGCGAGAAGTCTTGAGGAGACGCAATTGGTTTAGCACGAGAACTAATGTTTACGTAGGTCGTGCTAACACTTGGTCAACCACGAGCTCCATCGACCACCACAAGGCAACCGATTGCACCATCCTCCAACAACAACAAGAACCGACCTCCATCTGCGCCGGCCGATCGCCAAGGCTTGAAGGTAACAAAAACGCACGAGCCGCTAGGAGCTCTGTTTGATTACATCATTTGGGAGAAACGAGGGATGTGCAATGTCATCGATGCAAAGGGTATGGTCACATGAGGAATCAATGCCCAAGCAAGCGTGTGCGATTATGCGAGACAATGGTGAGTATTCTTACGCTAGTGATTTGGATGAAGAAACATATGCTATCTTTGGTAGTGACAATGCGAGGGCGGAGATGATCAAGACCGGAAGATTACATTGAAGCCGACCATCTGACCATTATAAGAGCCTCATTGTGCAGCGTGCATTGAGTGTCCAGATTGAAAAGGCCGATCAAAATCAGCGGCACAACTTTGTTCCAAACCAAGTGTGTCGTCAAGGAGTGATCATGTCGTGTGATCATTGATGGAGGAAGTTGCAACAACCTTGCAAGCTTGGACATGGTGGAGAAGCTTTCTTTGGAGACAAGACCGCACCCCACCTTACTATGTTCAATGGTTCAACAACATTGGTAAGGTTAAGGTTACACGCTTGGTGAGAGTACAATTTGCTATTGGTTCCTATCATGATTTTGTTTGAATGTGATGTCGTACCTATGCAAGCATGTTCTATATTATTCGTAGACCATGGCAATATGATAAAAGTTACATGCATGATGGTAGAACCAACGGTATTCTTTTGTGCATAAGGGAAGGAAGATTGTATTGCATCCTATGACCCCGATTCCATTCTTAAGGAGGACATTGCTAGAGCTAGTAAGCAAAAGATTGATGAAAATGCTAAAAAGAAAACTTCTAGTTCTGCTTGTGATAACAAAAATGAGATCAAGTTGAAAGGTGCATGTTTTTTCACTACCAAATCTGATGTGAAGGAACTACTTGTTGATGAATCTATTTGATATGCCTTAGTTTGCAAGGACGCATTGTTCTCACTTGAGAAGATACTTGCTGTTTTGCCTCTCTTTGTGACTAACCTTTTGCGAGAGTATCTTGATGTTTTTCCCACGGACATTCCTCGGCTTGCCACCAATTCGAGAATTGAGCATCGATTGACCTCATCCTGGAGCATCTTTGCCCAATCGAGCGCCATATAGGACTAATCCAGAAGAGACTAAGGAGATACAACGCCAAGTGCAAGAATTGCTTGACAAAGGGTACGTGCGTGAATCTCTTAGTCCCTGTGTTGTACCGGTTCTTTTAGTTCCTAAGAAGGATGGAACATGGCGCATGTGTGTGGATTGTAGAGCAATCAATAACATTACAATTAGATATCGTCATCCTATTCCTAGGTTAGATGATATGCTTGATGAATTAAGTGGCTCTACTGTGTTCTCTAAGGTTGATTTGCGTAGTGGTTACCACCAAATCCGCATGAAATTAGGAGATGAATGGAAAACAGCTTTCAAAACTAAGTTCGGTCTATATGAGTGGTTAGTGATGCCTTTTGGATTGACTAACGCACCTAGCACTTTCATGAGACTAATGAATGAAGTTTTGCGTGCTTTCATTGGTAGATTTGTGGTGGTATACTTTGATGATATCTTGATCTATAGCAAATCATTAGAAGAACATCTTGCTCATTTGCATCTGTTTTTGATGCCTTACGAGATGCACGCTTATTTGGTAACCTTGAGAAGTGCACATTTTGCACCGTCGAGTTGCTTTTCTTGGCTATGTTGTTACTCCATAGGAATTGAAGTTGATCAAGCCAAGGTTGAGGCAATTCAGAGTTGGCCGACTCTAAAGCGGTCCACAGTGCGGAGTTTCCTTGGACTTGCGAGGATTCTATCGTCGCTTTGTGAAAGATTTCATACAATTCTTTGCCATTGAATGAATTGTCCAAGAAAGGCGTGGTTTTCAATGGGGCAAGCCACATGAAGATGCCTTTAACTTTGTTGAAGGAGAAGTGACTCATGCACCTTGCTCCAACTCCCAGACTTTGGTAAGACTTTTGAACTTGAGTGTGATGCTAGTGGTATTGGGATTGGAGGTGTGCTGATCCAAGAAGGTAATCCAGTCGCTTATTTCAGTGAGAAATTATCTGGGCCTCGTTTGAACTATTCAACTTATGATAAGGAATTGTATGCACTAGTTCGAACATTAGAGACTTGGCAACATTATTTGTGGCCCAAAGAGTTTGTTATCCACTCGGATCATGAATCTTTGAAGCACATTCAGTAGCCAAAATAAGTTGAACCGTAGGCATGCAGCTTGGTAGAATTCATTGAGTCTTTTCCTTATGTTATCAAACACAAGAAGGAAAGGATAATATTATTGCTGATGCTTTATCTCGACGATATACCATGCTTTCACAACTAGACTCTAAAATCTTTGGCTTGGAAATGATTAAAGAGCAATCTGGCAGCTTGATGCTGATTTTAAAGATGTTTTGCTAAATTGTAAGGAAGGAAGAGTGCGGAAAAAGTTCATTGTTAATGATGGTTTTGTGTTTCATGCTAACAAGCTATGCATTCGGTGGATCTATTAGTTTGTTGTTGATTCAGTAGCGCATGGAGGAGGATTGATGGGCCACTTTGGTGTGAGGAAGGCAGAGGATGTGTTGGCCAACCATTTTTATTGGCCAAAGATGAGGCTTGATGTGGGCGCTATGTCTCTCATTGTTCTACTTGCAATAAAGCTAAGTCACGGTTGAACCCACATGGTTTATATATGCCTCTTCCTGTTCCTAGTGTTCCTGGGAGGATATTTCAATGGATTTTGTTTTAGGCCTACCTAGGACAAAGAGGGAGGGATAGCATATTTGTTGTCGTGGATAGGTTTTCTAAGATGGCACATTTTATACCTTGTCATAAGAGCGATGATGCTACAAAATTGCTGATTTGTTTTTCAGGAGATAGTTAAACACATGGAGTGCCTTCCACAATTGTGTCGGACCGGGATGCAAAATTTTTGAGTCATTTTTGGCGGACGCTTTGGAAGAAACGGGTACCAAGCTCTTGTTTTCTACTACATGTCATCCTCAAACCGCGGCCGACGGAAGTAAATCAGCAAAACGTTGTCTACAATGTTGAGAGCCATTTTGAAGAAGAATTTGAAGATGTGGGAAGAGTGCCTACCTCATGTGGAGTTTGCCTACAACCGCTCATTGCATTCTACTACCAAAATGACTCCTTTTCGAGTGGTATATGGTTTCAATCCTCGTGCACCCATTGATATTTTACCTTTACCATGTTACGAAAGAGTAAATTTAGATCTTTGCTCAACGTGCTGAATTTGTGCTGAAATTGCATGAGACTACTAAAGATAATATTGAGCGCATGAATGCTAAATATAGAGTCTGCTTTGTGTCGGGGTAGAAAGGAATTAACTTTTGAACACGGAGATCTTGTTTGGTTGCACTTGAGAAAGAATAGGTTTCTGATTTGCGAAAGTCTAAATTGATGCCTAGAGTGATGGTCCTTTTAAAGTAATTGCTAAGATAAATGATAATGCATACAAGCTTGATTTGCCTGCAGACTACAGTGTAAGCAATTATTTCAATATTGCTGATTTGAAGCCTTACACGGGTGACGAAGATGAGCTTGAGTCGAGGACAACTCCATTTCAAGAGGGGGAGGATGATGAGGACATCTCCACAACGGATACAACCACCCATACAACCAGGCTTCCCCAGAATGAACCTGTTATACAAGGACCGCTCACTCGAGCTCGTGCACGCAAATTAAATTATCAGGTGAAGTCGTTCCTAAGTGTTCCTACCAATGACATAGCGAATGGAATGCTATTTAATTCTTGTGATCATGTTATTCTTATTAGGAACCAGGGAGAAGAGCCACCAAGCGCAAAGAGACTCGAATCCAAGTCGGAGGCTTGAAGGAACTCCAAGTCAGATTCGGACTCGCAGATAGCATCAACTTCAAACATTCATAACTTTTGATTCAAAGTACTTCTGGAGGTCCACGAGTATAGGATTGAAAGATCTGCTCGTCCTCTTTCAAACGGATCCAAAATCACCTTCAAATTCCTTCCGAGTCAGCGGAAACTGCAAAACAATGGAGACTACTTTTCCTGTCCGAGTCAGTTTGGGCTGCGGGTCTTCTAATCCAAGTTGTATTAGTTAGGCCCATGTTAAGGCCTGGTGCTGCTTGCCCTTGGACTATAATTAGCCAGCCGCCACCATAATTAGGGTTTGGGTTTTGTTTGATTAGGTTAGCCATTGCTACCGCTTGTACTCGCGCGTGCCGACTAGGCCGCCTATCTACTTGATTATCGGAACCCCAACTTCGAGTGTTCTTATCCCAGAATCAATCTACATTCATATTTGCAATTGAGTTGCTTGTGATCTCTTGTTCTTGTTGGTTCTTCGATTGCTTGCAGGAACAAAGACCTTCGTGGTCAGGTTGGTCGCGCTTCCGGGAGATCAATAACCTTCAGGAGGGTGGTGTACCGGCCGCTAAGACGCAACGTCGGTTCATTGTAGTCAGACGCCAACCGTCCTCCACCAAATCGACTCTACCTATTCTCATCGAAAGATCGGGACGCCTAGTCCATATCAACAGGTGCTCCCCATGGCAACGAACTTGGTCTCACGAAACCTTTCTCTAGCAACTCCGCAAGCTGCTTCTTCATTTCCACTAACTCATCTGTCGGCATCCAATACAGTCTCTTAGATATTGGAGCTATGCCAGGCACCAATTCAATTACAAACTCAATATCTCGATCAAGTGGCATTCCTGGTAACTCTTCAGAAAAACATCTAAATATTCATTCACAACCGATACTTCCTCAATGCGGACTACCTTAATGCTATTAACCATCATTTGTCCATTATGAACTGTTGTTGCTTGAACTTCCACTCTTTCACCTTTCGGGTTTTCAATGGACACTATTCTTCTACCACAGTGTAGTATGGCCTTGTGCTTAGACAGCCAATCCATCCCAAGAATAACATCTAGGGTTTGAGTATCCAAGATAATAAGGTTCGCTAGGAACTCTATTCCATTCATGAGCATCCTTACTCCCATACATCCTAGGTTAGATTGCAACTCTGATCTAGGGGATTGGACCAAAAGCATGCTCTTAAGATTCTTAACTTCTAACTTATGCCCAACAGCAAAATCTCGAGAAATAAAAGAATGCGAAGCTCTAAAATCAAACAAGACTGTAGCAGGTACTGAATTAACCAGAAACTTACCCAGTACGACATACAATGCTCCCTGGGCCTCATCAGTCGTGATATGGTTGACACAACCTCTCACCATGGATTGAGTGGTAGCTCCAGACATCTTGGCCGGCATTGATTCAAGGTTGAAACGAACAGGCGTGACACCTCCTCTCTTCGGACAATTATTGGCAAAATGTCCAGGCTCATTGCAGCTGAAACAATGCCTCACTACCGACAGCTGACCTCCTCCTGGGGCATTATTGGTCTGAACAGGCATCAGAAAGTTCAGCCCACTAGGATGGGGCGCATGCAAAGGTGTTTTATGGACTGCCCTCGGCTGAAACCTGACAAACTGCTGTGGTACAACCATCATCCTTTGCTGTCCTTAGCGAGCCCCCTGTTGTGCCATTCTGCGCTTGCAGTTGTCATCCAACTCTTTGCGCTTATCCTTTAGAATAAGGGCCTTATTCACTAGCTCCTGGAAATCAGGAAAGGTATGAGTGATTAGCCCAACTTGCAATCCAGAATTTAGTTCCTTCATGAAGTGAGACTGCCTTGCTTTATCAGTCTCTACATTCTCAGGTGCGTAGCGAGCAAGCTGAGTGAACCGGCTCAAATATTCTACCACAGACTGGCTCCCCTGCTTGATGGCCCTGAATTCTTCCTTCTTCACATCTGTGATACCTTCGGGAACATGGTACTGACGGAAAGTAGCATAAAATTCTTCCCAAGTGATCTCTTATGGGTTTTCCTGCGATGTGCAGTATAGATAGCCAAATGGGTGGCACGGCATGACACGGCACGAGCACGACTCAACACGGCCCGTTTAGGCACGGCACGACAAAGCACGAGCGACTAATCGTCTTGAGTTGTCTTCGCCCACGGGTCAAGATCGAGCCTAACGCGCGGCACGAAGAGGGGAAAATAGCCATACTCTATTCCATTCATGAGCATCCTTACTCCCATACAGGCCAGCACGAATAGCCCATCGTACTCATAGTGCCGTGCCGACCCATCAGCACTATACAACAAAAACCCCTCAAACAAAATTTTAGACCATCAACAATTCTTAATTATGATTCAGATTTTGAAAATAAACATTAAACAATATACATGATAAACATTAAACAGCAACAATCACTTTATCAGACTCCACAGTCACTTTATACAGGATAAACATTAAACATCAATAAACATTATATAGGATAAACATGCATGCATAACAAATTAACAATATACATGTTATGCATGTTTATCCTGCTGTATAACATGGACTGCCCTGCAAAGTTATATAACATGTGTGTATCAAATAAAGTACCTCTAGACGATTGCATTAACTAGTGGAGATATAGATACAATGAACAGAAAACTGGATGACCAAACAAAGTTTCTTAAGCTGGCTAAAAAGCAGGTTACACTATCGGATGATCAACTTTGGCGTAAAATCCACTAAGGCATGCATATAGAGATTCATCGAAACATTGCATAAAATACTGATGTGCTATGTTTGATTACAACCTTATGCCCTTCTTACTTGGCACTTGCCAAAAAAATGCCTAAATGATACAATATCGCAATTTATCCATATTATTAAAAAAAGGGTTAATTAGATATATGCCACTCCAAGAATCGGTTATTCGAGATTCGCCATCGTTCCTTTGGTATTTCTAGATTTTCCATTCTGAAACCGTGTTTATTGAAATATGCCCTTTGCTTTCGCGACACGTGTCCGTCAGGTCAACAACTCAGCCCATCGGGACAATTTTGCCCCTCTTTCTATTTTGTTTTATATTTAATTTAAGGCTAAAATGGTATTAATATTTTATGAAATTTTTTATCAAGATCTAAAATAGTATTATTAATCTTATATAAAGTTTTAAAAAAAATTCTTTTATATTTAAATTTTAAAAATTCTGAAGTTATTTTCAACTTTATTTGTTTTCTATTTTTGAATTTCCAAAAGTTTCAAATGTAAGTTTTAATTTTTTATATTTTTACCAGAGGTAGATGAGGATCTCAGATCACCAAGGTAAAAATCTTAGCTTCAAATCTTCTTTGGAGATTTCTACAAAATTTTGACAAGACTTTGATGCGGAGGGGCAAAATCGTCCGGTCAACAACTCGATTTGACCAGACGGGACACGTGTCGCAAGCGGTGGCACATTTCGAATAAACACGGTTTCGTAATGGCAAATTTAGAAATACCAAAGGAACGATGGCAAATCTCGAATAACCGATTCCTAGAGTGGCATATATCTAATTAACCCTAAAAAAATGTCCCAGGACAAGTTATCTAACATAGTAACATGAGCAAACACTACAACAGAACTTCTGCATTTCACTAAAAAGGTTTTCTAAAAAAACGTCTCAGTGTTTCCAAAATAAGATGAAACCTATATTTTAACACAGAATCTTTATAGATTAATCCAAAGGTCTTACATGCATAATCCCCAAATGAGCTCCAACTTTAGCAGTAGAATGAAGTTGATTATCGGTATTGCGAAGCCAAGTCCTTTCCTTGTCCACAAACCGTGAGCCACCTCCAAAGGAAGAAGACATGTAAGGAGGAATTGTGGGGAAATCCATTTGTGATGTGGAATTAGGGTTAAAAGCTCCTTGTGACCCTACATTAACTTTCCCTGCAATATTTGTTAACTCTACCTATCATCAGAGTGAGATTTTTTTAAAAGAAAATAAACAAATCAAGTCCAATTAATATTTGTAATAGGCAACGAAAGGATTCATATAAATGAACAAATGTGGTAGCCTTCAAGCATCAAATACTGATTTATTAAGTATAGATAAAGTGGCATGATGTTTGAGGACTATATCGAGACTCCACAGTCCACAAACACAAATACATGCAAAAGCCCACAAACACAAGTTCACAAACTTCAAATATTATTTTGAGTTTGTTTATATAATGTTTGGTGCCTCATTAAAAACCTTTCTAGGTAAAACTCATACCTCATGAAAACCCTAGAAAGGAAAAAAATCTGACCAGCCACAGTTTGAAGTTGAAAAGAGTACAATCCATATAGTCCATTACATAACAGACATAATTACACACTAACACTGCCTGTGGCAGTTTCAGTAATAATATCGGTTGGTCCAGCACCAGCAGCAACAAAAACTTCATCAAGAAACAAGTTTGTGTATGAATCTTGAAGATCTTTGTCCTCATTGTGTTGAGCTCTAGCTTCACCTTGCTCCCAATCCTTGAGGTAGGACAACATCTCCACCATTTCACGGTTCAAACGACGTCGCCGCTCCTCGATCACCTTGCCAGTTAGACTAAAAGTAGATTATGAAGATATAGTGGACACAGGCACTGTCATCACATCTTTAGCTAATATAGATGAGAATGGGATAAGTAAGTTTGTGCTCATGCCACCAATTCGAATGTCGAAGATCACCACGCGGCGCATTAAATAGCGCCTCGGCGTCAAAATCCGTGGGTCGGCCGTCTTGTCGTTCGACCCGACGCGTTATGGCTGACGTGGCTGAGTTGGATGGATCGGATAATTAGGGTTTTTCAGTGGGCCGCGCTCGGCCCGATCTTTCATCCGGACGAATAAAATTAATTCGAAAATCAAATAATTTATTTGGGGCGGTGCCATAAATATTTTAGGACTGATTTGATTGGTTTAATTCAAAATAAATTCAAATAATTCCAAATAAATCAAATAAATTTCAAAATTCTCAAAATTCAAAATACCATTTAAATGCATCTAACGGCGGAGGTTAGAAGATGAGCGAGAAGCGGGTCGATTTATTTCTCGTTTCTCGATCTGTTCCAAGATTTTCACTTGGCGTCAAATCCTCCTGTATTTCGCCCGAGCTCTAGCGGCACTCACGGCACTCAAGAGACATTTCTTTAATTGTGACACATGGAACATCATGATCGGTAACTCCGGTGATCGCGACTTAGGATCTGGTGAAGGTCGGTGGGGTAACTCGATACACAAAATCTTGGGCTGGAGAACTCTTTTGCCTTGTGCGCAATTTTCAACCTTTCACGATCATGGCGCTTCACGGTCCAAACATATGGCGTTCTCGGGTCTCATTCCAAACGACGAATGGTGACATACTGTGGTAACGCTGGCGCTGACAAACACTTATCCACGAAGTTGTATAAGCGCACACCCTCAACATCCTCTAGTATCACAGTTAACTCTTTAGTTTGAATATCGATCTTGAAGTTTAGGCTCCCTAGGGCCTCATGCAACTTATCCCAAAATCTTGCAGGTACCTCTGTAAATACAATTTTCTTGACGAGACATACAATTCTTGACATGAGTTCGAGGGGTATGAAGTGGGCAACCTTTGGCGGTCCACTATAACCCATATGGAGTCATACCATGCAGAATCACAATTTCCTCCACTTCCTCGAGTATCTTGGCGGCAACCTATCTGACCTTTGAATTGCTTTGACGCATATATCGCTGTAAAGCTCTGCAACTTCACGCTGCGGCGGAGGGAGTACTTGGAGTCATGAGCTTCCTCGGACTTCTTATGCGATGCTAAATCGATTCGATCCATAATGTACCTGTTCATCAACTTGAAATCCTTTGCCTTGCCTTCCTCCATTTTCGCTTAATCCTCGGAATCTTGACGCCGATCATACATCCTTCCGGATCTGATCTTCGGGGTAGGCTTTCCTAAAGTGGCTATAAATCCTTTAGGCACAACTTCGGCTTGACAAAATTCCTTGCATAACTCAACGACTTGCTTCCACCAACATGTTCACAGAATGGCTTTTAGAGCTTAAGCATGCCACCACATTGGCTTTTAGGGTGATAATGAATCCCAGTTGTAATCCTTAATTAGTTCAACCATCTCCTCTTGCCTCATGTTGGGTCCGTTTGAGTAAATATATATTTAAGACTCTTATGGTGGAGTGTACACCTCACATCTGTTTCAATCGAGATAGTGCCTCCATAACTTCAAAGCATGCACTCTCATGCTAACTCCAAGTCATGTGTGGGTAGTTCTCCTCATCGGCCTCAAGCGCCTTGATGCATCGCAACAACCTACCTTTCTGCATTAACCGCATCCTAGTCCTTGGCGCGATGCATCACGTATATATCAAAACCACGGCTTAAATCCGTTAGTACTAACAACTTTGTGCGATGTCAATCGTTCTTCAACTCAAAACTCGTTCACATTAGGCGTCCATGTAAACTTCTTCTCTTTTTCCAACAATTGCGTAAGAGGTCTACTTAATCGTTGAAAATCCTTCAACTCATCGGCGGTAATAACTTGGCCATTCCAAGAAACTACAATTTGAGTCACCGTCTTGGGTGGCTCCCAATCAACTCTGCTTCTACCTTACTTGGGTCAATGCGACTCCTTGGTTGGTCACCACATGTCCAGGAATTCCACCTTGTTCTTCAGAAATCACACTTGCTAAACTTAGCGAAAAGTTCTTTTTCTCTCTTAACCTCTCGAACTAGCCGGATGCTGCATGCTCTTCCACAGTCTTGGAGTAAACTAGAATGTCATCTATGAACACAACGAACTTATCCGGTATTCCATGAAAACCTTGTTCATCATGTTCATGAAATATCTGCAGTGCATTTGTCAAACCGAAAGACATAAGCTGTGAACTCATAATGTCCATATCTTGGCCGAATCTTTGTCTTGGCACATCCTCGTCGAATCTTGATTTGGTGATTTGATCGTAGGTCAATTTTGGAGAAAACTCGGCTCCTCTCAAGCCAGTCAAATAGGTCATCAATCACGGGTAGCGGATACTTATTCTTTATAGTGACTTCATTCAAAGCTCATTAATCCACACACATCCATTGGCTTAGTCCTTCTTCTTGACAAAGCAGAACGGTGCTCCCCATGGCGGCGAACGATGCGATAAATCCCTTATCCATTAACTCCTCAATCTGCTTCTTCATTTCCACCAACTCATCGGTTGACAGATAAGGTCTCTTAGCTTCTCGGGTGTTCCGGTACTAACTTCGATTACAAACTCTATGTCCTGTCGGGTGGCATCGTAAATCCTCGGAAATACGTCAGGGTATTCTCGACAAGCTGATGCGTCTTCTATCTTGGCGACCTTCACTATGACCATCAAGCATCCATCGAGCAGCGTTAACCAAACTCTACTTTTCTCCCACAAGGACTCTCGTGATATGACTCTTCGTCCAGGTCTAACACAACCTTGTGTAGACAACCAATCCATTCCCAAAATAACATCAAAGTCAGGTATCTAACACTACTAAGTTTGCTAGAACTTCAGTTCCATCAATAATCAATTTTAGAACATCCTACATCGGTTCGGAGTTACGATCCGGGATTGTACTAGCAATACATGTCTAAGGTTCACCATTTTCAACCCATTGTTCACTGCAAAAATCCGAGATATAAGCGAATCTGGCTCGAGAATCAAATAAAGCTATTGCAGTCTTGAGTTGACAGTAACTTACCCGATCGACATCCGATGTATTACGCCTTTGCATCGGCGGTGACATGATTGACTCGCCTCTTACCACGAGTGTGTGGCGGCTCAGTTATTGTAACTCCACGACTTGCTCTGGCGCGAGTGTCTTTGTTGGAGTAGTCCCAAGATTGAAGCGAGCGGGTGTCCTCCTCCTCCCTTCTTAGGACAATAATTGGCAAAATGCTGGCTCGTTACAATTATAACAACGTTCTTGCCATTCTTTGGCTCTGCAACCGCATTCCAAGGTGTTGGTGTGCGGAAATTTTGTCGGCGGGTCTTGAAATGCTGCCAGCGTCGTCATCACATTTCTTGGCTGAAATCTGAAGAAGCGGTTTGGCGCAACCCTCAAGCAGCTGCGCTCTGGCATGCTCCTGTTTGTGCCATCCTGCGCTTCGGTTGTCCTCTAGCTCCTTGGCTTATCCTCCAATATCGGCGCCTTGTTCACGACTCTGAAAGTCGGAAAAGTGTGAGGTTATGAGTCCCTGCGATCTGGTTCGTCCTTTCATGAATCGAGGCATTTGGCCTTATCCGTTGCTACATCCTCGGGTGCGTGGCGTGCCAAGCTGCGTGAACTTATTGAGATACTTTCGGACAGATTGATTTCCACCTTGATGCCTAAACTCCTCCTTCTTGACTCCATGATGCCTTGAGGGCACATGTCTTGCTAAAAAGCAATCGTGAACTCCTCCCGGTGATGTCTGTGGGTGCTCATGAAGCGGTATGATAATTTCCCACCATTGGTGGCGGTTCCTTCAAGGTGATGAGGCGTGAGTACCCTCTCATTTCCTTCACCTTTGGGTAATGTGCAACTTCCTCTCTAGTCCTCGGTAATCATCTGCCTCCAATGGATTGGCATTCCCGAGAAAAATGTGGTGATGGTGTCCTCATGAATTAAAGCGACCTCGAGTGTAGCCTCTGCCTTTGGGTTGACTGGTTAACTTAGGCGTGGCTTGGCGATGACTTTTGTATCTGTTGCATCATGGTATGCATCAAGCGAGTCTGTCAGACAATGAAGGCTCAGGTTACGCATGTCAGCTGGTGGTCTTTGGTTGGGGTCCTTAGTCATCATTGATGTTTCGGTGGCGTGAACCACTCCCATTTCCTCCTTGGTTTCCACAGTGTTCACCATCTGCGGTGCGCCATAGTTTAGAGGCGAGAATAAGAATAGACAAGTAATAGAGTACTTATCTGGGGAGAAGGTGTAACACAAAATCTAACTTTATTACTTTATTAATATCTGGGTATGGTTGCTCACAATGCCTAAAGGCCTTGCAACACATCTGATCACTCCTAGCATGAAAAAAGCAAATCAAACTAATGCAGGTCAAGCGCCTCTAAGGGTGACTCTTATTCCAAAGCGACTCATCGCGGGGAGTCTCATTGCTAATCCTAACGCTCACTCCTCTAGCCATCCCCCAGGAACTCACAGTGGATACATCGATGGGTGTCTTTGGTGCGGTTAAACCTATCCCAGATCCTCGGTGGATCGCCTCTGCAGCTCCTCACAGCTCCAAGCCCGGCCTCCTGGCTCTGGCTTAGCCTCCACCGGCTCCGCTCGGCTTCACTTCCTTGGCTCGCTTCACTTCTTGGCTCTTGGCTCCTGCTTGTGGCTCCTCGGGGTCGTGTGGCTCGACAGCCTCCCAGGCTCAGGTAAATCTGTGACGTCTCACTTAATCCTCACGGATAGAGTGGGCCAAGTACTCACAAGTCTGTGAGATGAGCCCTAAGGCTGTGTGAACTAAATCCACAGACCTCTGCGGCTCTGGCCGTCTCGTCGATAGCATCCTCTTGGCGATGACATATGGCGGATGGGTGATCGTGGCATCCTCCTCCTCGATGGGCTCTCGGTTGTAGCGAGTATCTCTGCTTGTGGGATGGTGAAACTCTTGTGCCATCCAACTCCTGGGGGTAGTCAGGCAATCTGCCTCATCGCCGACGCGATGTCTCACGAATTCGGGACCGGGCTTGCAAATCGGACCCTCGTGTATTCAAAGACTAGTCCAGATCACGCTTAGTGCACAGCCTCAACATTGGTACATATCACGGTCATAACCAACGAAATAATAAGTACTTTGATTAAATATTCAAACTAGTTGATTGACCTTATGGTCAAGTTACAAAGATACGCCTCGCAGAGTAAGACTTATTAGAATATTCAAATGCAATGAAATAAAATAAACTCGTGGCGCCAACCAATTTGCCACGAACAATCGACTGGCTCGCTTCCTAGTTTGTCGTCTCCTCCGATACTCCTCCTCTGAGCGGGGTTGCTTCTTCTTCAAGCTCAAGTTGTGTTGTTGTGGGGTGAGTACTTTGAGCACTCAGCAAAGTCATGCCTGAATGCAATTCTAATATTCTACATGCATGGCTTAGTACAAAGGATAGGCTATGGTTCATGAAGCGATCTGAGATTTAAGAATAACGAAGAGTAATTTGCAAAAGACAAAAAACAAGAATAAGAATAGTAGCTTTCACAAACATTTTAATCACAATCACATTTCCATCCTATGTCCAGTTCCTCATTACCAACCCCAAGCATTTTCCATAAACAATTCATTTTCATGAAAATCTAACCCTTGATCAGTCACCGAAGCGATGCTCAATACGTGAGCACGGCTATTCAATAGGTTGTACACTCTGCAGAGGTTATACACTTTACCCACAAGATACAGTCAAATACCACCAAGGCAAATAAAAATAATGAAGCCTTTCCAAAGTTCCATCTAAACCCGATCGCCCGCTAAGGTTTCAACATCGAGGGACTGGTTACCACACCTGTGGCCCCCTCTTGCGCCATGTGAGTTCTCATTCCTTCCTAGACCTCACACCACCACGACAAGTACTCAAAGAATAGATTTCCCGGTTTACTCAGCTAAGTCCGTCCCATTACGGAGCTTGTGGTCATATGAGAGACTTCACTTCAAATGCTCGCAAGGTTAAGTCCTTAGTTGACCGAGGCAAGACTAACCAAGTGTGATCTCAATTATCCAAAACCAATAAAAACCAAATACTGACCCACTTGATTGCCACTCTTGGCCCACTGAAACAATCTTGCCATTTGCCCTCAGTCTAAATCATTTTCCCACAGTTCTTTACCATTGCACCACGTACCATCATCAACTCAATAACACATGTCTCATTCACAAAATACGTTCCATATCTCATTAAGTCAAGATTAACTTTGGTATTCCAAAATCATGAAGCGTCCACGTGGCGTATAAGCATACTACTTCGGTCTACTCAACCCATGTTGGCCAATTATACAAGTCCAACTATTAATCCATATCCTAGGGTGACAAAAGATTCATGGCCTACAATTATATATGACAAGGTGGCATAAAGAACTTAGGCATTTAACTAATCCCAAAACTTATTCAAAATTATTTCTATCAAATTAGCATGCAATAGTTTAAATAAAAATAATTTGCTCTAGTAGGTTCAACATGATCAAACACAACTTGCCTTCAAAAATCTTGATTACTGCTCCCCGAGCTTGCTCCTGGGTCAGAACCTCTCCCCTCGAAACAACCGGGCACTTCAACGTCTACGCAGAGCGTAAACACAAACAATAAAATAAATAAACAGTGGGCAAACATTGCTCAAAAATTCAATTAAAATTCAAAAACAGAAAGATCACAATTTTACAAATTTATAGAAATTGGAATCACTCAAATCGGAGTTAAAAGCGCAAAAGTTATAAGCATTTGAAGTTTCAAAATATATTTAAAATCAATATACCGAATTAAATAAATATTTTCTTTTTAGGAAAATCAATTATTGCGTCATCTGTGACACGTCGCCACCACCGAGTGACACGTGGCCTTGCCGACGCCAACCGACCCAATTATTTCTCGACAAGTGGGTCCCACTGGCGTCGGCATAGCGTCGGCGGTGGCGTCCGCACGCCGCAATGCGTCTTGGTGACCGATGGGCCCGTCTTGCCGGCGACTCATGCCTTGATGATGCGGCTCGGTGTGCCATGCGTCGGCGTGATTGGTTCGCGCGGTGCGGCGGCGTGTGGGTCCGTCTTGTCGGGCGTCCGTGCGAAGCGTGAAGCGGCGACGTGGCACGACAAGTGCCTCTGGTTGCATCTAACGGCGGAGGTTAGAAGATGAGGTTCTTTGTTCCTCTGGCGGCGTGGACTCACCAAAGCGTTGGATCTGGATCGTCGCGGTTGGTGAAGGTCGGGCTCGGTGGAGAGGTGCGGTGGCGCTTTCACCGGCTGGGGAAAACGGCGATGCCGGCGGCGCTCCGCGTTCCTCCGTGCGAAGAAGTGCTCCCGCGTGGCGTGACGAGGTGAGTTCGAGGTAGCAAGGCACGGCGGCGGAGAATCACCGGCGGCGGCAAGCAGCGCAAAGTGCGGCGGAGGGCTTCGACTTCGGCGAAGCTTCGTGGCAGGCGGCGGCGTCTCGGCGGCGTGATGAATGCTGGACGCGCGTGTCTTGGCGCGAAGATCACACCACGGGTGGCGGCGCATTAAATAGCAGCCTCGGCGTCAAAAACTCCTGAAACCGAGGCCCACGCGCTGGGCATGAGCCGTCGGCGTCTGAGAGGCGGCGGCGCGATGGTGGCCCTCCGATTCGACCCGATCAACGATTGTAACGCACATGGCGGCGTGGCTAGGCGTGAGCGTTGGATCCGGATCGCCTGGCGGTGGCATTAGGGTTTTTTCGAGTGGGCAAGACGATTACTCGGCCCGATCTTGTTCATCCGGATTTTTATTTCTTTTCGAATAAAATTAATTCAAAATCAAATAATTTATTTGGGGCATTAAAAATATCGAAAAATTCTGGAAAAATTCTCATAAATATTTTAGGACATTTGTGACTCAAATAAAATATTTTCAACAAAATTTTATTTTAACTTTTCTATTATTTAATTGATTTGATAAATGGTTTAATTCAAAATAAATTCAAATAATTCCAAATAAATCCAAATAAATTTCAGAAATTCTCAAAAATTCAAAATACCATTTAAATGCAAGAAAAGCAAAAATTGGGGTGTTACAAACCTCCCCCTTAACGGAATCTGACCTAGATTTAAAATTGACTAAGGAATAGGTTGGGAAATTCCTTCTTTAGGTCTTCTTCACGCTCCCGAGTTGCTTCGCTCTGAATAATTACTCCTTGAACTCTGCGAAGCGGGTGATTTATTTCTCGTTTCTCGATCTCTCGGTGTCCAAGATTTTCACCGGGTACTCCTCATAAGTCAAATCCTCCTGCTGACTCGGCCAGAGCTCTAGCATCTGCTCTTCGGCACTCAAGAGACATTTCTTTAATTGTGACACATGGAACACATCATGCACACTGCTAGAGGCTGCGGTAACTCCGGTGATCGCTACTTCACCTCTTCGACTTAGGATCTTGAATGGGCCAACATATCTTAGTGCTAACTTCCCTTTAGTGTGAAACCTCTTAACTCCTTTGAGTGGGGTAACTCTAAGATACACAAAATCTTCTGGACTCAAAGCTCAAATCCTGCGGCAATTATCGGTACGTAACTCTTTTGCCTTGATTGCGCAATTTTCAACCTTTCACGATCATGGCTATCTGCTCTTCAGCTTCTCGAAGAATATCCGGTCCAAACATATGACGTTCTCCGGTCTCATTCCAATTCAGCGGCGTTCGACAGGGTCTTCCATATAGCGCTTCGAATGGTGACATCTGCAAACTTGCCTGGTAACTATTGTTGTAGCTGAACTCGGCGTACGGCAAACACTTATCCCACGAAGTTGTATAAGCCAATGCACATGCCCTCAACATGTCCTCTAGTATCTGGTTAACTCTTTCCGTTTGCCCATCTGTCTGTGGGTGATATGCAGTACTGAAGTTTAGGCGGGTCCCTAGGGCCTCATGCAACTTATCCCAAAATCTTGAGGTAAAGCGGGTACCTCATCGATACAATTTTCTTGAACTCCATGTAGACATACAATTCTTGACATATACAAATCTGCTAAGCGGTCCTGAGAACGTAGTCTTCTTTGGTATGAAGTGGGCAACCTTTGTCAAACGGTCCACTATAACCCATATGGAGTCATACCTGCAGGTCCTCGGTAAACCGATAATGAAGTCCATTCAATTTCCTCCACTTCCACTCGAGTATCTTGATGGTTTGTAGCAACCTATAGGCCTTTGATGCATTGCTTTGACTCTTTGGCATATGTCGCTGCGCAACATGCTCTGCAACTTCACGCTTCATGCTTGTACCAAAATCTTTCCTTGGTCTTGATACATCTTAGCGCTTCTGGATGAATGGAGTACTTGGAGTCATGAGCTTCCTCCGAGAATCATTTGTTTGAGTTCCTTCTTATGCGATGCATAAATACGATTCTTGATCCATAATGTACCTGTTCATCAACTTGAAATCCTTTGCCTTGCCTTCCTCCATTTTCAACTTAATCCTCGGAATCTTGACATCGTCCTTCATCCTTCCCGGATCTGATCTTCGGGGTAGGCTTCACTTCTAAAGTGGCTATAAATCCTTTAGGCACAACTTCCAGCTTCAGCTTCTGAAATTCCTTGCATAACTCAACCTGACTTGCTTCCACCAACATGTTCACCGAATGGCTTTTTCGACTTAAAGCATCCGCCACCACATTGGCTTTTAAGGGTGATAATGAATCCCAGTTGTAATCCTTAATTAGTTCCAACCATCTCCTCTTGCCTCATGTTGGGTCCGTTTGAGTAAATATATATTTAAGACTCTTATGGTCAGTGTACACCTCACATCTGTTTCCAATCAGATAGTGCCTCCATAACTTCAAAGCATGCACTACGGCTGCTAACTCCAAGTCATGTGTCGGGTAGTTCTCCTCATGCGGCCTAACTGCCCTTGATGCATCGCAACAACCTTTCGCTTTCTGATTAACACGCATCCTAGTCCTTGGCGCGATGCATCACGTATATATCAAAACCACGCTTAAATCCGGTAGTACTAACACTTGGTGCCGATGTCAATCGTTCTTCAACTCCAAAACTCCGTTCACATTCCGGCGTCCATGTAAACTTCTTCTCTTTTTTCAACAATTGCGTAGAGGTCTACTTAATCGTTGAAAATCCTTCAATAAATCGGCGGTAATAACCAGCCATTCCAAGAAACTACAATTTGAGTCACCGTCTTGGGTGGCTCCCAATGCAACTCTTCTTCTACCTTACTTGGGTCAATCAGCGACTCCTTCGGTGGTCACCACATGTCCAAGGAATTCCACCTTGTTCTTCCAGAAATCACACTTGCTAAACTTAGCGAAAAGTTCTTTGCTCTCTTAACCTCTCGAGAACTAGCCGGATGCTCTGCATGCTCTTCCTCAGTCTTGGAGTAAACTAGAATGTCATCTATGAACACAACAACGAACTTATCCGGTATTCCATGAAAACCTTGTTCATCATGTTCATGAAATATGCAGTGCATTTGTCAAACCGAAAGACATAAGCTGTGAACTCATAATGTCCATATCTTGGCCGAAAATCTTTGTCTTGGCACATCCTCCGTCGAATCTTCATTTGGTGATAACCTCGATCGTAGGTCAATTTTGGAGAAAACTCGGCTCCTCTCAACTGATCAAATAGGTCATCAATCACGGGTAGCGGATACTTATTCTTTATAGTGACTTCATTCAAAGCTCATTAATCCACACACATCCGTGGCTTCCGTCCTTCTTCTTGACAAAGCAGAACGGTGCTCCCCATGGCGGCGAACTTGGTCACGATAAATCCCTTATCCATTAACTCCTCAATCTGCTTCTTCATTTCCACCAACTCATCGGTTGACATCCGATAAGGTCTCTTAGCTATCGGGTGTTCCGGTACTAACTTCGATTACAAACTCTATGTCCCTGTCGGGTGGCATCGAGTAAATCCTCTCGGAAATACGTCAAGATTCTTCTCGACAAGCTGATACGTCTTCTATCTTGACGGCCTTCACACTATTGACCATCAACTGTCCATCCCGAGCGGCAAAGGCCAAAACTCTACTTTTCTCCCACAAGGACTCTCGTGATATGACTCTTCGTCCACGGTCTAACACAACCTTGTGTAGACAACCAATCCATTCCCAAAATAACATCCAAAGTCAGGTATCTAACACTACTAAGTTTGCTAAGAACTTCGGTTCCATCAATAATCAATTTTACCCAGAACATCCTACATCGATTCGGAGTTACGATCCCGGGATTGTACTAGCAATACATGTCTAAGGTTCACCATTTTCAACCCATTGTTCACAGCAAAAATCCGAGATATAAGCGAATCGAAGCTCGAGAATCAAATAAAGCTATTGCAGTCTTGAGTTGACAAGTAACTTACCCGATCGACATCCGATGTATTACGCCTTTGCATCGGTGACATGATTGACTCGCCTCTTACCACGAGTGTGTGGCGGCTCAGTTAATGTAACTCCACGACTTGCTCTGGCGCGGTGTCTTTGTTGGAGTAGTCCCAAGATTGAAGCGGCTGGTGTCCTCCTCCTCCCTTCTTAGGACAATAATTGGCAAAATGCCCTGCTCGTTGCAATTATAACAACGTTTAATCGCCGATCTTTGGCTCCTGCAGGCCGCATTCCCTAACCGTGTTGGTGTCCGGAAATTTTGTCCGGCGAGTCTTGGTATCATGCGCGGCGTCGTCATCACATTTCTTGGCTGAAATCTGAAGAAGCGGTTTGGCGCAACCCTCAAGCAGCTGCGCTCTCTGGCATGCTCCTGTTTGTGCCATCCTGCGCTTCCGGTTGTCCTCTAGCTCCTTGCGCTTATCCTCCAATATCGGCGCCTTGTTCACACTCTGAAAGTCGGAAAAGTGTGGGTTATGAGTCCCTGCGATCCTGAATTGATCCTTTCATGAATCGAGGCTTTTGGCCTTATCCGTTGCTACATCCTCGGAGTGCGTAGCGTGCCAAGCTGCGTGAACTTATTGAGATCTTTCGGACACCGATTGATTTCCACGCTTGATTGCCTAAACTCCTCCTTCTTCAGCTCCATGATGCCTTCGGGCACATGGTATGCTTTAAAAGCAATCGTGAACTCCTCCCGGTGATGTCTGTGGGTGCTCATGAAGCGTAAGATAATTTTCCCACCATTGTTGGCGGTTCCTTCAAGGATGATGAGGCGTAGAGTACCCTCTCATTTCCTTCACCTTTGGGTAATGTGCAACTTCCTCTCTATAGTCCTCGGTAATCATCTGCCTCCAATGGATTGGCATTCCCGAAAAAAATGTGGTGATCGTGTCCTCATGAATTCCGACAAACCTCGAGTGTAGCCTCTGCCTTTGGGTTGACTCGTTAACTTAGGCGTGGCGCTTGTGATGACTTGCTGTCAGATTCTGTGCATCATGGTATGCATCAAGCGAGTCTCAGCGACAATGAAGGCTCAAGGTTACGCATGTCAGCTGGTGGTCTTTGGTTGGGGTCCTTGTCCGTCATCATTGATGTTTCGGTGGCGTGAACCACTCCCATTTCCTCCTTGGTTTCCACAGTGTTCACCATCTGCCGATTAACGCCATAGTTTAGAGACGAGAGGGGAATAAGAATAGACAAGTAATAGAGTACTTATCTTGCAGGGACGAAGGTGTAACACAAAATCTAACTTTATTACTTTATTAATATCTGGGTATGGTTGCTCACAATGCCTAAAGGCCTTGCAACACATACCGATCACTCACAAGCATGAAAGAAGCAAATCAAACTAATATTCTGGAGTCAAACGCCTCTAAGGGTGACTCTTATTCCAAGACGCGACTCATCGCAGGAGTCTCAACTGCTAATCCTAACGCTCACTCCTCTAGCCATCCCCCACCGGAACTCCCTGGTGGATACATCGATGGGTGTCTTTGGTGCGGTACAAACCTATCCCAGCGATCCTCGGTGGATCGCCTCTGCCGCACCTCTCAACCTCCAGCAGCTCGGCTTGACCTCCACCGGCTCTGGCTTAGCCTCCACCGGCTCCGGCTCTGGCTTCACTTCCTTGGCTCGCTTCACTTCCCTTGGCTCTGGGCTCCGGCTCTGTGGGCTCCTCCGGGTCTCACTGGTCGTGTAGCTCCAAAGGCTCAGCTCGGCTCTGTCGTCTGTTGTCTCCGGCTCCCCAATCCTCACGGATAGAGTGGGCCAAGTACTCACAAGTCTGCAACAGATGAGCCCTAAGTGTGTGAACTCGTCCACGAGACCTCTGCAGCTCTGAACGTCTCGTCGATAGCATCCTCTTGGCGATGACATATCACGGCGGATGGGTGATCGTGGCATCCTCCTCCTCGATGGGCTCTCGGTTGTAGCGAGTATCTCTTGTGCGGATGGTGACGAAACTCTTGTGCCATCCAACTCCTCAGGGGTGAGTCGAGGCAATCTGCCTCATCGCCGGGCGCGATGTCTCACGAATCCCAGCGTCAAATGACAACCTCTTTGGCGGTGATGCGGATCAACGACGACTCGCCTCGCCCTATCCTAAGCGTGAGGCCGTGATAGTGACATCCCAAGCAATATCGATCTGCGCCGATCCACATAGTCCCCAGGTAGATCGGCTCTGTCATATCCTCCAAGCAGTTTGCATCATCGCCCAAAGCTCATGGCGTACCCTCGATCGCTCTCACCAAAAGAGTGGATCATCCTCATCTGTCAAGGTCACTCACGTGAAACTTCAGATTTTTTAAACAAAGCGTACATGCGATAAATTTAGCAGGGGGTATGAAAAGAAAGAAGGGATAAGTCGAGATTGCATTATCATCTTGGCACATTTTAGCTTTTAGAAAATAGTTTTATCCTCACTACGACCATTCTAACTAAGGGCCAGTCCTACAGTCAGTATGGCTCTGATACCACCTCTGTCGGGACCCGGGCTTGCAAATCCGGACCCTCTGTGTATTCAGCACTAGTCCAGGATCACGCTAGTGCACACAGTCTCAACATTGGTACATATCACAGTCATAACCAACGAAATAATAAGTACTTTGATTAAATATTCAAACTAGTTGATTGACCTTATGGTCAAGTTACAAAGATACGCCTCGCAGGGCGAAGACTTATTAGAATATTCAAATGCAGCGGAAATAAAATAAACTCGTGGCGCCAACCAATTTGCCACAGGCAACTGACTGGGCTCGCTCCCTAGTTTGTCGTCTCCTCCTGATACTCCTCCTCTGGCGAGGGTTGCTTCTTCTTCAACTGAAGTTGTGTTGTTGTGGGGTGAGTACTTTGAGCACTCGGCAAGTCATGCATGTAATGCAATTCTAATATTCTACATGCATGGCTTAGTACAAAGGATAGGCTATGGTTCATGAGCAAGATCTGACATTTAAGAATAATTGATTAGTAATTTGCAAAGCAAAAAAGCGATAATAAGAATAGTAGCTTTCACAAACATTTTAATCACAATCACATTTCCATCCTATGTCCGGTTCCTCATTACCAACCCCAAGCATTTTCCATAAACAATTCATTTTCATGAAAATCTAACCCTTGATCAGTAATCACCGAGCGATGCTCAATACCGTGAGCACGGCTATTCAATAGGTTGTACACTCTGCGAGAGGTTATACACTTTACCCACAAGATACACCAAATACCACCAAGGCAAATAACTTATCTGAAGCCTTTCCAAAGTTCCATCTAAACCCGATCTTGCGCTAAGGTTTCAACCTTGAGGAAATTGGTTACACACCAGGGCCCCCTCTTGCGCCATGTGAGTTCTCATTCCGCTTCTCCGGCCTCACACCACCACAGCACTACCAAAGAATAGATTTCCCGTTTACTCAGCTAAGTCCGTCCCATTCACGGAGCTTGTGGGCATATGAGAGACTCGATTCAAATGCTCGCAAGGTTAAGTCCTTAGTTGACCAGAGGCAAGACTAACCAAGTGTGATCTCAATTATCCAAAACCAATAAAAACCAAATCGACCGCCCAGTTGCCACTCTTGGCCCACGAAACAATCTTGCCATTTGCCCCGTCTAAATCATTTTCCCACCCCGGTTCTTTACCATTGCACCACGTGCCATCATCAACTCAATAACACATGTCTCATTCACAAAATCGTTCCATATCTCATTAAGTCAAGATTAACTTTGGTATTCCAAAATCATGAAACGCGTCCACGTGGAGGGGCTAAGCATACTACTTGGTCTACTCAACCTATGTTGGCCAATTATACAAGTCCAACTATTAATCCATATCCTAGGGTGACAAAAGATTCATGGCCTACAATTATATATGACAAGGTGGCATACAGCAACTTAGGCATTTAACTAATCCCAAAACTTATTCAAAATTATTTCTATCAAATTAGCATGCAATAGTTTAAATAAAATAATTTGCTCTAGTAGGTTCAACATGATCAAACACAACTTGCCTTCAAAAGTCTTGATTCTGGCTCTGAGCTTGCTCTGGTCGAGAACCTCTCCTCGAAACCTTCCGGCACTTCAACGTCTCACGGCATAGCGTAAACACAAACAATAAAATAAATAAACAGTGGGCAAAGAGTGCTCAAAAATTCAATTAAAATTCATAAACAGAAAGATCACAATTTTACAAATTTATAGAAATTAGAATCACTCAAATCGGAGTTAAAACATAAAGTTATAAGCATTTGAAGTTTCAAAATATATTTAAAATCAATATACCGAATTAAATAAATATTTTCTTTTCGGAAAATCAATTATTAAGTCATCTGTGACACGTGTAGCCACGAGTGACACATGGCCTTCTGGCGACGCCACCGACGGCTATTTCTCGACAAGTGGGTCCCACCGTGGCGTCGCGCATGAGCGTCGGCCGGTGGCGTCCACAGCGCTGATGCGTCTGCGGTGACCGATGGGCCCGTCTTGTCGTGACTCATCTTGTATGATCTTGAAGGCGGTGTGCCGCAGCGCCACGGGCGTGATTGGTTCGCGGTGCGGTGCGGTCGACGTGTGGGTCCGTCTTGTCGGCGTCACGTGCGCGATGAGCGGCGGCGTGGCACGGCGGTGCCCTCGGTTGCATCTAACGGCGGAGGTTAGAAGATGAGGTTCTGTTCCTCTGGCGGCGTGGACTCACCGAAGCGTTGGATCTGGATCGTCGCGGTTGGTGAAGGTCGGGCTCGGTGGAGCGGTCTTGGCGGCGCTTCTTCCGGCGGGAAAACGGCGATGCGCAAGGGCGCTCGGCGTTCCCGGCGTGAAAAGTAGTGCTCCCGACACGGCGTGACGAGGTGAGTTCGAGGTGGCACGGCGCGGCGGAGAATCACCGGCGGCGGCAAGCAGCGCAAAAGTCTGCGGCGGAGGGACTTGGCGACTCGCGGCGGCGCGGCGGCGGCGTCTCGGGCGGCGTGATGAGTGCGGACGTGTCGGTAGCGAGAGGAAAGATCACACCACGGTGGCGGCGCATTAAATAGCAGCCTCGGCGTCCAGGAAATCATGAAACCGAGGCCCACGCGCAGCGGCAAGCGAAGTCGTGGGCGTCACGGAGAGGCGACGTGCGCGATGGTGGCCCTCGATTCGACCGATCCAACGGTTACCGCGCACATGGCGGCGTGGCTAGACGTGAGCCGTTGGATCCGGATCGCCGACGGCGGCATTAGGGTTTTTCAGAGTGGGCCGCGGTACTTTCGGCCCGATCTTTGTTCATCCGGATTTTTATTTCTTTTTGATAAAATTAATTCGAAAATCAAATAATTTATTTGGGGCATTAAAAATATCGAAAAATTCGGAAAAATTCTCATAAATATTTTAGGACATTTGTGACTCAAATAAAATATTTTCAACAAAATTTTATTTTAACTTTTCTATTATTTAATTGATTTGATAAATGGTTTAATTCAAAATAAATTCAAATAATTCCAAATAAATCCAAATAAATTCCAGAAATTCTCAAAAATTCAAAATACCATTTAAATGCAAGAAAAGCAAAAATTGGGGTGTTACAATAGATAGAATGGGATAAGTAAGTTTGTGCTCATGCCACCAATTGAAGTCAAGTCATAAATCGTAGTGGGCGACGTTGTCATTGTCCAGGTAAGTTGACAACTTCGAAACAAACCTTTGGAGCACCAAAAGGCGAAGTTGAAACAAATGATGATCTCCCACCACCACCAGAAGGTACACGAACACGAGAAGCGAACGTCTGAGAATCACCTAAATTTTACAACAGATCCAGAGCCAAAGGCAGAGCTAGAAGATGCAGAATCAGCTGCCCCAAAGATTTTGCCCCAATCAGTTTTCTTCTTACCAGTATTAGTGGTTGGCTGTGAAGGTCTCTGCAATCTCACTGCACCAAACTTGGTTTCATATTTGGAAAAAGTTCTATTTAATTCAGCCCTTACCTCAGTTAAATAATTAGAGTAATCTGTACTAGTGAGCGTGCATAACAACATAAGAACATTGTTGAAACCTCTCATCTTAGCTCTAGGATCCAAAATAAATGCAAAGGCATATAGCATTGGTATAGTCCTCCAGTATTTCAAAAATTTTGTTTTCATAGGAACAACTACATCTCTTAGCATAAGATCATTCTCATATGAGTTAAGGTGTCCAAAGAATGTCAAGAATGTGATGCAACATCAATGGAGATGTGGGATAATAAATACTAGACGAACAACAGTTGAATCATAGAACAACTCTAGGAATTGTAGAACTTGTTCACCAACATACCAAAGGTGCATCAAGAAGTAGGGTGCCCCTATTGTTGGGGATAGTGAGTATGTATGAAGACTGAAAAAGTGCTTTTGTATGGCATGAGGTGCTTGAGCATGAGATAAGTGGAGTTCCATCTCACATCCATGTCCAAACCAAACTTACGAGGGCGTACCCCCATAGCAACACAATAAGTCTTGTATGCAGCAATACGTTGGTTTGAAGAATTCAAAAAAGAAATTGCTATTCTAAAAGCCTCAACATAAGGCTTCAGGCGCTTCAAACCAGACTTAACAATTAGATTGATTATATGGCATGCTGCATGATGCAAGAAAACATATCCAACATAACCACTAAACAAAGGTTTGAGCTTATCCATGGCACTAGTGTTTGCAGAAGCATTGTCCAATGTAACAGAAAAGACCTTATCAGACAAGCCAAACTCAGTGATCACAGAGGAAACACGGTCAGCTATGTTGTCACCTTAATGTGACACACGAATCAGCCGAAGCCCTATAACCCTTTTTTCTAGTTCCCAATCAGTACTAACATAATGAGCAACCACACTAAGATAATCCTCCTTAGCATTACCAGACCAAATATCAGAAGTAAGTGCAACAGATGAAACATAATTTTGCAAAGTTTCCATCAGCTTACTACGACGTTCATTGAAATATTTCTCCATATCTCTAGTAGTGGTTTGCCTGGGGACAGTAGAAAATCTAGGATTATGGGCACGCCTAATGTATTCCTCAAAAGCAGCAGACTCACCAAAGGAAATCAGCAAATCTTCTCTAGCAATCAAACGACAAAGTTCAGTACGAGCTACCTCAGGACTGTAATCCCATTGACGAATAGTGCCGTCGGGATTGAACTGAATCAAGGACCGAATCCTGGCCGAATGACCGGCTTTCAGTTTGCATCTATCACGGTGCCATGACAAATGTCCAGTACCACCAGTAGAAAGAGCTGAGAACGTAGATTTGCAGATGAGGCACTTAGCAGCATACCTCACCTTCTTGCCATTATCGATTCTAAACAACTTTTCAAAGTCATTCCACACATCAGAGGTGGAGGCTCTGGGCCTCTTAGTCTTACCACGACCACGACGCGTGTCTCCGGTGCATGCACCGTCACCCTGCGACGGACTTGCAGCAGCAGAGGGATCGCCATCGGTGTCGCCGCCAGCAGCTTCCGCTGCACTGCTACCGAACAAGTCATCTTGGCCCAAGTCTTCTCCGGTGTCCCCTTATAGCTTGAGATCGTGGTCGATGGAGGTAGGATCGAGCTCCTCGGCCATCATCGGCCTCACGACGAGCACCGAGGGACTGGGGACACTAGAGATGGCGACGACGAGAGGTGGACAGCCGCGGAGCCGCGGAGAGGAGACTGGAGAGTACAGAGCGAGCGGTGGAGGTGGAGGCGCGGAGCGGAGGCGGAGCGGAGCGGAGCGGCTAGGGTTTCTCGGCGTGACTGCATGAGGGGAATGGCCGAAATGCCGAATGGGATTGATTTGGATTTGGGGGATGGGGAAAGCCGGAAAGGCCGAAAGGCCGAAGGGGTCAAGGGAGATTTTATATGACTAGGGTTTCGCCTCCGTTCTGGTCTAGTCGTGCCCGTGCCGTGCCCATTGTCCGTGCCTTCATAGTGTCATTCCCGTGCCCATTCCATGCCCATTTTTCATGCCGTGCCCGTGCCGGCCCACGGGCCGAAGATCAGGCCCAGGCACGACACGATTTGTAGTGCCGTGCCGGCATGGGCACTATGAATATTGTGCCAGGCCGTGCCTAGTGCCGGTCCCAACTCCCGTGCCTCAGGCCGGCCCGTTTAACCCGGCCCATCTGGCCAACTTTAATGTGTAGTAATTCTCCCACAATTCAACAGTTGTGCCCTCAAGCTGATGAGAAGCATAAAGCATCTTCTCATGTCCTTCACACTGGGTGATATGCAATTTCCTCTCGATGGTCCTCAACCAATCATCAGCTTCAATCGGGTTGGCTTTCCCAAAAAATGTGGGGGACGAGTCCTCATAAAGTCAGACAGCCTCGAGTATGGACAGTTTCCATTACCAGCAGCTTCATTAGAGTTGTTGGCCGCTGCTTAGTGTCGACGTTTATTGTCAGCAATAATGAAAACGGAGCTAGGCGCTGGATCTAAACTCGATGGTAACACAAGATGCAGGAATTATACAGGTTCGGGCTCTCGCGGAGGAGATAATACCCTAGTCCTATGCTCTGGGATTATGAGTGTCTAGCTTATTGCTGATGATCTGATGATGATGTTATGTCGGGATCCAAATATGCAAATCCGGACCCTCTGTGTATACTGCACTAGTCCAGGATCATGCTAGTGCACACAGGCTCAACATTAGTGAATATCACAATCATACATAGCGGAAATAAGATAAAAGACATTATATACTAAATATTACTAGTTGAATGACCTTATGGTCAACTTACATAACAAGGCCTCACAAGATTGAACAACAAATTAAACTGCAGCGGAAATGAAGACGTAGGTAACCCCTCAGTATACCACAGGCAACTGATAAGGCTCGCACCCTAAACATTCATCCCTTCATGGTACACCTTCTTCAGTACTAATGATATTGTAGGCAAGGGTGAGTACATAAAGCACTCAACAAGTTGTGCACAGAATGCAATTCTAACATAACTATATGCAAGGCTTATTTCAAAAGAATGGCTATCAATGGCTATTTTGCAGTAAAGCAGCATTTACGAACAAGTACAATATATAGATTGAAAAGACAATAAAACAAATAACAGTAATAGATAGATTCAGCATTTCTCAAGTAAACCAAGTTTCCAGACCTAAGTCAACTTCAGTATCCATATGGCATCCTGCCATCCATCCCAAGTTTTCATTTTGCAAAAATCTAACCCTTGACTGTAATTCCCGAGCTATGCTCAATACCGTGAGCATGGCTATTCGAATAGATTGTACACTCTGCAAAGGTTATGCACTTTACCCACACGATATGATACTCTCTTTTGTGCCTGACCATTAGCACACTTCCTTTGGTGTGCCGGCAGAGAATCATGACAAAGCCTTTACAATGCATCATCTTAACCTAGTACTACCCGCTGTGGTTTCAACACTGATGGGTTACACCACCACAACAGGGCCCCCCACTTGCGCCATGTGAGTTTCCTCCATACACCCGGACTCACACCACCACGATAGTACTCAAGCTAAGACTTTGCAAATTAGTCAGCTAGGCTGCCCCAAAACAGACATATGGTTGCATGATTGACTCAGGTCAAAGGCTCGCAAGGTTAAGTCCTTAGTTGAGCGAGGCAAGACTAACCAAGTGTGATCTCCAATATCCAAAACCAACAAAAACCAAATACGACCGCCCAGTTGCCACTCTTGGCCCACCAAAACATTCTTGCCACTTGCCCCAGTCTAAATCATTTTCCTACCCTAGTTAATTACTAAGCACCACGGGCCATCAACAATTCAATATCGTTGCGTGACATCCATCGCCACAATAACTCAATATCATCGTGTGACCACACATGACACACAAATTCATAACATTGTTCCATATTCCATTAGTCAAAATTATTTATCAATGATTCAAGTACATGTGATGACGTGGCGTGGCTAAGCACACTAATACGTTCTAACCATTCCATGTTGATTTATTATTGATCAACTATAGTAAACCAATCTAGGGTGACAAGTGAATCATGGCATACAATTGACAAGGTAGGATATAATTCAGAGGGTTTGATATCTAAATCCCAATATAGGTTGAAATCATTTTGTACGATGGAAATAGCATGCAATATAGTAAAACAAAATATCAACTATCTAATCATGGGTGCAACATGATTAAAGCATGACTTGCCTTAGAAAAACCCTGATCCATGCTCTGGACCTTGGTCTTGAGTTGATAAATCTTTCCCGTATGCATCGCACAATTTATCGTCTACGCGAAACGAAAAAGAATGCAAAATAAATACCAAAACAGAGAGAAAAAAACTCTAAAAATCAAATAAAATTCACCAATAGATAGATCTCAATTTTAAAATTTTTAGAAATTTGAATCACCTCAATCGGAGTTCGTATGGGGGAGAACGAGCTCTCGGAAGATTCAAATTCCTGAAAATACATAAAATTGGAAAATCAATAATATCCCAAATTATTTTTATAAAATAAAATACGATTATTGCGTCAGCTGACGTCAGCCCTGACCCGGTTAAACCTAGATGCAACCTGGTCCACTCGTTCCCGATCTAACGGTCACCGATCGATCGGTTACGTGGCTCAACCAGAACCCTCCGATCTAATCCAACGGCCAACAACTACCGAAGCACTTCATTGTAGCCCTAATTGATGTGGTGCAATCCTGACCATACGATCCAATCTAATGGCGAAGCTAACCGAGCACTTACTGTTTTACCGAGGCGATGTGGCACGATCTCGACGGTTCGGCGAAGATCCAACGGTCGGCGATTACCCGAGCGGGTTACTGTGCACCGAGGCGACGTGGCACAAATCCGGCGCGTTCGACGATGATCCAATGGCTGGCGATGCTCGAACTTGGTGATGGAGACACAACGGCGTGGTTCACCAGGGCTGGGGAAGATGACCTGGCTTGCAGCGCTCCGGTGCTCTCTGGCGAGGAAGAAGGGGCGGCGCGATGCGACGAGTCCAGATCTGGCTTCAGCACGGCGGCAGGAGGTCCCTAACGGCGGCAATGGCGCGGCGAAGCTCCTCGGTACTCCGGTGAGCTCGCGCGGGCTTCTCGAAACGCTACTGGCGGCGGCGCTTGGGGAAAAAGACACGGCGGCTTCGGATGAATCTCGGGAGGCATGCCCAGCCCTTAAATACCCCTCGAGCGGCGCATACGGGCACGGGACTCCGAGTCGGCGGCGTAGCGACGGCGGACTCCGATTCCGAGTTGGAGACGATGAAGGTCAACCACACAATCTCAATCCAATGGTGACGATACAGTCCCGGCACGGCACGATCGGATCCGTCCACCACGTCCAACGGCTTAGATCATTAGGGTTTCCAAAAACGGTGCGGCCAATCTAAAGCGTATGATGTAGATCCAATGGCTGGAGGTTTTAGGGTTTTGGCGTGATGCGGATCGTTGGATTAGGATCCAACGGCCGGCGTGGGTTCATGGTTTTGGGCGAGCAATTTGGGCTTTGACCATACGGTGTTGGGCTCGACCCAAAGACCTTTGTTCACGTGGGGTTTTTCCGATTTTCCATTTAAAATAATCAGAGAAAATATTTGGATTTATTTAGGACAATAAAAATATCAAAAAAATTCCCAAAAAAATCTCAAAAATACTTTGAGACATTCTAAACTTAAATAAAATATTTTTAGCAAAACTTCATTTTAAATTTTTCTATTTATAATTAATTCTTGACAAAATGCAATATACTTTAATTTGAAATAATTTCAATAAATCCAGAAATTCCAAATAAATCCAGAAAATTCACAAAATTATAAATTGCAATAAAATAATATTAAATAAATGAAAACCAAAATTTGGGATGTTACATGTTACCCTACCCCCCTTTATATAGTAGAGGGATGCGGTTACAAAGGAGAGTCCTAATCGGTTACAAGATGGAGATTCTATCTCTATCCTTATCCGCTGAACTTGGTATCAGTCAGTATTACAATCACATCCTACCTAATCAAGGTCGGTTGCTATCTTCAGAGTTTCCTTGTTGCGCACGCTGAAAGCAGCCTAGGTGGTATTTGTCCTTATGCAGTCGGCTCGTCCCATCCCCTATTGGGTGATCCTCCCTAGCCTGCCCTACAGATACCTAGGGTCCATGTACTCCACAGTAGCCCCCGAGTGCTTTACGATCGAGTTGCCGCCTTCCTGATCACACCTCAGCTGAGTCGTGCTTCACGCCGAGTGCTTCTAGTTTTTGGCATGATCTCTTGACTAGTTCCTTCTCCATGCTGAGTGCCATGCTGCAGGCAAAGAGATCGTAGAGGACTCAATAGAGCTCCACACTTGAATTTTTGAAGTGGTATCCAGCCCAATTATTGGAAAACTAGCAATTGGCCCATCTTGGAGCATACCCTTGTTTAAGTTGGCTTTAGCCGAGTGGTACCTGTGCCCAATTGCTTTGGCACATAGCTATCGACCCATCATGGGGTGTACCATGGATTGTCCGAGTGGTACCTGTATCCGATTTTTATGGTATACAGCTAGCGGCCCACATGGGACGTGCCCTTGGAATCCTTATTCGAAATCAACTTGTGATATCTGATTCTGTCTTGTGCGGTAACCAGCAATTGACCTATCATGAGGCATATCACATGAAGATGTTTTAATTTGGTTTGGAAGGTACCCAAATCCCGTTTGATACGGTTATTGGCGCTCGACCCATCATGAGGCGTACCACATCCCAAACTAAGTTCGGCTTGGGAGTACTTGTGCACGATGGTTGTGGCGCACAACTGGCGGCCCATCGTGGGGCGTACCCTAAGTCAAGTCCAGGATACCTCCGTGCTGCCCCCATCTAAGGATTGGGCCATTTCGGCAATGACGAAGAAACGCTTGGAGGAGATGGTCGCCTCCGGAGTTCTTCAGGCGCTGGAGTTGATCTGCGCGCATCCAGCCGCAGGTGAATCTTATCCTACTCCCCGCTCTGATGAGATCATGGTTTTTGAGTCTTTCTTCCAGTGCAGATTTGACCTCCCGGGCAACGCTTTCTTTCATGGCCTTCTTCACTTCTATGAAATTGAGCTGATCAACTTGAACCCCAACTCCATTCTTCAAATCTCCATCTTTGTTCATATTTGCAAGGCTTTTCTTGGAATTCGCCCGCATTTCAATCTCTTTCGCCCCTAAGGCAATTGGGGGTGCCGGCTTCTAGTTGGGCGATGGGCTCAAGAAATCTTATTTTTCTACCCCCTTCAAGTCTTCTAACAAGGCTTGGCACCGAGAGTGGTTCTATTGCTCCAATCCCGATCCCTTTCTCCCTCCTTTTGCCAGATGTTACCCACATTCTCTCCTTCTTGGGTCACGACCCCCTCGAGCAATGAGATGGATCAGGTCCTAGATCTCTTGGGATTAATCAGCAAGTTGAAGGAAACGGGTCTAATCGGGGTCGATATTACTGCCTCAACTTCTCCCACCGCCGAATTCAACCTCTCAAGGATCGAGTCCACCCGGGGTTCGAATACAGCGGAGAGAACGACCCCACTCGGGAAGCGCCCGAATCTATCCCAAGAGATGTGTTGGTCGACTAGATGAGCGATTTCTTTGCCCCAAGCACCGAGGTCCTCCTCAAGAATCGCCCTAAGCCCTTCACCTTGACGCGCTCTCCTCCTGAGGTGAGCATTTTTTTGTCCAATAATGACTGGTCATGCATTTATTGATGAATATTGTCTGATTCTGCGCTTTTCGCCGCTTACAGGAGCGAGCAGCTTTCTTTTCTGACTCGCCGCTCCCTGACATTCCTCAGCATAAGAGCACCAGGCGGAGATGGCCAGCCAACCCCTCTATCGAGGAGCCGAGTGCCAAAAGGGAGAAGAGACCCGCAACTAAGAAAACTCTAGGGTCTTCACGCCGCTTGGGGTCCAACGATCAGGGAGCCCCCGACATCGCAGACTACGAAAACTGTGTCGCACACGGTGGGGTTGGCATCACACACACCACCACCGAAGCCGGGCACGAAACCGGATCCCCCTCCAAGTGGTTAAGCCACTTGGAAAGGGCTAGACGATCCCATGGTGCCAGGCACTGAGAAGGGAAAAGAGTCGGCGTAGAAACCTCGAAACCGCTCGCCCGAGCTAGGGGCCCGGCGATCAGGATCACTGTGGCTCAACATTCAGGTCGGCCAGCCTCTCCACCTCCCAGGTCTAGCACGAAGCCAGACCCCGTCCGAGTGGTTAAGCCACCCAAAAAGTGTCTGGAGTGAGGATAAGGAAATTCGACAGGTTAGTCCCCCTATCGACTCCTACTCTCGCTTTGCTGGGTTGCGTTTTGATTTCATTTTTTGTAGGGTGCCATCAGACGAAGTTCCTGTAGGCGTGCCAACTGAAAAGCCCCAGGGGGCTAGGGACGAGAGTGCCATGGACCAGGCGAGGATGGATTCACCGATCAATCCTACACCCGGGGACGCCGAAGCCATTTCGAATCAGGTCGAGACTGTCTTGCCGACTACCGGATCGAGCCCTAGGGGTGACGAGGCAGGTCCTAAATCAAAGTCGCCTTCGTCCATGCTGAGCATTCTGCCCAAGCTGGCTGCGAAGCCAACGTCCCTAGAACTCACCACCTGCGCCTCTCCTCCGGTGGAGGAAATTCCTCGAGCCTCATAATTCCCCCAAATGACCTCTAGTGCGAATCATACTCCACAATGAGGAGGACGAGTGGGAAGCTTTTGGCAACGAGGACGAGGGGAAAATGAGGGAGGAGCTTTATCACTACGCCATTGAGTGTGCCAAACTGATCAGGGTAAGCTTGTTAGTTCCTTCTTCTTCCTTGCCCGTAGCGGGCAGCATGCCTTCTTTAATCTTTTTGTGATCTTCAGACCCTAGGGAACTGTTCCGAGAAGAGAGACGCCATCCTCCGGGAGGTACTCCCGAAGCTCAAGCTGCGGTGGGAGTATGAGGCCGACCTCGAGCGGGTTCACGCCGAGTGCAGAGCCAAGGTCGAACGGTTCAGGAATGAGGGACAAGCTAGCTTCGAAAGCTTCTGGCCCAAGTTTAGGCCTTGGAGGAGGAGAAATTGAACCTGGCGGGCTCCCTCCGATGTAGGTGTCTTGAATAGTCTTGTAGTAGGATTTGGATTGCTTGTCTTCTAATTCTTTTCCCTGTTCTAGCCCAGGACTTAACTGTCGTTGGTCTTCAAGAAGAGCTCAAGGTGTTTGAGGAGCAGCTCAAGGCGCTGAGAAGCTCTGAATTCCAAGCCCGAACCAATTCGGAGAAGCTGGGTCGGGAACTGGAAGGTATGTTCCCCAACTCGGCTTCACCGTTATTCACATTTATAATGCTTCTGATGATGATCTGAATTGCTTGTAGAATACCGGAGGAAGGCACAGGCACAATTCTGCGTTCTTGGCGAGAGGGTCAAGTCTGTAGAAGCGTCATGTGCCAAGCACCGTGAAGCCTCCAAGGCGATGGTGAAGTTCCTGTGCCCCAGGAGAGGCAGGGCCGAGCGGTGAAGATGAAAGCATCCTTCGACTGACAGAGGGGCCCGAGAAGCTCTGGACCCACATTCGGGAAACAGTGACCACAAGCGCGAGCTAGGCTCTGGCAATTGTGAAGTCCCTGTATCCCCGAGTGGATCTTGAAGCTGTCAAAGAGGGTTTCGCTGGCACCGTCGATGATGATCAAGTTACTGCCCTTTTTGATAAAGTTAAGGATACGTCTACCTCTTTAGTAGAAAATTTAGACTTGAGTCCTATGTAATGTATGCGTGGACCTTTGGCTGTAATTATTTCACCTTATCTCCCGGAATTAACTTTTAACCATAATGGCTTTGTTGTTTCCCAAGAGATCTTCGAATTAATGCTTGCGTGCTCATTCATGTCTAGTTCAGCTTCTCATGCTAACACGGAACTGTTTCGGCTTCCCACGCCAGCATTTATTCGAAGCTGTTCGACTTCCACGCTCTGGATATATAAGGGTGTCATTGCTACAGGAGCGATCACCCATTTCTGAGTCTTCATCTGCCCAGCAGTCTTCAATTTCTTCTACAAATCCTTAATGGCTTCCCCGTCTCGCTCTTCTGCGCTCGCCGATGACGTCCCACCACCTCCTCCTCCAGCGGAGGAGCTGGTCTTCGGCTTTGAAGATGAGGCCCCGTCGAAGCCTACTGACGTGGAGGCCCTCCACGTCGAGCTTTGGGCCGACTTCGAGCTCGCCATGGCCAAGCTCGCGGAGCAAGAGGCCGCCGCCTGCGATGCCACCGACGTCGATGTGCTGATCGAAGTCGTCCCAATCCTTGCCGAGGCGAGGGACACCCTTATTGAGGCACTAGGCCGCGGCACCGCGCTTAAGTTTAGCTGTCTTAGAATAATATATGTAAAACTTAAGTAATGTAAGAATATTCTTGCTCGGACATAATGTTCGATTTTATATATAATTTTAATGTCTTTTACTCTTTCTTGCTTATAGATTTTTGAATTTGTCCGAGTGGTTTTATCTCCTTTTGTTTAAGCACTCGGCCCGACTAGTCTAGCCCTCGGGTGTCGAGAGTCAGCTCGTGGCTCTTTTTCCCAGGCAAGCGCTTTGAGTGACTAGTGTTCACCGTTTATGGGGTCAGAGTTTCACTACATGGAATTAGCGCACTCAGACTCAGTCGCAATCGTTAGGAAAAAGATGCAAAAATGACTCAGAAGAAGGGTTGCGCATGCGCAACTCTATTAGGTGTAGCCCCCGACTTACTGCTTAATTGGGTATCAATTGAGTATCAAGTCAAGAAAAACTTTATTCATAATAATCATGATTGTGTACAAGATTCAAGAGTAAAAGTGACGTAGCTGCTCTATGTTCCATGTGTTGCCGATAACCACGCCGATCTTCCCTCTTGAGTCTATAAGCCCCCGGTCGCGTCACCTCATCGACGATGTAGGGGCCTTCCCAGTTTGGGGAGAGCTTATGCTCGCTTTTCTGATTCTTTCTTAGGACCAGATTTCCTTTAGAGAAAGCATGGCCCCGAACATTCCGATCGTGATAATGACGCAAGCCCTAGAGGTACTTGGCCGACTGGATTGCTCTGACATCCCTGGCCTCCTCCAATCAGTCAAGATCTTCCAGCCTATTTTCTTCCGACTCGGCTTCCTTGTAGCTCCGAACCCACGAAGATCTGAATGTCAACTCGGTAGGTAAGACCGCCTCTGAACCATACACTAGGGAAAAAGGTGACTACCTGGTTGCCCTGCTAGGGGTAGTTCTCAGCCCCCAAAGCATCGAAGGCATTCCTTTTACCCATCGCATAGCATACGGCTTGAGACGATAAAAAATCCTCGCTTTTAGCCCTTGCAGCACCATGCCATTGGCTCGTTCGACCTGCCCATTACTCCGGAGATGACCCACGAAAGCAAAGCAGATTTTGATGCCGAGCTTGTCTCATCAATCTTGAAATTCTTCACCTCGGAACTGAGTGCTATTATCAGTGATAATTCTATTCGGCACGCCATATCTGACCACAATTTCTTGGAAGAATTCCTTGGCCTTGGCCACTGTGATCGTGGCGATAGGCTTAGCCTCAATCCACTTCATAAATTTCTAGATGGCAATGAAGAGATGAGTGAAACCACATTGAGCCTTCTTTAGGGGTCCAACCATGTCAAGCCCCCGGACTGCGAATGGTCAGGTGATTGGAATAGTCTGCATCTATGACATCCCAAAATTTGGAGTTTTGGAATGTTTAAAAAAATAAAAAATGAACCATTTGCATTTCTTGGAATTAACCGAAGCTTAATTTGAATTTTCTAATAATGAGAAGATTTAATTTGATTAATCTATGCATCAAATCCTTGTGCTTAAAGGAATTTTTTTGTATTTTTGGAAATTTTTCTGAGTTTATTTGCTATTTATTTGAATTTATTTAGGGTTATTTGGATTTCTGGAATTAAAATTAATTTGGAAATCATTTTTATTCCTCAAAACCCTCTCAGGCCGAATTTGTCCCGGCCCATTCTTATTCTCTCTCGAACTGGCCCGCAGCCCATCCATATTCCTTCGCCCGCCCGGCCTGCTTGGCTCCGTGCCGGCCTGGCCCAATCCGCCGAAAAACCCTAGCGTGTCGGCCGTCGGATTTGGCTCAGGTGCACCAGATTGCGCCACACAAGCCCCACTCTCTTGGCCGTCGGATCGCTATGTCACGAACGGCGCTGATGCCACCACGTCGTCGCCCGCGCCGCCGGCCCGAAAACCAAACCCTAACCCTAATGCCGCAACCGTTTGATTATGATCCAATGGCCATCCCTCGCCCGCATGTCCGAGTGCGTGCGTGCCGTCCGATCGTCGCGCCGCAGACGATCCAGATAGCGCCACGTCACGCCTCAGCCGAAACCCTAGCCGCCACCGGAGTCCTCGCGCCGCACGCAGCCATCCTCGGTCTCTGCGTTTTTCACGCCTCCCAAGGCTATAAAAGCCACCACCAAGCCTCGTGTCGCGTTCTTCACTCTGCGCACCGAAGTTTCTTGCCACCCGAGCACCTTCCGCCGCCTTGTTCACCGTCTCCGGGGGGTTTCCGCCGCTGCCGTGGGTACTCCTGGACTCCCCGCACCGCCCTCTTCCAGATTCGAGCCGAACCTCGCCCAATCTGCCGTGTAACATCCCAAAATTTCAGCTTTTCAATTAATTAATATTATTTTATTGCTAATTATGGATTTTATGATTTTTCTGAATTTATTTTGATTTTCTGAGATTTATTTGAATTCTTTGGAATTAAATACATTATCTTTTGGTCAAGAAATAATTATAAAAAGAGATTTGCAAAATAAAGTTTTTTCTGAAAATATTTTATTTAAGTCCAGATTATCTCAAAATATTTTTGGGAATTTTATGGGAATTTTTAGAGTATTTTTAAGGCCCCAAATAAATCAAAACCTTTATTCGGAATAAATAAAATAGGAAATTTGGGAGATTATGGAATGAATAGTAGTGGGCCGGCCCATACACTGTGCATGCCCGGGCGGAATAGGAAACCCTAAGCATCCGGCCGTCCGCTCGAGATCGGATGGTTCCCGATCGTCTTCTCCGATGGAAGGTATGCATCACCGCTCTTCGGCCATCGACATCGCCGCCGCTTGAACTTTCCATCCACGCCGCCGCCGTGTATAAAAGACCCCTCCCGAGCCCCTCCGATACTCACCTTGAACCACCGCATCTTTCCCCTCACGCGGCGTCGCTAGAGAGCCACCGAATGCAAGGCACGCCGTCGCCGGAGTTTTGAAGCTTTCGCCGAAGTTTACATCGCCGCCGGATTCTCTTCAAAGATTCAAGCCCAGATTCGAAGTTCTCGATTCACGGCACGCGTCCGAATCGCTAACTCAACCTCGCCGAAGCCTCGCAGCCTTGTCGCTTTCACCTTCGTCTTCATCTCCGGTCATCACGCCGCCACCATCGCCACTCGGGAAGTTTCTTGACCGTCGGATCCTCAACGAAGCGTCCAGATTTAATCCACGTCGCCGGTGAGGTGGGTTAATACTTCTTCGACATGTGGCGCCACGTGGGCTGCATCGCTGACATGGCGATGAGGTGGCGATTGCGTGGCGCCGAGTCACCGTCCAGATGTGCACGCACGCTGACAGCTCGGGCCCATTTGTCAGGGACACAAGTCCACGAGACACGTGTCGGCCAGCGAAAATTCGGAATTTCCTTTATAAAAATAATTCGCTAAATTCGGAATTTCTATTTTTAGGGTGTTTTCAAGGTTTTCCAAATTTCAAAACCTTATAACTTTCGCATACGAACTCGGATTGAGGTGATTCAAATTCCTAAAAATTTGTAAAATTGAGATATTTCTAATGGTGGCTTTTATTTGAAGTTTTGAATTTGTTTGCTCTTAGGTTTTGGTTTTTATTTGCTTTTCTCTCTCGATTCGCGTAGACGTTGAATTGTGCGAGGCTTCGGAAGGGGATTTCTCAGCTCAGGAATTATTTTCAGACCAGGAGCAAGAGCTTAACGAAGGCAAGTTGTGCTTTGATCATGTTGCACCCATAGATTAGATTGCATGCTATTTTGATTTACTTTATTACTTGTTACTTCATGTGTATAAATGATTTCAACTTAACTTCAGGATTAGCTATTGTACCCTTTGAATTACACCCTACCTTGTTAATTTGTATGCCATGATCCACTTGTCACCCTAGGTTGGTTAATTATAGTTGGTTAATAGAAAATCAACATGGATGGTTAGAACGACATAGAATTGCTTAGCCATGCCACGTCATCACATGCTCATGGAATATTGCTTAATAATCTTGACTAATGGAATATGGAACAATGATGATAATTTGTGGGCCATGTGTGGTCGCACAAAGAGATTGAGTTGTTGTGGCAATGAGTCACATAACGATGTTGATTTGTGAAGAGCACGTGGTGCTTGGTAATCAACCGAGATAATCACTTTAGATTGAAGCAAGTGGAAGGGCAAGGGTGCGTGGTGGGCCTGATGGGCGAGAAAGGGTATGTGTAAGTCTTGCTTTAATCAATCCTAAGGACTTAACCTTGTGAGCCTTTGACCCGAGTCTTACTTGCAACCACATGTCCGAATGGGACAATTTTAGTGATTAATTTGCAAATACTTAACTTAAGTGCTATCTTGGTGGTGTGGGTCCGGTTCACGAGGAAACTCACATGGCGCAAGAGGGGGCCCTGTTGTGGTGGTTTAGCCCTTCAGTGTTGAAACCTTAGCGGATAGCACCGGGTTAAGAGGATGCATTGTAAAGGCTTCATACGATCGTTACACCTGTGGTGCATGGTTGTATCATGTGGGTAAAGTGCATAACCTCTGCAGAGTGTACAAACTATTCGTTAGCCGTGCTCACGTATTGAGCAATGCTCGAATTACAAATCAAGGGGTAGTTAATTAAAATGAACAATCATTATGGGATGGCGAGGATGCCATGTGGATGATGGAATTTGATTTAGGTTGAGACTTGGGTTGATTTGCAACCAATGGAATCTATTTACTTGTTATTATTTGTTTTACTGTCTTTTCAATCTACGTATTGCTTATGTTTGAAAATGCTGCTTTGCTGTTCATGAACCATAAGCCTTCCTTTGGAATAAGCCTTGCATATAGCTATGATAGAATTGCATTCTGTGCACAACTTGTTGAGTACGTGTTGGTGTACTCACCCTTGCCTACAAAAATCATCAGTGCTGAAGAAGGAGTACCATGAAGGGACGAATGTTTAGGGTGCGAGCCTTGTCAGTTGCCTGTGGTATACTGAGGGGTTATCTACGCCTTCATTCCGCCGCAGCTCAATTTGTTGTTCAAATTATGAGGCATTGCTAAGTAAGTTGACCATAAGGTCATACAACCGCTAATATTTAGTATATTATGTCTCTGTCTTATTTACATTGTGTATGATTATGATATTCACTAATGTTGAGCCTGTGTGCACTAGCGTGATCCTGGACTAGTGCAGTATACACAGAGGGTCCGGATTTGCATATTCTGGTCCCGACAAAAGTGGTATCAGAGCCATACTGACTGTAGGTCTTGCCCCTAGATGGTTGGTCGTCTCTATAGGTCCTTCAAAATTATTTTCTAAGTAAAAGACCTAACCAAGAAGAATAATATGTTCTTGACTTATCTCATTCTTCTACTTCTGTCCTTACCAAAAAATTCTTTCTTGTCCCTTGCTGAAGTCTCTTACTCTTACCTCTTCCAAATCGAGTTAAAATCTCATCTGAGTTATCCTGAGTAGAAAACGATATACCACACTTAGGAGATGACATCAAGTACCTGTTGCTACCATCATGATCATAACGGAAGGGATCATCAAGTTTATAGAAGAACGGATCAAAGAAGTGTATCAAGAGCTAGAAGACTCAAGTGCTTCAAGTAGCCAGTTGAGACTCAGGTGTGAGAGTCGCGTTTCCTAAGATAGGAGTGTCGCCCATGTAGACGGTAGTTTTGTGTGTTTAGGTGAATTGGTTCTTCTTAATTGCTGAGTGTGCAGTATGTGTTGCAAAGCTTTTAGGCCTATATAAGCGACCATACCAAGTTATTAATATTGATTGTTTAAGTTATTGGGTTAAACCTATCTTCCCTGAATTAGGATTCTTGCTTCTTACCTATGCTATTATCTCTCTCACCTAACCCCCTTGAGGTAAGCAAACAGATGGTTCAAAATAGTGATAGCTAGTGGAAGGAAACTCTAAGGATGAATCAATTTCACAACCCACAATAACGATAGATATGCAGAGTTTCAAAGAGTTTTCGCTAATTAGACCCAGCTTGATGCAAGCAAATAATAAAGCAAATACACAACAGACTAGTCAAGCTAATGTCAAGAAAGCATCTCGCACTATTAGTGATCCCTGTGCTAACTCAAGGTTATTAGAATTCATAAAGACTCGTCCACCAACGTTTTAAGTAAATATTTCGCCTTTAGAAGCCGAGAATTGGCTCGAGACTTTGGAGAGAAACGCTACCCCTGCACCTTGTTCGAAATCTTGACCTTGTTCTAAGAAGTATTGTCAACCCAACAACTTAGAGGATCGTATGTGCATTCGCTATGGAAAATAGGACAAACCACGACAAGCATGCAATCAATTGCTTTAGTTGCAAAGGAAGTCATCCAATTAAAAAATAATAATAATAATAATAAAAATATATATCCTATGAGCAACCTCACAGTACGCACCATACCTATTGACCTTAATCAGGAAACCAGTAAGTGGCTATCACTCACAGTAGGTCTCTTGTATGGTAAAGAAGATCGTTCGCTAGGGGAGGTGTTGCAAGTCAAAAAGTAATAAATCACAAGAAGAGCGTCCTGAGGGCTACAACTGTCGCCGGAAAGGCCATTTTGTTAAGCAATGCCCACGGAGAGAACAAGTATTTCCTACAGCCATGGGAATACCAGAAGTTACTTCCGTCCGGTACATAACGCCAAGAGTAGGCGGTGAAGTTGCAAGAGAAATTTGTCGAGAGAACCAATTGAAGAAAAGACGTTTAGGTAAAGACACTATTCCAATCAACGAATGCTCAAGAAAAGAAGTTCACCCTAGACTCTGCTATAATCACCACAAACCTGAGCATTTTGCCAATAAGTGCCCTCAAAAGAAAGCGATCACGCTAATTCGAAATCAATCCTAACTCCGCCTCAAGAAGCCTCGCACCAAGAGGGCAATACCAGCAGAAGTCATCATTGCAAGAAATGTTTCTCTTGCAATGAGCCGTGACATTTTGCCAATAAGTGTCCAAGAAGGAAACGTTATCTACTGTTTAATTTGAGTACTACCCGCCTCAAATTTCAAAGGATGTGAAGTAATCGAGTACCAAGACTGACCGAGCATCGCCGACAAAGAATACGCTGAAGACTCAATCATAATCACAACAAATGAGGCCCAGACACCGAGAAGTTGTCCGAAACACCGACGCCAACCCCGCCACGATCCGCAAGGAGATGACTCTCTCGTCGCCAACCAAAATCAAGAGGACAAAGATAGCTATCCAAGAGCCTCGCAACCTCCGCTTGATATCTCAAGCTGGAGGCGAAGAGGAAGATTAGTCGATGTTTAGGATCATAATTCATAGTCATTAGTCGTACCTAAAGTAGTAGTTGCCAATTTAATATTTCCGCTATCATAAGACCTATAGGTCCAGCCTCGTAATAAAAGAGATATGTCGGGCAAGATTTTGAAGTTTTAGGTTATTGTTTATGGTTCAAACCTGTCAAGAATTTTACGACGCCTAATGACCCAAATTTTGAGTTATAAGCATGAAGAATAAAGCGCTTATGGAATACTTGGATGAAATTGTGGTTGTTTTGTGTCTCCAAAGTTAGAAGAAGAGCACGCGGAGTATTTGCGATTAGTTTTTATGCGACAAAATTAGCAAATGTGACTTTGGAAAGAGAAGGTAGAATTCCGTAGTCATGTAATGACAGTTAAAGGAGTTGCCGTGGACCCAAGTAAAGGGGAAGCTATATTGCATTAGGGAGCAGCCAAGGGCGGTTACCCAAAACCATAGTTTGCTAGGAATGTCGGGTTAATGCCGTTGATTCATCGAAGGAATTGCGATGATTGCTAGGTCTCCTACGCAAATTGGGGAAGAAGGAAAAGAAGTTTGCATAGTGCGAAGAAAAAAATTCCGGTAGCTAGAGAAGATGGCTAGAATTGATTAAGGATTATAATGCTGGGATCCATTATCATCCGGGAAAAGCTAATGTAGAAGCCGATGCTTTAAGCCAGAAAAGCCACAGTGTAAATGTTATAGAAGCGAGCGATCAGACAGAGTCGTGTGAGAGAATTTCAGAAGTTAAGATTAGAGGTTGTGCCGCAAGGATTTCGTCTGCCTTAGAGGTAAAACCAACCCTAGAAGACCAAACCAGAGAAAGGTTGAAAACAACACATCAGTAAGGTAAGAGTTATGTTGACAATCGCCATCGTGACTTGAGTTTTGAGCCCAATGATTATGTGTACCTTAGGTTACTCCGCTTGAAGGTGTTAAGAGGTTCCATGTCAAAGGAAGCTTGCACCTAGGTTTGTAGGGCCATTTAAGATATTGAGCCGCCGAGAGAAGTTGCTTATCAATTGAATTGCCAGAGTCATTGGCAGTGTGCATGATGTATTCGTGTGTCTCAACGTAAGAAATGTCTTAGAGTGCCAAAGAGCGAGACGCCATAGAAGCTATCGAGCTACGGGAAGATCTAACCTAAAAAGAGTAGCCGATCAGATTTTGGATATAATGGAGCGAGAACCCAAAACAAGACTATTCGCTTTTGTAGAGTTCAATAGAGTAATCATTCTAAAAATGGAGCCACATGGGAAAGTGAAGAAGATCTCAAGAAAGAATTCTAACCTATTCTCTAGTTAGCCCCAAATCTCGGGGTCGAGATTCCGCTTTAGGGAGGTTTGTAACATCCCAAAATTTCAGCTTTTCAATTAATTAATATTATTTTATTGCTAATTATGGATTTTATGATTTTTCTGAATTTATTTGGATTTTCTGAGATTTATTTGAATTCTTTGGAATTAAATACATTATCTTTTGGTCAAGAAATAATTATAAAAAGAGATTTGCAAAATAAAGTTTTTTCTGAAAATATTTTATTTAAGTCCAGATTATCTCAAAATATTTTTGGGAATTTTATGGGAATTTTTAGAGTATTTTTAAGGCCCCAAATAAATCAAAACCTTTATTCGGAATAAATAAAATAGGAAATTTGGGAGATTATGGAATGAATAGTAGTGGGCCGGCCCATACACTGTGCATGCCCGGGCGGAATAGGAAACCCTAAGCATCCGGCCGTCCGCTCGAGATCGGACGGTTCTCGATCGTCTTCTCCGATGGAAGGTATGCATCGCCGTCTTCGACGGACATCGCCGCGCTTTGAACTTTCCATCCACGCCGCGCCCGCCGTGTATAAAAGGCCCCTCCCGAGCCCCTCCGATACTCACCTTGAGCCACCGCATCTTTCCCCTCACGCGCCGTCGCTAGAGAGCCACCGTAGCAGCCGCGCGCCGTCGCCGGAGTTTTCGAAGCTTTGCGCCGAGTTTACATCGCCGGATTCTTCCAAGATTCAAGCCCGATTCGAAGTTCTCGCCACACGACGTCCGATCGCTAACTCAACCTCGCCGAAGCCTCGCAGCATTGCCGCCTTCACCTTCGCTTCATCTCCGGTCACTCACACGCCGCCCATCGCCACTCGAGAAGTTTTGACCGCCGGATCCTCAACGAAGCGCCCAGATTTAATCCACGCCACGGTGAGGTGGGTTAATACTTCGACATGTGGCGCCACGTAAATTCGATCGCCGACATGGCGATGAGGTGGCGATTAGGGCGCCGAGTCACCATTCCGTATATGCACGCACGACGACTCGGGCCCATCTGTCAGGACACAAGTCCACGAGACACGGTCGGCCAGCTTAAAATTCGAATTTCCTTTATAAAAATAATTCGCTAAATTCGAATTTCTATTTTAGGGTGTTTTCAAGGTTTTCCAAATTTCAAAACCTTATAACTTTCGTGATACTGAACTCGGATTGAGGTGATTCAAATTCCTAAAATTTGTAAAATTGAGATCTTTCTAATGGTAGCTTTTATTTGAAGTTTTGAATTTGTTTGCTCTTAGGTTTTGGTTTTTATTTGCTTTTCTCTCTCGATTCGCGTGAGACGTTGAATTGTGCGAGGCTTCTAAGGATTTCTCACTCAGTGAATTATTTTCGCACCAGAGCAGGAGCTTAATGAAGGCAAGTTGTGCTTTGATCATGTTGCACCCATAGATTAGATTGCATGCTATTTTGATTTACTTTATTACTTGTTACTTCATGTGTATAAATGATTTCAACTTAACTTCGGATTAGCTATTGTACCCTTTGAATTACACCCTACCTTGTTAATTTGTATGCCATGATCCACTTGTCACCCTAGGTTGGTTAATTATAGTTGGTTAATAGAAAATCAACATGGATGGTTAGAACGACATAGAATTGCTTAGCCATGCCACGCCATCACATGCTCATGGAATATTGCTTAATAATCTTGACTAATGGAATATGGAACAATGATGATAATTTGTGGGCCATGTGTGGTCGCACAAAGAGATTGAGTTGTTGTGGCAATGAGTCACGCGAACGATGTTGATTTGTGAAGAGCACGTGGTGCTTGGTAACCAACCGGAGATAATCACTTTAGATTGAAGCAAGTGGAAGGGCAAGGGTGCGTGGTGGGCCTGATGGGCGAGAAAGGGTATGTGTAAGTCTTGCTTTAATCAATCCTAAGGACTTAACGCTTGCAGCCTTTGACCGAGTCTTACTTGCAACCACATGTTCGAATGGGACAATTTAGGTGACTAATTTGCAAATGCTTAACTTAAGTGCTATCTTGGTGGTGTGGGTCCGGTTCACGGAGGAAACTCACATGGCGCAAGAGGGGGCCCTGTTAGGTGGTTTAGCCTTCAATGTTGAAACCTTAGCGGATAGCACCGGGTTAAGAGGATGCATTGTAAAGGCTTCACATTTATCGTCACTTTGTGTGGTGCATGGTTGTATCATGTGGGTAAAGTGCATAACCTCTGCAGAGTGTACAAACTATTCGTTAGCCGTGTTTCACTAGTATTGAGCAATGCTCGAATTACAATCAAGGGTAGTTAATTAAAATGAACAATCATATGGGATGGCAGGATGCCATGTGGATGATGGAATTTGATTTAGGTTGAGACTTGGGTTGATTTGCAACCAATGGAATCTATTTACTTGTTATTATTTGTTTTATCGTTTTTCAATCTACGTATTGCTTATGTTTGAAAATGCCGCTTTGTCGCTCATGAACCATAAGCCTTCCTTTGGAATAAGCCTTGCATATAGCTATGATAGAATTGCATTCTCAGGCACAACTTGTTGAGTACGTGTTGGTGTACTCACCCTTGCCTACAAAAATCATCGGTCAAGAAGGAGTACCATGAAGGGACGAATGTTTAGGTGCGAGCCTTGTCGGGCCAGTTCGTGGTATACCGAGGGGTTATCTACGCCTTCATTCCGCCGCAGCTCAATTTGTTGTTCACCTTTTATGAGGCATTGCTAAGTAAGTTGACCATAAGGTCATACAACCGCTAATATTTAGTATATTATGTCTCTGTCTTATTTACGCTAGTATGATTATGATATTCACTAATGTTGAGCTGTGTGCACTAGCGTGATCCTCGACTAGTGCAAGATACACAGAGGGTCCGGATTTGCATATTCGGTCCCGACATGCCGCCCATTCACCGTGAGCCCCTAGATGGTTGGTCGCCTTCTTCAAAGACCGGTGGAATAGCGCCGCCGCCAAGTGAGCACCTCCGCTTCTTGACTTATTCGATCGTCTACCGGCCCCAGATCAAGACTTTCTTGTCCACGGCCACTCAGTCTCCGATCCTCACCGTCTGATCCAAATCGAAGTTAAAATCTCATCCGAGTTATCCCGAGTAGAAAACGATATACCACACTTAGGCTATGACATCAAGCACTGTTGCGCCATCATGATCATAACGCCATCAAGTTTATCAGAACGGATCAAAGTCTGTATCAAGAGCTGGTCCACCACGTCAAGGTGAGCTCTCGGTGAAACCTGTCTACTGTAGACCGTGTCACCGACGCGTGGGCCCCACGTGTCAGAGGTGATTCTTTTTCCTTTTTCCTATTTTCTCGAAATTCCAAAATTCTAGCCAATAGCATGTTGCCACGTGTCATTCTAGGGATTTTCTCTGAATTAAATCTTCTAGGAGCCCGTTCTCCTTTGTCCGAACTCCGATTGGAGCGATTCAAATTTCTAAATTTTTTGTAAAATTGAGCTCTACATTCTAGAGCCATTTATTTTCAGTTTTGAGCTTGTTTGATTCTCTATTTTGTATTTATTTGGTTTCATTGCTTTATTTTTTTGGTAGACGCGAACCCTAAAGGAGCGAACCGAGACTTCGAAGATCAAGATTCATCGCTTGAACAGCAAGGCAAGCCATAACCTTTGATCATATTGAACCCATGTTTGCAAAAGTAATTTGTTTTATGCAATTGCATGCTTTTTGTGTATCAATGCTAGTTTATGGGAGTAGCTATTCACCTGATTGCCAGTATGCCACCTTGATTATTGGAATGCCATGTATCTATTGTCAACCTTAGGTTGGGACATTACTAGTTGGACATAATCATAATACCAACATGGGGTTATCGTAGTTATGCTTAGCCATGCTTAGTTGTCCGATGGGATTCATATCACATATGAATTAATGTTAATCTTAACTTAATGAGATATTGAATTGTGGCTGTTGGCTACTGTTGTAAAACTTATTGTACTATGGCAGGGGATGCCATTGGTTTTGGTTGAACAAAATGTTTTCCCTTGGGCAAGTGATTGTGCAGTAAAGGGGGTGCTTTCTAGCACATTGGGATGTGGCTGTCTTGTCTGAGACAATTTAAGGAGCTAATCTTGTGCGCCATTGAACTGGGCCTAACCGTGCAACCACAAGTCTGGTATGGGACAAACGTAGCTGATTAATTTGCAATGTCTAGTCTTAAGTACCGCCAAGTGTTGGTGTGGGTTCTGGGATGGACGGGTAGACTCACATGGCTCAAGAGGGGGCCCCGAGGGGCGAAACCTTAGAGGGCAGTACCGAGTTTAGACGTGCGTTGTAAAGGCTTTGTCATGATATTTCTGTGACACACTAAAGGAAGTGTGTTATTACCGGTTGCACCAACAGATGTTCATGTCTTGTGGGTAAAGCTGTATAACCTCTGCAGAGTGTAAAACTATTCGAATAGCCGTGTCCGCGGTCATGGACAAGCCCGGGGATTTCACACGGGGTATAGAGTATTTCTTGAAATGTGGAATTGCTGGGATGTGAACGGGGAGTTCACTGTTGTTTTATTGTCTCAAGCTATGCTGTTGAATTGTGTGGTTGATACTTGTTTCGAATGATGTAGGGTGATGCCTCGTCATTCTGTTCATGTTGTCTACCATTGATTTACCAGTTATTTATTATTGTTTTATCAATCGGCCTTCAATCTATTTATTGTATTTAAATTCAAGTTATTGCTTTCTGCAAATGAACCATATGACTATCCTTTGTCAAGCCGCATGAATATATTGCATCATTTCATCTGCCTTCTCGAGTACGCTTTTGTACTCACGGCTTTATGCCCTTGTTGTTCAGTTGCTGAGAAAGGACCAGGTAATGAATATCGAGTGGAGGAGTATTATGAAGACTACGTCGACTAGGAAGGCGCTTCCTCGCATTTATTGTTCGTGGCATGTCGATGGCCCAAGTTAACTTATTTCATTGCCAGCCTTTATTTGTTTCTTAAGCCATGAGGCATTGGTGTATGAACCATGACCATAAGGTCGTTCGCTTTATTCAATAATAATTTGCTTTTTCTTAGTTATTTCGACGTATGGAATGATATGTCATCTATGTTTCCACTGTGTGCAGTAGCGTGATCCTGGACTAGTGCAGTATACACAGAGGGTTTTGGATTTACATATCCGAGTCCCGACAGCAGCCTCTGTGTTGGCACGTATCCGCCGAATTTAACAACTCGACAACCTTCACAAGTGCGAATAATGTCTTCCGTGATTCGACATAAATTGCCGGCCGAAGAAGCCTTTGACGATAAGCCTCGCCTACTGTGGTACTTGACATCGATGATGCCCGTGAATTTCGAGTGGATTTCTCTCGAGAAGATTTCTCCTTCTTGCTCGATATGCAAGGCCTCAGACTTTGATGCACTCTTCCGAAGAGTTCTCGCCAACCACCACGCCGCTTCCTTCAAGTGTGATGCGCCTGTCTCGCACGCGATCTTCGGGGAGCTTGTCTTTCAACAGATAATCCAAATACGGAGTTGTCCAGTCAGGGTTGATGACCAAAACTTCCACCTTAGCCAACTTGTCCTCTGACCTGCTTGACTCCAACTGTCGGCTTATCGTGGATTTATGGAGCTCCTCGACAAATACGCCAACCGGAACTGTTGCCTGACTAGAGCCTAATCTTGCGAGCTCGTTTGCTGCTTGATTGTCTCAACGAAGTACATGGATGAGCTCCAGCCCGACAAATGTGTCCTCCAGCTTGCGCACCTCCTAGCAATATGCTGCCATATTGTCGCCGATGCATGACCAGTCCTTCTGCACTTGATTGATCACCAGATGCGAGTCTCCACTCACCGTCAACCATCGGATACTGAGCGATATGGCGATACGGAGCCCATGGATGAGTGCCTCATACTTGGCAGCGTTGTTTGATGCTGGAAAGTGGATTTGAAGAACGTGCTTCAGCCGATCCCCTGTCGAAGAGATGAGCACTACACCAGTGTAAGGACCCGAATCCAACTATTCAAATCCACTGTGTTTTTCCGCACTAGTCCCAGGATCAAACGCTAGTGCCCACAGCTTAACATCGGTAAGCATCATATCATACACAACGATAAGAATAATAGGACTTTATTGATTGAATGTAACTAGTGTATGATTTTATGATCACTTACATTATTCACCTTGCAAGGCAATAATAAGACCAATAAGACAAATGCAAAGGAAAGTAGTAGAAAACGAGATGTCCCATCAAGACACTACAAAGCGATCGACAAGGATTGGCCTAGTGACACGCCCCCACCGAAAGTCCTTCTCCAATATTGAAGATGATTCCTCCACCGTTGTTGGTTGTTAAGCAAGGGTGAGTACACCAACACGTACTCAACAAGTTGTGCATGTAATGCATTTCTATTATAACTATATGCGTGCTTATTCCAAAGGAATGGCTAAGGGTTCATTTGCAAGAAAGCATTTAAGAACACATACATAATGTAGATTGAAAAGACAAGAAACAAATAATAACAAGTAAATAGATTTAGTGATTCTCAAAAAAACCCAAGTTCTTCATCCTAAATCAAGTTACATTATCCACATGGCATCCCGCCATCCCATCCAGTTGTTTATTTTAATTAACTACCCTTAGTTGACCGAGGCAAGACTAACCAAAAGTTCATCATAAAACAAAATACGACCGCCCAATTGCCACTCTTGGCCCATCAAATGCGACCGCCCAATTGCCACTCTTGGCCCACCAGAAACAATCTTGCCACTTGCCTCAGTTTAAATCATTTTTCCCACCCCAGTTGATTACCAAACACAACGTTCTCCTCACAAATCAACATCGTTGCGTGACTCCGCTGTCACAACAACTCAATCTCTTTGTGTGACCACACATGGCCCACAAATTATCATCATAGTTCCATATTCCATTAGTCAAGATTAATAAGCAATATTTCATGAGCATGTGATGACGTGGCATGGCTAAGCATCTCTAATTCGGTCTAACCACCCATGTTGATTTTCTATTAACCAACTATAATTAACCAACCTAAGGTGACAATGAAGCATGGCATACAAATAACAAGGTTGGGTGTAATTCGAAGGGTACGATAGCTAATCCCAAACTTATGTTGAAATCATTTGTACACATAAAATAACAAGTGATAAGGTAAATCAAAATAGCATGCAATCTAATTTATGGGTGCAACATGATCAAAGCACAACTTGCCTTGCTTAAGCTCCTGGTATTGCTCCGAAGATTGCTCCTGAAATAATAATCCTTCTTCCGACACCTCGCTCAACTCAACGTCTACGCGAATCGAGAGGGAAAGCAAATAAAAACCAAAACCAAATAGCAAATAAACACCAAGAACAAATAGCAAATGAACTCGAAAATTTAAATAAAAACCCCCATTAGATATATCTTGAGTGTATAAATTTTTAGGAGTTTGAATCACCCAAATCAGAGTTCATATGCAAAAGTTATAACATTGGGATCTTGTGAAAATAGACTAAACTCTGGAATTAGAAATTCTAAATCTTTCCGAATTATTTTTATAAAGAAAATCCGAATTTTCCCACCCCGGCTTGCACGGACAAAACATGGCGAAATCTAGACTGATGAACTCAATCTAATGGTTACGGGTAAATCTACTACGTGGTCTAATATTAATCGTCCGACTTAAATCCAACAGTTGATATTTAATCTATGACGCTTACCGATTCCGTAGTGACGTGGACGAATTTCCTGTGCTCGATTAAGATCCGACGGCTAGTGAAACTTCCGATTGGCAATGGCTGAACCATGTGCGAAACTTGCTGAACTCGAAGAAGACGACGATCCCGACGGCGATCTCCTTCCCTGGCGATGCTCCGGCGGAACTACGGTGCACGGAATGCTTTTCGGCGGCAACTCGGCAGTCCTTCACGTTTTTCCCGAGCAATGGCGCGACTTGCTCGAAAATCTCCTGGCGCTGCTTGTCCCTCGTGGCGATTCTCGCCGCCGCTTCCTCGGTCATATTTTTCCGGCCGCCGATTTCTTCGACGGTTGCCGCTCTCCTTGGCGAAACCTCCGATCCGCCGACACGACTTCGCCGCGATTTTCCTTCGGTTGTCGCTTGGTCCTAGCGATACCACGCGCAGGTTTATATAGCGATCGCGGCGCCCTACTCCCGCCCGAGCGAACTCTAATTTCCAAAAGGGACTTGAATTTCCTTGCCGAGCCGTCGCCACTGTCCTTCCTTCCCGCCGATGCAGCCACGCTGATGGACTCAAGCTCGCGATGGCGCTGCATAAGAACTCGAATCGCTACGCTTCGAGAAACGAAGTCCTTTCGCTACCGAAGTCTCCGAACCGACGAAGACTTGACGCGAGTCCTTTTCCCGCGCAGTTAGGACTTAGGAATCCGAGTTCTTCGACGATTCGGCGCTGACTTCTGGAGTTCGAATCGGTTCAACCACGCGTCTAATTTCAGAACGGTGACTTCCGAATTGATTTCCGAATTGCTCACCACGCGTCTAATTTCCGAACGATGAGCGACGCCGATCAAAGTATTGTGGTGGTTAATTGCTGATTTTGTTTGAACGATATAGCTCGCATTGGCCGTTGAATAATCGATCTGACGGCTAACAATGGTCCATTTAGAACCCTGGCCACGTGAGCCGATTTTAAAGAAAAGTACCCAGAACAATCCCGGAGAGAAAAAGAAATTTCCCAAAAATACTTCGAAACCTTCTATACTCAAATAAAATATTTTTGGGCAGTCTTTATTTTAAATTACCCTTTTAATTATTTCTTAACAAAAGTCAGATATAATAATTCAAAACTAATTCAAATGAATCCCAGAAAATCCAATAACTCCAGAAAATCACAAAAATCATAAATAGCAATCAAATAATATTTAATGATTGAAAAGCCAAAAATTGGGATGTTACAACCAGCCCCCGCGCCGCTGAGCATGAGGGAACCATCAAAGTACATTGTCTAGTACTCGAGCTCCCCAATGGCCGTGGGATTCTGCAGTTCTACCCACTCGGCGGTGAAGTCGGCGAGCACTTGAGATTTGACGGCAGTTCGCGGCTTGAAGGAGATTTCAAAAGCTCCAAGCTCAACTGCCCACTTCGTGATTCTCCCAGTGGCTTCTCGATTATGAAGTATGTCCCCAATCGGAAAAGAAGTAACCAACAAAATCGAATGTTCTTGAAAATAGTGTTTAAGCTTGCGAGAAATAAGTATTACAGCATACAATAGCTTCTGCACTTGAGGGTACCATACCTTGGACTCGCCCAGTACCTCACTGATGAAATAGACTAAGCATTGAACCTTCTGTAGGTGTCTTGCCTCCTCCCGCTCCACGACGATTACAACGCTAACTACATGAGTCATTGCCGCTATGTAGAGCAAAAGGGGTTCTTCGGGAATTAGTGAGACCAATACCGGCGTCGTGGTTAGGAACGCCTTAAGATCCTCGAAGCCTATTATACCAGAGTCCATCGAAGTCGCCGCTTCTTCAAGATCTTGAAAACAAAGATCCCCGTGAGCCCAAAGCGGAAATGAATTTGCCGAGTGCCACCATGCATCCTGTGAGCTTCTGGGCGTCCTTTTGGCATGTTGGGGGCTTCATCTTCAAGATGGCATTGATCTTCTCTAGGTTTGCCTCGATACCGCGATGAGACACGATAAATCCGAGTAGCTTTCCCGAAGGGACTCCAAAGACACACTTCTCAGGGTTGAGTTTCATCTTATAGGCTCTCAGGCTTTCAAACGTCTCGGCCAACTCAGATATGAGGTCCACCTTTATGCGAGATTTGACAACGACATCATCCACATATGCATCCACATTGCGTCCGAGTTAAGTGTGAAAACACCACTGTATCGTGCGCTGATAGGTTATGCCAGCGTTTTTCAACCCAAATGGCATTGTGACATAGCAAAAAGCCCCAAACGGGGTGATGAACGAGTTCTTAATGCAGTCTTCCTCTTTCAACCTAATTTGGTGATACCCCGAGTAAGCATCTAAAAAACTCAGGAGCTCACACCCCGCGGTTGAATCTACCACCTGATAGATGCGAGGCAACCCGAATGGATCTTTTGGGCATGCCTTATTGAGATCGGTATAATCAACACACATGCGCCAACTTTTATTCTTTTTGCGAACAAGAACTGGGTTCGCTAACCAGTCAGGATGATACACTTCTTTTATAAATCCTGCAGCTAAAAGCTTAGTGATTTCTTCCCTGATAGCATCACGATGATCTTGCGCGAACCGCCGGAGCCACTGCTTGATAGGCTTCGCCTTCTCGTCAACATTGAGGGAGTGCTCGATCACCTCCCTAGGGACACCGGGAATATCTGATGGCTTCCAAGCGAAAATGTCCTGGTTCGCCTGAAGGAAAGTGACTAGCACGTCTTCCTATTTGCGATTGAGCCCTGTCCCAATCAGGGCCATTTGGGTCGAGTTGGACGGGTTAAGAATCACCTTCTTGACTCCCTCATCAGGCTTCATGCTTAACTTGGCCTGCTTCTTAGCTGGGACGTCTCCTTCGTCTTGTTGGAGTGTAGCCACCAATCAGATCTTCTCCCAGTCAGCTGCTACCTCCTGCATCTCAGCCATCTCACAGCTCTCCCTGTCGCACATGAAGGACTGTTTGACATCACCATGAATTGTGATAATGCTTTCGGACCTGGCATCTTCAGCGCAAGGTATGTGTAATGAGGCACAACCATGAATTTGGCTAAGCCTGGCCTTCCCAAGATGGCGTGGTATGCTGTCTCAAAATTAACCACCTCAAAGTTCAGGTATTCTATCCGGTAGTTGTCCTTAGTCCCGAGCGTGACTGGCAAAGTGATCTGCCCGAGTGGTACTGTCGAGGTCCTGGGGATTACCCCGTGGAACGGCAATGATCCACGCTTCAGCTCGGAGTGGGGGATCTTCATGTCATCGAAAGTCTTAGAGAAAAGGACGTTGAGTCCACTCCCGCCATCAACCAGCACCCTCTTGAGCCTGACACTGCAAATGACAGGGTCTAGTACTAGAGGATATCTACCTAGATAAAGAATATGGTTGGGATGATCCGAGTGATCAAATGTGATTGGGACCTCAGACCACCTCAGGTACTGGGGGGTTGCCGGTGTGACCGCGTTGACCTCCCAAGCGGTAAGTTTTTGCTTCTGCTTGGACTCATACGCAGCCGAGCCCCCGAATATGTAGTTGAGCTTGCACTCGGTCGCCTGGTAGTTGCTACCGTCATCCTCATGGGGATCTTGCTTATTGCCTACCTCACCTTTTATCTTGGCTTGCTCGCTTATTGCTTTTTTTCGTGAACCTTTTGAGAGTGAAACAATCTTTGGCTGCATGCTTCCCCTTTGGATGGAAAGGACAGATCACATCCATCACCTTATCATAGTCATCCGTGCGTGGCGCTCGAGACCGACCGCGCTCAGCTACCGCGACCAACTCCTCACCCTTCTGCTTTCTATCCTTCTACTTGGAGGACTCGGCGTAATCTTTTTTGTCCATCTGCCACGGTCGATCCTCTTGGTGCTCGGCTAGGGCATCCGAGGCCATGGCATAGCAATCCGCTAGAGCAAACATCTCTTTCACCGTGGATGGCGGCTTCCGGGACATTTTCTTGATCAAGTCGGCATCGCAGACGCCCTTCTGGAAAGCCACTATGATGACTGCTTCTGAGACATCCCAAATGGTATTCTTTTTCTGCATGAAACGCCTGATGAACTCCTGAAGAGACTCACCCTTCTTCTGATGAAGTTGGTACAAGTCCCATGGGGTTCCAGGCCTCTCGTAGGTGCCCTAAAAATTAGCGATGAACTGCTCACAAAGATCTCCCCAAGAATCTATAGAGTTCCCTAGAAGTCCTGTGAGCCAAGCTTGAGCCGATGGAGTGAGCGTGACCGGCAAATAGTTCGCCATTACATTGTGGTCACCTCCGGCTGCCTCGATTGCGAGAGAATAAACCTGTAGCCAAGCTTCTAGGTCCCTCTCCCCGTCGAATTTGGTGATGCCCTTAGAATTGAAACCTTCGGGCTATACCACCCAGCGGAGATGAGCGGTGAAAGCGCGGACACCATCAATGGGCCCGTCATTACACCTATGTGGAGATTATCGTGGTGGCGTTCTGACCCGATCGCCCTCGTCGTCGCTCCGGCCACAGCGGTGGTGATCCCTACGGTCATCGCGGTCGTCCCGGCCATCACGGTCGATGCCGAAATGCTCGTAATCATCCTCGCACCGGCGTCGTTCATCATCTTCCCGCTCACGTCGCTTGGCGTTAATGTCAAAGCGGAGATCACGGTTGAGGCTCCGGCGGGCATCCCCACCATGACGAAGCTCAGGCCGACTACACATAGACTGACTATGGGCGATTGTTGCTAGCGACCGAGTGGTCGCGACGGCGCGGAGTATGTCTTCTCGCCGGTTCTTCCCGACAGGTTGAATCGTTGCCGCCATCACCATGGCCTTAACTTGGGCCACAATCAGGGCAGTTGGACTGTCGGGACCAAGCATTAGTCCCAACGTGTCAAGTAGCGTCTTGGAGGCGACAATATTCTACTGAGGCGTATGGAAAACCGATTGGTTACCTATCTTTGCCTATAGAATGTCCTCGTTGACATTGTGGCCTCTGGCCTGGAGAGACTTTACGCATGCTTCCTGGGCCTCACGACGAAGGCGATTTGCCTTCACGACGTCTGCAGCATCCTTTTGCCGCTAGGACTCAGTCCGCTGGTCTTCGATCACAAAGATGCCACAGAAGCCGTAGCAACTTCCTGCGCTGCTCTCTGAGTCAGAAGAATGAGGAGACGGATCAGACTGATCTCCGAATCCGAGTGGTTTGGTGCTGATAACACCTACCACTCGGGATTCGCCCTGATCGATCTTTATCAGACTCAATCAAGGAGCGGACCTCCGACTTCATCGCTCGCCGCCAGATGGCGTGGCATTCTCCAGTCCGAGCGATCATCTAGATGAAGGAGCAATGGCACCTCTTCCAGATTGGATCTGGTCCGAGTCAGAAGGAGCGTGCTTGCTGAGACTATCAGTGACGAAGTCCAGGCCCCCGAAGCGGAAGACCTGGCCAAACGCGAAGGTGACAACAACTCCACTGGGGATTGCCATCGAGCTTGATGAAATTGATCTTAACACAGCCCCTACCTGGCGCGCCAACTATCAATGTTTGTTGTCGGTAATAATGAAAATGGGACTAGGCGCTAGATCCAAACTCGATAGTAGCGCAAGACGCAGGAATTATATAGGTTCGGGCTCTCATGGAAGAGATAATACCCTAATCTTGTTCTCTAGGATTATGTGTGTCTAGTTTATTACTGATGATCTGATGATGATGTTACCCTACCCCCTTTATATAGTAGAGGGGTGCGGTTACAAAGGAGAGTCCTAATTGGTTGCAAGATGGAGATTTTATCTTTATCCTTATCTGCTGAACATGGTATCGGTCAGGATTACAATCGTATCCTACCTAATCAAGGTCGGTTGCTATCTTCAGAGTTTCCTTGTTGCGCACACTGGAAGCAGCCCAAGTGGTATCTGTCCTTATGCAGTCGGCTCGGCCCATCCCCTCCTGGGTGATCCTCCCTGGTCTGCCCTGCAGATACCTATGGTCCATGTACTCCACACTTGGTTAGTGAAGTGCTGCATCTGCTACATCATAGTCTGCATAAGCTGGGTTTGTGCAACCAGAAAAGCTCCAAAATTGCTCATATCAACTTGGGGTGCAACCTGAGGAACTGGCGGAGCATTCCTGTTCTTATCCTAACGGCTTCCACATCCTTGGGCTCCATTGTTTCCACGAGTCTAAGCCATCTATTGATCACTCTAAGGTTTAGAAAAAACAGGGAAAAACAGCATAGACAAGTAATATAAGAACTTATGCGAGGGAAAAAGGTTTTTATCCCAAACTCCAAACTTTATTAACTCTATTTAATACTTGGTATCGCTGCTCACAAGTGCATAAGGGCAATGCAGCGCATACTGCACACTCAAAAGAACATATGAACTTGGAAACTTTCAAATGACCTAACAAGCAATTCTATTGATTAATGGCAAGACACTAACTCAGACTCATGTGACACACACTTGAGTCACAACTACTACTAGACTCAACTACGCCTACTCACTAAGGTATCCCGGATGCGCACAACCTGGCTGACACGGCGGCGGGTGACTCGGCTTCGAGGCGAATTGGTTCTGATGGTCTAGAGTATCATTTGACGGCACCGATCCCTAACTCTCCAGCTCCGGCTCAAGCTCCTCTAGGTCCTCCTCAGGCTCTTCCAGATCAGCTACCTCGTCCCTACGGTAGAGGGCCTCCTCCAACTCACCGATCCTCTCGGCAGCCATCCTCCTAGTCTACAACATCATCCAGAGCTCAGCATCTATCGATGTACTTTGCACCGGGGTACCCTCTCCGCCACAGATCAGTTGGCCCAAATGGCGGCCTGGCCCAAATGGCGGCCTGGCGAGCAGGTGGGCGATCACGCCCTGCTCGCCGAGCGAGCGGCCTACGTGGCACCCTGGCGAGCAGGTGGGCAATCACGCCCTGCTTGCCGGGCGTCAGTCCGTGTGGTGGACTAGCATGCGGGCGGGCGTTCGGACCCCACCCGCCAGGCCACGAAGGCAACCAAAAGAATAAGGAGAAGGCTTCGCCTCGAGGTCTTCTTCCCCTGACACGCTGTGTCAGGGCCATTGATTGCAAGGAATTCTGCTATCGACATGACGACGGCCCATCCCTCTGACACCTCACACCAAACCCATCGCAGGAACGTCACGTCCCGAGTGGACCAGGCAAACCCACGCAGCGGCTTTAAATGGGGTTTGAAGGACAAGCTTTAGTGATGGGTGTAATAAATGAGTCATGGTTCAGGATAAGACCACAGTGATGGGTGCAATTAATGGGTCATAGATCAGTATGAGGTCACCTTCCTACCTGCCCGAGCCAGCCCACTCTATATAAGGGAGCTCTAGTGCATGGGAAAAAGGAGGACTCATCCAAGCTCGAGATCAGAAGAACCATTGTAATCGTCTCCACACTTCATCAATGAAGATCTAGCAGGACGTAGGGCTATTACCCAGCTTGGGGGCCTGAACTTGGATACATTGTTGTGTTTCTTGATCTGTTGATCCTGGGAATCCCTCGTGCGAGAGTCATTAGGGTTTCTAACCGCGAAGACGCCCTCTACCGAACCCTATCCTCCATCCTAGGAGTAGTCAACCCTGTCCGTTGACAGGGTCCTATCCGGTGAAATACGCCGACAGCAGCGAATCCTCTCTTGCGCTCACGATAAAAGCAATCCATCTCAACCTGTAGAAAAGCGGCTCTCTCAAAACCTCAACTCAAAAACAACGAATGGAGAGAAAAATTCAGCAAAGGTAAAGAGCAAGAAGAAGGGACAAGTCAAGATCTTTTTAATTGTTCAAGTTAATTTTTGCTTTTAGAAAATAGTTTTGGTCGCTCCTAAAGCAACAACCACCTAGGGATTGACCTACAGTCAGTATGGCTTAGATACCACCACTGTCGGGACCTGAATATGCAAATTCGGACCCTCTGTGTATTCCGCACTTGTCCAGGATCACGCTAGTACACACAAGCTCAACATAGATGAATATCACAATCATACTCAGCGATAACATAATAAAGACTTTATCAAGTTTAATATAACTGTTAAACGACCTTATAGTCCACCATACATGAGTACGCCACGTAGGGCTAAGACTGAAAGTAAACGAACAAACTACAACAAAAACAAATAAAAGCGTAGAAACCCTTCAACTACCACAGGCAACTAACAAGGTCCACACCCTAGTTGTTCGCCTCCTCGTGGTACTCCTCCTCAAATGCAGGCGTTGCTTCTTCCACAACTGATGATATTTGGTTGCAAGGGGTGAGTACATAAAGCACTCAACAAGCCATGCACAGAATGCAAGTCTATATACTACATGCATGGCTTAGTACAAAGGATAGGCTACAAAGTTACTTTACATAAACAATATTTGTAAAAGAATAGTATAAATAGATTGAAAAGACAGTAAAACAAATAATAATAGTAATAACTTTGGCATTTGTTTTCAATGACCAACTCACCACCTATCTCCTCATTCCAACATTCCATCCCACATTTGTTTTGATAAAAATCTAACCCTTGACTGTAATCACCGAGCAATGCTCAAAACCGCGAGCACGGCTATTCGAATAGTTTTTACACTCTGCAGAAGTTATACACTTTACCTACAAGATACAATCAAACACCATAAAGGCGAGTGACTATAACAAAGCCTTACCAATGCCTATCTAAACCGCGTACTATTCGCTGAGGATTCAACACTGGTGGGACTAGTTACCACATCCAAGGCCCCCTCTGGCGCCATGTGAGCCAACCCATGTGAGGACTGGTTACCACTACACATGCCTCACAACACCACAATAGTACTAAAGTTTAGACTCAACAAATTAATCAGTTAGGTCTGTCTCATTCTAGACTTGTGGTTGTATGAATGACTCAGTTCAAATTTTTGCAAGGTTAAGTCCTTAATTAATCAAGATAAGACTAACCTAAAATCACCATGTCCAAAACCACAATCATCATAAAAAGCAAATGCGACCGCCCACATGCCAAAAGTGGCCCACCACAAATACTTGCCACTTGCCTTAGTCTAAATCATTTTACCACCCCAGTTGATTTACCATGCACCACGTGCCATCAACAATACCAACATTATGTGACAACACTGACACAAAATTATTAAACATGTTCCATAATCATTAAGCAAGATTATTCATTTGTACATGAAATGATGACGCGTTGCATGGCTAAGCATTCTACTTGCGTTCTAGCTACCCACATTGGCATATGTAGCTACCAATTAATATTGAATCATTCTAGTGTGACAAATGGATTATGGCATATAACATGGCAAGGGTGAATGTAACTCAAGTGGACAATCTACTCCCAACATGTGGCAAACATTTGATAATTGAAATAACATGCAATACATTAAAGCAAAATAATATTTAGAGCATAGGTTAAACATGTTCAAAGCACGACTTGCCTTCAAATGGGTCTAGATCCAACTCTACAACCTGGTTAAGTGCTGGCTCCTCGACAACGAATTCACCCGGCAACTCAACGTCTACGCGCAACAAAGGAGAAAGCAATAAATAACTAAAATAGAGAGAAAAATCAATTATAAAAATTAAATAAAATTCACAAATAAATAGAACAAGATTTTACAAATTTTTAGGGACAAGAATCACCTCAATCGGAGTTCGGATGCAAAAGATATGGCCTTTCAAAGTTTTAATTAATTGGAAAACCCTAAAAAAATAGAAAATCCGGATTATCCAAATTAATTTTATATGGGAAATTCACATTTATGATGTCAGCACCAAAATAAATTTCAGCCAAATTATTTTTCTACGGGAAATGACGTCATTGTTGATGTCAACATGACACGTGGCCCAATCATGTACCGACACGCGTCGCAACCGTAGCCCCGCCACACACGGCATGGACTCACCCACGACAATACCGGTCCATGGTGGACCGATGGTACTATGTTGTGCACTGACTAACGCAAGCAGCTCACGTGGCATTCCCGGATTGGCAACACGTGGCTCCGATCCAACGGGCACGATTAAGACACGCGGCACAATAATCCTGACCGCTCATTATAGATAGAACGGCTAGGATTAATTGAGGTGACGTCGACAGAGACCGACAGCGTTGACTCCTCGATTTCTGCATGACACGTGGTGGCACGGGACTGGCCCGACGCGTGGTGCGATCTCATCCGCTCGGTTCAAAATGAACGGCCGAGATGAACCGATGCGTTTCGGCTCTGGCATTACTGCGGGTGCAACACGCGGCACGATCGGCACCGACTGACAAGCATCTGACAACGACAGTGACCGGAGCGGTGACACACTACGCGGCAGGTTTACTGTTGTTAGGGCAACACGGCGAGATCTGGGCTGGTGATTGAAGATCAAATGGTCAGTAAGGCTCGGCTCGGCAGCGACGGTGCGGCGGACGTGGCGCGATCTGCACGGTTCATAGAGAATCAAACAGCTGAGAACACACCTGAGCAAGATTGGCGGTGCAGCGGTGGGGTTTACCGGAGACGAGGACGACGATGCATGCGACGGTGATCCAGAGTAGATCCAGCGATGCGAACTGGTGCAGCTGACGCCACTTGACACGGGCAATACTCCGGCGACCTCAAACATGGCAAAAGATGACTGACGGTGACGAAACAAGCGACGAAAAGCTTTAGGCACTACGGCGAGGTCGTGTAGGAAAATGAGGGCGTCTCGGCATGCTTGCGATGACCAGGAGGTGCGGCACGAGGTGGAGATCACGAGGGTGGCGGCGGCACAATAAATAGGGGGCCTGGGAGTCCGTGCGGCAGGCGAAAACAAATCCCGCTGATCGCGGGACTTCGACGGTGTGACGGACTCGGATGAGCGACATGGCCACATCGGGGATGCACACACGGCTAGATCGACGACGACAAAGAAGAAGCGATAAGGCATGGAGGATTTATCGTTGGATCAAGATCCAACGATGGCGCGCTATGGTTTTTCGGTAGAGCGGGCTGAATGGACCCGCTGGCGCGGGAATTGGGCCAGACCAGCTGGGTTTCGGCCCAACACTATTCATGAATTTAAAATCATTTCTGAATAAAAAAATTCAAGAAAATCAATAAAGCCAAAACAAATAGCAAGAAAATCCAAAAAATCTAGAAAAATTCCAGAAAATACCTCTGGACCTCTGGAACCCAAATAAAATACTTCCAACAAAAGATCAATAATAAATTGCATAAAACAATTAAAGGACATCAAATAGCTTAATTAATAAATGCAAAAAGAAATAAATAAAATCCCAAAAAATCAAATAAAATCAAGAAAAGCATAATAAAGCAGAAAAGCAAAATTTGGGATGTTACAGGCCCAGATAGTGGAAGCCGTCAGGATGAGAACAGGAATGCTCCGCCAATTCCTTAGGTAGCACCCTCAGTGGATATGAGAAACTTTGGAGCTTTTCTTGCTGTACAAACTTAGCTTATGCAGACCAAGATGCAGCAGATGCAACACTTTGCTAACCAAGCAGCGGCCAACAACTCTAATCAAGCTACTGGTAATGAGAACCGTCCATACTCGAGGCTCTCTTACTTTATGAGGACTCGTCCCCCCACATTTTCTGGGAATGACAACCCGATTGAAACTGATGATTGGTTGAGGACCATTGAGAGGAAACTGCATATCACCCAGTGTGAAGGACATGGGAAGGTGCTTTATGGTTCTCATCAGCTTGAGGGCATAGCTGCTGAATGGTGGGCGAATTACTGTGCATCGCAGGAGAACCCACAAGAAATCACTTGGGAAGAATTTTCTGCTGCTTTCCGTCAGTACCATGTTTCCGAAGGTGTCATGAATTTGAAGAAGGAAGAATTCAGGGCTATCAAGCAGCAGAGCCAGTCTGTGGTAGAATAGTTGAACCGGTTCACTCAGCTTGCTCACTACGCACATGAGGATGTAGCGACTGATAAAGCAAGGCAGTCTCACTTCATGAAGAGGCTAAATTCTGGACTGCAAGTTTGGCTAATCACTCATACCTTTCCTGATTTCCAGGAGCTGGTGAATAAGGCCCATATTCTGAAGGATAAACGCAAAGAATTGGATGACAACCGCATGCACAGATTGGCACAGCAGGGAGCTCGCCAAGGGCAGCAAAGGATGAGGGTTGCACTACAGCAGTTTGTCAGGTTTCAGCCGAGGGCAGTCCTTAAAATGCCTTTGCCTGCGCCCAGTCCTACTAGACAGAATTTTCAGATGCCTATTTAGACCAATAATGCCCCAGGGGGAGGTCAACAGTCGACAGTGAGGCATTGTTTCAGCTGCAATCAGCCTGGATATTTTGCCAATAATTGTCCAAATAGAGGAGGTGTCACGCCTGTTCATTTCAACCTTGGATCAACGCTGGCCAAGATGCTTGCACCGGGAGGAAACTGTGGAGCCGTTCAGTTTGGAGCTACCACTCAAGCCACGGTGAGAGGTTGTGTCAACCACATCACGACTGATGAGGCCCAAGGAGCATTGATGTCGATCGGGTAAGTTTCGTTATTCAAGACTGCCATGATCTGCTTTGATTCTCAGAGCTTTGCATTCTTTTATTTCTCGAGATTTTGTTGTTGGGCATAGGTTAGAAGTTAAGAATCTTAAGTGCATGCTTTTAGTCCAATCCCCTGGATCAGAGTTGCGATCTAACCTAGGATGCATGGGAGTAAGGATGCTCATGAATGGAATAGAGTTCCTAGCGAACATTATTATCTTGGATACTCAAACCCTAGATGTTATTCTTGGGATGGATTGGCTGTCTAATCACAAGGCTGTGCTAGATTGTAGTAGAAGAGTAGTGTCCATTGAAAGCCTGAAAGGTGAAAGAGTGGAAGTTCAAGCAACAGCAGTTCATAATGTACAAATGATGGTTAATAGCGTTAAGGCAGTCAGCATTGAGGAAGTATCAGTTGTGAATGAATATTTAGATGTTTTTCCTGAAGAGTTATCGGGAATGCCACCTAATTGAGATATTGAGTTTGTGATTGAATTGGTACCTGGTACAGCCCCAATAGCCAAGAGACCATATCGGATGCCGACAAATGAGTTAGTGGAAATGAAGAAGCAGCTTGAGAAATTGCTGGAAAAAGGTTTCGTGAGGCCAAGTTCGTCGCCATGGGGAGCACCTGTTTTGTTTGTTCGGAAAAAGGATGGAAGCATGAGAATGTGCATTTATTATTGAGCTTTAAATGAGGTGACAATAAAGAATAAGTATCCGTTGCCTAGGATCGATGACCTGTTTGATCAGTTAAGAGGAGTTGGAATTTTCTCCAAAATAGTCTTCGATCGGGATATCATCAGCTGAAGATTAGAGCAGAAGACATACCCAAGACAACATTTTTCACCAGATATGGTCATTATGAGTTCATAGTGATGTCATTTGGATTGACCAATGCCCCCGCTTATTTCATGAACTTAATGAATAAAGTTTTCATGGAATACCTAGATAAGTTTGTCGTCGTTGACATTCTTGTCTACTCCAAGACAGAAGAAGACCATGCAGAACACTTGAGGCTGGTTCTAGAAAAGTTTCGAGTGCAGCAATTATATGCCAAGTTTAGTAAGTGTGACTTTTGGAAGAGGAAAGTGGAATTCCTTGGTCATGTGATGACTGCCAAAGGCATTGCAGTTGACCCTAGTAAGGTGAGGCAGTATTGCATTGGGATCAACCGAAGTCAGTGACCCAGATTCGAAGTTTTCTTGGAATGGTGGGATATTACCGTCGATTCATAGAAGGATTCTCATCAATTGCTAAGTCCCTTACGCAATTGTTAATGAAAGAGAAGAAATTTGCTTGGACGCCAGATTGTGATAAGACTTTTCAAGAGTTAAAGAAAAGGTTGACATCTGCACTAGTGTTAGTGTTGCTGGATATTCAGAGCAGTTTTGATATTTATTGTGATGCTTCACGCCAAGGCCTTGGATGTGTGCTGATGCAGAATGACAAAGTGGTCGCATATGCGTCAAGGCAGTTGAGGCCACATGAAGAGAATTACCCAACACATGACTTGGAATTAGCAGCAGTAGTGCATGCCTTAAAGTTGTGGCGTCACTATCTTATTGGAAATTCTTGTGAAATATACACGGACCATAAGAGTTTAAAGTATATTTTCACTCAGCTAGATCTGAATATGAGGCAAAGGAGGTGGTTAGGGTTAATTAAAGATTATAATCTGGGAATTGATTATCACCTTGCAAAGGCTAATGTAGTAGCCGATGCGCTAAGCAGGAAGAGCCACAATGTTAACATGATGATTTAGGGAAGTCAGTCTGAGCTATGTAAGGAATTTCATAAGCTGAGATTGGAGGTAGTACCAAAGGGATTTCTAGCTACCTTGGAGGTAAAGTCTACGTTGGAGGATCAAATCTGAGAAGGGCAGAAGGATGATGCCAAGATAAAGAGGATTAAGTCTAAAATGGACGAAGGTAAGGCTAAGAATTTCACTATGGATGCACAATAAACCTTTTGGATGGGAAGTCGAATCTGTGTGTCGCATAAAAGAGAGTTGAAGCAGTTGATTCTTGAAGAAGCACATGATTCAAAGTACTCTATTCATGCAGGAAGTGCAAAGATGTATCAAGATTTGAAATTGAGATTTTGGTGGCCGAATATGAAGCATGAAGTTGCTGAACATGTTGCCTTGTGTGATATATGCCAGAGAGTGAAGGCAATGCATCAAAGGCCAACATGTTTGCTGCATCCTTTAAAAGTGCCTAAATAGAAATGGGAGGAAATTGGTATGGACTTTATCACTTGATTACCTAGGACTCAGAGTGGGCACAATTCCATATGGGTCATAATTGATCATTTGACTAAAGTTGCACATTTTATACCAGTGAAGACTACCTACTTAGGAGATCGTCTAGCAGAGTTGTACATGTCAAGAATTGTATGCTTATATGGTGTGCCGAAGAGGATAGTGTCAGATAGAGGTACTCAATTTATCTCGAGATTTTGGAGTAAGTTGCATGAAGTGATGGGAACTCGTTTGAATTTCAGAATGGCTTATCATCCTCAAACAGATGGTCAGATCGAGAGAATCAATCAGATTATGGAGGATATGTTAAGAGCTTGTGCCTTAGCTTATGCTGCTATGTGGGATAAATGCCTACCATATACCGAGTTCAGCCATTATAATAGCTATCTGGCTAGTTTGCAAATGTCGCCATTTGAAGCCTTATATGGTCGCTCTTGTCGTACCCCGCTGAATTGGAATGAGATAGGAGAAAGATTGATTTTTGGGCCAGATATTTTAAAGGAAGCCAAAGAGCAAATCGCCATGATCAAGGAAAGGTTGAAGACTGCTCAGTCAAGGCAAAAGAGCTATGATGATAATCGTCGTCGGGAGTTGAGTTTTGAGCCTAAGGATTTCGTGTATCTCAGAGTAACCCCGCTCAAGGGAGTAAAAAGATTCCATGATATATTGGTCCGTTCAAAATTTTGAGTCGCAGTGGAGAAGTTGCCTACCAGTTGGAATTGCCGTAGTCATTGGCAGAGGTGCATGATGTATTCCATATTTCACAGTTGAAGAAGTGTCTTCGAGTGCCCGCAGAACAGACACCATTGGAGTCAATTGATTTGCAAGAGGATCTAACCTACAAGGAGCAACCAATCAAGATTCTGGATGTAGCCGATCGAAGAACCCAGAATAAGTCAGTGCGTTTCTACAAAGTGTAGTGGAGCAACCATTCAGAAAGCGAGGCCACGTGGGAGCGAGAAGAGGACTTGAAGTCGGAGTTTCCAAACCTATTCCTTAGTCAGCCCTGAATCTCGGGGTCGAGATTTCATTAAGGGGAGAGGTTTGTAACATCCCAAATTTTTCTTTTCTAGATTTATTGTGCTTTTCTTAATTTTATTTGATTTTCTAAGATTTCCTTTATTTCTTTTTGAATTTATTAATTAGGTCATTTGTTGTCTTTTAATTGCTTTGTGCAATCTGTTATTGATCTTTGGTTGCAAGTATTTTATTTGGGTTCCAGAGGTCCAGAGGTATTTTCTGGAATTTTTTTGGATTTTTCTAGATTTTCTTGCTATTTATTCCGGCTTTACTGCTTTTCCTGAATTGTTTTTATTCAGAAATGAATTAAAAATCCTTTAAATAGTGTGGGGCCGAAACCCAGCCAGTCCAGCCCAATTCCCACACCGCCAGCCATTCTGCGAAAACCCTAGCCCCAGGGCCTTTCGATCTTGATCGAACGCTCATCGTTCGTCCGTGTCGTCCCGCGCCTTGTGTCGTTGGATCGACCCAACGTGGACGCATGCGATGCTGTCGCGTTGCCCGATCCGTATCCGCACCGGACTCCATCACTGCCACGTGCTTCTCCATGTTTTTCGCAATGGCACAGACACCCAGGCCCCCTATTTAATGCGCCGCCACCACCCTCATACTCCTTGCAAGCCGCCGCACCATCTAGTCAACACACGCACGCTGAGACGCCTTCACCTACCTGCATGAGCTCACCGGAATCCCGAAGCTATTTCATCACTCGTTCCGTCGCCATCGGTCCCATTCTGCCGTCGCCGAGGTCACCAGAGTGTCGCTTGCGTCGAGCCGCATCGATTGCGCCGTTCCACATCGTCGGAGCTACCCCCTAGCATCGTCGCCATGGTCTTCCCCCACTCTAGTGGACCTGCGCCGCCATGCCATCGCCGTTGACCCGAGCTTCATCCACCGTTGGATCCCCAATCGATGTTCCCGATCACGCCATGTTGCCGCATCCACAGTAAACCCCTTCTTCACCCCTCAGCCGTTAGATTTCAATTGAACGGTGTAGATTGCATCGCTTGTAGTGTATTAACGTAGGTCTTAGCCATTGGATCTAGAATCAATGGCTGAGGTATTGCCCCGTTAGTGCATTGCTGTTCCGCTCGCTATTGCCGTCGGATGTGCATCGATCGGTCCCAATCGTGCCAAGTAGCGCGTCGCTGCTTCGCCTGCCATCGCCGTTCGATCTAGATCCAGTGGTAGCAATGCCGCCACCTGTCGCGCCTGCGGTAGACCAGAGCCGAATCACATTGATCAATCTCGGTCGTTCATTTTGAATCAAACGGGCATGATTGCGTTGAGTTTCGGCCAGTCGCATTGCGCCGCGTGTCCCCGCGTATGCGGTTGTGGCGTCAAATCTGAGCTGTCGGATTCGAACCAAATGGTCAAGATCGCACCGCTCGCCGAGCTAGTCTCGTGTCGCCGCATGTCACACGGAAACCGAGGAGTCACCACCACCGGTCTCCACTGACGTCACCCCATTCAATCTCTGTCGTTCGATCTGTAATGAACGGTCGAGATCATCGTGCCTCGTGTCTCACTTGTGCCCATTGGATCTGTGCCACGTGTCGTCAATCCGAGAGTGCCGCGTATGCTGCTTGCATCAGCCGGTGCACGGGCACAGTGCGGTTAGTCCGCCATGGACCAGCTCCACCGTGGACCGAGTTCATGCGCCGAGACGCGTGGCTGCCTCTGGTTGCGACGAGTGTCAGCGTGTGATTCGGCCTTGTGTCCTGCTGACGTTATAATTAATTTTCAGTAGAAAATAATTTAGCCAAAAATTAAATACTGTGCTGACATCACCAGAGGCCATGCTGATGTCATAAATATTAATTTCCCTAAAAAATAATTCGGGTAACTCGGATTTTCCCATTTTTTTGGGGGTTTTTCCATTTATTTAAAATTTTGAAAGGCCATATCTTTTGCATCCGAACTCCGATTGAGGTGATTCCAGTCTCTAAAAATTTGTAAAATTGTGCTCTATTAATGGTAAATTTTATTTAATTTTTGGAGTTGATTTTTCTCTCTATTTTGGTCATTTATTGCTTTCTCCTTCGTTGCGAGTAGACATTGAGTTGCTGGGTGAGTTCGTTGTTGTCGAGGTTTGTTACCGACAATAATTAAAAGGGGGCTAAGCGCTGGATCGGAAACTCGATGGTAGCACAAACGGGAAATTATACAGGTTCGGGCTCTCGCGGTGGAGATAATACCCTAGTCCTGTGCTCTGGGATTATGAGTAGCTAACTTATTTGCTGATGATGCTTTGTCGATGGTTCCCCGCCCCTCCCTTTATATAGCAGAGAAGGGTGGTTACAATAAGGAATCCTACTCGGATACGAGAAGGAAACCGCACTTTCATATCTATCCCGAATCTATATTAGTTTGGATTACCATCATCCCTTGCCTAATACGACTCGATTTCCCTAGCTAGGATTTGTCCTGATTCTTCACGCCTCGCTCAGCCCAGTCTACCTCCGGCCTTTCGTAGTCGGCCTGGCCTAGTTTCACCTAGTTGGGCCTCGCAGGTCTGCCTTGTGGGCCCCCGGGGTATATATTCCCCACAGTAGCCCCCGAGTGCTTCTTGTCCGAGTGCCTTCCTGCGGTCAAGTCTTCCCGAGTGCTTCTAGCCGAATGCTTATCGCTTGGCAAAGAGGTCATGAAGAACTCGATGAAATTCTTTGTATGGTTATTCCGAGCTATCTCTAACTCAATTTATCGAGCCGACTCGTTGCTTAGCATGTTTCTTGTGCACATCTGTACTCAGCCGAGTGGTATTGGCGCATCCGGGCGCATAACCCTTGGACTTTTTACAGAGCGCATTTTATCTTGCCCATCTGGTATCCGTCGCTGACCTATTTAAGGTCACACGAGCCTCACACCTTGTAGGTGTCTGTTTTTAAAGTCATCTTTATGGTATCTGGCTTCGTTCTCTGAACGTTATCAGCTTGTGACCTAGCATGAGGCATACCATAAGAGGATGTTTTTCCTTGGGAGGTACCCATGATCCCGTGTGTCACGGGTTCGCTTTCGCCCATCTTGGAGCCGCACTATTTCCCAATTCATTTTGTTGGGCCACCAGCGACAGTGCACGGCGTGCGTGTTGCATGCCCACCTCAAGTGCTCCCTAGGGCGACTTCAGGTATGGGAAGGGTGATGCGCTTCGCCGAGGAGAAAGTTGGCACCGCTCCCCCAACAATATAGAGTAAAACGAAGTGTCTTTGTACTGTTCCTTTTCGCCCCTTCATCCTCCAATCTTTTCCCTCGCGACCTCTGCCGCTAGGGTTAACTCCTAATCTCACGCGATCGCAAGGCTTCTTCGTTCGAGGATGTCGTCTCCTTCTCCCACAACCGTTCACCCGTCCGCCTCGACCAAGGATTGGGCTACCTCGGTAACGATGGAGGGGCGATTGGAGGATTTGGTCGGTATTGGTGTTTTTCCGCCATTGGTGATGCTCGCCGCCCGCCCTGCCGCAGGTGAATTCTGTCCTACCCCCGCGCCGAGGAAGTGGTCGTCTTCGAATCCTTCTTTATGCGTGGGTTGGGTCTTCCGCGCCCCTTTTTCCGCACAAGATTCTTGAGTTTTACGGAATCGAACTAACTCACCTCAATCCCAATTCCATTCTCCAAATCGCGCCTTTGTCAATCTTTTATGCGAGGCCTTCCTTGCATCCGCCCCACTTCAATCTCTTTCGCCACCTTTTCCTTCTAAGCCTTTTCCTAATAAGAACTCCCCAAAGTGGTTGGAGGTGCCGGATTTCACCGAGGGATGGTATGAAAAACCTTACTTCACTATTCCTTTGAAGACCTCGAATAAGGGCCGGCACCAAGAGTGGTTCTATTGCGCCAATCCCGAGCCTCCATTGCTCGCTTCACCGGGAGGCCACCCAAGCCCTCTCCCGACCGACATCGCTCCCCAAAGATGATGGGATGGACCAAGTAATTGATCTCATGGTGCTGACATCGAGTTGAAGGAGAATGGGCACCCCAGATGGCCATCGCCGCTAATTTTTGTACCCACGGATTCAGCCTCTCAAGGACCGAAGTTCATCCCGGTATGACTATGAGGGTCAGAATGATCCCACACGGAAGTTTCGAGGAAATTACTTGGCGGCATTTTTAGCCGTGCTCTCGATTTCTTTTGCCCCAAATGAGAAGATCTCTGCTCCGTGGCCCAAGACCTTTTACGGTTGAACCCAAATATCCTCCCGTAAGGGATCTTCATTGCCTCCCGACATCGATTCTTCTAACTTTTATCTCAATCTTGATGTGGATGTGCTTTCACATTTGCAGGACGTGAGGCCTTCTTTCCGATGCGCCATTACCGAAGTTCCCCGCATAAGAGTGATAAGTTTAAACTTCCTCGCTAGCTGCTCCTTCGCCGCCTCTGCGCGGTTAAGCAAGACGAGCGCCGCCTGGTGATGATCCAACCGAAGGGAAAAGTCTCGATTGTTCGCAAGGCTGCTGAAGGCCGGATAAAGGTGTACTCTCGATCGGGGTCCAAGATCGGGACCCCATGACCGCACGACCTCCTCCCCCGACTTCTTCTTCTTCTTCTTCGAGCCAGTCAGTGGAACCCGAGGTGTTTAAGCCCTCTGCCCCACCCTCAGTGGAAAGTGTGCCTTCGCCCGCACGCCCGACTGGGACTCCCTTGTTTGCCACACAGAGTGCGCCTGCGGGGACTCCGTCTGATAGTCCTTCCACCCGGAGGGGTTCAAGGTGCAAGATAACAAGATCCAACAGGTGGGATTTTCTTGTTAGTCCTTCCTCGTTCCCCTGGATCATGTCTTGACCGTTTCTTCTCGTAGGGATCCTGTTGATGAAGCTCTTCATGAAACGTCACCTCTGGAGCCTCCAGTGGTTGCTGGCGAGGGCAGTGCTGACGCGGCAGAGGCTGAGGCGCCGACTGATGCTGTGCCTCCTGTGCCCAGCGCCACCCCAGAGCCAGTCGGAACGGTGCTCCCAACAGCCCCCGGGGCTTCGGGCAGTGATGAGGACATCACTCCAATGCATACGCCCGAGACTCCTCCAGTTGTGATGCAAGGACCCATCACAAGAGCACGAGCACGGCAATTGAATCAACAGGTGAGCTCGTTCCTAAGTGCCCGTGCTGATACTTGTGAGAATGGTATGCTACCTAATGATATTATTGATTATATTGTACTTAGAAACTTTGGAGAGGATCATGAAGGCCTTGGGAACCAGCAAGGGCCAGGAGGGAGGCAAGGAGGGAGTCCAATTCAAGTTGGAGGTCTAATTCGTCTCGGAGTCGACTACCTCGGCCACCAGGAGCAGCGTTCACTAAAATCGTCGCCCAGGCCACAAACGGGCTCCGATTTTGATGATCCACATATGCCTCGAAAGCTAAGGAGATAACCTTTCCAATGGCACCGGTTTCAGGTCATTTGGACTTCGGAGTCGACGGAATTCACGTTGCAAGTTGGCGGACAGAATCTGTCCCAGGGTGCTGCGTCACTCAATTTGGGCCCTTGGCCCATGTATCGTGTTGGAGTCCATCACGACGCGCCTAGGGTTTGTAGGACGTCCCCAGCCTTTATATCCAGTAGCCCGCTAGGGTTTGATTTGGGTTTTGCTTAGATTAATTCTGTCTTTGAACAGGTCGCTGCTCATCGGTTTGTGAGACCCCAACTCGTGAGCTTCATCTTCAATTGCAAATTCAGTTGCATCTTTCTTGTTCTTGCTTGTGTTCTCGATTCATTGGCAGGATTAGCCTCGGGCGAGGTCAACCGGCAGCGCACGGTTGATAACCAGAGGACGCGTGGTGCTGCGACAGGGTTTTGATCGTGCCGATCAAGAAGCCGGATCGTGTGTGTCTCGCGCCGCCTAATCGACTTATCCTCCACCTGACGGAAGTTCGGGCAACCCCGTCCCCATCAAGTGGTATCAGAGCGAGGTTTACCGTCAGGTTCGCCTTTTCCCCTAGTTTAATTTAGTTTTGTGTTCGTCCTATAGTCCACTAAAAAGCCAAAAAAAATTGCAGCTCATAGTCTACCATACCTAGAACCACGCCTAGCCTTTGCACAATTTCGCTTCAGAATCCGTAGTAATCGAGTTTGTGTCCATAGTCGAGTCGTGTTGCTGGTTTAGATCGTGGTCTTAATTTAGTTGTGTTTCATCTCCGCCGCAGATCCCATATCCTACACCGATCCACCACCAATCGCTATTTGAGTCCTTGTAGGATTCGGATTGTTTTGTGGTTTTTCCTCGCCGAGTCCTAGTTGTGTTAGGGTTTCTCCTTCATAAACCCTAATTCCCCACCTCCTGTTATCCATATCGCCACCCTCATCACAGAACCTGCCACCACAGATCATCGCGATCCATATCCGCCCATACGCCCTTGAGTTTGGAGAGGTGCCGCCTGAAAACCCTGATTCGAGTCCTTCCAGAAACGGCCATAACTTTCGATACGGACTCGGAATTAGGCGAATTTTTTTTCACGGATATCTACAGAAAATTTTACATCCGATTCTCCCCAACCTTGTTGGGTTTGCTGAATTTATTTTTGCGAAATTCTCTGAAGATTGAGTTCTCGGCCAGTCAAGTTTGAGCACGCTTTTGAAAACACTTCTTATTTCATATTGGTTTCATCTTACATCTGTTTGGGCTGAAAATTTGTGTACTATCTACCTTTGTGCTCCTGATCCTAGGAAAAATATCAAAAAAAATCAAAGAAAAAAAAAGGAGCAAAGGTAGGTGTTTTTCCTGTGCTCGATAAAAGTGTTTTGTCAAGTAGTCGATATCTGCTCAATTATTCTCCGCTTTGTTCTCTATACCTTCCTTGTTTTCGTCGCAGCTAGAATAAGGACACGCTTAGACCAGCAACTAGGGCAAGTGCTTTTGGACATTTATTCAAGATTACTATCTCATATCAATTGTGTGCCACTCAATACATATAACCTTCCTACAGCTCCACATATACATCCTTCGACAAGACAAAGTTATTGACCCTTGCAATCGCTTCATCACGCCTCACGGTGTCACGAACCACCACCGCTGCAACCGCCCCTCATTGTGTTGGTAAGAACCGTAAGAACTTGGTAAGATTGCTTGAGAGCGAGAGATCCCACCTAGTAGTTCATAGGGCTCATAATACTTGTGTTTGTATTTCCTCTCGCCCTTTTTTCTCAGCTAACCATGGCAGGAGGCAAGAAGGGCAGGAACGAGGATGATGTTACCATCGCGACTATGTCCTTCATTCAGAGTTGTCGACTATGCCGATGAGATAAGAATGATGTTCAAGGAGCATGCCATGACGACGAACAGACCCTTGAGAGCATCGACGACGAAGTCTCCACCCTTGCCGATAGGATGGATGCCGCCGAAAAACGCCCTCCCGCGCCGTTGATGGAGATGCATCCGCAACCACGGCAACAACGCACTATGACGAGGATGGTGATTTTGAGGGAGACGAAGATGAGCAAGAACGCGCCGCCAGGACCGAGCCGCTCAACGAGACGCCCGCTGCATGACCGTTTTCGCCGCAACCATCACGGTATGGGAGGTAATAACCGAATCGCAATGATGATCCTTTTGCTAAGGTAAAATTCACCATCCCATCCTTTTCGAGGTTATGATGTCGATGCTTACTTAGATTGGGAGATGACTCGAAAGCAGAAATTCAATTCCCATCTAGTTCTTTAGATTCATAGAGTTAGACAAGCCACTAGTGAATTTAAAGATTTTGCTATAATCTGTGGAATGAACTAGTAAATGCCCGCTACAACCTGATTCTTGGGCGAGATTAAAAGATGCTATGCGTAATAGATTTGTTCCTCCTTCCTACCAACGTGATATGCGCAAGAGATTGCAACGATTAGATCAAGGTAGCATGACGGTTCAGAATATTACCAAGAGCTTCAAAAGGGTATGTTACGCTAGGGGGTAGTAGAGGAACCCGAGGATAAAATTGCGCTGCTTACGGTGGGTTGCGCCCGTAAATTCAGGATATTGTTGATTATAAAGAATATACAATGTCAATCGCTTGTTTCAACTTGCTATGTTAGCAGAGAAGGAATTGCAGGACGCCATTCCAAGAGCAGAGCAATGCCGGCAAGACCTTCACGCCTTAACGACTACGGACAAGCGAAGACAAGGTTTCTTCCACCTTTTCGACCAACCGCACCGCCACCTTCGACGAGCACACGACCGCACCAACGGCACCGCCTCACTACCGCCGCTGGACAGCAGAAGTCGGCCCCGCCAACACCGCCAAGAGCTCCTCCGCCGCTTCCACAGCCGCACATCGACGGAATTGCTGCCATAAGTGCCAAGGATTGGCCACGCCAAGAGAGAATGCCCACCAACGGCATACATCGCCACCGACGACGGAGGTTACATCGCGCCTCCGATGTTGAGGATGAGATCGACGACACCGTGGTGGACGACGATGAGGTTGATGATGAAGCCACCTTTGGCGCCGAGGATACCGCTGCAGACAGTCCATCATTGTCCAACGTGTCCTTAGCGCATGTGATGGAGCAAGCCGAGCAGCAGAGCGCCACAACTTGTTCCAGATTTTCTTCGTCATCAACAACCGACGAGCGCCAGCGTGATCATTGACTCCGCAAATGCAACAACTTGGTGAGTACAGATTTGGTCAAGAAGCTTGGCTTGACCACACGCCGCACCCACATCCATACCACATTCAAGTGGTGAATGATTCCGCAAAGCTAAGGTAACACAAACAGTTCGGGTTCATTTTTCCATTGGTTCCTATTCGATTTTGCTGACAGATGTGGTTCCGATGCAAGCTTGCTTCTCTTTATTGGGTCGCCTATGGAATATGACACCGATGCACTTCACCACTAGAGAAGTAATAAATACACTTTTATGCATAAGGGAAAGAAAATTACACTTCTACCTTTGACCCTCACTGAAATTGTTAACTGATAGGGAGCGGATTGCTAATGACAAGAAACCCATTGATGAGAAATCTGAAATTCAGCATGTAGCCAACCAAATTAAATTGAGGAATCCCGCCTTGCTTGCTACAAAATCTGATCTTGCTGCAATTAGTGATGATGCTTTGTGCTATGTCAGTGCTATGCAAAGATGCTTTGTTTTCATTGGATGATCTGCCTAAAGATTTTGCCTCCTCGCCATCACTAACCTTTTGCAGGAGTATGAGGATGTTTTTCCGCCGAGATACCTCCAGACTCCCACCCATACGAGGGATTGAGCACCAAATTGATTTGATACCGAGCGAAGTTTGCTAAACCGCCGCTTATAGGACCAACCCCGAGGAGACTAAGGAGATTCAGCGCCAAGTCCAAGATCTTTTGGACCGCTGTATGTACGAGAGAGCCTTAGTCCTTGTGCTGTCCCCTCGTTTTTTGGTTCCTAAGAAAGATGGCAGTTATGATAAAGCGAGATTGTAGAGCCATTAACAATATCACAATAAGGTACCGCCATCCTATTCCTAGGCTAGACGACATGCTTGATGAGTTAAGTGGTTCTATAATTTTCTAAGGTTGACTTATGAGTGGATACCACCAAATACGAATGAAATTGGGAGATGAATGGAAAACAGCTTTTAAAACCAAGTTTGGATTGTATGAGTGGTTAGTCATGCCTTTTGGTTTAACTAATGCACCGAGCACCTTCATGCGCTTAATGAACGAGGTTTTACGAGCTTTCATTGGGAAATTTGTGGTGGTTTATTTTGATGATATATTGATTTACAGCAAGTCATTACATGAACATCTTGATCATCTACGTGTTGTTTTTGATGCTTTATGCGTCTGCACGCTTATTTGGTAACCTCGAGAAGTGCACTTTTGCAATCGAACGAGTATCGCTTTCTTGGCTATGTTGTGACTCGCAGGAATTGAGGTTGATGAAGCCAAGGTGCACGCGATTAAGAGTTGGCCAACGCCACGCATTTATTTCACAAGTGCGGAGCTTCCACGGACTTGCCGGATTTTACCGCCGCTTAGAAGGATTTCAACACCATTGCAGCCCCATTGAACGAGTTGACGAAGAAGGAGTTATGCTCCATTGGGGCAAGCACAGAGAATGCCTTCAATCTTTTGAAAGATAAGCTTATCGATGCACCTTTACTCCAACTTCCCGATTTTAATAAGACCTTGAGCTTGAATGTGATGCTAGTGGGGTTGGAATTGGTGGTGTTTTGATGCAAGATAGAAAACCTGCTGTTTATTTTAGCTTAAAAATTGAGTGGTCCTGTTTTGAATTATTCCACGATGATAAAGAATTGTATGCTCTTGTGCGATCTTTAGAAACGTGGCAACATTATCTTTGGCCCAAAGAATTTGTTATTCATTCCGATCATGAGTCGCTAAAACATATTCGCAATGTGAAACTGAATCGAGACATGCTAAATGGGTTGAATTTATTGAATCTTTTCCTTATGTTATCAAACACAAGAAAGGGAAGGATAATGTGATTGCCGATGCCTTGTCTAGGAGATATACCATGTTGTCCCAACTTGATTGTCGATATTTGGATTGGAATCAATTAAAGAACAATACGCTAATGATGATGATTTTAAAGATGTCTTGCTACATTGCAAAGAGGGAAGAACATGGGACAAATATGTGATAAATGATGGATTTGTGTTTAGAGCTAACCGCCTATGCATTCCAGCTTGGATCCGCTTGCTTTTTTTGATACAGAGGCTCATGGAGGAGGTTTGATGGGTCATTTTGGTGCCAAGAAGACGGAGGTCGTGTTGTCCGCCACTTCTTTTGGTCAAGATGAGGCGAGACATTGAGAGGTTTGTATCCCGCTGCACTACATGTCAAAAGGCTAAGTCACGATTGAATCCACATGGTTTATATATGCCTCTTCCTGCTCCTAGCACTCCATGGGAGGATATATCTATGGACTTTGTTTTAGGACCGCCTAGGACCAAGAGGGGAGGGATAGTATTTTTGTGGTGGTTGATAGATTTTCTAAGATGGCTCACTTTATTCCTTGTCATAAGAGCGACGATGTCGTTAATGTTGCTAACCTTTTCTTTCAAGAAATCGCTCGCTTGCATGGTATGCCTTCTACTATTGTTTCAGATCGTGATGCCAAGTTTTTGAGCCACTTTTGGAGAACTCTATGGAATAAATTGGGGACCAAGCTGCTGTTTTCAACAACATGTCATCCCCAAACCGATGGCCAAACCGAGGTAGTAAATCGTACATTATCTACTATGTTGAGGACTGTTCAAGAAGAATTTGAAGATGTGGGAAGAGTGTTTGCCGCATGTTGAGTTCGCTTATAATAGGGCGGTACACTCCACCACCAAGGTAAGTCCTTTTCGTAGTGTATGGCTTCAATCCCCGCGGTTCTATTGATCTATTACCTTTACCTACTAGTGAACGAGTTAATCATGATGCTAAGGAACGCTGAATTTATTCTGAAATTGCATGAAAAGACTAGAGAAAATATTGAAATGATGAATGAAAGGTATCGGATCAAGGGAAGTAAAGGTAGAAAGGAAGTAAAACTTGAACCGGGTGATTTAGTATGGTTACATTTATGAAAGGATCGCTTTTCCGAATTGAGAAAGTCTAAATTAATGCCTAGAGCTGATGGTCCTTTCAAGATACTTGAGAAAATAAATGATAATGCATATAAACTTGAGTTGCCGCCTCAATTTGGGGTTAGTCCCACATTTAACATTGCAGATTTGAAACCGCTCATGGGAGAAGAAGATGAGCTTGAGTCGAGGACGACTCCACTTCAAGAGGGGAGGATGATGAGGACATCACTCCAATGCATACGCCCGAGACTCCTCCAGCCAGATGCAAGGACCCATCACAAGAGCACGAGCACGGCAATTGAATCAACAGTGAGCTCGCTCCTAAGTGCCCGTGCTGATACTTGTGAGAATGGTATGCTACCTAATGATATTATTGATTATATTGTACTTAGGAACTTTGGAGAGGATCATGAAGGCCTTGGGAACCAGCAAGGGCCAGGAGGGAGGCAAGGAGGAGTCCAATTCAAGTTGGAGGTCTAATTCGTCTCGGAGTCGACTACCTCGGCCACCAGGAGCAGCGTTCACTAAAATCGTCGCCCAGGCCACAAACGGGCTCCGATTTTGATGATCCACATATGCCTCGAAAGCTAAGGAGATAACCTTTCCAATGGCACCGGTTTCAGGTCATTTGGACTTCGGAGTCGACGGAATTCACGTTGCAAGTTGGCGGACAGAATCTGTCCCAGGGTGCTGCGTCACTAAATTTGGGCCCTTGGCCCATGTATCGTGTTGGAGTCCATCACGGACGCGCCTAGGGTTTGTAGGACGTCCCCAGCCTTTATATCCAGTAGCCACCGCTAGGGTTTGATTTGGGTTTTGCTTAGATTAATTCTGTCTTTGAACAAGGTCGCCGCTCATCGGTTTGTGAGACCCCAACTCGTGAGCTTCATCTTCAATTGCAAATTCAGTTGCATCTTTCTTGTTCTTGCTTGTGTTCTCGATTCATTGGCAGGATTAGCCTCGTGGCGAGGTCAACCGGCAGCGACGGTTGATAACCGAGGACGCGTGGTGCTGCGATTGCAGGGTTTTGATCGTGCCGATCAAGAAGCCGGATCGCGTGTGTCTCGCCGCCTAATCGACTTATCCTCCACCGACGGAAGTTCGGCAACCTCGTCCCCATCAAAATGAGTGCCGCTGAGCCGATTGACTTGTTACCGCCTTTCCTTCTTGGGCCGACTGCCCACGCCGCATCCCCCGTCAATGTTATCGCCTTTTGTCGCCAGAAGTTTTTCCACCTCCTCGCCACCACCACTGCGGCGCCGAATTCTCCGCCTCCTCCGCCCGAAACCTCCGGTGCGGGCTGTGTTTACTGATGACGACGGTGACATAGTCCTTTTGGATGGCAAGGTCGAGGGTAAGGATTGGGAGTCGTTCTTCAACGCCGCTCGTGAGTGCTGGCGCCTTGGCAATGTGAGTTGTCCGCACTGCACCTTCTTTGAAAGTCTTCTTTTTTCCCTAAAGCCTAACATTGCTTTGCCGTCCCCAGCGCCTGTCATCTTTCGCCAAGGACCGGAACTTCCTTCTTCAAAAGTTATTCCCAAGGATGAAAATGAGAAAGGATTACGCTGAGGAGGTCGAGCAGATTCGCACTGAGTTTGAGGCGGAGCTCACACGCACCCGTGTGGCGAATCGAGAGGAACTGGAAGGGCTTCGAAGCCGCATCCAGTCCCTCGAGGCGGAGAAATTGAACTTGACCAGTCTTTCTGACGGTAATCTTTTTGTCCGAGTGCCTTGGATCCCACCTTTATCCTTCGTCTTCTGATGCCCCGGTCTTCATCTTTTTGTCAGATTTCGGGAGAAGCTCGAATCCTCTCTTTCCCAGAATGAAGAACTGAAGAAGGCTGAAGAGGTCGCCAAAGAACAAGTGGCCAAGCTGACGAGAGAATTGGAAGGTATACTTTCGGTCTTGTCTTTTATCCTGTTGTCCCTTTTTCTTTTAGCGGCTTCAGACTTACCCGACTAGTATCCTGCAGTGCATCGGGTCAACTCGCAAGCTCAGTACCGGGCTCTTGATGATAAGATCAAAAGTACTAAAGCGAGGGTCGACCGTCTTCAATTGGGTTCTGAAAGGATGCTGCGAATCCTGGGTCCTGATGAAGCCGGCACCAGTCATGTCCCCTATGACGCTGATATCACAATTCAGAGGCTGGAAGAAGCTCCCAAGAAGCCGATCACAAGACTTGGAGGACATTGCGCTATAGCGCCGCCAGTGTTGGCGATCACCAAGTCCTTGTATCCACGGGTGGAGCTCGAGGCTGTCAAGGAGGGATTTGCCCGCACTGTTGATGACGATCAAGCACTCGCCCTTATGGATGAGGTCAAGGATACTGCTTCTGTTTTGGTTAAAAACCTGGACCTGGGTCCCGTGTAGTCTTCTGTTTGTACTGGACTTATCCTGTGTTATTTGCTGCTACTTCGGGATAATTGCTCTAATATTGAAAAAAGTTTCCCCTGGGCCTGAATTTGTTTTGCGAAGATGCCCAGCCGCTGCCTTAATGTACTTCGCTAACTCTTGGCCCATTTAGGGGGCATATCCGGCGTTTTGGCCCGTTTCTGCGGTCTTTGATTATCATGGCGTCTGACACTCCTCGAAAAAAGTGCGACGTTACGTTCGGTGCACCCGGAAGGTGAATCGTTCCCGCCTCCATGCCAAGCGTCGCCTCGAGCTGGAGCGAGAGTCTCTCTAGGGATAGACGTTGTCCCGTATAAGAGTGTACTTAGCCTCGGTCCTAGCGACTTGCAGCGCACTACCGTTTTCCGCCGGCTCGTTCTTCTTCATTTCTTCAAGAGCTTCTTCTTGTTTCTCTGAAACACTCATCTGTTAGCCTCCCTTTTTGCTTGATTTCTTCGTTTTTCCTGCTTCATGGAATTGTGACCATCGTTTGATCGTTCGCCTTTTTGCAGGTTCCTTTCTTCTTCCTCATGGATTCTCCTTCTTCATCTGAGGATCTTTCTCCATTGTCTCTCCCTCCGGAGTCCCCAGGTCCGCCGGTGGCGCCGTGGATCGAGAACCTGTTCCACAGCTTTGGGGACGACGCCCCCGTGGAGCCTGAGGACGAACACGCCGAGCTTTGGGCGAAGTTTGACTCGCCATGGCGGAGGTCATGAGCAGAGGTCGCCCGACACCGCCGCCGATGCCCCGACGAGGTCGCCTTAGGCTCATCAGAGATAGGGATGCCCTTATTGCAGCCGTCGGCCGCGCGCGCCGGGAGTAGTTCTCTTTTTTTTATCTCCGTAAGGAAAGTAGCACTTTTGCTGTCTGCAAGGAACGTTTAGATAGTGCTTTTGTTGTATATATCTTCTATGATCTCTGGACAACGCTGGACTTTTGTAAGACTGTTTTAGCTGCGACTTGCCATTTCCTTTTCCTTGCTTAGATCTTTTCGGCTTTTCCCTAGTGGTTTTCATCCTCCTTTATGTTTAAGCACCCTCGTGCATTAGTATAGCCCCGAGCAACACGAAGTTGGCGCTTTGGCCTTTTCCTCGATCGTGTCTTTCATCGGGTAACCAGACTTTTTGTCCGGGGTTTCACAATCGAGGATATAGAGCACTCGGATTTAGTCGTGACCGTAGGGAAAAGGATAGGAGCTGATTTGCAAGCGGGATTGCACATGTGCAACACTATTAGGTGTAGCCCCCGACTTACTGCTTAATTGAGAAGCAATTGAGTAGCAAGTCAATTGAATAAAGATTCTGACATATGACATCTCTTTAAACAAATAATTCTTCGCCGAGTTAAGATGCGCAACACTATTAGGTAGCCCCGACTTCATCGCTAATTGAGTAACAATTGAGTAGCAAGTCTAGGAAAAGATTCAACGCCTACGTAACATTTTAAGAGTAAAACGACGAGTCGCTTCTATGTTCCATGAGTTATCGATCATGGCGCTGCTTTTCTCGCTTAAGCTCAGAAGCTCCTTGACGCTACTTCATCGACGATGTAGGGTCCTTCCCAATTTGGAGATAACTTGTGCTCGTGCTTCGTTTTTATTAGGACCAAATCACCCTCGAGAACGCCGCTTTTTGGACGTTTTGTCATGATAGCGCGCAGGCTCGGAGGTATTTGGCCGACCGACCGCTGGCGACTTCCTTGCCTCCTCCAATCGATCGATGTCTTCCATTTTGCTTTCCTCCGACTCGGCCTCCTTGAAATTCCGGACCCGAGGGGATCCGTAGGTCAACTCGGTGAGGTAGAACCGCTCGAGCCAGAGACCAGAAAAAAGGTGATCGCCTTGCTGTTCTCGCTGGGTGGTTCTCACCAGAGTATCGAAGGCAATTTTTTACCCATCGGGAGGCGACGGTTTGAGCTTGGTCAAGATGCGGCCTTTAAGCCCTCAGAGCACCATGCCGCTTGCCCTTTCTACCTCGACCATTGCTCTTGATGAACCACGGAGGCAAAGCAAACTTTGATGCCAAGCTCGTCACACCAGTCTTGAAATTCTTCTCCTCGGAATTGGGTTCCATTGTCCGTGATAATCCTGTTTGGTACGCCGAATCTTACGACGCATCTCTTGAAAAAATTCTTTGGCCTTGGTCATTTGTGATTGTAGCTACCGGTTTTGCTTCTATCCACTTGGTGAATTTATCGACGGCGATAAAGAGATGAGTGGAGCCGCTTTGAGCTTTCTTCAATGGGTCGACCATGTCGAGCCCCCAGATCGCGAACGCCAAGTGATCGGAATTGTCTACGCTTCGAAAGCAGCACGCAGTATTTGGCGGGCAAAAATTGGCATCCTTCACGTGTTCGAACGATGTCTTCCGTGATCACCACAAAGCATCGGCCGAAGAAGCCTTGTCGATATGCCTTGCCCACCGTGAGTGCTTGACGCCGCGGATGCCCACAGATTCCCGAGTGGATTTCTCTCGAGTAGGTTTCTTCCTTCTTGCTCGATATCCATCGCCTTAGAACTCCGGAGGCACTTTTTCTAACAATTCTTCGCCTACTATCACGTAATTCTTGCCGCGGCCATGAGATGCGCTTCGCCTCCGTCCCTTTTCCGAAGTTCGTCCTTCAACAGTAATTGAGAAAAGGAGTCATTCCAACTGTGTTGATGACCAAGACCTCTTCTTCAATGGGTGTTTCTTCCAACTTGCCTTGTTCCTGTTTTGGGTTTATTGAAGGCTTATGGAGCTCTTCGACAAACACACCAGCTAGTACAAGGTGTCGAGTGGATCCTAGCCTTGCTAATTCATCTGCCGCTTGTTGTCACGCTTGAGCACGTGAATGAGCTCCACCGTCGAACTTGCCTTCTAGCTGCATTCTCCCGCAATAGGTCGCCATGTTGTCTTCGACGCACGACCACCCTTTTGTACTTGATTAATTACCAAAGATGGAGTCGCCTTAATAGTTAGTCACGGACACCGAGGGATATCGCAATGCGGCCCGTGGATGAGTGCCTCAGACTCGGCGGCATTGTTTGACGCCGGAAGTGGATCTCGAGGACGATTTCAGCGCCACCGTTGGAGAGATGAGGACCACGCCGCCTCGCGCCGCTGAGCATGAGGGAGCCGCCAAATACATCGCCCAAGACTCCAAATTTCTTCAAGAGTCGCTTGAGTTTGCAATTCTGTCCATTCGGGCGTGAAGTCGGCAAGTATTTGGGATTTTATTGTTGTTCGCGCCCGAAGAGATTTCAAAGGCTCCGAGCTCGACCGCCCATTTTATGATCCTCCTGAGGCCTCCCGACAGGAGTATGTCCCAAGCGGAAAGTGGTGACCACCGCAATTGAATGTTCTTGGAAGTAATGCTTGAGTTTGCGTGAGGCAAGCTACACGGCGCACAATAGTTTTTGTACTGTGGGTAGCGCACCTTGATTCTCCCAACACCTCACCGATGAAATAGATCGTCGCTGAATTTTCTGGAGGTGCCCTCTTCCTTCCGCTCATGATGATTGCAACAATAATACATGAGTCGTCATGCAATGTAGAGCAAAAGGGCCTCGGGCATTGGAGGACCAAAGACAGTGGGGATGATAAGAATGTCTTCGCCTTCGAAGCTCACAGCTTCAGAGGTCCATTGAAAGTTACCCCGCTTTTTAGAAGTTTGAAAAAGGGCATTCCTCGAGATCCTAGGCGAGAGATGAATTTGCCGAGTGCCACCATGCATCCGGTGAGCTTCTGGATGTCCTTCTGACTGGTTGGAGGTTTCATTTTCAGAATTGCATTGATCTTCTCTGGGTTTGCCTCGATGCCACGTTGAGACACAATAAATCCGAGTAACTTTCTTGACGGGACTCCAAAAATGCATTTTTCCGGATTCAACTTCATTTTGTAAGCCCTTAGGCTATCGAAGGTTTCCGCCAAGTCAGATATGAGGTCTTCATTCGCACGGGTCTTGACTACGACGTCGTCGACATATGCCACCACGTTGCGCCCGATCTGGGAGTGGAAACATCGCTATATCGCGCATTGATAAGTTGCGCCAGCGTTTTTCAAGCCGAATGGCATCGTGACGTAGCAGAATGCGCGAAACGGAGTGATGAATGAAGTCTTGATGCAATCTTCTTCTTTTAGCCTAATCTGGTGATATCCCGAGTAGGCATCCAGAAAACTCAGGAATTCACAGCCCGCCGTCGAATCCACCACTTGGTCTATACGAGGTAGCCCGAAAGGATCTTTCGGGCAAGCCTTGTTGAGATCGGTATAATCAACGCATTACGCGCTAGCTTTTTATTCTTTTTGCGAACAAGCACTGGTTCGCCACCAATACCGATGGTACACTTTTTATGAAACCCGCCGCTAAAAGCTTTGTGATCTCTTCCCTAATGGCTTTTTTCTCGCCTTGAGCAAATCTTCGAGCCGCTGCTTGATGGGCTTGGCCTTCGCGTCAACGTTAAAGAGTGCTCGATCACCTCTCCGGGAACACCGGCATATCGGATGGTTTCCACGCCAAGATGTCCTGCTGGTTCAAGAAAGGTGACGAGCGTTTTCCTATTTGGGGTTGAGGCCTGTTCGATCGAGCTGTTCGGGCAGAGTTGGATGGGTCGAGAATTATCTTTTTGACCCCCTCATCAGGTTTTAGGCTCGCTCGTCCGCTTTTGGCCGCACCTCTCCTTCGCCTTCTTGGTGTGCGGTCGTCACGGATCTTCTCTCTCGCAATCCGCCACCTCTTAAGCTTCGCCATCTCACGTTTTCTCGTCAGAGACTTAACGATTGCTTGACATCACCACGCATGGAAATGATACCCTTCGCCCCGCATCTTCATGACGAGATAAGTATAATGTGGTACGGCCATGAATCGCCGTGCCAGTCTTCCTAAGATGGCGTGATATGCCGTCTGAAAGTCGGCCACTTCAAAGTTGAGGTACTTGGTCCGAAAATTCTCCTTGGTTCCAAACGTGACTGGCAAGGTGATTTGCCCGAGTGGTACCAAAAAGTTCCGGAATTACTCCATGGAATGGTGATGAGCCCCGCTTTAACTCGGAACGGGGAATCTTCATGTCGTCAAAAGTTTTGGAGAAGAGAACATTGAGCCCACTGCCTCCGTCGACCAACACCCTCTTGAGTTTAACATTGCACACCATCGGATCCAACACCAGCGGGAATCTTCCGGGATAAGGGATGTGATCTGGATGATCCAAACGGTCAAAGGTAATGGGAGCCTCGGACCATCGGAGATACTGGGGAGCTGCTGACATGACGGCATTGACGTCCCTGGCCATGAGTTTTTGCTTCCGCTTTGACTCGTAAGCCATCGAGCCTCCGTAGATGTAATTGAGCTCCCGTTCCATCTTTTGATACTCGCCTTCATCATCTTCAGGGGAATCTTGCTTTTTCTTATCTTCTTCTTTTGCTTCGCCTCTGGCTGGTCGCCTTCTGGATTCCTTGGCAAATCTCCTCAAAGTGAAGCAATCTTTTGCAGCATGTTTTCCTTTTGGATGAAAAGGACAAGTAGCCTCCATCATCAGATCAGAAGTCGCCGGTGCGTATGCCATGATGCGGCCTTGCTTCGGTTGCCGCCACTATTTCTTCAGCTTCGCTTCGTCGCGTTGCCTTGACGACTCGATAATCCTTCCTATCTCTTTGTCGTGGCGATCGCCTTGTCGCTCGCCAATGCATCCGAGGTCGTCAGATAACGATCCGCCACTCGAACATCTCCTTACAAAGGACGGCGGTTTTCGAGACATCTTCTTGATCGTCGGGTCGTTGACACCTTTCCGAATGTCGCGATGACCGCCGCCCGAGATGTCCCTCGATTGTATTCTTCTTTTGCATGAAGCGCCGGATAAATTCCTGAGCGCCTCATTCTTTTTCTCGCGGAGCCGGGTACAGTCCCATTATGCTCTGTGTCGCCGAAGTGCCTTGGAAGTTGGTGATGAATTGTTCACAAAGATCCTCCCAGAATCTATGGAATTCGCCGAAGTCCCGTAAGCCATGCTTGAGCCGAAGAGGTGAGCATGACCGGAAGGTAATTAGCTATCACATTGCGATCGCCCCCGGCAGCCATGATCGCAAGGGAGTAAACTTGGAGCCAAGCTTCAGGATCTCTTTCCCCGTCAAATTTGGTGATGCTCTTCGGGTTGAATCCTTCGGGCCAGACCACTCGGCGAAGGCGAGGAGTGAAAGCCCGGATGCCCTCAATAGGGCCATCGTTGCGCCTTCGTGGAGAACGTCGATAGGGTGATTTGGCTCGTCGGTCTTCGTTTTCCCCTCCGCAATAGCGGGGATTATTACGGTGATTGTCCCGATTGTCGTGGGCCAATGCCAAACGTCAGAGTTATCTCGCGCCACGGCGCTTTCATCTTCACGATCACGCCACCGCATTTAAATCCATGCGAGGTCCCGTACCGATGTCAGGTTGCTGCGTTTCCCCGCCAGAGTTTCGCCAGGACGATCGCGAGTCAGATCGCTGCTAGCAGCCTGCGAGTTGACGAGGCGAGTTCGACCTGGCTCCTCCTGGTGTTGCTGAACTGCTGCCGCCGCCACCATAGCCTGAACCTGGGCTACGATCGGAGCGGCAGGGCTATCAGGACCAAGCAGTGGCCCTAAAGTATCAAGAAGCGTTTTGGAGGCGATGATGTTCTGCTGAGGAGTATGAAAAACCGATTAGTTCCCCATTTTTGCCTGCAAGATTTCTTCATTAACGTTGCGGCCTCTATTCTGGAGGAGTCTTGCACGGCCTTCTTGTTGCTGACGCTCTTCCTCTGCAGCGTTTGCTGCATTCTTCTGTTGCTGTGATTCTGTTCGCGGCTCCTCGATCATAAAAATGCCGCGAGAGCTCTGGAAATCTTCCGCTTCATCTTCTGAGTCGGAGGAACAAGAAGACGAGTGATACTGACCTTTAAGTCCGAGCGGTTTTCTGGCGTGTTTGACCACTCGGATTCGCTATCAACTCGTTCCGCCCGACGGGTTCGTGCTTTTGGCTTACCGTCTGTGGATAGATGGTCATGCATGTTCCCGATCCGAGTGGTTGTCCGGCTAAGGGAACCTCAGAATTGCTTCCAGATTGGAACTGATCCGAATTCGAAAGGGAGAGATGGCCAAGATCGCCGGGCGATGAAATCCAGATTCGGCGAAACGCCTGGGCCGGCGCGAAGGTGGCCATACTTTTGGTGAAGATCACCATCGAGCTTGCCAAGTTTGATCCTAGCTCAGCCCCTACCTGGCGCGCCAACTGTCGAGGTTTGTTACCGACAATAATTAAAAGGGCGCTAAGCGCTTGATCGGAAACTCGATGGTAGCACAAGACACGGGAAATTATATGTGTTCGGCTCGCGTGGAGATAATACCCTAGTCCTGTGCTCTGGGATTATGAGTAGCTAACCTATTTGCTGATGATGCTCTGTCGATGGTTCCCCGCCCCTCCCTTTATATAGCAGAGAAGGGCGGTTACAATAAGGAATCCTACTCGGATACGAGATGGAAACCGCACTTTCATATCTATCCCGAATCTATATTAGTTTGGATTACAATCATCCCTTGCCTAATACGACTCGGTTTCCCTAGCTAGGATTTGTCCTGATTCTTCACGCCTCACTCAGCCCAGTCTACCTCCGGCCTTTCGTAGTCGGCCTGGCCTAGTTTCGCCTGGTTGGGCCTTGCAGGTCTGCCTTGTGGGCCCCCGGGGTATATATTCCCCATAGTTGTCAAGGAGCCAGCACTTGACCAGGTTGCAGAGTAGAATCTAGACCCCTTCAAAGGCAAGTCGTGCTTTGATCATGTTGAACCTATGCTTTAAATATTATGTTGTTTTAATGTATTGCATGTTACTTCAATTATCAAATGTTTGCCTTATGTTGGGAGCAGTTAATCGTCCACTTGAGTTACATTCACCCTTGCCATGTTGTATGCCATATCTCATTTGTCACCCTAGAATGGTTCAATATTATTTGGCAGCTATAATTGCCAATGTGGGTATTAGAATGTAAGTAGAATACTTAGCCATGCGACAAGTCACCATTTCATGTACAAATGATTAATCTTGCTTAATGATTATGGAACATGTTTATTAATTATGTGTCAGTGTTGTCACACAATGTTGGTATTGTTGATGGCACGTGGTGCATGGTAAATCAACTGGAGTGGTAAAATGATTTAGACTGAGCCAAGTGACAAGTATTTGTGGTGGGCCAATGTTGGCACGTGGGTGGTCGCATTTGCTTTTTATGATAATTATGGTTTTGGACATGGTGATTTTTGGTTAGTCTTGCCTTGGTCAATTAAAAACTTAACCTTACAAAAATTTGAATTGAGTCATTTATACAACCACAGTCTAGAATGGGACAGACCTAGCTAATTAATTTGTTGAGTGTAAACTTTAATGCTATTGTGGTGGTGTGGGGCCCGGGTAGTGGTAACCAGTTCTCGCACGGGTTGGCTCACATAGTGCAAGAGGGGGGCTCTGGATGTGGTAACCAGTCCAACTAGTGTTGAAATCTTAGCGAATAGTACTAGGTTTACGTAGGCATTGGAAAGGCTTTGTTATAGTCACTCGCCTTTGTGGTCTTTCATTATATCTTGTGGGTAAAGCATATAACCTCTACAGAGTGTAAAACCTATTCGAATAGCCATGCTCGCGGTATTGAGCATTGCTCGGTGATTACAGTTAAGGGTTAGATTTTTTATCAAAATAAATGTGGGATGAAATGTTGGAATGAGGAGATAGGTGGTGAATTGGTCATTGAAAACAAATGCCAAAGTTATTACTGTTATTATTTATTTTACTGTCTTTTCAATCTATTTAAGCTATTCTTTTGCAAATGTTGTTTATGCAAAGTAACCTTGTAGCCTATCCTTTGTACTAAGCCATGCATGTAGTATATAGACTTGCATTCTGTGCACGGCTTGTTGAGTGCTTTATGTACTCACCCCATGCAAACAAACATCCTCAGTTGAAGAAGAAGCAACGCCTTTTTTTGAGGAGGAGTTCCACGAGGAGGCGAACAACTAGGGTGCGAACCTTGTCAGTTGCCTGTGGCAGTTGAAGGGTTTCTACGCTTTTATTTGTTTCCGCTGCAGTTTATTCGTTTACTTTTAATCTTAGCCCTGCGTGGTGTACTCATGTAAGGTGGATCATAAGGTCGTTTAACAGTTATATTAAACTTATAAAGTCTTTATTATATTATCGCTGAGTATGACTGTGATATTCATCTATATTGAGCCTGTGTGCACTAGCGTGATCCTGGACTAGTGCGGAATACACAGAGGGTCCGGATTTGTATATTCAGGTCCTGACAATCTGACATTAAACTCGACAATCTCGCAGATCAAATCCAGATCGAGAAGAAGAGGAAGGGGGATAGCAGCATACCATGGTTGCTTGCGAATGCAGCTGGTTTCATTTGCGGTGCAGGAAATGCTAGGAGGAATGAAAACAGATGCACACACTGACTGGACCCACATGTCGGGGTGAAGGGGGGAGAACGAACGACTGCCATCAACTCCTAATTAGAAGCAGTAGAAACATAATGAATCACAACAGATGTAGCAATGGCTATGGTTTTATTGTCTTCTATATTTGTGCCAAATTTTTTGGATGCTTTCTATAATTGGGTTACCATTTGTAAATTAAATATTTTCAGACGAACATCCAAATTACTCTCTCTCAATAAAAAGTTAAACATATAGATGTTTTTGGATCATCATTACAAGTATTCATTTCTGTAGTAGTGAGAAAACTAAACCTCCGTTTATTCAGTGTTATTGTAAAGGTGACAATTCTAAAGTGGGGTGTAACTTAAAAGCAACCTTTTCCTTTTGTTCCTTGACGTCTTCTTCGGAAATGTCTTTGTTGTATTACTTTGCTTTCCTCCTATAATGCAATGGCATAGCTCCTACCAATTGTCTCTAAAAAGATATGACCGATCAACAGTAAAATATTTTAATGTGTAAAACTTGTCATGGGCCTTTGTCGGGACTCGAATTCACCAATTCGAACCCACTATGTTTACCGCACTAGTCCCTGGATCAACACTAGTGCACATAGCTCAATGTTGGTAAGTATCACATCATACACAACGATAGTAGTAATAAGACTCCATTTATTGATATAACTAAGTGTATGATCTTATGACCAACTTACATTATTAAGCCACACAGGGCTAGACTGAAAATAAAAACTAAGACAAATGCAGTGGAAATAGTAGAAGACGCTGGTGACTCATCAATTCACCACAAGCGAGTGACAAGACTTGGGCCTAGTGACTCGCATTCTCCTGGAATTCCTCCTCCAACAAAGGCAATGACTCCTCAACTGTTGATTGGTTGGTGACGGCTAGGATGAGTACGAAAGCACTCAATAAGTTGTGCACAAAATGCAATCCAACATAGCTATATGCATGGCTTATTCCAAAGGAATGGCCAACATGGCTATTTTGCAACAAAGCAGCATTTATGAACAAGTACAATATATAGATTGAAAAGACAGTAAAACAAATAACAGTAATAGATTCAATACCTTTTCAAGTAAACCAAGTTTCCAACCCTAAGACAAGTTTCATCCTTCCATATGGCAACCTGCCATCCCATCCAGATTACATTTTATTAACTAACACTTGACTATAATTCTCGAGCTATGCTCAGTATTGTGACAACGACTATCCGATTGGATTTACACTCTACAGAGGTTATGTACTTTATTCACATGATACAACTATGCACCACACAGGCAAGTGATCATAACAAAGCCTTTACAATGCTGTGCCTTAACCCAGTACTACCCACTGAGATTTCAACATTGAAGGAATAAATCACCACAGCAGGGCCCCCCTCTTGCGCCATGTGAGTTCATCCGTAAACCCAGACTCACACCCCCACAAGCAATTCTAAAGCTAAGATATCGCAACTTAGTTAGCTAGGCTGCCTCATAACAGACATGTGGTTGCACGATTGACTCAGGTCAAAGGCTCACAAGGTTAAGTCTTTAAGGTGATCAAAACAAGACTTCCACATACCCTCTGCCCATCAGGCCCACCTTAGCACACTTGCCTCTTGCCACTTGCTTTAATCTAAGTGATTACCAACCCAGTTGATTACTAAGCACCACGTGCTATCCACAAGTCAACATCGTTGTGTGACCTCCCTCGTCACCGCAACTCAGTCTCCTTGTGTGACAACACATGACACACAAGTTCACATCATTATTCCATATTCCATTAGTCAAGATTAATAATCAATGATTAAGTACATGTGATGACGTGGCATGGCTAAGCAACTAATACGATCTATCATCCCATGTTGACTTTAATATCAATCAACTATAGTGAACCAATCTAAGGTGACAATTAGATCATGCATACAAATAGCAAGGTAGGGTATAGATCAAAAGGTGTAATAGCTAATTTCCCAATTTAGATTGGAAACATTTGTACACATGAGATAACATGCGACATGGTAAAATAAAATAGCAACTGTATAAACATGGGTTCAACATGATAAAAGCACAACTTGCCTTGGCAAAAGTCCTGGTCTTGCTCTGGAATCTGATCTTGAGTTACCAAATCCTTCTCCGATGCGTCGCACAACTCAACATCTACGTGAATCGAGAGAGAAAAGCAAATAAATACCCAAATAGAGAGCAAATGAACTCCAAAAATCAAATAAAATTCATCATTCAATATATCTCAATTTTAAAAAAAATTAAAAATTTGAATCACCTCAATCGGAGTTTGTATGAGGGAGAACGAGCTCTCGGAAGATTCAAAAATCATAAAAATCAGAAAATTGGAAAAACAATTATTATCCAAATTATTTTTATAAAAGAAATCTGATTTATTGCATCATGCTGATGTCCGCACCGAATTGAACAAATTAGAAGGCACCACGTGGCTCGGCAGATCAGGTTTGTGGACTCAAGCAGAATCGGCGACAGTCCATCAGAGACCCACTAAGATCAGGCAATATGGTAAAGCAAATTAGCAAGTTTATAAACATGGGTTCAACATAATAAAAACATAATTTGCCTTGGCAAAGGTCTTGATCTTGCTCTAGAATCTGATCTTGAGTTACCAAATCCTCCTCCGATGCGTCGCACAACTCGACATCTATGCGAATCGATAGAGAAAAGTAAATAAATATCAAAATAGAGATCAATTGAACTCCAAAAATCAAATAAAATTCACCATTAAATAGACCTAAATTTTAAAAAATTTAGAAATTTGAATCACCTCAATCGGAGTTTGTATGAAGGAGAACGAGCTCTCGGAAGATTCAAAAATCATAAAAATCTGAAAATTAGAAAATCAAATAATATCCGAATTATTTTTATAAAAGAAATTTGATTTATTGCGTCACGCTGATGTCAGCACTGAATCGGACCAATCAGAACATACCACGTGGCTCGGCACTGTTCCATGAACTCGTTGCACCGAACGGTAGGTCCACAGTAGACCCACGGCACTATGCCGCAGTAATCGGTGATGTCATCACGACGCCGATCGATGCCAACACAAATACCAAGGCTACACGCCGCAGACCGATTGGTCCCATGGGCAGATGCGATCTGATTCATCCAAAGACCATCCAACAGCTCACGGTGGATATGCACTTTAGGTTGCTCGTCGGTGGTATGTCCTCATCCAGCCCCCGTTGGGTCCAAGGTCGAGCAACGCTGGCCTTGGGCGCAAGATTTAGATGATAACAAATGACTACGACCTGCAAAGTCGAAAAAAGGTCCGCAGGGGGAGTAAACGTGACAAAATGAGCTCGACAGTGATGGTCACACCCAGACTAATATTCGAATCCCGACCACGACCTTGCGCACCGCTCAATGGTCCAAACTGCAAGGCTTTTTGCTCGAGCCCGGGCACAGGAGGAGCTGGATTGCGAAGAGATTCGGCTTACGTTCAGCTCGACCACTGGGGGTGAACATTAAGCTCGTGAAATTCAGACTAAGAGCGAGTTGCACGTTGTATGTAGGTCATATTCGAAGAAGCCTCGAACAAAAAGCGACAGAATGCACAACAAAAAGGAATAGGTGTAAAGGGCGAGAATCGAAGAACAGCTATATTGAAACTTAAGGTGTAGGGATTACACATAAAACTTCCGGTCGATCTATGTTCCACGAGCTAGAGAGCTCTCTCGCCGTTCGGGCATCGCTAGCCGATAAGCCCTCGCGGCGATCCGTTGAAACGACTCTATAGGGGCCCTCCTACATGGGATAACTTGTCTGGTGTTGGACGAGCCCCGAATTCGCCTTTTAGGCTAGGTCCCCAACAAGGAGCTCCCTAGGTTGTACCGACGAGACGCATGTCCGTGAAGAGCTTGCAGTAGTGCGTTGATCGTAGCAAAGGCACGGCATCTTACTTCTTCTCGCGAGGGTAAGGTCGAGACCGCTCGTGCTCAAGTCGACTTGGTCGACTGCCGACTCGCAAAGCCCAACAGAACCTCAGAGGCGTGACGTCTTGATCAAGATCAACACGAAGCCGAAGGGTGTGGACCCTGTTGCTCGACTGACTATGGTACGAATAGACCATAAGACGGTGGGAAGTTCATCCACCCAGGTCTTGCCATAGCGTTCGAGCTCATCTGAAACTCATTTTTTGACGCCCTGGATGATTTGTCCGTTGGCGCGTTCTGTTGCTCCATTGCTCTGAGGGTGAGCCACTGAAGCAAAACATACTTTGATGCCAAGGTCCTCGCAAAACTCCTGGAACAACTCACTGGTAAACTGTGTACCATTGTCAGTGATAATTTTGCATGGAACCCCGTACCTAGTGACCACGAACAAGCGGAAAAATCAAACAACTTCCCGAGCAGTTATGGTCGAGACCGGTTCGGCTTCTATCCACTTAGTAAAAGTGTCAACAGCAACGAAAAGGAACTTCTTACCCCCGACCGCCTGAGGAAAAGGGCCGAGGATGTCCAGCCCCCACGTCGAGAAAGGCCAAGCGAGCTTGATGTCTGAAGCGCTGCTGATGCGACTTCCGGGCGTGGAATTGGCATGCTCGACAGGCGCGGACAACGTCGCGGGCATCCTGAAGCACCGTCGGCGAATAATACCCCATGCGGAAGGCCTTGTCGATCATCGTCCTGTATGAAGAGTGCGCTCCACAGAGGCCTGAGTGGACATCATTTAACAGGTACTTACCCTCCTCCGTGGTGACGCACCTCATTAGTACTCCAGACACATGCCGCCTGTAGAGCTTCCCCTCGACGAGCATGTATAAACTTGCCCGACGCTTGATCCTGCTCCTCTCGGCAGGGTCGGGTGGTAGGTCGCCCTTTGCAAAGAAATTGTGAATAGGTTCAGCCCAGGAGGGGATACCTTCGACCACGGCGAGCAAGACCTTTTGATCGGAGATCGAGGGGGCTGCCAGCGTCTCCAGGATGACATCAGAGGGGATCTCATCATCGGATGAGCCGAGCTTGGAGAGGAAGTCGGCACTGGAGTTGTCCCTCCTAGGTATGTGCTTGAGCTCCAGGTTCTGAAACCACTTATCCATTTTGCACACCTCGGCAAGGTACTTTGCCATCGATTCTCCCGAACACTAGTACTCCTTGTTGTACTGATTGACGATGAGATAGGAGTTGCCCTTTACGACCAACCGGCGCACGCCCAAAGCTTTGCAAGCTCGCAAGCCCGCCAAGAGAGCTTCGTACTCTGCCACGTTATTGGTCACCGAAACCCAAAACGAACCACATACCTCAATTGATCGCCACGCGGGGTAAGAATAAGGATTCTAGCCCCCGAGCGCTTAAAGGACCTCGAGCCATCAAAGAGCATGGTCCAGGGCTTCTCTTCCTCGACCTTGAGCTCGGGAGAGGGTTGCGACGTCTGCTCGACCACGAAGTCGGCGAGCACTTGCGATTTGATGGCCGTGCGAGCTACGACCTGGACATCAAATGATGCCAGTTCCATAGCCCACTCGGCGATTCGCCCGCCACCTTCCAGGTTCCTTAAGATGTCCCCGAGCGGAAAGTTGCTCGGGACGACCACAGAGTGCGCCTGGAAGTAATGACGGCTTGCGCTGGCCATTAGGAGAGCATACAGCAGCTTTTGTACTGTGGAGTAGCGCCCTTCGCCGCCGCAGACTTCACGACATAATAGATCGGTGTCTGCCAGGACTTCCCGCCACCACCAGACAACACTAACAAATTGGGTGGTGGCCGAAGGTAGAGCAAAGAACCTCTCTCAAGTCATGGAGTAGTGAGTAGTGGTGGGGTTGACAGGTATACCTTCAATTCGTCGAAAGACCACTGCGCCTCTAGGGTCCATTCGAAACTCCCTTGTTTGCGCAGAGCTCTGAAGAATGGGAGTCCACGCTCGCCGAGCCTCGAGATGAATCTGCTGAGGGCGACCATGTGGCCGGTGAGGCTCTGCACCTGCTTGACCGAGGTCGGGGGCGCCATCTTCTCGATCGCCTCGATCTTTTCTGGGTTCGGGCCAACCCCTAAGCCCCCGATCATGTAGCGGAGCACCTTCCCTAACGCAGCGCCGAACACGCATTTCTCGGGGTTGAGCTTGATCTTGTGTCTGTTCAGATTGGTGAAGGTTTCCTCGAGGTCCCGAATGTGGTCGCCTTCGGTGGGGCTCTTGACGATGATGTCATCCATGTAGACCTCAAGGTTTCGGCCGATCTGAGGGTCGAACGTCTTGGTCATCAAACGCTGAAACATGGCTCCGGCATTGCGCAGACCAAACGACATGGTCATGTAGCAGTAGGTGTCGAACAGTGTGATGAACGACGTCTTGCTCTCGTCGTCAACCGCCAGCTTGATCTGATGGTACCTCGAATAGGCATCCAAGAAGCTTAACATCTTGGCGTTCGCGGTGGAGTCGACGATCTGGTCGATGCACGAGAGCGGGAAGTTGTCCTTCGGGCAAGCCGAGTTCAACCCTGTGTGGTCCACGCACATCCTCCACTTTCCGCCCTTCTTCTAGACGATGACCGGGTTGGCCAACCATTCGGAGTAGTCGATCTCACGAATGAAGCCAGCCTTCAACAACTTGTCAAGGTTCTCCTTGATGACCGCGACTTTCTCCGGAGAGAAACGACGCAGCTTCTACCAAGACGGATTTATTAACTGGCTCGCTCAGCCTTTTGTGCTCGATCACCTCCCTTGGGACACCGCATGTCCGCTGGCTCCCGGCGAATATGCCCTTGTTGGCGCGAGGAAGGTGACGAGCTCGAGTTCCTATTTGGAACTCACTCGCCGAGACATGGATACATCCGTCGTCGCCGCTTTCCTCGAGCTGCACGGCTTCGCCGCCCCACCGGGCGGATCGCCTCCGACGAAGCGTTCTTCATCGCCTCCTCCGCCTCGCGGGTAGAATGCCGCAACGCCAAGGCCTTGGTCTCGCATCCATGTGCCGCTCAGAGATCGCCCAAGCACTGTTATGATGTCATGGGGACCAGTACCATACACCGATAGCCATAGTGGTTGGCCGCCATAAACTTGATCAAGGCAGTCGCCCGAGAATGGCGCTATACGGAGGTCTCCTTCGACCACCTCAAAGGTGATCACCGGTCGCGGAAGTTGTCCGAGTCGCCGAAGGTGACGGCACGACCACCGCCCCATGGGGATGGTCGAGCTTCCAAGGACAATTCAAGAAGGACAAATATGTTCTTGACCTTCGACCGGGAATCGTGATCCGGCCGAGCGCCCCGCTCAAGCAAGTTAAGGGAGCCGCCGCCATCGACCATGACGCGCCTCGACCATGGTATTGCTGATGGTCGGGGTCACGACCAAGGCGGTCTTCAAGTCACGGGCCATACCTTGGAGAGCATCCTCCGGAGAGAATGTGATGGTGGCTCTAGCCCACTTGCAGTGTTGCTCGATGGGCTTCCCGGCGGCGACCTGGTAGATGGTTCGCGAGGCGGCCTTGAGCTCACGTTGGGACTGGTAAGCTGACGAGCCGCCGAAGAAGACATCGATCCGGCGCTCGCCCTGCTGGAACTCTAGGTCGAGGTTGCCATGGTCCGTCCCAGCGTTCACCCTGTCCGGCTGGTCGTCCTCCTTCGGGAGCTCGGGCATTTCTCCACGCCCATCGCAGAAGGCATCCAGCTTGCTCTACCAAGCCCTACAGGTTCGCAAGCCGTGGCCGGCCGCCCTGTGAAACAAGCAGAATTTCGCTTCATCGAACCCTGCGAGCCCTTTGGCCCCCTGCGGCCGAGCGTCGGCCCGCCGAGGCCCAGGTCACCGGCCCCCCTGCTAGTGCTGATTCGGCATCTGGCGAGGTCGAGATCGACCTTGGCGAGGTCGCGCCCCCTCCCGAGATTGATCTCGGACCTCTAGGACTTCGCGCTGTCCGTCTCATCGAACGATCACTCATGCGCAGCCACCGCCATTCTCGGTCGGCTCCGCTTTAGTGGCGTGCTGCGGTCGGCGCCCTTGGAGTTGGATCGCCACCTCCGTGGGGTTTAGACCAAGCTTACCCTAGTCGAATCGCTGCGCCCGATGGATGGCGTCATCCGTGATCCGCAGACGCCCGCCATGCGGAACAACTTGTTGACGCCGAGCCTCGGCGTGATCTCCAAGTCTTGAAGGCGCCGTCGCGATGCCAAACTTGAAGGCTTTGATGACGGCCTCGTCGGAGATGCTCGGATCAAGTTCCTCGCGCGGATAAACCGCCGCATGAAGTCGCTGGTTGCGCTTTGCCCCGATGACGCGATCCAGTCTTTCTCCTCCCCGCCGCCAGAGTAACTTTGAAGTTGAGCCGATGGCGCCTCGATTTGACGCCACGATCCGAAGGAACCGTGCTTTTGGTTGAAGAGCCAGTTTGTGCGCGCCGCCCAACACGGCCGGAGGTAATTGGCCATCACGAGCTCATCGCTTCGCCGCCAGATGGCGGTCGAGATATAGACAAGAACTCGCCGGATTCTTGGTCCCGCCGGCGCTTATCAACGCCGCTTGAACCGAAGCCGCCAATGACCCGGCGAAGGTCGTCGGAGTATGCCGAGCAGCCATAGGCCGGGACGGGTGCGCGCCAGGAGAGGTCGTCGCCGACAAGGCCTCCGCTGCTGCTGGACTCAGAATCGAGGCTGCCTCGGTGGCCCGACCTGCGATGAGAATGATCATGACGCCGAACACGGGAGTCACCTGGGAGATAACGCAGGCGGTCCTGGATCATGCGGCGCCTAGGCGGAACATCTAGGGAGAGACCCCTAGACTTACTACCGGTCGACGCGGAGCTCGTGTAGCTCGGTTCGCGCCTGACCCTGCTCGGGTTGGTGCCCGTGGGACGGCGACGTGGCGGAGTCAAAGTCACCTCCCGAGATCGCTGGTGAGAAGGCGCCTCCTGCCCGGGAGGCGACCGACGACCGCGCTGGCGAAGGCGTGACGAGTTGTCATCACTCCTCAGGGAGTGGGTCCCCAAGCGGTGACTTCGGTGCCGCGGAGGTATGACCTCGGTCGCAGCCGGCCGAGTTTTTCGCCGTGGCTCGCCAAAGAGTTCCGATCTCGCCCTATCGGGATCAACCATGATCCGGGCGATAGCGCGGAGGCGCTCTATCGAAGGAGGAAGTCTGGGATGCCCAGACGATGCGCCAGCCTTCTCCTGGTCCTCCCGCCGGAGGGCAGTTATGGCTTGGTTGATGGCAACATGTACCATCTGACGAGCGTCCTCAGGGGTCTGCGTTATCCTTAGTCTTGTATCTTTCCGCTCAGAACGGACGGAGAGATTCCTCGGTAGTGGTCTTCATGCGCTGATGGTTGGCAAGAACTATCCCTGACACGTCGCAAGATGCCTACCTCACCCATGATCCCACGTCTTGGTAACCGCCGAGTAAACGCACATTCTGGAATCCAATGGGACACCGTCCCGAGCAAGAGCCAACCCGAGCCCAAGGTCGTGCGGGGCCCGACCTCGGGGCCGTACGTGCTCTAGGTCGCGCGGCTCAAAATTGTCCAGGTCGTGGTTGAGGCCTCTGAGCTAGGGGGCTCCGTTGACCGTGCGCTAACCGGCCAAGGGTCTCCCAGTCCTTGTCAACTAGCAACCCGGTCTCCCATCCAAACACTAAGACCAGTAAAAGACTAGCAACATATCCTTAGCCCTAGCTAGTTATACCTTTGCCTCTCGCAACCACTTAGAGTTTTCATGATGACGGATCATCTTCTCTCCAAGTTGACATCTTCATCTTGTTCATCAACATATGATGAACTCCCCTTGTCTTAGCTTCAGGATCCTCTCTTGATACTCATCAACACATGATGACATACTTGTCCCATTTATCCATCTCAACTTTGGATTTAATCTATTTCAAACTCATTGTAAGTGTTAGTTCAAAACACATGGTTGTCTCAATCATCAAAGCACTCCATTAACATATAATGGATGCTCCCAAGATTCTTTGATCTTTTTCTTTGATGATTGACCACAACTAGAGGTGGGCGTCGTGCCTAGCCGGGCCAGCCTGGCAAGGCCCATCATGCTTCGTGCCTAAATAGTACAGGGCCGTGACGACCCATCGTGCCTACCATGCCGTGTCGTGCCAACCCGGCTCACCATCGGTGAGTCCAAGCATGGCCCATTTATGCTTTGTACCTCCTTCATGCTGTGCTGGCCTAGGCTCAGCCCATTTGCACTGTTGTAGCAATAGGAAAGGAGCCTAAGACGCATGGAGTTGAGGCAGTGGACGCAAATATTATGGGAAAAAATAAAATTTATTTATTCTTAAATAGTTACATAGAGTGGGGAGATGTGCTAAACAAAGACAAGATAGAGTGCAATGGGTGAGAAAGAGAGTGAACAAAACAACCGAGTGAAATTGAGCAATACGGACGAGAGAGGGAGAATGGAGAGACTGGTGAGAGGGAGAGCTAAGAGAGATTGAGAGAGATGGGCGAGAGAGCAGCATCTTGCACCGTCTCTCAATCTCTCTCAGCACTCTCTCTCCTTTTGCGTGTCTCTCTCAGGTGTCGGCGGCAAGGGTGCCATCCATATTGCTGGGTGTGTCCATGAAGCTCATGCTCTGTGAGTCGATGACCTTCATGCTGGGGTTCTTTCTCATGTCTTAGGTCATCGAGCCCGGTACGGCCTGTGCTACAGAATTGTGCTAGGCCATGCCACCCATCGTACCCAGTTCTCAGGCCCGGTATGGCTTGTGCTACACTGTCGTGCCAGCCTGGTATGGCCCACTTCGTGTTGGGACGGGCTTTGAACTGGGCTATACCACCGTGCCTCCGGTTGGCCCAAAAAAAGATCAACCCGAGTGCCCACCTCTAACCACAACCCAAAGACAATTGATTGAAAAATTAATTGTGTCTTGAGTATACTAATGCAACTAATGCTTCATATACTCAAGAACTTTCGATTGCGCTAGGATCAACACAATGAACCATAAATACATGATTAGTTCTTTATTGATTAAATGGAAACCAAACACAATTTAAATTGATTTTAAATTGTCATGAGTATGTATTAACTACACAAATTTCATATACTCAATTCGATAGAATCTAAAAGTAATGATCCAATTTATATGGAGTGGTGGAAAGGGATCAATACTCTTAAGACCATTAATTAAAGAATAAACTCTATTAAATATGTGCATAAAATAATTGAACTTGAATCAATGTGCACATATTCAATTTTTTATATTGCTTTGGAATTTCTCCTATGTTAACATTAGTATACTACAACTACATAAGTTATATATATATACACACATACATACATGTATACTTGAATAGTTTGTTTCAAAGTAATAATCCTTGATGTAGAAAGATGAATTAGATCAATACTATTGAAACATCGAGGTAAAGTATGAACTCACCCTAAATGTGTGCATTCAAGTATATATAGAATTGAAACATTAATGCACATCTTGAAATCTAAATAATGGTAAAGTTTATCCTTTAACTTGAATGCAAAATATGCATTAAGATATCATAAAATGAATACGAGTGCATATCTTGAGTTTTTCATTTTTCATGGAGATGAGACTAATCAAAAATATACTCAATTAAAGAGTTAGTCTCATATTTATATTTATTATTATGATCATGAATATTATAACTGTTAGGACCCGAATCATCAAATCCGTACCCTCTGTATTTTCTGCACAAGTTCAGGATCACGCTAGTGCACACAGGTTAAACAAGGTTAAAGTACCACAATCATACACAGTAGAATAATAATAAAGTATATCAAATATGTATATAGACTGGTTGCACGACCTGATGGGCACCTTACAAATAGTCTGCCATGCAAGGCTTACTTTATTCAGAGTATTAGGAAGATAACAACGGAAAATAAAAGATCGTGGTGACCCATCACTTTGCCACAGGCAACTGACAAAGCTTGCTCCCTAGTTCTCTGGCTCCTTGACAAATTCCTCTTCCCAAGCAAGCGTAGACTCCTCCTCTGGTATATTGTTGTTTGCAAGGGTGAGTACACACCGTGCTCAACAAGTCATGCACAAAATGCAGTTTTATTACTACATGCATGGCTTCTTACAAAGGAATAGTTCAATTGGTTATTTTGCACTGAATCAACATTTTAAGTTTACCATTTAATTAGATGGAAAGCAACGAAACCATAAAATATAATAAGTTTTCTCAATTGTTTTTCCACAGATTTTAGCACACAACCCTTAATCAATTTCACAGTTATCTCTAGCACACAGCCACCTTTATCATAATTTATTTCCAAAGATCTACCCGTTGACTATAATCCCCGAGCATTATCCAATTCCGCGGACGCGGCTATTCGAATAGTTTTGACACACTCTGCAGAGGTTGCACACTTTACCCACAAGATACAGTCACTCACCACACAAGTATTTGATCGTAACAGAGTATTTCAAAAACTTCCACCTCAACCGATGAACCTCTCCAGTATTGCCTTCCCGAACACTCCTCTCACACAGAGCCAAAGTATAGGACAGGCGAACACCGTTGGATGGGTACCAAACTGTAGCACAGGTACGCTCCCCCACACAGTTACACCCCTGTGTAACCGCCACCCTGAGGTATCAAAGGAAAGATGTTAGAACCTTACTAAACTAGATCTGTCCCATACCAGACATATGGTTGTACAATTAACATAGTTCAAAGGCTTGCAAGGTAAAGTCCTTAATTGACCAAGGCAAGACTTCCTTCTCCCAAAAGTTTGGCACATAGCCACCTTATTTGCCACATAGGCTCCTCCTAGCACAAAGCCTCGGTCCACTTACCCCAGCCTAAATCATTTCTCACTCTAACTGTTTTACGGTGCAACACATGCCAGTAACTCAACCTCTATGTGAAATCACACAGGTCTCCACACTTCAATGTCATTACCAACAACATCTCACCATTTACCAAAATACATTCATTATTCCTTTAGTCATTATTGCCTTTTGTTTTTCAAAGGATTATTTACGGTATATGTAAGGCTAAGCAACTATTCACGGTCCAGCCTCCTGTGTTGGCATATTATATCATCCAACTAATATTATCACTTAGGGTGACAAATGAGTCATGGCATACAAATATTAGTGACAAGGTGGCAACAACAAATAGGTTGATTAACTAATCTACCCAAATTAATTAAATCCACTTTTAATTAATTTAGCATGCATAATTTGAATCAAAATACATTTTAAAAACTTAGGAGCAAAATGATCAACGCATAACTTGCCTTCAAACAACTACTGATCTTGATCTAGAGCAGGATCTTGCGCTGAGAATTCTTCCTCAAATCTTTCCGGCAGATCAACTTCTACGCGTAACAAGCGGATATATAGTAAATATAAATAACAGAGAGCAAGATCAACTCTAAAAATTCCATAAAATTCACCAATAAATAGATCTTGATTTTACAAATTTTTAGAAATTGGAATCACCCCAATCGAGTTAAAACACAAAAGTTATAGCCCTTCAAAGTTTTAAAATAAAATAAAAAGATTAAACCGAATTATACAAATTATTTTTCCATTGAAAAATCGATTTATTGCGTCACCATTGCGTAAGCCGACACGTGGCACTCATCCGAACGGCCACGTCAACCCTGGTCTATGGACCTGGTCCACCGCATGGCTCTGGTCCACCGTGGACTCGGTCCACAGCATAGTGCCACCACTGACACTTGGGCCCCACTGATGACGTCTCGGATGACGTCAGCATCCACAGTACCACAATTGAAATGTGGGTCCCGCCGATGACGTCATCACTGACGTCACAGCGCACCGCCTTGGTTCCCCCGCTGAAACATGGCGCAATCCCAACCGTTAACGAAATTCAATGGTCGGATCTAATCAACGCAACGAATTCCTCATGACACGCGACAGAATCTTGTTGGTTCCGTGTGCGGCGAAATCAGAGCCGTTAATTCAAACTCCGATGGCCCAGATTGAATCTATCTTACGCATCGTGATCCGCTACATGGCTACCCCGGTGCTCGACGCGTGGATGCATCTGTGCCACACAATTAAAATCGGACGATCCAGATTGACTCAATCCTACGCACTGGATTACTCCTATGTAGCAACACCTAGACCATCTGATCTAAATCCAACGGTCTTCATCTAACCAAACCGAAAGACTGAGATTGGTTGCGTGGACTCACCTCAGATGTTACATTAGAATCCGACGGTCGACGAAGCTTCCAAGTTTCAGCGATGGCGCGGCGAGGAGGAGTTGCCAGAGCTGGGGAAGACGATGGGACCGATGACGCTTGGGGCTTCCTCCAGCGATGTGAAATGTCCCAGCTGGTGCGGCTCGTCGCGACGAACTTGGTTCTGGCCTCAACAGCGGCGTAGCATCTTCGACGGCGGCGGAACGGCGCAGCGAACTCATACGGGACCGAGTGAACTACGGCGAGCAACTGCGGAAGCTACGGAGCGTCTCAGCGTGCGTGTGTTAGGGCAAAATGTGCGGGAGAAAATGCTCTGCACGATGCGCCAGCTAATGAAGAGGGAGAGAAAGCACGTCGGCGTTAATAGCGGGCGGAATCTCCGGCGGTAACGCACGGTGGTGGCGCTTCTGGAAACGCCCGACGAAGCGACGCGGTCTAATCTCAGCCATCCATGCGGCAATGATCCAACAATCCACAAGCGCACGCGACGGGGCTCCCTCCGAGCCGTCCGATCGGGCGGTAGATACGCAGCGCCGGTTAGGGTTCCCTCGGCTGGGCCAGCGACACGCACAGTACTGGGCTCGACCCATTACTGTTCATTATCTTTTTCCCCGATTTTTGAATAAAAATTATCCCCGAAATTCGAATAAATTATTTGGAGCATTTAAAATATCAGAAAAATTCTAGAAAATATTTTGGAACATTTTGGTTTCAAATAAAATAATTTCATTTATATTTTGTAGAAATTTATTCAGTATTTAATAAATTTTCAAAGAAAGACTATATTCCAGTAATTCCATTTAAATCCAAATAAATTCCAAAAATTTCGATAATTTAAAATAACTTATTAAATATAAAATAGACCAAATTTTGGGATGTTACAATTACCAAGGAATACAACAAGATATGATAATATGAATTTGAATACATACCTTTGATATTTCCTTCTTTTTATCCAAAAGAGACTAATAAGAGTTAAGCTCAACAAAAGAGTTAATCTCATAAAATGATTTGTCATTAACTAACAATTGAGACTAATCAATATTATGATTATCAAAATAGTTAGTCTCAATTTTAGATTTATCATTAACACCAAAACCAAATTAATGGAGGTTGAACTTTCAAACTTATATCCCAATCTATGGCATACCCATCATCCAAACGCCACCTTAATTCCTTACAACATCAGATTCTAGTTGAAGAGTTTTTTCGAGCCTAGGTAAAGATTTTATATAATATATTTATCTTTACTAATATATAAATATGAGTTGGTGGCGACCACCGTCCTCCCTATCCTCTTTTAAGGGTCCGTTTGGTTCAAGGGCAAAAGGTGGATGGGATGAGGTGATCTATCTTTTTGTACCCATCCCGCGCTTTGGTTTCGATGGATCGGGTGGATGAGGACAGCCAAGAAACAGGAATATTTCTCGTAGATGCTTGATGGATGGAGCTAACAAAATTGTCCAAACAAGACCATCGAATTCTCATCCCTCCAAACAAATATGAACTCTTAATCCATCCATCATCCAACTCTCATCTCTCCAACGAAATAAAAATTTGGCTCATCCCATTTCTCTAGCTAAATATGAACCTAGATAGCTTAATCTCTACTAGGGTAGATGGCACAATCCCATCCACCCTTTGCCCTTGAACCAAACAGACCCTAAGAAAAGCAACATATCGACATATAGATCAAGGGATAAAAAAGAAACCAATCTCATCTCTTTCTTTCTGCACACACTCGCCCCCCCCCCCTTGCCAAGCTATTACCCTCTTCCCCCTCCCTATGGCTACTGAAGAGTGCAATTTTATTTTTTGTAAATATGTGGTATGATTTGAGTATTTTGTTAAAAATTATGTTTTCATTATAACACATGTACACTTAACTAATACTATATTAATATGTAGTTGCTATTTTTTAAAGCTAAGCCTGAGATTTAACCAAAATTTTGTAGAATGTATTATGCAAAAGTATACTTACATCCTTTTTTGATCTAAGCTCGAGTTTAGTCCAAGAAAAGGTTTTAAATCTCATTTTTGGTTGACAACTCGGAGGTGGTCGAATCCAAAAGTTGAATGAGATATTGGAATTTCGAACAAATTTCGAATGAAATACAAAAACAAAAATAAAAATATAGTTTTTTTTGCACCGAAATTTCTAAGATATCGTTAGGAATTGCTGAAATCTCGGCGCGATTTCAGTGAAATTGAACTGAGTGAAAATAGTTCAAACAATGTCAAAAATTTTGAAATTTTTGTGAAAGGCCCTCACACAAAATTAATGTTTTGATAAAAATTTCCAATAATTATTAAGCTTGAGGAAATTTTAAAAATTCAGAAAGTGCTACTGTCCAGATAAAACATTGACCAGCAAATTTGATCCAAATGAAAAATAAAACAAACCACATTAGAAAATTTTTTATTTCTAAATTTTTACACGATGATCAAGCTTTAGGAATGTTTAAAAATTCTTACAGTGCTACTATTCTGATCAAAGCTTTACCGGCAAACTTCAACCAAATGAAAAATGATTCAAACCATGTTAGAAAATTTTAACATTTTTATGGACAGTCCTGATATATAATAAATGTTTCTATAACATTTTCAACAATTTTAAAAATTCTGACAGTGCTTCATCCTATTAAAAGCCTGATGATCAATACATAAATTTGCTTAAGCAACCATAAAAAAGTTAGAATTTTTAAAGCTTTTAAAGAAGGGTGCTAAGGAAATTATTAAGCTCTCATAAAAATTTTGGATAATGACCACACACCAGTGAATTTATAAATTTTTTACAATGGTACCGTACCATTTGTGTTCCTTGCGTTCTTTTATTTTTGAAAGATAACAAATGAAGTTTAACGCATCTATAGATTTGATTGAGCAAATAAAAGTTTAAAATTTTTGAAAATTTAGAGAATGGTTCTTATGAAATTTTTAAGCTCTCCTAAAAATTTTGGATCTTGACCATACTCGAGCAAATTTATCAAATTCTGACAAATTTACTGTCTCAGTTATGTTCATTCTATTTTTGATTTTTCAAAGATAACAAATGAGGTTAAATTATTTTGAAATTTTTTATTTATGATCCTAACATCTAAAGATAGTATCTTAATTTTTTTAGAGCATTATCTACCTCGTGTAATTTTTTAAAAATCTGACAGTATTTCTGTCAAAATTTTAAAATGTCTCAAAAATTTAGTTTTTCAACAAATTTTCATGAAATATGACTTTCTTAAGGGTTATTTGGCCCAATCCGGTGAAAAAAAGTCAAATTACCTGAGATTTTGGTGAGATTTTTGAGATACTATAGCAATTTATTTTTTTATCAAACCAGGATTTTGGATCTCATCCCCGACCGAAAATCAGAGATCTCAGTTGAGATTTTCAAAACCTAGCCAATTTTTTGAACCTTGCTCCAAGATATCTTGAGCCTAGCTCTACCAGTCTCCAGCACCTAGCTTGACCGACCGATAACCTAGCTTCTTCTGTGTCTGTGTTGGCTTTCAGTCGTCAGATTTGTTGCCTCTCGTCACTAACATAACTTGCTATTCGGCCTCATCAGATCACGCCTATCGCTGATCTGATCTTTTGGTTGTATACACACGTATATAGTATTATTACTTAGGGCACTCTACAGCCTTGGCATCATCATTCAAAACAAGTATTTTTTTTGTATTGCATGTGAATGTTTTTAAAATTTTTAGGATGATAAGTTTAACTAGTTTACTAACTAGTTCAAAAAAGTTTGAATTAAAATTCAAACTAGAGTTTTTCTTTTATAGATAATTTGATTGTAGGTGTGTTCTAATTTATATATATATATATATATATATATATATATATATATATATATATATATATATATATATCAGCAAATCACGTGATCTAAATTCATTCAAAATGTCTGAATTCAAGTATTTTTTTTCAAAGGTATGTGTTTTATTTGAATGGTTATAGATGAGTATGTGCCCAAAAACTAAAATTTTCAAAAAAAAAGACCCGAATATGGCTTCAATTCACGCATTCAAAATCATATGTGTGTATACACATATACATATATATACACATACACATATACATATATATATACACATACGCTTATATACATATACACATATACATATACATATACATATACATATATATACATATACATATACATATACATATACATATATGTATGTATGGTTGTATGTATGTATGTATATGTATGTAAGTATATCTATATATGTGTGCGTATACATATGTATATATATACATATATACATGTATATATGCATATGTATATGTATACGTATATGTATATAAAAAAGAAAAATACCTTCTACTTGTAGGTGTAGTTCGTCCCTCTTTTGATATACCACCTAAATAAATTTGAAATAAACCGAGAGGCATCTACAATGAGAGTACACTCGGCATAGGATTATCCACACCGAGTGTGCACTCGGTTTGTTATTTTCACACTAAGCCCATAACTGAATTCTTGTAGTGATTTTAGGTACACTCATATACTAATTATAAGATACTCAAATATCGTATACATAAAAAAAATTGTAAGTGAGTTGATGGTTTTTATGTATTTTACAAATACCTTTATATCCGCTTATAAAAACTAGTATGTCTAAAAAAATTTAGATACCACCTCTAAAAAAAGCATATTTTGCAGATACCTTGGTATTTGGATGAGGCCTAGCTCATACAAATTAATATAGAAACTCTAGTAATCAAGTAGCAAGGTGCGTGCTAGTTGCAGGCAGGGCCCCGTGCAATATGCATGCATGAATAAGGCCTTGTTTGGCAGAGCTTCAGATCCCAATTCCACCTTAGATCTGGAGCTTGTAGGTTAAAATAAAGTGAATTAAGTTTATATTTTAGTCTAAAATATAAACAAGATGACCCACCTAAACACTTTTGAGGCACCCACAACTCCAACTCCATAAATTTCTGGAGCTAGGGATACTCTGCTTCACCAACTCTACGGATTTTGGTGGAGCTGGAGCTGTCCCAAACACCCCCTAAGTTGGGTAAGTAGATGGCCATGAAACGGATGATGGATCGATCGATATATGATGGCATGTGCGAATGTCCGTACATATGCACTTACTCTGGGTATATGTCAGTCCAGCACTCTAGTCTAATCTAGTCTAGCTCTAGTGATCGATGGTAGGGATGGCAAAGGGAAAATCCCTGCGCTCTCCCGTCCCCGCATGTGGGGCTCAATTTTCGTCTTCCCCGACCCTCGATGGGTTCACGGGGCCCCAATGGGGACTTGTCGGTGTTTCGTATAACCGGCAAGTAAACTTGTAAGTTTAGTGGTCGCGCGCTCCCTCTCATTGAATGGTTAGACTAATGGAGTCCCGAATGTATACTGGTTCGGGCCGAATGTCCCTTCGTCCAGTTCGTGGTGGTGGATCTCATTGCTCAGAGTATGGTGGATTACATGCGAGTACCAAGGACAGGCCCTTAGCGCCCGCCCGAGTGAGGAAGCTCGGGAGCTATGAACGCTCGCTCGGGTCGGAAGGCCCGAATCGGGTCGGGAGAGCAAATGAGATAGAATGCAAAAGATGAGAGAGTTCGTCCCCCTTTCCCAGAGGACCCTACCTCCCTTTATATAGACGGAGGGGGCAGGTTACACGGGATTTTGGAGAAAAGAGGTAGGGGTATGCTACGCCTGGGAGTCCCGGTCTTCGGTCTTGGCGACTGACAGATTCCTGTTCATCCCATGCTTGGGTCGGAGACACAAATGAGAAGCATTCGTTGGAAAGGTGCGCGCCTCTCCTCTCGCTTTGTCGAGATCTTGGCTTGTTCAGACTTGATTCTGGTGTTTTTGGGATGGAGCGCGTTCTTCATCAGGCTCGACGAGGTGAAGGGACGGGCGCTTGACCTAGCGGCCCTCGTGCCATCTTGGGAAGGAGCCACCGCCCAAAGATGGACATCGTGGTTCACGGGCAGTGGACCGGCTTGGGAGTCGACCGTCAAGTGGCGGAGATTTACCTAGGCTCTCTCGAGGCCTGGTCGAGCTCAATGGGAACGCCTCACTCGCCTTGCTCGGCCGGACGCCCGACCAATTTCCTGGTCGGAGCCTGTGGGGACGCCCGATCGGTAGCCTGGTCGGAGCGCCCGTGGCGGGCTCGATTGAGGCCGAGTGATCCTTCATGTACCCTTGGGCCTAGAGATGGGCCCAAGATGGTTCATCTGGCGATCCAGCCGATATTTAGGGATAATCCCATCTGCGAGGGACGAAGGCTTTGGTAATATCCTTCCAAAGACTCAGATCGCCTCAGCCGACTCGAGTCCGGATGATGAGAGAAATACGATCTTGAAATAGATGTATACTTTGCTGTGGGGTACCCCTGGTATGAGTATTCCTCAGTAGCCCCCGGGTCCGTCCTGAAATGCAGGTGTTCTTGGATGGACCCTTCATTTTCGACCGCATGGTCTTCAACAAATACAAGCCGCGCTCGGCCGAGCTCCGACCAACCTTGGTTTGCCGATTCAATCTGGTGCGCACGAGCACACCCAGGGGTGTAGCCCCCGAGCGGCTCGTAGAGCTGGTCGGGGGTTTATATCGGTCGGTAAAGAATCCGACTGAGCGAAGTGAGCGCTGGTTTGACCCTGAGCCTCCGAGTGGATCGGAATGCTGCCTTGGGAGACGGGGTCCGACCAACTTGGTTGGTTGCCCGAGTGGTGTGCCGGCGAAGACACTGGTGGGTGTAGCCCCCGAGCAGGTCGGAGAGCTGGTCGGGGGGTTATCCCGGTCAAACGAGCCCGACCGACGTGGTCGGAAGGCTCTGGTTTGACGCCACGCCGGTGCAAGGTTTCGAGGCCGGACTCAGCCGTGGTCAGCAGGGATGCCCAGACGCCTTTGCGAGAGGTTCTGGTTCCCGAGTGCTCGTGTTACGTCACAGCTGGACGAGGCCGTGGTCAGCAGGGAGGTCCAGAGGCCATCGCGAGAGGCTCTGGTTCCCAAATGCTCATTTTACGTCGTAGCTAGACGCGACCGTGGTCGGCATGGAGGTCCAGATGCCTTCGCGAGAGGTTCTGGTTCCCGAATGCTCATTTTACGTCGTAGCTAGACGCGGCCGTGGTCGGCAGGGAGGTCCAGATGCCTTCGTGAGAGGTTCTGGTTCCCGAATGCTCGTTTTACATCGTAGCTAGACGCGGCCGTGGTCGGCAGGGAGGTCCAGATGCCTTCGCGAGAGGTTCTGGTTCCTGAATGCTCATTTTACGTCGTAGCTAGACGCAGCTGTGGTCGGCAGGGAGGTCCAGATGCCTTCGCGAGAGGTTCTGATTCCCGGATGCTCGTTTTACATCGTAGCTAGACGAGTTAGTGAGGCTAGTTTTACGTCATAGCTAGACGAGTTAGTCAGGCTGGTTTAACGCCAGAGCTAGGAGAAGGGCATCCATCCCGAGTCCTCGTCGGGCGAGGCCGCTCAAGGGAGGAGAGGCCGCTGCTTGGCCCCACGTATGCCCCTGCCCACGTGTGGGACCTGGAGGGGGTGAGCAGACGCGTGTTTGCCATACATCGGCCGAACACCGTGCTCGTGAAGCTACAAACGAATTATCCGAGTGGGCCCTGGAGATCAAGCGATCTTCGAGCTTAACGATCCTCGCACCGTGTCCGACCACTAGGGCGACCCATAAAAACCTTTCTTTACTCAATCCCGTGATCGGACCGAGCCGCTCAGAATCGGGCGCACTGGTCAGCCGCTTCTTTCGGGCTCCGCAGAGAGTTTGAAGTATGGTCTCGGACACGAGTTAAGGCGATTGGGTCGTCCACCAACCCAACTAAAGACCCACCGAGGGTTCGCCTTAGACTCGCCTCTCGCTCGATTCGCCTGTTGGGGCGGTCAGGGATCCACTTGGTGGATTTTGCCTTAGGCACCCGCAGCAAGGTCTTAATCGTGAGGCATTCAAGCCCTCTCGCCATCTCGAGGCCGCTACGGCCCGGTGGGCTTTTCCATACCGCCGCCTGGTTTGAATCGCCCGGCGAGACCGAGAGGTCGGCATGCGTCTCGCCCGAGCGATACCCAGACGTCTCTGCTAGCATTTAATGCGCGTGCTGAAATTAAATGCGAAGCAAAATGATTGGGGGGCGATATGCCTTAGCAATAAGCGCGTGTGGCGCCGACGTGATTTCGGCGACGCTCATACAAGGCCCTCTTGATCGGCGCCACCCGGTCGGACGCTGCGTTCCGATGCTCGTTCGGGCGCCCATAAGTTTGGGGCTGGAGGGTGCTAGGGCACGCTTTTGCCTTTGCTTTCGCTGCCCCTTCGCCTTTGCCTTCCTCGCCTCCTGACTTTGCCTGACACAAGAAAAAGAGAACAAAGGACTCGGGAGAGAGTCGCTTACATTCTTCTCCTCCGATTTTCGATCGCTCGCACACCGGAGATGTCGTGGTCGGAGTGCACCGCCTGCCCAACTGCGGCGCGGCCCGAGAGGAAAGGATTCTCCCCGCAAGATGTCTCGAAGTGGAGGGTCCCGATGGGGGCCGCGGAACCAGCGCCAGAGGAAGGGGAAATCGTGGTGCCTGCCTGGTTCTATGAGCGTGGGTTTGGACTCCCTTTTCAACCCTTCGTCCGTGGGATGCTGCACTACTACGGGGTGGAGGTGCACCACCTCAATCCCAACGGCGTGCTCCACATAGAGATCTTTATGACACTGTGTGAGGCATTCCTGGGGATCGAGCCCCACTAGGTGCTGTGGAAGTACTTCTTTTACGTCCGATTGTGGAAAGACAAGGCGGCGGATGCTACGGCGTCCATGGGAGGGGCGGCCCTGCAGCTACGCTCCGACCGCGGGACAGAATACATCCCTTTGAAGCCTCTTACCGTCGCCGCACCGGGTGGCACCTGAGTGGTTCTATGCTCGAACACAGGAGGCAGCGCCCAGGCGTTTCACCGCCGCCTCCTGAGTCAAGGGACGAGTGGGGCTGGGGCCCCGATAAAAGGGAGAAGAAGATGGCGCCGATTCTAGAGCGGATCAAGCTCCAGTGGGAGCGGGGCCTGACCGGTGATGTCGTTGTACGCGCGTTCATGAGGATGCGCGTGCAACCCCTCATGGAAAGGGCGCGCCTGATGTTCCTGTACAGTGGGGCATCCGACCACATGAGGATGGTCGCGGCAAAGCTCGTCGCGTCGGAGCTTGAGGCCAGGGTGGCCGTCGTGCTGGTCGAGAGCACCACCGCGGCGGCGGGTGGTGGCCCCGAGCCTTTCTCGGCGGAAAACCCCCCGGATTTGGTAGGCCGAGTGGTTCCCTTTTTCCTTTTTTTCTTCCGCCCCCTCAGCCTTTAGCATATGGTCTGACCGGCGCCTTTGTGCCGGCCCAGGCTTAGGCGGGGATGGTGTCGAACATCTTCTGCCAGGCGTAGAGCCAGAGGGCCCAGAAAGGCACCACCTCAAGGAATCCGCCCACAAGAAGCGGAGGGAGGAGAAGAGGAGGGAGAAGACGAAAGAGCGCTCGGCCAAGGTCGCGCGCGGCGAGGAGGCCTCTGAGTCGACCACTGTTAGTACGACTGATCCGGAGTCGTCCTCGAGCAACGGGGGTGGCGATGGTTTCGACGATCGGTACAGTGCGTGGCTCGGGCCACCGGCCTTTAGTGGCCCGGTCGAGATCGAGGGCGCCGTCGCCGCCGATGTTGGGTCCCAGGCGGAGGCATCCCTGGAGGAGGTATCCTTGGGGAAATGGAAGGGCGGTTCGTCTCCGCCAGGGAGGTCAGCGAAGAAAATGCGGTTGCCGCTCCATCGCTCGACGGTGGAATGCTCTGGAGCGGCGGTGGCCCATCAAGAAACGGCGCTGGCTCTACCCCCGGTATTGGTCGGGGCGTCGAGTGCCGATCTGCCGCCACCGGCGGAATCGGGACCACGCCGGAGGCTCTAAAGGAGTTGAGGCGCGAGGAAACTCCGGCACCCCCTGGCGGGTCGAGGTCTTGGTCAGGGGCCGAAGAAGACAAAAGAGAGCTTCCGCTGCCACCGCCAGGGCCGGTGCCAGCTGGCGCAATCCTAGCGCCCGCTGCGACCTTGCCGTCGTTGCCCAGGGGCCCGCCGGAGAGGGCGGCTCAGACGCCGGGAGGGGTTGACGCCGAGCCGCAGACAGAGGCGGCACATATCCTCCCGCAAACCAGACGAGCTGGCCTGTGCTAACCTGGCCGAGCGACGACCCGTCCGGCAAGCCGCTGATCGTGCTGGACGTCGAGGCAGAGGCCAAGATGTGGGGGACCCTCCAAGAGGGCGCGCAGCGAGTGGAGGCTCATCTGAGCTAGATTAGGCAAGGTCTAGCCTTTGCCCTTGGCTCGGCTGACGGGGCGCTGAAAGTCGTCTCTGAGGTCACCCGCCCGATCTGCCAGGTAAGCCCGATCTACCTCTTAGCTTTAGCCTTCGACTTGCTTTAGCGATCAGCATACTAAATGAAGTGCCCAGGCTTCTGCAGTAACGGAAGGTCCAGTCGGGGGAGAAGTCGGGGGTCCTCCACGTCTTGCATGAACGGAGAGTCACCGCTATGAGGAAGACGTCCGTCAAGATTCGGCTGGCGAGGCTCAGAAGCCCTAGCGCGAAGCCAGCAAGGAGGCGAAGAGACCCGGCGAGCCGCCGACAAGTGTCGGATAACTGAGTCCCAGGAGACGAGGATATCCGAGCTCGAGGCACTTCTGGCGGTGGCCAACTGCGCCAAGGATGCTACTGTCGCCGCAGAAAAGGCCACGCGATCGGAGGCGGTGCGCCTTCAGGACGAGCGCGACCAAGCTCGGGCGGAGTCGGACTCCTCCAGGAGGGACGCCTCGCGTGAGGAGGAGGCCCAGACTAAGGCCGAGGAGGACCTCCAGTGCCTGGAGGCCTCCACAGCTGGTAAGCAAACCAACCCTAGTTCAGCTCTCTGCGATCGCGGATCGTCGAACCTTCTTTTTGACTCTGCTTCGATATGTAGAGCTGCGGAAGGATCTCAGCAACGCCGTGGAGGCGCGGAACTTGGCGGTGGAGGAACGTGATGCAGCGGTCACGTCGCGTGCGGTGGCCTTGACAGCGAAGGAGGTGGCGGAGAAGGACTTGCTCGAGCAAGCCACCGAGCTGGCGACCCTTCAGGTGGTCGGCGGGGAGATCCGCGATCGAGTGCTTGGAACCGCTGGGCAAGGTCCAAGCTCACTTGCCGCTGCGCTAGCCCGCGTGCTAGAGCACGTCAAGAGCTTGGTGAGCGAGGGGATCGAGCTCGGGGCTTGTTCGGCGCTGGTCTTCGCCCTTTCCCACTATAGCGGCATCATAGTAGTGGGGTCACAGCGAACCGGACCGACGAAGAGGTCGAAGACTTCAGGAACGAGGCCACCCTGCACGCCGAGGTGATCGCCAGGCGGATACCACCAGAAAGCATCCTCCACTGAGAACAAGAAGAAAGTTAGATACTTTGATTTTTGTAATGAACTGAAGTTTTTATGTCAACGTTTTGGCCGGTCGGGCCATTCTGTAGGTCCGGTTCTCTTTTTTGCACTTCCCAGAGATGATGAACAATCGATGGCCATTGCTTTAGAAACCGCGGAGGTTGTACAAGCGTAGGTCGGTATGTCAACATCTTTGGGGAAAGCTCAAAAGAGGGGCGGGGACCTAAGGAGCGAAATGTTCGCTTGCACTTATCACGGAAAAGGAATGTTCCCGACCAGCTACAGATCGTCCCGCACAGGCACTTCCCTTTACCGTAGAGCACTACTTCACAACCGTAGCCACAGGGGCGTAGGCCGTAGTGTTCGGGTCGAGGGGGTTGCCGCTAGGGAGAACCGAGTAGCCGACTGGGTCACCTGACCCGTGTGAGTGTAGGAGCTTAGGTAAAAATCGCTCATCCACACTTGCGCGGGAGAGGAGTGTTCCCGACCAACTATGGGTCACACCGCATGGGCACTTGGTTCATCCGCAAAGCACTACTTCGCAACCGTAGCCGCTGGGGCATAGGCCGTGGCGCTTGGGTCGAAAGGGTTACCGCTAGGGAGAACCACATAGCCGACCGGGTCACCTGACCCGTGAAAGTGTGAACCTGTCCCCGAGCGGTGTGCGGGGACCAAGCTTGTGGTCATCGCGCACCACTAAAGCTCAGAGGACTGAAAAATGAATGCGGAAAAAACTTTAAGAAAAAGATTGCCTTAACTTCTTGATCCGCATGTTGGAGGTATCGGGTCATAGGGCCCTTGCTCAAATTTCTTTTGACAGAGCCGCCGAGCCAACGGGCCTCCAAATTTTTGTGCCGCCACGGCCCATCCGGCCCTTTCTTTGCTTTGTTTGCCGACCGTCCGCCCGGAGCTGAAACCAAGGCACACGGCGCCAACCAAGCGATGTCCTCCGCTTTCACCGCCCCATCGATTTTAATGTGCAATGGGAGAGGTGGAAAGGACATGTCCCGTCAGGCGGGACGTGGAATTAATGCGCGTGCGACGCGCTAGCCGGTGACGCCCGCCTGGACCGCTCCACCCTACTTCTATAAAAACGGTAGGAGAGTCATGGGAGCGACCACGTTCACGTATTCGCCCCTGTCTCCCCGCCTTTTCGCACTTCCCTGCAGCGCGAGAGGAAGGAGCTCTTGCATTTTGAACATCTGATGGCGAGCGGCGGTGACGACCGGAGAGCTAGCAAGCGAGAGGTGGCAGCGGGGCCGCTGGGCACCGGCGCCAAATGGTCCCGTATCGAGGGCGAGGCTTCTGACGCCGCAACGAGGGGCAGGATTATCCTGCCTTCGTCGGCTCTCCGCATCAGGAGCTCCCTCGCCGAGTGAGCTCTTCTGCCTAATGTCGCGAATGCTTCAATTCCATCTTGCTGACGTGGAGCTTTTTCTTGTTCATTTTAGCACTTCGCTCGGGATCGCCCAACCACCGGCTGTGCATCGTGGCCGCCTTTGCGGGGAGGCGGACATCGCTGAGCTGCTTCCGGCGCTCTTGGCCGCCAGGCGATCCCTCGGGTCCGGCGCGTCTCAGGTGACGCGTTGAGGCTTCCGCAGATCCGAGCCATCATGCCACCGCCAGGGGCGCAGAGCAGTCAAGGCGGGCTCGAATCCGAGCCACAGAGGAGGAGCTCACCAAAACGCGCGAGGAGGCAGAGACACAACGGGCCCTGGCAGAGGTCACCAGGGAGGAGCTCGCCGAAGCACGCGAGGAGATTCGGTTGCAGCGGTTTCGGGCCGACGCCGCTGCGGAGGAGCTGGCCAAGATGCGCGAGGAGCACTAGGTCCTACGCGAGGACCTCACGAACATACTCGGCCCGCCTTCTGTGAGCATGGCCAGAGCTTGAGCTCTGAGGTGGAGCCGCAGAGCCGGCCGAGCGTAATGAGCTGCATTACGCCTTCGGCCTCACCCGAAAGCAGATAACGCCTGCCGACCTACTCGCGCTTTTTGCGCGAGCATTCCGCTCGCGAGGGGCGGGGAATTGCCGTCGCCGTGGCGGAGTATGTGCTGGCCTGCTGTGCCAGCCGTGACACCTCCTTCGATCCGATCGCGACTGGCGGCAGGTCGGTCGGCGACGCAGACGGTAGCGGCCGAGTACGGCTAGCGGCCGAGATGGTGGCGGGCTGGTCATGATCGAGGTGAGCAACAGAATCACCGAGGACGATTTAACGACCTCGCCGGATGAGCCTCCAGGCGCCCGCGTCTTACTTTTGCTTTCTAGGTGGCGCAATGTGTGTACATTTCATACCATGGACTTTAGGGATTTTGCTAAATGCTATGTATTTCCTTTCTGTAATGAACACTCGTCAAACGACCATAGCCTTTAGGAACCACCGGGGTTGCTAGAGCGTAGGTCGGGGTGTTAGCATCTTGAGGAAAACGCAAAAATGGCTGGGAACCTAGCAGCTCAATGACGCGTCTTGAGTCGATCACAAATCGTCTCGCATGGGCACTTCCTTCTTCCGCGTAGCACTACTTCGCAACCGTAGCCACAGGGGCGTAGGTCGTAGCACTTGGGTCGAGAGGGTTACCGCTTGCGAGGGATCCAACGGTCGGTCGGGACGCCAACTTAAGTGAGCATGCGAGCAAGAAGCCCCCGAATCACTCGTGAGGACCAGGATGTGGTTAGCACGCAGCGTTTCGGGCCCTTGGGAGTTGATAGAGACGCGGGGATAAAGATGTAATTTTGGGGTAGAGGTCCCCCGACTTCTTAGTATCCCACGCACTCGGCACAGCATGGCCATCGGCGTCTCTGAGTCGAAGGGCGCCGGGGTTGAGGGCCCTTGTGGCGGTAAAGGGTCCCTCTCAGAGGAGAAGGGACGACCAATGCGCTGTGACCTGACCCGGTCGGTTCCGCGTCTGACCTACTGGTGGTCGGAGAGGTCATACCCGGAGAGTCGATCGGCCGCTAAGTCGGCGGGCCCAGTCGGTCTGAAGGCGCGCAGAGGTCGGAGACGAAGGTCCCCGGTGGGACCAGTCTCCAGCTAGATGCCGCTACATGGGCGCTATTAGGCTCCGAGGCCTCCATGACCCGGTCGATGACTAGCTTGGGGCCGCCAAATCCGCGGGGTCGGGATGTATCGAGGTCGGCAGCGATCCGGAGCACACGAGGCTTAGGATCGCGCGAGAGGCGGTATTGCCCATGCTGGACCTCGCTGGTCCCGCATGGCGGCACGGCTCGGGTGGCTCAAGGGAGCCCCCGAGCGGTGAGAGCCGGGAGCTTGCATGTGCTGGATGGCCGCAGCTTCGCCACTCGGGTTCTCGTAGGTGGCCTTGGCCCCGTCCCCTGGGTCCGGGATGCCGCTGGCAAAGACTGGCCACGCAGCAACATTCTCGTCGCCGAGGGGAGGCGCGAAGGCCGTCGCGACTCGCCATTTGTTGATGAACTGACGTCTTGCGCGCACGCTTAGGTGCGTGTGAAGGTCCGGGCTGACCCTGCTCCAGATCGGCTCGAGCTCGCTAAGCTCGCCTTTATGGAGCCTCCACCGCACGCCGCCGCCGTCAAGCTCAACGCAAGCTTGAGGAGTGGCAGGGGGCGATGAAGTCGAGGGAGCTGAAGTGATTCCAGCTTCTTGACGCAGACATGCCGTCGTTGGGGAAGAAAGCCATCAAGGAGGGAGATGGAATCCGGAGATCACGAAGATGACGCGCGAAGCCCCCTACCTGGCACGCCAACTGTCGGTGTTTCGTATAACCGGTAAGTAAATTTGTAAGTTTAGGGTCGCGCTCCCTCTCCTTGAATGGTTAGACTAATGGAGTCTCGGATGTATCTCGTTCGGCCGAATGTCCCTACGCCCGCCTGTGGTGGTGGATCTCATTGCTCAGAGTATGGTGGATTACATGCGAGTGCCAAGGACAGGCCCTTAGCGCCCACCCGAGTGAGGAAGCCCGGGAGCTATGAACGATCGCTCGGGTTGGAAGGCCCGAATCGGGTCGGGAGAGCAAATGAGATAGAATGCGAAAGATGAGAGAGTTCGTCCCCCTTTCCTAGAGGACCCTGCCTCCCTTTATATAGACGGAGGGGGCAGGTTACACGGGAATTTGGAGAAAAGAGGTAGGGGTATGCTACGCCCGGGATTCCCGGTCTTCGGTCTTGGTGACTGACAGATTCCTGTTCATCCCATGCTGGATCGGTAGACACAGCTGATAGCGTTCCATTGGAAAGGTGCCCTCTGCCTTCGCCGTCAGTCTTGGCGACGCTGTTCGCGCCAGATTCTCGTGTTTCCTTGGGACTTTAACGTGTCCTTCCATCGGCTCGACGAGGTGAAGGGATGGGCACTTGACCTAGCGCCCTGTGCCATCTTGGGAAGGAGCCACCTGCCCAAAGATGGACGCCGTGGTTCACGGGCATGTAACCGGCTTGTAGTCGACCGTCAAGTGGCGGAGATTTACCTAGGCTCTGTCCGGAGGCCTGGTCGAAGCCTGTGGGAACGCCCGACCAGTTGTTTGGCCGGACGCCCGACCAATTTCCTGGTCGAGCCTGTGGGGACACCCGATCGGTAGCCTGGTCGGAGCGCCCCTGGCGGGCCCGATTGAGGCCGAGTGATCCTTCGTGTCCCCTTGGGCCTAGAGATGGGCCCAAGATGGTTCATCTGGCGATCCAGCCGATATTTAGGGATAATCCCATCTGTGAGGGACGGAGGCTTTGGTAATATCCCTTCCAAGACTCTTGCATCGCCGTCAAAATTTGCCGACTCGAGTCCAGATGACTGAGAGAAATACGATCTTGAAATAGATGTATACTTTGCTGTGGGGTACCCCTGGTATGAGTATTCATCAGGACTAATCCTTGAAAATTAGAGCAAGCCAAAGTGCCAAATAGCTCCTTGCCTGCCTCCTAAGATAATGTTGTAGCTGAATAATAACAATATGGAGGACCATAGTCACTTGCAGCGAGTCCTCAAGCCCAAGCAGATATTATTTTTGGCTTTCATGACATACTTTTTCTATTGATGAAGAAAATGAAATCTGCATGCTATTACTAGGTTGTATTTCAATATAAAATAGCTCAGTCTGCTCTAGCACATTTCCAAGAACAAATTAGCTATTGGTATGCATTTGTCGATCAGGTGCAATACAAGAAGATAAACATGTGCATATGCATTGAATATGGTAGAAAGTATTATTACTATTATTTTTTGCACTGATTTGCTTAGAAAACCTATCATTTTCTCAGAATTCAGTTGAATTATTTCTTTTTTGCTCAGTTGTAGACTTGTAGTACTAATATCTTGATAGTGTGTGTCGGTCTTACATTCCAAACCAATTGAACTAAACACAAAACAAATGCAGATCATCGGCAATTGAACTTTCCTGTACAAACTAAACCCAAACCTAGTAAAATCAATTGAACTTTCCTCTGCAAACTTCACCAGCCTACAACTAAATCATGGCAGATCATCTTTCTAGATCATGGATGATAGCCATGTAAATATACTTCCCAGTGTTCGAAAATTCGGTACTTGGCGGCGATATTGTGGTCGATATTGCGGTTGGCGGCTATAAACGCAATGAATTCAGCTCTTGGCGGCCTGTTTGGCGGCTAGGTCGAAATTGCGGGCCTTGGCTAGCCTTGGCGGTCCTTGGTGGGTCTTGGCGGTCCTTGGCGGCTGGCACAAAACTATGAGAGAGAGCATTTTGATCTATTGTTTACATGACCTGATGACCATGATTGAAAGATTCACGTCGTCGCCCTCAAAATAAGGTACACTAAGTCACTAACATTGTACTTACTACTTAGTTTATTACTTGATTAATTGAGTAGTATTTGTTCAAGTATTTTAGTTTAATATTCTACTTTAATATTTGATGTCTTGCAATTTGCAAATAACTAGAAAAGAAAACTACAAATTTTTATTCATAATAAAATCAATAATATATATGAATTATATTAATTCTCGGCCGCCGAGGGCCAAAACGCCGAGACCCTCAATTACGCCGCAAATACGGCCTTGGCGCTTGGCGGTGCCTAACCGCAACGAATCCGCCGAGCGAACTCTTGAACACTGATACTTCCTAGATCTAACCTTGGGTATGTAGGTGTAGATACAAAACATGGATTTGTAGGTTGTGGATGAGGAGGGTCTGCTCGGCTCTAGCGTTTAGGAGGCGGGTGAGTCCCAGATCTATGGTGTGAGCGAGAGTGAGTGAGAGTCCCTATCTGGCTGTCCCTAACAAGTGCCGACGGCGTTGGCCCCTAGCAGCTGACGGCGGGAGCTGGGAGTGGCTGGCGCGGCTGCATGCTGGGAGCGGCTAGACGTCGGAACGGCTTCACGCTGGGAAGTGCTGAAGTGGGAAGTGCGAATGGGAGTATAGGATGGGCAGAGTGGAGACTAGGAGAAGTGCAGCCGTTAGCCTAGAGGAGTGGGATGAGGAACACTCATGGAGACTGGGAGAACTTTTGGATCTAGGGTTTTGTAAGCATAGGCCCACCTATCAGAGCTAAATCGGGGACGCGGACAAAATTTCCTCGATAAACCTCCGCAAGATGAGATTTCCCTGTCTCCGTCCCCTAATAGGGGAATTCCCATGGAGAAACGGAGATCAGGTCCATTTGTTGAATAATTCTTGTGCACTCTAGTGTTTCTCTTTATTTTATGTTCTGCGCATGGCCGAATTGTGCGGGCGTGCGTGGTAGAGTTGGGCTTTGGTGTGTGCATGGTCGCACAAAGAGCGCATTGCGCGGCATGTCCTTTTGCATGCGGAATAGCACATGGAGAAGAATGGCATGGCGCGCATGTCGGATAGCCGGCGAGGCCATGATTGTTTGTTGCTTTCCGATTGTTTGTTGTTTCCATTCCTTGCTTTATATATTGAATAGAGTCTGCCGGATTGCAGCCCAAAACGCTCTATGTTCCTCTATTTCGCAAGTATGTTTTAGCATTGCTTCTGACAATTGGTATCAGAGCAACCAGGTTCTTCATTCCTGGGCGAGTATGTTGTTGTCATGGGCTCCAGCGGGTAGGGTGTCGAGGTCATCCACACGACGAGGTCACTGGCGCTCGCCGAAATCTCCCCCAAGCCGAGGCCGCGACGCCGACCGCACCAGAGTGGTTGAGCGCGTCGTCAAGGAGGCCGTTGGCACTATAGTCTATCCCATGCTGACACGCACTAATTACCAAGAGTGGTCTCTGGTGATGCACATGAACCATCAAAGCCTAAGGTCTATGGGACGCCATTGATCCTGGCAACAATGACTACCGTGAGGATAGGCTCATGCTCACCGCGATTCTCTGTGCGGTGCCGCAGGAGATGCAAGCGGTGCTAGCGGTGAAGGAGATGGCGCAGGAGGCATGGGAAGCAGTGAAGATCATGCGCGTTGGAGTGGAACGCGTAAGGGAAGCAAATGCTCAAAAACTTCATCGAGAATTCGGTGAGATGATTTTCAAGGACGGAGAGTCTGTGGATGATTTTGCAATGTGGATCATGAATCTCACAAACCATCTGAGGGTGTTGGGAGATTCCATCACTGATGTTTAGGTGGTCAAGAAGATGTTGAAGGTCGTTCCAGAGCGTCTGCAATAGGTCGCCATCTCCATTGAAATGCTTCTTGATCTAAGTATGATCTCAGTCGAGGAGGTAACTAGCCTCCTCTACGCGGTGGAACAGAGGTACAAACTTGGTTCCTCGGGCGAAAATAGCAGCCAGTAGCTGTATCACACCGAGGAGGAGTGTGAGGCTCGGCGGAAGCGGCGCGAAGCGGATGGCCAGTCCTATGGCGGCTTTGGACATCAGCAAGAAAAGAACCAAGGCCGCTGGCATGACAACGCGCCAGGTGAAGGGGCCATCCGCCCAGCTGGCTTAGGTCAAAGTTGGGCTCGGTCCAAGGACCAATGCCGAAGGTGTGGAAAATTCAAACACTGGGCTAGGGAATGCCGTTCTAAGCCCAAGAGGCAGGAACAGGCCCATGCGACCCAAGAAGAGGAGACTTCTTTGTTGCTCCTAAGGGCGAGCATTGGCTCTTCGTTGACTCCGTCGCCGCGAGCATCTACTCTGCCATCGTACGCGCCTACTCCGCCACTGTGCACGCCCAAGCACCTACTGTGCGCCCACAAGGAGGAGTGGCAACGGAAGGAGCCCGTCCAGCTAAGGGAGGAAAAGGTGCTTGTTCAGTTGGGGCGGGAGGAGGAGCACGATTCCAGCCTTTGGGTCCTCAACACCGGGCTACTAATCACATGTCGTGGTCCCGGCCGCGTTCGCCACTCGACAAGACGGTTCTGCAAAGCAAGATGCGCTTCGGTGATGACTCCGTTGCTTAGATCAAAGGTTGTGGCACGGTTTTGTTCGCCTACAAGAATGGCGAGCATCGAGCGTTCTCCGACGTGTACTACATCCCGTATCTCACCACCAACATCATAAGCATTGGGAAGCTGGATGAGACCGGCTATCAGGTACTCATCGATCATGGGGTGATGGAAATTTGGGAGGCCGGGCGGCATTTGCTGGCGAAAGTTAGGCGATCCCAGATCCGGCTCTATGCGCTCAACATCAACATTGCACAGCCGGTGTGTATGGTGGCAAGAGGCGCGGAGAACGCCTGGAGGTGGCATGCCAGATTTGGCCACCTCAATTTCCCAGCACTAAAGAAGTTGGCTCGAGAAGACATGGTGCGAGGACTCCCGACGATTGAACTAGTGAACTAGCTCTGCGAGGGGTGTCTCGTGGGCAAGCACTGACGAATGCCATTTTCGGAGCATACTAAGTACCGTGCCAAGCTCATTTTGGAGCTGGTTCATGGTGACATTTGTGGCCCAATTACGCCCATGACACCAAGCGGCAAGAGGTATTTTCTGCTCCTGGTCGATGATCGGAGTCGTTTTATGTGGGTGGTGCTATTGCAGTCCAAGGACCAAGCAGCGTGTCGGGACCCAAATTTGCAAATCCGACCTTCTGGTATTCAAAGACTAGTCCAGATCACGCTTAGTGCACACAGCCTCAACATTGGTACATATCACGGTCATAACCAACTAAATAATAAGTACTTTGATTAAATACTCAAACTAGTTGATCGACCTTATGGTCAAGTTACAAAGATACGCCTCAGTATTAAGACTTATTAAAATATTCAAATGCAAATGAATTAAAATAAACTCGTGGCGCCAACCAATTTGCCACAGTAATCGATCGGGCTTGCTCCTAGTTCGCTCGGCTCCTCCCGATACTCCTCCTCCCGAGCAGGTTTGCTTCTTCTTCAACTGGTTGTGTTGTTGTGGGTGAGTACTTTGAGCACTCAAAGAAGTCATGCATGTAATGCAACTCTAATATTCTACATGCATGGCTTAGTACAAAGGATAGGCTATGGTTCATGAGCGACAAAGATTCAAGGTAAAATAAAAATAGATTGCAAAGCAAGAAAACAAAGAGTAAGAATAATAGCTTTCACAAACATTTCAATCAGAATCCTTTTTCCATCCTAAGTCAAGTTCCTCATTACCAACCCAAGCATTTTTCCATAAACAATTCATTTTATGAAAATCTAACCCTTGATCAGAATCACCGAAGCGATGCTCAATACCGTGAGCACGGCTATTCAAATAGGTTGTACACTCGCAGAGGTTATACACTTTACCCACAAGATACAATCAAATACCACCAAGGCAAATAACCGTAACGAAGCCTTTCCAAAGTTCCATCTAAACTCAAGACGCCTCGCTAAGGTTTCAACACCGAGGGACTGGTTACCACACCCAGGCCCCCTCTTGCGCCATGTGAGTTCTCATTCCGCTTCTCCTGCCTCACACCACCACGACAAGACCAAAGAATAGATTTCCCGGTTTACTCACCTAAGCCCGTCCCATTACGGAGCTTGTGGTCAGATGAGAGACTCAGTTCAAATGCTCGCAAGGTTAAGTCCTTAGTTGACCGAGGCAAGACTAACCAAGTGTAACTCAAATGTCCATGTCCAATAAAACCAACACGACCGCCTCAGCTTGCCACTCTTGGCCCACGTAAACAATCTTGCCATTTGCCCCGCCTAAATCATTTTCCCACCCCGGTTCTTTACCATTGCACCACGTGCCATCATCAACTCAATAACACATGTCTCATTCACAAAACGTGTTCCATATCTCATTAAGTCATTATTTACTTTGGTGTTCCAAAATCATGAATTGTCCTCGTGGCGGGCTAAGCACACTACTTCGGTCTACTCAACCCATGTTGGCAAATTATTAATGTCCAACTATTAATTCATAACCTAGGGTGACAAAGGATTCATGGCCTACAATTATATATGACAAGGTGGCATACAGCAACTAGGCATTTAACTAATCCCAAACTTATTCAAAGTCATTTCTATCAAATTAGCATGCAATAGTTTAAATCAAAATAATTTGCTCTAATAGGTTCAACATGATCAAACACAACTTGCCTTCAAAAGTGCTGGTTCGGTTCTTGAACTTGCTCTCGGTCGAACTTCTCCTCGAAACCTTCGCACTTCAACGCTTCACGCCAGAACGCAAATAAATAGCAATAAATAAATAAAACAGAGAGCAACTCAAGCCTAAAATTCAAATAAAATTCATAAACAGAAAGATCTTGATTTTACAAATTTATAGAAATTGGAATCACTCAAATCGGAGTTAAAACATAAAAGTTATAAGCATTTGAAGTTTCAAAATATATTTAAAATCAATATACCGAATTAAATAAATATTTTCTTTTTCGAAAATTAATTATTGCGCCATCGGTGACACGGTCGCCACCAGAGAGTGACACGCGCCTTGCCGACGCCAGCCCCGACGGCTCCGTCTTGCCGACGGCAGATGACGTCATCATTGACTCATCGACAGATGGGACCCACAATGGACGCCAAGATGACGTCCACCGGTCCGTCTTGGTGACATGCGGGCCCGTCTTTGTCGGCGGACATTATGCGATGCGGCCTGGGTAGCGGTGCGGTAGGCGATCGACGGTGGGTCCGCGTCGTCGGTGATCGCGCAAATGAACGGCGACGCAGCATCATGCGGCGCCTCGGTTTGCATCTAACGGCCGAGGTTATAAGGTGAGGTTTATCGTTTGCGGGCGACGTGCGGTCTGGGTCGTTGACGCGCGACGGACGGTACGGGAAGCTTCGGGCTCGGTGGAGACGGTCGGGCGCGCCGCTTCACCGGGCTGAGGAAGACGACGTCGGCGCGGGCGTTCCGAGCTCCTCCCGCGTGAAGAAGTGATGCTTCCGGCGCGGCACGACGAGGTGAGTTCGGGGATGGCACGGGCGACGGCGGAGAGTGACCGGCGGCGGCGGAACGGCGCAAGAAACTCGGCGGGTGACTTCGGGAACTTCGGCGAGCTCGTGCGGCGAGGCGGCGGCGTCTCGGGCGGCGTGGAATGTACGGATGAGTGCGGCGCAAGGTGGGGATCACAACCCGGGTGGCGGCGCATTAAATAGCCCCCTCGGCGTCCGTGAAAAACGCAGAGACCGAGGCCCACACGGGCGGTGGCGGTGGAATCCGGCGGTGAATAGGATTGGTCGACGTGGCGCAACGTGGGCCCTTGGATGGAGATCTAACGGCTACCGCGTTAGGGTTTCCGAACGGGCAGACAAAGATTTCTCGGCCAAGATGTTCACGGATTTTTAATCCTTTTCCGATTAAAAATATTTCCGAAAATAAAATAATTTATTTGGGGCATTAAAAATATCGTAAAAATTCGGAAAAATTCCCAAAAATATTTTAGGACATTTGTGACTCAAATAAAATATTTCCAGCAAAATCTTATTTTAACTTTTCTATTATTTAATTAAGTTGATAAATGGTTTGATTCAAAATAAATTCAAATCATTCCAAATAAATCCAAATAAATTCCAGAAAATCCCAAAAATTCAAAATACCATTTAAATGCAAGAAAAGCAAAAATTGGGGTGTTACAAACCTCCCCCTTAACGGAATCTCTACCCGAGATTCGTATCGACTAAGGAATAGGTTGGGAATTCCTTCTTCAGTCTTCTTCACGCTCCCAAAGTTGCTTCGCTCTCGGAATGGTTACTCCAATCGAACTCTGCAGAAGCGGGCGATTTATTTCTCGTTTCTCGATCCATCGTGTCCAAGATCTTTACCGGGTACTCTTTATAAGTCAAATCCTCCTGCAGCTCGACCGTCTCTAACGGCATCTGCTCTTCTGGCACTCGGAGGCATTTCTTTAATTGTGACATATGAAACACATCATGCACACCTGCTAAAGACTACGGTAGCTCCAACTGATACGCTACCTCACCTCTACGACTTAGGATCTTGAATGGGCCAACATATCTTGGCGCTAACTTCCCATTAGTGTGAAACCTCTTAACTCCTTTGAGTGGGGTAACTCTGAGATACACAAAATCTTCAGGCTCAAAGCTCAAATCCCTGCGGCGATTATCAGCATAACTCTTCTGTCTTGATTGTGCAATTTTCAACCTTTCCCTGATCATGGCTACCTGCTCTTCAGCTTCTCGAAGAATGTCCGGCCCGAATATATGACGCTCTCCAGTCTCATTCCAATTCAACGGCGTTCGGTAGGGTCTTCCATATAGTGCTTCAAATGGCGACATCTGCAAACTTGCCTGGTAGCTGTTGTTATAGCTGAACTCGGCGTACGGCAAGCACTTGTCCCACGAAGTTGTATAAGCCAGTGCACATGCCCTCAACATGTCCTCCAGTATCTGATTAACTCTTTCTGTTTGCCCGTCCGTCTTGTGGGTGATATGCAGATCAAATTCAGATGGGTTCCTAGAGCTTCATGCAATTTATCCCAAAATCTTGAGGTAAACTGAGTACCTCTGTCCGATACAATTTTCTTCGGAACTCCATGCAAACACACAATCCTTGACATATACAATTCTGCTAAGCGGTCCCCCGAATAGGTAGTCTTCACTGGTATAAAGTGGGCGACCTTTGTCAAACGGTCCACTATAACCCATATGGAATCATACCCTTTCTGGGTCCTCGGTAAACCAGTAATGAAATCCATTCCGATTTCCTCCCACTTCCACTCAGGTATCTTCAATCAGCAGCAATCCTCGCCGCCTTTGATGCATTGCTTTGACTCTTTGGCATATGTCGCACAACGCAACATGCTCTGCAACTTCACGCTTCATGCTTGGCCACCAAAATCTTTCCTTCAGATCTTGATACATCTTAGCGCTTCCCGATGAATAGAGTACTTGGAATCATGGGCTTCCTCCAAGATCACTGTTTGACTCCTTCTTGTCTTGAGACGATATGCGATTTTAATCCACAATGTACCTTGCTCATCCAAATTTTGAAATCCTTCGCCTTGCTTTCCTCCATTTTGGACTTAATTCTCTCAATCTTGACATCATCCTTCATCCCTCACGAATCTGATCTTCCAAGGTAGGCTTCACCTCTAAAGCTGCTATTAATCCCTTGGGTACAACTTCCAACTTCACTTCAAACTCCTTGCATAGCTCGACCGACTTGCTTCCACCAACATATTCACCGAATGGCTTTTCCGGCTCAAAGCATCGGCCACCACATTGGCTTTCCCAGGGTGATAATGAATCCCCAGATTGTAATCCTTAATTAATTCCAACCACCTCCTCTGCCTCATGTTCAGATCCGATTGAGTAAATATATATTTAAGACTCTTATGGTCAGTGTACACCTCACATCTGTTTCCAATCAGATAGTGCCGCCATAACTTCAAAGCATGCACTACGGCTGCTAACTCCAAGTCATGTGTTGGGTAGTTCTCCTCATGCGGCCTTAACTGCCTTGACGCATATGCGACGACCTTTCTGTTTTGCATTAACACGCAACCAAGCCCTTGGCGCGAGGCATCACAGTATATATCAAAGCTCTGGCTTAAATCCGGTAGAACTAACACTGGTGCCGATGTCAATCGTTTCTTCAACTCCCGGAAACTCCGTTCACATTCCGGCGTCCATGTAAACTTCTTCTCCTTCTTCAACAATTGCGTAAGAGGTCTCGCAATCGTTGAGAATCCTTCAATAAATCGGCGGTAATAACCAGCCATTCCAAGGAAACTACGGATTTGAGTCACCGTCTTGGGTGGCTCCCAATGCAACACTGCTTCCACCTTACTTGGGTCAACTGCACTCCTTCTGGCCACCACATGTCCAAGAAATTCCACCTTGTTCTTCCAGAAGTCACACTTGCTAAACTTAGCGAAAAGTTGCTGCTCTCTTAACTTCTCCAGAACTAGCTTCAGATGTTCGGCATGCTCTTCTCTCGTCTTAGAGTAGACTAGAATGTCATCTATGAACACAACAACGAACTTGTCCAGGTATTCCATGAAAACCTTGTTCATCATGTTCATGAAATATGCGGGTGCATTTGTCAAACCAAACGACATAATCAGAACTCAGAGTGCCCATATCTTGACGAAAAGGCGGTCTTCGACATCCTCCGATCGAATCTTCACCGGTGATATCCTCGATCATAGGTCAATTTTGGAGAAAACTCCGCTCCTCTCAACTGATCAAATAGGTCATCGATCCCGGTAGTGGGTACTTATTCTTGATAGTGACTTCATTCAAGGTGCTGATAATCCACACACATCCGGTAACTTCCGTCCTTCTTCTTGACAAAGCAGTAACCGTGCTCCCCATGGCGCATTTAACTAGGTCTAATAAATCCCTTATCCAATAATTCCTCAATCTGCTTCTTCATTTCGACCAGCTCATCGGCTGACATCCGATAAGGTCTCTTAGCTATCGGGTCGTTCCCTGGTACTAACTCGACATAAACTCTATGTCCTCGTCTGTGGCATCCTGTAAATCCTCCGAAATACATCCGGTATTCTCGACAACCGGTACATCTTCTATGCTAACGACCTTCACACTATTGACCATCAACTGTCCATTCCGAACGGCGCTTGCACAAACTCTATTTTTCTCCCACAAGGACTCTCGATCGATATGACTCTTCGTCCACGCCTAATACAACCTTGTGCTTAGACAACCACCCATTCCCAAAATAACATCTAGGTCCGGTATCTAACACCACTAAGTTTGCTAGGAACTCCGCTCCATCTATAAGCAACTTTACCCCGAACATCCTACATCGATCGGAGTTCGATCCCGGGATTGTACTAGCAATACATGCCTAAGGTTCACCATTTTCAATCCATTGTTCACAAAGAAAATCCGAGATATAAACGAATGCGAGGCTCCGTAATCAAATAAAAGCTATGCAGTGTATGAGTTGACAAGTAACTTACCCAAGACGACGTCCGATGTATTCTCAGACCGTGATCGGCGGTGACATGATTGACTCGCCTCTTACCACGATCGTGTGGCGGCTCCAGATTGTGTAGCTCCACGGCTTGCTCTGTCGCGGATGTCTTCGTTGGAGTAGTTCCAAGATTGAAGCGAATCGGTGTCACTCCTCCTCCTTCTTAGGACAATAATTGGCGAAATGCCCTGCTCGTGGCGAGATAAAACAACGCCTAACTGCCATTCGGCTCCTCGCACTGCATTCCCAACCGTGTTGGCGTCGAAATTTTGTCCGCAGTGTCTTGGTACTGGTGGTGGCGCTGCTATCACATTCCTTGGCTGGAACTCAAGAACCGGTGTGGTGCAACCTCAAACGCCGCGCCTCGGGCGTGCTCCTCGCAGGCCATCCTGCGCTTCGGTTGTCCTCCGCCTCCTTGCGCTTGTCCTCCAATATCGGCGCCTTGTTCACTAGCTCTCGAAATCGTGAAAAGTGTGGGTTATGAGTCCCACTGCAGTCCCGAATTCACCCTTCATGAATCGAGACCGCTCGCCTTATCCGCCGCTACATCCTCAAAAGCGAAGCGTGCGGTGTGAACTTATTCAGATACTCGGACATCGATTGATTGCCCCGCTTGATGCCCTAAACTCCTCCTTTTTCGCTCCATGATGCCTTCGGCACATGGTACTGCCGAAAAGCAATCGTGAACTCCTCCCAGCTGATATCCTGTGGGTGCTCATGAGCAGCGCAGTAGTTTTCCCACCATTCAGCTGCGGTTCCTTCAAGCTGATGAGAGGCATAGAGTACCCTCTCATTTCCTTCACACTGGGTAATGTGCAACTTTCTCTCTATCGTTCTCAACCAATCATCTGCCTCCAATGGATTGGCATTCCCAGAAAATGTAGGCGGTCGTGTCCTCATGAATTCCGACAGCCTTGAGTGTGGCCTCTGCACCGGGTTGACCTGGTTAACTTGGGCGGCGGCGTTTGGGCGATGACTCGTTTGATCTCGCCGTGATCATGGCATGCATTAACTGGGTCTGTGCAGCAATAAAGGCCCCAAAGTTCTGCATATCAACCAGCGGTACTGGTTGAGATCCTAGTCCTTCATCATCGATGTTTCCAGCTGAGCGAGAACCGCTCCCATTTCCTCCTTGGTTTCCTCGAGTGTTCACCATCTGCTGATTGCGCCATGGTTTAGAGACGAGAGGGAAATAAGAATAGACAAGTAATGGAGTACTTATGCGGGGACAGAGGTATAACACAAAATCTAACTTTATTACTTTATTAATATCGAGGTATGGTTGCTCACAATGCCTATGGGCCATGCAACACATACCGATCACTCACAAGCATGAAAGAAGCAAATCGAACTAACACTCTGAGTCAAACGCCTAAGGGTGACTCTTATTCCAAGACGCGACTCGTCGCAGAGTCTCAATGCTAACCCTAACGCCACTCGAGCCAACCCCACCGAACTCCTGGTGGATACACCGGGTGTCTTTGGTCTTGGTACAAACCTATCCCAACGATCCTCTGCTTGGATGCGCCTCGCACAAGCTCAACCTCCATCGTTCTGCTTGACCTCCACAGGCTCGGGCTTCACTTCCACTTGCTCAGACTTCACTTCCACTCGCTTTGGCTCTGGCTGCGGCTCTGCTGTGGCTCCTCCGGGTGGGTCGTGTAGCTCCAAAGACAGCTCGGCTCTGTCCAGACAAATGTGTATCCAGCTCCCAATCCTCTGGATAGAGGGGCCAAGTATTCACAAGTTCAGCAGAGATGCGCCGCTGCGTGAACTCGCCACGAGACCTCTGCAGCTCTGAACCGCCTCGTCGATAACATCCTCTTGAGCGATGACATAACTCGCCAGTGAGTGATCGTGGCATCCTCCTCCTCTATGGGCTCTCGGTTGTAGCGAGTGTCTCTGCGTGGGTGATGGCGGAACACCGTGCCATCCAACTCCCCGGGTAGGTACGAGCAATCGCCTCATCGCCAGACGCGATGTCTCCTGAATCCTCACAAATGACAACCTCCTGGTCAGTGATGCGGATGGGACGACTCGCACTATCCCTAGCGAGACCGTGATAGTGACATCCTGCAATATCCATCTGCCCGATCTCTGATGAGTCCCCAGAGATCGGCTGTCATATCCTCCAAGTAGTCAGATCATACGCCAAAGCTCATGGCGTACCCTCCATCGGCGCCACCAAAAGAGTGGATCATCCTCATCGCCAAAGGACACTCACGTGAAACTCGAAATTTTTAAACAAAGCGAATATGTGTTGAATTCAGCAAGGGGTATGAAGAAGAGAAGGGTAAGTCGAGATTGCATTATCATCTTGGCACATTTTAGCTTTTAGAAAATAGTTTTATCCTCACTACGACCATTCTAACTAAGGACCAGTCCTCACATCAAGATGGCTCGATACCACCTCTGTCGGGACCCGAATTTGCAAATCCGGACCCTCGGTATTCAGCACTAGTCCAGATCACGCTAGTGCACACAGCCTCAACATTGGTACATATCACACCATAACCAACGAAATAATAAGTACTTTGATTAAATACTCAAACTAGTTGATCGACCTTATGGTCAAGTTACAAAGATCGCCTCAGGCTTAAGACTTATTAAAATATTCAAATGCAATGAATTAAAATAAACTCGTGGCGCCAACCAATTTGCCACAGTAATCGATCGGGCTTGCTCCCTAGTTCGCTCGGCTCCTCCCGATACTCCTCCTCCCGAAAGGTGGTTTGCTTCTTCTTCAACTGAAGTTGTGTTGTTGTGGGGTGAGTACTTTGAGCACTCATCAAGTCATGCATGTAATGCAACTCTAATATTCTACATGCATGGCTTAGTACAAAGGATAGGCTATGGTTCATGAGCGGACAAAGATTCAAGGTAAACAAGAATAGATTGCAAAGCAAAAAGCAAGAGTAAGAATAATAGCTTTCACAAACATTTCAATCAGAAATCCTTTTTCCATCCTAAGTCAAGTTCCTCATTACCAACCCAAGCATTTTTCCATAAACAATTCATTTTTATGAAAATCTAACCCTTGACAGAATCACCGAAGCGATGCTCAATACCGTGAGCACGGCTATTCAATAGGTTGTACACTCTGCAGAGGTTATACACTTTACCCACAAGATACAACAAATACCACCAAGGCAAATAACCGTGTGAAGCCTTTCCAAAGTTCCATCTAAACTCAAGACTTGCGCTAAGGTTTCAACACCGGAGGGATGGTTACCACACCTGGGCCCCCTCTTGCGCCATGTGAGTTCTCATTCCGCTTCTCAGGCCTCACACCACCACGACAAGACCAAAGAATAGATTTCCCGGTTTACTCAGCTAAGCCCATCCCATTACGGAGCTTGTGGTCAGTATGAGAGACTTCAGTTCAAATGCTCGCAAGGTTAAGTCCTTAGTTGACCGAGGCAAGACTAACCAAGTGTAACTCAAATGTCCATGTCCAATAAAACCAAATACGACCGCCAGCTTGCCACTCTTGGCCCACCGAAACAATCTTGCCATTTGCCCCAGTCTAAATCATTTCCCCACCCCTGTTCTTTACCATTGCACCACGTGCCATCATCAACTCAATAACACATGTCTCATTCACAAAACGTGTTCCATATCTCATTAAGTCATTATTTACTTTGGTGTTCCAAAATCATGAATTGTCCTCGTGGCAGGCTAAGCACACTACTTCGGTCTACTCAACCCATGTTGGCAAATTATTAATGTCCAACTATTAATTCATAACCTAGGGTGACAAAGGATTCATGGCCTACAATTATATATGACAAGGTGGCATACAGAACTAGGCATTTAACTAATCCCAAACTTATTCAAAGTCATTTCTATCAAATTAGCATGCAATAGTTTAAATCAAAATAATTTGCTCTAGTAGGTTCAACATGATCAAACACAACTTGCCTTCAAAAAGTGCTGGTTCTGGTTCTTGAACTTGCTCTGGGTCGAACTTCTCCTCGAAACCTTCGCACTTCAACGCTCTGGCCAGAACGCAAATAAATAGCAATAAATAAATAAAACAGAGAGCAACTCAAGCCTAAAATTCAAATAAAATTCATAAACAGAAAGATCTTGATTTTACAAATTTATAGAAATTGGAATCACTCAAATCGGAGTTAAAACGCAAAAGTTATAAGCATTTGAAGTTTCAAAATATATTTAAAATCAATATACCGAATTAAATAAATATTTTCTTTTTCGGAAAATTAATTATTGCGTCATCGGTGACACGTGTCATCACCAGAGAGTGACACGCGGCCTTGCTGACGTCAGCCCTGACGGCTCCCGTGCTGACGTCAGCATGACGTCATCATTGACTCACTGACAGATGGGACCCACAAAGGCGTCGGCATGACGTCCACCGATCCGGCTGGGCCGATGCGCGGGTCCGTCTTTGTCGGCGACGACATACGCGACAAGGTGCAATGAAGCGGTGCGATCGTCGGTGGGTCCGCGTCGTCGGTGATCGCGCACGAGGAACGGCGACGTGGCAGCTCGCGGCCGCCTCGGATTTGCATCTAACGGCCGAGGTTATAAGGTGAGGTTTATCGTTTGCGGGCGACGTGGCGAAGTCGGGTCGTTGACGCGACGGACGGTTGTGGAAGCTTCGGGCTCGGTGGAGAGCGGTCGGCGGCGCTGCTTCACCGGAGCTGGGGAAGACAACGTGCGGCGTGGCGTTTCCGAGCTCCTCCGTGAAGAAGTGATGCTTCCGGCGCGGCACGACGAGGTGAGTTCGGGGATGGCATGGGCGACGGCGGAGAGTGACCGGCGGCGTCGGAACGGCGCAAGAAACTCGGCGGGTGACTTCGGGAACTTCGGCGAGTTCATGCGGCGAGGCGGCGGCGTCTCGGGTGGCGTGGAATGTACGGACGAGTCGGCGCAAGGTGGGGATCACAACCCGTGGCGGCGCATTAAATAGCCCCTCGGCGTCCGTGAAAATGCGAGACCGAGGCCCACACGGCGGCGGTGGAATCCGGCCATGAATAGGATTGGTCGACGTGGCGCAACGTGGGCCCTTGGATGGAGATCTAACGGCTACAAGTTAGGGTTTCCGAACGGGCAGACGCCTGATCTCGGCCCAAGATTGTTCACGGATTTTTAATCCTTTTCCGATTAAAAATATTTCCTAAAATAAAATAATTTATTTGGGGCATTAAAAATATCAAAAAATTCGGAAAAATTCCCAAAAATATTTTAGGACATTTGTGACTCAAATAAAATATTTCCAGCAAAATCTTATTTTAACTTTTCTATTATTTAATTAAGTTGATAAATGGTTTAATTCAAAATAAATTCAAATAATTCCAAATAAATCCAAATAAATTCCAGAAATTCCCAAAAATTCAAAAAACCATTTAAATGCAAGAAAAGCAAAAATTGGGGTGTTACACAGCGGCAGCCATAAAACACTTCCAGGTCACAGCAGAAGTGGAGTCGGGGCACAAGTTGGGCGTACTCCACACTGATTGAGGAGGTGAGTTCACGTCAGCAGAATTCATCGAGCATTGCGCTGATCATGGCATTCGCTGGGAATTGACCACGCCGTACTCACCACAAAAGAACGGCGTGGTCGAACGCCGAAATGCCATGGTGGTGGGAACCGCACGCTGCGTGCTCAAAGCGAAAGGGCTGCCTGGGTGGTTCTGGGATAAGGCGGTGACCACGGCAGTATACGTCCTAAACCGCTCACCAACTAAGACCATCGAGGGGATGACTCCATTTGAAGCCTGGTATGAGAAGAAGCCTGGTGTTCATAATTTGCGCACTTTCGGTTGTATTGTCCATGTCAAGACGACTACACCACACTTGAAGAAACTAGAGGACAGGAGTCGCCCGATGATATTCGTCAGCTATGAGAAAGGTTCTAAGGCATATTGCGCCTACGATCCAGCCATGAAATGTGTCTACGTGACATGGGATGTGGTGTTCGACGAATCGACACAGTGGAATTGGGGAGATACGGAGGAGCATGACACAGTCATCAATGACACTTTCATAGTGGAATACTCGACTATGCTCCGGTGGAATGGCACAGAGTAGAACGTGCAAACTGCACCCATGGTGACCTCACCAGCGATGTCAGAAACTCCTGCCACTCCAACTGGTGCTGCGATTGGTGAACCAGATGCGGCAAGTTCCAGTAGTCCTGTCCAGGAGATGGAAACTCAATCTTCAACTCCTACACAGGGTGTGCATTTAGACGCTGATCACGATGATGCGCCACTACGGCTTCGCAGGATTGACAGCATCATTGGACCGGTGACACCACCGGGCTACGCATTGCGTGAATTGGAACCTAGTGAATTGCACTCAGTAAGTGCGGATGAGCTCGTTTCACTAGAAGAGGCGAAGCGGCAGCCGAGCTAGCAGAAGGCAATGCTAGAGGAGCTGCAGTCAATTGAAGAAAACTGCACCTGGTCGCTTACTGATCTTCCCTAAGGGCGGCGTGTGATCGGCCTTAAGTGGGTGTTCAAGGTAAAAAGAGATGAGCATGGTGCTGTGACGAGACACAAGGCGAGACTTGTCGCGAAAGGGTACGCACAACGCCAAGGGATCGACTACGACAAGGTGTTTGCTTCGGTGGCGCGCATGGACACGGTGTGTCTTCTCATTGCATTGGCAGCGCATGAAGGGTGGGAAGTTCACCATATGGATGTCAAATCCACATTTCTGAATGTCAACCTCCAGGAGAAGGTTTATGTGGAGCAGCCGCCGGGATTCGTCAATCTTGGTAATGAACCCAAGGTGTTGAAACTTCAAAAGGCGTTGTATGGACTTCATCAAGCACCATGGGCCTGGAACCTAAAGCTAGCCGAGAGTCTTCTATCACTTGGGTTCAAGAGGAGCTCATCAGAACACACCATCTACGTCAAGCAGGATGGAGAGGGGCGATTGGTGCTGGGGGTATATGTGGACGATTTGGTTATCACCGGCACAAGCAGCAACAGTATTAAGTCTTTCAAGAAGGAGATGTCAAACTTGTTCAGTATGAGCTATTTGGGAAAACTTAGCTACTATCTCGGGATCGAAGTAAGGCAGGAAGCAAATGGCACCACTCTCAGCCAAGGAGCTTGTGAGATCATGTGATGAAAAATTGGTTGAATGGTGAAATTGGCATTGTAAAGTGATTTTGGTTATGGCATGTGTGGTGCTTGTGCATGTGCTATGGTGATATGATAATTATGCTGGTGATGGACTTTGCTTGATGCAATGCACTCATGTGAATGGTTGCATGGATTGATGTTGAGTCAAGTCGTGGACTTGTGCTCGGATGTGTTTGTTAATTCATGTGCAGGTGTTGCTCAAGGGCGAACGTGGTCGATGACGGGACCGGAACTAGGTTTATAGAGGAACTGAGGTTCGGGACTAGGTTCAGGTAGGAATCGAGGTCTTGGTGGTCGAGGATGTCATGCGGGACGTTCGGGCTAGAGAACATGCACATGAAGGTGGTTAGTCACGTATGTGCAAAGCAGGGTCTTGTTCATGCGTGCAAGGTTTTGGTTTTGGCCATGTTGGGCCAAGTAGAGATAGATACTGAACTCCTTCCATGTTGGAAGTGGAGTTGTGTTCAATCTCGTTATGTTTGCTCAGATAAATAGGGGAGGCGTCCCTGCTTATTTGGGAGAGCCAGTATTAGGGTTTGTACTCTTGTGTTGGAGTACTTTAGACAATGAAATAAAAATCAATCTTCCGTAAAGATACTTCATGTCCGCGGTACATGCATTGTCAAGAGATGTTCTTACGGTTCTAGGGTTTAAGTTCGATCGTGCATGCATGCATCAAGTCAACCGAAGATACATGATGATCTGGACATGCTTGTGTTTCGGTGAAGAGAAGTTTGATCCGTGACAACTAAAGTCCTCTCGGTGTTTGGTCCGTCATGACCTTTGAAGGTGAAATTGAATTTCCACGTCATTTGTTGCATCGGTCAGATTATGAAGGTAATGTCTCTTGATCCGTAGATCCGATCGAGTTAATTCTTATTGGGTTTGATTCATAATTGAATCTAGTTTCTACAGTTAAAATTTCATATCAATCCAACGGTTAGATCTTTGGTAATTTATGGTCGCCCAGATTGCTAGCCTGGTCGCCCAGCTGTTAGATCGCTAATTATTTCAGTCATCTTGCAAAAATCATAACTTTATATCCGTAGATCTGATTGACCTAATTCCTTTTTTGTTCACTTTAGAATTGAGCTTGTTTTATACAGTTAAAATTTCATATCAATCAAATGGTTAGATCTTATGTAATTTATGGTTGCCCAGATTGATGTCCTGCTCGCCCGATTGCTCGCGTGGTCGCCCGGGTTCGGTCATATTGCGCAGGACATAACTTTAGATTCGTAGATCCGATTGACCTGATTATTTTTGTGTTAGCTGTAGAATTAAGTCTAGTTTCTACAATTAAAATTGCACGTCAATCCAACAGATGGATCTTCAGGAATTTCTATTTTAGTGGACATATATTGGTCTGCTCGCCCAGACTGTGCGCGTGGTCGCCCAACTGTTCACGTGGTCACCCAACCTGCTCGCCCAAGTGCCAAACTGGTCGTCCAAGTGCTCTACTAGTTGCCCAAGTGCCCAAACTGGTCGCCCAAGTGCTCTACTGGTCGCTCAAGTGCCCAAACTGGTCGCCCAAGTGATCTACTAGTCGCCCAGACTGGTCTATTTGTTTCCCAACTGCATAAACCGATTTTCAAGTAATTTGAGTTTCAATTGGGGTGTTTGAAAAGTTCAAAAATTTATTTTTAGCTTCCACGCAATCATTCACCCCCCTCTGATTGCTACATTAGTATATTTCGATCCTACAAGTGGTATCAGAGCAAGGTTTTTCTAATTAATCTTAACCGGTGATTGGAAACCGTAGCGATGGATAGGTATTCGACAAAACCTTGTGTTTTCGATGGTGTTGATTTTCAGTTTTGGAAAGCGAAGATGGAGGCATACATTTAAGCTCAGGGCTTTGCAATCTGGGAGAAGGTGTACAAGCCATATCAAGTGCCTGATAATGATCAAGTCAATGCAACAAATCAAGTACATGTTGAAGCAAACAGTAGAGCACGAAATTTGATCATCCAAGGACTAGGAAGAAGTGATTTTGATCGTGTGATTCATCTCAAGTCTGCATATGAGGTATGGAAATCTCTTTGTGATTATCATGAAGGTTCTAACACTGTCAAAGAGGTTAGGCAAGATAATTATAAGAAAGAATACATGCGATTTGAGATGAAGCCTGCTGAGTCTCTATATGATTTATTTGCACGGTTCAATAAAATTTTTAGCAATTTACGTGCTATTGGAGTTTTCTTTGATGAGGCTACAAATGCTAGACAATTGCTTGGTGCATTAGATATGTCTATTTGGAAAATGAAAGTTACATCCATTAGAAAATCTACTGTCATGAGTACACTCACTTTAGATGTTCTGTTCTCTAAATTAAAAACTCATGAGTTGGATGTTCTTGCTAGGAAGACTGATCAAAAATCAATTGCACTGACTTCCCAATCTAGCATGTCTCAAAATAATGCTTCTTCAAGTTTTGTCTTGTCCTTCTTGTCTTCACTAACCGATGAACAGATTGAGGAATTTTCGGAAGAAGACTTGGCATCACTTTCTTCTCGTTTTTATAAAGCCTTACAGAATGTGAGAATGAGAAAGAAAGTTGGTGGTGGCCCTCCAAGGTGCTATGAGTGTGGTGATCTCAACCACATGCGTTCAAATTGTCCTAAACTCGCAGGTAAAGCATCAAGAGAGGAGGACAATAACAAAAGAAAAGAGAAGAAGAAGTTTTCTCCAAGAAATAGAAAGAAGAAGAGCTTCATCAACAGCAAAGTTGTCCACCGGGTCCTTTCCGCTCTTGAACAAGTCAATTTGAGTGATGTGGATTCGGAGAGCAGTGAAGATGATACAACAATTCCAAGCAAACATGAATTGACAGGGTTGTGTCTCATGGCTAGGATTGATGAAAGCTTCACCGAGGACGATCACGACAGCGACTTCAATGAGGTAGAACCTTCTTACGATGAATTAACTATTGCTGTTGTTCGTCTTGAAAAATTGCTTGACAAACGCGACAAGAAGATTAAGAAACATGATGTTCTTGTGGAATCTTTGAATGCTGAAATTGCTAGACTTAAATCTTTGATTCTCGATGATGATGCTTGCAAATCATGTGACTTAATTTACTGAGTGAGCTTATCGTGCTTAGGAAAGAACATGTTTCTTTGTTAGAACAAGTCAATGCTGAAAAGAAAGAAAATGAGAAACATGTTAAAAACGCTAGCTGTTCAACTGTTGATTTGCATGATACAACTCATTGTTCTAAATATACTATAATGGAATTAAAGTTGCATGATGCAAATGCTAGGGTTTCTCAAATGACAGATGCTATGCTCACTCATGAAATTCTCTGATGCTCAACTTGTCGCAAACAGAAAGGAAAAGTTGACGTTCCATGCAATAATTGTTTAATTCTTTCTCGAAAGGTTGATTACTTGGAAAAATCTTTAGAACGGTTCACTTCATGAAAGAAAAACCTAAACATGATTTTGGATCAATCAAAAGTCAGTACTCATCACAAAGGTTTAGGTTTTGATTCTTATGCTCATCATAAATCACATGCTCCAACTGTTGTGAAGACACTTGAAAGTGGAAAATTCGAAATTGTCATTGAGTCTAAGAAAACTGTTTTCAAATCCGCTGGTGTATTATCTTCTACTATGATGAATGCAAATGTTACTTCTGTTCCTAAAGCTAAACATCATGTTAAGTACACTTGCACTCATTGTGGTAAAGATGGACATTTACTAGATTTTTGCTTTAGGCTAGCCAAACAGCAAAAGAAAGAAAAGGCTAAGGCTAGATCTAATTTCAGGAAGGCACATTTCACTTCTCATTTTGTGCCTAAGGTGATGCAAACACCTTTTGTTGCAAGAAACACGGGAAAGAGCAAATCTGATTTTGTGAACAAGCATCCTCATTTTGTGCCTAGGGTGATGCAAACATCTTTTGTTGAAAGAAACACGAGAAAGGGCAAATCTTTTTTTGTGAACAAGCATACTCGTGTTGTGCCTACTCGTCGTGTGTCTCAGTACTAGATTCCCAAATGCTTTATTTCTAACCCCAGTACCAAGGCCTCGACATCTTCTCGTGCTATGTAGGTTTTTCAGATGCGGGTTGGAGAACAGAAGCTTAGTGGATCTTGGTCTTTTGCAAGATGGGATCAAGACTTGGATGGTTCTCACCCTTGAGATGGTTTTCAAGAAGCATGTGCAATAACTCTTCATCTACTTTGTGAGCTATTTGATACACTCATGTTCTTTACATTCACAGATATCTAATTGTGGCATGAGATGAAATGATTGTTCATATGCTCATATGTATCCTTTGGCATGTTCAATAATGTTATATCTTATATCATGCCTTTCATGCTTTGAATTCACTTATCATGATTCATGCCTATGCTTAATTGAACATACCATGATAACTCAAGCTCATGTATATCATCATCTCCTCTCTATTGATCTCATTGGTTATCCATTTAAGGGGGAGTTATTGGTTATTGGTGAAAATTCCTTTCGGTTGCCTTTTTGGGAGGTTTGTTCTTTCAGTCTTTTGTTTTTAAAATAATTCTCTTTAGGTGACAATTTTGTAGAAGGTTTTTAAGATGGTTGTTTTGAGGGGGAGTTCGTTGAAGTTTTTGTAATATTATGTAACATGCTTTTGTTTCAGATGTTTCTTAAATGAAAAACAAAAGATTGAAAAACAATAGAAAAGTATCTTGAGCATTGTATTTCACATACACATGTCATTTGAAGCCATGTTTATGCTACAAGGTCTTTGCAACTTCCTGTTTATACATATATGGTGTAGTTTATGTCATGACTATTTAAATGGAATGACAACTTGAATTAAATCTTGTCATGGTTGAACTTTCTTGGCTATCTTGATCCTGCTCGAAAAAGTGCTAAATATGAAAAGTTAAGTGCTAAAGCAAAAAAAATGATTGTTGATAAATGCAAGAACAAGGTCATGTATTGTCGCACTTCTTCTTTACGAGACTGCTTATCATTGCACTTTGATATGAATTTGGAAGAGGTTGTGTATGACCGAAACCATGAAACCTTAAGCTTGTGATTGCTTCGCATGGTTGAAAAGTAAGGCTGATGGTGCATGTAATTCCTTGAAATTGTTATTGTTGCAATCAAATTAATAAATCAGTTTTTCAAGCACAAATAAAGTGCACAAAAAGTCAATGTTTCCAGGCTTTAAGATTGTTGAGAAAGGGAAATCATGCCATGTAAAAATCGTTAATAGTACTTGATTTCTAGTTATGCTTATTCTACATTGTTTATGTGTAGATTTGAGGGTGCAAGTACTGTTGATAGCATGACTTGGTGATCAAGTTGTTACATTTGTGCATGATTCATAATGCTCAGTACATAATAAAAAAAAGAAAACAACAAACATAAAAGGGGAGAAGTTTCTCTTTTGCCCTCTTTTTGCAATCTTGATGAATCCATTGTCAAAGGGGGAGAAGTTTGGAGTCAAAGGGAGAGATTTTTGGTCACACATTGCACATTCACACACACATTTCTTCTTTCTGTTAGGGGGAGTCTTTTTTTTGATAGGGGGAGATTTCTTTTTAGATAAGGGGAGATTTTTGTTCTTCTTTGTAGGGGGAGATTTCTCTTTCTGTCTTTTGTTCACTTTACTTCTTTTAAAAATGGTGTTGCCATTATGTGGTGAATGCCAATGTTCATTTCCAAATGGTGTTGCCAATGTTTTCATCAATGGGGAGATTATGAGATCATGTGATGAAAAATTGGTTGAATGGTGAAATTGGCATTGTAAAGTGATTTTGGTTATGGCATGTGTGGTGCTTGTGCATGTGCTATGGTGATATGATAATTATGCTGGTGATGGACTTTGCTTGATGCAATGCACTCATGTGAGTGGTTGCATGGATTGATGTTGAGTCAAGTCGTGGACTTGTGCTTGGATGTGTTTGTTAATTCATGTGCAGGTGTTGCTCGAGGGTGAACGTGGTCGATGATGGGACCGGAACTAGGTTCATGGAGGAACTGAGGTTCGGGACTAGGTTCAGGTAGGAATCGAGGTCTTGGTGGTCGAGGATGTCATGCGGGACGTTCGGGCTAGAGAACATGCACATGAAGGCTGGTTAGTCACGTATGTGCAGCAGGTGGGCTGTTCATGCGTGCAAGGTTTTGGTTTTGGCCATGTTGGGCCAAGTAGAGATAGATACGAACTCCTTCCATGTTGGAAGTGGAGTTGTGTTCAATCTCGTTATGTTTGCTCTGTATAAATAGGGGGAGGTGTCCCCTGTTTATTTGGGAGAGCCAGGTATTAGGTTTTGTACTCTTGTGTTGGAGTACTTTAGACAAAGAAATAAAAAATCAATCTTCCAGAAAGATACTTCATGTCTGGCGACTGTGCATTGTGAAGAGATGTTCTTCTGGTTATAGGGTTTAAGTTCTGATCGTGCATGCATACATCAAGTCAACTAGAAGATACATGATGATCTGGACATGCTTGTGTTTCTGGTGATGACAAGTTTGATCCGTGACAACTAAAGTCCTCTCTGGTGTTTGGTCCGTCGCAGCCTTGAAGGTGAAATTGAATTTCCTCGTCATTTGTTGCATCAGTCAGATTGCGAAGGTAATGTCTCTTGATCCATAGATCCGATCGAGTTGATAATTATTGGGTTTGATTCGTAATTGAATCTAGTTTCTACAGTTAAAATTTCATATCAATCCAACGGTTAAGCTAGTCATTAATGATGTAGTATTCCTAGCAAACCTGATAGTGCTAGATACTCAAACCCTCGACGTAATCCTTGGAATGGATTGGCTGACCAAGCACAAAGCCATATTAGATTGTGGTCGTAGAGTAGTGTCTGTGGAGAATCAAGACGGAGAAAAAGTGGAATTTCAAGCAACCACAGTCCGAGATGGAAAATTTATGGTCAATAGTCTAGAGACTGTCAGATTGGAAGATGTATCTGTGGTAAAAGAGTTTCCATATGTTTTCTCCGAAGATTTGCCAGGGATGCCACCGGATAGAGATATCGAGTTCTTGATTGAGCTAGTGCCTGGAACAGCACCTATTGCGAAGAGACCCTATAGGATGCCCACAGAAGAGTTAGTGGAAATGAAGAAGCAGATTGAAGAACTCATGGAAAAAGGATTTATCAGACCAAGCTCATCGCCATGGGGAGCACCGGTATTGTTTGTTAAGAAAAAGGATGGAAGCTTTAGAATGTGTATAGACTATCGTGCACTCAATGTGGTGACGATAAAGAATAAATATCCTTTGCCCAGGATAGACGATCTTTTTGATCAGTTAAGAGGAGCGGGAGTCTTCTCTAAGATAGACCTTCGTTCCGGATACCATCAATTAAAAATTCAGACCGAGGACATACCAAAGACAGCTTTTTCGTCAAGGTATGGGCATTATGAATTCACGGTTATGTCTTTTGGATTGATCAATGCCCCAGCTTATTTCATGAATATGATGAACAAGGTATTCATGGAATATTTGGACAAGTTTGTCGTTGTGTTCATTGATGACATCCTGGTTTACTCCAAGACGGAGGAAGAGCATGCTGGACATCTAAGGATGGTTTTGGAAAAACTAAGAGAAAATCAGTTATATGCAAAATTTAGTAAATGTGACTTCTGGAAAAAGAAGGTCGAATTCTTGGGTCATGTAATGACTGCCGAAGGAGTAGCTCACGAATTCAAGAAAGTAGAGGCAATGTTACATTGGGAACAACCAAAGTCGGTTACTCAGATCAGGAGTTTCCTTGGAATGGCAGGATATTACCGCCGATTCATCGAGGGTTTCTCATCCATTGCGAGACCTCTCACGCAACTACTAAAGAAAGAGAAAAAAGTTTGTGTGGACGCCTGAGTGCGAAAAAAGTTTCCAAGAGCTGAAGAAGCGTCTAACCTCGGCACCTGTCTTGGTGTTGCCGAATGCTAAGGACAACTTTGATATATACTGTGATGCCTCGTGTCAGGGACTCGGGTGTGTTCTGATGCAAAACAGCAAAGTAGTGGCTTACGCTTCAAGACAGTTAAGGCCACATGAGCAGAATTACCCGACTCACGATTTAGAGTTAGCTGCTGTAGTGCATGCCCTTAAAATATGGCGTCATTATCTCATCGGAAACCGATGTGAAATATATACTGATCATAAAAGTTTAAAGTATATATTCACTCAATCGGATCTTAACATGAGGCAGAGAAGATGGTTAGAATTAATCAAGGATTACAATGTCGGAATCCATTACCATCCAGGAAAAGCAAATGTAGTAGCAGATGCTTTGAGTCGGAAAAGCTATAGCTTGAATTCGATGATAGCAGAAGATCAAACTGATTTGTGTAAGGAACTTCAGAAACTAAGGTTGGAAGTTGTACCAGAAGGTTATTTAGCTACCTTGGAGGTTAAGCCGACCTTAGAAGAGCAGATCAGAGAAGGTCAACAAGATGATGAAAAGATAAATAGGATCAAATCCAAAATGGATGAAGATTTAGCAAAGGACATCAGAATAGATGAACAAGGTACGCTATGGATGAAGAATCGAATCTGCGTACCTCACAAGCCGGAATTGAAGCAGTTGATCTTGGAAGAAGCACACGATTCCAAATATTCAATTCACCCCGGTAGTGCTAAGATGTACCAGGATCTTAAGGAAAGATTTTTGTGGCCGAACAAGAAGAAAGAAGTAGCTGAGCATGTAGCATTATGTGACGTATGTCAGAGAGTTAAAGCAATGCATCAGAGACCAGCCGGGTTGCTACAACCACTAAAGATACCAGAATGGAAATGGGAGGAGATCGGGATGGATTTCATCACTGGATTGCCAAGGACTCAAGGTGGATATGACTCTATATGGGTTATAGTGGATCGGTTAACAAAAGTTGCACATTTCATACCCGTGAAGACAACCTACTCAGGAGATAAGTTAGCAGAGTTATATATATCGAGAATTGTTTGTTTACATGGTGTACCCAAGAAGATAGTATCGGACAGAGGGACTCAATTTACCTCAAGATTTTGGGATAAGCTGCATACAGCTATGGGTACACGTCTGAATTTTAGTATGGCATATCATCCGCAGACAGATGGTCAGACTAAAAGAGTAAATCAGTTACTTGAGGATATGTTAAGAGCTTGTGCTTTGTCATATGCAACCTCATGGGACAAATGCTTGCCATATGCAGAATTTAGCTATAACAACAGTTATCAAGCCAGTTTGAAAATGTCGCCTTTTGAAGCTTCGTATGGTCGTTCATGTCGGACGCCATTAAATTGGAATGAGATAGGAGAACGTCAAGTCTTTGGACCAGACATACTCGTAGATGCAGAGGAAAAGATTGCTCTGATTAGAGAAAGATTGAAGACTGCACAATCAAGGCAAAAGAGTTACACTGACAACCGACGCCGCGAGTTGAGCTTTGAGCCTGAAGATTATGTCTATCTCAAAGTCACACCGCTCAAAGGAGTTAAGAGGTTCCACACTAAAGGAAAACTTGCCCCAAGATATGTGGGTCCATTCAAGATTTTGAGTCGTAGAGGTGAAGTTGCATATCAATTAGAATTGCCGTAATCTTTAGCAGGAGTGCATGACGTATTCCATGTATCTCAGTTGAAGAAATGCCTTCGAGTACCAACAGAGCAGACACCTTTGAAAGAGATAGAATGACAAGAAGATCTAACCTACAAGGAATATCCCATCAAGATCTTAGACATAGCTGAACGGGAAACAAGAAACAAATCCATTCGTTTCTGCAGAGTTCAATGGAGCAACCATACAGAAAGCGAAGCAACTTGGGAACGTGAGGAAGATCTGAAGAAAAAGTTTCCCAACCTCTTCTCTAGTCAGCCCTGAATCTCGGGGACAAGATTCTGTTAAGGGGGGAGGTTTGTAACATCCCGAAATTTGCTTTAACTGTATTTATGTCATTTTTGAATTATTTAGGAATGTCTGGAATTTATTTGGAATTAATAAAAATTTAAGCTTTATTGAATTAATCATATAAAATAAAGATCAAGCATGTCGCGTGCGCATAAATTCCAAATTAAGTTTAAAATGACAATATTTGAAAAATAAGAATGTTCCTTTTAAATGTTCTCAAAAACTTGTTTATAGATTTAGTTTGTCGATTTTATAAATAATCGTACAAGTGTCTGATTAGCTAAAAGATTTCTTACAGAAAAATTATACAACGAAAAACTACGAAACTAACTTCGTTAAGTTCCAAATATTCCCTATTATTTTAGAGGATTTTTCCAAGAATTCTAGAGCCCTTTTGTTATTTTATCATAATCGTGTTTTGTCTCAATACTATTTAAATCCGAAACTGAACTGGCTAACTGGTTTTTTTTCAAAAACGTAACGTGACCCATTGATGTCGACGTCAGTTTCCGTTGCTATACACGTGAATTAGTAACGCAAAGGAATTAGTAATGGAACTTCTTGTATGCATGAATTACATTAATAAATGTAAGCGTTTCTTCCTCCCGTGAATGGCCATGCATGCTAATTGGTCATTACTTCCTTGCATGTAATAACAAACAATCCCTTAACACTACCGCTTCTTCGTTTCCTACGCCGCATGACTCAAGGTCCCCTTTCTTCCTTCCACCATCTCTTCCTCTTGCGTATACACCGAGAGAGATTTTCTTGTCTTTTCTCCTCTACATCCACATCTTCTTGCCTCCTTGCGGGAAGATCGCGTACCTTGTTTAAATGCGTCTCGTGCAGACTTAACGCCGGTGCATCCTTCGCCATGCCTCTTTCGCGCCATCGACTGCGGCTTGCCGCCGATCAGACTCGGCGTTCGACCGATCGACCGCCGCCCGATTCTTAAGCGTCGTCGCTGGACATCTCTGCGTCGCCGTCTTGTCTGCCGTTATCGTCGCCTGACCTCGACCGGTACTTCCTTTTCCTCATCTCACGTACGCTCTATTTCTATCATCGATTGGCCTCGTTAGTATGTATTTGTGTTTACTTGATCGGATCGGATGCATATATATGAGCGTTTAAAATGTACGCATGTATATATATATATATATATATATATTAGGCCAAATGCATGCTTCCATATTCATGTTAGCATGTATACATGTCCACGTATTTGTTAGGATGCATGCAAGTATATAATTATGCTAGAGGTGCATACACATATATATTAGGATGGTATGCTGGCGGCGTCATGTACGTCATCTCATATCTCCGCCATCGATTTCATGCCGATCGGTTTTGGCCGCCGACCGGGTTTTGGTCGAAGCCGTCCGTGTGTCTTCATTTTTTTCTCATACGCGTAGCCAGAACCGAAGCAAACGTCATGAACAGTACCATGCATTGTATAGCTAGTTGAATTTTGTACGTGAATTCGTTACCAAATTGTGGATTTTGTCTTTTTCGCTACAAATTCGTTATAAGTCCAAATTGTATGCAACAAATTTTGTAAATTAGTAAATAACAATACCTAGCCACAATAATTTTTATGAAATTTTATAAATAAATTTATACTGTTAAAATATTCACGGAATTTCCAAATTATAAATTTTGTAGTTCTTAAACTGTACGTTCAAAAATATCAAAATAAATTTTATAAATCTTAGAAAATGCTAAGCTAATTATCTGGAAGTTTTCATGAAGTTTCGAATTAGTTTGATTTGTCGTATTTTTTTGAATGTGTGTTTGTACATTGTTTTGCGTGTTTATTTGGTTCTTTGTCTGTTACGCGTAGACGTTGAGCTGTGTGAGGACACGGATTTCGAGGATCAAGCTCCAGACCAAGACTCGCTACTTTACGAAGGCAAGTTATGCTTTGATCATTTTGCTCCTATGATTTTAAATGTTATGTTGATTTAAATTATGCATGCTAATTTAATTATAAAGTGTTCAAGTAATTTGGGATTAGATAATTACCACTTGATATTGTCACCTTGTCCATAGTATTTGTATGTCACTAAATCATTTGTCACCCTAGGTTGGATTTTACATACTGGCTATACTAATCGCCAGATTAGGGTAATTAGAATGTGTTAGTTTGCTTAGCCATGCTACCCGAATCAATGACACAGTATTGGAAATAAAGTCGAATATTGACTATTGAATTATAGAACATGTTTTGAAAGAATGTGACATGTGTTATTGAAAAGATGATGGCACATGGTGCATGGTAACCAACTAGGTGGGAAAATGGTTTAGACTGGGGCAAGTGGCAAGATGTTCAGTGGTGGGCCAGATGTGGCATTTGGGCGGTCGCATTTGGATTTGGTTTTTATTGACATGTTGACATGATGAGTTTTTGGGAAGTCTTGCCTCGGTCAATTAAGGACTTAACCTTGCGAGCCTTTGACCTGAGTCATTCATACAACCACAAGTTCTGGAATGGGACGGACCTAGCTGAGTAAATTGTGAAATCTATTCTTCGGTACTGTCGTGGTGGAGTGAGTCCCGAGTGTGTGGGTAGTAAAACTCACAGGCGCAAGAGGGGGGCCCTGGATGTGGTAACTAGTCCCACCAATGTTGAAACCTTAGCGGGTAGTACTGGGTTTAGACGGATCCTTGGAAAGGCTTTGTTACAGTCGCTCGCCTTTGTGGTGTTTGACTGTATCTTGTGGATAAAGTGTATAACCTCTGCAGAGTGTACAAACTATTCGAATAGCCGTGTCTACGGTATTGGACATTGCTCGGGGATTACAGTCAAGGGTTAGACTTTATTAAAAATGTGGCTGGGTTTAAAGATGAAGTTGATGAAAGTATGAATTAGGATGCGGAAATGCTTTTACTTAACTTCTGGAAAAGTTATTGTTAATTCTACTTGTTTTTACTGCTTTCGAATCTACTTATGTTATTTGTTAAATGTTGTTTATTGCAAATAAACCTTTAAGCCATTCCATTGGAATAAGCCTGGCATGTAGCATATTAGGTTGCATTCTGTGCATAGCTTGTTGAGTACGGTGTGTACTCACCCCCCCTATAATCACAACATCAGAAGATGAAGAACCGCAAGCGTTTGAGGAGAAGAATGACGACCCGGCTAACTAGGGAAAAGGCTCAGTTAGTTACCTGTGGCAAACTGGGGCTTCACGAAGATTTATTTCCGCTGCTGTTATTTGTTTACTCTGAACTTAGCCCTACGTGGCTTAATATTGTAAGGCTGACCTTAAGGTCTTAACAATTTAGTTTGAGATAAATACCTTATTGTTATTATATCCGCTGTGTATGTGTGATGGTATTCATCTCTGTTGTATCTGTGAGCACCAGCGTGATCCTGGACTGGTGTATCACACTGAGTGTTCGGAATTCAAATTCTGGGCTCGACAGAAGGTGGTATCAGAGCCATACTGACTGTAGGTCTCGACCCTAGATAGATTGTCCGTTCTTTAGGAACTTCAAAATTATTTTCTAAAAGAAAATTTTAACTTGAAAGAATGATAAGTTCTTGACTTGTCTTATTCTTCTATTCTTTTCTCCTTGCTGAAAATTTCTATCTTTCCCCGCTATTTTAAAATGACGATCTTATCTGAGTTGTTCCAAATAAGTTATCGTTGTTTCACACTTAAGGAGAAAGCACTAGGTGTCGCTGCCAATCCTGAAGATTGTGAAGACATGAATCGTCGAACGCAAGAAAAGTGGATCGATGAAGTGTTCCAAAACTTGAAGAACCAGTGCTTTCGTAGCCAGTTGAGACTCATGTGTGAGAGTCACGTCTGTCTAAGATAGAAGTGTTACCCTCTTAGACGATAGATTATTGTGTGTTTAGGATAATTTGGTTTTCCTTGTTTGCTGAGTGTGCAGTATGCGTTGCAGAGCTTTTAGGCTTGGATAAGCAACCATACCAAGTTAGTAATTGTTTGCTTAAGTTTCTAAGTCAAACCTTTTCCCCTGCATTAGTATCTTGTGTACTTGTCTCCTCTGTTTCTCCCTTTCCTATAAAACTTTATTGTTCTTCAGATGGTGAATATGCATGGAAACAGTGGAATCGGAGGAAGCGGATCACAGCAGGCTGGAAACCAAGACAATGCACCAAATCCTCAACCAGCACCACCCGTTGATATGGGCAATCTAGGAGCTTTTACGGCGCTCAAACTCAGGTGATCACGAGACCATGATGCATCAAATGCAACAGTTGCAGAATCAGGCCGCAGCTAACAACAACAATCAAGCCATGAACCATGGACACCAGTCTAGACTGTTGGACTTTATGAGGACCAGGCCCCCGACATTTTCCGGCAATGTCAATCCCATCGAAGCAGATGATTGGCTTCGAACGATAGAAAGGAAGTTGCACATATCCCAGTGTGCACCCAATGAGAAGGTCCTGTATGCCTCACACCAGCTTGAGGGGACTGCTGCAGAGTGGTGGGAGAACTATTGTGCATCCCACGAGAATCCCCAGGAGATCACCTAGGAGGAATTTACGACAACCTTCCGCCAGTACCATGTACTGGAAGGAATGATGGAACTCAAAAAGGAAAAGTTCAGATCTCTGAAACAAGGAGGCCAATCAGTGGCTGATTATTTGAACAAATTCACTCAGTTAGCCCGTTATGCGCCAGAGGATGTGGCAACGGACAGAGCAAGGCAGTCCCGGTTCATGAAGGGACTTAACTCTGGACTTCAGGTGGGACTGATCACCCACACGTTTCCAGATTTTCAGGAATTGGTTAACAAGGCGTTGATCTTAGAGGACAAGCGCAAAGAAATCGGCGAAGACCGTAAGCGTCGGATGATCAATCAAGGAGGACGTCCAAACCAATTGAGGTTGAGAGTCAATCCTCAGCAATTTGCTAGATTCAAGCCGCAAATGACCAACCAGAGGATAATTTCTGCACCGGGATCATCAAATCAGGGATTCAAAATGCCTACTCAGGGGAATAACCTGCAGAGAACCGATCAGCAAAGTTCAGTGAGGCGTTGCTTCAGTTGTAATGAACCAGGGCATTTCGCCAATCATTTTCCAAAGAGAGGAAATGTGACCCCAGTTCGCTTTAATCTGGGGCCAACGCTGACAAAGACACCAACACCAGCTACAAGTCGAGGAGGAGGCCAAATCGGAGCTGCACCTTCAACAGTTGTTAGAGGTCGAGTGAACCACATCACGACCGCTGAAGCTCATGATGAGGAGGACGTCGTACTGGGTAAGTTTTTGGTTAACTCAGTACGTGCAGTTATTTTATTTGACTCAGGAGCTTCCCATTCATTTATCTCTCGAAAGTTTGCTTTGGGGAATGGGATGAAAATGGTTAAACTAAGGTGCACATTATTGGTCAAATCACCTGGGTCTGAACTTCAATCAAATCAAGGATGTTTGGGAGTTAAGCTAGTCATTAATGATGTAGTATTCCTAGCAAACCTGATAGTGCTAGATACTCAAACCCCGGGCGTAATCCTTGGAATGGATTGGTGACCAAGCACAAAGCCATATTAGATTGTGGTCGAGAGTAGTGTCTGTGGAGAATCAAGGCGGAGAAAAGTGGAATTTCAAGCAACCACAAACCGAGATGGAAAATTTATGGTCAATGTCTAGAGATCGCCGATTGGAAGATGTATCTGTGGTAAAAGAGTTTCCATATGTTTTCTCCGAAGATTTGCCAGGGATGCCACCGGATAGAGATATCGAGTTCTTGATTGAGCTAGTGCAGAACAAAGACCTATTGCGAAGAGACCCTATAGGATGTCCACAGAAGAGTTAGTGGAAATGAAGAAGCAGATTGAAGAACTCATGGAAAAAGGATTTATCAGACCAAACTCATCGCCATAGGGAGCACCTGTATTGTTTGTTAAGAAAAAGGATGGAAGCTTTAGAATGTGTATAGACTATCGTGCACTCAATGAGGTGACGATAAAGAATAAATATCCTTTGCCCAGGATAGACGATCTTTTTGATCAGTTAAGAGGAGCGGGAGTCTTCTCTAAGATAGACCTTCGTTCCGGATACCATCAATTAAAAATTTAGACCGAGGACATACCAAAGATAGCTTTTTCGTCAAGGTATGGGCATTATGAATTCACGGTTATGTCTTTTGGATTGACCAATGCCCCAGCTTATTTCATGAATATGATGAACAAGGTATTCATGCAATATTTGGATAAGTTTGTCGTTGTGTTCATTGATGACATCCTGGTTTACTCCAAGACGGAGGAAGAGCATGCTGGACATCTAAGGATGGTTTTGGAAAAACTAAGAGAAAATCAGTTATATGCAAAATTTAGTAAATGTGACTTCTGGAAAAAGAAGGTCGAATTCTTGGGTCATGTAATGACTGCCGAAGGAGTAGCTATCGACCCGAAGAAAGTAGAGGCAGTGTTACATTGGGAACAACCAAAGTCGGTTACTCAGATCAGGAGTTTCCTTGGAATGGCAGGATATTACCGCCGATACATCGAGGGTTTCTCATCCATTGCGAGACCTCTCACGCAACTACTAAAGAAAGAGAAAAAAGTTTGTGTGGACGCCTGAGTGCGAAAAAAGTTTCCAAGAGCTGAAGAAGCGTCTAACCTCGACACCTGTCTTGGTGTTGCCGAATGCTAAGGACAACTTTGATATATACTGTGATGCCTCGTGTCAGGGACTCGGGTGTGTTCTGATGCAAAACAGCAAAGTAGTGGCTTACGCTTCAAGACAGTTAAGGCCACATGAGCAGAATTACCCGACTCACGATTTAGAGTTAGCTGCTGTAGTGCATGCCCTTAAAATATGGCGTCATTATCTCATCGGAAACCGATGTGAAATATATACTGATCATAAAAGTTTAAAGTATATATTCACTCAATCGGATCTTAACATGAGGCGAGAAGATGGTTAGAATTAATCAAGGATTACAATGTCGAATCCATTACCATCCAGAAAAGCAAATGTAGTAGCAGATGCTTTGAGTCGGAAAAGCTATAGCTTGAATTCGATGATAGCAGAAGATCAAACTGATTTGTGTAAGGAACTTGAAACTAAGGTTGGAAGTTGTACCGAATGTTATTTAGCTACCTTGGAGGTTAAGCTTTATTTAGAAGAGCAGATCGAGAAGGTCAACAAGATGATGAAAAGATAAATAGGATCAAATCCAAAATCGATGAAGATTTAGCAAAGGACTTGAATAGATGAACAAGGTGCGCTATGGATGAAGAATCGAATCTGCGTACCTCACAAGCCGAATTGAAGCAGTTGATCTTGGAAGAAGCACATGATTCCAAATATTCAATTCACCCCAGAGTGCTAAGATGTACCAGATCTTAAGGGAAGATTTTGGTGGCGAACAAGAAGAAAGAAGTAGCCGAGCATGTAGCATTATGTGACGATGTCGAGAGTTAAAGCAATGCATCGAGAGACCACCGGGTTGCTACAACCACTAAAGATACCGTAATGGAAATGGGAGGAGATCGATGGATTTCATCACCGGATTGCCAAGGACTCAAGGTGGATATGACTCTATATGGGTTATAGTGGATCGGTTAACAAAAGTTGCACATTTCATACTGCGTGAAGACAACTTACTCGGAGATAAGTTAGCGAGTTATATATATCGAGAATTGTTTGTTTACATGGTGTACCCAAGAAGATAGTATCGGACGAGAGGGACTCAATTTACCTCAAGATTTTGGGATAAGCTGCATACAGCTATGGGTACACGTCTGAATTTTAGTACGGCATATCATCCGCAGACAGATAGTCAGACTAAAAGAGTAAATCAGTTACTTGAGGATATGTTAAGAGCTTGTGCTTTGTCATATGCAACCTCATGGGACAAATGCTTGCCATATGCAGAATTTAGCTATAACAACAGTTATCAAGCCAGTTTGAAAATGTCGCCTTTTGAAGCTTCGTATGGTCGTTCATGTCGGACGCCATTAAATTGGAATGAGACAGGAGAACGTCAAGTCTTTGGACCAGACATACTCGTAGATGCAGAGGAAAAGATTGCTTTGATTAGAGAAAGATTGAAGACTGCACAATCAAGGCAAAAGAGTTACGCTGACAACCGACGCCACGAGTTGAGCTTTGAGCCTGAAGATTATGTCTATCTCAAAGTCACACCGCTCAAAGGAGTTAAGAGGTTCCACACTAAAGGAAAACTTGCCCCAAGATATGTGGGTCCATTCAAGATTTTGAGTCGTAGAGGTGAAGTTGCATATCAATTAGAATTGCCGTAATCTTTGGCAGGAGTGCATGACGTATTCCATATATCTCAGTTGAAGAAATGCCTTCGAGTACCAACAGAGCAGACACCTTTGGAAGAGATAGAATTACAAGAAGATCTAACCTACAAGGAATATCCCATCAAGATCTTAGACATAGCTGAACGGGAAACAAGAAATAAATCCATTCGTTTCTGCAGAGTTCAATGGAGCAACCATACAGAAAGCGAAGCAACTTGGGAACGTGAGGAAGATCTGAAGAAAAAGTTTCCCAACCTCTTCTCTAGTCAGCCCTCAATCTCGGGGACAAGATTACATTAAGGGGAGGTTTGTAACATCCGAAATTTGCTTTAAGCTCAGATTTACGTCATTTTTGAATTATTTAGGAATGTCTGGAATTTATTTGGAATTAATAAAAATTTAAGCTTTATTGAATTAATCATATAAAATAAAGATCAAGCATGTCGCGTGCGCATAAATTCCAAATTAAGTTTAAAATGACAATATTTGAAAAATAAGAATGTTCCTTTTAAATGTTCTCAAAAACTTGTTTATAGATTTAGTTTGTCGATTTTATAAATAATCGTACAAGTGTCTGATTAGCTAAAAGAATTCTTACAGAAAAATTATACAACGAAAAACTACGAAACTAACTTCGTTAAGTTCCAAATATTCCCTATTATTTTAGAGGATTTTTCCAAGAATTCTAGAGCCCTTTTGTTATTTTATCATAATCGTGTTTTGTCTCAATACTATTTAAATCCGAAACTGAACTGGCTAACTGGTTTTTTTTTCAAAAACGTAACGTGACCCATTGATGTCGACGTCAGTTTCCGTTGCTATACACGTGAATTAGTAATGCAAAGGAATTTGTAATGGAACTTCTTGTATGCATGAATTACATTAATAAATGTAGAGCGTTTCCTTCCTCCCGTGAACGGCCATGCATGCTAATTGGTCATTACTTCCTTGCATGTAGTAACAGCAATCCCTTAACACGGCTGTTTCCTTCGTTTCCTACACGCATGACTCAAGGTCCTGCCTTTCTTCCTTCCAGCCATCTCTTCCTCTTGCACGTATACACCAGAGAGAGATTTTCTTGTCTTTTCTCCTCTACATCCACATCTTCCGCCTCCCTTGCGGGAAGATCGCGTACCTTGTTTAAATGCGTCTCGTGCGGACTTCGCCAACGTCGGTGCATCCTTCGCCACGCCTCTTCTGCGCTTCGTCGACTGCTTATTTCTTGCCGCCGATCAGACTCGGCGTTCAACCGATCGACCGCCGCCGCAGTTGCCGACGTCGTCGCTTGGACATCTCCTGCGTCGCCGTGCGCCGTCTGCCGTTATCGTCGCCTGACCTCGGCCGGTACTTCCTTTTCTTCATCTCCCGTACGCTCTATTTCTATCATCGATTGGCCTCGTTAGTATGTATTTGTGTTTACTTGATCGGATCGGATGCATATATATGAGCGTTTAAAATGTACGCATGTATATATATATATATATATATAGGAAAATGATTCTATACTCCTAGGAGTACATACTCTCACCTCTGGTATACCGCTTAAACGATGTTATACCTCTTTATCCTTTTGAGTATACTCTAATACTAATTATAACATACTTCAAGGTGAGTTCCACAAAAAAAATCATCAAAATCCCCCCTTTTATAGCATAATTTGTGTATATATTCCTTTTAATATGAAAACGGGTATATAGCAAAAAATGAAGGGCTCCGATGATTTTTTTTCAACCATGTCGCATTGGAGTATCTTAGAATTATTATTGGAGTATACCGAAAGTGATAAAGGAGTATAACATATTTGTTTAAGTGGTATATTGAACGTGGGAGTATGTACTCCTAGGAGTACAGAAAAGGCTTCCTCTCTCTCTCTCTCTCTCTATATATATATATATATATTAGGCCAAATGCATGCTTCCATATTCATGTTAGCATGTATACATGTCCACGTATATGTTAGGCTGCATGCAAGTATATAATTATGCTAGAGGTGTATACACATATATATTAGGACGGTATGCCTAGCCGTAGTCTTCGTCATCTCATATATGAGACCAATTTCATGCCGCCGATCGGTTTTGGCCACGATCGGTTTTGGTCGGCCGTCAAGTGTGTCTTCATTTTTTTCTCATCACGCGTAGCCGTAACAAGCAAACCAAAAAAAAACATGAAGACTATGCATATACGTCATGAACAGTACCATGCATTGTATAGCTAGTTGAATTTTGTACGTGAATTGTTATCAAATTGTGGATTTTGTCTTTTTAGCTCTGATTAGTTATAAGTCCAAATTGCATGTAACAAATTTTGTAAATTAGTAAATAACAATACCTAGCCACAATAATTTTTATGAAATTTTATAAATAAATTTATACTGTTAAAATATTCGCGGAAATTCCAAACTTATAAATTTTGTAGTTCTTAAACTATACGTTCAAAAATGTCAAAATAAATTTTATAAATCTTAGAAAATGCTAAACTAATTATCTGGATCACTTTTCTTAAAGAACCGATTCTGATGAGGGGGTCATCAGAATCACTTCCCTTAAAGAACCGATTCTGATGACCCATTGGGGTGTGCCATTTTGCAAATTCTCCAAAAAAGCCTGATTAAAATAGTATGCACAATATATATCATCACATTCTCAATCTGTAACACAGGATGCATATATCACATTCACGTAACGAAGCGCTTTAATTACAACACATATATATCATAGTCGTTCACAATATACAACTCAAACATGCTTGACAATCGATTACATGGACTTCCTCGATACATATCAAATTGACATATATTATTAATATTGTTTACATATGGACTAGTAGGATGCTTGGGATCTCTAAACCTGCCATCCTCGATATAACTTCTAACCAAGACCAGCGGCATAAGTGGTCTCGTAAATTGTTGAGTGCTTTCTTTGTCTAAAATCTTTCGGGGATATTGATCTTACGGAAAGCGAAATGACTGTATTAATTTCAGTTTCAAAATTTCTATGTAAAAGGCTAAGTATATTATTATGCGTACATATACCTTAGGGAAAAGTTATGAGTTGCCGACCACGATGAGCATGTCTTGCATGACATAGAAGCCGCAATGGTCACCGCTGCCTGTTGATGGCCTTGTGAAGAGAGAATAAGAAATTCAGCCCACGAAGATTAGATGTCAAAAAATTAATCATATATATGCTAGGCACTTGTACCTTAAATAAACTTATCTTTGCGGTGTCTTGCCCTTTTTGTCGTCGTATGCCCTCTTTCATCGACATAGTCCGAGAAACCCCTGCATACATTGGAGAGCACCATTGAGTCAAAAAATAAGCGTAGTTAAATTCCTCGAGATGTGTTAGGTTACAATAATGTGCTTATTACGCAAAGGAGGCTTGATCGCGTATGACATCGGTCTCTTCTCGTAGAAGTTAAATGTGTAGACTGTGTTTTCACTCGGAACGTGGGACGAGTAGAACCCAATGGTTGCTTATTAAATAAAATGTAGTGCAAGGAAATAAGTTCACATACGGTTTTAAGTGCGTACAAGTAATTGAATCGAAAAGTACTACTTACTCCTCGTGGTGCGGCAATACAATGAAGTCCTTTTCGACTCGGATGCAATACCCCTTGATGTAGCTAGCAACGAACACGGTTGAAGCCTAGCCAAGGTCGCGAGACACAAGCTCGGGTCTACAAACCCAACCGTGTAGATCGTCACGGCTCGTTGTCTCATTATCCCGCAACTCATGTTGAATGTGAAAAACATAATGCAAAATCCTATAAAAGTCATGGCGCAAGCTATATGGTGTGATACTCACAGCGTCCATGATCTTAAAGTAGAAATATCGGCGGCTTTCATTTGGTACACACGAATAGATCCTCAAACCGACGGGAATGTTCCATCCTCGTCACGGTGAAAATGTACCATTTTATACTTCACGTTGAAGTCGACTCGGCGCTCTTCCGCCTTCACCTTATCAAGGTACCATCCATGGAGTATCACGAGTCCACCGCCTAGATGATTCGGTTAAATGCGATGCAATCGGGGCTTTCCATGCTCGTAGGCCTTATAATCATCTGAGGTGCTGTGGCTGTCTTGACTTTTTCTTCTGGGCGAAGGAGTCTCAGGAGGTCAGGCGATGGGCTTTTCAGTACCTTAAGGGCGCTATGGCCTCTGTCGGCTTTGCCCTCTTGGCGGAAGGAGTCTCGGAGGCCTCACCTGTGGCTGTCTTGACTTTTCTTCTCTCGTAGAAGGAGTCTCAGAGGTCGAGGCAAGGATTTTCAGTACCTTAAGAGGCCAGGGCTCTCTGTCGACTTGCCCTCTTGGCGGAAGGAGTCTCGGAGGCCTCTGTGGTTCTCTGGTGTCGTGTTTGTCCTTTTACGTCAGTCTGCACTCTGTGTCATCACTGCGGTTGGAGGCAGAAGTGGGAGCGGCGGGAGTAGGAGGCGCAAGCAGGGAGCGGGAGCGGGAGTAGGCGGAGGAGCGAAGCGGGATCGAGCGCGAGGAGTAGGAGGCGGAGGAGGAGGAGGCGGGAGGCGGCGGGATCGAGCGCGGGAGGAACCTCTGAAACGCATATATTTAACTTATCGCGGTAATCTTTGGAATGGTAGAGAAGGCGTGGAGGGACTTTTTACCTTGACCAAGACGACACCGCCGTGGGCCACTTGATGAGCGACATGCGTGCTTGCCCGAGAGTGGTGATATCTTCGTTGGGGAAATCGAGCACATGTGATAAGAAGTCTTCGTGGGCGTAGTCCACCGCACCCTCATGTAGCCCTTCCCCACGGGCAACCATGCACAAAGTGTCGGTCTCATTGCATGGAAATGCAACCCAGCGTGCAGACCTCAACGGAAATCCATCCTCCGTCATGATGGTGGTGGCGCCACTTCGAGCACTGCAAGAAGTGTACAACGAGAGAAAAACAATGCGAGAGTTACACTCGTAGCTTTAACTTCAGAAAAATTAATTATTACCTTCACCGGGACCGGTCTTATCATTTTTGGAACCGCACTACTAGGTCGGGGCACGAGACTTCTCTATGAGAGTCGAGGGCATCCGCTCGACTCTGGGAAATCATCGCCATCATCTCGGCCCTCGAGCGATCCTCACGTGCCATCATCTCCCTCTTATCTCCTCCTCCGTGCCATCATCTCCCCTCATCTCCTCCTTAATCTCCTCCTTCACCGCTCCCTTAGTGTGTCCTTGAGGCGCTCCTCACGTGCTGCCATGACCTTGATCTGGCACTCGCAGTCGTCATCTTGAAAGTAGGACTTCTTCGTGTGTCCCGCCCCACGGCAAGCACCCGCCTTTATGGTCGGACTTCCGATCGCAGACAGCAGGATGTCCTGTGACCCTTAGCTCGGGAAGGTCCCTGTTCTTTTCCGGGCTTACCTCTTCTGTAATAAGCGAGTCTGAATTAGATTTGAAATACAACAAGTTGGGTCAATTGGATTGTACTAAGTTAGATGTCTTACGATGGTAGAGGCGACTTGAGCGGTAGCGAGGTTTGCAACTACAAGCTGCCCGTCGAGGGTTTCTTTGTCCTCGCTAATACCCGATTCGTGCCGCTCCTCGATATGTGGGAGTAAGGCATCACCGTCCCGGAGTGAGTGTACTCCTCGGCTAGTCGCGCCCACTCGCCTTCTTCCCCTCATAGCCTTTGTCTGCAGGTGGTGCGGGTGCGTGTTATGCCTCTGGACAGCGGTGTTCCTCTCTCTCAGCTGCTCTGCCTCGGGCATACCCTTCATCCTCGTGAACTCCGTCCAAACATCAAGGGTCACAAATGGATACCTCTCGAATGGTGTATGGCCTTTCAAAGACGTTACTCATTGTGCATAAGGGTCTTGAAGTGCCTCAAGGCCACACCCATCCTCTTCAAAGCGTCTGTCTCGCTTTGGGTTCATCTTCCTCCTCTATAATCCATTTACTCTTAACCTCGTCCCACAACCGATTCTTACGCTCAGTGACTTCCTTTCTCCAATCCTTAATTGTTATGGGCACTCTCTCCTCACCAATTGGCCAAGAAATGACCAGTATCGCCCCATGTACTTAGGAGGGCCCGTCAGGCACCCAGTGGCATTGAAGTGGAGAACTGCGGCGTTCTCCTGTAGCCCCTTTGTTTGGTCCTCGGGTCTTCCTCACCTTACTCGGCCCTTGAGTAATTGGAACCATGCTCGGCCCTCGGCGAAGACCTTCTACTGTGTCTGCGACGAGCCGATGCTCTCTAGTTGCGACATTTTGAGTTTTCTTATCGATAAGGTCATATGTGTGACATGAGAGAAAGCAATTTGAAGCTACTATATGCACTTGACAATAAATCTTGTAAAGGATCAACAGATAATTCATAGTATGCAATTGTTAGAACAAAAGTCTATCTATTGACCAACTAAATAAGTTGAATGATAACTCCTAATCTCTAAATTGAACAAGATACATGTAGGTTACATAACTTAAACTCTAACCTATGCTCGGATAAAAAACAAAAGCCCATTCCATATGACAAGTGAATTTAGCACTAGCGAGATGTTTACTTATACCAATAAGTTTCAGATTTCACAACATCAACAGAGAATTTGAGCATTAATGTACTAATGCAATGGCAATAATACTTGCAAGACAATGGGAACAATAAATTTGGTTTTCAATACTTGCAAGAATAGCAACACAAGAAGGTCAAGTTAGTGTTTACATAACATGCAATATCTGTTGACCAACTAAATCGCACCAACGATAACCCTAATCCTAAATAGGTTTGGTCCTAATCCCATTCGAGGATATGTGGTTCGAGCAAGTTCCTAAGCCGTTGTACAACCGAGAAAATTTGGCTGACATCTCATTGTTCTCCGGATACACGTCTCGACAACAGTCAAGAGGGTGTGTATCCAAGAACACCAGGAAACGCTACGAAATCAACTCGGTTGTACAACATAGCTCAGAACTTGCTCGAACTACATATCCTCAACTATCAAAAAACGTGGACAATTCGAGGCGCTTGCTTATGAATATGCTATTCCAAATATTTATAAATAAGCACTTTCGAACGGGAGGCGTGGTTTCGCATAACCTAAACTCTAACATATCTTTGAGATAAAAACAAAAGTAATATGCTGAAAGTAAACACATGTCTAAACAAAAGTAATATGCTAAAAGTAAACACATGTCTAAACAAAATTAATATGCGAAAATAAGCCATTAGCAAAGCTGTGATTCAGTATATCTACATATAACAAAATGGAACTTAACAAAGACTTGTAAAATATAGGACCTCACAAACATGATGAATGACAATAAATTATCTTGAACTTATCATCCTACTTGATTTGCACAGCTTATGCACCACTTAAGATCATGAAATTAATTTGAGGGAAGGACATTGTGAAAATTGATCATATCTGTGACAAATGCCAAAAAAAAAGCTGGCATATCAATCACCAGAAATACAACTTTACTCAAATAGTAAACCATGAAGTAAATTCATTTTCTGTGACTTACATGCGTGACTTAGCTCCAACATTTTATATTTCCAACCTAATATGAGAAGTCTAAAAAAATTAACCATGTTTTTATTTGAGTTTCTAGAATCACATTAACCATGTTTTTATTTCCAACCAAACAGGATCAATTATTTGGCATACGGAATCACATGAATATACATTTGATAGTAAGCCAAGGCATAAAAGATTTTCACTGTGAACATGTACTAAAAATCATATTCGTACACACAAGTGACGAGATTTATGCATTACTGAATTCATAAACAAGTACTCTCGAACGGGAGACGTATGTTACGCATTTTGAACTCTAACGTAGATAGAAATCTCACATATACATAGAAATCTCACACATACATAGAAATCTCACATATACATAGAAACTGATCAATAAAAATAGAAATTTCAAAATTCACCAGAAATTAGAATAATTCACATGATACACCTATTAATTTTTCAGTTTTAATTTTCTTAAAGTACACTTGCTTTAACCATGGAACAGAATAGCTAGTAAAACACATTCTTAAACTTTGAAGCATGACAAAATATAAGGTCCTACACGGGATACCAAAAACAAGGGTAGGAACATGTATGCGATCATGAAAATCAAAATATCGAGACATCTAGCATAAATCAAATTAATCATTTATGTTGTTCTCAGATGTCGGGTTGCCTTGAAAGGCCGTCCTCGCCACTAGGGCAAGATATTGACAAGTTTGTGACAACCTTACCACAAATTGATAGATTCAATACTTGGCAGTTTTAGAACTTAATCAATTTGTCATTCTATAACAGTGAACTAGATATATATATATGGACATTCAGATTCAGCAGCTTAATAAAAGAATCTGACTGCAGTTAGACTACCAGCTTAATAAGAGAATCATATTCCAATGGAAAATAGCTTACTGGACAATGAAACAGACTAAGGTATGGGCAAACAATAGCACAAATTGATACTGAATATTGACAGGAGGCTATCAGACCATCAAAACCTAATGACAGTAAGCAATCTATCATATACAATACAAATTCACATGTTATAGCCAACAACAAAATGATCTAACCAAGCATTGCAGCAGGTGAAAGATAATTTTGTTGTCACAAACTGTCAACCTTAACCCAAATCCTCACAGAACAATCAACCCCCACATGCAAGGTCCCCAAGCATGATCGATTGGCCCCTTTGCAAGCCTCTGACCGGATAGATGTTCTTGCTCATACAAGGATTGAAGGAGGCTTTACTAGTAGGTGAGGAAGACGGAGGCGGATGACGAGGCACCGGCGTGAGTGAGGGTCGTCGGGGTCGTCGGGCGAGGCGAGGCACCGGCGACGGGCGGGAGGCGAGGCGAGGCACCGGGGCATGGCGGGAGGAGGGCGGGCGCGGGCGCGAGGCGAGGCACCGGCGATCAAGGAGGCGAGGCAGGGCACCGGCGACGGACGGGAAGGCGAGGCGAAACCGACGACAGGCGGGAGGCGAGGCAGGCACCGGCGACGGAATGACGGCGAGGCGAGGCACCTAGCGACGGGCGGGAGGCGGGGCGCGGCGGCGAGGCGACCTGGCGACAGGACGGGGTGGCGGCGAGGCACCGGCGTCGAGGCGGCTAGGGTTAAGCGTGGAAGCGAGGCTGTAGCAATGGCTATGGTCGCGAGATGGGCGGGGTTTTAAGAAAAGCGATAGATTGCTTTATCATTAGTATCACTCTTTTAAGAAAACCGACATCGATGTTAGTCATCGGTATCACTCTTTAAGAAAAGCGATTCGATGCTTCATCATTAGTATCACTTTTTAAGAAAACCGATCTTGATGAGTTATTATTAGTATCACTCTTTTAAGAAAACCGATCTTGATCGTTATTATTAGTATCACTCTTTTAAGAAAACCGACATCGATGCTTTATCATTAGTATCACCCTTTTAAGGATATAGTTCGATTTAGGAAAGAAATGAAATAAGACATAGTTTAGAAAATACAAACCTATAAGCAGCAGGTGTGATCACAACCTTGTCCTCCTCCGTGCAGGCGCTGGAGGGGCGTGATATGGCTCCTCCTAAACCTCGGCGGGCTCAGGTAGAACCCTCGGTCGTATCCCCACCCATTGGGTCCTCATCCTTAGCCCACATCGGCCTCCCGATCCTCATCGATCCTAGCTACAACAACAATAATAATGAATGAATAAAAGATAATTATCAAATAAATTATGAGAATATAACATTCTAGTTTACTTGCGTCGACATCGGCCTCTGATACTCCTCAATCCCAGCTACAACAACAATAATGAATGAATAAAGAAGATAAGAATCAACTAAATTAAGAGAATATTTACTGCATCAACATCGTGGCGGCGACCACTTCTTCCTCCGTCGTCTCACCTGCGAAATAATACAAGGCAGTTATATTTATGTCATATTTATGTTTAGACATGAAGTACACATCAAAAGCTTAGTTACCTCTCCACTCTGCAAAGAACACTCACGACTACTGCAACTCGGGCTCCTTTGGACTCAACAAAACACGCCGTCTACTTGCGCTTGAGCGCTACCACAACTCAAGGCCTCCTGCGTGAACTCTGGGACTTCCTCCTACCAGCGAGAATCCCGCCGGCTTCTTGATCGTCGAGGCATCTGTTGAAAGAAAAATATCAAGTTAGTACAACAACAATAATAATGCCGAATGAACAAGATAATAAACACACAAAATTACTTGTCAAAATTCATCAATGTCGCGATGATGTAGTCTCCTTCTTTCTAAGGGCGACTTGTTACTTTTTCTTGATTGGTTGTCTTTTCGTTTCTCGAGAATCGTTATATCTCCACGGTCTCAGAGCTAAAGAATCGAGACACGGATCAGTCTCTATATCAAAGTGCTTGGCAATTCTTCATCTTGCAAAACCTCAACAACCTCCATGGCCTCGGTGGCTATCAAGATAACCGGCATCACCGGAGGAGTATGTAACCGTTCTCGAGGATTACTTTGTACACAACCCACAAGCACGGTCTTGTGCATGGATATGGCATATAATACACTGCTCAACTTGGTGAGCAAGGATAAAATGTCATAGCCATGTATTTATTCGTTGTGTTTGACTTCTACCATCCCATCTTGGGTTTGATGAGTCCCATGTTTGCTATCAAACCAAACACAATCGAAAAAGACTACTTTGAGCTCCTTATTCCACGCAAACTTGAACTCGAGGATGTTTTGAATGATTCCATAGAAATTTGTTTGATCCCTTGTGCATCGATTGCCCTAGTTACAACTCGGTATTTGTTGTGGCGCAAGGGCGACCGACTTCAAATTTGGTTGGAACGAAACCCGTTCACGTCGTATCGCCCATAGCTTTTAATGCGTTACATGGCCATAGGATAGTAAGCAAGTCCTCATGGGCGTTCCCTATTTCTGCCAACAAAAAATATGATTGAGTTGTATAAGATTTATAATATATTGAAGCGTAACATTACGAGAATATTATAGGATGTGAAGGTGTTACATGATCTCGGAACCAAATGATGAAATTAGGGCCCCATTTATTCCATCCTAGCATCGTATTAAGTTGCTTGGCGGTTGGTTGTGAATAGGCGTCGATTACGCTTATCGAATTCACTTTGTAAATGAAAGCGTAAATGGATACATAAATGAATGATGTCTTGGCATAAGCGATTGACATGTACAAAATGGCAACTACGTGAAATATTGTTCCATCTCTTCCATATTGGAGTACATATAACGCGGACTTCTTTTCTTCGAAGTGTAATAGTGCGATTGCAACTACCAGCGGTAGTACCTCTCCATTGGAAAATCGTAGGTCACTACAAGGTGTCTCTTCATCTACATGGTACCGCATCGTTAGGAGCATTGACTTTGTGTTCCTCTGCAAAATACACTCGAAGTATGATATCTCTTTTAGAAAATGTACGCAATACACCCTTCAACTCTTGCCTTATTGCCAACCATAGCTCGAAGTTTCTTTAGAGCTCTTTCAATGTGATACATCCACCTATCTGAGCAGGGCCACCTACCTTAGCCGTAAGGTAGATGAACAAGTAGATGTTGCATTGGATTGAAGAAACCGAAATATTTTTCCATCTTGCATACAAACGGTATCTCTTTCTCCAACCTCTCCATCATGTCTTTCGATATTTCTTTAGCACATAATTGTCTATAGAAATAACTTAGCTCACTAGCACCTTCCACATTATCATTAAGATACCCACGAAACATTAGGGCAGAGTCTTTCCATGATTATGTGGTAATCGTAACTCTTCAACCCATTTAGCTTCCCGTATTCACATTCACATTTCGTCTCAATCATGCGTAACCATCGCCGGAAATTTCAATTTCCTCATCCCTCAACACTTCTTTCTTTTCTTTAGGTTTAAGGCAAAATGGAGCGTGGCTTACCCCTGCTTCGGTGAGCTCAAGTGTTGGCGATTCTGAGATCTGCTAAGTCTCTTGAGCCTTTAGGTTGTCTTTTGTCTTGTCCGTCATATCCATGACCGTGCTTATAATGCTTTCACCAGCGTTCGTTCACGATGCATAGCGTCAATGTTGTGCATCGAAATCAAGGCCCGCTATAGGAGCTCCCATAATCCACAAATGTGAGTCGGTTGTGCTCCTCTCCAAACCCTTCAAACCCATCTTCTTTCTCCCCAATTTACTCGGCATATCGGCAATTTACGGCCCGATTAGGCGTTTGGCGGACCCTTCGACAAGCTGTGTCCCTACGGAAGGCATTCCTCTGGAACCTAAAGGCATGTCTCGAGGCGATGGCAATCGAAATATGAATCTTTCCACCATTTACAAAGCGAAAACAATCGATTATGCGAACCTGGATCGGACATGTCAACTTTCCATAGCGGCTCGGCCAGCCAAATACCATAGCCATGAAATCATGGGCCAGACCACAAATATGCAACACGAAGGTTGAATTTACATTTCTTATAGCAGTCATCCGCCTCTACCCACATCCATATTTTTTCAGCTCTTCGATCAAGGGTTTGAGCATCACATTGAGGCGCTTTCCGGGATGTTCGGGGCTAGGTATGATGAGGCACGAACATAAACTCATATTTCATGCAAAGGGAAGGTGGAAGGTTGTATGGAATAGCAAAGCGCGGCCACGAGTATGATCACGGTGGTTGTGTTCAAAGGCGTGAAACCATCGATTAGCCAACCCAATCACGAACATTTCTCGCATCCCTCGCGTCCTCGTCAAAACTATCTAGAGCCTTCCATACCTCACTATCGGCGGGTGCACCATTACTCCGTCGTTCTCACTTTACCTTCTTTGTGCCACCTCATGTGCACGGCACCGTTTTGAGATAAACAACCGCTTGACCTAGGTGTGAGAGGCATGTACGAAGTTGCTTGTGTGCAACATCGGTAGTTACCTTTTCACCTTCTTCGTTCACCACCTCGACAAATCTTGGTTTTTACACACTAAGCAATGCTTCTCTTTCTCATGCTCCTTCGAGAAAAGCATGCAGTTATCCTTACACATCAATCTTCTCATACTTCATCTGAGAGACGGACAACAACTTCTTAGGCTGGTACATGTCTCTAGGCATCTTATGATTACGCGGCGGTATATCGAATCAATTCCACGAGATCATTGTAACAATTATTGGAAAAAAATACTTGGACTTAATGGCCATGACGCGTCACAAAAAACAAGTGGGTCACTTCGTGTGTTAGTGCAAGCTCTTGAAGCTTTAAGTAGCTCAAGAACTCCCGAACCTCACGTGTTGGCGGATCCTCAGTCTCGTTAATCTCTGGGCATAAAGCTTCTAGCATCTCATCCATCCTATCATAGCCCGCCCTATCATCTTCCTCTTCAGCACCCAGGTCCTTGAGCGTGACTCACCATGATGTACCCACAACTCAAAGCTTGGCATGAAACCGGGCAAACCACAGTGCGAGACATCGATTTCTTGTCTGGGGGTGGAAATGCGGCACTGCTGCATGGGCACTTCACCTTAGCAGTACTAGACATAAGAAGGCACGATTAAACCAGCGGTAGCCTTGACCGTCCACTCGATCGATGAGCCCCACTCAACCTTCATACATCCATCGGCGGTGCGTCACCCATACTTGAGGCTATATAGGTTAAATCAATAGTTATAAGGTTCATTTTGTTTCTATATATCACGACCCTACATCTATGGGAAAGGATATGTCCTAAACCCACCAAAGTGGTGACAAAAGCGGATTTATAATGAGCACGTAAGTCAGAATGAAATTCGGCGGCATAACCCGGCTTCTCCACACCTGCGGGATATAGTGCGGGGGAGAACAACGGGGTTATGATGCGAAATTTCCTCGATATTTCGTCATAAATACGCCTTTGTCATCCACTCATTTAATCCAAAAGGGACAATTCAGGCCGGCATCTCACATGTCACACATGTGAGAACATGCGATCGGCAGGGTGGCCTTAGGGTTTAAGTGACACTATGTGATTTCAAATCAAAAATAAAGAAGCATAAAGAAGTTTGCTATGGATAAAGCCAAAAAGAAAGAAGATGAACAAATATGAAACAAGCGAGCTGACAGAGACAGATTGGCATGGGTAAATCGGCTAGCGATGGATCGAGCAGAACATAAAAGGCACACTAGTAGTATTTGCATGCATGTATACATGACTAATATGAAGAACATGACCTCCTAAATGTCCTGCATAATTCAAACTTCTGAAGCAGTGAAAAATAACATGGTTTTGAGCGAGAACATTCTATTCTTTGGTAGCATATATTGGTAGTCTGCACTCCTAGGCATACATAATCAAGTCGTGAGAATGATGCTAACAAGCGACCAAGGTATGCACATGCATATGAATGTAGGAGCTGTCAACATTTGACGGAAAACATATTATTCTCAAAAACAACGAAGAAAAAACATAAAAAGGAAGATAATTTATGTGGTCACTCTAATCAGTTTGAAAATTAGTTGGCTGATTTGGCGTATTTTTACATTCGAGACCTTGATTGAGGCATAACAGATACCATCCACTAAAGGCCATTGAATCTCCGCTAAGAACTATAGTATCAAGCGAGCATCTTAATCACACATTCATGTGAAAAGCCAAGAAAATTAAACCCCACAGTAGAGGACCGGCGCCATACAAAACCCTAGTATCCATCTCCAAACCAACCCTATTTTTTCTCTCTCAATCAATTCCAATGTAGGAACTACACCATATAGTAATGATCACAACAAAATAGTGGGAACAATTAACAATTGCCATAAACTAAGCATCGATGGAAACTCCTATATTTCCCTACCCGCCATCGCTCTGCTCTCCTTGTGACTCTCACCCTCGTTGACAAATCCAGCAAAGAACGAATCAAACCGGGATAGCGGACAACTTCATTTCGAGCATTGGCATCTGAGCATTGGCAAATTATCGGGCGGTCGGAGCAGCGGCGAAGCGGCAGCGGGTCAGCGAAGCGCGTGGTCGGCGGCGGTGGAAATGCGGTTGAAGCGGCGAGTGTCGGCGCCGGCGAAGCGGCCGAGCGCGTGAAGCGAGCGCAGCGTGGCGAAGCGGGCAAACGCCAGCGTGGGGCGGCGGAAGCGTGGCGTGGCGGGGCAAGCGCGCAGCGTGGAAGCGGCGGGCGCCGGCGTGTAGGCGAAGCGCCAGGCGTGGCGGCGAAGGCGGCGTCGGCGAAGGCGGCGTCGGAAGCGAGGCGCCAAGGGCTGCGTCGGCGGCGAAGCGCCAAGCGGCAGGCGAAAAAATTTTCGCGTGGCGTGATTAAATAGAGGCGGCAGACGAACAGCGTTATCGCATGTGCGTCGGCGGCGCTTTGGGCCGACGTTAATTAACTAATGCGTCGGCGAAGAATAAGCCCGGCAGTAAACGGCGTTAATTAATATGACCGGCGTTAATTTTCCGTTTTCTGTGTGTTATATGACCGACAATAGCCGCCGGTGAGGCTTTAGAGAAGGATAAGTTTGTTACAATATTTCCAACTAATCAGAAATCTATTTGCAGCTATAAGGTAACAAACTAATCACGGATATCAGGTTTACAAATATACGCCAAATACATATCCTATTCATATCATATTCCTAACACTCTGCTCTGTTCTGTGCAAGCCCGTTTCACGGGAGCATCCGTCCGATGGCCATTGCGGCCAGCTCCCGGACACCTTCACCGTCCAGTGAAAACTTACGCAGCAACCTCTCTCCCAGAATCACAGACGATCGAAACCGAACGAAAGCACCAGACCAGGCGAGATGCGAAACCGAGTGGATTCTGGATTGTGCAACCGCATATTAGGCTCGATCGACGCACATACTAGCGCGCTAGTGCAGGCAGCGTCTAGCCGCACACATGCTGGGTAGTAGTGTGTGTGCAGCGAGCAGCGAGCTAGCTCAGCTAGGTGGTATATCTCCTACGTAGGAGTAGTATACTAGTAAGCTGCTGCTGGCTGGAGCATCCTGCAATCCGGACCCTTTGATTCATTCGTTCCAATTAATCTGGGCAGCGCCCCCGATTGGAACACGCACGTGCAGCCATGAGGACGTAGCAAACCAGCGCTAGCTGGGTCGCAAGCAAAGGCAAAAATAAGAGCAGCAGAGCAAAAGAAAGTGGCGCAGACTTGCGGGGGCAGCACACGCATCTCGAGAAGCAAGCCCAAGCAGAAAGCAGCGCTACCAGAAGATGCAGCAGCGGCAGCAGGGAGATCGTCTCGAGGAGGAAGGAGATTGATGATGATGATGCGCTGCACAGGCACTGTGCATACTGGCGAAGCAATGAAAACGCTACGAGCAGAGCAGGAAAAGAGTACGCGTACGTTGGAGCGAGCAACACGCATAAGATCGATTACGATCCTATGATGATCTATCCGCGCTCTACTGTTCCCTATCACACACACTCTGCCTGCAGCTGCGTCTGACACTGTCAATCCCACACATGCCACAGAGCTGCAGATGGGACGTGGCATTATCTACTCGATCCTTGGTTTCTTTCCCTCGCTCTCCCCTCCTTAGTTGTCATGGAGGATCGGATCTCTCTCAGCGTAAAGAGGCATGCACGGTCACTGTTCACCACATGCGCAAATCCAGGCCGTCCAATCCTACGACAGCGCACTAAGCTTGGCTCGGCCGCTACCATTTGTTGTTTTCTGCCATAATGCATGAACCAGCTGGGTGACTCTTTCTATGTACAATCTAGCTAGTACATATAATGCACGAACGAATACACGCAGCGCAGGAGCCTTTAATTCCAAAAGCTACTGCTCCGTATTTTCCGGCGTCCAGTCCATAGCTCACTCGTACGGTTGCTTGCGCAAACACACAGCTAGTACAGTACAGCACAGTACAGTACAATACAATACATACTTGATGCATCATGATCCTGACGAGCTAGCTAGTCCACTGACCGATGATAGAACGCTCGTGGTTTCTTATTAGCTTTTTTAATACTATAATAACGAACGCTGCTTCTTTCTTAATTACCAAAAGTTGGTACGTAACCTGCAGTTTCAATCATATAGGGATCAGCGAAAACTGGACTGTCGCGAGCGGAGATGACCATCTGCGTGATGTGGCGCTTAACTGCTGGCAGCGTAAAGAGGCAGCTCCGTCAGTAGGGATCAAATCGTCGAGCGCGCCGTCCAAAATCGAAGAAATCCAGTCCAATGCCTTAATTTTCAGAGGAGAGAGAGGCGAAGACTCCTGGGGTAGAAACCAAAGGAAAGCAAGAAGGGGCACAGGCACAGCACGAAGCAAGGCCTGGTCGTGTAGTGCTAGTGCGCACGCTAGCTAGCTTCTGCCTGCAAGCAAAGCTCTTGCAGAGAGCCCTCGGTAAAACGCCCGCGTCAGTCGCTCTCCGGCCGGCCACTTTTACTATTTTTTACAGCATTTCACAGGTTCATCTCGTCTGCGAGTGCTTTGCTTCTTTGCTTTCCTGCATCCACTGGCCCGGGCAAACTGGACTGGAGTGCACAGGCAGCGATACGCAAATCACAGATGAAGCCGCCGTAGTATCTTTCCCTTTAGCAACCTCTGCTGTGCTGGCTGACTCTGCCTGCCACTGCGCCGGTAATCCCGGAGGCCACGTGACGTCACTCACCTCCTTCACTCTTCCTTCCCACCCTGCCTGGCCGTTGGGAGGAGCCTGGTTTTTGCCGTTTGGGGTCTTGCTCGTCGCCCCCTCCCTGCAATTTCACGGGGTGCGTCTTCCCTGACCGGCGTGCATCTAAATTCTGTTAGGGGCGGTAAGGGTGGCAATTATCCGTGGGTTGGATCTGCAGGTTTTGCACCGATCGGGTCGGTTCGATTTTAATTTACTGCGGGTTTTTGGCGGGTATCGAAATGGGTTGGTTTTAATTTTCACCGCGGTACCTCGGGTACCGAAAATATACCCATAATTGCGTCGAGTTCAATACGGCCCGGGTTTGGGGTCGAGTTCGGTACCCGTCGGGTTTGAGATTTATTGAGAGATATGTAGCACCCAAGTTATCACACCAAAGTCAGGAGCTTGATCTTGTGGAACTCCAAGTTCCTTCAAGAATGATTGTATCCACATTACTTCGCCGTAGCATTGGCCATTGCTTTGTATTCAGCTTCGTGCTTGATCAAGATACCGCTGCTTGTTTTCCGCGCCTAGGAGATCAAGTTAGTTCCAAAGAATATTGCAAAACCTCCAGCTTGACTTTCTCGCATCAACGATCCTCGCCTAATCTGCATCGAAAATGCACTCACCACAGAGTAATCGCTTTTTGAAAGTCAAACCAAGGCTTATAGTCCTCTAATGTACCTCAAAATTCTCTTTGCAAATTGTCCAAAGGAACAGTGGTTGGTGTATGAAGATATCGACATACTTTGTTTATCGCAAAAGCTATGTCCGGTCTTGTGATTGTTAAGTAATCAAGTGCACCTACAATGCTCCTCAGATCTAGTGCAATCATCAAGCACTAAGAGATTCACCATCATAAGCAGATAATTTCTCCGGTTGACAGAGGAGTAGATAGAGGCTTGCAATTAATCATGCCAACACGTCTCAATAGATCGTGAGCATATTTTTCTTGAGACAGAACCATTCCATCTTGAATTTTCTTTACTTCTATGCCAAGAAAGTAATGCAAGTCTCCAAGATCTTTTAGAGCAAAGCTACTACTCAAATTCTTTAGCAAGACCAGATCGCTTCAAAGGAGGAGCTAGTCATTATAATGTCATCTACATAAATTAGCATGAACATAGTGATGCACTCGCTTATGATAGATGAAAAGAGATGTGTCTGATTTTGATGCTTTGAATCCTAATCGTTTCAGCTTTTGAGCTTAACCGAGAATACCAAGCTCTAGGCGCTTGTTTTAAACCATAAATTGCTTTGTCTAACTTACATATGTAACTGGAGCTTGCTTATCTTCATACCTGTGGTTGCTTCATGTAGACATCCTCTTCCGTAACACCATGCAAGAACGATTCAGACATCTAATTGCCTCAAGCTCCAAATTTCGTGAAACCGCAATTGCTAAAACAAGTCGAATAGTTGCAACCTTGACAACTGGATCGAAAGTATCTTCATAATCTAATCCATACCTTTGCTTGAAACCCTTTGCTACTAATCTTGCTTTATATCTATCTATTGAACCGCAAATTTTTCTTTTAACTTTATAGACCCATTTACAAATAATTATATTTTTACTTTTTTGTGGAGGAACCAAATGCCATGTTTTGTTCCTTACCAATGCTTGATACTCTACTTCCATTGCATTTCGCCATTTGGTATCTCAGAAGAGCTTCTTGTAGATTTTCCGCTTCTCTCAGAGAGCTAAAAATCCATACTTCACAAGACCATCATCATGACAAGTGGTTTCACAATGCCACTCAGAGCCTTGTCTTGGGCCTCTGCTGACATGAGTTGGTGGAGACATATGTCGAGTCACCGAGCACTTGCTGCAGATCCCGGAGCAAGCCGAAATGGTCACACCTTCAGCGCTAATTCCCAAGCACTCTGAGAGCTTCGCTTGAGCCGATGAAGTCGGGCCGTGGAGATGCCAGTTGTGTTGCATGGGAATAGAATTCAGCAGATCGCCTTCATTCCCGTAACTTTGGTCTTCGTGAACCTCTCGAGCATCTTCATGAGCCTCTAGTGCATCTCCATGATATCGGCGCAAGGTTGCCTAGACATTTTCTCCTTATTTGCATCTCGCATGTAACCACCACAACTCAAGCCAGGATTAATATTATTAGTCATATGATCAGTGCCTAGTTCTCCCCCATTGTCAAGGCCAAGTTGGTGATGCAAATGAGAATGAATGAGGAGAATTTCTTGCCGAAGACGAGAACCAGCATTTGAATGGAGTGTGGCAAAAGGAAAAACATGTTCATCAAAGACAACATCCCGGGATATATAAATGCGACCTGATGATGGCTCTAAGCATTTGAAACCTTTGTGGAGAGGACTATACTCGAGAAAAACACATTGTATTGACCGAAAAGCTAGTTTGTGAGAATTATAGGGTCTCAGATTTGGCCAACATACACAACCAAAGATACGAAGAGATGAATAGTCTGGTTTTGTGCCAAGAAGACGCTCAACAGGAGTATGCATATCAATAGTTTTAGAAGGAAGAATATTAATAAGATATGTTGTCATTAGGAATGCTTCATCCTGCATTTCAAAGGCATAGACGATTGGCCAAAAGGGCTAGCCCAACTTCAACAACATGTCGATGTTTTCGCTCGCAACACCGCTTTGTTGATGAGCATGAGGACAAGAGACACGATGAGAGATGCCAATCTTTTGAAAAAACGAATTGAGCTTCTCATACTCACCACCCCAACTCGCTTTGCATGGTGAGTATTTTCTTGTTGAATTTTCGCTCAACAAAGTTCGAAATTATGGAAGACTTGGAAAACATCGGATTTTTTCTTAATTAAGTAAAGCCAAGTGTACTTGCTGTAATCATCAATAAACTCGACATAATACTTGTGTCTACTAACCTAATCAAAAGGTGACCCCACACATCGTGAGTGAACAAGTTCAAGAGAAAAGGTAGACACATTATCAGATCTTGAGTAAGGAAGTTGATGGCTCTTGGCCTTTTGACAAGCATCACAAATGGATTCAGACATAGACCTTTTAACAAAAGGCAGTTTATTGTCCTTGAGGACTTGATCAACTATTGAAAAAGATGGATGACCTAAATGGCGGTGCCACCATTCTGTGGAAGGCTTAATGACACCAAAGACTTGTTTATTTGAGCTGAACGACTTTATGGGGTAAAGACCTCCTTCGCATGCGCCTCTAAAAATTGTTTCCTTCGTTGCCTAATCCTTGATCAAGAAAAAATTTGGATGGAATTCAAGAAAGGCATTGTTATCAGTGGCCAAACGATGAATGAAAACAAGATTCTTATGAGCACTAGGAACATGTAAAACATTATTAAGATGAAGATCATGAGATGGGGTATGAACTATAGCATGACCAATATGACTAATTTTCATACCGACCCATTTGTCGCATGTACTTGATCATGTCCATGATACTTGTCCTGCATAAATAACTTGTCAAGTTCTCCCGTGACATGGTCAAGAGCTCCAAGATATCAGGTACCAATTTGTGTCAATGCCATACGACGTGATCGCAGATCCTGCAATTCTTTCTTCCTACCGGTAATTTCATCAAATCTATTCCAAAGACTCTAATGTAGTGTGATTTGGTTTGTCACAGATTTGACATTTTTGCTTCAGCTTCATTGTCTTGTTGTTGCACTAGAGATCTAAAGCCTCGCCATTTGCACGCCCTCCACGATAATTACTATGGCCACCGCGATTGGTGTGCGACCACGGCGCGACCACGCGAGGCAACATTCACGGAGGATCGAAATTGTCGCTTTGTCCCATGCAAGATTTCTGCCGAGACTCAAAACTCGTGGCCTACGATACAATTCATTAAACGACATCAATCTTTAGCCATAATAGAAGATACCAGGTGGTGTAATCGAGTCCAAATTGCTCACAATGTATGACACCATATCCTCATCATCGAGAATTTTTCTGCGGCGAGAAGTTCATCTCCATAAGCCTTCATCTTGGAGAAGTATTGCGCCATCGCCACGGTGCCCTTCTTCGTGGTTGCCGAGCAACCAAGATTGGTCACCTTCGCTTTGACCGAGATGCTAACAAAGATCCGCAGAGCGCCTCCAGACTTCAGCAGATGTCTCCTTGGTAGCGACATGTCCAAGAAATTTACGTTAGAGAGTTCAAAGAATATCCAAGAACTTGTTGATCTTGCGCCACCCATGTTACATAGGCAAAGATTGGGTACAAGGGACACCGCCTTGTCGGCATTGGTGCTAATGACGACCTTTGGTGGTGGCGCAACTCCTTCGTCGAGATACTGCATCAGTTGCGCCCCACGGATGGCTGGGAGCACCTGAGCTTTCCACAGGAGATAGTTATCTCTTGTGAGTTTCTCCGAGATGGGAGGACCAAGCGGCATCGTGGAGGAAGCAGAAGAACTCGCCATGAACCGAAGATGAATAGATGTATGTGGAAGAGGAAGGCTCTGATACCATGAGAAAGTTTTAGGAAGCGTTAAACATTTTTCTCAGGCCACATCTCTGTTTACACTACAGTAATCCCGCAAATTAACATCGGCCAAAAGCCGACGCATTAGTTATTTGCCGACGCTAATTGTAATTAACGCCGCAAAACACTAATTAACGCCGGATTTGGCCCACGATAGTTAATCGACGTTAATTAGCTTAATTAACGCCGGCAATGACGTTAATTAATTAACGCCGTCGGCCGCACGCCGACGCAATTAATGCCGTGACTACGCCAATTAACGCTCGCCATCGTTTAACCGACGCATTACTAATTAACGTCGGCTTAGAACCGCCGACGTTAATTAGCGTGTTTTGTCGAAATTTGCGGACGAAAGCAGGTGTTAAAGTTAATTAACGCCGGTGACCTCGCCGACGTTATTAGAAATTAACGCCACCGATCCTCGCCGACGCGTTAGTTAATTAACGTCACCGACCCTAGCCGACGTTAATTGGTAATTTCAGGGCAACTTTACCCCTATTTTCATGTTTCGCCACACAATTCAATACATAATATAATCAACATTGACAAAGAATTCACACATCAACACATATAATTCACAAATATAAACAATCCAAAGACAGTAACATGCATATAATCAAGTTATCGATCCATCATAATATCCAAATTGTCATAACATACAAAAAGGCCAAAGTGACACAACTACAAACGATCCAAAAGTTCGCTTGGAATCATACACATCCAAAGTGACAACTATGAAACACCTACAATCGCCGCCGCCATCCGTAGATTGAGTTCGCCGCTTGATCCTAAGCAAAGAGCGCTGCTGACAAAGTCGGGCTTGCACCGTCGGTTCCCTACACAAGAAAATGCAAGATTAGACAATAATATAAGAATGAATGTACCATAAGGAGACAAGTAAGAAACGAATCACGGATTCGCAGTGCCGCAAGTGTTGCAAAGTGAGTATCAGAAGACGAGGACCCATGTGCCGTTGGTCCCTACATAAGGCAACAATTATAGCTAGATTGATCAAATTTTTACTAGATTTACAAGTTTTGACAAAGTGAAGCTAGAATAGACTAGTTTTGACTAAGTGAAGCTAGAATAGGCTAGTTTACCAAACTGGTTATCCAGTCTTGAACAGATAGCATGCACAAAGGATGTTTCCATAAACATAACAAAGAAAAAAACCAATTTCATAACTGTACTATCTGCCGGAAAACATCTCATGAGTTGTATTTTGTATATACTGATCGATGGAATATTTCGTTTGGTGCTATGTATGTGTGAATACCTGAGCTGCATGAGGTGCCGGAGGATACATCCCCCATTGTGGCGTGGTGCGGCTGAACGAGTGGAAAACAATGTTTTGCCCCATCGCTCGAACATTGCCTACAAATACAATGTATAAGTATTTTGAATTAATATATTCTCTAAATGCAATAGATTGAAGACTCGGACTTACTTGAATCGCCGCTTGCTGTGCCTGGTATGAAGCGTAGTACTCTTGCTGCGCCCTTGCATAATCATCACGTTGGCGTAGCTCCTCACGCAGCCTAGTAACCTCCACCTCCTGCTCGAGGAGCGACGGCTACCAACCCCGAGGTCTGGGACGAAGAAGATCCTCTCACCAAGACCACCGCCGAGTCGATCACTCCAAAGGAACATGGAGTACCTTCAAAATGCGTGACCACAAAGGCTTGAGCACTTGAAATTATGACTTCATGAAATTTTAGAAGGTATGACATCTCACCGTCCATGGGCCTTGCCGCCTCCACTAGCATGCATAGCTACGCCGTGCTGTTCCTTCCTCCAATCATAGTCTTCACCATGGCGCTTGACCATTTCCTCGCCATATTTCTCCTACATAACCAAATCGACACTTAAAATGGGAACTGCAAATCAAACAACTTAATTTGAATTGGATCAAAATTGTGACTACTAACCACCGATCAATAGTCATTCTGACCAAGACAAATGTCAGGGTGTGTCGGGTCTCGACCTTTATGACCTTCCACGACACTTCAATATCACTCGGCGTAACACCGGTCCGAGCCTCCTGAGACATAAGTTAGGTGCATACATATACTTGGTAACATGTATTTTGCAAAAGATTGCTACTACCGACTTACCATGCGCTTAGCTTTACGATATGTCCATCGGCGCCATACGTGTGCTTTGATTCTTTGCCTCGGCGAGCCTCGGCTCTTTTTGACTTGGCGATGAACTCGTGAAGCCCAACGCCAAAAGAGCCCGGTAAGCTTCTCGACGGTCCCCAACCATGGAATCATGACCTGCACAAAGATATTAATACATTAAAACAACATTACCAGAAACGTTAAACTCAAATAGCTCCAATATTTGTTGTTTTACCCGCCTGCATTTTCCTGGCCAAGTAAGTTTCGAGTCCCGTTAATCCGCTGTCTTTAACTTGCCTCAAGTAAAGATTTGTTGCTTGAATCCGAGCATTAGACAATGCATCTTTGGTCACCGATGTGCATTTACATGGAAAACTCTACGAGCATGCTCCATGTTTGCACCGTCACCAAACGGTAACGCTTCGCAATTGTTCATCACAAAGAATAGTTAGAATAGTAAAGAATCGACAGCTGAACCAATACCAACCGCACAGAGAATCTTACCCAAAAGTCACTCCAAACCGCCTCGAGCATTCAAGTGCTCGGCATTAGGAGCAAGTAGGTAATGATCCCAACTAGTAGCAACAAATTGCTCGCCATTGGTCATTGTGACCAACCCGGTAGTAAACGGCAGAGGTTACCTAGCACGAGTTAACCCGCCTATGGTGCCCTCTGCCGTCAAACCCCGAAGTCATCCCATGAACTGCAAGACATATAAATGATATAGTTCCAGCCGAAAGAAATGAAATAAGACATAGTTTAGAAAATACAAACCTATCGCCAACAGTGTGTGATCACAACCTTGTCCTCCTCCCGTCTCGGGCGCCGGAGGGGGGCGACAAGATGGCTCCTCCTAAACCTCAAAGGGCTCCGAGAACCCTCGGTCAGATCCCCACCCATTGGGTCCTCATCCCTTGGCCCACATCGCCTCCCCGATCCTCATCGATCCTAGCTACAACAACAATAATAATGAATGAATAAAGAAGATAATTATCAAATAAATTATGAGAATATAACATTCTAGTTTACTTGCGTCAAGATCACCTCCGATACTCCTCAATCCCAGCTACAACAACAATAATAATGAATGAATAAAGAAGATAAGAATCAACTAAATTAAGAGAATATTTACTGCAAGATCAACATCCGTGGCAGCAGACCACTTCTTCCTCCGCTGCCTCACCCTCGCTAAATAATACAAGACAGTTATATTTATGTCATATTTATGTTTAGACATGAAGTACACATCAAAAGCTTAGTTACCTCTCCACTCTGCAAAGGAACACTACGACTGCAACTCGCTCTCATCGACTCAACAAAGCACGCCGCCTACTTGCGCTTGAAGCGCTACTCAAACAAGGCTCCTCGTCACAGTGAACCATCGACTTCCTCCTACCATCGAGGAATCCTTCGCCACCGCTTGATCGACGAGGCATCCTGTTGAAAGAAAAATATCAAGTTAGTACAACAACAATAATAATGCACTAATGAACAAGATAATAAACACACAAAATTACTTGTCAAAATTCATCAATGTCGCGATGATGTAGTCTCCTTCTTTCTAAGGGACGACTTGTTACTTTTTTCTTGATTGGTTGTCTTTTCCGCTTCTCAGAATCGTTATATCTCCACGGTCTCCGACTAAAGAATCGAGACCTGGATCGCCTCTATATCAAAAGTGCTTGGCAATTCTTCATCTTGCAAAACCTCAACAACCTCCATATTCTCCACCGCTATCAAGATAACCAAAGATCACCAGAGTATGTAACCGCTTCTCGGGATTTACTTTGTACACAACCCACCAAGCACTCGGTCTTGTGCATGGATATGGCATATAATACACCGCTCAACTTGGTGAGCAAGGATAAAATTGTCATAGCCATGTAGTCGCTTCGTTGTGTTTGACTTCTACCATCCCATACCGGTTTTGATGAGTCCCATGTTTGCTATCAAACCAAACACAATCGAAAAAGACTACTTTGAGCTCCTTATTCCTCGCAAACCTGAACTCGAGGATGTTTTGAATGATTCCATAGAAATTTGTTTCGATCCCTTGTGCATCGATTGCCCTAGTTACAACTCCAAGATTTGTTGTGGCCGCAAGGACGCACCGACTTCAAATTTGGTTGAACGGAACCGAAACCCGCTTCACGTCGACGCCCATAGCTTTTAATAGTTACATGGCCATAGGATAGTCAAGCAAGTCCTCATGGACGCTCCCATATTTCACACTAATCGCCAACAAAATATGATTCAAATTGTATAAGATTTATAATATATTGAAACGTAACATTACGTAATATTATAGGATGTGAAGGTGTTACATGATCTCTAACCAAATGATGAAATTAGGGCCCCATTTATTCCATCCTAACGCATCGTATTAAGTTGCTTGGCGCTTGGTTGACTGAATAGACGCCCGCTCGCTTATCGAATTCACGTAAATGAAAACGTAAATGGATACATAAATGAATGATGTCTTCGGCAAAGATAGCTTGATTGACATGTACAAAGTAAACGCTACGTGAAATATTGTTCCATCTCTTCCATATTGGAGTACATGTACAAAGAAAGCGCACTTCTTTTCTTCTCAAGTGTAATAGTAAGCGAAGTAACTACCAACGGTAGTACCTCTCCATTGGAAAATCAGAGGTCACTACAAGGTGTCTCTTCATCTACATGGTACCGCATCGTGGGAGCATTGACTTTGTGTTCCTCTGCAAAGTATACACTCGAGAAGTATGATATCTCTTTTAGAGAAAATGCTTCGCAATACACCCTTCAACTCTTGCCTTATTGCCAACCATAGCTCAAGTTTCTTTAGAGCTCTTTCAATGTGATACATCCACCTATATCGAATAGGCCACCTACCTTAGCTTCAGAAGGTAGATGAACAAGTAGATGTTGCATTGGATTGAAGAAACCCGAGGGAATATTTTTCCATCTTGCATACAAGCACCGTATCTCTTTCTCCAACCTCTCCATCATGTCTTTCGATATTTCTTTAGCACATAATTGTCTATAGAAATAACTTAGCTCACTAGCACCTTCCACACATTATCATTAAGATACCCACGAAACATTACAGTGTGAGTCTTTCCATGATTATGTGGTAATCGTGGCTCTTCAACCCATTTAGCTTCCCCAGATTCACATTCACAAATTGCCTCAATCCTCGCATTGCGAACCATCGGAAATTTCAATTTCCTCATCCACCTCAACACTTCTTTCTTTTCTTTAGGTTTAAGGCAAAATGGAGCGCGTGGCTTACCCCCGCTTCGGTGAGCTCAAGTGTTGGCGATACAGATCTCTCGCTAAGTCTCTTCGGCCTTTAGGTTGTCTTTTGTCTTGTCCGTCATATCCATGACCGTGCTTATAATGCTTTCACCAACGTTACGCCTCGATGCATGACGTCAATGTTGTGCATCGTAATCAAGGCCTTCGTGATATGGGAGCTCCCATAATCCACAAATGTGAGTCCAGTTGTGCTCCTCTCCAAACCCTTCAAACCCATCTTCTTTCTCCACCAATTTACTCAAAGATATCGCAATTTCGCCCGATTAGACGTTTGGCGACCCTTTCGACAACCGTGTCCTTACGGAAGGCATTCCTCTGAACCTAAAGGCATGTCTCGTAAGGTGAAACGCCTATGGCAATCGAAGTAATGATCTTTCCACCATTTACAAGGCGAAAACAATCGGTGTTCGAACCACGATCGGACATGTCAACTTTCCATGACAGCTCCAAACAAAGAAAATACTATAGGCCATGAAATCATGGATGACCACAAATATGCAACACGAAGGTTGAATTTCATTTCTTGTAGCACTATACGCCTCTACCCCCGTCCATAATTTTTTCACTCTTCGATCAAGGGTTTGAGCATCACATTGAGACGCTTTCCGTGATGTTCGGGCTAGGTATGATGAGGCACAGAACATAAACTCATATTTCATGCAAAGGGAAGGTGGAAGGTTGTATGGAATAGCAAAGATCGCCAAGACGAGTATGATGCGGCGGTTGTGTTCAAAGGCGTGAAACCATCGGCCGCCAACCCAATGCGAACATTTCGCATCCTCGCGAAGTCCTCGTCAAAACTATCTAGAGCCTTCCATACCTCACTATCCGACGGTGCACCATTACTCCGCTGTTCTCACGCGACACCTTCTTTGTGCCACCATGTGCCCGCACTTCGCTTTGAGATAAACAACCGCTTCACCTAGGTGTGAGAGGCATGTACCGGTTGCTTGTGTGCAACATCGGTCGTTACCTTTTCACCTTCTTCGTTCACCACCTCGACAAATCTTGGTTTTTTACACACTAAGCAATGCTTCTCTTTCTCATGCTCCTTCCAGAAAAGCATGCAGTTATCCTTGCACACATCAATCTTCTCATACTTCATACCGAGACCAGACAACAACTTCTTAGACGGTACATGTCTCTAGGCATCTTATGATTCGCCGCAGAGATATCGTAGATCAATTCCACGAGATCATTGTAACAATTATTGGAAAAGAAATACTTGGACTTAATGGCCATGAGTCACACGTCACAAAAGCAAGCTGGGTCACTTTCGTGTGTTCGTGCAACAGCTCTTCAGAAGCTTTAAGTAGCTCAAAGAACTCCCGAACCTCACGTGTTGGCGGATCCTCCGAGTCTACGTTAATCTCTGGACGCAAAGCTTCTAGCATCTCATCCATCCTATCATAGCCCGCCCTATCATCTTCCTCTTCAACCGCAATTCGTGTCCTTGAGCACGTGACTCACCATGATGTACCCACAACTCAAAGCTTGGCATGAAACCGAACCGACACAAAAGTGCGAGACATCGATTTCTTGTCCCGGGGTGGAAATTATGGCACTTGCTGCATGGGCACTTCACCTTAACAAGATTAGACATAGAGAAGGCACGGCCGACAAAAGCGGTAGCCTTGACCGTCCACTCGAAAGTGAGCCCCACTTTTCTCCCAACCTTCATACATCCATCGGCGGTCGCCACCCATACTTGAGGCTATATAGGTTAAATCAATAGTTATAAGGTTCATTTTGTTTCTATATATCACGACCCTACATCTATGGGAAAGGATATGTCCTAAACCCACCAAGAGTGGTCGACAAAGCGATTTATGACGAGCACAGAGTCACGAATGAAATTTCGGCTGGCTTCTCCACCGCACGCCTGGATATGGTGCAGGGAGAACAACAGGTTATGATGCCGAATTTCATTCGCACTCCGTGGCTCGTCATAAATACCGCACTTTGTCATCCACTCCGAGGCTGTCCAAAAGGGACAATTCTGACAAAGACATCTCACATGTCACACATGTGAGACATGCCGATCCAAACGGTGACGATAGGTTTCGTGGACACTATGTGATTTCAAATCAAAAATAAAGAAGCATAAAGAAGTTTGCTATGGATAAAGCCAAAAAGAAAAAAGAAGATGAACAAATATGAAACAAACGAGCTGACAGGGAACAGATTGGCATGGGTAAGAGTCGGCTAGCAAAGGATCGAATGCATATAAAGGCACACTAGTAGTATTTGCATGCATGTATACATGACTAATATGAAGAACATGACCTCCTAAATGTCCTGCATAATTCAAACTTATGAAGCAGTGAAAAATAACATGGTTTTCAGAGCAGAACATTCTATTGCTGAGGCGATATATTGGTAGTCTGCACTCCTAGGCATACACATAATCAAGTCCGTGAGAATGATGCTAACAAGCAGCCAAGGTATGCACATGCATATGAATGTAGGAGCTGTCAACATTTGACGGAAAACATATTATTCTCAAAAACAACGAAGAAAAAAGCATAAAAGGAAGATAATTTATGTGGTCACTCTAATCAGTTTGAAAATTAGTTGGCCTGATTTGACGATTTTTACATTCCAGGCAACGATTGAGACGCAATGATACCATCCCACTAAAGGCCATTGAATCTCCACGCTAAGAACTATAGTATCAAGACGAGCATCTTAATCACACATTCATGTGAGAAAGCCAAGAAAATTAAACCCCACGAGTAGAGGACCGACGCCACAAACAAAACCCTAGTATCCATCTCCAAACCAACCCTATTTTTTCTCTCTCAATCAATTCCAATGTAGGAACTACACCATATAGTAATGATCACAACAAAATAGCTGGGAACAATTAACAATTGCCACTTAAACTAAGCATCGTGGAAACTCCTATATTTCCCTACCCGCCATCGCTCTGCTCTCCTCAGGACTCTCACCTCGCCGACAAATCCCGCAAGAAGAACCGAATCAAACCAGATAGCGGCGGCAACTCAGCCAGAGCATTGGCATACTGAGCATTGGCAAATTATCTCGCAGGGTGGGGCGAGGCGCGGCGGGCGGGCGGCGGGTCCGACGAGGGGCGGCGTGGTCGGGCGGCGCGGTGGAGAGGAGGTCGCGGGCGGGCGGCGGGCGCCGGTGGGCGGGCGGGGCGGCGGCGTGGGCGGGAGCGCCAAGCGTGGCGGGCGGGCAGAGCGCCGCGCGCGGCGGAGCGCCGGTGAGGCGGGCGGGACGGAGCGCCGGCGGGCGGGCGGAGCGCGGCGGGCGGGCGCCGCGGAGGCAGGCGGCGCGAGCGCCGGCGGGGGCGGGCGCGCCGGCGGGAGGCGAGCGCCAAGGGCTGCGCTCGGCGGGCGAAGCGCCAAGGGCGGCGGAAACTGAAAAATTTTCGCGCAGCGTGATTGTGCGTGGGGCGAAGCGACGACGAAGCGTTATCGATAACTAACGCGGCGCGCTTTGGGCCGACGCATTATTAACTAACGCGTCGGCAAGAATAAGCCGACGGAAGCCGACGCAATTAATATGACCGACGTTAATTTTCCGTTTTCCTGTAGTGTTATATGACCGACAATAGCCGCCGGTGAGGCTTTAGAGGAAAGGATAAGTTTGTTACAATATTTCCAACTAATCAGAAATCTATTTGCAGCTATAAGGTAACAAACTAATCACGGATATCCAGGTTTACAAATATACGCCAAATACATATCCTATTCATATCATATTCCTAACACTCTGCTCTGTTCTGTGCAAGCCCGTTTCACGGGAGCATCCGTCCGATGGCCATTGCACGGCCAGCTCCCAGGACACCTTCACCGTCCAGTGAAAACTTACGCAGCAACCTCTCTCCCAGAATCACAGACGATCGAAACCGAACGAAAGCACCAGACCAGGCGAGATGCGAAACCGAGTGGATTCTGGATTGTGCAACGCATATATTAGGCTCGATCGACGCACATACTAGCGCGCTAGTGCAGGCAGCGTCTAGCCGTACACATGCTTGGAGTAGTAGTGTGTGTGCAGCGAGCAGCGAGCTAGCTCAGCTAGGTGGTATATCTCCTACGTAGGAGTAGTATACTAGTAAGCTGCTGCTGGCTGGAGCATCCTGCAATCCGGACCCTTTGATTCATTCGTTCCAATTAATCTGGGCAGCGCCCCCGATTGGATGGAACACGCACGTACGCAGCCATGAGGACGTAGCAAACCAGCGCTAGCTAGGTCGCAAGCAAAGGCAAAAATAAGAGCAGCAGAGCAAAAGAAAGGTGGCGCAGACTTGCAGGGGGCAGCGCACACGCATCTCGAGAAGCAAGCCCAAGCAGAAAGCAGCGCTACCAGAGAAGATGCAGCAGCGGCAGCAGGGAGATCGTCTCGAGGGGAGGAAGGAGATTGATGATGATGATAGCGCTGCACAGGCACACTGTGCATACTGGCGAGGCAATGAAAACGCTACGAGCAGAGCAGGAAAAGAGTACGCGTACGTTGGAGCGAGCAACACGCATAAGATCGATTACGATCCTATGATGATCCTATCCGCGCTCTACTGTTCCCTATCACACACACTCTGCGCCTGCAGCTGCGTCTGACACTGTCAATCCCACACATGCCACAGAGCTGCAGATGGGACGTGGCATTATCTACTCGATCCCTTGGTTTCTTTCCCTCGCTCTCCCCCTCCCTTAGTTGTCATGGAGGATCGGATCTCTCTCAGCGTAAAGAAGGCATGCACGGTCACTGTTCACCACATGCGCAAATCCAGGCCGTCCAATCCTACGACAGCGCACTAAGCTTGGCTCGGCCGCTACCATTTGTTGTTTTCTGCCATAATGCATGAACCAGCTGGGTGACTCTTTCTATGTACAATCTAGCTAGTACATATAATGCACGAACGAATACACGCAGCGCAGGAGCCTTTAATTCCAAAAGCTACTGCTCCGTATTTTCCGGCGTCCAGTCCATAGCTCACTCGTACGGTTGCTTGCGCAAACACACAGCTAGTACAGTACAGCACAGTACAATACAATACATACTTGATGCATCATGATCCTGACGAGCTAGCTAGTCCACTGACCGATGATAGAACGCTCGTGGTTTCTTATTAGCTTTTTTAATACTATAATAACGAACGCTGCTTCTTTCTTAATTACCAAAAGTTGGTACGTAACCTGCAGTTTCAATCATATAGGGATCAGCGAAAACTGGACTGTCGCGAGCGGGGAGATGACCATCTGCGTGATGTGGCGCTTAACTGCTGGCAGCGTAAAGAGGCAGCTCCGTCAGTAGGGATCAAATCGTCGAGCGCGCCGTCCAAAATCGAGAAACGTCCAGTCCATGGCCTTAATTTTCAGAGGGAGAGAGAGAGAAGACTCCCTGGGGTAGAAACCAAAGGAAAGCAAGAGAGAAGAAGGGGCACAGGCACAGCACGAAGCAAGGCCTGGTCGTGTAGTGCTAGTGCGCACGCTAGCTAGCCTCTGCCTGCAAGCAAGCTCTTGCAGAGAGCCCTCGGTAAAAACGCCCGCGTCAGTCGCTCTCCGGCCGGCCACTTTTTACTATTTTTTTACAGCATTTCACAGGTTCATCTCGTCTGCGAGTGCTTTGCTTTGCTTTGCTTTCCTGCATCCACTGGCCCGGGCAAACTGGACTGGAGTGCACAGGCAGCGATGCACGCAAATCACAGATGAGAGCCGCCGTAGTATCTTTCCCTTTAGCAACCTCTGCTGTGCTGGCTGACTCTGCCTGCCACTGCGCCGGTAATCCCGGAGGCCACGTGACGTCACTCGTCTCCTTCACTCTTCCTTTCCCTACCTGCTGGGCGCCGTTGGGAGGGAGCCTGGTTTTTGCCGTTTGGGGTCTTGCTCCTCGCCCCCTCCCTGCAATTTCACGGGGTGCGTCTTCCCTGACCGGCGTGCATCTAAATTCTGTTAGGGGCCGGTAAGGGTGGCAATTGTATCTGTGGGTTCGGGTATCCGTGGGTTTTGCACCCGATCGGGTCGGTTCGGGTTTTAATTTTTACCTTCGGATTTTTCGGGTCGGGTATCCGAAATGGGTTCGGGTTTTAATTTTCACCGCTGGTACCGCACCGAATACCGATATACCGATATACCCATATACCCGTCGAGTTCGCACCGGCCGGGTTTGGGGTCGGGTTTCGCACCCGTCGGGTTTGACTTCGGGTTTTGGGTTCGGTTTCTTCTCGGTCGGATTTTGCAAAACCCACCCGACCCAACCTATTGCCACCAGATTACACAAACCCGCGGTACCCGTCGGATTTCGGGTACCCGCCGGGTTCGGGTTCAGGTATAGATTTTTACCCGATATGGTATTCGGGTTCGGGTTAGATTTTTCAATTCGGATTTCGGGTCAGATCGGGTTTTATAAAACCCGTACCCGACCCGTTGCCATCTCAAGGGCCGGTTCGGGGCATTGAATTGAACTGGGCTTTTGAAAGCAATGTTAGTTAAGTACTTGAAGAAAAAAAACTCGAACGTAGCTTCTTTCTTTAAAACATATTGAAGGAGAAATACTTTGGAGCAGGGATACAAATTTTGTTAAAATTTATTGGAGTGTGATCATGATTTAAAATTTTTATGAGATCTTATACATTTTCTTATGACCTTTCTGTAAATTTTTTAAAAATTTTAAAACTTTTTTGATTGCTAAAGCAAATCTATATATTAATCATCGGTCTTTTATCAGGATGTAGTACTATCAGAATTTTTAAAAATTCGTTAGCATGATCATCATCTAAACATTTTATATAACCATTAATGTTACATCAGGACCAAACACAAAAAATTAAAAAAATTAACGTTTTTCGACTATTTTCCCTTTCATTCAAGTTTGCCGACAAGACTTTTAACATGACAATAGCACTGTTTGAATTTTTAAAAATTCATACATCTTGTCCATCATCTGAAAATTTTATGAGAATATTATGGATATGTTAGGACTATTCACAAAAAATGTTAAAATTTTATAACCTTGTTTGTTCTAATTTTCGTTCGGTTCAAATTTGCCGGTGAGTGTTTTATCAGGATAGTAGTAATGTTTGAATTTTTAAAAATTTCTCAGATTTGATAATCAATTGAAATTTTTATGACAATATCATCAATATGTCAAGACTCTCTAGAAAAAATTTCAAATGTTTTGTTATAGTTTGATCCACTTTTTAATCAGTGCAAAACGAGCAAAATTTCGCAATTTGGCCCAAATTTCGGTAAATTTTGCCGAATTTCAAATTTTTTCGGTGGAAAATGGACTAGATTTGAATTTTGACCAAATTTGTTCTGAAATATCAAAATTTCACCGAAATTTTGGATTTCGACCATACCCGATATTTTTCCCCAAATGAAATTTGAATCCTTGCTTTGGAGGACCGAAAATAACGACTGTGGGGTGCTAGGAGCAAAATGAAATTTTCTTTAAAAATTTAAGCTACTTAAATTACCAGCAAAAAGACTCAACTAGACCAGCTATAAAAAAATTCTGTGCTCTCGTATGAATACTAAAATCAATACAATTTCATAACACAAGAATTGAAATAACTTTTGATCGGCTGATCTAAATTCTATGAAACTTTGTTTACACTTATCTATGGATATCAGGAATTTATTTCAATCTTCAATCACAAGGATTGATGTTAAAATTTTGATTTTTTTAGTTCGAAAGAATGTGGTACCTAAGATAGGGAAAAACTCACCAACCTCACACTGAGTTTGCTTGTGGAGATTTGATGATCAAAATAATCTCACATATCACAGCAAGTAAAGACACTAAATAAACACCTCTCAAATGTTCATGAACCGAATCTACCACAAATCCTTCCTTTTCAAATCAAGAGTTGAAAGCTTCACTACTACAGCGAGGCTTATATCGGGCCTTACGATCACAAACGGTTTTGAAAAACCGTCGTAATATGGAACATCACGACGGTTATGTACTCAAACCGTCGGTGCATATATCACCTGCGGTTTTATATTACGGTAGTCAGGATACAATAAATATCACAGACGGTTTCTAAATATAACCGTCAGGATGGCTACAAGATACTCATTACGAGCGGTTTGAGTAAAACCGTGCGTGATTTCGAATGGTTATATAACACAACCGCTCGTAATATCTACGATAATCATTACAGACGGTTATATTTAGAAACCGTCTGCGATATTTATTGTATCACAGACGTCTGTAATATAAAACCGTCTGTGATAATACCGTCTCCCGTAAAAACAGAGCCTCATCCATCCACTTCGTTTATAGGGTTTGGTTTCTATGCTAAGTGGCGGTACTGTGGAAGTGAGGCGATTTTTGAAAGAAAGCCATTGATTTCAAGGGTGATATTAGATTCATTTGATTTTGGTGATCTAAGGTTAGTAATGAGTTCTCTAATTGCATGCATCGAATTCAATATCCGGGTTTGTTAGGACAGAATTAATTTAAAGATTGTTTGATTAGATCTAGTTTAATCGTAGCTGGATCCATATATTGTTTGTGATATTTGGTTAGTACTGTGTTTTAATTGCATTATATTCAACATATATCTTGATAAGGAAGGAATTTGATGATTTTTTGAGATTTATCTTGTAGAACCATGTGTTGGTTGTTTGATGAATAAGGTTAGCTAGTAATGGTTCTATTTGCATAATATAATATTCGATCATGATGTAGCTAGCTAGCTTGTTAAGTATAGAATTTAAAGATTGTTTAGATCTAGCTTATAGATCAATTCAAGTCTTTTGGTGATCTAAGGTTAGTAATGGGTTCTAATTTCATTATTATATTGAAGATTAATTTGAATTGTGTTAATTATTTCTTTGTGATGTAATTAAGGTATGTAATTGCATAATTAGTTTAAGAATGTGTGCATACGCACTACACCTGGTGCACTTAATATTTAACACTAAGTGTTACATGTGTAGCGTAGATGGATCGAAGCTGGATGTATGCTGAGAACCGTACGAGTGCTGAGTACCTTAATGGCGTCTCCACTTTCAAAAGAGCTGCAGAGGAGGATATGTTTAATAAGGGGGTGCAATTCATGTCATGTCCATGCATTGATTGCGAAATCAAGATGTTTCAAACTCGCCGCGGATCGAAGCACACTTGATTCAAGGGGTTTCAAAGGGGCTATACATGTTGGACCACCATGGCGAAGAGCATAATATACTGAAGCGACAAGTAGTGTTAATATAAATCGACGATGTCAATGATATGTTGGATGATCATATCGATTGTGCTTAGATGAGGACAAAGTTGCACGATGACAATTTGGATCGAGATGCTACGCGATGCGTATGGAAACCTTGATGACAGGGAATATGGGCAGTTCGAGGGCTTAATGGAGGACTCGGAGAAACCTTTGTTCGAGGTGCAAGTTGAAATACACAAGGTTATCATCCGTGCTTCAACTACTTAAATTGAAGGCAAGCAACGGTTGGTCCGACAAGAGTTTCACAAGTAATTATTCACGTCTATTGGCGGACATGCTTCGAGAGGGAAGCGAGTTGCCGACAAGCACCTACAAAGCCAGCGATTCTTTGTCCTTTGGGAATGGAAGTAGAAAGAATACATGCATGTCCAAGCGATCAGTATCCTATACCGCAAAGAGTACACAAACTTGCATATATGTCCGGTGTGCAACGCATCCGGTACAAGCGTAGAGTCATTCAGATGATGATGGCGAGAGCATTGAGGTGAAAAAAGGTCCTCTGCTAAGGTGGCATGGTATCCGCTGTAATTCCCGCTTGAAGCATTTGTTTGCGAACCCAAAGGAGGCAAAAGCTGTTGCGTTGGCACTTTGAGGAGCGTAAGAATGATGGAATGCTAAGGCACCTGCCGATTCCATCCAATGGAGAAACATCGACATGAGCTTTCAAGAATTCGGTGCGGATCCAAGAAATATAAGGTTTGGATTGAGTCTGATGGAATGAATCCTTTTGGTAACATGAGCAACAGGCATAGCACTTGGCGTAAATCTCTGTATCTACAACCTTCCTCCTTGGTTGTGTATGAAGCGGAAGTACATTATGTTGTGCATGCTTATCCAAGGACCGAAACAACCTGAAACGATATTGATGTGTACCTAGCTCCGTTGGTGGAAGAACTAAAACACTTGTGGGTTACCGGGTACACGATGGGATGCGTACAAACGAGAGAACTTTACTTTGCTCGCTTGTTGTTACGCACCATAAATGATTACCTGCGCCTTGCTAACCTATCGTGCCGAGTACAAAAGGAACCAAAGCACGCACTCACCGCTAGATGATACCAAGAGTTTATGGTGAATCACTCCATAAAACCGTGTACATGTGTCACCGTAGGTTCCTTGGAGGAATCACCCATATCGCAAGATGAAGCAACTTTTCGACGGAAGGAACGAAAATGGTCCAGCTCCAAGGCGCTTTGAGCGGGAGAGATGTTCATGACATTGTTAAGGATTTGGATGTTGCGTATGGAAAGGGACGTAAATCAAGTACCCGTGAAAAGAGCATGTGGAAGAAGAGATCAATATTCGGGACCTACCTTCTTCGGGAGCACCTAGAAGTTCGCCCTTGCGATCGATGTTATGCGCGTGAGAGAAGAATGTCCGTGACGGCGTGATTGGTCTCTTACTCAACATTAAGGGTAAAACAAAGGATGGTATCAACGCATGCGGCTTGACTTGGTCGATATGGGCATAAGACCCGAGTTAGCACCGAAAGAGACGATAAAGGCCGTACGTGCTTGGAACACGCTTGTTATACTCTGTCAAAGGCCGAAGAACTGAAGCGTGCGGTGCTTGCATGGTGTGAAAGTTCCGTCGGTTACTTCTCAACATGAAGAGACTTGTTTCGTTGCAAGATTTGAAATTAATCGCATGAAGTCTCATGATTGTCATGTCTTGATGACACGATGCTCCTCGTCGCAATTAGAAGTATTTTGCGGTCAAGGTCCGAGAGACAATCACTAGGTCAGTTATTTCTTTAACACAATCGCTCGAAGGTCATCGATCCCGGGACTAGATGCTCGCAAGCCGAGGTAGTGATGACTCTATGTAATCTTGAGATGTATTTCCTTCCATCATTTTTTCGATATCATGGTCCATCTCATTGTTCACCTTGTGACAGAGATAAAGATATCTTGGGCCAGTGTTCCTCGTAGCATGTACCCGTTCGAGAGGTACATGGAATTCTCAAGTCTTACGTCTGGAATCAATCTCGTCCGGAGGGTAGCATTGTCGAAGGTTATGCAACATCCTCCGCAACCGTCTCCTTCGTAAACCCCGCGGACGAGGAAGTTTGCCAACGCCTGGTAATATATAAATCGAACTACCAATTTTACGTAATTAGTCTATGACTTCATAAGTGAAATAACTTGTCGATCTTGCGGTAGCGTTGAGTACACAATCGGCCGATGGCTCTTTTTGCGAGTGGGGAGAAAGATGCACCGTTCATGGCCTTGGGAAACAAGGAACACCACGTCGTACAAGAGGCATAGGGTTTTTGTTCCATGGAAAACTGGATTCGGAAGACTTCCACGATATCGAAGTAAGAAGAGAACTAAAGTCGAGCTTGAGTCAAATCTTATAAAGAATTTGGAGGACAAGTTGAGAGGAGAGTTGAGAGAAGAGTTGAGGGAGGCCAGAGAAGAATTTTATGAAAGGATAAGAATCCTCGAGGAAAGGCTCACCAATCAAGAAAGAAATACTGTACAAGCCCTGTAAGTATGTCATAAAGTCAGCCCCCATCGCTCGTAGAAGAGCATTGTGTGCATCCGTTCCTCCAAGTGACATAGATGAACATAAGCGGACTTATCCGTATGTGACATTAAGGTGGCCACGCAAAGGCAATCTCAAGTGAGAATTAACAATGGCACCGCCTCGACGGCCTGCTTGGGGCATGGCATATCCATCCACTAAGGGACCATGGTGCACGGTACCATGATAGCGCCAGGGTTTCACCAAGGTCAATGTGGATGGGGTATTTGATAGTTTCAAAATTGTCGATTCTGAAGCCGTAAGCATTTGCGAGATCGTGAAACTTGGGGATGCCATTGGCACATTCATCCAATGGCCTAGCAATGACATCTCCTGAGTCGCCTTTACGTCATGCAACAACCGCGACGATCTGATTCGCCAATTGTATCGCCGTCGATCGTTGGCTACCAAATCAGCGCTCGTGTAACACAAGACTCCACTTGATGAACATAATGTTGACCTCTTTCCTGCCCATTCCTCTCCCGTGAAGGGTTCATACAAAACAAAGAAAGGCAAGGGCAAACAAAAGAAAGAAAGGCAAGAACAAGTCGACTATCCATCTGCTGAGTTGGCTAAAAAATACAAGCTAGGAGAGCCGTTACTAACGAAAGGCAGCGTAACTTCACTTAGTATACCTTGCCAACAATTGCATAAGTGGTACACCCAAGAAGCTGGAAAGCCAGAGCGTGAACGTACAACAAGTATCAGCGTTAAGTTCAAGTATGAACATCTATTCAACGACTCAGCGGGGGGCTTCTTCACGGTCGATTTTCTGGACTTGTTCCATCTCTACAACCTCGACGCCCTCGGCAAGCACTCATAAGATCTTGGACCTTGTAAGTGTGTGCTATCACGGTCTACATTAAGTCTAATAGTGATAATTGTCCTCCAATATATATATAATTAGCCTTTGTATATATAGATACATGCAAGCTGAAGCGACCACGGCGAAACTATCGATCGGTTTCCTCGACCCACATATAGTCTCAAAGCAAACAATGGATCGGATATAAACATGGTCGAGAAATACGTGATAGAGGCATTGCTAGCACAAAAGATAAAGAATTCATACTTATACCCCACAACCCGAGTGCGTAAGTGCTACCACATGCTATACTTTGGTGCTGCAGGTGCACACAACTCGTTTCATTCATTGTCCATTGTGATATACCTGTAGGTTTCACTTGGGTTCTAATTGTAATTGAACCAGCCACAAACCGGGTTCGATACCTTGATTCGGACGTGGCGGAAACCACGACTTGACACCTATCGCAAAATTACTCACCGGTAATCACGTTTCCTACGTGCACATGGTTGTGTAAGTTGTTCGAGTTTATATTGCTATTGGAATGGCTTAGGCTAACCTTTTGCAATCTTGTAGAGCGTTCAAACACGTGAAAGATTGGACTAAACTACTGACATGATTTGAACTTTACGGTATCCGCTATACACAATAATTCTATATCAAACCCCGTAATAGTGACTCTAGAACTAACCGTAGGTTTTATTTGCTTGATGCCACTAGCAAGGTCGGGAAATAACCTATGTGGATTTTATGTTTGCTACAACATGCAAACCATAAATAAGCTAAAAATGTAGCAAGATGCAGAGTTAAAAGCTGCGTTGGATCGAGGCCATTTGAGCAACATTAGAGGAAAGTTTGTTTCTTCACGCTCACCGGCATACATAAAAAAGCGCTTCCACGACTCGATAACTCTGAGTTGTACAATTGTCAAATGGTATTCATTAATTGAAAAATATGTCAAAAACTTGCGGTTATTCTTGTTTGTACGATTCATTGTATTGTCACATGATATTATCCTTAATACATATTTGCTCATCTTGAATGCAACAACTTAACAATGTCTTGCTTGTTGGAACTAGATGTTTTTCCTACACCCTCGCCAGAACCTCCATTATTTATGGTTTATTGTTGAAATTTCCATCTACTTAGGTATTCTGCATCAATATTTACGAGACACGGCCGCTTATAGATGTTGTAATTGAACATCGCACTTCCTATATGCATTGAGGCAACAGCTTGTCCGATCGGGATAGACTTAAAATATAAACATTTGTAGCGCTTTTTCTCCTTCTTATGATAATGTTGATGGAACTCGACTAATAAATCAACCAAGACCCGTAAGCAAGATGGCGAGGCGACGGCAACCACGGTCTTCTCCATCGAACCGACACACTAGAGTGTGTGATTTGCTTCATGCCATCGCAAGTGGCTTTTAGCGTAGGTCACCGTAGTGCCACAGTGCGCGGAGTAGCCTGACGACATGCTCTTATGCGGCGTCACCGTCGGTACCACGGTGGGAGAACATGGTACTTGGTAAAATTGTAGATGTACTTGATAGATTACTTTAGGCGGGGTAATTAAAGATTGAACAAATGTGATTGCAAGTCGGGTCTTCCATGCCCGGAAGGACTTTGGAACACCCGACTTGAATGGAGAAGAGGAGTGGGAGGAAGCCGATGGACAAACTGTTGCCTCAATGCATATAGGAAGTGCAGATATTCAATTACAACATCTATAACTGGTTGTGCCTTATAAATATCGTTGTAGAAATATTGATGGAAATTTCGAACAACACCATAACTAATGGAGGTTTTGCTGGGGGTGTGGGAAAAAAAGGTCATCACAGACGGTTCTTATTTGAAACCGTCTATAATAAGTTCATATCACAGACGGTTATGATTTAAAACCGCTCATGATAAGTTCATATCACGACGGGTGTGATTTGAAACCGTCTCCGTGATATTTAGTTATCACGAGGCGGTTGTAATTTTAAGCGTCTATGATATTTAGTTATCGAGACGGTTTCAAATCAAAACCGTGCGTGATAACTAAATTCCTGAGCGGTTTATTAATACAACCGTCGTGATATATATTTTCAAGCGGGTAGAGAACCATCTCGATGATCTCCTTCATCACAGACTTATTATTCTTGACGGTTCACAAAACCGTCTCACGATGACGTTATGAACCGTCTGCGTGATGATGTTTTACGTAGTAGTGCTTGAAAAACTTTAGAGATTAAGTTAAAACTTGCCTAGATGATTAGGATATAAACTATAAAAAATTAATCTATCAATCATTCATCTTTAGCAGCGCAAGATCAATAAAGAAAGAAATCAGAAAAAGGTATAAAAAACTCCAAATGGAAGGAGACTGTTCCAGAAGATCTTACTGGGTTGGACAATATTTTAGATGAATTACTCAATCACTTGTGTCATACATAGTAAAACACAGCAGGTAAAAGGATGTGAAGTATAGCTCAAGTTGCAAAAAAAAAAAAACCAGGCAAAAATGTAAAAACAGAAATAAACTTTAGAATATAAATAAACTTGGAACTTGCATTGTTTAGAGAGAAATGGTTAGAAAACCATACTTCTAGATGCACAAAGCTCATTAGAGTATAAAAAAAAAATCAAAGAATCCTTATCTAAGACTATTCTTAGACTTGTTTCACTAAGAGTTCGTATGGAGGCAACCCTTCATTCCTCTATTTATAACACACTAAAAATAATCTTTACCCTTAGATAATCTTCTTAATCCTCAAGAAGCCTTATTAAGGATTTAGATTCACTCACTCTCTCAGACATAGACTAACCTGAAATCCAACAATATAACAGGTTTTTGACTATACCAATTTAATCTCTACTCTATCCACGAATCCTTCATCCAACATCAATGTAGAGCTTAAGTTACATCTCATTCATCCGCTTCATCGTAAACTCAAATATAGACTAACTCAAAATCCAATAACTTAACAGGTTCTAACTATACCAACTTAATCTCTACTACATCCGTAAATCCTTCATCCAACGATCAATGTGAGCTTAAGTTACATGTCATTCATCCTCTTCATCGTAAACTTAACCGTTAGACCTTGACTCCTTTGTAAGCTAGTCTCGATGCATGCTGTGCTCATCGTGTCCATCACTTTATAAGGTTGACAGGCGCGCGACCTGTGAAATGGACCAAACGCACGTGACAGGCTTTGGACCGAGGAGCTAAGCTAGGTCAAGGTCAATCGTATCAGGGGTGGGCGTACTGCTACAACCAAAGCAGCAGCAGCTAGCTAGCGGCCACGGAATTTGCATGCACGCACAAATGCATACATACGCCTACAGTGCACTGTGCCGTGCATCTATCTATCTATCTGTCTATCTACAGTAGCCGGGAATATCTCTCCTTCTTTTCTTTCTGCTACGTAGCTCTTTTCCCTGGCTGGCGAGTTTGGCTAGCTACTCCGGGACAGGAAAGGAGACCGGTCAGCTAGGAGTACGTGTGTACGTGTCACTAGCTTTCATTTGGTCAGCTTTGGCTCGTGCCTGTGCGCAGACCGCACTGCAATCGACTGGACTGGCCAGGTATGCATATGTAGAAGCAGAGCTGCTCAAGCTCAAAAGAGCCAGGAAAAGAAGGAAAGGACTAGGAACAGAGTCACTGTGCTGATAGAGCAAGCTATAGCTAAGAGAGATGCGCCGGCCAGCCTCCTTTCCCCCTTGTCCGGGGGTGAAAAGCACCATATTCCCCTGCACTGCACTGCACCCCTCCCGTTGTCTGCCGCCCATTCGCTCTTTTCATTCCCGCCCCGGCCGGCACCGGTCCAACTGGACCACTGCAACCACCAACCTACCTTTCTGCTAGCTGCAAATGTACATACATCATAAATACGCATGGCTTTTAGTTGCTATGTCCAGTTAAGTTAGTGTGCCTTCTACGTGAGGAGTAGAGGGGAACATCTTTGTCCGAGTTTCCCATAGACACATTAGTTCTTATGTATTTTAATAGAAATGAAACTGTGCTAAACAGCTTCGAAATAGTACATGATGGATAGTCGTTTGGATTCTCGCTAGAGGCCACATTGCCCACTGTGGTACACAGACGGTGAGAAGGATTTAGGGCGAAAGGAGAAGGCGGTGGACCTATTAATACTGTTCATCTGACATGATGCTTCCCCTTCCTGTTTCGATAATTGAAATAAAATACTTGCAGGGATCTGAAAACATCTACCAACGGCTATGATTGTGGGCACAAACAGGTACACCCACGTTCATATAGTCCACAGTCTAGGTAGGTAGCTAGTAACATACAGTGACCTCAGCTCACGTGACATGCATAATGCATCTACGAGTCTTACCGATCTGTCCCAACTCTCAGGTCACCGGAAATCATCGTTTACGTGGACCTTCTTGTGTTTTCTTCTGCAAATATAGCCCTCGCTCAAATATATTGCTAAATTTAGCATTCTTCTCTAATATGAAAGATGTGACATGTTATATCTATCTTATATTATATCCGAAAAGTGTGGAAGGTTATCGATACCTCACGAGTTCCACCGACGACAGGAGTAGCTCATAACCTATTATGATAGGGCTCATTCTGTACTACCTAGACGTGGCAGTGAGGTGTAGGGGTGAAAACGGGTCGGGTAATTCCCGAGCCGTATCCGTATTCGAAAGAAAAATATCCAAACAGATGGGTAGTATCCGTATCAAAATAAATGGGTAGTATCCGCATGCAGTATCCGATCGATGCACACGGCACGGTAGGATACGGATGAGCGATATCCGGTACTACCCGAGATAAAACGGGTTAAGTTAGGGTACCGATCTTTTGGGCTTTGGTGCCCGATCGAAAAGTCGTCGCAGAAAAGGCCCGGCCCAATAGCCGAATAGCGTAACCCTAACTCCCTTCTCCGGACTCGATTCTCCCTACTCCCTACTCCCTAGCGCGGGCGGCTCTCTCGGAAACCCTTACCCTATTCCCCATTCTCCAAGACTCCAACGCTGGAAAGACAAGTGAAAACCCCAGTCCCCAACGCCGCCTCTGCTTTCAGCTCGTGCCTCGCTCCCGATCCACTGCGCTTCCCTAGCCGGGCGAATCGGCCGCCCTAGCTTGGCGAATCGGCGCTCCTGTTCGCTTAACGCCGCCGCCCTTGGCTAGCCTCTCACCTGCTGCGACAAGACGCCGCCCGCAATCTCTCGCTTTCCGACGCCCAGCCGCCCACTCAACCCGCCGCCCCCGGTTGAGGTAATTAATTGGTTCATTGAAAATACTTTTATGAAGAAGCTTGATGTATTGTCTGATTAAATGACAATCTGATAATATTTAATACTATGTTTTACACAATTTTGTGTAGGTCCTTTGTAAATCTTATCCATCAGGGTTCATTTCATACTTCCATTACTGCCGATCTTTGCGATTTGAAGATAAACCAGACTATACCGAGATTTATTCATTCATGAAGGTATGGTTAAATATAAAACTTTAAATTTTCTTGCACATCTACGCCTTATGTGGTTTTTGGATACCTCTGAGGTACCAAACTTGATTATATATTTGATTGGACCGGATCAAGGCAAGTTTGGAGAGTAACAGTTTGCGAGTATGTCTGCAGCTTCCTTTTCCAACACTTTTAGTAGTGCAAGCTTCACCATCTTTGAATGTGTAACATTTTTCCTCATTGCCAGCCGAGTGGAAGGATAAGCGGGTTGGTGGGACCTTCCATGAAACGCCGAACGAATCGGCAGTTTGTCATGTGCATGCACGTTTTTGAATCTTACATTTAGGAGCTTCATGTTTTCTTACTTTTTAACAGGAAGACAGATGTTCTGATAGATCTCTGTGCAGTTGAAACATTTGTTAGAAGAATGGCACCGGTTCAGCCATTATGGAGAACACACAAAGCACAGAACTCTATTTGATTCACTTTTGGCTCCCAAGACGGTAAGAAATGCCTAGTTTTCATTTGAATGTCCTATGCTTGGTGATCACATATGTTCTTTGCACACAATTTGTGATTTTTTTTACATGAAGCAACATTTGATGGTTGATACTTATAAATGCTTATCTATGGCACTAGAGGGCCAATATGGATTTATGGGTACTTTTTTAAAAAAAAATTGTTGTAGATTTGGTCAATGTAATAATGAGATGGTCATTTAACATGTTTGTGGTGATTTTTCTTCTTTGGTTCATGGCCTTTTATTGCTTTTGAGATGACATATTCCCTTTGTGATAACTGAAAGGCTTACAACATTTTAACCATGCATGCTAGGTGTTGATTCGATAAAAGAAGGCTTACATCATCGGGAATGGGAGCACATCAAGGAAGGCTCTCTGTCAAGTAGCAGACCAAGTTCTAGAGATCCCAAAGACCCTAATCTTTTGGCACTTCTATGACCAACAATCCCATTGTCCCCTATCTTTTAAGGTGTATCTAGTAGTATTTTCGTCAATATACATCATTAATGTCATAACTTATCGATTAGCTTAAGGTCATTCTCATGAGATAAATTTCCTTTACTCGATAGGTTGCATTGGTGGATGTGATGATGTACTCAAAGAGCTTATAGAGATAAGTAGATTTGGAAGTCATAACCAGACTACAACACCGGTATTGGATGCTTGCCCTTGTTCTCTATTTCATGTATGGGCCAAATATCGTGCTCTTATCTTTTTATAAGTTTATGCATCTATCCGACTAAGTACCAAGTATCCGTATTGTACCCGTCTCAGATAATATCCAGATCCGTTTTCTACCCGCCTGATAAATACCGGTATCCTTATCCGTATCCTACCCGATTTTCACTACCCGCACCGTGCACCCATATCCGAAAAAATAATTAGGGTAGGATACGGATGACCTACTACCCGACCGTATCCGACCTGTTTCACCCCTAGTGAGGTGGCATGTATGTTGCTATAGCTCCTCCCACTCTTACGCTCTCTTGTCCTGCTACGGTAACAGTCACCTTCCACGTTTTTGAGGTGCAACCTAGAACAATATTTACTGCCTACTGTATTTTTCGAAGCGAGAGATAGGTCAAATTCACAAATCTACAGCTGAAGGAGGCTAATTATTGAAAAAAGAGATGAGGAAGTATTGGCCATGATTTCACTGCACCGCACGCACCATTATATATGGCAAGGACAGGCCACTAGCTGGCAGCATATTTTAGGAGTAGCTAAAAGTAAGCTAAGCAGCTAGGCGCCACACAGATATAGTACTACTGAGGTTGGAATCGAGAGGGAGAGGTTGAGTCATCGAGATGCAGACATGGGGAGAGAGAGAGGGGTCTGATCAAAAGGCAGGCATGGCCATATGTGAACAAGCGAGACACAGGGAAAAGAGATGCATCCATCCATCGTGTGTGAATATATATATACACATACACTCAGACTGGGAGGGCTTTCGGCTTTTTGGAAGGAGAAGCCGGCTTTAAATCCCTAATAATACACAGCGACATAGGCTGGCTACCTCCTGCCCTGGCCTGGCTGCCACCACCAACCAGCCAGTCCGCTCCGCCACCTTGAAGCACCAGTGCAGCCGCTTGCATCGCCTCCTCCCAGCTTGCCTCGCCTTTCCAACAGAACACACACCCTGTCTCAGCTGCACGGCCTACTCCGTCCATAGATCTTCTGCTTTAGTTCTAGCTAGCTAGCTAGCTCTCACCACCTACCACCCCTCTCTATCCATCCTCACTTCTCCTTTTAGCGCATCTCTTCCAAGTAAACAAATATAATCTCCATCGTTTCGATCGATTACAGCCACAGTTCCATCCATCCCATATATAATCATCATGAGTGCGGCTGCCGGATTCACCGACCCGCCGCCTCACGTCGCCCAGCGCAGCCGACGCGACAAGCTCCGCTTCCCGCCCGCCTCCGACGTCATGCTCCCTCCGCCCTACGATGACGTCGCCAACCTCGGCTACCTTCACGCCGTCGTCGCGCCCCCGCCAGCGCCCAGCGACCAGTGGCTCACGCCGCAGCACGACGCGTCGCCGTCCTGGGCGCGCGCCAAGCTGGAGCATGACGAGCCCCGCGGGTTCACGACCGAGCAGGCCGCAGCGCTCTCGCTCACACTCTCGCCGGCGCCGCAGGAGCTCCCGCCCTCGTACGGCGGCTCGCTGCAGAGCGTCGTGGGCGCGGCTGCGGCGGCGAGGCCTCTCGGCCCGTTCACTGGTTATGCGGCGGTGCTTAAGGGGTCCCGTTTCTTGAGGCCCGCGCAGCAGCTGCTCGACGAGATCTGCGCCGCCTTGGTGGGCGCGGAGGGCACCAGTGGGAGCGCTGGCGCCGGGGGGAGTTACTCCTTGGCGTCGCCATCATCGCTGAGCAGCTCCACGGACACTGGCGACCGTCAGCATCAGCGGCCGGAGTTCCGAGAGAAGAAGGCCAAGCTGCTCTACATGCAGGAAGAGGTGAGCCTGCCTGTTTAATACATACCTACGCACGTACGGGAATTAATTAAATAATTGTACGCCACTAAGCAAGCTCCATAGATATATGTATCGCCGTTGTCCCTTCTGAATTGCCATGTTAGTGGTCTGCTGCTACATGTTTGCAATATGTTATGTGTGTGTGAGTAGTATTCATGCGCCCGTGTTGGATTGTGTGGTGATTTCATGCTATGTCTTCTAATTTTTCATGTTGTCACATGCATTCCCTATAATAGATCGATGCATGGATGAAATGGCAGAAATTGGTTGCTGCTCCTCTTGTCCAAGCTGTTAATTTGCCGAAGAAACTGCTACGATATATTCTTCCTTACCGGCCTGCCTAGCTGTCTCATGTTGCTCCTACCATTTCTCTGGCAAATAATTTTTTTTTCCATGAAGAGTATTGCTTGTTTTATTATTCTGTCATTTTTAGTAATAAAGTCGTTAGCATTTTGGTTCACAACATATATATAGATCTAGTAGGGGCAACATTTTATATTATGTTCTGTCAATGTGATCTATTCATATGTGGTAGTCTGGTGGTGATTCGTGATAACCTATATATGCAGTCTCCTGTTCATGTCTAAACTTATGTGACTTGCAAAGTTGCAATGGAATCTGTCAGCCACCGCATTTGTCTTCATAGATAGTACTTCATGGAGCAGTCGTTGTCTGGCATATTTTGTCATTTAAACACTAGGTTGTGGTCTGGGTTAAGCTCAGGATAAAAATATGTCATACCTGATATTAGTCAAAACCCTGTTTTGACCTTTTCTATTTCTTTTTAGTTCAGCAAATTGATGTGGTTCGTAGTAGTCATTGGTAATTTGATATTAGCCCGGTTTACCGATAGGTTAAAGGTGAGATCAAAATTAATGTGATTGACAGAGATCATGGTATAGGTGGGTAACAAGCAGGGTTTAATTCAGTCATTTCGATGGGTTCCGAAATATATTTATCTTGGTTACATTTCTATGGGTTCATTTGAATTGTCCAAAAAATCAAATTTCTATTAAATTTTGTCAAAAAGTTCAAATATTTGGACAACCATTTCTTCCCGAAATTTTTGAAAATGACCAAATTTCGGCGGGTGCCAAAAAATTTTTCAAACTGAAATTTGAAACCTTAGTAACAAGTGACAGCATTAGAAAGTAAGAGAATTTGCACAAACAGGAGGCAACTTAGAATATGAGAATGTATTATCTTCAGTTGAAAAATGTACCTCTTTAGGATATATTTTAGATAGCAAAAAAGGGACTATTGCAGCAAAATACATGGCAAAAAAAAGCTATCTGCAAAATTGGAAGGTTTGTAGCAAAATAGACAAGGTTGTCAAGTATTATAATTAGTTTTTTCGAGACAGTACTTAATAATTAGTCAGTAGAGGTCAGTTTTTTTTTTGTGCATAGAATTCTTCTTGTATTCAGGGAAACTTACAATTGAAAGAACTAGACCATACCCTTGGATTGGTAATTAAAAATGGTCAAGTTTTGACCGAACAATATAGAAATTCCAAGCCTTGTTTAATTATAAGGTTTACCACGGGTTTTGAGCTGAACTTAAGTTTTCTTGCACCCTCCCATTGTTACTACAAGTATTCTACACCTAAAACTGTCAATGGTTTTGCTAAATGCTCTAGACAATCGATACTTTCTTAAGTGCAAGTCGGTTTTCGTGGCCACTATTTTTGTTTGGAGGTACGTGTGCCTTTTTGATCTATATTGGATGTTTGCCTTTTACATGATAGTTTGTCCATTTTGGTAGACGTGGACTTCTATTTCCAATCTAGCGCCTGGAGTTGTGCGGGATCACATGTGTAGATCAAGAATTGGTATATGTATCATCTGATGTGGTAGTTGCAAAATTTATCACCTAGGCAGATGATCAACATGAAATTTATACTAGAGAAATAATAATATAGAGGATTTCTTAGCTTCATAGTTTGCAATATTGGATTGATTTGAATTCTTTAAATGCATGTTACATATTGCGATAATTGCATGTAGTATGTGTAAGTGTTTCTACGAATATATGCATATGCTTAACGAGGATTTTTCATGTCAATCGATGTTGATAACAGCGTCACTGATTAGTGATAGTGCCATCTTTTTGGTTGTACAATTATGTTGCTTCAACATAATGTGGTCAGTTTCGTTTTTTCTTTTAGAAAAAAATGGAAAATTTTGAAGCATTGTGTTTGTTTTTCTTTTGTATTTGTGATGGAGAAGTTTTTGAGAAAAGGATTGTTGTAGGATGCGCCCCAAGTGATGATAAGATTGGATTGCAGGTATGCAGAAGGTACAAGCAATATCACCAACAGATGCAGATGGTGGTGTCCTCATTCGAATCGGTTCCGGGGCTGAGTTGCGCCACCCCTTATGCGTCATCCGTGCTCAAGGCCATCTCCAGGCACTTCCGACGGGTGAGGAGCATCATATCGAGCCAGATACAGTACATCAGTAGGCTCCTGGGGGAGGAGCTCCTGTCGCTGCCGAGTTCTAGCAGTGGAGGCAAAGCGGTGGCAAGGTCGTTAGGGCTTGCAGACCAGAGCCAACCCGTGTGGAGGCCGCAGAGGGGCCTGCCGGAGCGTGCCGTCTCCGTCCTGAGGGCCTGGCTCTTCGACCACTTTCTTCACCCGTAATGATCCATTCTTTTCCTCCGCATTTTTTTCCCCGGCGATCCAAGTTGTTTTGTGTAACGAGCATGTTCTAATTTGGATGTGTTGATTTCAGGTATCCAACCGATGCAGATAAGCACATGCTGGCTGCCCAGACCGGTCTCTCTCGGAACCAGGTATGGGCTAGCTTATATATATATGGAGTATATAGCATGGTTATGGTTTTTTTTTTTGTAATGGATGACTGCATTGGTATGTGTGTGTTAATACAGATTGCCTATCCTTGATGAACATTTATTTATGTCTAGTATCCCCTCAAGTTGTGGCGTTTGAACGCTTGCTATGGCCTTAGTCCCCTTGTAGTCCACTAGCTATCAACATATGAATCTTGTGCAGTGGAGATGAGAGATGAAAGGTGATGGGAGTGAAGGTTCCAATCCAATGCACTATGAATGGTGATGATGTGTACCAAAACTTTTATATATACTACTAGTCGCTAACATGTACAATTGCACGCGCTAGATATTTCAAAACTTTTTGTGCCAAAATCTTGTTGAGATTTAAAAACTTATTTTGTTAAAGGCTAAAGAAAGTTGAGAAATGTGCATCAAAACCTTTTTTTTATGTAGTTTTGGCTTTGATAAGTTGGAACGTTGCTAAAATTGTATATACTCTGTAATAGAGATAGTGGCAATGTCTTCATTTCATGCCTACATTCGAAAATTAGGCTTTGCTACTATAAATTGATGTTCGAAATTAGGTTTTGCCACTATGAATAAATGTAAGATTTTATAGTTTTCGTACGAATTAATATTTGTGTGTTATAGAATATTCCGGAAATGAAAGGCACCCAATGCAAAGAATGCATGCCTAAGGCTAACTCAAGAATATGCAATGACATTTATATTTCACAAAAAGGAAAATATAAGTAAATTTGGAATGGTGCTCGGAGCTGATGCACTTTTATTTAACCAAATAATCCCAACTCACATGAGAGAATTGTATTTGACTAGTTCTTTCTTTTGATGACGTTATATGTTGGTTCCACAGGACGGATGGCGTGAAGTAATTTCCTAAGAGCATGTAATTAGTGTATTATAATTTTACTTTAATTATTAAAGATGCGCACCAGTTATTCTCCAACAAAATTTTTCATCGGTTCTAATAATAACTTAATTCTACTTAATATTTTTAGAGAAGCAAATTTGTAATTTTCATTCATTTCTTATTGCGAATTTTAATATTTTTGAATTTCAAAATAAAATTGCCTTTGACATGGAGTCTTCCATGTTTAGAAACTTCATTTTGCATTTCATACAATTCCAATTTTAAATTTTCATTTGATTGTTATTACTAACGTTGGTCATACAAAATTTTGCTACTTTTCTTTATAAGTTGTCCTATTTTTTTGTTTTACTTGATATAAATATTTCATTTAATCTAAAATTTGATTCCTAAGACATATTCATGCAAATAAAATTCATAATATTATTCTAATATTTATTATGAATTTGCATATTAAATGGGATTCTAAATCTAAAAATCAAATTTCTAATATTCATTTATTGTTTTATGAAGAAACTTAGTAATCAAATTGCTATTTTTTATTTAGAATTTTAGTTGATTTTAGATTGTACTTGATGTGGTCTCTTTCATTTCTATTTTTGTTTAACTATTACTCTGAATTTTATTTATTTATTGATGTTACTTGGGAAGTTAAGTGAAAATCAAATTGCTAAGTTTCTTTAATTTTTCATTCAGTTAATTTGGGTGTACTTCACATGGACTGTTTCTTTTTTATTTGATATTTTTAATTATTATTCTCGATTTAAATTATTTATGGGTGTTACTTTGGAAGTTGTATTATAAATCGATTTGCTAAATTTCTTTTATTTTTTATTTCGAATTTCAGCTAATTTTGATTGTACTTAACATGAACTTTTTGTTTTTATCTAAACCGTTATAACTTGGTCCGCTATTTGGATGGCGTTATAATTTGGGTTCATCAGATAGATAGCTAGATCTTTTTGTTTAATGTGGGAGCTTCTTTAGAGTGCATAAGTAGTGTTTTAGTTATTATTCCATATTTTAATTATTTATGGATATTACTTTGGAAGTCGTATAGAAATCAAATTGCTAATTTTCTATTATTTTTATTTCGAATTTTAGCTAATTTTGATAATAATTGACGTGGACACTTTTAATCTAAGCATTATAATTTGGGTCTATCGAATGGATGGTTGAATCTTTCTAGTTAACATCGGAGCTTTCTCGGAGTACCAAATTAGTGTTTGCGTGTGTGTATGTGTATATATACCGAGGCACTGGTGTGTGAGTACCATGATATACAATTGGTATTCTTTCTATGTATGTGTGAAAAAGTTTGAATTTATTTGATGCCAAGTTTAACTAGTTTACTATGTAGTTTACAAAAGTTTAAAATTCGTCAAAAGATCATTTTTCAAGGCACATGTTTCATTTGAATTGTTATAGATGCGTATTTGAGTATCTTTTCCCAAAGGTACGTGAAATTTTCGAAAAATATACCTGAATTTGGATTTAATTTGTGTATTTAAAATCATGGTGCACTGACACCCTATATAAATAGAGAGAGAGAGAGGACGCCTTTTTCTATTTTCGGGAGTACATACTCTCACCTCCAATATACCATTTAAACGAAAATGTTATATTTCTTTATCACTTTCAATATACTTCAATAATAATTCTAAGTTACTCTAATGCGATATGGTTGAAAAAAATTCATCAAAGCCTTTTATTTTTTTGCTATATACACTTTTACATATGCAAAAAGAATATATAAATAAATTATGCTATAAAGGGTAGACTTTAATGAAGTTTTTTGTGGAACTCACTTTGGAGTATCTTATAATCAGGTATTAGATTATACTCAAAAGGATAAATAGGTATAATAATATCATTTAAGCGGTATACTGGAGATATGAGTACGTACTCCCAGGATTATAGAACCATTTTCCATATATATATATATGCCAGTCAAAACCCCTTTTACCATGAAAACTCCGTGAAACATACGTGTTTAAGTTTTAAAAAATTCTCAAAAAATTACCATACATAGCGGATGTGATCTTTTATAATTCTGCAAAATTTGAAAACCAAACTCAATCGCATTTGAAAGATATAAAAAAAAGACAAACAGCGAGATGAATAGTATTAAACAGTGAAAAAACACTATTTAAGCTGAATGCCTTTTTCATATCTTTTAAATATGATTAAGTTTAGTTTTCAAATTTTACATGATTGTAGAAGCACATCTCCACTACATATGGTAATTTTTTGAGAATTTTTGAAAACTTGTACAGGTAGGTTTCACGGAGATTTCACGATAAGGGGGATTCACTAAATATGTTGCCATATATATACATATATATGTGCATATATACATATACACCTATATATATATATATATACACACACACACACACACTCGAAATGGGGCGTAATAGTTTTAAATGCGTGAACTCAAGCGAAATTCAGGTATATTTTTTTAAAATTTCAGTTTTGTGGTATATACCCATCTACAACAATTCAAATGAAACACATATCTTTTAAAAAATATACTCGAATTCAAAGATTTGGACGAATTTAGATCATATGCTTTGCTGATATATATATAAAATCAGCACATACCTACAATCAAATTATCATTAAAAAAAGGAAACTCTAGTTTAAATTTGTTTGAACTATTTAGTAAACTGGGTAAATTCGACGTTCTAAAAATTTTAAAAATTTTCGCATGCAAATACACAGGGGAATTACCCACCAAAATGGCCATTTATTTAAAGGCATGTATTTTATTTGAATTGTTATAGATGTGTATGTACTCTAAAACTGAAAGTTTCAAAAAATATACTCGAATTTGGCTTAACTTCGCGCATTTGAAATTATGGTGGCCCATTTCGTCATCCTATATATATATATATACACACACATACGCACACACATATACATAGGACTGTCATCTTTTGCACAATCTGGCCCTCTCTAATTATGATGATCTATATACAGAGAGAAAAGTGGCCAATTAATTATAGGATTGGCGTTTGTTGCAAGTTGCAACAGGCATTTCCTTGTTGAATTATTAGTATGACCCGATCGATGGACTCTGGCTGGTCCAATGCATGCAGGTGTCCAACTGGTTCATCAACGCGCGCGTTCGGCTGTGGAAGCCCATGGTGGAGGAGATCCACATGCTGGAGACCCGCGGCTCCGCCAACACAAACGCCTCGTCAGACCGCTCCAATCCTGGCGCCGCCACCTTGTCCAGCCACGCCGCGGGGCCGCTGCCTCCGCTCCCACCGCCCGTGGCCGTGAGCGCTCACGGCCACCACCAGCAGCAGCAGCAGATGCTGGAACAATGCTTGGACACGGCGCCGCCGCCGCCGATCGGCATTCAGGCTGGTGGGGGCGGGCAGCTGATGATGAGCTTCGGGGCCGCGCCGTTTGCTGGTGCGGCGGACATGGGAGCGTTCGGCGCGGTGTCCCTGACGCTTGGACTCCGGCGCGATGTCTCCTACCACCGCCACCAGCAACAGCAGCAGTTTGGAGGGCACATTCTGGGCGACTTTGTTGGCTAACTGCTCGACGACACGTACGATCCATGCCGTCGGTCGTTTAATTCGATCGATCGTTTTGGAAGCATACAGTCACTCAGCAGCTAGATAGTACCATATCACTCACTGCATGCGTATGTCCACTCATGTATGCGTTGCTCCCTGATATGCGTAGTGTGTGTGTGCCTCCGCACTGCATGCTCTCGGGGTCTCGGTTGTGCTGCCAGTGTTAATCTAGCTACCACGTACGCACATTGCCACAATGAAATTGTCTTGCATTTTGGCCTTTCGGCTCTAGCTGTGGTGGCTCGGTGGATCTCTTTTCTCTCCGGCGGGAGAGCAGAGTATTTTATCTGACCACTGCTATCTGAAATGCGTGCATCCTCCTTTACGTAGTGCTACTGGTTTGTACGTGCTTGTTGTTAACCAGAATGACCAAGGGAAAATTATTGACTGTTAACCTGGTTTTCAGTTCTTCGATTGTCTTCTGCTACCGTATGCAACACAATTAAAGTGCTCATTCTTTTCTCTCTCTCTCTCTCTCTCTCTCTCTGAGCTAGAAGCATAGTTTCAGAATCTAACCGGACTCCGCCCACGTACCCACCCAGCTGCATGCCTTCAGTTATTGCAAAATGGAAAATTCGATGGAGCATACGTTGAGTACGGTGCCTTGGCAACACGGCTCGGGTGACGGAGATCGGTGTACGAGGCCTTGCAACTCCTGAGCCAAAATGGAAAACACGAAGATCACTAGCCGGGAGCTTTCTGAAGCGTATGAGGTCTTGGCAAAAGCTGAGAAGGATCTCCAAGAGACTAGGAGGATGGCCGTTGAGAGGATCGGCGAGCTGTAGGAGGCTCTTTGCCTTAAGGAGGAGGCAGCTGATCTGGAGGAGTTTGATGAGGACCTAGAGGAGCTTAAGCCAGAGCCAGAGAGTCAGGGGTCAGTCGCGTCCGAAGAGACTCTAGGTCATCGGAACCAGTTTGCCCCGAAACCGAGTCGCCCACCGCCGTGTCAGCCTAGATGTGCGCATCCAGATACCTTAGTGAGTAGGCGTAGTTGAGTCTAGTGATAGTGTGAGTCACATGAGTTTGAATTAGAGTCTTGCCATTAGTCGATTAGAGTTACTTGTTAGGTTATTTGCAGTTTCTATGTCCTTATGTTCTTTTGGAGTGTGCAGTATGCGCTGCATTGCCCTTAGGCACTTGTGAGTAGCCATACCAAGTATTAAATAAATATAATAAAGTTTGGAGTTTGGGATAAGAACCTTTTGCCCCCGCCTAAGTTCTTATATTATTTGTCTATACTGTTTTTCCCACTTTTCTCTAAACCTTAGAGTGATTTGCAGATGGTTCAGACTCGTGGAAGCAATGGAGGTCAAGGAAGTGGAAGCCGTCAGGATGATAACAGGAATGCGTCGCCAATTCCTCAGGCCGCACCCCAAGTGGATATGAGCAACTTTGGAGCTTTCCTCGCTGCACAAACCCAGCTTATGCAGACTATAATGCAACAAATGCAGCACTTTGCTAATCAAGCAGCGACCAACAACACTAATCAAGCCATTGGCAATGGGAACCGTCCATACTCGAAGCTGTCTCACTTTATGAGGACTCACCCACCCACATTCTCTGGGAATGCCAACCCAATTGAGGCTGATGACTGGTTGAGGACCATTGAGAGGAAGTTGCATATCACTCAGTGTGAAGGGAATGAGAAGGTGCTTTATGCTTCTCATCAGCTAGGGGGCTTCGCTGATGAATGGTGGGAGAACTACTGTGCATCACAGGAGAACCCACAGGAGATTACTTGGGAGGAATTTTCTGCTGCTTTTCGTTAGTACCATGTTCCTGAAGGTGTCATGGATTTGAAGGAGGAATTCAGGGCCATCAAGTAGGGGAGCCAGTCAGTGGCAGAATATTTGAATCGGTTCACTCAGCTTGCTCGCTACGCACTTGAGGATGTAGCGACTGATAAAGCAAGGCTGTCTCGCTTCATGAAGGGACTGAATTCTGGACTGTAAGTTGGGCTAATCACTCACACCTTTCCTGATTTTCAAGAGCTGGTGAATAAGGCTCTTATTCTGGAGGATAAGCGCAAAGAGTTGGATGACAACTACAAGTGCAGAATAGCACAGCAGAGAGCTCACCAAGGGCACCAAAGGATGAGGGTTGCATCGCAGTAGTTTGTCAGGTTTCAGCCCAAGACGGTCCTTAAAATGCCTTTGCCTGCATCCCGTCCTAGTGGACAGAATTTCCAGACGCCTGTGCAGACTAATAATGCCCCAGGAGGAGGTCAACAATCGGCAGTGAGGCGCTGTTTCAACTGCAATGAGTATGGACATTTTGCCAATAATTGCCCTAAGAGAGGGGTGTCACGCCTGTTCGTTTCAACCTTGGATCGACGCCAGCCAAGACGCTTGCATCAAGAGGAAACCGTGGAGCTGTTCAGTCTGGAGCCGCCACTCAAGCCACAGTGAGAGGTCGTGTCAATCATATCACGACTGATGAGGCCTAGGGAGCATCGGATGTTGTACTTGGTAAGTTTCTAGTTAATTTAGTACATGCTACAGTTTTGTTTGATTCTAGAGCTTCGCATTCTTTTGTCTCTCGAGATTTTGCTGTTGAATATGGGTTAGAAGTTAAGAATCTTAAGTGCATGCTTTTGGTCCAATCCCCTGGATCAGAGTTGCGATCTAACCTAAGATGCATGGGAGTAAGGATGCTCATGAATGAAATAGAGTTCTTAGCGAACCTTATTATCTTGGATACTCAAACCATAGATGTTATTCTTGTGATGGATTGGCTATCTATGCACAAGGTTGTGCTAGACTGTGGTAGAAGGGTAGTATCCATTGAGAGCCCGAAAGGTGAAAGGGTGGAAGTTTAAGCAACCGTAGTTCATAATGGGCAAATGATGGTTAATAGCGTTAAGGCAGTCAGCATTGAAGAAGTACCAGTTGTGAATGAATATCCAGATGTTTTTCCTGAAGAGTTACCGGGAATGCCACCTGACCGAGATGTTGAGTTTGTGATTGAGTTAGTGCCTAGTACAGCCCTAATAGCCAAGAGACCATATCCGATGCCAATAGATGAGTTAGTAGAAATGAAGAAACAGCTTGAGGAATTGCTGGAAAAAGGTTTCGTGAGACCAAGTTTGTCGCCATGGGGAGTGCCTGTTTTGTTTGTTCATAACAAGGATGGGAGTATGAGGATGTGCATTGATTATCGAGCTTTAAATGAGGTAACAATAAAGAGTAAGTACCCGTTGCCCAGGATTGATGACCTGTTTGATCAGTTAAGAGGAGCTGGAATTTTCTCCAAAATAAACCTTCGATCGAGATATCATCAGCTGAAGATTCGAGTAGAAGACATATCAAAGACAACATTTTCCACCAGATATCACTACACCAGGAATGAGCTATAGCAACATAGGTATATGTTGCTATATACACATATGTGTTGCTAGGATAGATAGCAACACATGTGATAAGTGATGTTATTGGTCATGTTGCTATGGTAGATATCTTGCAACACAAACTAGATATTGTTAAACAAAAGAAAAGGTGTTGCAAAGTAGCAACATGTGTTTTATATATAACAACACATATTTTCAACACATATGTAACACCCATTAGAAACACATAATTAGTCTATTGCAACACAACTAAGTAAACGTAAATTATGGTTTATTTATTTGCTATATATATACAAAATATAATTGTCTTAAATAATTTTTATTTGATAATTAAGAAATTCATATTAGATGATATATAATACAATTCAACACGAGCAATGATCAAAAGGTAGATTGCATTGCATTAATCAAGGAAATAAATATAAGTATTGAACATCATTCCACATAGAACAATACATTTCATTTGTTGAGAACAAGAGTAAAATTTGAGTCCTACTATATGAAATTCTACTACTACTAATACTAGTACACTACTAGTACTATCTTTTCCTCTTGAAATTCCTTGCTTCTTGATCCCTTGATGAGGTAAACATCCAAATACAACAATTCAACCATTGATCTTTTCAACTTTGCAAGAATAACAAGAAAATTGCATGAATGTAAATATCTGAGGACTTGTGTGACACACCAAAATCGAATGAAGATGACATTAACATACACAAATTGAAGGCCAAGCAATCGATTTTCCTTTTGTTTGGCCAATTGTCTTGTAGTTCTCCATGGCCTAACCAACACTTCATGGTCTCCGATAGGATAATTAACACGCACTTTCCAAAATTAGTTACCTAGCTTGAAACCACCAACTTCGCATCGGATCACTACTCAAGAATGTAGCAAATGCAACGATCTCTTTGTTTGGATACTGTTGGCGAGACTTGGGGAGTCTGATGGTACCAAACTGCATTGGATTTTAATAGTCATTAGAAGTAAAACATGAATTAGATCTACCATAATTTAGAAGGAACATTTTATGAATAAACTCACACTTGCCATTCTTTGAAGGACGGGTCTTCTTTTGAGTTAGTTGGTCCTGTCTCCTTTTCATAGTGTTTCTTGATGCTTTTGCTTCTTATTATGCTACAATTAAGACAAATTAAATGTTATTAGAACCAATATTGATTAAAGATATAAATTCATATTTCATCGTTCCCATTGAATGAAAAATGCTATATTCAAAGTCTTGCTCGAACGCCATCGTTTTACTACATTGAATAGACTTTCTTGCATGCATATCAAACTAAAAATAAGGAGATAAGATTAGCTAGATCTTGCAATTAATAAATAAACTGAAACAATTATTTTTGTATATGAAACAAAGGCAGTATTAATTCATATGTAACTTGATAGGCTTATATCCTACTAAAATTCACAACTTACTGATAGTTTTATATTGATCAAAGATCTCTCAATGACTATATACAAAATTGTATTTTAAAGAGGGAAATTGCATGAAAGCACACCACACAAATCTTGTACAGTTTAAAATATGAACCCCTTCATTGGAATGCAAAATCACCTATCTTTATTTATTTACATTACATGATACAATGGAGTTTGAGAGAGTACTTTTCTTCTTTAATTTTATTGCCTTTAATAGATTAAACACAAAATAATTACTGTTAGTGTGGAAAATCATGAGCCAGAACATGATGATGATGCTTCTTGACGTATTTCCTCCTTACTATTAGAACCCTCAAGTTGCTAGATGCATAACATAGTCATGTTAATCAATTAAATATGGTGTGAACTTATAAAAATGCTTTACTAACCTGTTTGGTAGAAAATATATTTTTTTCTTTCTTTGCGTGTTGTCTATGTCCACATGATTGTTTTTTTTCTATAAATAAATGGACACACATTATTTATTTTCTATACATAGAATGATGTAGTTACTATAGTACATAGAAAGGAAGTAGCTGTAGTAATAAGAAATTTACCCTTAATACGTTTTGTTGTTCTCTCAAAGAGATGTCTACATCTGATACATTGCACTCAACTCGCTGCACAGTTAAACATGCAATGATAAAACAGTATAGCAAAGACCTATCACTTGATCAACATCTTGCGAATACCTTTCTTTTAGAATGTATCGGATGTGGGTGAAAATTATCATCATATTTTGCTTGGAAATTAACCTACAATAAAGATATAGGGTTCAGTAAAATTTCAATATGAAGGACAACAAAGATTTTTTTACCTCTGTTGGTTCTTTGTTCCCAAGGCATCTGTGCTTGTTTCGCAATTCTTCAATTAATCGATCTTGCTTTTTGACATGTTCCTGCAGCTTTTCCACTTTTTGCATAACATGTGTCTCTACATCAGATGATGAGCAATCTAAGGTAGAAATTTGTATGTTTTTGAGACGACGTGGTGTCCGATCATAAACTTGTTTAGGGATTGGAAGCAATCCCATGCCATGCACTTGTCCCGGTTGTTCTTCCCCTAATACTTTGTGTAATGCATCGCCTTCCCATGCAACTCTTCCTTGATCATTTTCTACCAACTCTGGTTGATCATGAATGAGATTTTCCAACTCAGCCTGTAAGTGAAGAATAATGCATTTGTACTAGTGAGGTCTTATTATATCCTGATATTTGTGAAAGCATTGTCTGTATATAGCATACCACATGTTCATGTCCATCTTTGCTCTTCTCTTTGTGTGTCGCTAGGTAGACTTTTGCTCTATGCGGTTGTTTCTTTTCAGGATCGTTTTGCCTCTAAAAGCAAAAGGATGTAAACAATATCAAGAAAACATAGAAAGAGTATATAACAAAACAAGTGGACTCACCAAGTCCTCCGCCCATCGAGCATAACTCTTTGTCCCTGCCGTATGGGTTGTCTTCCTCATTGAACGACTTCTTTTGTTTCTCTCGCTAAGTTTCTGTTGCGGAGTACAAGTAATGTAAATGCAGCATGTATTCTTCAATATTTGCATAACTGCACACATATATATATGAAGCAATAGCATTTAAGCGATTGCGATTTTATTACCTTCCCTTTTTTGACTTCCGATGATTGACAAGGCGACCCATTCATCCTCATCCACATCTTTTGGACACCGTCTATACAACAGATCTCTTCTTCTTCACATTAAATAGAGATTTCTTTAGTGTTGCTTTGTACTGCCTCCAATCTCACCCAATTGATTTGAGTATCCATTTCTCGCATGATCGAGGATACAAAAACTTTGTCTATAATCAGTAAGAAACATTGAGTTAAGGATAAACTACTATTTCATGTGGCTTTTTTTATATACAAGATGTAATAATGGATAAGATATAGAAGATCAGTACATTGGTATAAAAATAAGAGCTATCTAATTACTCGACAAAACTCCCAACTCTCCTAGAGGCTTCTTTTGCTAATCGGCACATTGTCGATTACCTTAACTAATCGAGACTCACGGATGCGACAATTTAGACTCCATACGACACATCGAAAAAAAGAGAAAATAGAATAGAACAAGATTATCTCAACATATCTTCTAAGATATGTGGAAACATCTTCTATTTCCATTTTTCCCATTCACCGAGCTTATAGCCTATGATTTTACATTGATTTCATCCAAAAGTAACTAGTAAACTGAGTTGAATCTTGATTTGAATCTTGAGGCTTCAAAGTGTTCTGAGTTCTCTATACTCTCTGACAACAACGAGGCCTGAAACAGCAACAACGAGCACTGCAAAAAGAAGAACACTAGCCGAGCGAGGAAGGAATAATCATGCGGGGTAGAGATTTTAGGAACAATGCACAATCTTTTGAGATGCATCAACGTGCATCTTTTCTGTATTTCTCCTTGCTTATATAATGGAAAGACATCTAGGTTAATTCTGAGATCTTACGGATAATACTGACATAATCGAAACAAACTCAACTCACAGAGATGAGACTTTACTCGACAAAACTCGCAACTCTCCTAGAGGATTCTTGTTTGCTAATCGGCACATTGCCGATTAAGCGAACTAATCAGACTCACGGATGCGACAATTTAGACTCCATACGACACAAGCGAAAAAAAGAAAATAGAATAGAACAAGATTATCTCAACATATCTTCTAAGATATGTGGAAACATCTTCTATTTCCATTTTGCCATTCACCGAGCTTATAGCCTTACAATTTTACATTGATTTCATCCAAAAGTAACTAGTAAACTGAGTTCGAAGAAATAGAGCAACAACAGTAAAAAACTAGCAACAAAAAAATGATAGCTACTGACCTTCCCATGAGATTCTGTTGATGGGTCATATAGTCATCTGATCACATAATCTCTCCATCTGCCAATATTATAACATTAAGCCAAGCATAGCCTGAGAACCTGATTATATAAAGCAGACACCAGAGTACCAACAGTCCTATACCACACAACTTTTTGAACAATAAAAGTCTTACACACACTACTTTTATTAAAATCCGGTACAATCTAGGTTCTAGACATGTTGCTTTCAGCAAACCATTTATAATTCCCTTTTCCATCTTCATATTCAGTCCTCTCTAAGGTATCTCAAGCTTCCTTTCATCCTCCTGACAGTTTAGCTACATTACAACCAAAAAAAGAGGAGAAATTATTGTATACATTTGCACAAATTATTGATGAAGAAAGTAAACAATTTATTACTCACCCCCTATGCATTTAGCAAACTACTATGCATCCTCACCATAATTCAGTGAACCAAATAGCAGAATCTGAGAAAATACAAAAGTTTGTCAAGTTGTACAATAAGGTGCACCTGTACTAACAAAAAAATAATGGCACAAAAGGTTTGCAATGACATAGGAAATCTTCCTTGCACTATTGGGTTGCAAAATTCATACCTTTATGAAAAAAAGATTCCCTCCACTATGCTTCATTGTTCAATTCATTATTATCAGCATACACGGTTATACCCTCAATATCTGTTCTAACCCAATGCTGGGCGTTCTTTGCGTTATTGAACAACTTCCCAAGTTGTGAGACATGGAATGGTGCACTTTCTATGTCATCTGTACATTCCTCCTCCCCGGTGTCATATATATCTCTAGGTTTCATCCTCATAACCACGGACCACCACAGGTTTATTTGATCCTCAACATAAAACACTTGATCGACTTGATTAGCAAAAATAAATGGCTCATGTTCAATCTTTTCCCTGTATGTATCAAATGAGAGAAGTTGACTAGTGTATACCCATATTTGTCCTTTTAATCCCTTTTCGATAATGACATCAACCCATTCACATTTAAATAGTACTCTGAAAATTTGACATAGTTCACTCAATTATATCAATCACCCTCCCATAATATGCCACATCACTGAAAATAGGATTTGCATCACATTTTTCAGCGTAACTAGATGTCTTTGCAATTAGTACTACTCCACTATTTTGTGTCACTCCATCCAGGACGTTTAGGCACGAGTGAAAGCCTCGGGTGTTGAAAGCACGATATCTTTTGCTACTTGAAGCGGGCCACGAGCTAGCCACCTAATATCTTCTTTAATCTTTGATACCATTTTCCCTCTCCAAATCCATTATCTGCGTAGAAAGAACTAATTCAATTGATGACTTATGTAGTACTTCAAAAGGATGTGAAATGTGAAACTTACATGAGCTCTAAACCATTGATGGAACTTTTCATTTTGGTTACTTTCAATAAATTTTGGGCTGACACGATGTGGAAGATATTTACTCCTTATCACATCGGCATGCACTCGCACATCAATTCATAATCTATCAAGCGAGGAAATGTATTAATAAAATTGTTTATAACAATGAAATATTACGAGGTACATATTTACATCTGGACAATTGAACAACACATATTTATGTGCTTGTACTTTGGCCAAATTCGTTAGAATATACTTTCTGGGCTTTCCAAGTGGTTTTCCGACATGAGGAAACATAGTTGGTCCTTGTTCATCATTAGAATGTTCAAAGGACTCATCGTTGTCATCATTCCTTGAAGGCCGGTTATGCTTGGTCTCAAAGCCTTGTAGATATCTTGAACAAAATGACATGCACTCATCCGCCAAATATGCTTCGGCAAGACATCCCTCGGGGTGAGCTTTATTACGCACATATGACTTCAACACAAGAAGGTACCTACACAACCGAAAACCAAATAAACATGTTAATAATCATGTATTGGAATAAATAGAAAAAAATTGGTATATCTATGGTTGTTTCTTAGTAAAACATACCTTTCCACAAAGTACATCGATCGATAGCATACAGGACCTCCAATTTTTGCCTCGGTTGCTAAATGAATAACCAAATGCACCATAATTGTAAAAAACCCAGGTGGGAATATCATCTCCATACAACATAATGTCACTCTAATTCGTTCCTCTAACTTGTCAAGCTCATCTACATATAGGACTTTTGCACACAGTTCTCTAAAATATGCAAATATATCAAACAAAACAGATGCAACATTATCTGGAAGTACACCTCGCAAAGCAACAGGTAGAAGTTCTGCATTAAATATATGATCATGACTTTTCAGGCTGAGATTCTCCCTTGAGCAACATTTACACACCTTGAGATGTTTGCGGCATAGCCATCTGGAACTTTTATATCATGAAGGACTTTACAAAAGCTGTTGCTTTTCTTTTTTAGGCAGGGTATACGAAGCTGGAGGCAAGTAAAACTTATTTGAAGCTCTTCTTTGTGGATGAAGCTCTGATCTAATGTTCATTTCTTGCAGGTCTTGCCGTGCTTGTAGGTTGTCCTTTGATTTTCCCTCCAGTCCTAAAAGCGTACCATATATATTATCACAAACATTCTTCTCTATATGCATTACATCAAGATTATGTCGGAGTAAGTTGAAGTCCCAATAAGGCAAAGAAAATAGGCCACTGACACACTTCCAAGTTTTTGATTTCTCAAAATTATCAATTGCTTTTATCTTATGTACAATTGAAATCTCGGAATAAGCAACAGGCTCTGATCTATGTTCTTCAGTTCCATCGAAAGAATTAACATCATATCGAAACTCATGACTAGAAGGTAGAAATCGGCGATGTCCCATGAAACAAAACTTGTGCCCATATTTCAAGCGTTTAGAACATGTTTCTTCACGACAAGTCACACAAGCAAACTGACCATTGACACTATACCCTGAAAAAATCCCAATCCCAGGATAGTCACTCACAATAGACAATACAACAGCACGAAGTTGGAACATTTCATCTCGAGAAGCATCATATGTAGGTGTGCCGACCTCAAATAACTCAGTTAATTCTTCATAAACTGGCTCCATAAGTACATGGAAACTCTTTCCGAGATAAGATGGTCGAGAATTATCGAAACAAGCATAAAGAGGAAGCTTTCATGCATAACCATGGAGGAAGGTTGTAGGGTACTAAGACAACGGGCCAACAACTATAAGTTGAACTCATCATCCCAAAAGGATTGAACCCATCACTAGCAATTCCAAATCTAATGTTAGGGATCGATGCAAAGTCGGATATCTAGAATCAAGTGCTTTCCAAGCCTTTGAATCAATTTGGATGACGCAATGCCCCATCCTTTATCGTTCCTCATCATGCCATCTTGAAGCGGTAGATGTTTCTTTGTGCATAAAAACCTCTTAAGCCTTGGTTTAATTGGAAAATACCGTAACACTTTCCTTCTTTGTTGCCTTCTTTCTTTCCTTCTTGGTTAAATTAGTTTTATCTGCTAAGTTTTTCCACCTTGAAGTTCCACATTTCAAGCAATAATCATCATTTGCCTTGTCTTTACGATAAAGTTGGCAATTGTTTGGACAAACATGAATTTTTTCATAACTAAGACCAAGTTTCCCAATTATCTTTTTAGCCTCAGCAAATGTTCTAGGTATATTCTTGCCATGAGGTATTGCCAATTGCAAAATTGCTAGCAAATCATTTAGAGATTTATTACTCCACTTGTTAATGGATTTCGTGTGAAACAAAAGTACAAGAAAAGAAAGTTTTGATAGCTCACACCCTTCCTATAAAGGTTCATCGGCATCTCTAAGCAAGTTATAGAAGGCTTCTGCTTCATCATCTTGTCCAGTTTTTGAAGAATTCGGGGCATCTGAATCCTTCATTGGATGTCTGTTGTGTACATTTCCAAAAACATCATGGACTAGTGGTGCATATCAATATTTGTTCCATCATCTGCGATTGTGTCTCTTGGTTAGCAGCGATGTATCTTTGCTGATTTCGCCATGACTACTCCAAATAGTGTATCCGCGTAGCATTCCATGACAAACTAAGTCATCATATACTTCATTACGATTCTTCAACCGTATGCATTTACACATTTCAAACATGGACACACGATCTTGGCATTAGGACTCCTATCCTTATATGCAAAGTCAAGAAAACCCTCTATCCCTTTTACGTAGTTAGCAATTGGTGTCTGAGGAACAAGTAATTTCTTCGTAGCTTTTAAATCCATAAAATTACTGCATTAAAAATAGAAAACAATATTGATCCTGTGATACAAATGCCAAAAACATAAAAATAATGATTTAAAATGTAAAGGAAAATGATAGAAACAAAAGGCATTTTGAATAGAAGGAAAATGATACACATCAAGTTCTAATTCAAATGGCGATTACAAAGTAGGTAAAACTAGGCGACTTATGCAATGCAGAAGAACTAACAAAATAAGTATCAAAATTTATTTGTTATAGAACAAACTATACATGTGCCCTAATAAATACTCCCGAGCACGATTAGTCGATTACTGTTTTGACAACTAGAAACATGTATGAATATTAGATCAATGCCATTGTTGGTAATAGAGGTCTTTAGTTGTCTCGAGTCGAGAGAATGCATATGAGGAGGATGAAGGCGAGACTTGTACTTATATATTACGAAGCATATGATGGTGGTTTATTATCAAAATGGGTCACAAGAAGAAGCATCGATGCAGCGAGAGGATTAACGGTGCAAGGCCATATGAAATAGGTCTTGATGTGCCTTACGAACACTTGTTTGGAAAGCAAGTCGGAAACTAGCCATCGTTCTCTAATGGCAAAAGGCCTTCATCTTTCCTTTCAATTCCTGCATAGCGCATCCTAGACAACGAGTTGTATGGATGAATGGAGGAATGACCAAACTACCACAGATCTACCAACATCTATAACATATCCAACTAATATATTCATCCATCACATAGCAATGCTCATGACTACCAGCATCTATCACAGATCGAACCACATAATCTAGTCATTTGGGCGAATTACAATATTATCGCGTCGGCTCCAAGATAATGATCAAGGAAGCTATCAATTAACAATGGCAATGAACTTACTGCGCATTCTCGTATCTGAGACTTCTTGTGAGTAACCCACAACATTCTAGTATGTTTTCCTTACATAATATGATATCCCACAAGTCGCTATATAGTTATATATAATGTGCCCTTGAGGAATGACTAACACTAAGCTTCAAATTGAGATGGCTATGCGGGATCAAGTCTAACATGTGTACCAAGTGCACAGTGGCATTCTAGTCGCGAGACATGAGCCCTACCTTGTGCAAAGTCCTGTGTTTGCAATGCTTAGTTGTACTTGTCACTTTGTTTGTACTTTTGTAGTTTGTGCGAGTGAAATTCTGCTCGGAGTAGCTTAACGCTCTAGACTTAGTTAGCAATGCCGCAGAATTAATAAAGGAAGCCATGTCTTCTTTGGTAGTCGATGAGAATGCAATGCGGGCTAGAAAATCAAGCTCACGAACCAAAAGAAAATTCACTAACAGACGATCTTGCATCAGTATTCAGCGATAGAAAATTCACACAAGCGGCCAGGCAGGGAGGCACAGGCGGCCAGGCGATGGGAGGCAGGCGGGGAGGGAGACGGCGGTGGCCGGTGGCGGAGGCAGGCGGCAGGGGCCGAGGCGAGGGGAGGCGGGGGAGGCTGGCCCGGAGGCCAGGAGGGCCGGCGGGAGGGAGGCAGAGGACTTGAGGGGAGGAGGCGGGCGGGTCGTGGGTCATGGGAGGACAGGCGTGGGAGGATCGGCCAGCGGTGACGGTGGACAGGGTCTTGTGGGACCGTGGGAGGCGGGCAGGGTCCAGGTCGTGGGAGACCAGGCGGCGGCGGGAGTAGTCTGGAGGACAGGAGCCTTGGAGTCTAGGTTAGAAGTATAATGAATAACGGATATATTCAAAAAATTCTCAAAATATTTTAATCCGACGTCACCCTATTTTGTTTATCCAAAATTTATATATGTTTCTTATCTCGATTCTTTGTTCACCTACCAACACATCTGACAAGTGTAGCAACATGACCATCAAATGTTGTAGGGTAATTCAATGAACACTATATGTTTCAGAATTCTACATATGGGTGTTAGCAACACGTAGCATGTGTTGCAGGTAAGTTTTTCTACAACACAAACTATATGTATTGCAAAGTGTGTGTTAGAATAGATGGTCCTGTTGTAGTGTATGGTCATTATGAGTTCACATTGATGTCATTTGGATTGACCAATGCCCCTGCCTATTTCATGAATTTAATGAATAAAGTTTTCATAGAATACCTAGATAAGTTTGTTGTCGTTTTCATAGATGACATTCTTGTGTACTCCAAGACAGAAGAAGATTATGCAGAGCACTTGAGGCTAGTTCTGGAGAAGCTTCGAGCGCAGCAATTGTATGCTAAGTTTAGTAAGTGTGACTTTTGGAAGAGGAAGGTGGAGTTCCTTGGTCATGTAATGACTGCCAAAGGTATTGCAGTTGATCCGAGTAAGGTCGAGGCAGTGTTGCATTGGGAGCAGCCGAAGTCGGTAACCCAAATTCAGAGTTTTCTTGGAATGGCAGGATATTATCGTCGATTCATAGAAGGATTTTCATCAATTGCCAAGCCCCTTACGTAATTGCTGAAAAAAGAAGAAATTTGCATGGATGCCAGATTGTGAGAAGAGTTTTCAAGAATTGAAGAAAAGGTTGACATCTGCACCAGTGTTAGTGTTGCTGGATATTTGGAGCAGTTTTGATATTTATTGTGATGCTTCGCTTCAAGGTCTTGGATGTGTGCTGATGCAGAATGGAAAAGTGGTTGCTTATGCGTTAAGGTTGTTGAGGCCACATGAGGAGAATTATCCAACGCATGACTTGGAATTAGCAGCAGTAGTGCATGCCTTAAAGTTATGGCACCACTACTTTATTGGAAATCGTTGTGAAATATATACGGATCATAAAAGTTTAAAGTATATTTTCACTCAGTCAGATCTGAATATGAGGCAAAGGAAGTGGTTGGAATTAATTAAAAATTATAATCTGGGAATTAATTATCACCCTAGGAAGGCTAATGTTGTAGCCGATGCACTGAGCAAGAAGAGTCACAGTGTTAATATGATGATTCAGGGAAGTTGGTCTGAGTTATGTAAGGAATTTCAGAAGCTGAGATTGGGGGTAATACTAAAAGGATTTCTAGCTACCCTGTTGGTAAAGTCTACATTGGAGAATCAAATCCAAGAAGGACAAAAGGATGATGCCAAGATAAAGAGGATTAAGTCTAAAATGGAAGAAGGTAAGGCTAAGAATTTCATTGTGGATGCACAAGGAACTTTATGGATGGAAGTCGGATTTGTGTGCCGCATAAAAAGGAATTGAAGCAATTAATTCTCAAAGAAGCGCATGATTCAAAGTACTCTATTCATCCAGGAAGTGCAAATATGTATCTGGATCTGAAATTGAGATTTTGGTGGCCGAACATGAAGCATGAAGTTGCTGAGCATGTCGCCTTGTGCGATATATGTCAGAGAATGAAGGCAATGCATCAAAAGCCAGCAGGTTTGTTGCAACCTTTAAAGGTGCCTGAATGGAAATGGGAGGAGATTGGTATGGACTTTATCATAGGATTACCGAGGACTCAGAGTGGGTATGACTCCATATGGGTTATAATTGATCGTTTGACTAAAGTTGCTCATTTTATACTCGTAAAGACTACCTACTCAGGAGACCATTTGGCGGAGTTGTACATGTCAAGAATTGTATGTTTGCATGGTGTGCCCAAGAAAATAGTATCAGACAGAGGCACTCAATTTACCTCGAGATTTTGGAATAAGTTGCATGAAGCGATAGGAACTCATCTGAATTTCAGTACAGCTTATCATCCTCAAATAGATGGCCAGACTAAGAGAGTCAATCAGATTTTGGAGGATATGTTAAGAGCTTGTGCCTTAGCCTATGCTACTACGTGGGATAAGTACTTGCCGTATGCCGAGTTCAGCTACAATAATAGCTATCAAGCCAGTTTGCAAATGTCACCGTTTGAAGCCTTATATGGTCGTTATTGTCATACCTTGCTGAATTGGAATGAGACAGGAGAAAGGATAATTTTTGGGCCAGATATTCTAAGAGAAGCTAAAGAAAAATTGCCATGATCAGAGAACGGTTGAAGACTGCTCAATCGAGGCAAAAGAGTTATGCTGATAACTGTCGCCGAGAGCTAAGTTTCGAGCTTGAAGATTTCGTATATCTCAGAGTAACCCCTCTCAAGGGAGTAAAAAGATTTCATGCCAAAGGGAAGCTTGCGCTGAGATATGTTGGTCCGTTCAAAATCTTGAGTCGCAGAGGAGAGGTTGCTTACCAATTGGAATTGCCGCAGTCGTTGGCGGGAGTCCATGAGGTGTTTCATGTTTCTCAGTTGAAGAAGTGTCTTTGAGTGCCCGTGGAACAGACGCTGTTGGAGTCAATTGATTTGCAGGAGGATCTAACCTACAAGGAGCAACCAATCAAGATTCTGGATGTGGCTGAATGAAGAACCCGAATAAGTCGATGCGTTTTTGCCGAGTGCAATGGAGCAATCATTCAAAGAGCGAGGCTACGTGGGAACGAGAAGATGATCTGAAGTCAAAGTTTCCAAACCTATTCCTTAGTCAGCCCTAAATCTCGGGGTCGAGATTCCGTTAAGGGGGGAGGTTTGTAACATCCCAAATTTTGCTTTTCTGGATTTATTGTGCTTTTCTTGATTTTTTTTGGGATTTTATTTATTTCTTTTTGTATTTATTTAATTTGGTCATTTGTTGTATTTTATTTATTGTGTGCAATTTGTTGATGATCTTTTATTCGAAGTATTTTATCTGGGTTCCATTTGCCTTAGAGTATTTTATGGAATTTTTCTGGAATTTTGTGAATTTTTCTGCTATTTCTTTTGGCTTTATTTATTTTATTGATTTATTTTAATTCGGAAATAAATTAAAAATCCCTTCAATAGTGTTGGGCCAAAACCCAGCCGATCCGGCCCATTTGTCCCACGCGCAGCCCAACCCGCTCCGGCCCGCTCAGCCTGCCAACCGTAAACCCTAGCCGGAACCGTCCGATTCCGATCGGGTGGTCACCAATAAGCCGCGCCATCGTTTGTCGCTAACCGTCCGATCCAGCCAGCGTGTACGCACGAGATGCAGCCATGTCACCCAAGCCATGTTGCCATCGAACTCCGCCACGCTGCCAAATCCCCGAGGATCTCGGAGTCCGTTGCATGCCTCCTGAGCCCCTATTATTGCGTTGCCACGCGTGTCGTGTAGCCCGAGTCGCGCCGCACATGTTGACCTAGGTTTCATCGCTCGCGTCGCCGTCTGCCGTCTGCCCGAGCTTCGCCGTAGTGCCGAAGGGTCTCCGCCACTCACTGCATCTCCGTTGATCAACTTCCACTGCCGCCGAGGTCACCAGGGTGTTGCTTGAGCCGAGCCGCGTCGATTGTGCCATTCCTCATCGCCAGATCTGCTTCCTAGCGCCGCGTCGCACGTCATCTTCTTCCCCTCCTACAAGGACCCGCGCCGCCGTACCATCGCCGTTAGCCAAGCTCCATCCGCCATCAGATCTTCAATTGCCGGCCTAGATCCTGCTGCGTCGCGACATCAACAGTAAATCCCATCTTCAACTCTTAGCTATTAGATTAGATCGAATGGTGTAGAATGCATTGCATTGATTTGTATTAGTTCAATCTTGGCCGTTAGATCTTGATCCTAGGGTGATAATTATGCCGCGTTGCGTAATTGCCGTAGCCGTCGGATGTGCGTCGGTCACCTCGAATCGTGCCGCGTGTCACGCCACAGTAAGTCCAGGGTCGAATCGCATTGGCTCATCTCGGCCATTCATTTTGAACTGAGCGGACGAGATCGCACCGCGCGTCGGGCCAGTCCCGTGTTGACGCGTGTCACGCGGAAACCGAGGAGTTAGCGCCGCTAGTCACCGTTGACTTCACCCGTTTAATCCCAGCCGTCCGATCCGTAATGAACGGTCAGGATCTTTGTGCCGCGTGTCTCAACCATGGCCATTAGATCAGAGCCACGTGTCGTCAATCTGGGTTGCCACGTGTGCTGCTTGCGTCAGCCGGTGTATAGAACAGTACCACCAGTCCACCGTGCACCCGAGCCATGCCGTGGTCTTGGTCCATGCGCCGAGACGCGTGGCAGCTTCTGGTTGCAACACGTGTCAGCGTGTGATTGGGCCACGTGTCATGTTGACGTTAGCGATTACATCATAATTAATTTTCAGTAGAAAAATAATTCGTTCGAAAATTCATTTCGGTGTTAACATCATCAGATGCCATGCTGATGTCATAAACATGAATTTCCAGTATAAAAATAATTCGAATAAATCGGAATTTCTGATTTTAGGGTTTTCTATTTAATTAAAACTTTGATCAGCCATATCTTTTGCATTCGAACTCCGATTGAGGTGATTTTAGTCCCTAAAAATTTGTAAAATTGTGCTCTATTTATTGGTGAATTTTATTTAATTTTTAGAGTTGATTTTGCTCTCTATTTTGGTTATTTATTGCTTTCTTCTTCGTTGTGCGTAGACATTGAGTTGCCGGGAGAGTTTGTGGTTGAGGAGCCAGCACTTGATCGGGTTGTAGAGTAGGATCCTGACCCATTTAAAGGCAAGTCGTGCTTTGATCATGTTGAACCTGTGTTTAAATATTATGTTGTTTTAATTTATTGCGTATATTTCAATTATCAAATGATTGCTATATGTTGGGAGTAGTTAATCATCCACTTGAGTTACTTTCACCTTTACCATGTCGTATGCCATAATTCAATTGTCACCTTAGAATGGTTTGATAGTAATTGGTAGCTATATATGCCAATGTGGGTAGCTAGAACGCATGTAGAATGCTTAGCCATACAACGAGTGATCATTTCATGAACAAATGTTTAATATTGCTTAATGATTATGGAACATGTTTATTAATTGTGTGTCAATGTTGTCACACAATGTTGGTATTATTGATGGCACATGGTGCATGGTAAATCAACTGGGGTGGTAAAATGATTTAGACTGAGGCAAGTGGCAAGTCTTTGTGGTGGGCTAGAGTGGCATGTGGGCGGTCGCATTTGCTTTTTATGATGATTGTGGTTTGGACATGATAATTTTTTGTTAGTCTTGCCTTGGTCAATTAAGGACTTAACCTTGCAAGAATTTGAACTGAGTCATTCATACAACCACAAATCTAGAATGGGACAGACCTAGCTGAGTAATTTGTTGAGTCTAAACTTTAGTACTATTGTGGTGGTGTGAGGCCTAGATAGTGGTAACCAGTTCTCGCATGGATTGGCTCACGTGGCGCAAGAGGGGGGCCCTGAATGTGGTAACCAGTCCCACCAGTGTTGAAATCTTAGTGGATAGTACTGGGTTTAGATAGGCATTAGAAAGGCTTTGTTATGGTCACTCACCTTGGTGGTGTTTGATTATATCTTGTGGGTAAAGTGTATAACCTCTGTAGAGTGTAAAACCTATTCGAATAGCCATGCTCACGGTATTGGGTATTGCTCGGTGATTACAGTCAAGGGTTAGATTTTTATTAAATAAACGTGAGGATGGAATGTTGGAATATGGAAGTAAGGGTATGAGTTGGACATTGAAAACAAATGCAAAAATTATTATTGCTATTATTGTTTTACTGTCTTTCAATATAATTATGCTATTCTTTTGTAAATGCTGTTTATGCAAAGTAACCTTGCAGCCTACCTTTGTACTAAGCCATGCATATAGTAAGTAGACTTGCATTCTGTGTACGGCTTGTTGAGTGCTTTATGTACTCACCCCTTGCCACCAACATCATCAGTTGAGGAAGAAGCAACGCCTGCACTTGAGGAGGAGTTCCAGGAGGAGGCGAACAATTAGGGTGCGAACCTTGTCAGTTGCCTGTGGTAGTTGAAAAAGGGTTCTACGCTTTTATTTATGTCCACTGCAGTTTATTCGTTTATTTTCAGTTAGCCCTGCATGGCGTACTCATGTAAGGTGGACCATAAGGTCATTCAACAGTTATGTTAAACTTGATAAAGTCTTATTTATGTTATCGTTGGGTATGATTGTGATATTCATCTATGTTGAGCCTGTGTATACTAGCGTGATCCTGGACTAGTGTGGAATACACAGAGGGTCCGGATTTGCATATTCGGGTCCCAACAGCTTCGCTCTCTCCCAGCACCTCGTATTGCCGTCTCGCTGGGCCGCCTTCAGCTTGCGCACCAGGCCTTCTGCCCCCGTCGCGGCGTCTCTCTGCATCACATGGCCCCTCGGCGCTCGGCCGCCTAACCACCCAGCCCAGGCAATCATCGGCATCCGGTCGGCCTCTGTCCGCTACTTTGCCCTGCGCTTGACACGCCGTCGGCCTCGCCAAGAAATCTGCTTGCTCACGAAGCTCTAACCTCCGGCCGGCCTCCATTCGCCGCTTTGGCCTTCGGCTCCCCAGCGCTCGCTCGGCGCCCTATTCTTCGCCTCTCGGAGGACCGCCTCACCGGCCCTCCGGCGCCCCATGGCCATCCGGTTCGCTCACGCTGGCCGACTCCGGCCCGCCGGTGCCACTGCCTCCAAACCGGTCGTCCACCTCGCTTCTGCCTGCGCCCGTGAAACGAGACTTGCACTCAGTGGCCATGTAAGAGGAACCGAGAGGCCAATCCGAATTTGAATCAAATCCAAAAACTCTATTTCAATTGATTTTGGCATCTAGTTTGGCTCCAACTTTTTTAGTGTAGCTCCGGCTTTCAAGACTTTTCTCAACTCTAGCATCCAAAATAAGCAGCTCTGGCTTTTGATTTCCATTAGAATTTGCTTTGCGCACCTGAAGTGTACCAGAACTTACCAAGAAAATTGCCTCACGCACGCAGAGCGCACTAGGAAGTTTATTTTCAGAATCTACCATATTTTTTGATCTGCAATTTTATTCCCCGCCATGTCTTCCCCCAAATTTGACATTGAGAAGTTTGATAGTAAGATCAGTTTTTCGATATGGTAGGTTCAAATAAAAGCTATTCTCACAGGTGGGCGTCAGGAAAGCACTGTTAGCTAAAACAACGACAATGACAGAAGAACTTGATCAGAAAGCCCTCTCCGCCATACAACTCAGTTTGTATACAGATATTCTGCGTGAAGTTAGTCATGACACTACCGTCGTAAAATTGTGGCAGAAATTGGAAGATTTGTGCATAAAGAATAGTCTCACCAAAAAATTATGCCTCAAAGAACATCTGTACACTATTCGTGTGGCGGAAGGTACCTCTATTCAGTCTTATCTTAATGAGTTTAATTCACTCATCATTGATCTTAAGAAATTAGAGGTGAAAATTGATGATGAAGATAAGGCTATTTTGTTGGTCATCTCTCTGCCTACTACCTTTAAGCATTTCAAGGAAATTATGCTTTATAGCAATTATGATATTGTTAGTTTTGAGAATGTTAAATCAAATTTATTGTCTAAGGAGAAATTTGATATTGATTCTCGTTCAGAAGTTAAGATTGAGGGTTAATTATTAGAGGTAGATCCCCACATAAAGGCAATTATCATATATCAAAGTCTAGATCTAAGTCAAGTGGACATAAATCCAACAACTTTTGCATTATTGCAAGATTTTTGGTTATGTTATTGCTCATTGTTACAAGTTAAAAAATAAGACAAATAAAGACAAAAAGACACATTCTGATAAACCCGCAGATGCTAGTTGTCGACGATCGGGATCGCCAACCGCAGAAATGAAAAGGGGGTTAGTGATGTTAGGGACCCGAGTTGAGCTTTGCTCAACGGAGGAACGGATTCGACGTGCTGGTGGCCGGAACAAGGCGACAACGAGCGTGACACGAGGATTTATACTGGTTCGAGCCCCTATGAAGGTAATAGCTCTACTCCAGTTGCCTTGCGGCGGTGATTTTTGCTATTCTCGAGTACAGGGGTGTGTTACAGCTCAAGCTCAACAATGACGATGTCTAATGCTCGAACTCTGGTGCGGCGTGTCCCTCAAGCTGCGCCATCCTTAGCCTTATATCCTCCCCGCCTGTAACGGACGGGAGAGATTCCCAGGGTAGTGGTCTTCATGCGTGTTGTTGGTTGGCGATAACTTAGTCACGGGCGCCTCGCGCCTTTGCTGCCTCGGTTCCACGATCCCACGCCTTGGTAACCGGCCGAGTAGCGCCGTTCGGTTTTCGAGGGCGTCGTTCGAACAAGAGCGATCCAAGCTCAAGGTCGTGCGGGGCCCGACCTCGAGGCCGCACGAGCTCCAGGCGTGCGGCTCAAAACGGTCCAGGTCGTGGTCGAAGTAGCCGAGCTAGGGAGCTCCGTTGACCGTGCGCTGACCGGCCAAGGGTCTCCCAGCCCTCGTCACTAGTCTTGATGAAAATGAATCTGATGGTGAGGCTCTAATTATCACTTCCAACTTGAAGAATCAAAATGCATGGATTATTGATTCAGCTTGCACTTTTCATATTTGTCCATTTAAAGAGTGGTTCTTTACTTATGATTCTGTTGGTAGTAGTGAAGTTGTGATTGTTGATTAGTCTCTACTTGAAATTATTGGCATCGATTCTATTCAAATTAAAACTCATGATGGTATTATTAGGACTCTTTCAAATGTTCACCATATTCCTAGAATGAAAAGAAATCTTATTTCTTTAGACACCATAGAATCTTTGGGTTATAAGTATACCGGTGAAAATGGTGTCCTTAAGATTTCAAAAGGAATCTTTGTTGTTATGAAAGCCAATAGAATCAATAGTCTTTGTTATTTACAAGGTTCTATAGTTACGGGTTCTACAACTGTTTTTACAATTGCATAAAATCCTCACATCACCAAGTTTCGGTATATGTGCTTGGGTCGTATGAGTGGGAAAGGTATACATCTTTTATGCAAGAAAGGTTTTTTACATGACATTGGCAAACTTAATTTCTGTGAGCATTGTGTTTTTGGCAAACAAAAGAGAGTCAGTTTTTCTATTTCAACTCATCAGACTAAGGGAATATTTAATTATGTTCATTCTGATCTTTGGGTGTAACATCCTGAAAAAAATGCAATTAAGTAAAAATAAATATTTTAAATTTGAAAATATTTATTTCTGAGCTTCTTGGCATTGTTGGTTCTTATTTGAATTTTATTGGATTTTTGTGTTGTATGGAAATCCAACAAATAGAATTAGTAAATGGAAAATGATAAAAGCAAAAAAGAGAGAAAAATTACCATTTACACCCTTAAATAAATCAAAATCCGAAATGGGAATTGGGGCAATTAATGATTATCGAATTTTCATTTATTAACCGTAAGGTAATCTAGTTTCAAAATTATGCGAAAGATTATCGGCTCCCGATTGGCAAAGAATAAAAATCGAGCACTAGAACCACCAAGCCGAGCTTAATCCTTTTGGTCATCTCCTTCATTGATGGGTGGACCTTAAGCCTGCAACCCCACTCGTCGGCCTCGTTCCTCCTCATTACGTGGTCGGCCGAAGCTCCCAGTATTGCCAGCCAGCTCAAGCCCTTGCCTCTGGATTTCACGCCAGCCTCAACCGAATGCATTGCACCTTGGGAATCACAAGAGGTAGTGCTCCACTCACTTCCTCCTCCACTCACTTCTCCTCTCCCTCCTCCTCAACTTTCTGGCAAGAAACTCCCTCCCCATTTCGCCATAGCAGTGACTCACGAGCTCGTGGGGCGGCGAAATCCGAGCTCTAGAGCCTCCCATTCCCGAATCCCTCCGGCTAGAGCATCATCGGACCTCAAGCATCCAATCCCTCAAAAAGAATCGGACTCCTTCATGTGAGATCGAGTTGCCGTGAGCCTCTTCTTCCCCAAGACCGCCCACCGTGGGTGGGCTTGTCGCTTCTTCTCGGCCCGTTTCGGTGAAACCGAACCCCTCGTTCCATGATGCTTTTAGTGGCACCGATTCAAGCTCTCATACCCTTGGTTGCTTCCTCCACCGTCGCCATTACTGTACGCCTGGAGCTCGGTGCAGCCGCCTGCATCTTCTCCGGCGAATCGGCACCACCCCGGATCGCCTCGAGCTCCTTCCTCCCCATGCCCTCGCATTCGCGGACCTTCACGGAGCGTCCTCGCGGCCAGCCCTAGCGATCCCCTGTTCTGTCTCTCTGCGCGTGGGGTCAAGAAGTCAGCAGTCTCAGGTAGAAGAAGACCCGAACCAAGAAGGCGCCTTCAGACTTAGAAAACGTATTCCCACTTCTGTATGCATTTACTAATAGGCTGAAATTGCATTTCTGAATATCTTTTGAGATATAGTTTCAATCCCAGTAAAATAAATTTGTATATTCATCTAAAATCAGAAATAATCTAAATATGTAAAAAGATTTAGTTTTTGAATTACAGGATTATTGTTCAAATTAAACCTTGATTATGATGCTAATATGATTTTAATGGGAACTTGTGAATAATAAGAAATGAAATGGTAAAATAAATATTAGGGTGATGCTAGGATCAGGAGTATTCATAATAATACAAATACACTTAAATTTTGAACTAAGTTCAATTTATTGCTTAGCAACCATTAGTAAAGTTTAATATGGCCAATAATAGAAATGAATGTATAGTAGTTCATAAAATCATAAAATAAATGATTATGTGTACGGGATTTTAATAAGCCTAATCATGCAAAGGTATTAAATATTTGGAACTAAGTTTATGTATTGCATTGTGACCATTAACAAACCTTAGTTGAACATTAGTAGAATAGTAGCATGATAGCTCATAAAATGGTAATAGCACTTTGAATAGGTTTCTGGAAACAGAAGAACCCATGTGTGCATGAACACATAGAATCAAACTCAATTATGTAGGATCATCTAGTGGTGAACTCAATTTAGCATACTTGCTTCATAGTCATTAATTAACCATGTTATGGCCATTAACAAAGTAATAGCATAATGGCTCACAAAATGATATGGCAAATAGCATCAAGTTCCTAAAAACAGTGAGGACATATGTATGTGAAAATAATTGAAATAAGGTTTGACTTGAATTCTTTTATCATAAAGAAGTGTCAAATGTAACAATGATTAAATAGATAATCTATTGCAGTTAAAGTCAAAATAATGCCAAACCAGCTTTAAAACAATTCTAGGATTGCTACCTGCTAACACCTGAAAAATGAATCAAAGATCATGTATATTGTAGTTGCAATCACAATATAAAGTTGGCCGATTTAGTGATTCGCATTGTGATCATTTAGACTACTTCAGCAGTAGATAAAATAACTCATCCAAATACTAAAATCAGTAAAACTAGTTTAGTAACACTCTACAAAGTTTACACTACCCTGATCTGTCAAAACAATCTTATTCCGTTAAGGTTTGCATATTAATCTTGTTAGTTCAAAACCCTTAAGCGTTATCCTCACACTTCATACTTTTGGCGATTCGAACAACGTTAACTTAACAATGCCACTTAAGCCTTTTCAACAATGAATATAATGTATCAGTCAAAACCTAAAATCTATGGAATCAACTTAGGATTGTTATGCAAAGTATAAATCATCTCATTATGAAGAAATAACCATATTTCATCATGTTTTGCATATTAATCCTAATAGCCTAATAACCCTAAGTTATCACATTGCTTTAGGCCTTAATGTGAATGAATAAACTTTAGGTAATAATGAAGGAATCCGTAGTTAAGTTGTTTTTATCACCAGAACCTTCTCAAATATGATAGAAATGTTATCAGTAGCCTAAATCAATAGATCTAACTTGCGTAAACCTAATTCTAAGCAAAATCAATTTAAGATAAAGATTTAATCGTTCATAGTCCAATGTGATCATTTAAGCCTATTCAATGACTCGCAAAGCAACTCATCTAAATCTGAATTTAGTAAAGAACAGCTTAGAAATGACCTTTAAGATATAATCTGCAGTAATCTAAGAAAATATCCTTAATTTATCTTGCTTTGACTCTGAATCCTCATAAAGCAAAACCTGTAAGTATTAAAGATTGTCAGAACTCATATCATGAATAGTAAATAAATGAACTTTGTAACTAATAATTACTTCTATTTAATCTCAACCAATTTTAGCATCTTGAATTCGTAAAGTAAGATTAACAAACCCATAAAGAGCAATCCCTACTTCGTGTGAAGAGTTTTAATTGTTCTTTCTATTTATGTTCTTTCGCTCTTATTGAAGTTAGTGTTTTGCCGTTGATCGACGTGTAGAACCCGACGTCTTTGATCTCCGTCGTAAATAAATGCGTCAACCGCAATCCTCGTCTTCATCGTAGCGATAATTAAGCAAGGCAAGCATCCTTTGACCATATTGAGCCCGAGATTTTATATTCCTTTTGTGCATCAAATTGTTTTATGCATGCGTTTACTTCGTAAATTGCTATTTTGTGGTTTTGGTAGTTATACTGTTGTCTCATGAACCTCCTTTGATGATTATGAACATGAGAACCTTGATAACCGTAGATTGAGGATAGGCATTACTTAATGTCATCGTGGGTATATCGCGATCATATTAACTCCTTAGCCATGCTTTAGAATAAATGATGTACATGATCAACTCAATAATTGTTTGGGAAACATTGAAAATGTCCTTTGTTGGTTGCGGGTACTTTGATTAAAACCCAAAATGAAACTATGCTTTGATGCAGCGATTATTGGCAATAGCGGTTGTGCGAAAAGGAATTGCACGTAGTATAGGGTGAAGTGTCGCCCGTGTCACAATTAGGACCGAGCAATGGGACGCTATTGATCTGAGATTTCCGTGCAACCACAAGGGTGAGGATGGGTTAGACTTAGCCTATTAAGTTATTTAGATGTGGCTTTGTTCATTGGTAGGCGGGAGCTAGCACAAGCATTCCCGTTTGGTGCTGCTTGAATGGGTCCCCAAGCATTCCCGTTTGATGCGCTTGGTGGGGTTTCCACCCATGCAACGTGTGTCTTATACTGCCGTGTTTAGAAACGTTGTGTTGTGTGTGAATGTGGATCCACGGCTTGGGTGTGTGTTTCTAGTTCTCTGGCGGGGTTAACGTCCCGGCCGGACCAAAGCCATGTCTAGGTAGACAGAACAGCTATGTATGATCGCTGGCGGACACAATGTCCTATTGGGCGTGTGTGATCTCGCAAAAGGTGGGTCATTCCTTGTGGGTAAAGTTGTACACCTCTGCGAGTTTAAATCTAATTAATTAGTCAAGCCAGCAATGATCATGAGCACTCGGTGAAGTCATTCCAATGTTAGCTTTGGCATTTTCAAAAAGGGTTATTTTATAAGTTAGCTTACCCCACAGATGACCCAATACTATACCTTGTGTGGGCAAGTGTTGGTGTCAGCTGTTGTGCCCTGTGTGGACAAAGAACTGGATATATGCCATGCGATGGCAAGGATCGATTCGAACTCACGTCATGGAGGACGGTGAGTGTTATTTATGCTTTACTTAATTGCTATCAATTAATCTGCTCTTTTAAATTCCGATTGCAAATAACTTGGTTTCCAAATTCAAATTCGCTTTATGCAAATTAAGCAGAGAAGCTTTTCCTTTGAAATAGCTTTGCATGTATGATAGGCTTTGCTCAAGTCTTCTTTAGTATGTAAAATACTCACCCTTGTTAATTATATTGTAGGTAGTTGAGTTAGCGAGGCTTGAGTCTCTTTTCGAAGTTGTTCATCGCAGTTGCGGGATCCTCTTCGTTGTATTCTATCTGGAGTTTATGCAGTCGGGTTGCTCGTGGGATTAGATGGGTAAACCACAAGGCTTGCTTCTTTTGCTGCTATATTTCTCTGAGTTGTAATATTATTTGTATAATCGTTTCCGCTTAATTATTAAAATGTATGGTTGTGATTTCCAATTGTTGTAAACATGTGAGTGCTAGCTACTGATCCAGGGAATAGCACAGTAATCACATGGAGGTTCCTGTTCACCAGAACGGGGTCTCACATTGGGGTCGTTCTCGTTTTATTTCTATTGGAGGTTGTGAGTATATGATTACCTTCATTTATGATTTTTTCACAAAGTTTGGGTTTATTTCTTGAAACATAAGCGTGAAGCTTTTTCTGTTTTCAAGAAGTGGAAAGTTTTGGTTGAAAATCAAACTGGAAGGAAAATTAAGAAACTTAGAACTGACAATGGATTGGAATCTTATAGTGGTGAGTTTCATCAATTTTGTGCTAATCATAGTATTGCAAGATATTTAACTGTTCAAGGTAAACTTCAGTAGAATGGTGTGGCAAAGCGTATGAATCACACTCTTCTAGAAAGAGACCTTTACATGCTTTCAAATGCAAATTTATGGAATAAGCGTGCTTTGTGGGCTGGGATTGTTTCTATAGCCTTTTATTTGATTAATTGCTCTTCAAATTCAGCCATTAATTTTCAACTTCGAGAAGAGGTTTGGTTAGGCAAACTAGTTGATTAGAATTTTTTGTTGTCCTGCTAATGCTCATGTTAGTGATGGAAAATTAGAGTCTAGAGCAAGAAAATGCATATTTGTTGGGTATGGTTCTGGTGTCAAACGATATCATTTATGGTGTTCTAATTCTCGCAAATTAATCATTAGTTATTATATTACTTTTCATGAAGACGCTTTACTCTCATCTGCTAGTGATAGTGATGGTTGTTCATCCACAAATGAATCTGAAATTTCTAAAGCTGATGAAAGAAATGCAGAATTTGAGGTAGTTTTATCGACTATTGATAATAATTCTTCTAGTGTTTCTACTTTACAACCAATTTCAGCATCTAGTGGTTCTTTTTCACAACCAATTTCAGCATCTTCTAACACTAATGATCATTGCATTGCTCGAGATAGACCAAGGAGGAATACTCAATTACCTGCTAGATATCGTGATGTTGATAATATGACCGGTTATGCTCTTCTTGCTGCACAAGATATTTGTGATACTTTTGAATGTTCTTCTTATTTAGAAGTTATCTCATATGAAAATTCTTCTAAGTGGTTGATAGTTATGAATGAAGAAATTGTAAGCCTTAATAAAAACTATACATGAGATTTGGTTAAGCTTATAAAAGGAAAGAAACCTTTAAAGTGCAAATGGATATATAAGAAGAATGATGGTATTTCTAGAGTTGAACCTGCAAGATGGAAAGTCCGTTTAATGGTAAAAGGTTTTGACCAAAGTGAAGGTGTTGACTTCAATGAAGTTTTTTCTTCTGTTGTACGCTACTCTTTCATTCGGGTTATACTTGCTGTTGTTGCTTTATTTGACTTGGAATTAATGCAACTTGATGTTAAAACTGCTTTCTTACATGGAGATTTAGAAGAAGAGATTTTTATCATAACTTGAGAGTTTTTCTACTCCTGAAAAGATGATTTAGTTTGTCATTTGAAAAGTCCTTCTATGGTCTTAAACAAGCTCCTAGGAAGTGGTATAAAAGGTTTTATTCATTTATGATTGCATAACAGTATTCTTGCATCAATTATGATAACTGTGTTCAAATAGTTTCCAATTGGTTCTTTTGTTCATTTGTTGTTCTATGTTGATGATATGCTTATTGCTTCTCATGATAAGTCACTAATTAGCAGTTGAAGGCTCAACTTAGTCATGAATTTGAGATGAAAGATCTTGGTCTAGCTAAAAAAATTATTGGGATGGAAATTTGGTGTGATCGCAAAATTGGTATATTATTTCTATCTCAGAAAAATTACATTGAGAACGTACTTGACAAATTTAATCTTAGTAATTGCAAACCTATTTTTACACCTTTTGCCTCAAACTTTAAATTATCTTCAAGTCAGTGTCCTATTAATGAAGAAGACAGATTATGTCTCGTGTTCCTTACTCTACTGTTGTTTGTAATCTCATGTATTCTATGATTTGTACTAGACTAGATTTAGCTCATTCTGTTAGTGTTATTAGTAGATTTATGCATAATCCTAGCAAAGAGCATTGGAATAAAGTTAAGTGGATTCTTCCTTATTTGAAAGGCACTTCTAATTTTGGCTTGATGTTTGATAAGAATAAAGTGAAGACAAATGATGTTCTTGGGTTTGTTGATTCTGATTGCTGATAATCTTGATAAAAGAAGGTCAATTTCTAGATATATCTTCTCTTTATGTGGTTCTGCAGTCAGTTGAAAGGCATTCTTACAACCTATTGCTGCTCTTTCTACTACTGAAGCGGAGTATGTTTCAGCTACTGAAGACATTAAGGAAGCTATTTGGTTACGAGGTCTGGTTTCTGAACTTGGCATTAAACAGGATACTCTTACTGTTTATTGTGATAACTAGGATGCTATTTGTTTGATTAAGAATGATATATGTATCGTGTCAAGACCAAGCACATTGATACCAAGTACTACTTTATTCATGATATTATTGTTGAAGGAAAAGTTATTGCAGGAAGGATACATATTGATGATAATCCTGCAAACATACTAACCAAGACACTTTCAAATACCAGGTTCAAGCATTTCCTTGACTTGGTTGGCATTCATGGTGTTTAATTGCCTTTCGGGGTTTTACGGAGACAATTCATTATGGATTTTGAGTTAAGGGGAAGTTTGTTAGAGATAATCATGGTTGCCTCAATATCCTAACTTACCAATAGAATTAATCCTTCCAAATCTCAGACTCTATTTTGGCTATTTATGATAACCCCATTGTACATGCAATCGTTGAACTAAATAGTGATTTGTCTTCCGTGGTTTTTCTTCCACAAGGATTTTTCATATAAAAATGTTGTGTCCCGTGTGTGTGCTTTGCATCTAACCTAACATATTATTTAGCATTAGATTCTTGTATAGGGCAAAGATCCTAAAAGGTTCGAGAGGGTTATGAGAGAGCGACAATCCTTTGCAATCTTTTGAGTTATGTTTAAACAATTTGCTGTCGGTTTCGCCAAATCTTTTATTGTCGGCGTGGTTACATCAATGTCATTATTTTGGTTATTTCTACGAGATTCATTTCCTTCATTCTTAAGACTGTGTATGATCATGCCATATTTTACAAAACTTTGATCCAATTTGGGTGGGAGATGCCGCACATAAGAATGGATATTAGAATGTGACATGTAGTACCAAATCTAAGGTCAGATTAATTAGGTTTGTGAGAAGGTTGGTAAAAGAGTAATCAAGATTGATGTCGATGATGTGGAATCAAGTAGAGAAATTTGATGGTGGAGAAAATTTAAACATATGGTAATATGTGGTGAAGGGTGTCTTTATCCAGCAAGAATTAATTGCTGCTCTTGAATGGGACAAACCAGAAAAGTCATCCAAAGAAGACTAGAAGTTGATGGAGTGAAAAGTGGTGAGTATAATCCGTCCATGTCTCTCTAATGAGGTAAAATACTCGGTGATCTAGGACAATTCGTCGAAGAAATAATAGAAGGACTCAAAAGAATTGTATATGGTTAAATCACTAACAAATTGGTGGGTGTTGAAGCGGCAACTATATTGGTTTTGTATGGAGGAAGGTACATGATTTATTGACCACCTCAATACCTTCATCTTTGGAGGCGGTACAAACCTATGTTATAGAGAGATATAGGAATAGAACAGTGGTTAAGCAAACTACATAAAGGAAGAGCTCTCAAGTGATCGGTTTCGATGGCCAAGCCCAGACATCAACACACACATTGCTGCAATGTGCATAAGCCTCTGTGGTGAGGGTACTCCCAAAGGTGGGAGAAAAAAAAAAAAAAAAGGAAAATATACGGAGCCGACTTGAAGCAAGTTTTTGGAGAAACACGATGATTTCAAGAATAAGAATCAAGGTGAAAATTGTTGAGTACGATGACTCAAGCAAGTTTTTGGGGAAACACGATATTTCACGAATAAGCGTCAAGTTGAAAATTGTTGAGTATGATGACTCACATATAGTCTTTCAAGATTTAGAAAGATGTGCTATTAAGAGTCATAGATGAATTCTTATAGGATTACAATAACTACTTTTTTTAAAGTAGTATTTCTACCTCCCTTCGAAAAAGTAATAAGGATGCTATATAAACCCATGAGGATTCATGGAGAACCGAAGCTACAAACCAACTCATTGAAAGCAAGATACATACGAGAGGATTATAAGTTAGGTTATTATTTAGCATTAGATTCTTGTATAGGGAACAATCCAAGGATCCTAAATTGTTCGAGGGGGTTTTAAGAGAGCAATAACAATTTGTACTCTTTTGAGGTTGTGTTTAAAGATTCCGTGGTCAGCTTTGTCAAATCTTTATATCTTATTGTGGTTGCTTCAATATCGTTATTTTGGTTATCTCTGATCTTCTTCGTTCTTAAAATTGTATATACTCGTGCCGTATCTCATAAAACTTTGGTCAAATCTTAGTGTTGCTGTGCATAAGAAGAGATGGCATTTATGTAATGCACTAAGGGCAGTCCCAATGCATATAGTTTCTATAACTTCTATGTCATTCTACATGTAGGGATAGTTTCTTCAAAATAAACTCTCTTCCAATCTCCTCTTTTCTCTTATTTTCTCACCCAATCCCTTTTTCCCTTTCTTGTACTTGGCATGAGAAATGGTTTCTATCATTAACTCTACCTCCACATCACCATTTTGCTAGCTAATTAATGCTATGAAACTATCCTAGTCATCCCATTGGGATTGCCCTAATGTTGGCATTCTTGAGGGAATCAAAAGTGGCACTAGCTAGCTAGGAACTTGATGCAAGACCAGTGGCAGTGGGTGTGAACACAGGATAGTATAGTAATATCATGGACTTTAGATAACTAGTGAGGTGAACATGGAGATCGATCTAAAAGGCCCTTTCTGTCTAGCTACCTAGCAAAAGCTTGGGCTACAAGAGATTCATACTATAATGTTCGATCCATTGGAGCACTAACGATCGTTCCTTGTGCAAATAAAGGGACAATTGACCCCTTAGCTTGCTCCCCTGGCCGGCATATTCTCAAGCAGCAAAAGGATGATACCTCCTCGCAAAGGGAAGGAACAGCACCTGGAAGGATGGCATATCCATTTGTTCGCGCAGTAGAAGCACAGCAATACCACAAGTCATAAAGGATCAGAGGAGCTTTGCATCATTGGCCATTCTTGATAGTTTAGGTCGTTCCTCGATCGCTACTGCATTTGCGTTTCCATGCCAGTGCAGATCGATTAGCTACCACTGTATTCAGCAGTGATCCACTGACCTACAGTTCCATTCATTGCTGCGGTTCTCTCAGTTCCATTCATTCCATCCCAAAATGATGACTTGTTAGTGAGTAAATGGCACTAGCATAGTTAGCCTGGAACCACATGCAACTAGCTCGCGCACATTGGACAGAATAAACCCCTGCGAGCAAGGCATCATTAGCTCAGCTCAGTCATGGCCATCTCACACTGTCAGGTCAGGTTCCAATGTCTTCTTATTTGTTCTAAAGACGATCGGGGTCCAGCGTCTGGACCGGACCGGACTGTTCGACTTTGTATTTGCGTCTCTCTAGCCATGAAATGCATACACAACTCAGAGCCTGTCTTTTTTCCCATTCGTAAAACTTGCCAGCAGTTTGGTTTCGGACTCATATACGGTCCATCTATTAGTAACCGAGGAGCATTCCGAAAATCCGCGGGAACATTCTGTCTCTTGAATACAGAGTCGACATTCTTCGGAAAGGCTGATGAGTTGTACCAGCAGCTCCGACTATTCTGCTACAGATTGAACTTCAAGTTTGTTTCGATTTCTTTCTGAATTCTGATAACCGTCAACTATATATGGTCATGCGGCTAAAAAATACTCTCCTAAAACATCAATGCGCACGTCCGGCAACATAGATTCAGCTAGGAACCAGTTTGAAACAGAGCAAATTATTGTATAGAAGAAACAGGTTCTTCACCAACCAATCTTTCTTTTATTATATACTAATTGGACACGCTCTAGAAGCCCCACGTTAATCAGAAAATGCTAGGAATTCTCACGTTAATCTAAAAAAGAAAAATTACTAAAAAATCCCATATTATTCTAAAAAAGAGAAAATCTTTGTCGTCCAATCTACTTAATTATTTTTATCCATGGCTTAGATCATTCGTGGCCATGATTCATACACATATAAATGTAGGAGTCCATGATAAGTTATGTATAAATGTAGGAGTAGGGGTGAAAACGGATCAGATACCGACGGATAATAGCACTACCATATTTGTTTCCATATTTTTTTCTTGGATGCGGATATGGATACAGATTATTCAGATACGAATACGGATAATGTCGAATACAGATACATATCGAATACGAATCGAATCGGATACGGTTTTGAATATTTGTCGAAGTGTGATAACCCCTTAGATTGTACATAAAAAATCAATGAAAACACATAACTAATTGATTTGATCAAAACATTATTGAAAATTAAAAAAATATAAGCATTTTCATTCACTTAGACAATAGTTAGATACCATGTCACAAACAAAATTATATAAGATTTAGTTTATCACACACATACGATTAATTCATCATACACAAAGATTAAAGCACAAAATAAAGGTAATCGTTGCTTAGAGATATAAATAGAAGCAAACACATAACACACTAAAAGTTCGATCATACTTAGATATCATGTAATGACCTAAGATTTATATTCTTTGTTGAATTATGTTTAAATAATAAATTATGTATTTATGAGTTTTATGCATTTTAGGTACTTATTTAAAATATTTTCCTATTAAGAATAGGAGATTTTGAATTTTGATAAAATTTAAAATCTGATAAAATCTTTAAAATAATTTTTAAATGTTAGATTATTTTTGGAACTTTCTCAAATTTTTTTTTGTAATTTTTGGAGTTGTTTTGCTAATTTTAATAATTGAAACTTGCTTTAGGGATTAATTAAATTAGAAAACAATTATAAAATTAAAAAACCTTTTTGGGCTAAAAAAGTAGTCTTGGCCCAGCCTACATGTATATCCAGATATTTGACCCATCAATTTCGAATTATCCGAATCCGTATCCGTATCTAACGGATAGTGAGCTACTAAATCCGTATCTGTATCTGACAAAAAAAACTGTATCCGTATACGATCCGATACTATTTGATAAATTTCCGATCTGAAAGAATCCGTATTCGAAAATATCCAGATCGGTCGGAAAATATCCGATCTGTTTTCATCCCTATGTAGGAGTCCATGGCAATTAAGAAAAGGTGAATCCGAGTACAACTTTTGTTTGCATGGTTACATATATCCGATTAAGAAAAAGAAAAAAAAACTAACATGCCTTATATGAGCTTGGCACACGTTAAAGCTCAAGATGAAAATAGAAGCAACAAACTGAAGCATGCATATACCATACACAAAAAGCCGAATCAATCCATTCAAGATGAAATCCTAGCCAAACTATACAGCACACAATCACAGATGGAATTTGAGCTTCGCTATTTTAGGCATTGGCTAACACAAGAATGTCTACACTAATAAAATTAAATAAATTTAAAAAGTTGAGTCGTAGATTGTGAATACGACCAAAATTTCAAATCATCTCGCTTTTAGTTTTTTTTATATTTGTGGATTGTGAATGGTATAGTATTCGAAGGGGTCATCCAACTAAATAAAAAGTTTAAATATTGCATGGTGTTATACTGGATCATGGGAGCCTATAGTAGTGGTAAGACTACAAAAATAAAGTTTAGTTTATTTAGAACAAGTAGAAGGTTATGCCCTCAATATGGAAACATAGAATAAAATAATAATGTAAAGATTACTCCTATACTTCAATCTGATGCTTAATATGCAAGGCCAAAAGCTAATTTCGCGTGCAGAAGTCATGGTTTTGTCCTTTTCGCACCTCACAAAGAAAAATAAATATATGCTTCCTTTTTCTTACTTTTCCTTTCCAAACGCAGTGTAATATATATTTTGCCCATTTGATGTCAAAAGAGGTTTTAAATTTCAAATTTCATTTAGAATCAATGTCTACATTCGAATTTTGAAGCAATGTAAATTCTAAGTTAAAAATTAGTGTTGATTATATTAAATATGACAATAAATTAAAATAAGAATTGTAAACAAATAATCCATGTGGATGCACGGGTTAATGACTAGTTTTCTAAATGCATTAACCACCGATTTTTTCTAGCAAATTAAGTCCGGTTATATATGTATGTATGTATTTATTTATTTATTTAGTGCACTGCAGATACATTGAGCTCCTATTTTCTAGGAGCGCATAATGAAAAGCAAAAGCTACAGGTAGGCAGCATCGACCACGACAAGAGAAAAAGGTACAAAGACAGCAGAACGAGGACTCAACGAAGAAGAAGCGTCACAAGCCGGAGAATTTGCACCCCTACCACCAACATGATCGACGCACGACGACATCATAATATTATTGGACTGCTTCGATCCATCCTTGCATGCATGCAGAGATCGCTGCGGCTACACAGGCACGGTCCGGTTGTAGCCGGCTGCCTCGCCGCTGCAGCCCTCGTTCTCGCCGGACATCTCCTCGAGCGACTTCCCCTTGGACTCCGGCACGAGGAGCGTGAAAAGCAGGCCCAGGAAGTTGCAGCCGGCGAGGAGGAAGAGCGAGTTGCGTACGCCGATGCCCGGCGGGTACCCGTGGTCGGTCTTGGTCGGGTCGGGGTTCTGCGCCAGGTACAGGAACCCGAACGAGCCGACGATGGCGCCGAGCTTCCCCGATGCGGCGGAGATGCCGTGGCACGTCGACCGCAGCCTCGCCGGGAAGATCTCCGCGGGCACGACGAACGTGGTGCTGTTGGGCCCGAAGTTGGCGAAGAAGAAGGTGAAGCCGTACATGACGAGGAAGCCGATGTGGTTCCCGCGTCGTCCGATGGTGGTAGGGGCGGCCAGCCCGGCATGAACACCGCCATGCACAGAACCCCATGATCGGATGGCGAACCTCTCGATCACGTCGATGAGCGCCACCGTGAACCGATAGCCCGGCACCGTGCCGCCTGCAACGCGACGGCGTCTGCTACAAGCGATCTTGGAAGAGCTTCGTCCAGCCGCGCCCATCGCCGCCGCCTTGGGGATCCAGCCCACGGCGAAGATGTCCTTCGAACAGTTCTGCGAATAGAAGGCGATGTCGGGAGGAACCACGTGGCGAGCGTGCGGCGAGTGGAGCCCGTGCGGCGGAGAACTTCGCCGGAGAAGAGCCCGAACGCCGCCTCCTTGGTGTTACGCTGCGCCGCCGCGCGTTGGTAGCCTCGTCTCGGTGATTCCACCGCAGCACCTTGGACATGTCGGCCGCGGCTGCTTGGCGTTCTTAGCGAAGCGCCGTGTATCAGCGCCGTCTCGCATCTTAGTGCGCCATAGTAGGTGGCGCGCGCGCAGCGCGCCGAAACATCGATATGATCCTCCACACGACGCCGCTGCTGCGGCGGCGTGGAAGCGGCGGGTCGACGTCATATGCGGGGGTGGGGAAGCGGGCCTGAAGGTGGCGGACACGGCGATGGCGACGAGGCCGCCGGCCATGATGCCGGCCGCATGGCGAAGACGGCGGCGATGAATGAGCCGCGTCTTCTTGTTGGCGTCTTTCGGACATGATGGTGGCGGAGAGCGGGTAGTCGCCGCCGATGCCGGCCGAGCGAAGCGGAAGAAGCGAGCGTAGCCATGACGGAGGCGGGGTGTGGCGAAGGAGAGGCCGGAGGCGACGGAGCAGAGGACCATGAGCATGAGCGTCATGCCGTACACTTTCTTACGGCCGAGCTTGTCGCCCAGCCAGCCAAAGAAGAGCTGCCCTGAGAGCGTGCCGACGAAGGCGACGCCGTTGACCGCGGCGGACACGTGCGGTGGGAGGCTGCCGGGGGTGGGCGAGCCGTCGACGCGGTAGTAGATGCGGCCGAGAAGCTTGGTGACCAACGAGATGCAGAAGAGGTCGTAGGCGTCGGTGAAGAAGCCCATGCCGGCGACGACGATGGCTGTGAAGTGGTACCATTGCGTCTTGGCCACGTCGAGCGCGTTGAGCACCTGCAGCTGCTGCTCCCCAGCCATTGCCGGCGCCGGCGCAGCCGCCCACGCCTGGCGTCGGGGAATGGATGAACGGTTGGTGTGGTGTTGTTGAGCTTGGTTTGGGAGAAGCGAGGGAGGCGAAGCTATTTATAAGCACGGAGAAGGGGAATCTTGTCGTCTTGCGGAGGGAGGTTGTTTAATTTGGCCTGGACTCTCCCTCTGTTAATCCCTTGCTTCTATTCTGTGTACCACAGCTCTAATCTCCTCTCCTCTGCTCAGTGCATCCACCTGCATTACATTTCGGCTACGAATAGGCCTCCTAAACAAGACCTTAATTGCCATCATTTGGATTCCCACCGATGACATCACCGGTTAAGTAGAAATTCTGTATAGGGTTGGGTAGAGGGGCTCCCTGTACTGCTGCTTTAATTCCTGTCCTTTGAACGTGCCTGTTTGGTGCTTGAGATTCACCTAGCTAGACGCCACGTTCTGCGTTCTCTCTCGCTTTTTACCTCCCCAACTCTTGTTTTCTTCTATATATTGATTCTCGCCTCTTCCACTCCGGAGAATGAACTAGATTAATTTGCTGACGCTACACGATTAGTGCAGCCCCTTACATGCATATATACTACTACTCTATTACGAGCAATAATGACTCACCGTTCAAGACAAGCAAGAGTAACAAGTAAGTTAACCAAGACAGGTAATATGTTTTTAAAAATATTTATTGGTTTTACTGTAAAGTCCTACGTACAGAGGAAGGAGAGAGTACTAACGATGTGCAATCGTCCAAATAAGATTTTGGGGCGGAATTCTGCATCCACCATGGAGGTACAAGTGAGAATTGCATGGCCATTTTCCTAAGACTATTTTCGGTGTATAGTTTTATTTCTCAGTTTCCAAGAATCACTACAACACAGTAAGCCACTAATGGCGCTTATATATGCCGCTATAAGTGCCTAAACGCCCCCAAAACACAATGCCATCGGGGAAAAGTAATCCCCGGCGTTTATCTAGCTTGGCACATAATAAATGCCGGGGTTGGTTATCGACGGCACATAACAAATGCCGGGAATAAAGTTACCCCGGCACATATTAAATGCCAGGGTTGTCCATTAAGCCGGCACATAATAAATGCCGGGGAATTGGTTATCGACGACACATAACAAATGTCGGGAATAGAGTTACCCCGGCACATACTAAATGCCAGGGTTGTCCATTAAGCCGGCACATAATAAATGTCGGGGTTTCCTACTAATGGCACATGTCAAATGTCGGGAATAGTCTAGTACGGCATTTATTATATGCCATCTTAGAGCAAAGGTGGCACATATGAAATGCCTTGATATAGTTATCAGCGGCACTCAATTAATGCCAGGAATAGCCTTAGTCCGGCACATAATAAATGTCGGGATTTTCTACTAATGGCACATATCAAATGCCTGGAATGGTCTAGCACGGCATATGAGGAATGCTATGTTATTAAATTTGTGACACATTAGAAATGCCGTGGTATCTATTTGTGGCACATAATAAATACTGTTTCAATGTTGATCATGTGCCCATTTCATTGATACTAGTGCAATGCATGTTTAGGGCATGTACAATAGCCATTTTGTTGCTTGTTTAAGAGAATACATGGTAGATACTCAAATAATGCATATGAAAATATTATAGAAGCATAAATATTATAGAAGCCGAGACAAATGAGTTGTTCACATTTCAAACTTGTTGCAACAGTTCACACATGACTGCATTTTCACACCTTGATGAATGATACAGGATGGATAATCGACATTTGTTGAGGGGCATGTAGGAGATAAACTAGTCTCTAACAAACTGCACCTAATCTGAACTCTTTAACAAAAAATCCTAACTTAAGAAGATAACTACTCAACCTTCGCCGAGCTTGGTGCAACTCGGGTAGCTTTGTGCATCTTGGTCACTTGCTCTGGCGCTTGCTCACCGATATGTCTTGCCCCACATGACACCCTACAAGAGGAGAGGACTATTTCATGCAACCAAGTTCTATTGAACATCTAGATGGAGGAACATAAAAATATTAATGACACTGAAAAAAAAGGATCACAATGGTCTTGAGAGAGACCAAGCGTATGACCACAAGATTTGACACTACTTATTGGTTTGTCAAGACAGTATGTAGATCAAGGAACAAAAGTACCAAAATGTAAAAGTGAATAGTCATTGAAGAACTGCAAGTTACATACCACCAGATCTTGAATTCGCTCCTCGGGCCTTTTCGCAAAGACAATTCTCTCAAACTGAATAGGTAATCGAATAGGTGGTTGCCACCGGCTTCAAAAGGATTCATTGAAATGCGCTTTGACTATAAGGAACAATTTGATTGTTTTTGTCTCCACCAATTCAGATGTTGTCGATTGTTTCTTTTCTCGATTGTCAACTGGTTGCTTCTGCAAAGTGCTTCCCTCATCATCTGAATCAAGAATTATCTTTATCAGATCTTGTCCTTTTTCTGCTTTGCTCTATTGAACGATTTGTCATCCTTGCTAGCACCGCCGCACCCCAACCACAAAACCCAAGTGCAACAGTATAGTTTGCAACTCCAAATTGTAAGTACACTTCTGCTGGGCTCAAGAAGCCTTCTCTTGCTGTTGTAATATGTGCCTCTGAGAGAAAAGATTGATTAACATATCACAGAGAGACCAAGTAAATTTCCATCAAGTAGCAATTCTGCTTATGTTCTATATTCCCATGAAAAACACTAGTATTATAATAAGTAGAATATACAATGCGATTTTCCTTTTCAAAAAGTTCTAGCCGTATGAAAATATCTCGACAAATATAAATTCATTGGAAGAAACTCCATTTTTAAGTTAACATAATGCTTACTTCACTATTAAGGCGAATGAGAAAATGGATAGGATGTGTAGGAGGCAATTATAAGGCGAATGAGATAAATGCACAAAGCAATTATAAAGTACTTGGGCAGTGTAACAAAATCTAGCTAAACAAAAGCCAAAATTTCTACATTGATAAGAACGGAAAAGGTAAACCAAAAAAGGCAGTGTTACCTCTTTCAACTTTAAGTGCATTGGTTCTTTAGTAAGATTGCATACTTACAAGCTTGTACTTTTGGTAGAGTTTTTCAAACTTTTTCTTCTTCTTTTCTTTATCCAGTAGGTCAATCAGTAGTTTACTGTCTCTGAAAGTCAGTAATTATACTTACATGGTTACACTTGGACCATGATGGATCTGAATCAAAGTCACATACTATATTTAAGTAGCAGTTCACACAACTAAGAATTTTTCGTATGTCATTTTAATTAAAGGGTGTTTGACCCGAAAACTAGATAGCATCCAGAGCAAAATAATAAATGTCAACTAACTTAATCATCTTATTATTTATCGATTCCTTTTTGCTTTCATCAACTTCATCTGTTAAGAGTCGGTCCATATATGCTAACCAACAATCAGCTGCTGTACCAAGTGCATAACTGAAAGGAGGAAATTTCCAAAAGGTGTTTAGATCATATAAAATTATAAAGGTTGTATAGATTAATAAGATTTAGGAAATGGCCACCAACACCAGATATCCAAAATATACTGATCAGATCTACACAAAGTCAAAGCTTTACTTTTCATAGTAATTTATGCAGTCATACTTCACATCATGAATATGATAATGAAATACACTTAATATTTTGCGCTAACCAAATGTTGAAAAGGCAACAAAATGAACTCTTTGGGCCCCTAAGTCATGCCCCAGGGTAGACATCAATCTGTCTAACATGAACTGTCGATAAATCATCCAATGTGATAGTTTTGGATAGTATCATAGTATTATTCAACGAAGTTAGAAGAAAAAACCATGCCATCCTGGCTCCGCAACTCGGAAGAGATCCGATCTGATGGGTTCTCAACTGCTATCGATGAATCTCACCATGAATCTCACCATTGATGCCCCATACATAAAAGAAGCAATATTACTTGAGCAAAGACTGAAATAACAGATTAGTTTAATAATAATGAGCACTTAAACAAAGGTTAATGATATGAAATAGTACCTCAGATCTTTTTCACCAGCTTCTTTGAAAAGAAATGCTGCCTGAAGATTCCAAATTGAGAATGAACAAATAAACACAGCCAAAAGACAAAACAGGGTACGTCAGCTAGAAAAATGAAACACTACCCGTATCACTTGTGCATGTGCTCGGATCTTTCTTCTTATCATCTCTTTCTCTTCCTCCTTTTTAAGGTCTAGAGTATATATAAAGCAAAGTGAAGCATTGAGCACGAGAGCAGCTTGCTGAAATGGAGAGAATAACCCGATATCAGAACTCAAGAATAAATAGGAGGTCACATTTGTCCACTGTCCATACCCTGAAGGCCTCTTTCACCTTACCATAACAAGTTCCCATGGCCCCAACTTTCAAAAATTAACCAAAACAAAGGGTGTTATAAGAAAGCTTTAGGAAAATGAGAATGCAAGCAAAGAAGTACAAACCTGTACAAGTGGAGGAAGTTGATAATGATCTCCTACTAGAACAAACTTAGTTGCAAGCATCACAGGTCCCAGTGATACCTTGCGAGTAAATAAAACAGTATGTGAGAAAGATTATAAATGGAGAAGGATGCAAACTTAGAAACCAATATGATATAACAATTTCGACAGAACCTCCCCTACAACAGCGGACATCCACTCAGCAGACAAAGAACATTTCGTCATAATATATATATCCAATATGATATAACAATGATATAAAAGACGAACAATAAGTCACTACGTTTCGTATTCAGATTATACACATTAACTAGGAACGATCAACGTACGAGAACATTAACATAGCTTATCGTGGCACTTCGTACTAACTTATCACAAGTAAGATTAGTCAATTCTAGTGTAGCAGAGTGACTAGTGATGCAGATGTGACGCTAAGTCCCTTTCCCACATGCCGCTTTCATAACACCTACAAAAAAAACATAAAACAACAAGGGTGAGTCACAAGACTTAGCAAGTGCATCAAAACAAAACAACAACCAAACCTGTCATGTGTGAAGCTCAAATCGCCTGTTAACCACAATGGTACAACACATCTATGCCTAATCAGCAGTCTAATTCAGATCACGTCATTCTGTTTCCAATTTCTGACAGCAGGTTTGTAACAGCGATTACTCACAGACCGTCGCTCCAAAAATTCTGAAAAAATTACACAAAATAGTTCTCGACGTTATCTACAACTTTCTAGTTATACGTTTTTGCAGGAAAAATCGTTTCGGCCACGAAACTGCGACTGCAATTCGACTGCTCCAATTGAACTAACCCGGTGCACTCTGATCCGAAAATTAATTCTTCTCCCGGCGACTCCCCTCAACGAATCAACCATGGACAAGGGCTTAATCAGTTTAAGGTTAACTCAAGATCTTAGATTTTACGGTTAGAGATCAACTTATCAAGCTTATCTACGAGAGCCAATATCTACGAGATCCTGGATTCCACTCAAAATTCAAAACAACAGTAATTATCAGATGTATACATTTCAAATATACTTGGAGGATGCTACAATCGATTAAGAAATATTACAGCATAACATAGGAAGTCAACATTACATTTGCATCATATGGCTATATACACTCGCACGTAGTGTAAAAAAAAATAACCAAATGGTTGTGTAGCCTTTTGCATTACAGAAATACCTAGATTAATGAAGCAATGAATTTGGAAACTTACAAAATGTGTTTACAAGGGCTATTACATAAGCCCAACAATCATTATATTTGCATCATGTGGATTGTATACACACGCACCTAGTGCCGAAAAATAACCAAATGGTTGTGTAGCCTTTTGCATTACAGAAATATCTAGATTGAGGAAGCAATGAAATTGAAAACTTATGAAATGTGTTTACAAGGGCTATTACATAAGCCCAACAATCCTAGCTGCATGAAGTAGTTTACATTGCTAATTAATTTATGGAAAAAATAGATGAACTAATAAGCTGCAAGGTGATTACTTAGCTTCAACTTCAACACATGCAATGGAAAATCACCAATCTTCATTCCTTTTTTTCATATTAGGTGGGATATCCTATTTGTTCAAGAAGGAAAAAATAGTTCTTGCTCCGATTGTACATAAGTTACTAAATTATTAGCATAACAGAATCGGTTGTATATTGAGTGTATACTATGTAATGGAATGCTCTATGCAGGAACAATGAGAAACACGGGTAGGTATCCATGCATCAGTCACATTATCAAATTCTTAATATAGGAAACTTCATGTCAATATTTGAAAAAAAGAATTAAACATGGCCAACTTTGTAAATGCACAAATGAAATACTAGAAGCAGAGTATGTATTACCTTTCACCGAATCAGTCGAGTATAACTTCTGAAACTTCTCTACTAAAGAAGTGTAAAAAGGTTCATGAAAATCTGGCTCATTACCCTTCAGGATTCCATATAAGGTAAACTGACTTGACTAAAAATAACGCATTAGGTTAGAACAGAGTAACTAACAACAGAACTACTGGAGCTCATGAGTTTTCAAACTTGGAAGTAGGGACAATGAGTTACATTGTATTACCTAATAGGACTTTTGTCGTGCCCCGAATTCCACGGATTCGGACACTCTGTGTATTCCGTACTAGTCCAGGATCACGCTAGTACACACAGGATAAACAGGTTGAAGTACCACAATCATACACAGCGGAATTAAGTAAATAAAGTACTTCAAGCATTAATAATAACGAGTTACATGGCCTTATGGCCACCTTACAGTACTTCGCCACGCAGGGCGATAAATATCAAGTAAACAGGTTTATCAGCGGAAGCAAAAGTAAAGCGATGAACTCTTCATGACCACAGACTACTGAGTGCGGCTCAACCCCTTAGTCCTCCTGGCCTTCGACGAACTCTTCATTCCAAGCTGGCACGGCTCCTTCTTCTTCTGAGGTTTTTGTCGATGCAAGGGTGAGTATACAACATACTCAACAAGTCATGCACAATGCGGTTCTATTACTACATGCATGGCTTATTCCAAAGGAAAGGCTTAATTGGTTATTTTGCATAAAGCAGCATTTCTTTTAATAGGTAATCCTTATTAGATTGAAAGCAATAAAATCAATATTACGAATAATTAATTTCTCAATTCTTTTCCAAGGTTTTGGCACACACCCTAATTTCATTCACATGCCTTTTTGGCACACTGACCACCCAATCCACATCTTTTATTTTCAAAATCTAACCCTTGACTGTAATCACCGAGCAATGTCCAATACATGAACCGGCTATTCAATAGATTCACACACACACTCGCAGAGGTCAGACACTTTACCCACAGGATACGATCATTCACCACACAAAGCGATTGATTGCAACAAAGTCTTTCAGAGACTAACTTTTGACCATTGAACCCTCCGATATTTCCTTCTAACACTTCCTCACTCAGAGCGAAGTTTAGACAGGCAAATACTGTTGAATGGGTACCAAGCCGTAGCACAGGTACGCTTCCCCTACAGTTGCACTGATGTGCACTGTCACCCCGAGGTTTCAAAGGAAAGAGGTTAGAAACCTACTTAACTAGGTCCGTCCCATTCCGGACAAGTGGTTGTACACGGAACTCAGTTCAAAGGCTCGCAAGGTTAAGTCCTTAACTGCCCCGGGCAAGACATCCAATTTATACATGTCGGCACACAGCCTTATCAATCTTTCACACAGCCCATTGCCACACAGGCCCACCTGGCACGAAGCCTTCTTGCCACTTGCCCCGGTCCAAATCAATTCCCACCCCACTTTTGTAATTAAGCAACACATGCCATTTTCCACATCATTCCATGAATAGCACCACACAGGTTACCATCCCGATTCCGTCATATGACATCATCGCACTTTTACAAAAATGCGTTCCATAATTGTTTAGGCAATATTCATTTACTATTTGAAATTCATTCATCGCATACAAGCGGACTAAGCAACTATCACGGTCTAGCCTCCCGTGTTGGCGTCATATTAATAACCAACATATTAAACATCTTAGGGTGACAAGGTATTCAGGGCATATAATGACATTAACAAGGTGGCATAATTCAATTGGTATTTTAGCTACATTTCCCACAATAAGCAATATCGTTTTTAATTGATATAGCATGCATAAATTGAATCGAAATACATTTTTAAAATCTAGGGGCAATATGGTCAAAGCATGACTTGCCTTCGAAAAGGAGTTGGTTCTGGTCGAGGTTCTGCGACGGGTCTTCAAATTCTCCCTCGATGAAACCCGGCGACTCGGAGTCTACTCGGCACAAGCAATCACACAATAAATACACTATACAGACAGTAAGATAAATTCTAAAAATAAAATAAAAATCACCAATAAATAGTTCATATTTTTACAAATTTTTGGGCACTGGAATCACCCAAATCCGAGTTAAAATGCAAAAGTTATAGCATTTTTAAGTTTGCTGAAATTCAAATAAATAATAACCGAATTACTCTATTTATTTTCCTACTGAAAATCCGGATTAATTCTCACGGCGACACGTGTCGGCACTAGAGCGAGCCACGTCGCCCTCGGCCACTGACAGGTGGGCCCGGATGACGTCACGCTGACGCCAGCACGACCGGCGGTTCACCCACTGACATGTGGGCCCGGTGAACAGTACCTGGACCAACCAGAAGCTGACACACGGCGACGAACCATCAAGCCACGCATACGATTTACTCTCGACCGTTGGATTCGAATCAGACGGCGCAAAGTCTACCCGAGCGATACACTGTTAACAAGCCTACGTGGCCTCACCTCGAGCGTTGGATGACGATCGACGGTTTGGGGAGCTCGCGAAGAGTCGAAGAAGAAGCGGCGGCGCTCGTTGCCGGAGTTGAAGAAGACGACACGGCGACGGCGTTTGCGAGCCTCTCCGGTCGGAAGAGGTAACCCAGCAGGTGCGGCGTGATGCGAGGAACTCGGGGAAGGTCTCGGCCAGACGGGAACGGCGAGCACTACGGGGCAAATAAAACCGAAGCGGGGAAAAGTGTGAACTACGGCGAGCTAGTACGCGTGCTACGGTGGATGGCTGAGTGAGAGAGGTGAGGGGAAATGAGCGGAAGGGAGTGCTAAGCACGGAGATATACCCCACTCGGCCGGACATGCCTCGAAGCGCGCGCACGATCTCTGACAAGATCTTGACCCCCCGGCGGCGGCGGTGCCTTTAAGACAAATTCCGATGGCGCGATTAACGGCAACCGTCCGATCGAGATCGGACGGTGCGGCAAAGCGGCGATTAGGGTTTTCTCCATATGAAAGCACGTTGTTGGGCCGCCCAACACCGTAGCTAGCCATTTTCCGGTTTCTGAATAAAAATAAAGACAGAAATTCAAAGTATTTATTTGGGGCACTAAAAATACCCGAAAAATTCTAGAAAAATTCTAGAAAATATTTTAGAGCATTTTGAGCCTAAATAAAATATTAGTTTTAATTTTTGATAATTATATTTTCTGATATTTAATTACTCAAGAGAAAATGATATAAATAAATTCCAATTAAATCCAATAAATCCCAGAAAAATTAGATAAATCCAATTAAATGCAATTAAATGCAATAAAGGTTGATTAATTTATAAAAATTCAAATAACTCCAAATTTTAAAATCTGGCCAAAATTCGGGATGTTACAAACCTACCCCCCTTAACAGAATCTCGTCCCCGAGATTCGAGGCTTAACTATAGAATAGGTTTGGGAATTCCTTTTTCAGATCTTCCTCTCGTTCCCAAGTGGCTTCACTTTCGATGTGGTTGCTCCACTGAACTCTGCAGAAACGGGTTGTCTTGTTTCTTGTTTTCCGATCCATTGTGTCCAGAATTTTTATCGGTTGCTCTTTGTAAGTCAAGTCTTCCTGTAGTTCAACTTCTTCTAGTGATGCTTGCTCTTCAGGCACTCGGAGACACTTCTTGAGTTGCGATACATGAAAAACATTGTGCACTCCTGCTAGTGATCATGTAACTCCAAATTGGTAGGCGACTTCGCCCTTACGGCTGATGATCTTAAATGGTCCTACATATCTTAGCGCAAGTTTGCCCTTTTTGTGAAACCTCTGGACACCCTTAAGCGGCGTAACTCTGAGATACACGTAATCTTCCGGTTCAAAACTCAAATCTCTACGGCGGTTGTCTGCGTAGCTCTTCCGCCTTGATTGTGCAATCTTTAACCTTTCCCGATCGATGCTATTTGCTCTTCGCTTCTACAAGTATGTCGGTCCAAGACACGACGCCACCGATCTCATTCCAATTTAACGGCGTCCTACAAGGTTGACCATACAATGCTTCAAAAGGTGACATCTGAAGACTTGCCTGATAGCTGTTGTTGTAACTAAACTCTGCATATGGCAAACATCTATCCCAAGTTGATGTATATGCTAACGCACAAGCTCTCAACATATCTTCTAATATCTGGTTGACTCTTTCATCATCCATCCGCTTATGGGTGATAAGTCATCTTGAAGTTCAAACGGTGCCCATCACTGTATGCAATTTATCCCAAAACCTTGAGGTAAACTGGGTGCCTCTGTCCGATACTATCTTCTTTGGCACTCCATGCAAGCAAACGATCCTTGCCATGTATAGCTCGGCTAACTTATCTCCTGAATAGGTTGTCTTCACTGGTATGAAATGCGCGACTTTAGTCAATCGATCCATGATAACCCATATGGAGTCATAACCTCCTTGCGTCCTTGGCAATCCGGTAATGAAATCCATTCCGATTTCTTCCCATTTCCACTCTGGTATTTTCAATGGTGCGGCGATCCCGCCGCCTCGATGCATAGCTTTGACTCGCTGGCATACATCACATAGTGCTACGTGTTCAGCAACCTCTCTCTTCATATTCGGCCACCAGAACCTTTCTTTTAAGTCTTGGTACATTTTTGCACTTCCTGGGTGAATCGAATACTTGGAGTCATGAGCTTCCTCCAATATTAACTGCTTTAATTCCTTTTTGTTAGGTACACAAATACGTTTCTTCATCCATAATGTACCTTGTTCGTCCAGCTTAAAATCTTTTGCCTGTCCTTCCTCCATCTTGGCCTTGATTCTCTCGATCTTCTCATCATTCTCCTGACCTTCTCTAATCTGATCTTCCAAGATAGGCTTCACTTCTAATGTAGCTACGAATCCTTCGGGAACAACTTCCAGTTTTAACCTCTGAAGGTCCTTACATAGTCCATCCTGGCTTCCCTCCTCTTTCAAATTTAGGCCGTGGCTTTTCCGGCTCAGGGCATCAGCCACTACATTGGCCTTGCCGGGATGATAATGGATACCCATGTTGTAATCTTTGATCAGTTCCAACCATCTCCTTTGTCTCATGTTCAGGTCCGATTGGGTGAAAATGTATTTAAGACTTTTATGATCGGTATACACCTCACACCTATTACCGATAAGATAGTGACGCCATATCTTCAATGCGTGCACTACGGCTGCTAATTCTAGATCGTGTGTCGGGTAATTCCCTTCATGTGGCCTTAACTGTCTTGATGCATAGGCTACTACCTTTCCGTTTTGCATTAACACACATCCGAGTCCTTGGCGTGATGCATCGCAATAAATGTCGAAACTCTGGTGTATATCTGGTTGAACTAACACCGGTGCTGATGTCAGTCGTTTCTTTAACTCTTGAAAGCTCTTCTCACAATTCGGTGTCCAAACAAACTTCTTTTCCTTCTTTAGCAATTGCGTAATTGGCCTAGCAATTGCCGAAAATCCTTCTATAAATCGGCGGTAATAACCAGCCATTCCAAGAAAACTCCGAACTTGCGAACCTGCTCGGCGACTCCCAATGTAGCAATCGTCTCAACCTTGCTTGGGTCCATCAGAATCCCTTCGCGAATCATGACATGCCCTAAGAAATCTACCTTACTCTTCCAGAAATCGCATTTACTAAACTTTGCATACAACTGTTGCTCCCTTAGCTTTTCCAACACTAATCTCAAATGTTGGGCGTGCTCTTCATCAGTCCTTGAATAAACCAGAATATCATCTATGAACACAACCACAAATTTATCTAAGTATTCCATGAATACTTTATTCATCAAGTTCATAAAGTATGCTGGGGCGTTTGTCAATCCAAATGACATAACTGTGAACTCATAATGTCCATATCTTGAGGAAAATGCGGTCTTGGGTATGTCTTCTGTCTTGATTCTCAACTGGTGATATCCTGACCTAAGGTCGATCTTGGAGAATACTCCTGCTCCTCTTAGTTGATCGAAAAGATCATCTATTCCGGGCAACGGGTATTTATTCTTTATCGTCACTTCGTTAAGTGCGCGATAATCTATACACATCCGAAAACTCCCATCCTTTTTCTTAACGAACAGAACCGGTGCTCCCCAAGGTGACGAGCTTGGTCTGATAAATCCTTTCTCCAACAACTCCTCAATCTGCTTTTTCATTTCTACCAACTCTTCGGTAGACATCCGATATGGCCTCTTTGCTATCGGTGCTGTTCTGTGTACTAAGTCAATTACTTAACTCTATGTCTCATCGGTGGCATTCCCGGTAATTCCTCGGGAAAGACATCTGGGTATTCACTGACCACTGGTACATCTCTTATACTGACGGTCTCCAAATTGTTCACTAGCATTTGACCTCCTCGAACTGCCTTTGCTTGAAATTCCACTTTTCTACCATCAGGGCTCTCGATAGACACAACTCTTCGTCCACAGTCTAATATAGCCTTATGCTTAGCCAACCAATCCATTCCCAGGATAACATCCAGGGTTTGGGTATCTAATATAATAAGGTTCGCTAGGAACTCTACTCCTTTTATTAATAGCTTAACTCCAGAACATCTGACCTTAGAACGGAGTTCGGATCCAGGGGATTGAACTAGGAGTGTTCTTCTAAGGTTAACCATATCCAAATCATTTGTCACGGCAAAATCTCGAGAAACGAACGAATGCGAAGCTCCTGAATCAAATAATCATGTAGAGTCGCATCGAGTTGACTAGGAACTTACCGAGCACGACGTCCGTGGCATTCGACTTCGTCTGCGGAGATATGATTAATCCGCCTCGTGTGAATGCTGCGGTGTAGCTCCACCAGTGCAGTCCTCGGCTTCCTCCTTGGATAGGGTCTTGGCCGGGTGCTCCTAGGTTGAAGCGCACCGGGTCACAACTCCTTTCTTGGGGCACATATTGGCGAAATGCCCGGTCTCATCATAGCTTGTAGCAGACGTCTTCCCGACATCTCGCCGTTTCCTCCATTCGGGTTAGCATTCCTGACTGGGGTCTGAGGGGTTTGTCGGGCTGGTTTTGGCATTGGGGGCGGCGTCCTGACACTGTTCCCTGGCTGGAATCTGGCGAATTGCTGGGGTATCATTTTTGTTTTCTGATGACCCTGACGTCCTCCTTGCAGAGCCATGCGGCGTTTGCGATTGTCGTCCAGTTCTTTGCGCTTGTCTTCCAGTATGAGCGCCTTGTTCACTAGTTCTTGAAAATCCGGAAAAGTGTGGGTAATCACCCCACCAGAAACCGATGTTAAGTCCTTCAGAAACGGACGCTTTGTTTTGTCTGTTGCTACGTCTTCTGGAGCGTAGCGTGCAAGTTGAGTGAATTTATTCAGATAATCAGCCACTGTGTGGCCTCCTTGCTTCAGTGCTCTGAATTCCTCCTTCTTCAGTTCCATAATACCCTCCGGCACATGATATTGACGAAATGCTAGGGTGAATTCCTCCCAAGTAATTTCCTGCGGGTTCTCCTGTGATGCGCAGTAATTCTCCCACCATTCGGCTGCTGTTCCTTCAAGCTGGTGAGAGGCATAAAGCACCCTCTCATTTCCCTCACACTGGGTTATGTGTAATTTCCTTTCGATAGTTCTTAACCAATCATCTGCCTCGAGTGGACTGGCATTGCCCGAGAATGTGGGCGGTCGAGTCCTCATAAACTCGGACAATCTTGAATAGGGACGGGGTCCGTTGTTATTAGCCTGATTGTTGGCGACTGCCTGAGTGTTGATCTGTTGCACTGTTGTCATCATTGTTTGCATTAACTGCGTCTGTGCTGCGAGAAATGCTCCTAGATTCTGCATATCCACTGGTGGTGCTGCCTGCGGGGGTGGCGTATGGTCCTGACTGCCTCCGTGACGTGATCCACTGCCTCCTGCTCCATTGTTGCGAGTGTTCACCATCTGTTGATTCTTCGGGGTTTAGAGATAAGAGGGAAAAGAATAGATACGTAGAGGAACTTATGGGGGAAAACAGGTGTAACTTAAATAGAACCATAAAACTTTCAAGCATAATAGTAATAGGTATGGTTGCTTACATAGTCTAGGGACTATGCAACCACAAAATCAGTCAATCACATCATCACATCAATAGTTCATTACAACATCGCATACTAAAGTTCGAAAATAAAGACGCGACTCAAAATAACTGAGTCTCGACGCAAAAGCTGATCACTGCATCTCTGACAAATCATCACTCCTCAAGCCAACCATGCTGCGGCTCGCCGATCACGTAAACCGGCGGTGAGCCGCATCGGGCAACCGTCCCCATGCCCTCCCATCGGCGCGCACTGGGGCACCTCTGTCTGCTGGTCCTCTGGCCTGGTCTTGGCTCTGCTCCTCCTCCTCCTCGTCGCTCGTCGAGCTCCATGACAGCTGGCTCTCCTCGCCCAGAAGAGCCTCCTCCACTGGCGATCCTCAGACCGCGGCATCCGGGTCTCTCGTAAGGCCACCTCGGTCTCCTCCAAGGTGCGGTACACAGACTGCAGCTCGGTAGTCGTGGCGTCCATCACCTCCTCCTGTGCAGCGGCGAAACGACCCAGGTGCACCACGGCGGCGTCGTCCTCTAGCTCCAAGCGAGCCTGCAGGGGTCCACCCGCGTGCGGGTGCACACGGAAGGCGGTATCCCACAGCTCAAAGCCGTGGTCCCGGCTGATCCGTCGCAGCGCAACCCGAGCACACTCCTGTATGCCCGCCTCGTAGCTAGCTCGCTTCACTGCGAGGCGAAGCGGACGACTAGCACGCGCGTGCTCCCGAGCGTACAAAGTCAGAGTCGTCTCCCATCCACGAGCGATCCCGTTGACTATCCAGGTGCGGGACCGGTAGAGAGGGCGGTCGAAGCCTCCCAACACCTGGAGCATCCTCCAGAGCTCCGCTGCGTAGCCTCCGTGACGCTCTCCAAAGGAGTGAACCATCCGCATCTGCCAAAGCAACGCGTCAGAACTAAAATTTTCAAAAGAGCATAAAAGTAATAGCAGAATACAGCAGGGGTATGAAGTAAGGAAGAAGGGATAAGTCAAGATTTCATTGATTATTCTTGTCCAGATTTTATTCTTTAGAAATTAATTTGGACTCCATTAAATGGCCAGTCTAACTAGGGTCAAGTCCTACAGTCAGTATGGCTCTGATACCATCCCTGTCGTGCCCCGAATTCCACGGATTCGGACACTCAGGTATTCCGTACTAGTCCAGATCACGCTAGTACACACAGGATAAACAGGTTGAAGTACCACAATCATACACAATGAATTAAGTAAATAAAGTACTTCAAGCATTAATAATAACGAGTTACATGGCCTTATGGCCACCTTACAAGATTTCCATACGCAGGCGATAAATATCAAGTAAACAGTTTATCGGCGGAAGCAAAAGTAAAGCGATGAACTTTTCATGACCACAAAGCACTTGAGTGCGGCTCAACCCCTTAGTCCTCCGGCCTTCGATTTAACTCTTCATTCCAAGTCGCACGGCTCCTTCTTCTTCTCGAGGTTTTTGTCGATGCAAGGGTGAGTATACAACATACTCAACAAGTCATGCACAATGCGGTTCTATTACTACATGCATGGCTTATTCCAAAGGAAAGGCTTAATTGGTTATTTTGCATAAAGCAAAGATTTCTTTTAATAGGTAATCCTTATTAGATTGAAAGCAATAAAATCAATATTACGAATAATTAATTTCTCAATTCTTTTTCCAAGGTTTTGGCACACACCTAATTTCATTCACACGCTTTTTGGCACACGTACCACCCAATCCACATCTTTTATTTTCAAAATCTAACCCTTGATTTGTAATCACGAAGCAATGTCCAATACCGCGGACACGGCTATTCAATAGATTCACACACACACTCTGCAGAGGTCTGTACACTTTACCCACAGGATCTGATCATTCACCACCACAGCGATTGATTGCAACAAAGTCTTTCAGAGACTAACTTTTGACCATTGAACCCTCCGATATTTCCTTCTAACACTTCCTCACTCGAGCGAAGTTTAGGCAGGGCAAGGCACTGTTGAATGGGTACCAAGCCGTAGCACAGTACGCTTCCCTCAGCTTGCAATCGATGTGCACCGGTCACCCCGAGGTTTCAAAGGAAAGAGGTTAGAAACCTACTTAACTAGGTCCGTCCCATTCCTGACAAGTGGTTGTACACGGAACTCAGCTTCAAAGGCTCGCAAGGTTAAGTCCTTAATCGCCTGGGCAAGACATCCAATTTATACATCTCGGCACACACCTTATCAATCTTTCACACAGCCCATTGCCACACAGCCCACAGCACGAAGCCTTCTTGCCACTTGCCCCGGTCCAAATCAATTCCCACCCCACTTTTGTAATTACAACACATGCCATTTTCCACATCATTCCATGAATAGCACCACACAGTTACCATCCCGATTCCGTCATATGACATCATCGCACTTTTACAAAAATGGGTTCCATAATTGTTTAGGCAATATTCATTTACTATTTGAAATTCATTCATCGCATACAAGCGAACTAAGCAACTATCACGGTCTAGCCTCCCGTGTTGGCGTCATATTAATAACCAACATATTAAACATCTTAGGGTGACAAGGTATTCAGGGCATATAATGACATTAACAAGGTGGCATAATTCAATTGGTATTTTAGCTACATTTCCCACAATAAGCAATATCGTTTTTAATTGATATAGCATGCATAAATTGAATCGAAATACATTTTTAAAATCTAGGGGCAATATGGTCAAAGCATGACTTGCCTTTGAAAAGGAGTTGGTTACGGTCGAGGTTCATGACGGGTCTTCAAATTCTCCTCGACAAAACCCGGCGACTCGAGTCTACTCTAAGACAAGCAATCACACAATAAATACACCATACAGATAGCAAGATAAATTCTAAAAATAAAATAAAAATCACCAATAAATAGTTCATATTTTTACAAATTTTTGGGCACTGGAATCACCCAAATCCGAGTTAAAATGCAAAAGTTATAGCATTTTTAAGTTTGCTGAAATTCAAATAAATAATAACCGAATTACTCTATTTATTTTCCTACTGAAAATCCGGATTAATTCTCACGGCGACACGTGTCGGCACTAGAGCGAGCCACGTCGCCCTCGGCCACTGACAGGTGGGCCCGGATGACGTCACGCTGACGCCAGCACGACCGGCGGTTCACCCATCGACATGTGGGCGGTGAATGATACTGACCAACCGAAGGCGACACTACGACGAACCATCAAGCCACGCATACGATTTACTCTCGACCGTTGGATTCGAATCAGACGGCGCAAAGTCTACCCGAGCGATACACTGTTAACAAGCCTACGTGGCCTCACCTCGAGCGTTGGATGACGATCAGACGGCTGTGGGAGCTCGCGAAGAGTCGAAGAAGAAGCGGCGGCGCTCGTTGCCGGAGTTGAAGAAGACGACACGGCGACGGCGTTTGCGAGCCTCTCTGGTCGGAAGAGGTAACCCAGCAGGTGCGGCGTGATGCGAGGAACTCGGGGAAGGTCTCGGCTGCGACGGGGAACGGCGGAGCACGGCGGGGCACAGCGAAAACCGAAGCGGGGAAAAGTGTGAACTACGGCGAGCTAGTACGCGTGCTACGGTGGATGGCTGAGTGAGAGAGGTGAGGGGAAATGAGCGGAAGGGAGTGCTAAGCACGGAGATATACCCCACTCGGCCGGACATGCCTCGAAGCGCGCGCACGATCTCTGACAAGATCTTCGGCCCCCTACCGGCGACGGCGGTGCACTGTTGCGCACAGTCCCGATGGCGCGACCAACGACAGCCGTCCGATCGAGATCGGACGGTGCGGAGCGGGCGGCGATTAGGGTTTTCTCCAGCACGAGTGTTGGGCCGGCCCAACACTGTAGCTAGCCATTTTCCGGGTTTTACGAATAAAAATAAAGACAGAAATTCAAAGTATTTATTTGGGGCACTAAAAATACCCGAAAAATTCTAGAAAAATTCTAGAAAATATTTCAGAGCATTTTGAGCCTAAATAAAATATTAGTTTTAATTTTTGATAATTATATTTTCTGATATTTAATTACTCAAGAGAAAATGATATAAATAAATTCCAATTAAATCCAATAAATCCCGAAAAATTAGATAAATCCAATTAAATGCAATAAAGGTTGATTAATTCATAAAATTCAAATAACTCCAAATTTTAAAATCTGGCCAAAATTCGGGATGTTACAACTTTGAAGTTCCACCGCATTACGGACAAAGGAGGAACTGCTTAAATTTACATTCAAAAGTCAAAACTAAAACGAAGTGCAGGAGGTAATCAACAATCCATATGTGAATGCTCTCCCAAAACTTAATTGCCAAGACAGATGACTCCCAGACGTACACTCGATCTCATGTTTTCCATCTTCTCATTAGGAAATAGCCTCATGCAAAACCTTCCGACACCCACACAAGGGTAGTGTTAACATGAAAACCGACAATTACAACAAAGAAGATATATTTACTTGAACATTTCAGTATAAGCAAAATTACATGAAATATAGATGATAAAATGTCGAAAGCAAAGAAGACAAGTGAGTAAATGACAACCGACAACTTTGGTAAGTGAACTAGGTATGAGCCAAAATAAAAATTTCCAAATTACACACGTTAGCAAAAGAAACATTCAAGCAACAGAATATAGCAAAAATAACTATCATTTTCTATTCATTTGTCAAGAATTGTTATTTTTCCTCCATTCTCGCATCTTAATCATTCATCCACCAACGCAGCCTAACTACTTACTAAACCAAAACATCGCTCACTCAGATTACGGTGGAAAACTCCCTTCGATAGAAACAACTAGTAAAGAGACAAGAATGAGATAGTAGAAGCAAGAGCAACTAAGCAAGAAAAGGAAGTATGAGGAGGATGGCAAGAGCAACCAACGCAGCTTTTGTTCGTGTCTTCGACCATTTTAGCTAGTTCACAATTCTACCCATCAACATAGAGATCTCATGATACAAATTCATGTAAAGACATCATAAAACATTTTGAACCTCTACACCTTTCGCTAAACCATTTTGCCTCATGAGTGACCCATTCGAGTCTCTACCGTCAAGATGTCCCGTGAAGTCTCAAATGATTCTCTTTCCCGCATAAAAATTGAGAATTAAAGCCGTGCTTGAAGCCCATCACAAACAAATGACACATAATAATCATGTTATGAGAGTTCCGACCAACTTGCCGCCTTCTCCTTGTTCAAACTCTCCTCCAATGGACTCACACCGTCTCGTCAAGTCCAGTTTGCAGCTTTCAACTCTTCAAGAGCATCTTGAGCTCGGCCTTTGCAAGGACAATGCAATGAAAATTAAGGACCGAGAGAAACTCAATATGAACAGTTCAATACCACCAGATGCTAAGTGGATGACCAAATAGCACACATGCATGCTCAAAGTGGCTTTTTTCTAGGCAAGATCAAACAGACACAAAGGAGACAAGAGCGTTAGAATCCATTACCCAACTCGGCATGCCGGTATTCTCTGATCCATCGACCCTCGAGCTTCTCTTGCTCGACCAAGTAGCAAATCCTCCAGCTCCATGTACCACCGTATGCACGCTCTCGGCTTCTTGATGTAGTCGCTCATTTGCTCAATCCTCCCTGCACAGATCCAACCAATTCAGAAACCGCCTCCAAATTTTCAATGAAATGACACCAAGAAGCCACAAAAGAACCCACCTTGAAGTCGTTCTTGCCTTTCCCTTCATCTTCTCGGCTAGAAGCCGCCCACATCCTCCCTCCCGCTGAACTCAACCACAGTGTCGCAGTAGCGCCCCAACCCCGCCACCGTCTCAGGGAGCCAAGGCTGCTCACCTCGCCATTGTTGATAATCGACAAGACATTCGTGGGCGCCACCTTGAACCCCATCCCCGCGCGTTCCCCAAGTTCTCTTTCTTACGCAACCCCGCCACCACGCTCCAAATAACAAGAACTCAAGAATTAGCCTGTAAAAGCGAGAATTTTTGCGAGAAAAAATAAATAAAATTACCGGTAGGGGCTGTGTGGCGTGAGGGAGGAGGCCATGGACGGGATTACCAGTGGGATTAGGGGTTATAGCTAGGGTTCTCTCTCGTGGGCGGGTGGTGGGGAGGGAGCTTGGGCGGGGTGGACCGTGGGCGGGCGGGCGGTGGGTGGTGGAGCGCGGAGGATGGGAGGCGGCGCGAGGGAGGGCGGCGGCGGGCAGTGGGGAGGTGGGGATCGATGGGAGAGCGGTGGCGGCGTGCGGCAGCGGCCGGTGCGCGAATAGAGAGGATGAGGGGGACTGGGGAGGGCGGCTCGATCTGCGTAGGTGGGGATGAGGAAAAAGATTAGGGCGAATGAGTGCGCGCGCACCAATTCTCCTCCCGCGCGCCTGAAATTTCATCTTTCCCGGCAAAATTAATCGGCGGCACGTATTAAATGCCGTGTTTTACCTATCCCGACGTTTATCATGTGCCTTCCTTTCCTTATTAACCGGCAAAAAACATGTGTCGGGTTAGAGTCTAGTCCGGCATTTATAAATGTCCCCGTTGTAAAAAGATAAGCCGGCACATAATTTGCACAAGAAAAAGTATTACCCGGCAAATATTATGTGCCAGTCAATTGAATGCCCCTAAATCCAAATAAATGCCGTGAATTCTTTATTTAGTGGCATTTAGATCAAGTGCCATATAAAACTAAGTGCCCCAAAAGGCATACTCGTGTTGTAGTGAATGCCACATCAGCTTTTGTCTAGGTAACCATGTATCTCAGATTTCATCTAGATGAAACTCTCTCACCTCCCATGAAACTCTCTCTACCTCTCTCTTCATAATTACCTTGCCATGTCACCAAATATGATGATGTGTCATGTCATTTAATGAGAATGAAACTCAGTTGAAACTCCTACTGGGAATGGCCTAAGCTCGGCATGGATGTCGAAGGCGCCATTTGTCAGCAACCTGTCTGTCAGCTATGATCATCATGCATGCGCGATGGCCGTGCATGTTTGACCCGCGTCGCGTTTTTACAGAATAAACGTACAGAGTTGTGTGTGACAAGATTGTTGTTTGGTTGACTCCAAAGTAACAGACTGTGCCATCAATCACCAAAAGAAAGGAGGAATATGCATGCAACTCCGGTCAGTCTGGCAGGCATGATGGATGCAACGTCAACTCAACTAAGATAATGGACGAAACAGCGCACAAGGCAGGGAAGAGCTAGAGAGTAGAGGCAGGCTCGATCGATCATCGTCTCCGCGGGTCTATTGCGATGTGGTCGACGTAAAGAGTGGCCGCACCGTCGGATAATGGCAGTCTCTTTCGCACCTCAAAAGAGGAAGAGAATGAAGAGGAACAATGCTGCTTGCATTGCACATGTCTGTCTCCCCTCCCCGCCCCGGCCTTTGCCACCGACGACGAGACGCCATATGTCTACCACTGCCTTCCTAACGGAGATTCTTCTTCTTTGATAACATTAGTTGAGGGCAAAAAGTAGCTTTGAAGTTGCTGTATGAAGTGCTGCTGAGTGAAGATGTTGGAGAGTATCAGTTCCCTGTGTGTTTGTGTTCATGTCTGTCGGTCAGATGGTGAAATGTTTTGATGAGAAGGAGGTTGTGTAGTTTGGTCCACCGGAGTGTTAGTGAGTGCAAGAAGTTTTCGTCTTCGGTATATTTGTGTTGCTTAGTGTCGTGTCCTGGTTATGTCCAGTTTTTGCCTATTAAGATTTTGGGTGTTATGCGGTTTTGGAGGTTCAGCTTCTTCTTGTTTTTGGTGTCGGTTGATCGCTGCTTTGTTGTGGTCGTGGCTGGTGTGAGATAAGCAGATGTTTAATTTCAGGTTATGGTGTGTTTTGGTATTCTGCTTTGTGGTCTTGACTGTCTTTGTGTAGGTTTCTTCTTTGTGGTGATGAAATGTGTTGGGCTGGTCAAAGAATGTCTAAGAGGGCAAGATGGAGGTTGAGTGCAAGTTCGAGTTGATTTTCGTGCGTTGTGTTCGGAAGGTCTAGTGTGGAAGGGATTCCAACAAGTTGTTGGTTCTTCCGAGTTTGAAGATGAGGTCCGCATTTATCGATCAAAGGGAATTCTGGTGTTTTGTCTCTTTTAGTTTCGGAAGTGTTGTTCTGTGGTCAAAGTGGAGATGGATTGTATGTGTTAAATTGTTTGTGTTTTGTCCGGTTGAGTTGGTATTGTGTGAGTCTATGTGGACGCGTGGTCGTTTGTTCCGCGTGTGGCTGATGGCCTGGCTGAGGTTCTATGTTTGTTTTGGACATTAACTATTGTTTCACTAGTTTCATGAATGGAACTGGGGCATCTCTTGATGTCCTATTGATCTAAAAAAAACAATTAAACTGGCTATTTTATGTTACGAGCTTACGACCTCTGTGATCACAATTAATGCTATATAATCACTTGGATCATCTGCTGAATGCAACCGTTGCAAGGTTCGGAAGGGCCATACGCATTATGAATAACTAGGTAGAAAAGCGCGCTACGCTGCGCCGGTTGAATTTCGATAGCATGCGCTCGGAAAAATAAACTTTTTTTATTTTCGCAAAACCATCAACCGGTCAAAAATAGTCCAGGGGAAAAAGGGGAAAAAATTATCAGAGATGACAACATTCTTTTGTCGAGCCTAATACTCTACGTGTTCACTGTAAGTTGATACAAACCTTCGATGAATCTGTGTTTTTTTGGTGACGAAAACATTGTTTTCGTTTTTTTTAGTCTTTGAAAACATTTTTTCGTTTTTTTGTTGCGTTTGTTAAAAAAATGGGTTGTTAGGACCCACCAATGATCCATGGACGAAAACATTGTTTCGCTTTTTGGGTGTCGAAAATATTTTTCCGTTTTTTGGTTGCGTTTGCTAAAAAAATGGGTCGTTAGGACCCACCGTCAATCCACAGTGTCGCTATAAATCATGACGAATCTACATTTTTAAAAAACCCGATTCACGATCCGCTGGCAAATACATAAGTTGCTATAAAACTCGATGAATCTGCGTTTTTTGACGAAAACATTTTTTCCGTGTTTTTGGGTGGCGAAAAAAAATTTTCCGGGTTTTTCTGGTGGCGAAAAAATTTTTTTCCGGGAAAAACAGAGAAAGCACCTGAACGTAAGAAGCAGGGACCCGGATGTTATTTTTTTGGACCTGTTCGCTATCCTGAAAAATTAGAAAAGGGCTTGTTCGCGATTTGAAACTAACGGGAGGCTTTTTCAGAAAATACCGGGGCGAGGACCCAAACGCGAAGTGAAAAAAATATCTTTGTCTCTTAGGAAATTGCACAGGGACCTATCCGTAATTTCAGAGAAATGGAAGGGCTTTTTTGCAAAAGTGCAAGGTGACAGGTGGAGCTCCGGTTTGCCTCCAATTCTTGCGGGTATAGGTATGTTAATGATTTCTTGACGCGCGAAAGGAATGAAAACATGAGCAAACATGTATATAAGCAGCACGCAAGCTGTGTATGTGTTGACGCCAAAAACGTGAAGATGGTTTCTGGCTTGCAACACACCAGACGAACGCCGGGTTCAAATGCGAGGCGTGCCAATCGATTTGATCATGCAATCGATAAGGAAAGGGTTGTGAAATTCAATCAAGCCGATCCTAGAGGCGAATCGGCTAAATGTAAATCGACTAAAAAGTCGATTAAAGGGTAAATAAACCACCGATTAAGATCGATTCGAGGGTGAAAGGCGATCGATTACAAAAGGCGATGCGCAACAAGACGTAACAAATCAAACTCGAGAAATCAAGATGATCAAACAATCGGCGATTCGCAACTTTATTTGATCAATGTCGACTTACAAAGGAAGATTACAGAGCTGAAAGACTAAAAGCTAAAAAAACAAGCGGATGTGGTTTTGTTGTCTGTGTTCTCCTTCAAGCAGCCGTGGTAAGCCTTATATACCCATCAGCCGATCCGAGTCCTGTTCTGTTACGGTGATATAATCCGAATCGGCTATAGTTTCCTAATTGGACTCTTATTTCCAAACACTCGCCGCACGTTATCCAAACTTTCCAAAAGATACTCCGTGCGCTATCCAAACTCGTGATTCCACCGATTTTTCTCGTGATTTCCAAAATTTGGTGCAAACATATGCCCCCATTTTTGGAAGATAACTTGTTATCTTTCAAAAATACATCGGCTTTTATCCATCGGCTTCTTCATTCATCGGCTTCTTTCTCATCAGCTGAAGAATTGCTCAGTAACTGATGCATTAATTGCGCCGTAAAAATCTCAGTGTGGTTTAATGGCACGCGTCGTCTCGAATTCGCTTCCCGCCACTTTTCGCTTTTCACCGTGCCATATATATGCGGGACCCCCACGGTCATTTTCACGCTTTCCAGCTCTCGCACCCTCTGCAATCGGCTTTCACCCTTCGATCGACTTCTTTCGCACTTGCGCTCAAGTTCAGACAGATTTCCAAATCGGCTGAATGGACCCATCTCAGGTACTAATTCCAATCCCTGAAAGTGAAGATCAGTACTATCTAGGGCACAGGAGATTCGATCACGACACAAGAATAAATGAGGAAATCCCAAGGCTAGCTTTATCGGCTCAAGGTTATAACATAGCAGAATGGGGAAAGAGCTTTAGAGCCTGGCCAACAGCTCTTAAGGGATGGAGGAGCTGGTACATCCGAGTATCGGCCCAAAAGAGATCTGAATGGGAGAGGATGGACATAGCCGAGTGCCTTCCTTTAAGCTTAGCTAACCCAGAAGCTAATGAGCCCTTAGTGGCCACAGCATGTTACTTTTGGTCGGACACCTTCAACGCCTTTCTTTTCCGTATTGGCCCTATCGGCCCAACACTCCTAGATGTAGCAGAGTTGTGTTGCCTTAGGCCTGACGGCGAACAAATATCGGCTTATAGCGGAAAACCCAAGTACAAGCTGATCCGATCCAAAGGTGAAGGATGGTCCAAGTACGTCCAGCACAATAACAACGTCAATGGGCTAGTATCGAATGAGGAGCACGCTGCTTTCTTGAATCTCTGGCTGGAAAGGTTTCTGTTCTGTGGCGCATCTCTTAGGCCGACACAGGTATATCAGCTCGTAGCGGAGCAGCTGGTAGATGGTCATCAGCTTTCTCTTGGCAAGATGCTCCTTGGGGCAGTTTACCAAATGATGCACGTTATCAGAAGTCGTCTTTTCTCTGGGTTTGCGCAGTTTGTAGTTAACAACATAGGTGGTCCTTTGTGGTTTGTTCAATTGTGGCTATACAGTATTTTCATCCGATCACTTATATCAGAGCCTTTGGAGGAATCGGCCTTCCCTCGCGAAGACTATCCCGAAGGCGCTACTCCACAATACAGAGCCAGCCGATCATATAGAGAAAGGCTAGTGATGTGCTCCAGTGAAGACACTAAAATCACCCCTGCTGCTTTTAAGAAATACCTGTTATTCTTTCTCAATTTAGACAGCGCGACTTTCGGTCAACAAGATTTTTTCCCTTGCAGTAATGAAGCCGATTTTTGGTGGCCCTCATTTCTCCATTTAGATGCTGATAGCTCCTTGATGCCAGCATCGACTTTGGAATTGTATCGAATCTTCATATCTCCTTGCATTCTTCACGTCGGCTTGAACTCCCGTAATAGGACATTTCAGCCATTATATGAATTTTACCATCCTTCTGTATATGCCCGTCAGCTGGGTTTCGGCCAAGTAGTACCTTGTCTGCCCCTCTTTAAACGTCTCCAACCAAGGGCTAGAGTAACAAATTCAACTTCGGCTGAAATAATATTAGAATTGTCCGACGAACTCCAAGTGCTCAGTTTACCACCCTTCTTTCTGAATTCCCGCCGAGCCAGCCAATTCTCTGCCTAGTGGGCACCTATATCAGAAGCTCTCTATTTGGATCGCACACTGTCGGCTATCATAGAGAAGTTCCTACCGGGTTTTCATGAGCCGACGGTAGCCTCTTCTAGCAGTAGCAGCGACGACTCTAGTGAAGATAGTTCGGATTCTTCCAGCTCATCGGGTTATACTAACTCGTCCGTAGCTGTAGAGGTATCGACTTGTTTCACAAAAATCTTTATACCTGCAAATTTTGTTTTGTTTCTATCTTTCAACCACTTAAATGCCTTGTTCTCTATAGGATGCTGCTGCAGGCAACAAGACTGTTACAGGGCCATTGGCTAGTGGGCCCAAAGGGAAGAGGCCAAATCAGGCTACTGGCTTGACCGGCTATACCTCCGGTAATCTCCGCATCCAGAGTCCATCTCTGTCAGAGCTTGAAAAAGGCCGACTCTCCAGTAAGTACTTGTTACCGACAATTGTTCTCTTCCTTATTGCTGCCCAGCTGCTGACTTCCTATTATTAATTTCCCGCAGAGAAACCTAAGTCGACAAAAGTTCCAGCCCGCCGCCAAAAGCGCGCGGAACAAAGTGCCGAGAGCTCTCCTCACGTATCGGCCCTCGCAGAAGTAAATCCTTTTCGCTTTACCCTTGTATATTGAGAGAATCTTTTATACCGATTCCTGATGCACTCCTTATCGATTTTTAGCCGGCGACGTCTTCGCAAGCCGCTGGTATTTTGGCCGATCTTCAGGATGCCCCTGCTGCTAGCCCTCCGATACCGCCTTCTCCAGCACGGCTTCCTACTCCTTCGCCTCCCCAGCCGACCCCCCAGGCACCTGCGCCAGAAGAGCCAACAGACCCTGATGACTTGCTCGGCTTTACTTTAGATGAGCTAGCCGATCCGAAAGTGATTGCCCCTGATGACTATGTAGCAGACATTCGTAACATCATTAATGTCTCTCAGAAGGCATCAGCTGTGGTCGTTCAATCGGGCCCCAATATGCAGGAGAAACTGAATCGGCTCCTTACTGCAATTTCTCAACCGGAGGCCGACATTCTAGCCAACGCGTAGCCTATCCGGGATGCGATGGTCGTCGTTGAAGCCGATCTTCTGCCTGAAGCCATGAAAGCCATCTTGAATGTCTGCCATATAGACGAAAGAAGGGCAGAGGTAGAAGTGGCGAAAACCAGGATGGCTCAGCGAGAAGCCCAAGTAGCCGATCAGCGTCTGCTGGACAAGTTGGTCGCCAATGCGAAGGCTAAGAAAAAGAAATATGATGAAGACTCTTCCTCTCTTAGGGCCGCCAAGTCCTCCGTGCAAAAACTTGAACTGACGAAGAAACAACTCGAAGAGGAATTGGCTAAGGTAAACGAGCAACTTGCCAATGGCCTTGCTTTAGTAACAGCCACGGCGACATCTCTGAAGAACCAGAAGAACGACATAGGCCTCACCGTGGCGAAGGTCAAGGATCAATCGGCAAAGATCATCCCAGTGCCTGGCAGTACTAAGGCCGATGAAAACATTATCTACGGTGTTACAGAAACATTGGCCAAAGCATTTGAACCTTCATCGACCCTAGGGCTAGAATTCTGGTCGGGCATGTAATTTTGTAATGTGTTGATGTGATTGTCTTAAAACAATGGTTGCTTTTTGCTGTAATCCTTGCAATACTTTCAATCGGCTGTCTAACCGATTTTATATTTATCCTTCGATGGTTCATGCTCCAATCCATATGCTAGGATAATATTTCTTCAAATATTTCCCATTGATTGCTTTAGGAAATATGTTTCCTTCTAATGTCTCAAGTATATATGCATTTCCGTCAACAAGCCGATTTACCTTATAAGGCCCTTCCCACGTTGGCGACCACTTACCAAACCAATTATCTTTAGAACCGATCGGCAATATTGTTTTCCACACTAGGTCGGCTTCATTGAACGATTTCAGTACGACTTTCTTGTTATATGCTCTTGCCACTCTTCTCTTATTTTTCTCTAGCCGATTTAGTGTAACCAGTCTTAACTCTGCCAAATCATCTAAGTTGTATAGCATCAATTCTCTGTATTCGTCGGCCGACAGATTATTTTGCATCGCTACCCGCATTGACTCAATGTTTATTTCTACAGGTAATACGGCTTCCTGTCCATACACCAACTGATATGGTGATAGCTTAGTCGATCCGTGAAACGCTAGTCGATAAGCCCATAGGGATTCCGACAACGTAGTATGCTAATTTCGAGGCCTTTCATCGATTTTCCTTTTAATCAGTTTAATCAGAATTTTGTTGGAGGACTCGGCTTGCCCATTAGCCTGAGCGTAATATGGTGACGAGTTAAGCAACCTGATACCCAGACTTTCTGCATAATTTTTAAACTCGTTAGACATGAACATCGTTCCTTGATCGGTTGTAATAGTCTGAGGAATACCGAATCGATGGACGATGTGTTCATTAACAAAGCCGATAGCTTCTACGCTAGTAACCTTTTTGAGTGGAACGACTTCTACCCATTTTGAGAAATAATCCGTGGCTGCAAGGATAAACTTATGGCCTTTGCTGGGAATATTTGGCCGATTACATGTATTCCCCATCCCTGAACGGCTAGGGTTTGATAATCGGATGCAAAGCCGATGCTGGTGCGAGTTGTACATTCCCGAATTTTTGACAACTTTGACATCCTTTATAGTACTTGAAACAATATTCCATCATCGTCGGCCAAAAATATCCTGTTCGTCTTAATATCCACTTCATTTTATAGGCTGACTGATGCAAACCACAAATCCCTTCATGAACTTCTCCCATGGCCACCTTCGCCTCTTCATTGCCCAAACATCTTAAGAGCAACCCTTCCATCGTCCGATAGTATAACTCTCCTTCCAACAAAACGTATTTCAATGCTTGCTGCCGTACCTTGTGTTCATGGGCCGGACGGATTTGTTAGATAGGTTTTTATCTTATCCCTCCAGTCGGTGTTGTCAACACACAACACCGTTTTGTCGATTAGGTCAAATGCCTCATATCGGCTGTCCCTTTTATATCCTGATGCTGTTTGAGCCAACGCATTGGCTTTGCAATTCATTTCCCTAGGGATATGACTGATGCAGAACGATGTGAAAGTGCTGATAATGTCAAGGCAATACTCCAGGTATTTTGATAATACTTCATCATTGCATCGGAATTCCCTTTTAACTTGTTGAATGATCAACAATGAGTCACCATAGGCCTCCACATCACTTACTCCGATACTTTCTAACAGTTGGAGGCCTTTGAGCAATGTTTCGTATTCGGCTTGGTTATTAGAACATCGGCTATTAAGCCGATATGCGAATTCAATATTACGCCCTTTTGGCGAAATCAATACAACGCCTATCCCACTTCCTTCTTGGCAAACTGATCCATCGAAATACAACTGCCAAGGGGCTACATCGATTATTCCTGCCATGGTATCATGTCCTGTAATGAAGTCGGCTATTGCTTGACCCTTAACAGCTTTAGCCGATTCATATTGTAGGTCGAACTCGGTGAGAGCGTAAGCCCATTTCCCAAGTCGCCCTCTCAAAATTGGCGCAGACAGTATGTATTTGATGATATCGGTTTTGCACACTATTACGCAAGTCGATGCCAATATATAATGCCTTAATTTTGTACAAGCAAAGTATAAAGATAGGCATAACTTTTCTATCGACGGGTACCTGGTTTCAGGTTCTAAGAGTCATCGGCTTAAGTAAAATATCACTCATTCTCTGCCATCGACTTCTTGCACCAACACAGCCCCGATGGTCTCGTTTTCAGCTAATACGTATAACTTGAATGGGATCCCCTTCTGCGGCGCAGCCAAGACTGGTGGTGATGCCAAATACTGTTTTATATCATCGAAGGCTTTTTGCTGATCGGTTCCCCATATAAAATCCTGACCATCCTTTAATTTTAGTAATGGCGTAAAAGGTTGAATTCTACCAGACAGATTCGAAATGAATCGTCTTAAGTAATTAATTTTGCCGATCAGCTTCTGCAATTCATTTTTACATATCGGCGGTTTTGTATCGGCTTTGGCTTTAACTCATGCTTGGTTGACTTCAATCCCTCTTTGGTGAACCATAAACCCTAGGAATTGGCCAGCCGATACGCCAAACGCGCACTTCAAAGGATTCATTTTCAACCCATGAGCCCTTGTATTTTGAAATACCCTTTCTAAATCGGCCAAATGCTGCCAATTTTCCTTGGATTTTACAACCACATCGTCGATATATATCTCAACAATATGGCCGATTAAGTCATGAAAAATCAAATTCATTGCTCGCTGATAAGTAGCACATGCGTTTTTTAAGCCGAATGTCATCACAGCCCATTCATACAACCCTAGAGCACCAGGGCATCTGAAGGCAGTCTTGGAGACATCGGCTTCTGCCATAAATATTTGGTTATATCCAGCATTCCCATCAAGAAAACTAATAATCTGATTACCTGACGCAGCATCGATGAGCATATTGGCTATGGGCATCGGGTATTCGTCTTTTGGCGTAGCTTTATTTAAATCCCTGAAATCGATACACACCCGAAGCTTACCATTTTTCTTCATGACAAGAACGATGTTAGATACCCATTCAGCGTATCGGCAATGCCTTATAAACTTGGCCTCTAGCAACCTCTCAATTTCCTCTTTTATTACGTCGTACAATTCTGGATTAAAACGTCGAGGAGGTTGTTTATATGGCCGATATCCCAGCTTTACAGGTAGCCGATGTTTGACTAGTTGTCGGCTTAATCCAGGCATCTCATAATATTCCCAGGCAAAACAATCTCTATAATTCCTAAGTATTTTGACCAACTTGTTTTTGTGTTCTAAACTTAACTTTGCACTTACAAAAGTTGGTCTCTTTCTATCGCCTTCTCCTATATCGACTTCCTCGAGCATATCGGCAGAAATGAAGCTTTGCCCCAATTTTTCCTCCTAGAAATCTTCGATGGCTTCACAAGAACTTATCTCATGCCGATAGCTCCTTACCCTATCTTGTAATACTCTGATCACTTTTGTCCCCATCTTCTTAGAACCTCACTTGCCCGATCAAACGTGCCTGGCTTAACGCTGATCGGCATCAATCCTGTCTTACCAACGCATATAAAGTCACAGTCGTCTAAGGCCTTACCTGATATGCATTCTGCTTCTTCGTGTGGCCAATTCGCATCGGTGTAAGTTCAACCTTCATTAGTTATGGTTTTGGTGTTAATGACAAATCTAATATTAAGTTCATCCCCTAATGCGATATTGTTATTAATGACAAATCTTATATCGAGACTAACTTGTTTATTTAGAATATCTTTGATTAGTCTCATCGCATTGAAAAATGGAAAACCCGAGGTATGTATGTGTATTCATTCTAATATTAGTTGCATACTTTGGAGTCAAGTTAAAATATGAATGTCCCCATTATTTTAACCACAAAATGTGCATTATGTTTCTCAATCCATATATTACATGGATGCACATACTTAGGGGAAGTTTGTAGTTTAACTTGAAAGTCTCTTTGTATTGATCTATTCTTTATTGACACATATAAGGATCAAGACAAAGAAACTAAATCCTTGAGTATATATTTGAATTGCCTAGTTAAGTATACTCGTGGAAATACAGGATATGCTCCAATACAATCAAATTGAATATGTGCATATTATATCCAAGTCAATCATACTTATGCACATATACATGTGGGGTTTATTCTATAGTTGATGATTTAGAGAAATGATCATTTCCATATAACTTACACATAATGGATCATTACTTTTCATCAACATGAGTATATGAAAACTTGTGTAGTTAATATATACTCATATCAATTTAAATGATAATTTAAATTGAGTTCATTTGTCTTGTTAATCATTAAAGAACATTTCATCATGTGTTGATGGTGTTCCTTGATTAATTAAGGATAAATGAATAGCTCTTAAGTATAATAAAGCATGAGTTGCATTATCGTACTTAAGACACATATAAATCATTCAAATTGATTTAGGTTGTGCTCAATTGATCTAAAGGCATCCATTATGTGTTAATGGAGTGCAAGAGATAATTGAGACAACCGTGCATCTTGGACTAACTATTTTATGAGTTGTGATTGAGTTAGGTCCAAAGATGGATGAGATGATGAGAACGGGACAAGGACGGCATCATGAGTTGATGGGCGTCAAGAATGGATCCTGAAGTTAAAAGAGGAGTCGAGTAATGATCCCGGGGGAGTATCAAAGCGATGATCATAAAGACCCCTAAGGGGATTGCTTGCGCGCGGCGGCGAAGGTATAATTAGATAGGCTAAGGACTTTATAGTCTTTGAGTCTAAGGTTTTATCGCCGTGCTATTAAGAGGGGTCGTTCCCTTTGCTTGAGCTTCATCATGTGTTGGTGATCTCATCCTGCGTTCACTCAAGCTCAAATCTTATTTGATTTGGTTTTTGCATATGGGTTAACCATTTGGCATGTGTTGCAAATGTGTTAAGCCTATGCTTGGTTGTTTTGCATTATGCTCTGATTTGCATGTGTTGCAAAGATGAAAGAGTATATGCATTTGGTTTTCGAATAATGCTTTGATTTGCATGTGTTGCAAGAAGTGATAAGCTAGTGCGTTGGCTTTTGCGTGAAGTTCACTTTTGTATGTGTTGCATTTGTTGAAGCTTCATGCTTTTGTTTCGCAAAACATTTTTATAAAACCTTGGTGTTGCTTGGAGCTAAGTTTTGCATGTGTTGCAAAAGGAGAGAGCTCAAGCATGATTTGATGTTTGTGTTTGTATGGAGCTAGAGGCTTGCATGTGTTGCGAGTAAAGAGCTCATACGTGTGATTTGGTTTAGTTGATGTTTGGTTTTGGTGCTGCATGGGACTAGAGAATTGCATGTGTTGCAATTAGAGAGTTCATGCATCTTGATTTGATGTTGCTTGGAGCTAAGTTTTGCATGTGTTGCAAAAGGAGAGAGCTCAAGCATGATTTGATGTTTGTGTGTTTGTATGGAGCTAGAGGCTTGCATGTGTTGCGAGTAAAGAGCTCATACGTGTGATTTGGTTTAGTTGATGTTTGGTTTTGGTGTTGCATGGGACTAGAGAATTGCATGTGTTGCAATTAGAGAGTTCATGCATCTTGATTTGATGTTGCTTGGAGCTAGACTTTTGCATGTGTTGCAAAGAGTAGTGCTCAAGCATGAAATGTGTTTATTGTGTAGTTTGCAAGTTCACAGTCGAATAAACCGAGATTTATGAGTCCGAATTCGAGAGCATGTGAATAGGGCTTGCAACGGTGTTGGCAAGTTGATTTGGGTCTCGTGTTGACCTTCACATGGCTAGGAGGATTAATCTCATAAACTCGAGTTTGATTTGCTTATCGTTTTGCAAATAGTCTTTGAGTTGATTGCGAAATGCGTTTTGCAATTTGGTTGAAATTCTTTGAGCATGAGCTAAGTTGGTGCAAATGTGTTTTGCACGTGTGTATGATCATGTGTTGATCATCTTTGTGGCTCAAAGAATAAGTTTGGTTTTTGGAGAAATGGATTTGGAGTTCGAAATCTGAGTTTCTCCTGTTGGCAAGACTACTGCGAGAACGCAGGCGTAGTACTCGCAAATGCGGTACTACCGGGGTTATGCCTAGGTAGCTCTTTTACAGTGCGCAGTGTTTTCTGGGTTGCGAAGGCCGGCACTACCGCTCGGTGGTGGCGGTAGTTCCGCAAATGCGGTACTACCGGCCCTCAGAGGGCGGTAGTACCAAAATATGGCCGTTGGGCCGACCGTTGGAGTGAGGGCGGTACTACCGGCCCTTAGAGGGCGGTAGTACCGCACTTTTGCTGTTTCGCCCGTTTTGAGCCCCCAACGGCTAGTTTTGGCATGGTGGCTATAAAAGGAGGCCTTGGGGGTGTTGGGGAAGGGTTGTTGCTGTGTGTGGGAGTTGTGTGCATGTGTTGCTCTTCTCCCTTTGCTTCTTGAGCTTAAGAGTGAGACTAATTGCATGTGTTGCAATTAGGAAGTGATTTGAGAGCCTCTTGTGCATGTGTTGCACTTGAGGGAGGCCTTGTGCATGTGTTGCACTTGGTGATCACCGGTTGCGCATTCGTTGTGCTCGGTGAGGTTCAAGCGAAGGAGCGGCTTGTTACTCTTGGAGGTTGCCGACTCCTAGACGGCGTAGGCGTCGTGCGCGGGAGCTCTCAAGGTTGTGAGAAGCCCCGGCGAAGTTTGTGAAGGTTCGGGTTGAGCCTACGCGCGAGCGTGAAAAACCACGACTAGTGGAAAGAGGCGGTGCTCGAGCGGAGCCGATCCAAGTGTGGGCTTGCCTCAACGTGGACTAGGGAGACCAAAGAAGTCTCCGAACACCACGGAAAAATATCGGTTGTCCCTTGTCTCTTTACATTCAAGTATTTACCTTTTGCATATTATTGATTGCTTGAATTAGAATTGCTTAGTATTAATTATTTGATCAATATAGCAATTCTTGTTTAGAGACATAATTTAGTTAGTGCACTAGTGAGCCTAGTTGATTTAGGCTTTAATTGTCAAAACCTATTTATCGCTTCCGCATATATCTTTGATTAGGTTTTGACTTAGGGGTGTATTAGAGCGATCAATTTTAGTGAACGATTAATTTTGTAAAACGCCTATTCACCCCCCCTCTAGGCGCATCCTCGACCCTACAATCGGAGCTAGCCATAGCAATGTGAGCCGATGTGTCGGCTGAAACGACTTCAACTTCATCTCCGTTCCATTGCACCAGAAGCTGATGCATGGTTGACGGTATGCAACAATTGGCATGTATCCAGTCTCGCCTGAGGAGCACACTGTAATTTCCTTTGGCTTCAATCACAAAAAATGCGGTCGGCAAAGTCTTGCTTTGCGACAGTTGGTCTGAATCATTACTCCCTTTGCTTCTGTAGGGTCACCCGTGAAATCATTTAGTACCATGTTTGTCTTTATCAGATCTTCGTCGGTTTTGCCCAATTTCTTGCAGGTGGTGAGCGGCATCAAGTTCACGGTACCCCCTCCATCTACTAGCATTCTGGATATCGGTTTCCCGTTAATATACTCTTTTAGGTACAAAGGCTTTAAATGCCGATGAGGATCTTGTGGTTTCCCGAACACTGCATCTTGTGCACCTAGACATAGTTGAGCAAAGGTGTCTTTAGCCGATTCAGTCTTGATTCTGAACTCGGCTGGTAATGTAAAAACCATGTTGATATCCATGGGAGGGGTGTCATCTCAAATCATTGGTGATAGTAAATCATCGGAAGAGTCTGAATCAGCATCGGCTTGCTCTTTCCTCTTCCACTCCTTTTTGACAGTTTTCATTGACCGTAATTCGTTGAATGTCTTATCCCTCTGTTTTTTTTCTTCAGCTTCCCTCATCTCTTGCGTCCTTAGGCACTGAAGCCGTCTCCGTTGAGATCGGCTAAGTCCTGTTGGGCACCACCTGGGTTTAGGCTCAATTGGCTTGCAAATCTTACCAGCCAGATTCTCTGTTGGTTCAACTTTCTCATCTTTATTCAGCGGACCCAGCCTTTCCTTTATCGGCTTATTATGCCATGACTCCGTCTGATCTGACACTGTGCCAGATAGCCGCTCTTTCAACGGTTGCCTTGGCCAATCTCTTTGTGGGTAATGTTCCATGGGGCATGATCTTGAGGAAGGCAATGCCATACCCCTTTCTCAACAAAATTGCCAAAAGGGGCACCTCTGGTGAGCTCTTTCTGCGTTGTCTGGCCGATACAAATCATCGGGCCGAAACACACTGTTTGGCCGATACAGGTTATTTGGCTGCCGGGTTCGCTGCTTCTGCCGATAACTTATCCCCTCCTATTTCTCAAGCAACTGTGAGAAGGTGGGTTTTGGCTTGAATACTGGTTTTCGAGGTGGAGACCGCTCGGCTTTATACCATCGTCCTACTTGCAACTCCCCTTTTGGTTTAACCATTCTTGAATTTCTTCCATCTTGGTCGACTTCTATTTGCAATGAGCCGATTGTGATCTTTAGTGTCTCTCCTTTTGAGCTGGACTGAATGTCGACTTGCCGCATTATTCTAGACTTTTCGTCGACAATCTCTTTTCCTTTGCCGGAGCATTGAACCATGTTTATTGGGAATGGATTGACGTCAACTTCCATGGCTGGTTCTTCTGCGAATTTGAGCCGACCATCTTCAATAGCTGTCTGTATTTGCTGCCGAAAAATGTTGCAATCATTAGTGTTATGAGAAAAAGAATGATTCCACTTACAATATCGTCGTTTTTTGATCTCATCGGCCGACGGTATGGTATGTCCTTCAAGTAGTCGTATCAGTTTCTCTTGTAACAACATGTCGAATATGCGGTCACACTTGGATACGTCAAAAGCGTATTTAACCTCCGACTTACTCCTAGTCGGCTTGAGCCACGAACAGATAAGTGGTTTTTTAGAACCCTTTATCCATTCGGCTATATTTACGTCTACTTCATCTTCAGAAGTTTCACTTGAACTATACTCAACCATGTTTACTTTAGCCTTATCCTTTCCATTGCCATTTAGTCTAATTTTATCCTTGAATTCTTTACTTAAATATCGGCTTTCCTGTGCCGAAACACGATGAAGCAGGTGACTTAAATCAGCAAACTCCTGTCCAGCAAGTTTTTCTTTAAGTGGGGGAATCAACCCTTGAAATGCTAAATCGGCTAGTTGGTTATCGGGCAATACTACACTGAAGCAGCGATTTCGCACTTCTCTAAATCTTCTAATATAATCGGAAGCCGATTCGCTAAACTTTTGCCGGACAGCGCTCAGGTCTGAAATTTTTAACTCTAAACTACCAGAGAAAAAGTATTCATGAAATCAACTTTCTAAATCGTTCCAAAAATGGACCGAATTTGGGGGCAAATTGGTAAACCAAGTAAAAGCAGTCCCTGATAATGACAGTGGAAAGAGTCTAATTTTTAACCCATCGGACTGAGCGGCTTCACCACACTGGGCGATAAACCGTCCAACATGTTCCAAAGTAGTGACCGAGTCATCCCCTGAAAATTTTGCAAAATCAGGAATCCTGAAATTATGGGGGTATGGCATGCTGTCGATATAATCTGGGTACGGCTTTCTATAGCCGATAGTTTTCCCTTTGGGCTGTAATCCAAATTGATCTCTCAAGACCATGGAAATCTGATCAGCCCAATTGACGTTATTGGCCGATGGAACACCAGGGTTTGGCCAATTGTGATGAGTAGTATCCTGCCCCCCGAGTGCAAACTCGGCTGGTCGGCTTGCTCTAGCAGACGGGTACTGTTGTTGCCATGCTTCATACCCATTGGCTCTGGCAGCCGTAACCTCAGGCAACGGAACGAACGGCTCTGTGTATGTAACTACTTTATATGGAGCCGGATTTCTAACTTGAAATGGCCCTTGGGGTTTACAATTCCTATCTAATTCAATCGGCTGAGTAGCCGACTGAACGTAGGAAGTCCCTGACGCCGATGGATCCAACTTCACAGCGTCAGTATATGCATGGTAATGAGTAACTGAGCTTGGGCGAGGATTTGTTGGTGCCAACACGGTGGGTTGGGTTAACATTAGTGATGGTGCAGGTGCCGACACTTTGATCGTGTTGGCGTTTGGGGCCACAGAATATACGGGAAACGTTGGGAGTGGCTGCAATGGATCCAGCAATCCTCCAGATGTTGCCAACTCTTGTGCAATCGTCTTTACGCTATTTTCTATCATTGGCTTTAAGGTTGTGACCAAAACCGATGATTGATTAATTAATGCATGATGCACAGATTGCTCAATCATAACATATAACTCAACTTGAGCTGGCATATATCAGCTTACCGGAGTCGATGCGACACCAGCTTCACCGAGTGGATTTAATGTTGGAAGCGCCATCTTCTGTGTGACTCCTCGTCAGGTTTTCTGATAGCAACCCAACATCAATTCTTCCAGGGCAGCTTTCCGATCTTCGATTTCCTTGCGCTGTTCTGGAGTCAGATCGTCCAAAGTAGGGACGATTATTGCGTCGGCATTAACGTCGGCTGGTGCGACAGATTTGCCTGCAGTCATCTTGTCGATTGTGGTCCCACCGGGCGTGCCAAAAATGTGTTAACGCCAAAAACGTGAAGATGGTTTCTGGCTTGCAACACACCAGACGAACGCCGGGTTCAAATGCGAGGCGTGCCAATCGATTTGACCCTGCAATCGATAAGGGAAAGGGTTGTGAAATTCAATTAAGCCGATCCTAGAGGCGAATCGGCTAAAACAGAAATCAGCTAAAAAGCTGATTAAAGGGTAAATAAACCAGTTGATTAAGACTGATTCGAGGGTAAAAGGCAGATCGATTCTGAAAAAGCGATGCGCAACAAGACAGAATAAATCAAACCTGGAGAAATCGAAGATGATCAAACAATCGGCGATTCACAACTTTATTTGATCAATGTCGACTTACAAAGGAAGATTACAGAGCTGAAAGACTAAAAGCTAAAAAAAACTAGCGGATGTGGTTTTGTTGTCTGTGTTCTCCTTGAAGTAGCCGTGATAAGCCTTATATACCCATCAGCCGATCCGAGTCCTGTTCTGTTACGGTGATATAATCCGAATTGGCTATTGTTTCCTAATTGGACTCTTATTTCCAAACACTCACCGCACGTTATCCAAACTTTTCTAAAGATACTCCGTGCGCTATCCAAACTCGTGATTCCACCGATTTTTCTCGTGATTTCCAAAATTTGGTGCAAACAGTATGTCACAGTGTCGTCGTAGCAGCACGGGTCAGTAGAAGGCAGTAAAGCATTTTCTTGGCCATTTCCGCCCCCACCTCGCACTTTTGGCAGGCAGGATCGATGATACTTGCCTTCTAGCAGGAAGAGTACTCCATCCACCCTACATTAATTAATTGTACACCTTGATAAGAAAATTAATATATCACTACTAATTCTTGGACTAAGGGCAATTCAGTGACGAGAGGCGGACCTTTGACGAGTGTACATTTTCAGTCAACAAAAATTAATATAGAACTTTGTTTGAGGACGTTTTTGTCAAGGTCCATCTAGTACGTTAAAACATGGCCCATTTAACCTCGTTACATTTCCAACCATACACATATAACTGGTTTACCACGTGAAAGTTTAGTTGAAAATGTAAGAGTAGTTACCGGCTGATATGACAAGGCGCGACAGTTGATAAATGATGCAACGGTTCAAGACACAAGGAAGACATATACGTGAAGCCAGTAGACACATATTACAACATTAATTGCTATCCCTTAGATAGATATAAATGATGGGGGCTTACGTGTCTTCAACGACATAATATTTTTTTCCATACTTGCTGTAAATTCATTATCCTTGGCAATACATTTGTGTTATTGTCCCCTTTATTATTTTCATAAGTTTGATAGAGGGCCCTCACTCTTGTGCATCGACAGTTGTCACCATCTGTAGGGATTGTCACCGTCCAAATTAAGATCTTCACTGTGATGTTTTCAAGATCTCATGTATGGACGAGGAGAAACCTCCATTGACCTTGCTGGCCTCATGGATGAGACTATGTCTCGAGGAGGCGTGCAAGTGCGACTTCTACCTCAAGTACATTCTCAAGGGAGCGAGGGAGAATTTTCATTGTTCTCAGCCAAACCTGCTGAGAGTAAGTATGTTCTCAAACATGTCTCAACCGAGGCAGGTCACAACCATTCCGGTACCTTGGCGTCCACTGATGAGATCGCTAACATGTACATGATAAGATTCTGATAGAAATATCTGCAGAACATCCACAAGAGAAACATCCTGTAGAGGCGTTTTTATTGTATAATACATGTATACTTACTTTTATGTCTCTACATGATTTTGAATACATCTTTCAAAATACAAAAATAGTGCCTGTATGTGTAGAGTCACTACAGGCGGAGTGACACTGAAATGTCTTTATATTCTATATAAAGCATTTTGTAAAAGCACTATATTGTGCCTCATACTCTCTAGCACTCTCTAAAGAATAAAAAATATATACTAAAAATATGTTTGAACCAATCATCGAACTTGAGACCTTGTTAATAAATAACTAGCTGACTAATCATCTCAGGCTCACATCACAACTTGCTTATACTGTAACATCCCAAATTTGCTCTTCAGTATTAGTTAATAGTGTTTCATTGCATTTTGTGAATTTTTTGAATTTATAGGATTTTTTGGAATTTATTGTGAAGGATCGGTATGGCGAACAAAGGGGGGTGAATGGTCGCAATCAAATTTTTCTACATACAGTATTCCAAAAAGATTAATACAAAAGATCGCTCAAAAGGGAGGAGGTTCTTGAGAAGAAAATTTGGTAGTACCCTACAGGAGTAGGTGAGAGTACCAGACCCAAAAGTTTCTCATGAACAGATACCTCAACCCAGAACAAGAATCACAAGAACTTTTGATTGGCTCAATAAAACTCGCAGAAATTTGGTAGATGTGATATTGGTTCACTTAGAAACATGATTCCCGAAGCAATCATCAAGATTGATCTCAAAGATTCGATCTTTTTGTCCGAGAAGAATGAATACTTTAAGAAAAGCAGAAAGAATAGGGAATTCAGTGTAAAACTTGCTCCTGATTTAGAAAATGAAAAGATCTGGGAAGTTTAAACGCAGCAAGCTTTAGGGGTACAGAAATGAAATACAAGATCAATCAACTCAAGAACGCAAAAGACGTAAGAAAGAATGCTGACGGAAGAATCAACTTGCGTGAAGTAAAATGCGTAACTTAAATTGCAGAAAGTAACTTGCATAAAGTAAATGATAGAAGGAAAAATGCAAGTATTGAAATCTTTGATATGTATCTTGTATTCCTGGAAGGGAGGTTACAAAGCCACATACACAAAAGTGGGCAAAACTCAACAGAGCACTCAAAACCTCTAAAACCTTTCTGGGATCCCCCCACCAACCACACGCGTTGAGGGAGGCATCCCTCCATACTTATACAACTCTTGGGACACCTACCACCCTTAGATGCAGCTCTCAACCCTAGAGACTCATCTAAGGGCTAGGAAGCGCCTACTCACATAGCCTACATGGGAAAACCCTAAATCCGCTAACACAGAGTTTTTCTTGCACAGCTCTCAAAGCATACTACTAGACCCGCTATTCCTATCAACTAGACTGTACTCCAACAGTCCTCATTGATCCTTGCGGCATCTAGCTAGTATCTGCCTTCCCTTGCCTTCTTGGCTTGCCTGAACTCCGTCTCCGGTCATCTTTCAGCGATCTCCCAACCGTTCTGGACCTCCGACGCGCCTCACCCAGTCCCGGTCACCTTCCGCCTCACCATGACACAACACCGTCATCCTGCAACCATCAGAGACAAGGAAACTTTTCACATAGCAATGCCCATAATCATATTTGCTAATTATCTCGAAATAGTCAAACAAAACTAAACCAACAACCAATCGGCAAACCCATATACTCAAGCCCACTCGGCTGAAACGCTGGGCTAGCCATAAGGCTAATTCACCCAGCTAACCACGTAGTTAACCACTCGGCTAACCACCTGCTGAGTCCTTAACAACCCCTTGATCGCAGCAGAGTACTTAACTCAGAAGGAAACCTGTCGAGAAGCTAAAAATCACGCAGCAAGGACTGAAAGCACTCGGCACTCGGCCTTCACTAAAGGAAGAAAACCAGTCAAAAAGCTAGACGCATTTAACAAAGACAGGAACCACTCGAAACATAGTACTTAGCAAAGAAACCAGTCGGAAAGCTGGAAGAACTCAGCAAAGGCTTGGCAGCACTCGGCACTTAGCAAATAGCGAAGAAAGAGAACCAGTCGAGAAGCTAGAGAAATTCAGTAAAGAAACACAACTTGGTTGAGAACTTATCAAAATGCTTCAAGACCATTCTAACTCGGATCAACCTTTCAATCCAGTCAGCTACTCATCGGATCAACCTTTAATCTAGTCTTTTGCTCATCGGATCAACCTTTAATCTAGTCAATTACTCATCACACAAAGTGTCGGTGTTTCGTATAACCGGCAAGTAAATTTGTAAGTCAAGGGGCCGCGCGTTCCCTCTCCTCGATGGTTGACTCAGGGAGCCCAAGATGTATACTGGTTTAGGTTGAATGTCCCTACGTCCAGTTCGTGGTGGTGGTTCTTATTGCTCGGGGTGTTGTGGACTACAAAGGATTACAAGCGGGGGGCTAAGGACGGGTCCTCAGCAGTCGCCCGAGTGGGAGAACTCGGGGATGTTCGCCTAGGTCGGATGGCTCGAGAGCGCAAGCCACCGTGAGTGGGTGCGAATACAAATTGAAGGAAGTGTCGATCGCCCCCTCCCTGTGGGTCCCTGCCTCCCTTTTTATATGCGGAGGGGGCAGGTTACATGGGAGTTTTTTAGAGAAAAAAGTAGGGGTACGCTACGCCCGGGAGTTCTTGGTCTTCGGTCTTGATGGTTGACAGGTCCCCGTCGCCCTATCTTGAGATGGTAGACCAATGGGCGGTGCCCGTTGGGAAGGTGCGTGCCTACCCTCCGCACGCCTGTCAGACGCTGACATCGTTATGATGAGCCCTGAAGCCGCCTCGGGAGAGAGCGCGCCTCTCCACTGCGCCTGACGGGGCGAAGCGACCGAGGCTCTAACTAAGGCAACCCTCTGGCTACCTCGGGATGGTGCCCCGCCCACATGGGCGTCGTGTCCACGGGCGGGCGGTCAGTCAGAGTCGGCCGGGCGATGTGGCGGCGGCCGGCCGAGCTTGTCCGGGATTCGACCTAAGGCCAAGTCGGAGCCTGCGGGGACATCCGACCCATGGCCGGGTCGGAGCCTGCGGAGGCGTCAACTGAGGCTAGATCGACCGCCTCGGGGTCTTGAGCGAGGCCGAGGTCTTCGTGGCCCTCTCTGGGCCTAGAGCTGAGCCCAAATCGGATCGTCTGGCGTTCGAGCCGATATTTAGCGATAATCCCATCTGTAAGGGGCAGGGACTTTGGTAATACCCCCTCCAATGCTCTGCATCGCCTCCAGTCTCGCTGCCACGTGCGAACGACTAGGGAGGTAGTCGATCTTGAAATAGATGTATACTTTACTGTGGGGTAACCTCGGTATGAGTTTTCGTCAGTAGCCCCCGGGGCCATCCAAAACGCGTGCGTTCCCTGATGGACCCATCGTCTTCGGCGGAGTGATCTGTTTGCATTGATGGCGATGCCTCGACTTCCCACGTCCCCCATTGATCGGGAACCGCTCAGCTTCCGTGCCTTGAGAGTATATAGGGGAATGGCACGGTTGCGGGAGTTGGAGGAGCCATTCGTCTTTCGGTTCTTCGATTTCTTTGCAATCACTTGGCCTTTCGCATGGCTTTTCCCCTGGTGTTCAGCTTCGGAGATGACGACGCGTCGGTGCCCCTGGTCGGGGAGGCATCTCTGGCGGAGCTTTGGGAGGACCTCGAGCTCGCCCAAGCCGAATGGGCCGAGCAAGACGTTATTGCTCGTGATATCGCCGTTCTTGATGCGCTGATCAATGCCGTCCCAAAGCTTATCAAGGTGAGGGACGCCCTCGTTGAGTTGGTTCGGCGCGCGCGCGGCGCCTAAAGCGTTGGGCCACCTTGACGCCTTCGGGTCGTCTCGTTGAGGTGCGAGTAGCAACTGTATGTAATTCGCGCTTTATATATATGAATGTTACCAGCCTCCGCTTGACGAGGACCTTTGCCGACCCGATCCCTTGGAGACCGGCTGTGACACCTCGTAACAAAGCAGCGGGTTCTTTGGGGCAACGTACGGCTAGGTTGGTGGAGTCCAACCGACTTGGTCGGTCGGCTCGGGCCGGGTGCGTGCGAGCGCACCCGGTGGGTGTAGCCCCCGAGCCTCCGAGTGGGTCGGAGAGCCGGTCGGGGGGTTACTTCGGTCGGAGCTCTGGTTTTTCGTCTTAGCTGGACGCGGCCTTGGTCGGTTGGGATGTCCGAATGCCTCAGCGAGGTTCCGGTTCCCGAATGCTCGTTTTGCGTCGTAGTTGGACGTTGCTTTGGTCGGCGTGGATGACCAAACGCCTTGAGCGAGATTTAAGTGTCCGAGTGCTAGTTTTACGTCGTAGCTAGACGTTGCCTTGGTCGGCGTGGATGACCAAATGCCTTGGGCGAGGTTTAAGTGTCCGAGTGCTAGTTCTACATCGTAGCTAGACGTTGCCTTGGTCGACGTGGACGACCAAACGCCTTGGATGAGGTTTAAGTGTCTGAGTGCTAGTTTTACGTCGTAGCTAGACGTTGCCTTGGTCGGCGTGGACGACCAAACGCCTTGGACGAGGTTTAAGTGTCCGAGTGCTAGTTTTACGTCGTAGCTAGACGTTGCCATGGTCGGCGTGGACGACCAAACGCCTTGGCGAGGTTTAAGTGTCCGAGTGCTAGTTTAACGTCGTAGTGTCGGGACCCGAATTTGCAAATCCGGACCCTCTGTGTATTCAGCACTAGTCCAGGATCACGCTAGTGCACACAGTCTCAACATTGGTACATATCACAGTCATAACCAACGAAATAATAAGTACTTTGATTAAATACTCAAACTAGTTGATCGACCTTATGGTCAAGTTACAAAATCGCCTCGCAGGCTTAAGACTTATTAAAATATTCAAATCGTGGAAATAAAATAAACTCGTGGCGCCAACCAATTTGCCACAAGCAACCGATCGGGCTCGCTCCTAGTTTGTCGGCTCCTCGATACTCCTCCTCTGAAAGGTGGTTTGCTTCTTCTTCAAGCTGAAGTTGTGTTGTTGTGGGGTGAGTACTTTGAGCACTCGACAAGTCATGCATGAGAATGCAATTCTAATATTCTACATGCATGGCTTAGTACAAAGGATAGGCTATGGTTCATGAGCAAGACAACATTTAAGAATAACGAAGAATAATTTGCAAAGCAACAAAAGCAAGAAATAAGAATAGTAGCTTTCACAAACATTTTAATCACAATCATATTTCCATCCTATGTCAAGTTCCTCATTACCAACCCAAGCATTTTTCCATAAAAATTCATTTTCATAAAAATCTAACCCTTGGCCAGAATCACCGAGCGATGCTCATTACCGTGAGCACGGCTATTCGAATAGGTTGTACACTCTGCAGAGGTTATACACTTTACCCACAAGATACAGTCAAATACCACCAAGGCAAATAACCGTAACGAAGCTTTTCCAAAGTTCCATCTAAACCCAGTACTGCCCGCTAAGGTTTCAACACTGGAGGGACTGGTTACCACACCCAGGGCCCCCCTCTTGCGCCATGTGAGTTCTCATTCCGCTTCTCCGGGCCTCACACCACCACGACAGTACCAAAGAATAGATTTCCCAGTTTACTCAGCTAAGTCCGTCCCATTACGGAGCTTGTGGCTGTATGAGAGACTCAGTTCAAATGCTCGCAAGGTTAAGTCCTTAGTTGACCGAGGCAAGACTAACCAAGTGTGATCTCAATTATCCAAAACCAATAAAACCAAATCGACCGCCTGATTGCCACTCTTGGCCCACTGAAACAATCTTGCCATTTGCCCCAGTCTAAATCATTTTCCCACCCCAGCTTTACCATTGCACCACGTGCCATCATCAACTCAATAACACATGTCTCATTCACAAAGCATGTTCAATATCTCATTAAGTCAAGATTCACTTTGGTATTCCAAAATCATGAAAGCGTCCGTGGCGGGGCTAAGCATACTACTTGATCTACTCAACCCATGTTGGCAAATTATAAAAGTCCAACTATTAATCCATATCCTAGGGTGACAAAAGATTCATGGCCTACAATTATATATGACAAGGTGGCATACACAACTTAGGCATTTAACTAATCCCAAAACTTATTCAAAATCATTTCTATCAAATTAGCATGCAATAGTTTAAATCAAAATAATTTGCTCTAGTAGGTTCAACATGATCAAACACAACTTGCCTTCAAAAAGTAATCGATTACGCTCTGAGCTTGCTCTGGGTCGAGAACCTCTCCTCGAAACCTTCGGCACTTCAACGTCTACGCATAGCGTAAACACAAACAATAAAATAAATAAACAGTGGGCAAACAGTGCTAAAAATTCAATTAAAATTCATAAACAGAAAGATCACAATTTTACAAATTTATAGAAATTGGAATCACTCAAATCGGAGTTAAAAGCATAAAAGTTATAAGCATTTGAAGTTTCAAAATATATTTAAAATCAATATACCGAATTAAATAAATATTTTCTTTTTCGGAAAATCAATTATTGCGTCATCTGTGACACGTGTCGCCACCAGAGAGTGACACGTGGCCCTGCTGACGTCAGCCCTGACCGGCTCCCGTGATGACGTCAGCATGACGTCATCGTGACGTCAGCACGACTCGGCTATCTCTCTGACAAGTGGGTCCCACCGTGACGTCAGCGGTGACGTCACACGCACGGTGCGTGCGGCTGACGGGTGGGCCCGTCTTTGTCGGCGTCTCATCGCGCACAATGCTCGTCGGCGATCGACATGCGAACTGCCTTGTCGGCGACTCATGCGCCTGATGAGCGTCGGTGAGGCCCGACATGTGGGTCCGCCTTGTCAGCGTCACGTGCACAGTGATCGGTGCCGTGGCACGACGATGGCCCTCGGTTGCATCTAACGGTGGAGATTAGAAGATGGGCTTTCTTGTTTTAGGGCGACGTGGCGGGATCTGAATCGCCGATTGGAGATCGGACGGTCGACGGCTTCGGGCGACGGCGATGGTGTGGCGGCCAGCTTGACCGGAGACGAAGACGGCGACGTCGGCGCGGGCGTTTCCGTGGTCCTCCGGCGACGTCGGTAACGCTCGGTCTGGCGCGGCGAGATGAGTCCGATGGTGGCGCGCGGCGACGGCGAGAATCACCGGCGGCGCATTTAACCGACGCGAAGAAGTGCGGCGGATGGCTTCGGACTTCGGCGAGGTCGTGGCGGCGAGGCGGCGGCGTCTCAAAGGCGTCGGCGGCGGCTGGTGCGTCGCGGCGCAAACCGAGGAACACGGAGGGTGGCGGCGCATTAAATAGGGGCTTGGCGTCCGTCTTGCTATGCGAAATTCGCGAGGAGTCCGTGGCGGCGCAGAGTCCGTGAGGAATAGGGGTGGGTGGCGTGGCGCATCGTGAGCCGTCGGATGAAGATCGAACAGCCCGCGCTTAGGGTTTTTCAAACGGGCCGCATACAAGACTCGCCCAACACTATTCATCCGGATTTTAATTCTTTTCGATTAAAAATATTTCCGAAAATAAAATAATTTGTTTGGGGCATTAAAAATATCAGAAAAATTCTGGAAAAATTCTCATAAATATTTTAAGACATTTGTGACTCAAATAAAATATTTTCAGAAAAACTTTATCTTAACTTTTCCATTATTTAATTAATTTGCTAAATGGTTTAATTCAAAATAAATTCAAATAATTCCAAATAAATCCAAATAAATTCTAGAAATTCAAAATACCACTAAAATGCAAGAAAAGCAAAAATTGGGATGTTACAAACCTCCCCCCTTACGGAATCTCGACCCCGAGATTCATGGCTGACTAAGGAATAGGTTGGGGAATTCCTTCTTCAGGTCTTCTTCACGCTCCCAGGTTGCTTCGCTCTCAGAATGGTTACTCCACTGAACTCTGCAGAAGCGGGTCGATTTATTTCTCGTTTCTCGATCCATCGTATCCAAGATCTTCACCGGGTACTCTTTATAGGTCAAATCCTCCTGCAGCTCGATCGACTCTAACGGCATTTGCTCTTCTGGCACTCGGAGGCATTTCTTTAATTGTGACACGTGGAACACATCATGCACTCCTGCTAAAGACTGCGGTAACTCCGGTGACACGCTTACTTCACCTCTCGACTTAGGATCTTGAACGGACCAACATATCTTGGTGCTAACTTCCCTTTAGTGTGGAACCTCTTAACTCCTCTGAGTGGTGTAACTCTGAGATACACAAAATCTTCGGCTCAAAGCTCAAATCCTGCGGCGATTATCGGCGAACTCTTCTCTTGATTGTGCAATTTTCAACCTTTCATCGATCATGGCTATCTGCTCTTGACTTCTCGAAGAATGTCGGCCCAACATATGACGTTCTCCGCCTCATTCCAGTTCAACGGCGTTCGAGCGGTCTTCCATATAAGCGCTTCAAATGGCGACATCTGCAAACTTGCTCGGTAGCTGTTGTTATAGCTAAACTTCGGCATATGGCAAACACTTATCCCACGGTTGTATAAGCCAATGCACATGCCCTCAACATGTCCTCCGATGTCGATTAACTCTTTCCGTTTGCCCATACATGCATGGGTGATATGCGATCTTGAAGTTGAGGCGGGTTCCTAGGGCCTCATGCAACTTATCCCAAAATCTTGAGGTAAACGGGTACCTCTGTCGATACAATTTTCTTGAACTCCATGCGGACACACAATTCTTGACATATACAAATCGCTAAGCGGTCCCCGAGTAGGTAGTTTTCACGGTATGAAGTGGGCGACCTTGGTCAACCGGTCCACTATAACCCATATGGAGTCATACCCTGTCTGGGTCCTCGGTAGACCAGTAATAAAGTCCATTCCGATTTCCTCCCATTTCCACTCAGGTATCTTCGATGGTCAGAGTAACCCTCGCGGCCTTTGATGCATTGCTTTGACTCTTTGGCATATGTCGCTGCTTAACATGCTCTGCAACTTCACGCTTCATGCTTGGCCACCAAAATCTTTCCTTCAGGTCTTGGTACATCTTAGCGCTTCCCGGATGAATCGAGTACTTGGAGTCATGAGCTTCCTCCAGAATCAGCTGTTTCAGTTCCTTCTTGTGCGGTACGCAAATGCGCTTCTTGATCCATAATGTACCTTGCTCATCGAGCTTGAAATCCTTTGCCTTGCCTTCCTCCATTTTCAACTTAATCCTCTGAATCTTGACATCGTCCTTCAGTCCTTCCCGGATCTGATCTTCCAGGGTAGGCTTCACTTCTAAAGCGGCTATAAATCCTTTAGGCACAACTTCCAGCTTCAGCTTCTGAAATTCCTTGCATAACTCAACCTGACTTGCTTCCACCAACATGTTCACCGAATGGCTTTTTCGGCTTAAAGCATCGGCCACCACGTTGGCTTTCGGGTGATAATGAATCCCAGTTGTAATCCTTAATTAGTTCCAACCATCTTCACTGCCTCATGTTCAGGTCCGATTGTGTAAATATATATTTAAGACTCTTATGGTCAGTGTACACCTCACATCTGTTTCCAATCAGATAGTGCCTCCATAACTTCAAAGCATGCACTACTTTGCTAACTCCAAGTCAAGTGTGGGGTAGTTCTCCTCATGCGGCCTCAATCGCCTTGACGATACGCAACGACCTTTACATTACGCATTAACACGCATCCTAGTCCTTGGCGCGATGCATCACAAGATATATCAAAACTCGCTTAAATCCGTAGTACTAACACCGCGCCGTTGTCAAGCGTTTCTTCAACTCTGAAACTCCGCTCACATTCCGACGTCCATGCGAACTTCTTTTCCTTTTTCAACAATTGCGTAAGAGGTCTCGCAATCGTTGAAAATCCTTCAATAAATCGGCGGTAATAACCGGCCATTCCAAGGAAACTACGAATTTGAGTCACCGTTTTGGGTGGCTCCCAATGCAACACTGCTTCCACCTTACTTGGGTCAACTGCGACTCCTTCGGCGGTCACCACATGTCCAAGAAATTCCACCTTGTTCTTCCAGAAGTCACACTTGCTAAACTTAGCGAAAAGTTGCTGCTCTCTTAACCTCTCCAGAACTAGCTTCAGATGCTCTGCATGCTCTTCCCTGGTCTTGGAGTAAACTAGAATGTCATCTATGAACACAACAACGAACTTATCCAGGTATTCCATGAAAACCTTGTTCATCATGTTCATGAAATATGCAGGTGCATTTGTCAAACCGAAAGACATAACTGTGAACTCGTAATGTCCATATCTTGACGAAAATCTTTGTCTTGACATCCTCCGATTGAATCTTCACCGGTGATAACTTCGATCGTAGGTCAATCTTGGAGAAAACCGGCTCCTCTCAAGCGGTCAAGCAGATCATCGATCTGGGTAGCGGATACTTATTCTTTATAGTGACTTCATTCAATTTTCGGTAATCCACACACATCCCAGAACTCCGTCCTTCTTCTTGACAAATAGAACCGGTGCTCCCCATGGCGACGAACTTGGTCTAATAAATCCCTTATCCATTAACTCCTCTATCTGCTTCTTCATTTCCACTAGCTCATCGGTTGACATCCGATAAGGTCTCTTAGCTATCGGGCTGTTCCCGGTACTAACTCAATTACAAACTCTATGTCCCTGTCTGGTGGCATCCCAGGTAAATCCTCTGGAAACACATCCGGGTATTCTCTGACAACTGGTACGTCTTCTATGCTGACGGCCTTCACACTATTGACCATCAACTGTCCATCCCGAACGGTAGTGGCTTGAAACTCTACTTTTCTCCCACAAGGACTCTCGACTGATATGACTCTTCGTCCACAGTCTAACACAACCTTGTGCTTAGACAACCAATCCATTCCCAAAATAACATCTAAGGTCTGGGTATCTAACACTACTAAGTTTGCTAGGAACTCCATTCCATCTATAAGCAACTTTACCCCAGAACATCCTACATCAGATCGGAGTTCTGATCCCGGGGATTGTACTAGCAATACATGCCTAAGGTTCACCATTTTCAATCCATTATTCACAGCAAAAATCCGAGATATAAACGAATGCGAAGCTCCAGAATCAAATAAAACCTGTTGCAGTACTGAGTTGACAAGTAACTTACCCAGTACGACGTCCGATGTATTCTCAGACCTTGCATCGGCGGTGACATGATTGACTCGCCTCTTACCACGATCTGCGTGGCGCTCCAGTTAATGTAACTCCACGACTTGCTCTGGCGCAGTGTCTTCGTTGGAGTAGTCCCAAGGTTGAAGCGAATGGTGTCACTCCTCCTCCTTCTTAGGACAATAATTTGCAAAATGCTCGGCTCGTGATGATAAAACAAAGTTTAACTGTCATTCTGCGCTCCTAACATTGCATTCCCAACTGGTGTTGGTGTCTGGAAATTTTGTCCGGCAGGTCTTGGTACTGGCGGTGGCGTCGTCATCACATTCCTTGGCTGAAATCTGAAGAACTGGTTTGGTGCAACCCTCAACCGCTGCGCTCCCTGGCGTGCTCCCTGCTGTGCCATCCTGCGCTTCCGGTTGTCCTCCAGCTCCTTGCGCTTGTCCTCCAATATCAGCGCCTTGTTCACTAGCTCCTGAAAATCAGGAAAAGTGTGGGTTATGAGTCCCACCTGCAGCCCTGAATTCAGTCCTTTCATGAATCGAGACTGCCTGGCCTTATCCGTTGCTACGTCCTCAGGTGCGTAGCGTGCCAGCTGTGTGAACTTATTCAGATACTCGGACACTGATTGATTGCCCTGCTTCAGTGCCCTAAACTCCTCCTTTTTCAGCTCCATTATGCCTTCGGGCACATGGTACTGCCGGAAAGCGATCGTGAACTCCTCCCAGCTGATGTCCTGCGGGTGCTCATGAGCAGCGCAGTAGTTTTCCCACCATTCAGCTGCGGTTCCTTCAAGCTGATGAGAGGCATAGAGTACCCTCTCATTTCCTTCACACTGGGTAATGTGCAACTTTCTCTCTATCGTCCTCAGCCAATCATCTGCCTCCAATGGATTGGCATTTCCAAAAAATGTAGGCGGTCGTGTCCTCATGAATTCTGACAGCCTCGAGTGTGGTCTCTGCCCGGGTTGACTCGTTAACTGGCGGCGGCAGCTTAAGCGATGACTTTCTTGCATCTGCTGCATCATGGCATGCATTAACTGGGTCTGTGCAGCAATAAAGGCTCCAAAGTTCTGCATATCAACTGGCGGTGCTGGTTGAGGTCCTTGTCCTTCCCCATCGATGTTTCCAGCTGAGCGAGAACCGCTCCCATTTCCTCCTTGGTTTCCTCGAGTGTTCACCATCTGCCGATTGCTCCATGGTTTAGAGACGAGAGGGAAATAAGAATAGACGAGTAATAGAGTACTTATGCAGGGTCAAAGGTGTAACACAAAATCCAACTTTATTACTTTATTAATATTTGGGTATGGTTGCTCACAATGCCTAAGGGCCTTGCAACACATACCAATCACTCACAAGCATGAAAGAAGCAAATCGAACTAACATTAGAGTCAAACGCCTCTAAGGGTGACTCTTATTCGAGACGCGACTCGACGCAGAGTCTCAACCACTAATCCTAACGCTCACTCCTCTAGCCATCCCCACCGAACTTCTGGTGGATACACCGCGGTGTCTTTGGTGCGGTACAAACCTATCCCAACGATCCTCCGCCGGATCGCCTCCTGCATGAGCTCAACCTCCACTGGCTCCTGCTTGACCTCCACAGGCTCGGGCTTCACTTCCACTTGCTCCGACTTCACTTCCACTAGCTCGCTCGCTCGCTGCGGCTCTGCTGTGGCTCCTCCGGTGCTGGTCGTGTAGCTCCGGCCAGATCGCTCTCTCGTCCGTCTGTGCTGTCTCCAGTTCCCCAATCCTCTAGATAGAGTGGGCCAAGTACTCACAAGTCTGCAATGAGATGAGCCCTAAGTCATGTGAACTCGCCACGAGACCTCTGCAGCTCCTGAACCGTCTCGTCGATAGCATCCTCTTGAGCGATAACATATCTGGCCAGGTGGGTGATCGTGGCATCCTCCTCCTCGATGGGCTCTCGGTTGTAGCGAGTGTCTCTACGTGGGTGGTGACGAAACACTGTGCCATCCAACTCTCTGGGGTAGGTACGAGCAATCTGCCTCATCGCCAGACGCGATGTCTCCTGAATCCCAGTGTCAAATGACAACCTCCTGGCTGTGATACGAATACGACGGCTCGCCCTTGCCCTATCCCGAGCGTAAACCGTGATAGTACATCCCAGGCAATATCCAGTCCTGCCCGATCCACAGTAGTCCCTCGGTAGATCGGCCTGTCATATCCTCCAAGCAGCAGCATCATACGCCAAAGCTCCGCGGCGTACCCTCGATCGCCACCAAAAGAGTGGATCATCCTCATCTCGCCAAAGGACACTCACGTGAAACTCGGATATTTTAATCAAAGCGAATATGTGTTGAATTCAGCAAGGGGTATGAAAGAAGAGAAGGGGTAAGTCGAGATTGCATTATCATCTTGGCACATTTTAGCTTTTAGAAAATAGTTTTATCCTCACTACGACCATTCTAACTAAGGGCCGATCCTACGGTCGGATGGCTCGATACCACCTCTGTCGGGACCCGAATTTGCAAATCCGGACCCTCTCAGGTATTCAGCACTAGTCCAGATCACGCTTAGTGCACACAGCCTCAACATTGGTACATATCACGGTCATAACCAACGAAATAATAAGTACTTTGATTAAATACTCAAACTAGTTGATCGACCTTATGGTCAAGTTACAAAGATCGCCTCGCAGGCTAAGACTTATTAAAATATTCAAATGCAAATGAAATAAAATAAACTCGTGGCGCCAACCAATTTGCCACGAGGGAACCGACTGGGCTCGCTCCCTAGTTTGTCGGCTCCTCCCGATACTCCTCCTCTGGCGAGGGTTTGCTTCTTCTTCAAGCTGAAGTTGTGTTGTTGTGGGGTGAGTACTTTGAGCACTCAAACAAGTCATGCATGAAATGCAATTCTAATATTCTACATGCATGGCTTAGTACAAAGGATAGGCTATGGTTCATGAGCGATCTGACATTTAAGAATAACGATAATAATTTGCAAAGCAGCAAAACAGTAATAAGAATAGTAGCTTTCACAAACATTTTAATCACAATCATATTTCCATCCAATGTCAAGTTCCTCATTACCAACCCAAGCATTTTTCCATAAAAAATTCATTTTCATAAAAATCTAACCCTTGATCGTAATCACCGAGCGATGCTCATTACCGTGAGCACGGCTATTCGAATAGGTTGTACACTCTGCAGAGGTTATACACTTTACCCACAAGATACAGTCAAATACCACCAAGGCAAATAACCGTAACGAAGCTTTTCCAAAGTTCAATGCGCGTGCGGGAGTTTAATGCGATGCGAAATGATTAGGGACGATACGTCTCACCAGCGGCGCGGCGTGGCGGTCCAGCGGGACGGGCGACGCTTCATTCGAGACGAGGTCCGCTCGACTGGCGCCCTCTCGGTCGGTGCGCGTTTGGCCGTTGCCTGTTTGGTGCCTATGAATTCGGCGTGGGGGGCGCTCGGGCGGACCCTTCGCATTTGCTTGCCCCTTCTGCTCATCTTCTCTCCTGCGAAAAGAGGGCGAGAAGAGCCAGAGATTTTGTCACCTTTCCCCTTCTTCGACTTCGTCTTGGGAGATGCCGTGGCCGGAGGGGAGGGTGACCGTCTGCTCCCCAAGCTGCGTGGCGCTCGGGAAGCCACGGGGCGTGTGTGGACGGGAGCGGAGGGGGTCCGCCAGGAGCCGGAGTAGTCCTCCAAGGTGCTGGTTGAGGAGCGTCGGATAACCAAGTTCCAGGAGATGAGGATATCCGAGCTTGAGTCTCTCTGGCGGCGATGCTTGGCGCTAAGGACGCTTGCCGTCGCTGCGGGAGAGATCATAGCTTGAGGTGATCCGTGGCCATGTTGCGGAAAACGGCCCTGATGGCGAAAGAGGTTGGTGGAGTAGGATCTGGCCGAGCGAACCGTCGAACTGACGGCCCTTCAGCAGATCGATCGAGAGGTGCGCCATGGATGTTCGGAACCGCCAGTCTGGTCCGTGCTTTCGGTCATCGCTGTGCTAGCCAGCGTCTTGAGCACGCCGAGCGCTCGGTCAGCGTGGGAACTGAGCTTGGAGCTCCTTTGGCACCTGGTCTTGTCGTCTCCCACTACAACGACATTGATCTTGCCGTCGTCAGCAGTGGGGTTGCTGTGGATCGGACACGAAGATCGTCGACCGGATACCGCCGTGAAGCATCCTCCATTGGGAACGAGAAGGAAGTTAGATTTTTGCCTTCGGCGATGTAAAGAACTTTGCCGTGCAATGAACTTGAGGTTCGTTTTTAGGGTTTCGGCCAGTCGGGTGTCAAGACCCGAATATGCAAATCCGGACCCTCTGTGTATACTGCACTAGTCCAGGATCACGCTAATGCACACAGGCTCAACATTAGTGAATATCACAATCATACATAGTGGAAATAAGATAAAAGACATTATAGATTAAATATTACTAGTTGAATGACCTTATGGTCAACTTACTTAACATTGCCTCTCAAGGCTGAACAACCAAATTGAACTGCAGCGGAAATGAAGATGTAGATAACCCCTCAGTATACCACAGGCAACTGACGAGGCTCGCACCCTAAACATTCGTCTCTTCATGGTACACCTTCTTCAGCACTGGTGATGTTGTTGTAGGCAAGGGTGAGTACATAAAGCACTTAACAAGTTATGTACAGAATGCAATTCTATCATAACTATATGCAAGGCTTATTCCAAAGGAAGGCTAAGAGGTTCATTTGCAGTAAAGCAGCATTTATGAACAAGTACAGTATATAGATTGAAAAGACAGTAAAAACAAATAACAGTAATAGATAGATTCAGCATTTCTCAAGTAAACCAAGTTTCCAGTCCTAAGTCAAGATTCAACTTTCCATGGCAACCTGCCATTCATTCCAAGTTTTATTTTGCAAAAGTCTAAACCCTTGACTGTAATCCCCGAGCATTGCTCAATACCGTGAGCACGGCTATCCGAATAGATTGTACACTCTGCAGAGGTTATGCACTTTACCCACATGACATGATAATCTCTTTGTGCCTGGCCATTAGCACACTTCCTTTGGTGTGCCGGCAGAGAATCATGACAAAGTCTTTACAATGCATCATCTTAACCCAGTACTACCGGCTAAGGTTTCAACACTAGAGGGACTGGTTACCACACCCAGGGCCCCCCCTCTTGCGCCATGTGAGCCACCCTGAGCGTGGACTGGTTACCACCACCCGGGTCTCACGCCACCACGATAGTACTAAAGCTAAGACTTTGCAAATTAGTCAGCTAGGCTGCCCCATAACAGACATATGGTTGCATGATCGACTCAGGTCAAAGGCTCGCAAGGTGTCCTTAGGGTTGATCAAAGCAAGACATACACATACCCTCTGCCCTTCGGACCCACCCTGGCATACTGCCCTTGCCTCTTGCTCCGATCTAAAATCATAACCACCCCAGTTGATTACCAAGCACCACGTGCCATCAACAATTCAATATCGTTGTGTGACATCCATTGCCACCACAACTCAATCTCATCGTGTGACCACACATGACACACAAATTCATAACATTGTTCCATATTCCATTAGTCAAGATTATTTATCAAAGATTCAAGTACATGTGATAACGTGGCATGGCTAAGCAATTCTAATTCGATCTAACCATCCATGTTGATTTCATTATTAACCAACTATAGTGAACCAACCTAGGGCGACAATAGATCATGGCATACAAATGACAAGGTAGGGTATAATTCAAAGGGCACATTAGCTAATCCCAAATTTATGTTGAAATCATTTATACACATAAAATAACATGCAATAGAGTAAATCAAAATAGCAACTAATCTAGCTATGGGTACAACATGATCAAAGCACAACTTGCCTTAGGAAAACCCTTATCCATGCTCTGGACCTTGGTCTTGAATTGATGAATCTCCTCGGATGCATCGCACAATTTATCGTCTACGCGAAACGAAAGAGAATAGCAAATAAACACCAAAAATAGAGAACAAATGAACTCAAAAATTCAAACAAAAACTACCATTAGATAGATCTCAATTTTACAAATTTTTAGGAATTTGAATCACCTCTATCGGAGTTCGTATGAGGGAGAACGAGCTCTCGGAAGATTCAGAAACCTGAAAATTGGAAAATCAAATTATATACCGAATTATTTTTTTAATTGGAACCGAATTACTGCGTCAGCGCCGATCTAGACCAACACATCGATGACACGTGGCGTGGTCCATGGACTAGTTCCACGGTGGCTCGCCTCACGCAGCTAGCTCTCACTGACGCGCGGGGCCCACACTAGCTAACTGTGCTGCAAATCAAGACGCTGACCGGACGTCCACCTCACCGCCACGTGGGCTGTGAAGCCGATTTGGCACCCGAGTCAGCGCCACGTGTCGACGAACTTAACAGGCCACGTCACTACCACCAGCACAGGGCCCTACGGTCGCCGCCGGCGGGCAAGGATGGTACCGGCGGGTAGATCTCGGTGTGGTGGTCACAATGACGTGGTCGGATTCACCACTTGAGCACGGGTATGGCGGCGACGCAACCTTCTTCTCCGGCGGCGGTAAGGTCTCTCGGTGATGCGGCTCTCCGGTGATGCTCTAGCGGAACGGAGGCGCGCACAAGGTGTCCCGGGCAATAGCGAAACCGATGCGACTAGTCCCAAGCCTTGTGGGTGCTCAACGGCGATGAATCGGCGACTTCCTCCTCGCGGCGGCGCCGCGAAACCTCGGATTGCAGCGAAATTACGATGATTTCCGAAGCTAGACCCTAGGGCTTTGGTTGCTTATTCCTTGGCGATGCCGATGCGCAACTTAAATAGTCTTGGGCGCCCTCATCCTGCACGGGAAAGCTCCGAGTTCGTGACGATTACGGTGGCGGCGCCAGAGTCCCGCTCGGCTACGCTCTGGAGAAGATGACGCGGGAACGTCCGATCTTCTTGATCAATGGCTGAGAGCCACCTCAACACGGAATGATCTCGTCCGTACATTGGAATCCAACGGTCTCCATTAAACTCTAACTGATTCGATCTCCACCGTACAATTGAGATCCTACGGCCACTAGGCGACCTTCCAGAAGCCGGGCTGAGCGGCATAGTAAATGGACTTGGCCCATTACTGTTCCTACCGGGTTTTTACGTATTTTCCAATTAAAATAATTAAGAGAATTAGTTCTAATTTATTTAGAGCAGACAAACACTCGGAAAAATCCAAGAAAACTCTCAAAAATATTTTGGGATATTCTGGACTCAAAGAAAATAATTTTAGTAAAACTTTATTTTAAACTTTTTGTGAGGAGCCGCCCAGACCGTCCTCGGGTTATTTGAATGTCCGGTCGTCCTCATCGGATTTGGAGGCTAGCAACGGATCACCGATGGTGCTCCCAGTGCTAACACCCAAGCCCAATTAGGACAACAACGATCCCATTTGAATAACTCGACAACAATCCCAGATTCCCCAGATATGCGACGGCTTCGCCGAGATCGCCTCAAGATACCGTTTCCATTGCCATATCAATTCAATTCGCATAAAGGGGGCAACGAACCCAAAACTTTACTACCGAGCACGCAACGCGAAGCACAACAACGACTAAAACCAAAGCACAAAGACAAACCAAACAACCACGCTAAGCAAGAACTAGCCTAGACTCAGAAATCTATAAAATTTCGCATGACGCCCTAGAAATACTGAACATCCACTCGTGAGCATGTAAGAAACAAATAACTAAACAGATATATATCACAACCAACCACAAGCATAAACAACGACATAGATAGATACAACATCACATACAGAGTTAAGCATGGCGATACCACGAGGTCCAACAAGCTGAATTAGACAAGTACTTTAAACAAAGCCATAACAAGTTTTAAAGCTAACTATACAACAAAATGAAAGAACCACCACCAAATTCAACCCAAAATAAGACATCTCCTAAGTGTCCTGCCCTTGAACACTTCCGGCGTTTATCGCTGAGCCGACTTTTACTCGGTGCCCCACCACCACCGAGAAGCAGAACGGACAGAACTCACACCCATCGGGGTCCTCACCTGAAAAACCACAAAGCAGAAGCATGAGTACAGAAGGTACTCGCAAGACTTACCCGTGGTCCATATATGACCGACTCGAAGGAATATGCATTTGGATGTAGCAAGGTATAAGCTTAAGGTAAAAGTGCAAAAAAGCTTACTTTGTTGCATAATCAAATTCAACTACGTACACAAATTTCAAATTCATAGCAGTTATGGACAGCACCTATTACTAGAGTGAGAGCTGAATTTAAACATTAAAGAGAGCAATTAAAATCATGAACAAGTATCAACATCAAGTAATCCAACCATTTTCAATTTAAGTTATTACTACGTTGAAATGTCGGATGATACAAGCGTGCTCATATCTGAGAGCGCGGCAATTCGAATCGCTTATTCACCCTGCAGGGGATCATCAATCGCACGACATGTGCCACAAGGAACCTCATGTCAACCCTCCTCCCATCCATATCTACTCGTTGAACCATCCTCATGTGGCCCGAGCCCCTAGCAACCTCCCTCGAGTGGCTCAAGCCTCGCTTAGCCCTCGAGAGAGGCCTAGGCCTCACCATCAACCACGTCCAATCGCATGAGGGCATGACCCATCGAGTAGTATGCTATGAAAGGGTGGCTTACCGTACCATTATATCGGGCATGCGATCAACAAGGGGTGCTCGATCAACATGGCAAACAATGGATCGGTCCTTAACCAACACAGGCGAGACTATAACATTTGAGTCTCCACACCCAAATGATCCAACCCTCTCGCCCAGTCTCAAGTTTTCCATTTCAAAGCATAATTATAACCAATTGCAACCCATTAGAGTGAAGTAATTAAACTCAAGTGATGGAACATTCCACCACTTGGCCCATACCCGACATCTAAGCAAACTAAGCATGGACACAATATAAATACCCATATACTAGCTCCAAGGAAGGGGTTCAACAATTATCAATGGGTGAAAGTGAAGCAATTAGGTTCTAGTCCTATCCCACATTTCAATTCCTAATGCAAGACGTAAGCATCCAATAAGCAGTTTATTCGCAAAAATACAATCATATATAAGGTTGAAAATGCTTAGGTGCTTGCCTTGAGCTCTGCTGGATTTTCAGTAACAAATGGCTCTCCGGTAACCCCCTCGGTCACCGTCGCGTCAACCTCCGCGAGCTCGCTCTCTACACGATATCAATGCATGAAAAAATTTGAGATGCATGCAATGCATATGAAATGAAATGCTAAATGCATCCCCCCCAAGGAAGATCAAAAGTGAAATATTCAGATTATGGATTTTAAAGCCCTCAACTAAATTATGAACTTTAGCCCAAAGTCTAAAATTTTCAGCACAAACTGATTTCAGGACAGCATTGATACAAATGGCCATAACTTTTTGATCACTTAACCAAATTGAGCAAACTCAAATCCTAGACGACCACAAGACAAAAACCTACCACTTAACTTTGGCCAATCACCCAGATTATGCTCAAAGAATTCCCAGTTCGGCCAGGAACAGAGAGCAGCTTTCAGTGTTCAGAATTTTCAAAGTTTCAGACAGCATGCACAAATTTCATCATATAAATTGCTATACTTCATGGAATTGACTAAAGGATGATATTTTTACAATCTACACGAAATTGCCTAAAACTTCTCAGGCAAAATTAATTTCTAATTCGGCCTCTAACTAATTTTAATTCACAGCTCAAGTTTCAGCTCCACATTTTCAGCATTTTTAGAGCAGCACGCACTAAAATTGACATAACTTTTAGCTGGGTTAACGCAATTGAGTGATTCTGGTTGGAAATGAAAGATAATTTCATTACCCACAACGTTCTCTACAGCCAGTCTAGCAGGAGATGTTCGGAACTTGCTCAAATCAACCCGAAACAGTAGCTACGAAATCTGCTCGAAAATTCAGAACTTTGCTCCAAACTCTAGATTGGTTATTCCCCATCCAAATCCCAAATCTCTACTCACCTAAGCCCCCAAAACCACCATTGCTGCCCCCAAAACCAGGAAACACTCAACCAAACCCTAGGGGAGTCTTACCTCATGGAAGTGGAGGAGGAAGAGGAGGAGGGAGCTGCTGCTTGTTGGGGAGGAAGGAGGCGCCACCAATGGAGAGGATGCAGGAGGGAGGGCCACGACCTGGAGGTGCTGGAGAAGACCGGCCAGGGAGGAGCTCCTTTGGAGCAGCAAGGAGAGGTGGGAGGCTTGTGGAGGCTTGCTTGGGGAGGAGACTCAAAAGAAGAGACTGCTTGGGGAGGAAAATGCAGAGAATGGGTGGGCTGTGTTCAGTTTGGTGCAGCCCCAATTCCTTTTGTGCTGATTTGCCCACTTGACCCCACTAGTAAGAAGGGATAAATTGGCTAAGTCTCCAGAATTTTCAGCATAGGATTCAATTTTGAAGCTAAGATTTAAATTAGCATTTGATGTTGGATCGGGCTCAAATCTCTACCCTTGAAAAGAGAAAAGTTTCTAGTTTTCATTTTACTAACATGCACACTTTAGGTCCTTATAGTTCTCAAGTTACAAGGCTCTGAACTTTAATGAAAACCATATTCGCACCCTGAAATTTCTAGCTCTTAAATTTTGTTAAGCTTGAAAATTCTCAAGTGGCAATTTGGGATAGATTCTGAAATTAGCAGTTGATCTCAAATGCGGCCAAAACTTGGTTGGCGCTAATGTTAGCCGCATGAGCCTAATTCAAATTTGGGGCCATGACACTTTTCTTTTTATAATTAATTCTTGACAACAGGGCAATATATTTTAAATCAAAATAATTCAAACAAATCTCAGAAAATCCAAATAAATCCAAAAAATTCACAAGAATTATAAATTGCAATAAAACACTATTTAGCTAAATAAAAAGCCAAAAATTTGGGATGTTACATCGGGCCCCTCCATAGGCCCGACTTTATCTTTCGAATTTCCCCTTGACACGGAGGAGTGTTCCCGACCGGCTATGGGTCGTACCACACGGGCACTCCCTTCTACCGCAAAGTACTACATCGAAACCGTAGTTGCTGGGGCGTATGCCGTAGTACTTGGGTCGAGAGGGTTGCTGCTTGGGAGAACCGAATAGTCAGTCGGGTCACCGACCTGTGTAAGTGTAGGAGCTAAAGTATAAATCGCTCATCCACGTTTAGCACGGGAAAGGAGTGTTCCCGACCAGCTATGGATCGTACCGCACGGGCACTCCCCTCTGCCGCAAAGTACTACTTCGAAATCGTAGCCACTGGGGCGTAGGCCGTAGCACTTGGGTCGAGAGGGTTGCCGCTAAGGGGAACCGAGCAGCTAGTCGGGTCACCATTCCGTGTAAGTGTGCGAACTTGCAGCCCCCGAGCGGTGTGTGGTGCCCACGCTGTGGTCGCCGCGCAGCGCTCGCACTCGGAGGAGTAAAAAGTTCGTGCAGGAACAAGAAAACTTTAAGGTTAGGGTTGCCTTAGCTTTTCATTCCGTGTGCTTGGAGGCGTTGCGGCAGTTAGGCCCATTGCTCGGACATCGGAACGGCGAGCGAACTGGCCTTTTCCAACCTCGGGGCCATAGCGGCCTGTGTAGGTCTGCCTTCGTTATGTCGGTGTGGCTGGTCCACTCCCGGAGTCGAAATCGAGGGGTCGCGCTGCGCTCTTATCTGACGTGGCATCCTTTCGCCCCCTGCTGTCCCATCGTATTTTAATGCGTAGCGGGAGGAGTGGAAAGGGCGCGTCCCGATCGCGCCGGACACGGAGTTAATGCGTGCGCGGCTCCTTGCCCGATGCGGCGCCCGCTTCGGCCGCACCGCCCCGCTCCTATAAATATCGCACGGAGGGGGTGATTGCGCCCCGCCGTTTTCTTTGCCTCTTCGCCTCCCTGTGCCTTGTTGCCACGCAAGAAGAAGAGGCCCTCGTGTGCCGAACGACAGATGACGGACGGCGGTGACGACCGAAGGGTTGGGAAGCGGGAGGCGGCGGTGGGCTCGTGGGGCTCCGATGCCAAGAGGCCCCGTAGCGACGCCGGGTCCCCTGGTGCCGCGGCGAGGGGCAGGATCACTCCGCCCTCGATGATCCTCCGCATTGGGATCCCTCGTCCGGAGTTAGTTTCCTTCACTGTGCTTCGGGATGATTTTGACTTCGTTTTTTCGATGTCGAGCTGCTTCTTCTTTGTCTCAATGCTTCTGGCTCGGGCTCGCGGCAGCCGCCCGTGGCACCTCTGGTGGCCGCCTCGGTGGGGGAGGTGGACGCGGCCGGAGCGGCCTCCGGTGCTCCCCCAACGGGAGCCCGGGCGGCGGATCTGGCGGCCACAATGACGAGGCTGAAGGCTTCCTTTGACGCCCAAGCCGCAAGGGCCGCCATCCAAGAAGCGGAGGCGCAGTGACAGCGGGCCCGGGTCCAGGCCACTGAGGAGGAGCTTGTGAAGGTGCACGGGGAGGCGCAGGCGCAACGGGCTCGGGCCGAGGGCATCGAGAGGGAGCTTGCCACGGCGCGCAGGGATGTGGCGACGCTGCGGGCTTAGGCCGAGGACTTCGGGGGAGAGCTGGGCAGGCTGCACTCGGAGTGCTGGACTTCGCGCTAGGCCCTCCTGTCCACGCTCCGCCCGGCCTTCGAGAGCATGAGCAGGAGCCTGGAGCCGCTGGGGGTCAGGCTTAATGAGCCATTGGACCGTACCACATCGAGGTACGCCCTTGGTCTCACCCAGGCAGCCGACGCCTTGGCCGACCTACCCCGCGCCTTGCGCGAGCACTCTACCTACGAGGGGCGGGAAGTCGCTGTTGTCGTGCCGGAGTATGTGCTGGCCTGCTACGCCAGCCGCGACGCCTCCTTCGACCCAATGGCAGCCATTGCCGGGATCGAAGGGGCGTGAGTCCGATCTTGCTGTATGCGGCAACGGCGGAGAAGGTGCGGTGCTAAGCGAGGTCAGAAGCAGTGTAGCGACAATCTGGACGGCGACGACGGCTCTGGTTGAGGATCCTTGGGGCGCCTGTGTCTAACTTTTGCTTCTCGACGGTGTAATGTATGTACATTTGTGGATTTTGGGAATTTCATTGAATATTTTGATTTCCTTTTTGCGATGAACACCCGTCAAACGACCATAGCCCTTACGAACCACTGGGGTTGTTAGAGCTTAGGTCGGGGTGCTAACACTTTGAGGAAAATGCGAAAATATCAAGGGACTCAGTGATTCGAAGATGGGTCCTTGATCGTCCATGGATCGCGCTGTGTGGGCACTTCCTTCTTTCGCAAAGCACCACTTCGCAACCGTAGCCATTGGGGTGTAGGCCGTAGCACTTGGGTCGAGAGGGTTACCGCTCGCGAGGGATCCAATGATCAATCGGGGCGCGAACTTTAATCAAGCATACGCGCGAGTAGCCCCCGAGTCACTTGTGAGGACCAGGACGTGGTCGGCACACGGCGCTTCGGGCCCCGGGGGATTTGATTGAAACGCGGGAGTAAGGACGAAGTTTAGGGATAGAATCTCCTTAACTTTTCAACATTCCACGCGATTAGGGTAGCGTTGTCGTCGGCATCTTTGAGTCGAAAGGTGCCGGGTCAGAGGATCTTTACGTCGGTGAAGGATCCCTCCTTGCGGGGGTCTTCTCCGACCGGGACGAAGGATTTTGCCCGTCGAACGAGGCACCGAGCCTTGGTGGGGTCGGCGGGGAATGATCCATCGGTTGACCGGTTGATGAAGAGCTTCCTTCGGCTGGAGTTGACAACCAACACGCCGCTGCCTGACCCGGACGGCCCCGCGTCCGACCGGCCGATGGTCAGAGTGGCCGCGTCCGGAGGGTCAGTCGGCTGTCCGTTGATGAGCCCGATCGAACTGAAGGCCAGTAGAGGTCGGAGACTTAAGATCCCTAGCGGGACCAGTCCCCGGTCGGAGACGAGGTCAGCCGGGTAATCGGCCTCCCTGATGTAGCGTCGGGAGCTATGGTGAAGTCCAAAACCCTTGAATCTTTCTTCGGGCTTTGCGCACCGCTCGGCAGCATGCTGCCACGCGGGCGTCACGAGGCTCCGAGGCCTTCATGACTTGGTCGACGACAAGCTTGGAGTCGCCGCGTACATGGAGTCGCCGCGTGCCAAGGTCGGCAGCGGTCCGGAGACTGTCGACGAGAGGTCAGCACTCAGCGACGTCGTTGGTTGTGTCGACGGGTAGTCGGATGGCGTACTGGAGCTTGTTTCCAAGCGGGGAAATAAGAACGACCCCAGCACCCGCCCCGCTTTTCGCGTAGGACCCATCGGAGTACATCGTCCAGTACTCAGGGTCTTCGAGGGTGCCGCGGAGGTTGCGACTGCTGCCCAGGCACTGGCGCACCGTGGTGCGCGAGGCCTGGGGCCACTAAAGGAGAAGCGCCATCTTCGTTGGACTTCGCTGGTCTCGCGCGGTGGTAGGGCTTAGGTGGCTTGAGGAAGCCCCCGAGTGATGGGAGTTGGTGCCTTGCGTGTGCTGTGCGGCCACACGCTCCACCAACCCCCGGAGGTTCCGGTACAGGACCTCGGCCTCTGGGTCTTCGGGTTCGGGGATGCCGCGGGGCAGCATTGCTACTGCAGCAACATTTTGGCCGGTGTGGGGGAAGGGCGGAAGACCGTCGGCCCCCTCAGCCAGTTGGCGTTGGTCCTGGCGTGCGGGCGTGCGCCAGGCACGTGTGAGGGCTCGAGCTGGTGCCGCCCCAGGTCGACCTGGAGCCTCTCCATGCGGGCCTTTTGAGCCTCCCGCCAAGGCTGGCTGCTGCTCAGCCTTGGCGAACCCGAGGCTCTCCTCCGCCACTGCGCCTCGGCCGGTAGCCCCGGGATTGAGGGGCGCGCGTTCTGCCATGCCCGCCATGTTGCACTCGCGAGTGTACAACTCGTCCAAGGTTTGCCCCGCGTCGGAGCTAGAGCCGTCGTTGGAGGAAAACTTCAGGAGTTCGTCGACGGAGTTCGGTGCGTAGTCAGCCATCACCACGAATCGTGAGCCTCTGGGGATGGAGCCTCGGCCGAGGGCTTCGTGCCGCCGCCGAAAGCGGCACAATGATGGACAGGCCTTGGTGTCGAGGTCCATGCAGGGGCCTCAAGCCGGAGGTTGTCGAGGGCGTCGGCGATAGAGTCTAGGCTCCTGACGGAGGCCTGGACCCAAGAGGCGGCGGGGACGGGCACGAGCTCTCCCGCCGGAGTAGCGACAAAGTCGAGGGAGCCGAAGTGGATCCAGCTTCCCGACGCAAACGCGCCGTTGCGGATGAAGGAGGCCATCAAGGAGGTGACTGGGAGTCCAGAGACGAAGATGATGACGCGCGAGGGCCCCTACCTGGCGCGCCAACTGTCGGTGTTTCGTATAACCGGCAAGTAAATTTGTAAGTCAAGGGGCCGCGCGTTCCCTCTCCTCGATGGTTGACTCAGGGAGCCCAAGATGTATACTGGTTCGGGCTGAATGTCCCTACGTCCAGTTCGTGATGGTGGTTCTTATTGCTCGGGGTATTGTGGATTACAAAGGATTACAAGCGGGGGGCTAAGGATGGGTCCTCAGCGGTCGCCCAAGTGGGAGAACTAGGGGATGTTCGCCTAGGTCGGATGGCTCGAGAGCGCAAGCCACCGTGAGCTTGTGCGAATACAAATTGAAGGAAGTGTCGATCGCCCCCACCCTGGGGGTCCCTGCCTCCCTTTTTATATGCGGAGGGGGCAGGTTACGTGGGAGTTTTTTAGAGAAAAAAGTAGGGGTACGCTATGCCCAGGAGTTCCTAGTCTTCGGTCTTGATGGTTGACAGGTCCCCGTCGCCCTATGCCGGGATGGTAGACCCAGCGGACAGTGCCCCGTTGGGAAGGTGCGTGCCTACCCTCCGCACGCCTGTCAGACGCTGACATCGTTATGATGAGCCCTGAAGCCGCCTCGGGAGAGAGCGCGCCTCTCCACTGCGCCTGACGGGGTGAAGTGACCGAGGCTCTGACTAAGGCAGCCCTCTGGCTACCTCGGGATGGTGCCCCCTACCCCAGCATGGACGTCGTGTCCACGGGGCAGGCGGTCAATTCGGAGTCGACCGGCGACATGGCGAAGACGGCCGAGCCGGAACTCGTCTGGGATCCGACCTGAGGCCAAGTCGGAGCCTACGGGGACGTCCGACCCGTGGCCAGGTTGGAGCCTGTGGAGGCATCCAACCTGAGGCCAGGTCGGACTGCCCCTGGGGGGTCTTGAACGAGGCTGAGGGTCTTTCGTGGCCCTCTGCTGGGCCTAGAGCTGGGCTCAAATCGGATCGTCTGGCGTTCCAGCCAATATTTAGGGATAATCCCATCTGTTAGGGGCAGAGACTTTGGTAATACCCCCTCCAACGCTCTGCATCGCCTCCAGTCTCGCCGCCATGTGCGAACGACTAGGAGGTAGTCAATCTTGAAATAGATGTATACTTTGCTGTGGGGTACCCTTCGTATGAGTATTCGTCACAAAGGTATAGACCTCCACATGGTCTTTCAATCTCCCCCTTGATGAGTATATTGACAAACACACAGAAAAGGCAGAAGTTTGAGCAAAGAAAGCATTTTGATTACCAGACTGTAACTTTGAAGATAGTGAAAACAACAGATTATAACCAAGTCGGTAAAAATTATGACAAAGACAAAAAATTCATTCCAAGATGCCTTTTTGGATAACTTCTCTCCCCCTTTTGTCAATATAGGCATCAAGATAGCATTTACTATTCTCTCCCTTCTCTTTTTTTTATTCTATGCAAGAAATGCAGCCTAAAGGAGCTTTGAATATTATCCGAGTGACCAACAAGACAAGTTATGACACCAAGCTAAGTTATGACAGAAATAGACTAAGCGAAGGCATGGCCAAGTGCAAATAAATATTTTTCCAGAAAGATTTAATTGAGACCATGTCATGTTTGGCAAGAATGGACATGAGCAGCACTTGTCATGAGTTTCAAAACTAGAAGCAAAGCCATTCAAAGGATCAAATAAAAGACCTAGAGTTCAACCTACTCAACACTTTGGGAAATCCAGAAGTTCATACAAAGTCTTTCGAGCTTAGACATTTTTATTGGATGCAAATTTTTCTTTGAATCCTTGAAAAGATATAGCGGGGTGCAAATGTTTCACATTATTTGCATTCTTTACTCACATATATATGTATTTGCATTCTTAAAGCAATTGACTCATGCCATATTCGATCATCTCAAGAAGAACTCTTAAGAGAATGTTCTTGATCATACACAATATAATCCAAATTCATCTCAAGTGCAATGAGAAGCCGTCTTGTGAAGTGAGGTGTTGAGTCTAATGCACAAAAAGTGTCAATTTTGCTTCACTTTCATTTTATCATTTTGATTGCTAAGCTAGTGAAGGACTCAAGTATGGATTAAACAAGATTCACTCAAGTTGCTATAGGGACTCTAGAGAATTCAGAAGTTCACAAATCATGGCAAATACACCTAGAGAAGAAACTTAGCAAGTAAACGCAACATGTTTTATCAAGTTTTTCTTTTAAAGTTCATTTTAATTCTTTTGCAAGCTTAGCAAGTTAAATGAAATTGGACGTATCTAAGCAAGTATTTTTCTTCATAATATAGCATGGTGTATAAAATGAAACATGGATCATTTGCATAATAGACAAAGCTCATAAAATAAAAAATCAAGTCTATATGCAATGCATGAGATAGATTCTTAAACTCCCCCTCGATATGTGATTCCAATATAAGCACAAATCTGGTTCAAATTGAGTTATTAGCAAGATTAAGCTCAAGAAATATATTAGTTCAAATAAATCAGAGGTAACTCAACAAAAAGATCAGAAGATCAGAACAGGAAGGAGAGTGCAAGAACCGGACTTCACACTCCTGGGTAACAAAAGAGAAGTGAACTTGAGATAACGCAAGAAGAATCAACAAACACCCAGATAACACAGAGGAGAAGGAATAGACTGAAATAAGATAAAATACATAATATACAGATCAGCTCCCCCTCACAAAAGGTCATAAGGGCACACAACCCCAAGCTCACTCCTCAAGGCAACAAATCTAGAACTATCCTAGGGCTTGGTAAAGATATCGGCCAACTGGTGGTCACTCTCCACAAACCGAAGCACTATGCCTCCTTTCTCCACATGGTCTCTAAGGAAATGATATCAACATCAATGTGCTTAGTCTGGGAGTGCTGCACTGGGTTCTTGGCAATGCAAATAGTAGAAGTGTTATCACAAAAAAGTGGAACACTCTCTATTTTTAACCCAAAGTCCCCCAAGGTCGAGCTCATCCAGAGAACCTAGCTACAACAACTGGCTGCCGCAACATACTCGGCCTCAGCGGTGGACTGTGCGACTCCAAACTGCTTCTTAGAAGACCAAGAAACAGGAAGGCGATGAGAGGCGCGAGGAGAAGCCTGAAAGTGAGCGTACATACACACGGCAAAGTGTATGTCCAGCCGAGAGGCAGTGAGATACAAGAGAGAGCCAATTATGCTCTGGTACTCCTTTTGATCAGCAGGCTCACCATCCTCATCGGGTTCGAGGACAGCAGTGGTGGCCATAGGAGTCAACACAGGCTTCCCATCGGACATATCAAACCGTCTCAGGAGGTCCCGAGTGTACTTTCCTTGGTGCAGAAAAGTACTCTCCCGAGTCTGCTTGATTTGAAAGCCAAGAAAGTAGCTCAACTCGCCCATCATACTCATCTCGAACTCTGTGCTCATTACCTAAGAAAATTGAGATACGAGAGAATGAGATACACCTCTTCCTCAATAAAGCCATTGAGGAATGCGCTCTTCACATCCATTTGATAGAGCTTGAAGCCCTGGGATGCAGAGAATGTAAGTAGGATTCTAATTGCCTCTAGTCTAGCTACAGGGGCAAAGGTCTCCTCAAAATCAATACCCTCAATCTGAGTGAATCCCTGTGCAACTAACCTAGCCTTGTTACGAATGACAACCCCATCTTCACTCTGCTTGTTTTTGAACACCCACTTGGTCCCAATAACATTATGACCAGATGGGGGCTCTATAAGCTGCCAGACTTTGTTCCTCTCAAAGTTTTCCAGTTCCTCATGCATAGCATTAATCCATAATTCATCGGACAATGTGTGAGTAACATCCCTTGGCTCAAAAGAGGCAACAAAGGCAGAGTGAAGGCAGAAAGAAGATAAGCCTGATTTTGAGCGCATGACATGCTCAAACAGATGACTGATGATCTGCTCTGGAGGATGAGAACGCTGAATGAGGTGAGGAGAACCAGAAGTAGAGGTGGCCTTTGCCTCTTGAGCAGAAGAGGATGGAACAAAGCCACTTGCAGAGGAGCAGTCAGATAGCAAGGGCTGGTCTTCCTAAGGTGCAGAGATAGAAACAGGAGGTACCTCAAGTGTAGAGGAGACTGGATCAGGTGAAACACCGAAATCTTCATCATCCTCTACAAAGATGGTCTCGGAGAGATAAGAAGAGCCTGAAATATCGGGTCTAGCTCTTGGGCTAGCCTCATCAAAGATCACGTCACAAGTCTCTATGATCCTATTCGCATCACAACTCCAGACCCTATAATTACGAGAAGAAGTCGAGTAACAAAAAAAATCCCATCAGAAGAACAAGATTCAAACTTGTCCAAGTTACCAGACTTCAAAATAAAGCATTTGCAACCAAAAACGCGAAAATGAGAAACACTGGGCTTTCGCCCATACCTCAACTCACAAGAAGTGCGAGGCAAATGTGCTCTCAAGAAAACGCGTATGGAAGCATGACAAGCAGTAGCTATAGCCTCAGCCCAAAACTTTCTAGGAGTACTGTACTCGTCTAGCATCATCCTGACCATCTCAACTAGGGTCCTGTTCTTCCTTTCCACTACACCATTTTGCTGAGGGGCGTAGGGAGAAGAGAACTGATGCTCTACACCAGACTCCACAGAGAAATTGTCAAAGTAGGAGTTCTTGAACTCAGTGCCATTATCACTACGTATAGCTCTGTTGATGATTCGGGAACCGGTCCCCCGCTGAGCTTACTTGTTGAATGAGGGATCAACCTAAGGCCCCTTTTTCGCGGGGGGGTATAGTTTCCGAGAGCCTGCCGAGCTATGAAACGAGGTGGCCAAGACAATCGCAACGAGCGAGGGGTCTCTTTTTATCTGGTTTGGGCCTCTCGCAGGGAGAAAACAACCCTACGTCCAGTGATTGCACTACTATGTGAAGGTGGATTACAACGCGCTTGCTCGGGAGAGCCCTGGATGGTTCTAAGGTTGACCCACCAGGTCGACCGTAACAAGCACTGCGTACAAGCGAAAATAGTAGGTGAAGTCGAACCCTCAACCCTTCGCGCGAGAGGGTATTTATAGGGGATTACAGGTGACAAAGCATTCATTACAGGGGGCACGCTACTATTCCAACGTGGCGAGCTGCTCCGCCCTCCGCCGCACAGCGTTGCGACGTGGGTATTGTGGGCGCAGATCGCGGCGTCACGAGACCACAGCGCAGCAGATCGTGGGCTGCAGTCCTTGAGCCGCCACAGCGTAATTAATGCCACGCCGTCTTCGTGGACGCGCTGCTTTTTGGGCGGCCCGAGGTCCTTCAGTAGACCCGTCATCTGTCGCGACCCTCGGCGAGCATGCTCGGGGACGAGCTCGACGGAGGATGGGGAACAGCCCGGAGGTCGGGCGGTCCGAAGATCTTTCTTGGGGACGAGGCCCGGGCAGGGGCATGCCCGGGGTCACCGGGATACGATGGTTGTCTACCGAGAATATCCAATCTCCGACAGCTAGCCCCCGAGTCTTAATGGGGGAATTCGCCTCGACCGAGGCCTCCACCTTAAGCCTCCAGACTCTTGGCAAGGGATTGGAACCCTGCGGCGTAGAGCCGCCGCAGCATCCGGGGAGAAGATCGACCTCGCAGCCTTGGGCAAAAAAGCTACCCAAGAAGGCTCAGGGTCCCCGGGCGCATCTCCTGCCCAAGACAAAGGCGCGAAGCCCCCGAGCGAACAACATGCTCGGGATGAGACGGCGCCCGCCCCGAGTGAATTGCATGCTCGGGGGGACGCCCCACCGCCCCGGGCGAACAACATGCTCGGGTGGATAGCGAGAAGACATTGAGCGAGCCAGCCACTCAGGAGGGAGGCGTGGTGCCCCAGGGCGAACCTCATGCCCTGGGGGATGATTCATCGTCTTCAATCAGCCCGCCCTCTTGGAAGGATTCTAGGGAAGTCCCCAGCCCCCTGCCAAACCTTGAGGATCTTCGGGGGTGCGAAGTTACCAAGCACTTCCAGGATAATCTCAGCGCTGGCCTTGCTCAGGTGAGGATGCTTCTTTTGTTATCATCGTAGTTTCTCACTTCTTTGGGTCTTAGGGGCGGCGTCTGAAGTTTTCCTGCCTGCAGCTCCTTCAGAAGACCTTGGAAGACTTCGACGTGGCGATGGTCGTCCTCGAGACCGTGGCCCAGCTGCACGCTGAGCATGAGGCCCGGATAGCCAAGTTTGAGCAGCATGTAGGCGACCTCAAGGCTCGGGACAACCTGCTTGTGCATAGATGCTGCCAGGCGGAGAAAGATGTCACCGAGGCTAAGGAGAAGAACATTGGGCTCGAGCAAGAGCTCGAGCAAGAAAAACTGCGCTCCCGCCAGGCCAAGGACGACGTCTCCGCTGGCAAGGAGAGGATTCTCGCGCTCGAGCGGGAGCTCGCGGAAGGTCGGACGAAGATTCTTGGGCCCGAGCAAGAGCTTGAAGAAGGAAGACGATAGGCTCACACCCTCAAATCAAGGGTGGCGGATCTGGAATGGGCAGCGCGAGCGGCCGCCGACCTTGCAGAACAAGGCAATGAAGAGGTCGAGTAGCTCCGCCAGGAAGCTCGTGAAGGTCGCGAAGCCCGGCGGAAGGTGATTGATCTTAAGGCCAAGATTGATGACCTGAGGCAGAAATTTTCTACGGCCCTCAGGGGAGCGAAGCCCAGTGCGTAGAGGATTTCTTCTTTTTCTTTTTGACGATTTTTGGATAACTTTAGATAATGCCAGTGGAGTGTACATTTTTCTTTCGCCCAAGGGCTGTGCCTGCTGCAATGCTCCTTTTGTGTGCTCGTGAGCTATTTCCTGCAAACAACGAGCACAAGGTAGATAGCAAGATGTAGACGGGTATAAGCGCAGGTTAGGACGAAGCATGGGCAACGTGATCCCGAAATAAGCGATGAAAAGACTTCACATAGGTAACAAGTTCTTAAGAAAGAAGCAATGTTACAATGTTAAACTGGAACGAGGCACTTAGCGATGATTTTTGGAAAAGACGCTTGACGTAACTCGCTTCCCACTAAGCCCCCTGCGAATGAAGGTCATGCACCTAAGTTGCGAGCACGAGCTCGTTCGCAGGAGAGTTGGGAAAGCACGTGCTGCCCCTTCGACCAAGGCACCAGTATCTCCGAGCGGCGATCCTGGTTTAGTTCGGGGGAGGAGAACGTGCAAGGCCTGGAATTCCTTAACACTTAGGACGCATACCCCTGAGTTGCGAGTATGGTCATAGGCGAGGAAAAACGCGCGATTGTTCGACAGGGTGTGACGACCAAACGCACGCGAGCCAGACTAAATCTCCGAACTGACCGAGAGGGTGTCTGTATGCGACTTGTATGACGCAGCGAAGAGCTACTGCGGACCAAGGTCGGCTTATCGAGACTTGAGCCTCTGGTGGTGAGTTTTAGTGATAGGGTGTTGGTCGTGGCACCTTGTGCGGTTGCGCGCGCTGGCCCGATTTTAGAGCGAAAAAAGCTTGGAGCGATTGATCTTGCCCGACGCGCTTGTCTCATCACCAAGATCGTGAGAAAAGTATGCCCTTGTGCGAGACTGGTCGGCTTATCGACGGGCAGTGACCTTGAACAAATTCACAAATCTTGGAGGTAACAAACATTGCGTGGGTGAGGGAAACGAACATGCCATTCTTCCAAAAGAGAAAACATAGATCTACACAGGATGCAAAATGGAGCATAAGTTTAGACAAAGTACTTGCGCAGCTGGTCGATGTTCCACGAGCTCGTGAGCACGCGACCATCCCCGCCAAAGCGACAGCCCCTGTGTGCATCGAGACGACAGAAAGGACCTTCCCACCTGGGGGAGAGCTTGTTGGCCTTCGACGTATCCTGAATTCGTTGTAGGACGAGGTCCCCGACCTGTAGGGCTCGGGGCCGAATTGACTTGACCGCATGCCTGTGAAGAGCTTGTTGGTAGACGGCGGATTGGAGCAGCGTCCTTTCACGTGCTTCTTCGGCGAGGTCGAGGTCGAGGCGACGCTCGCGTCCTTGGTGGATGCTATCGGCCAAGTGAACTCTCGGGGACCCGAGCACGATCTCGGTGGGTAGGACGGCCTCGGTGCCATAGACGAGTTGAAAGGGCGTCTCGCCCGTACCCCGGCTCGCTGTGGTGCGCACAGACCAGAGGACGGAAGGAAGCTCGTCCACCCACGACCCGCCGTGCCGGGTGAGGTCTTTGAAGACCCTCTTCTTGATCCCTTGAAGGATTTGGCCATTTGCTCACTTGGCTGCTCCATTACTTTGCGGATGAGCCACAGAGGCGAAGCAGACCTTTGTTCCGATATCTTCGCAATAGGCCTGGAACAGCTCGCTAGTGAACTGAGTGCCGTTGTTCGTGATGAGGCGATTGGGGACCCCGAAGCGCATCACCACATTGCTGTGGAAGAACCTCCTGGCTGCTTGAGCCGAAATGGTTGATATAGGCTCGGCTTCGATCCACTTAGAGAAAGTGTCGATAGCCACGAGCAAGTACCTTCAACCCTTTCGACCACGGGGGAAAGGCCCGAGAATGTCAGTCCCCCAGGTCGAGAACGGCCATGAGAGTGGGATGGTCTGCAGCGCGTACGCTGGTTGGTGGGCCTTGCGGGCATGGAACTGGCACGCTCGGCAGGTCGCCACGATCGCCCGAGCGTCTTCCAAAGTTGTTGGCCAATAGCATCCCAAGCGGAATGCTTTGCTCACGAGCGTCCGGAAGGACGAGTGAGCACCACACATTCCTTCATGGATATCTCTGAGAAGGAAATGGCTCTTTTCCCGAGATATACACTTGGAGAGGACTCCAAGTGCCCCTTTGCGGTATAAGGCGTCCTCAACTAGCTTGTAAGCAGAGGACCACCTTTTAAGCTGGGAACGCTCGGCTTCCTCCTCGGGCAGTGTCCCGTGGGCAAGATACTGGACGAATGGCGCCATCCAGTTTGCACCATGCTCGAGGATGGGGACGTTACCGTATGTCTCTCGTGCCTCCTCTACAGAGGGAATGGAGGGCTTTTGCAGATGCTCGACTGGCGCCCCAGCCAGGGCGGACATCTGGGGGATTGCCTCCTCTACAGAGGGGATGGAGGGCTTGTGCAGATGCTCGATGAGTGCCCCGGGCGGGGCGGACTTCTGGGGGATTGCCTCCTCTACAGAGGGGATGGAGGGCTTGTGCAAATGCTCGACGAGCGCCTCCGGCGGGGCGGGCATCTGCGAGGAACCGACCTTGGAAAGATAGTCAGCCAGGGCATTGTCCTTCCTGGGGATGTAGAGTACTTCGAAACTCCTGAAGTACCGCTCCATCTTCCTCACTTCAACCAAGTAAATCGCCATTGAGTGATCGGAACACTGATACTCCTTGTTGACTTGGTTGATGACCAACTGTGAGTCGCCTTTCATAGTGAGCCGCTGGACTCCGAGCGCCTTGCACTCTCGCAACCCGGCTAAGAAGCCTTCATACTCCGCCGCGTTGTTAGTTGCGGGGAAGTGTAGTTGGACGACATACTGGAGCCGATTCCCCTTAGGGGAAACCAGCACAACACCAGCCCCCGAGCGCTCGAAAGCTCGCGACCCGTCGAAGTACATGGTTCAGCGGTCATCTTCGAATTCGGGGTGCTCGGTGCTGGGCGGGGCCGGGTTCGTCCATTCCGCCACGAAGTCCGCCAAGATCTGGGACTTGATCGCCGTGCGAGCCGAGAAGTGGATGTTGAACTCGGCGAGCTCCATCGCCCACTTTGCTATCCGGCCGCCGGTGTCTAGATTTCTTAGGATCTCCCTAAGTGGAAAGTTGGTCGGAATAACGACCTTATGAGCTTGGAAATAGTGGCGCAGCTTCCTCGAAGCTACGAGCAGCGAGTATAAGAGCTTCTGGACCTCGGGGTGCCGCTCCTTCGGCCCGTGCAAGACTTCGCTGACGTAGTATATTGGTCACTACGCCCTTCGCCGCTCATTGCCCGACCGCTTACGGCTGGGGTCGCCATGAGGTACAAGCGAGCGGCTCACCCGACCTTGGCGTGGCCAAGATCGGAGAGTTGGACAGGTACTGCTTCAACTCCTCGAAGGAGCGGTTAGCTTCTTCTGTCCAGGCGAAGCCCTCGTGCCTGCGGAGCGCTTTGAAAAAGGGCAAACCACTCTCGCCTGACCGAGAAATGAAGCGACTGAGAGCCGCCATACGTCCGGTCAGGGCTTGCACCTCCTTTACGAAGCTCGAAAGTCGCATCCTTTCGATGGCTTCAATTTTCTCCAGGTTGGCACCGATGCCCTGCGGCCCGATGAGGTACTCGAGTACTTTGCCGCTTTCACCCCAAAGACACATTTCTTAGGATTAAGCTTTATTCGGTGTCTATTGAGATTACAAAAGGTCTCCTCGAGGTCGGACACATGACCTGAGGCGAGCTTACTCTTTACCACAATATCATCTACATATACTTCTAGGTTTCGACCTATCTGGTCCTGGAAAGTCTTCTGCATCAAGCGCTGGAAGGTCGCCCCAGCATTCCGCAGACCGAAAGACATGGTCATGTAGCAGAACGTGCCGAATGGCGTGATGAAGGAGGTCTTCTCTTCGTCTCCAGGGGACAAGCTAATCTGGTGATAGCCCGAGTAGGCGTCCAGGAAACTCATCACTTGAGACTCTACTGTCGCGTCGACCAGTTGGTCAATGCACGGCAGCGGAAAGTTGTCCTTCGAGCAGGCGGCATTCAGGCCGGTGTGGTCGACACACATGCACCACTTGCCACCTTTCTTCTTGACAATGACTGGGTTCGCCAGCCATTCTGAATGCTCGACCTCTCTGACGAAGCATGCTTTCAGGAGCTTGTCGAGTTCATCCCGGATGATTGCTTGCTTCTCCGGGGAAAAACATCTGAGCTTCTGGCGCACAGGTCTTTTATCAGGCCGAACAGGTAGCCTATGCTCAATTACTTCCCTTGGGACTCCGAGCATGTCGGATGGTTCCCAAGCGAACACGTCCGCGTTCTTCTGGAGGAAAGTAATGAGCTTGAGTTCCTATTTAGGATCTAAGGAAGATACCAAATGAAAGACCTTGGTCGGGTCGGCCTCACTTAGAGGGACCGCCTTGGTTTCTCCTCTGGGCTGGAGGGTAACTTTGGGCCGGGAGTGCATCGGCGCTTGGTCGGGGCCGCGCTGAGGCAGCTGCCCGACCATGTCAAGGGACTTCTCGTTGCAGTTCAAGGCCGCCCTATGGTCACCTTTGACGGTGATGACGCCCTTCGGTTTGGGGACCTTCAGGCTCTGATAAGCGTGATGCGTGGCGGCCATGAACTTGGAGAGGGCCGGCTTGCCGAGGATGGCGTTGTAGGCCGACTTGAAGTCAACGACCTCGAAGTTGACTACTTTGGTCCGGAAGTTGGTGAGGCTTCCGAACGTCACGGTAGAACGATCTGGCCGAGAGGCTTGATCGAGGTGCCAGGGATGATCCCAAAGAATGGGATGGCTATGCTCTTGATCTTGGAGCGAGGAACTTGCATCTTGTCCAGAACCGTAGCGGATATGAGGTCCAAGGAGCTCCCGCCATTGATGAGAACCCGGCCGACCTTGGCATTGCTGATGGTCGGGCTCAAGACCAACGGGAGCTTCTGAGGCTTGGTCATTCCAAGGGGACAATCATCCTTGGAGAAAGTAAGGGACAACTCGGACCACTTGAGCTGTTGCACGGGTGGCTTGCCCTGAGCGATATGGTCGACCTCCCGTGCCACCTCTTTCAGATCCCTACGGGATTTGTAGGCCGAGGAGCCCCCGAATATGACGGCTATGTGGTTGCGGGGCTCCTGGTAACCCATGTCATCGTCGTCGTTGTCCGCGGGACCCTTGCCCTTGCTGCTCTCTCCTTTTTCCGGGAGAGTGGGCATGGGGCTTTCGCCGTTGTAGAATTTCTCCAGGCGGTATGCCCAGGTCCGACAATTGCGGAGGTCATGGCCAACCGCCTGATGGAACGGGCAGAAGCGGTCACCCGAAGGGGCACCCCTTTCCTCGCGCTCCTGGCCACCGCGACCCTGGTCGTCGCGATCTTGGTCACCGCGGCCTTGGTCGTTGCGCCGTGGGCGTGGCCGACCCGCCGCCTCATACGCCGAAAGGTGTGGAGCACGCGGCGGGCGACGCTCAACTGGCCACCATGCCCGGCGCATGTGACCTTTTCTTCTTCTTCTTGATTTTCTTCTCAACAGAGCCTGAGTGCTTTTTGCTCGAGGAGCCTTCCAGGCCCAGCTGGGGTGGCAGCTTGCCTTCATCGAGCATCTTCTTCCATTGCACGGCTTCGTCGGCATTCACGTAGCGGTCGGCCATACGGAACAGCTCGTTGGCCGACAGGTCGGGGTGGATCTCCAGGTCTTGCGTGAAGTGAACGTCACAGACCCCGAACTTGAAGGCCCGGACGACTGCCTCATCCGAGATGCTCGGAATGGAGTTCCTCACCTTAATGAATCTTTGGACGAAGTTCCGCAAAGTCTCTTTGTCCATCTGGATCAGCCGCTCGAGGTCACATTCGTTGCCCGGGCGAGTATAACAGCTTTGGAAATTTGCTCGGAGGACCTCGCAGAGCTGCCTCCACTAGTGAATTGACCCCTCCTTCTGGTTGAAGAGCCATGTCCTAGCGGAGCCATCAAGGACTGTGGGGAGGTAGTTTGCCATAACTCCCTCATCCCCCCCGGCCGCTAGGACGGCGGTGGAGTAGATCGAGAGGAACTCGTCTGGGTTCTGGGTTCCATTGAACCACTCGATGTGGCCAGGCTTGAACTTGCTCGGCCATGAGACGTCGCGGAGGGACGCCGAAAAGGCTCGGCATCCGAATGCCGGGCCGTCATGGTGACCCCTCCGGGCATGGCGACCGTGGCGGTTGGTGCCCAGACGGTCCTTTGCGCACGGGGTGAGGCGAGAGAATACACTCCCATGTTGGCACGACGATGGTAGCCCCGAGGTGGAACACTCGGTACGCTCGTAGGCAGACGGGGCATGCCCCCGAGCCCACGAGGCCGTCTGGGAACCACTCCAAATGTCCTTTCGGTGCCAATCTTGCTTCCTGCGACCCTCCCGAGCAGTACTTCGGGAGGTGCTACGGCGGGAGCGAACTGGGGAGTGTTGCTTGTGGTCCCGGGAAACACTCCGGGGCCTCTCTCCGCCAGGGGGTCCTGGGAGACCTATGTCGGCGGTGAGCTTTCCAGATTTTCAGCTACGACCGCCCCCATGGCCACCAGGTTCGCTTGGTCAGAGAAGTTCTGAAGACTACGCACGACCGTCGCCATGGCTCGTAGTCGCTTGGCGCTCTGAGGAGCGGCGGGGGGCGACCTTGGGAGGCGGTTGCGCACGTGCTCCGGGCAGCGGTATTCGCTGGGATCTTCGCGAGCCCGGTCTCCAGCCCTAGCGTCCACCCCCCACTAGGTTAGCAATGGACGGTCGCCAAGGTCCTGCCTGGGGACAACTCCGGGTGGTTCTCGCCAGCATCGCGCTGGTGACGGTGAGAAGTCGCCGAGATCGCTTCTTCTTGAATCTCTCTCTTCCGCCATGTTAACGCCAAGGAGCACCAGATCGTGAGGATGACACTGTGGTGCCACCGCCGCGATCCTTTATTCGCCACGGACGGCCGGGCCACCCGAGCTGCCGCAGAGGCCGCCAGATTCTTCCTCGCTAACGAGGGCATCACACTGCGAGCGGAGGAAACTCTCTCGTGCTGCGGCCACTAGGGAATGACTCCCGGACTCGGTGTGGCCTTTCCGGATCGGCCGCACCACCCACGCCATCGCTGGCGTAGTATACGTCATCGTCCTCTACGCCGTTGAAGACGCATAGGTCTTGATTGTCTTGCGAGTTTGGCATCCTCAGGGATTCCTCGCGAAAGGACTCAGTCAATCCCCATAGACGGCGCCAGCTGTCGACGATTCAGGAACTGGTCCCCCGCTTACTTGTTGAATGAGGGATCAACCTAAGGCCCCTTGTTCGCGGGGGTATAGCTTCCGAGGTCCTGCCGAGCTATGAAACGAGGTGGCCAAGACAATCGCAACGAGCGAGGGGTCTCTTTTTATCTAGTTCAGGCCTCTCGCAGGGAGATAACAACCCTACGTCCAGTGATTGCACTACTGTGTGAAGGTGGATTACAACGCGCTTGCTCGGGGGAGCCCTGGATGGTTCTAAGGTTGACCCTCCAGGTCGACCGTAACAAGCGCTGCGTACAAGCGAAAATAGTAGGTGAAGTCGAACCCTCAACCCTTCGCGCAAGAGAGTATTTATAGGGGATTACAGGCGACAAAGCATTCATTACAGGGGCGCGCTCGTTTGGACGTGGGCGAGTTGCTCCGCACCTCCGTGGGCACTGCGTGGACGTGGTACAAGGGCGCAGATCGCGGGCGCGCAGACCACGGGCGTGCAGATCATGGGCATGCAGTCCTTAAAGCCGCCGCGTAATTAATGCCACGTCATCTTCGTGGACCACGCCCGGCTTTTGGGTGAAGCCCGAGGTCCCTTCGGTAGACCGGGTCATCTGGTCGCTGACCCCCGGGCAGGCATGCTCGGGGATGAGCTCGATGGAGGATGGGGGACAGCCCGGAGGTTGGGCGGTCCGAAGATCTTTCTTGGGGACGAGGCCCGGGCAGGGGCATGCCCGGGGTCGCTGGGATACGATGGTCGTCTACCGAGAATATCCAATCCCCGACAAGCTCGTAACGCACTTGGGAGCTCAATAGACAACCTAATAACAAATCCCCTGAAGTGAGAAAAAGTCTCATCCTTTGAGGCCATGAAAAATACCCAAGAATACCTCGAGAAATCATCAACAATGACAAGGACATACCACTTCCCTCCTGCTGACTGCACTCTAGTTGGACCAACAGTGTCCATGTGCAAAAGCTGTCCTAGTGCATCAGTCATCACTACAGTGACTAGAGGATGAGAAGCAGTAACCATCTTGCCATGTTGCAGGGAGAGCAAACTAAGTCTTTGACCATCTTGAGCTTGGGCAAACCACGAATAAGATCACGGCTGCTAACTCTGGTCAAATGATTAAAGTCAATGTGACCAAGTCTCCTATGCCAGAAGAAAAGATCACGGGACTCAAAAGCAATCAAACACCGAAGAGAGTCTCCAGAAGAAACAGAAAAATCAGCACGAAAGACTCTCCCAAATCTAGAAATCCTGCAAACCAACTCTCCTGATGAATCAAGGATTCTACAAGCATTACTCTTAAAGCTTACCTCGAAAGAATCATCAATAAGCTGAGAAATAGAAAGCAAATTATATTGCAGCTTACTTACTAAGGCAACGTCCTTAAGAAGAAAATTTTCATTAATGCGGGCAGTACCTTTAGCAATAACTCTACCTGAAGAAGCATCCCCAAAAGTGATCAACTCATCACCGGGGGCTCGGACAAGGGAAGAGAACCAACGAGAGTCTCTGGTCATATGGTGGGAACAGCCGGAGTCAACAATCCAAACATCTCCCTTCCCCATCCGACAAACTTGATCAAGCCACAAGAGAGAGAGAAGACTTAGTATTGGGATAAAGTGAGGACCTGGGAACCCAATACTGAATCACACAACGTCTCAAAGTACTAGCGACAGAAGAAGACTGGACTCTAGTGTCTTTACGACGTTCGACACTCACAAGATCAGTAGAAGCAACTCTAGTAGAAGATGTAGGAGCTATCACTGGTTTAGCCCACCGTGATACAAAAGTTGGGCCATCCCAACAAGCTGTCTAAATCTCCTACCTGAAAATACCTCACGTCGCTGATATCTATCTCGATGGGAAAAATAAGGAATATCAAAAGAACGGCGAAAAGACCGATCACGAATAGCTCCAGAACTAAAACTTGACTGACCAGCATGAAAACCAAGTCCTGGACATTGCCTAAAAATAGACGATTTTTCAATTTATTTAGTAGCAGTGTGTGCCTTAGATGCACTCGGGATCTGAGAATGATCCTGAATACACCTAGGAGCATCAACATGCTTACGTTTCATGATTTTGGCACGCCTGTAACAAAAATCTACTAGGTGACCATCATTCTTACAGAAGGTGCATGAATACCTTGCCTTACTAGAGGCAGAAGTGACAAGAGGAGCACCTTTCTGCTCAGAAGTCCCATGGACAACCCCAGCAGATCTAAACACAGTGGTACTCATCCTGGGAGCTATCACAATCTCTCCACTCTTGGATCCACGCACAATGGTAGGAGGATGAGTCCTAGCGTGCTCCAAAGAGTCAAATCCTAGACCCTGATTAAATCTGCTAATTTTTTATTAGTGTAGAATGAGATTCAGCTTCTTCTTGCCTCATACAAATTTTTCAAGAGTGCTCATGAGGTACTTACACTCTCGGAAAAGAGAGGCACAAGAAGAACATGGGTGTGAAAAAAGAAGAACCAGAAAGAGAAGAAGAAACACCAGCTCGTGCATTTTTCTTTCTCAGCATGGCTGCCTCAATCTGGAGGGCCTCACAAGAAATGTAGGGAGCTTCTTTAATCCTCTGAGCTTGGTTTTCTAATTCCTTCCTAAGCTCGACTTGGATTTTATCCAAATCCCCTTCAATCACAGAACAATGCAAGCAACTCTTAAGTGACTTATCTAGTAAGTCCTTATCAAGTTTAGCACACTTGATATTTAAAGTTTCATTGTCAAGTTTTAGTTACTTACAGCCCTCACATGAGTTGACAGGGTCCTTAGAAGCACGCATTTCATGTTCATCGTTTCTAGAAGGAAGCTTCCTAAGGTGAACGCTCATGGCATCTATTTCAGCAAGTAATTTAGGGCAATTATCACATGATGGAGTAGCATGAGCATGAAGAAAACTAGCATCTAAAGGGGAAGCATCATCAGTCCGAGTGCTAGCATTCTTCGACATAAGACTTTCAAGTTCAGTTTACACACTATCATGCAAGGTCCTAAGGTTCTCAAGCTCCACAAGCAGAGCATCACATAAGGAACAATCATCAGTGACTCGGGAGGGAGAAGATCTAAGAAAAGCTAACTCCCGAGTAAGGATACCTACTTCCTTCTCAAGCTCCATACACCTAGCTCTAGCTCTAGCATGAAATTTTCCTAATTTGCAAAAAGCCTCATTGAGCTGGTCATAGGAAGGTACCTCATCCGAGTCACTGTAGAGCTCGGAGTCACTAATGCCATTGGTGTCTGCTATGAAGCACATGCCGGAGAAGTTGTCGCCGCCTTTCTTCTCTTGCGGATCATCCTCGCCTTCGTCACTCCATATCTACATGTCGGAGAGGTTGATGTCATCGAGGGCAAGGAGGACGCGGTGGAATAGCTTCTTGTTCTTTGAGAAGTTGTGGTACTTCTTCTCGTGTGCCAGCTCACGGACTAGAGGCTTCTTGTTGCGGTTCTTGTCGGTGTAGTCATTCTTGCCAAAACCACCGGAGTCATTTTTGCCCATCTCCAGTTTTGGACAATTTGCTCGAATGTGGTTGAGGCCACCACATTCGAAACAAGTGATCACACCTCCTCTTTTTCTCTCTCTCACCCTCTTGTAGGTGTGAGAAAGTTTGCGAGCTAAAAGAGCAAGCTTAGTTTTTGGAAACTTGTCTAGACGGTCATCGCTTAGCTCACAAAGGGCCGAGAGAGAAAACATAGCAGAAGGGTCGAAAGAAGAGGAACAAATGGGATCAGTAACCAAAGTCATCGACTGAGATTTCATCTTGCGAGAGACGATGTCGATCTCATGAGTCTTGAGATGGGAATAAAGCCCGTCAAGAGTCAAGTTCAACAAATCAGTTGTGTCCTTGATGGTGGTTACCTTCATTTTCCAAATGCGAAGATCAAGTGCGGTCAAGAAGTGTCGAGCATTATCCGAGTCAGGTATGTACAACCAACTGCCCGGAGATCGCTCAAAATTTTTGTAAATCCACCGAAACACTCATCAAGACTCTCACCTGCGTGTTGTTCAAACTTGTTGTACTCACGCTTGTGTTGATCCTGCCTCACGGTTTTGATTTGGGTAGTACACTCATGGTAAGCATCGAGGGTCACCCAGATCTCATGAGCAGATCGCAGATGAGAGATCCATATCACTATGGCTAAGTCCCTGTGTGAGGATGTTTCTTGCCTTAGCATTTGCCTCCACATCACCCATATTTCCGGTTGTGACCTGTTCATCAGCAGGAACATCATACGGGAGCTTCACCTTCTGCCAACTCAGGAAGCCGTAGGCAGTGATGTATGATTCCATCCTTGACTTCCAAAATGGAAAATCAATGCCGCAGAAAATGGGAGGCTTGGTGGAATACTTTTCTATTGCCATGGCTGTTGAGACCGGTCAAGATTTATGAAAAGAGTAGAACCGACTCTGATACCAGTTGAAGGATCGGTATGGCGAACAGAGGGGGGGTGAATGGTCGCAATCAAAATTTTCCCACACACAGTATTCCAAAAAGATTAACACAAAAGATCGCTCAAAAGGGTAGAGGTTCTTGAGAAGAAAAGCTGGTAGTACCCTACAGGAGTAGGTGAGAGTACCATACCCAAAAGTTCCTCATGAACAGATACCTCAACTCAGAACAAGAATCACAAGAACTTTTTATTGGCTCAATAAAACTCGCAGAAATTTGGTAGATGTGATATTGGTTCACTTAGAAACTTGATTCCCGAAGCGATCATCGAGATTGATCTCAAAGATTCGATCTTTTTGTCCAAGAAGAATGAATACTTTAAGAAAAGCAGAAAGAATAGGGAATTCGGTGTAAAACTTGCTCCTGATTTAGAAAATGAAAAGATCTGGGAAGTTTAAACGCAGCAAGCTTTAGGGGTACAGAAATGAAATACAAGATCAATCAACTCAAGAACGCAAAAGAAGCAAGAAAGAATGCAGACGGAAGAATCAACTTGCGTGAAGTAAAATGCGTAACTTAAATTGCAGAAAGTAACTTGCATAAAGTAAACGATAGAAGGAAAAATGCAAGTATTGAAATCTTTGATATGTATCTTGTATTCCTGGAAGGGAGGTTACAAAGCCACACACACAAAAGTGGGCAAAACTCAACAGAGCACTCAAAACCTCTAAAACCTTTCTGGGATCCCCCCACCAACCACACGCGTTGAGGGAGGCATCCCTACATACTTATACAACTCTTGGGCCACCTACCACCCTTAGATGTAGCTCTCAACCCTAGAGACTCATCTAAGGTCTAGGAAGAGCCCACTCACACAGCCTGCAAGGGAAAACCCTAAATCCGCTAACACAGGGTTTTTCTTGCACGACTCTCAAAGCATACTACTAGACCCGCTATTCCAATCAACTAGACTGTACTCCAATAGTCCTCATTAATCCTTGTAGCATCTAGCTAGTATCTGAGCCTTCCCTTGCCTTCTTGGCTTGCCCGAACTTCATCTCCGGTCATCTTCCGGCGATCTCCCAACCGTTCTGGACCTCCGACGTGCCTCGTCTAGTCCCGGTCACCTTTCGCCTCACTATGATCCAGCACCATCGTCCTGTAACCATCAAAGACAAGGAAACTTTTCATATAGCAATGTCCACAATCATATTTGCTGATTATCTCAAAATAGTCAAACAAAATTAAACCAACAACTAGTCGGCAAACCCATAGACTCAAGCCCACTCGGCTGAAACGCTTGGCTAGCCACAAGGCTAATTCACCCAACTAACCACCTAGTTAACCACTCGGCTAACCACCTGCTGAGTCCTTAACAACCCCTTGATTGCAGTAGAGTACTTCACTCAGAAGGAAACCTGTCGAGAAGCTAAAAATCAGGCAGCAAGGACTGAAAGCACTCGGCACTCGGCCTTCACTAAAGGAAGAAATCCAGTCAAAAAGCTAGACGCATTTAGCAAAGACAGGAGCCACTCAGAACACAGTACTTAGCAAAGAAACCAATGAAAGTCGAAGAACTCAAAGAAAGGCTTGGCGAAGACTCGGACTTAGCAAATGTACCAAGAAAGAGAACCAGTTGAGAAGCTAGAGAAATTCAACAAAGAAACACGACTTGGTTGAGAACTTATCAAAATGCTTCAAGGCCATTCTGGCTCGGATCAACCTTTCAATCTAGTCAGCTACTCATCGGATCAACCTTTAATCTAGTCTTTTGCTCATCGGATCAACCTTTAATCTAGTCAATTACTCATCACACAAAGGTATAGACCTCCACATGGTCTTTCATATTGGAATTATTTTAAGTTAAGTATATTAACTTTTTGTTGAAAACTAATTATATATAGATAAAATTTAAATAAAGTTTTGCGAAAAATATTTTATTTGAGTCGAGAATGTCTCAAAGTATTTTTGATGTTTTTCTTGGATTTTTCCTAATGTCTTTATAGCCTCGAATATATCAAACTATTTTCTATATTTATTTTAATTAAAAAAATTCAAAAAAATCCTTCCGAACAGTGATGGGCCGAAGCCCAACACTGTGCGAGCCCGGCCCAAGCGTTGCTCAGCCCGCGCAACCCATGTTCTGGAAGCCCGTCGGCCGACCGTCGAATCACGATTAGATGAACCGCAGCAAGCCACATCGCAGCCAAACACTAATCGCTTGGCATCGTCGGATCATCATCGGACGGGCATTGTTTGTCGTATCAAATTAGAACCCTAAATCATCCTGGGTGTTGGATGCGATAATCAGGTGAGATCATGCCGCGGTGGGAGTCTCGCGTGGCTGTTCGATCGGAATCGGACGGTGGCCGTGTGTCGTCTCCGAGTGCGTTTCGGACTCTGTCGCTGTAACGAACTCGGACACCGCCGCCGTGTTGATTGAGATTCTTGAGCCAGCACACATCACTCGAGGGGTATTTAAGGGCCCCGACCTCCTCCTGAGGTTCGCCAGAGCTCACCGCGTCCATTGCTTGATGCGTCATCGCCCGAGAATCCCTAGAACTCGTGCACAACCTCGCCAAAGTCCGTAAGCATTCACCGTATTTTTGCCACCGTCGAAGACCTTCTTCCGCCACACGGGCTCCAGATCCGAGACCCTCGCATCGCGCTACGTCTTCTCCGCCACTTCCTGGTCGCCGGAGGTTCCTTAAGCGTTGAGGCCAGCGTCTTCTTCCCCAAATTTCGATAAAGTCGCGTGCGCAAGACCGCCTCACCGAGCACAAGCATTCTCACCGCCGATCTCCGTGAACGCCAGATCGGTCCACGCCGCAGCGATGAAGATGGCGGATCGGTGTTCATCACCGCTGGATCATAAACGGACGATCAAGATGAAGCTGCATCGCTAAGGCAACAGTGGAGTGCATTAGTAAGCGTTGGCCGTTGGATCGGATCGGAAGGCTGCCACTTGGCCGCATGGCCGAGATTCGTGGCCATCAGATCTGATCTAGACGGTGCTAAACCCAATCGCGTTGAGAGCCGTTAGATCAGTACTGAGCGAACCAGATCGTGTTCCAGATCGGACCAGTCAGACGTTGACGCGTGTCGCATGACGCTAGCGCGACATCAGCCGGTCCACGACCACGTTGCTTCGGTCCACAAGTGAACCGGCCAGACGGCACCGAGTCCACAAAGATCTGAGCCGAGGCCACGGTCGACTCTGGTTGGTTCAAGTCTGATGCTGACGTCAGCATGACATTATGATGATGCAATAAATCATATTTTATTTTATAAAATAATTTGGATATTATTTAATTTCTTAATTTTTGATTTTTATGATTTTTGAATCTTCCGAGAGCTCGTTCTCCCTCATACAAATTTCGATTGAGGCAATTCAGATTTCTAAAAATTTGTAAGATCTATATCTATCTAATTGTGAATTTTATTTGATTTTTTAGTGTTCATTTGTTCTCTATTTTGGGTTTTTATTTGCCTTTCTCTCTCAATTCGTGTAGACGTTGAATTGTGCGACGAACCGGAGGAGGATTTGACACCTCAAGACCAGATTCTAGAACAAGACTAGGTGCTTTATCAAGGCAAGTTGCACTTTGATCATGTTGAACCCATGTTTATAAAGTTGATATTTTATTTTTACGTTATTGCATGTTATTTCATGTGTATAAATGCTTTCAATCTAAATTGGGAATTAGCTATTATACCTTTTGATCTATACCCTACCTTATCATTTGTATGCCATGATCTATTGTCACCATAGATTGGTTCAATATAGTTGATTGGTAGTAAAGTCAACATGGGATGGTTAGATTGAGTTAGTTTGCTTAGCCATGCCACGTCATCACATGTACATGAATAATTGATTATTAATCTTGACTAATGGAATATGAAACAATGTTATGAACTTGTGTGTCATGTGTGGTCACACAATGAGATTGAGTTGTTGTGGCAACGTATGTCACACAACGATGTTGACTTGTGGATAGCATGTTGTACTTGGTAATCAACTGGGATGGTCATCACTTAGATTAGAGCAACTGGCAAGGGCAAGTGTGCCAGGATGGGCCTGATGGGCAGGGGGTATGTACAAGTCCTGCTTTGATCACCCTAAGGACTTAACATTGCGAGTCTTTGACCTGAGTCAATCATACAACCACATATTTGTCATGGGGCAGCCTAGCTGACTAATTTACAATGTCTTAGCTTTAGTACTACTTTGGTGGTGTGAGTCCGGATTCATGGAAGAACTCACATGGCGCAAGAGGTGGGCCCTGCTATGGTGGTTCAGCCCGTCAGTGTTGAAACCTCAGCGGGTAGTAGTGGGTTAAGTCCAGGCATTGTAAAGGCTTTGTTGTGATCATTCACTTGTGTGGTGTATGGTTGTATCATGTAGGTAAAGTGCATAAACTCTGCAGAGTGTAAATCTATTCTGATAGCCGTGCTCACGGTACTGAGCATAGCTCGGGAATTATAATCAATGCTTAGTTAATCAATTGGACAACTGAATGGGAAGGCAGGTTGCCATGTGGGAGGATTATGTTAGTGATATGCCCTAGAGGCGATCATGTGAGATGATTGTATCATACGTCTATGTTCATGTACTTATCAGTTCCATGAATAAATGTCACTCCTTTGTTTATTGAGTATGACTTAATTGTGAAACACATTGGTTATATGATATTATTCTAAACGATCCTCGGTCACATATCATTATGTGGGACAATAGTGATCGACCAAAGACATGTATTGATTGATGGTAATGTTTCACATACCATAGATATGGAGATATCAAATCAATAATGTGGGCACATGTTAGAGAATATGGGGTTGGATAGACCCGCTCCAAGACACTGATGAGATTGTTATCTTAGAAGTGCCATCAGGGTATAGTCTTGAGTGGTATACCTATACGATCCTTTGACCTGAGATTCTTATTGATTCTCAGCATGTGTAATTGTATACTTTGGGGCTGTCAAACACTTCTCCGTAACAGGGGAGTTATAAAGATAGCTTACGGGTATGCCATGAAACATGACGTGAGATATAAGAGATCAAGATGGAATTTGCCCCTCCTTGATAACGGGAGAGATATCTCTGGGCCCCTCGGTGTGGATGGATAAGGAAAAGTGCATGGCCATGCCAAAGTGATTAAAGTGTTAATCACGAATTATATCCGTTACATTGACGAGTGAATGGGTCGAGCTACCACAAGGATGGCACGATCTTGCCTTGAGCTTGACCGATATCGCGGGCAAAAAGATCGGTATATGAGTATATCAAGGTTCACCAATATGATCACTCTGTGCATTCGGGGACAACATGTCCTGCTAGGAACCATTTGTTGTCGATGGTCTCGAAAAGAGGTTTCGGGGCCATGGCCGCTTCGCGCATGAACCTAATGGGTCGCACACTTAACGGGTTGAACATGCCAAAATGGATAAGGATCCATTAGTGGGTTTCATGGATATGATCTGCGGGGGCGAGGTTCCTAATGGGCTTTTATCAAAGAAGGCCCATTAGCGTCGCCTATATAAAGGCGTGGGGTGGTGCGGGATGATGCTTTTCACCACAAAGCCCTAGCCGTCCGACTCCTGCCGAAACCCTAGCCGTCGCGCCGTGGTGCTAGCACACGGCGCCTGGCGTTCCACCCCGACGATGTGGATACCGTAGAGGCGTTGTTGCATCTGCCTCGACGCTGATTGGCGAGAACCTCTTCTTTCGCTGCTAACGTGCTCCAAGGCGTTGCGTGCGCGATCGCGAGGAGGAGACGATCAACTCCGGCATCTACTACTTTACTTTGGAGTACGCGGGGACGCTTCACCCACTCTTCTTCCGCTGCTAACGTGCTCCAAGGGTAATGATCCATGATCCACTACTAGCATGTATCCTAGTTGAATGCGTAGAAAATTTTATTTTCGGCTAGCGTAGCCTACGCGTTCCCTTCAGATTAAACTTGACTTAGAGCAGGAAACTTGGTGTCGGGACCCGAATGTGCAAATCCGGACCATCTGTGTATTTAGCACTAGTCCAGGATCACGCTAGTGCACAAAGTCTCAACATCGGTACATATCACAGACATATCCAACGAAATATTAAGTACTTTAATTGAATACTCAAACTAGTTGATCGACCTTATGGTTGAGTTACAAAGGTATGCCTCGCAGGGCGAAGACTTATAAAAATAACCAAGTGCAGCGGAAATAATAACTCGTGACGCCAACCAATCTGCCACAGGCAACTGATTGGGCTCGCTCCCTAGTTCGTCGGCTCCTCCTGAAACTCCTCCTCCAGAGCAGGGGTTGCTTCTTCTTCAACTGAGGTTGTGTTGTTGCAAGGGTGAGTACTTTGAGCACTCAGCAAGTCATGCATAGAATGCAATTCTAGTATTCTACATGCATAGCTCGGTACAAAGGATAGGCTAGGGCTCATTTGCAATACAGTGTTCAAGATAAACAATAGTAGATTGCAAAGCAGTAAAACAATAGTAAGGTTAATAACTTTCGCAAATATTTCAATCATAAATCTTTTTCCATCCTAAGCCAAGTTCATCAATACCCTCCCAAGCATTTTCCATAATCATGTTATTTTCATGAAAATCTAACCCTTGACTGTAATCACCGAGCAATGCTAAATACCATGAGCACGGCTATTCGAATAGGTTGTACACTCTGCAGAGGTTATATACTTTACCCACAAGATACAGTCAAATGCCACCAAGGTGAATAACCGTAACAAAGCCTTTGCAAAGATCCGTCTAAACCCAGTTCTGCCCGCTAAGGTTTCAACACTGGAGGGACTGGTTACCACACCCAGGACCCCCCTATTTTACCATGTGAGTTCTCACCCGCTCCTCCGGGCCCCACACCACCATGACAATACCAAAGAATAGATTTCACAGTTTACTTAGCTAGGTCCGTCCCAATCCGAAACTTGTGGTTGTATGAAAGACTCAGTTCCAAGGCTTGCAAGGTTAAGTCCTTAGTTGACCGAGGCAAGACTAACCAAGTGTGATCTGAAATATCCAAAACCAACAAAAACTAAATACGACCGCCTAGTTGCCACTCTTGGCCCACCAGAAACAATCTTGCCACTTGCCCCAGTCTAAATCATTTTCCCACCCCAGTTCTTTACCATTGCATCACGTGCCATCATCAACTCAATAACACATGTCTCATTTACAAAACACGTTCCATATCTCATTAAGTCAATATTAACTTTGATATTCCGAAATCAAGAAATATCTACGTGGCAGGGCTAAGCATATTACTTACGGTCTACTCAACCCATGTTGGCAAATTATTTATGTCCAACTATTAGTCCACAACCTAGGGTGACAAATGATTCATGGCCTACAATTATATACGACAAGGTGGCATACAACAATTAGGCAATTAACTAATCCCAGAACTTATTGAAAACCATTCCTATTAAATTAGCATGCAATAATTTAAATCAAAATAATTTGCTATGATAGGTTCAACATGGTCAAACACAACTTGCCTTTGAAAAGTACTGGTTCTAGTTCTTGAGCTGGCTCCTGGGTTAAGACTTCGCCTTCACCTTCAAAACCTTCGGGCACCTCGACGCTCACGTATCGTAAATAAATACCAATAAATATATAAACCAGAGAGCAACTCAAGTCTAAAATTCAAATAAAATTCATAAACAGAAAGGGCTTGATTTTACAAATTTTTAGAAATTGGAATCACTCAAATCGGAGTTAAAATGCAAAAGTTATAAGCATTTGAAGTTTGAAAATTCAAATAAAAGATTAAATCGGATTTTCTTGAATTATTCTTCTACTGGAAATCCCTGATTTTTACGCAGCCGACACGTGGACCAATAGGAATTGGCCACGTTGCCTCGGTTCCATGGACCCGGTGCACGGCCTCGGCTCGGTCCACAGTGGACGCGGCGCAAGGGCTAGCAGATGCTGACATGTGGGCCCGCCCTATCAACGCCACGCGTGCACGCCCGCACAGTGAGGCTCGGTGTGCCACGCGTCACGATCGGGTTGGCTGCGGCGCGGTGGAATCCTGCATGTCGATTTGAAAACGGACGGCTCGGATTAAATCTACGCGGCAGGGTTTAAGGGCGACGTGGCATCACCCGGTGCTCAACACGCGGCACACCCCGCACCCTCAGATCTTGATCAAACGGCTACGATCTTCTCTAACGCGTAGCAGTGGCAACTTACGTGGCTTATCCTATACCGTAGGATCTAAATCGAACGGTTGCTAATAGATCTCCACAGTGAGATCTAGATCTAATCCTAGCCACTGGTTTTGGATCTAACGGCCTAGATTTACCCTAGTTTTCTACAGGGCCAGCGCACACGTGGACTTACCCGGATGGCTCAATGAGGATCCGACGGTGGAGGAAACTTGCAGGCGATGATGGCGGTGCGGCGGCGCAAGCAGACCGGAGTCGGGGAAGACGACACGTAACGCGGCGCTCCTGTGGTTCTCCGGTGAGATGGATGGCCCTACTCGATGCGCCTCTTCGCGCTGAGTTCGGCTCCGCAGATGATTCCCCCTGGGACGGCCCAACGACGGTGGTGGACGGCAAAAACCGTGGCGGTGGCTCTACGAACTTCGGCAAGGAGTTCGCGAAGTTTGGCGGCGGCTCGGGCACGAAAGGCTAGGGCAAAAGGGTGCGCATGAAAAAGGAAAAACAGCGGCGGGTCAGCTGATTAAATAGTGCCTCAGCGTGCGGGATTTTCGCGAAACCCTAACGGACTCGGCTGCGGTGCGGCAGCGCAGTCCGAACCGGACTCGGTGAAGACGGCGCAATCCTGGCCGCCCATGGCACGATCCGACGGTTCGGAGCACGGGAAGACGCGGATGAACGGTAGGCGTTCGATTGCGATCGAACGGCCGACGTGTGGCTAGGTTAGGGTTTAGCGACGGCTAGGCTGGGCCTTTGAACAGTGTTGGGCTGCGGCCCAGCACTATTCACTAGAATTTCTTATTCTTTTTCGAATTGATTTAATCCGGATAATTAAACAAAGCCAAATAAAATAGCAAGAATGACAGGAAAATTCTAGAAAAATTCCAAAAAAATAGATTGAAATAAATAGAACCCAAATAAAATATTTTCAACAAAAGATCATTAATACTTTGCTCAAAATAATTAAAGAAACAGCGAGGCTCAATTAGAATAAAGACTAAAAAGATTTAATAAATTCCAGAAATTCAATTAAATAAGGAAAAACGTATTAAATTTAGAAAAAACAAAATTTGGGGTGTTACAAACCTCCCCCCTTAACGGAATCTCGACCCCGAGATTCAAGGCTGACTAAGGAATAGGTTAGGGAATTCTTTCTTCAAATCCTCTTCGTGCTCCCAGGTTGCTTCACTCTCGGAATGGTTACTCCACTGAACTCTACAAAAGCGGGTCGACTTATTTCTCGTTTCTTGATCCATCGTGTCCAAGATCTTCACCGGGTATTCTTTGTAGGTCAAATCTTCCTGCAGCTCGACCGACTCTAACGGCATCTGCTCTTTTGGCACACAGAGACACTTCTTTAGTTGGGACACATGGAACACATCATGCACTCCTGCTAGAGACTGCGGTAACTCCAGCTGGTACGCAACTTCACCTCTACGACTTAAGATGTTGAAAGGACCAACATATCTTGGCGCTAGCTTCCCTTTGGTGTGGAACCTCTTAACTCCTTTGAGTGGGGTAACCCTGAGATACACAAAATCTTCTGGCTCAAAGCTTAACTCTCTGCGGCGATTATCGGCGTAACTTTTCTGTCTCGATTGTGCAGTCTTCAACCTTTCCCTGATCATGGCTATCTGTTCTTCAGCTTCTCGAAAAATATCTGGCCCAAACATATGATGTTCTCCGGTCTCATTCCAATTCAATGGTGTCCTACAGGATCTCCCATATAGCGCTTCAAAAGGCGACATCTGCAAACTTGCCTGGTAGCTATTGTTGTAGCTGAACTCGGCGTACGACAAGCACTTATCCCACGAGGTCGTATAAGCCAATGCACATGCCCTCAACATGTCCTCCAGAATCTGGTTAACCCTTTCCATTTGTCCATCTGTCTGCGGGTGATAAGCTGTACTAAAGTTCAGACGGGTCCCTAGGGCCTCATGCAACTTATCCCAAAACCTTGAGGTAAACTGGGTACCTCTGTCCGATACGATTTTCTTTGGAACCCCATGTAGACATACAATTCTTGACATATACAGATCTGCTAAGCGGTCTCCTGAGTAAGTAGTCTTTACTAGTATGAAATGAGCGACCTTCGTCAAACGGTCCACTATAACCCATATGGAGTCATACCCTTTCTGAGTCCTAGGTAAACCGGTGATGAAGTCCATTTCGATCTCCTCCCATTTCCACTCGGGTATCTTCAGTGGCTGCAACAATCCTGCCGGCCTCTGATGCATTGCTTTGACTCTTTGGCATATGTCGCTAACGCCACATGCTCTCAAAACTTCACGCTTCATGCTCGCCACCAAAATCTCTCCTTCAAATCTTGATACATCTTGGCGCTTCCCGGATGAATGGAATACTTGGAGTCATGGGCTTCTTCTAGAATCAGCTGTTTCAACTCCTTCTTGTGCGGTATGCAAATGCGATTCTTGATCCACAATATACCTTACTCGTCCAGCTTGAAATCTTTCGCCTTGCCTTCCTCCATCTTGGACTTAATCCTCTGAATCTTTACATCATCCTTTTGGTCTTCACGAATCTGCTCTTCCAAGGTAGGCTTCACCTCTAAAGCAGCTAAAAATCCTTTAGGTACAACTTCCAACTTCATCTTCTGAAATTCCTTGCATAACTCAACTTGACTTTCTTCCACCAACATGTTTGCAGCGTGGCTCTTCCGACTTAAGGCATCAGCCACCACATTGGCCTTCCCTAGGTGATAGTGAATCCCCAGATTATAATCCTTAATTAGTTCCAACCACCTTCTCTGCCTCATATTCATTTCCGATTGGGTGAAAATATACTTAAGACTCTTATGGTCTGTGTACACCTCACATCTGTTTCCTATCAGATAGTGCCACCATAACTTCAAAGCATGCACTACGGCTACTAATTCTAGGTCATGCGTCGGATAGTTCTCTTCATGCGGCCTCAACTGCCTTGATGCATATCGCATTTACCTTTTTCATTACGCATTAGCACGCATCCTAGTCCTTGACGCGATGCATCACAAAGATATATCAAAGCTTTGGCTTATATCGGGTAACACTAACACCGGTGTCTTTGTTGTCAAACGCTTTTCTTGACTCTGAAAACTCCGCCGCATTCCGCGTCCATGCAAACTTCTTCTCCTTTTTCAACAATTGCGTAAGAGGTCTCGCGATCGTTGAGAATCCTTCCATGAATCGGCGGTAATAACTAGCCCTTCCAAGGAAACTGCGGATTTGAGTCACCGTCTTGGGTGGCTCCCAATGCAACACTGCTTCCACCTTGCTTGGGTCAACTACGACTCCTTCGGCGGTCATCATATGTCCAAGAAATTCCACCTTGTTCTTCCAGAAATCACACTTACTAAACTTAGCGAAAAGTTGTTGTTCTCTTAACTTCTCCAAAACTAGCCTCAGATGTTCTGCATGCTCTTCTCTCGTCTTGGAGTAGACTAGAATGTCATCTATAAACACCACAACTAACTTATCCAGGTACTCCATGAAAACCTTATTCATCATGTTCATGAAGTATGCAGGTGCATTCGTCAAACCAAAGGACATAACTGTAAACTCGTAGTGTCCATATCTTGACGAAAATGTGGTCTTCGACACATCCTCCGGTCGAATCTTCAGCTGGTGATATCCCGATCGCAAGTCAATCTTGGAGAAAACTCCGGCTCCTCTCAACTGGTCAAACAGATTATCGATCCTGGGTAGCGGATACTTGTTCTTTATAGTGACCTCATTTAGTGCTCGGTAATCCACACACATCCGGTAACTTTCGTCCTTCTTCTTGACAAACAGAACCGGCGCTCCCCATGGTGACGAACTGGGTCTGATAAATCCTTTATCCATCAACTCCTCAATCTTCTTCTTCATTTCTACCAGCTCATCAATTGACATCCGATAAGGTCTCTTAGCTATCGAGGCTGTTCCAGGTACTAACTCGTTCACAAACTCTATGTCCCTGTCTGGTGGCATTCCGTAGATCTTCAGGAAATACATCCGGGTACTCACTGACAATTGAAACATCTTCTACGCTGACAGCCTTCACACCGTTGACCATCAATTGTCCATCCCGAACGGCAGTTGCTTGAAACTCTATTCTTCTCCCACAAGGGCTCTCGACTGTTATGACTCTTCGTCCACAGTCTAATACGACCTTATATTTGGATAACCAGTCCATTCCCAATATGACATCTAGGGTTTAGGTATCCAACACTACTAGGTTTGCTAGGAACTCTGTTCCGTCTATAAGCAACTTTACTCTAGAACATCCTACCTCAGATCGGAGTTCTGATCCCGGGGATTGTACTAGCAATACATGCCGAAGGTTCACCATTTTCAACCTATTGTTCATAGCAAAATCCCGAGATATAAACGAATGCGAAGCTCCAGAATCAAATAAAACTGTTGCAGGTACTGAGTTAACAAGTAACTTACCCAGTATGACGTCCGACATATTCTGCACTGCATCTGTGGTGACATGATTCACTCTGCCTCTCATCACGGTCTGTGTTGCAGCTCTAGATTGTGCAGCTCCACGGCTTGCTCCTAGCGTAGGTGTCTTTGTTGGAGTAGCTCCAAGGTTGAAGCGAACTGGCGTCACTCCTCCTTTCTTAGGGCAATAATTGGCAAAGTGCCCTGGCTCGTTGCAGACGAAACAACGCTTGACTGCCGACTACTGACTTCCTGCGGCTGCATTCCCGGCTGGTGCGGGTGTCTGGAAATTTTGCCCGACAGGTCTCGGTGCTGGTGGAGGCGTCGTCATCACATTCCTTGGCTGAAACCTGAAGAACTGGTTCGGTGCAACCCTCAAACGTTGTGATCCCTGACGTGCTCCCTTCTGTGCTATCCTGCGCTTCCGATTGTCCTCCGGCTCCTTGCGCTTGTCCTCCAATATCAGCACCTTGTTCACTAGCTCTTGGAAATCGGGAAAGGTGTGGGTTATGACTCCCACCTGCAGTCCTAAATTCAGTCCCTTCATAAAACGTGACTGCCTGGCCTTGTCCGTTACGCCCTCAAAAAGCGTGGCGTGCGGTTAATGTGAACCTATTCAAATACTCGACCGATTGGTTGCCACTCAAAGGTTCTCGAACTCCTCTTTTTTCAGCTCCATTATGCCTTCGGGCACATGGTACTGATGGAAAGCAATCGTGAACTCCTCCCAGCTGATGTCTTGCGGGTGCTCATGAGCAGTGCAAAAGTTTTCCCACCATTCAGCTGCAGTTCCTTCAAGCTGATGGGAGGCATACAGTACTCTCTCATTTCCTTCACACTGAGTAATGTGCAGCTTCCTCTCTATCGTTCTCAGCCAATCACCCGCCTCCAATGGGTTGGCATTCCCGGAGAATGTGGGCGGACGAATCCTCATGAATTCTGACAACCTCGAGTGTGGGCGCTGCGCTGGGCTAACTTGATTAGCCTGGTTGAAGGCGGCTTGGGCGGTGATCTGCTGCATCTGCTGCATCATGGCATGCATTAACTGAGTCTGTGTAGCAAGAAAGGCTCCAAAGTTCTGCATATCAACTGGCAGTGCTGTCCTTGTCCTTCATCTCTGATGTTTCCAGCTGAGTGTGATCCACTTCCATTTCCTCCTTGGTTTCCACGAGTGTTCACCATCTGCCGATTGCTCCAAGGTTTAAAGACGAGAGGGAAAATAAGAATAGACAAGTAGTAGAGTACTTGTGCGGGGTCAAAGGTGTAGCACAAAATCCAACTTTATTACTTTATTAATAACTGGGTATGGTTGCTCACAACGCCTAAGGACCATGCAACGCATACCGTTCACTCACAAGCATGTAAGAAGCAATTCCAACTAACACTCTGGAGTCTAACGCCTATAAGGGTGACTCTTATTCCATGACGCGACTCAACGCAAGAGTCTCAACTGCTAATCCTAACGCTCACTCCTCGAGCCATCCTCCGCGAGAACTTCTCGACGGATACACCGGCAGGTGCGCTGGCGCTGGTACAAACCGATCCCAACGACCTGCAGCTGGATGCATCTCCTGCTCCTCCTGCTCAAGCTCAACCTCCACTGCTCGCGCCGTTCAGTTCCGCTTTGGTTGTACCGTGGCTCGGCTGCGTGCTCCTTGGTGCAGGTCGTGCAGATTCGCTCCACCAGTCCGCTCGAGTCAACGCCGTTTCAACTCCCCAATCCTCTGGATTGAGTGAGCCAAGTACTCGCAAGTCTGCAACAGATGAGTCTTCACCTCCGTGAACTCGTCGCAGGTCCTCTGCAGCTCCTGGACCGTCTCGTCGATAGCATCCTCTTGAGCGATGACATACCTCGCCAGGTGAGTTATCGTGGCATCCTCCTCCTCTATGGGCTCATAGTTGTAGCGGTTGTCTCTGCGCAGATGGTGACGAAACACTGTGCCTTCCAACTCCCTGGGGTAGGTACGAGCAATCTGCCTCATTGCCAGACGCGATGTCTCCTGGATCTCGGCATCAAACGATGACCTCCTGGCAGTGATGCGAATGGGGCGACTCGCCCTCGCCGTCTCCCGAGCGTAGACCGTGATTGTGACATCCCAGGCGATATCCATCCCGCCGCAGACTCTGATGGTCCCGATAGATCGGCTGTCAGATCCTCCCAAAGAATGTGATCATACGCCATAGCTCATGGTGTACCCTCCAAAGGCGCCACCAAAAGAGTGGATCATCCTCATCTGCCAAAGGACACTCACGTGAAATCTCAGAAATTTTAAAACAAAGTGAGAACATGAAAAATTCAGCAAGGGGTATGAAAAGAGAGAAGGGGTAAGTCGAGAATGCGTTATCATCTTGACACATTTTAACTTTTAGAAAATAGTTTTATCCTCACTACGACCATTCTAACTAAGGGCCAGTCCTACAGTCAGTATGGCTCTGATACCACCTCTATCGGGACCCGAATGTGCAAATCCGGACCCTCTGTGTATTCAGCACTAGTCCAGGATCACGCTAGTGCACACAGTCTCAACATCGGTACATATCACAGACATATCCAACGAAATATTAAGTACTTTAATTTAATACTCAAACTAGTTGATCGGCCTTATGGTCGAGTTACAAAGGTATGCCTCGCAGGGCGAAAACTTATTAAAATAACCAAGTGCAGCGGAAATAATAACTCGTGGCGCCAACCAATTTGCCATAGGCAACTGACTGGGCTCGCTCCCTAGTTTGTCGGCTCCTCCTGAAACTCCTCCTCCAGAGCAGGGGTTGCTTCTTCTTCAACTAAGGTTGTGTTGTTGCAAGGGTGAGTACTTTGAGCACTCAGCAAGTCATGCACAGAATGCAATTCTAGTATTCTACATGCATAGCTCGGTACAAAGGATAGGCTAGGGCTCATTTGCATTACAGCATTCAAGATAAACAGTAATAGATTGCAAAGCAGTAAAACAATAGTAAGGATAGTAACTTTCGCAAATATTTCAATCGTAAATCATTTTCCATTTTAAGTCAATTTCATCATTACCATCCCATGCATTTTCCAGAAACAAGTTATTTTAATAAAAGTCTAACCCTTGATCTGTAATCACCAAGCAATGCTCAATACCGCGAGCACGGCTATTCGAATAGGTTGTACACTCTGCATAGGTTATACACTTTACCCACAAGATACAGTCAAATGCCACTAAGGCGAGCAACCGTAACAAAGCCTTTCCAAAGATCCGTCTAAACCCAGTACTGCCCGCTAAGGTTTCAACACTGGAGGGACTGGTTACCACACCCAGGGCCCCCCTCTTGCGCCATGTGAGTTCTCAACCGCTCCTCTGGGCCGCACACCACCACGACAGTACCAAAGAATAGATTTCATAGTTTACTTAGCCAGGTCCGTCCCATTCCGAAACTTGTGGTTGTATGAAAGACTCAGTTCAAAGGCTTGCAAGGTTAAGTCCTTAGTTGACTGAGGCAAGACTAACCAAGTGTGATCTCAAATATCCAAAACCAACAAAAACCAAATATGACCGCCCAATTGCCACTCTTGGCCCACCAGAAACAATCTTGCCACTTGCCCTAGTCTAAATCATTTTCCCACCCCTGTTCTTTACCATTGCACCACGTGCCATCATCAACTCAATAACACATGTCTCATTTACAAAACACGTTCCATATCTCATTAAGTCAATATTAACTTTGATATTCTAAAATCATGAAATATCTACGTGGCAGGGCTAAGCATATTACTTACGGTCTACTCAACCCATGTTGGCAAATTATTTATGTCCAACTATTAGTCCACAACCTAGGGTGACAAATGATTCATGGCCTACAATTATATACGACAAGGTGGCATACAACAATTAGGCAATTAACTAATCCCAGAACTTATTGAAAACCATTCCTATTAAATTAGCATGCAATAATTTAAATCAAAATAATTTGCTATGATAGGTTCAACATGGTCAAACACAACTTGCCTTCGAAAAGTACTGGTTCTGGCTCTTGAGCTGGCTCCTGGGTCAAGACTTCGCCTTTGAAACCTTCGGGCACCTCGACATCTACGCGTAATGTAAATAAATAGCAATAAATAAATAAACTAGGGAGCAACTCAAGTCTAAAATTCAAAAGAAAATTCATAAACAGAAAGAGATTGATTTTACAAAATTTTAGAAATTAGAATCACTCAAATCGGAGTTAAAATGCAAAAGTTATAAGCATTTGAAGTTTGAAAATTCAAATAAAAGATTAAATCGGATTTTCTTGAATTATTCTTCTACTGGAAATCCATGATTTTTCCGCAGCCGACACGTGGACCAATAGGAATTGGCCACGTCGCCTTGGTTCCATGGACCCGGTGCACGGCCTTGGCTCAGTCCACGGTGGACACGGCGCAAGGGCTAGCAGATGCTGACAAGCGGGCCCGCCTTGTCAACGCCACGCGTGCACGCCCGCACGGTGCGGCTCAGTGTGCCACGCGTCACGATCGGGTTGGCTGCGGCGCGGTGGAATCCCGCCCGTCGATTTGAAAACGGACGGCTCGGATTAAATCTACACGGCGGGGTTTAAGGGCGACGTGGCATCACCCAGTGCTCAACACGCGCACGCCCCGGATCTTGATCAAACGGCTATGATCTTCTCTAACGCGCAGCAGTGGCAACTTACGTGGCTTATCCTCTACCGTAGGATCTAAATCAAACGGTTGCTAATAGATCTACACGGTGAGATCTAGATCTAATCCTAGCCACTGGTTTTGGATCTAACGGCCTAGATTTACCCTAAGTTTCTACAGGGCCAGCGCACACGTGGACTTACCCGGACGGCTCGATGAGGATCCGACGGTGGAGGAAACTTGCAGTCGACGATGGCGGTGCGGCGGCGCAAGTAGACCGGAGTCGGAGAAGACGACACGTAACGCGGCGCTCCTGTGGTTCTTCGGTGAGATGGATGGCCCTACTTGATGCGCCTCTTCGCGCTGAGTTCGGCTCCACGGATGATTCCCCCTGGGACGGCCCAACGACGGTGGTGGACAGCAAAAACCGCGGCGGTGGCTCTACGAACTTCGGCGAGGAGTTCGCGAAGTTTGGCGGCGGCTCGGGCACGAAAGGTTAGGGCAAAAGGGTACGCATGAAAAAGGAAAAACGGCGACGGGTCAGCTCATTAAATAGTGCCTCGGCGTGCGGGATTTTCGCGAAACCCTAACAAACTCGGCTGCGGGGTGGCGGCGCAGTCCGAACCAGACTCAGTGAAGACGACGCAATCCTGGCCGCCCATGGCATGATCCGACGGTTCAGAGCACGGGAAGACGCGGATGAACGGTAGACGTTCGATTGCGATCGAACGGCCGACGAGCGGCTAGGTTAGGGTTTAGCGGCGGCTTGGCTAGGCCTTTGAACAGTGTTGGGCTGCGGCCCAGCACTATTCACTGGAATTTCTAATTCTTTTTTGAATAGATTTAATCCGGATAATTAAACAAAGCCAAATAAAATAGCAAGAATGATAGGAAAATCTAGAAAAATTCCAGAAAATAGATTGAAATAAATAGAACCCAAATAAAATATTTTCAACAAAAGATCATTAATACTTTGCTCAAAATAATTAAAGAAACAACGAGGCTCAATTAGAATAAAGACTAAAAAGATTTAATAAATTCCAGAAATTCAATTAAATAAGGAAAAATCGCATTAAATTTAGAAAAAACAAAATTTGGAGTGTTACACTTGGTTTACTTGGGAAACATCAAATCTATTTATTACTACTATTTGTTTTACTGCTTTTCAATCTACGTGTTGTATGTGTTCATAAATACTGCTTTACTGCAAAATAGTAATGTTAGCCATACCTTTGGAATAAGCCTTGCATATAGCTCTGATAGAGTTGCATTCTGTGTACAACTTGTTGAGCGCTTTTGTACTCATCCTTTCCATCACCAACAAATCAACAGTTGAGGAGTCGTCGCCCTTGTTAGAGGAGGAGTTCCAGTTGGACACGAGTCACTAGGCCCAAGCCTTGTCAGTCGCCTGTGGTGTACTGATAAGTTACCGACGTCTTTTGCTATTTTCGCTGCATTTGTCTTAGTTTATTTTCAGTCTAGCCCTGCGTGGCTGAATAATGTAAGTTGATCATAAGATCATACACCTAGTTATATCAATAAATGAAGTCTTATTACTTTTATCGTTGTGTATGATGTGATACTTGCCAACGTTGAGCTGTGTGCACTAGCGTTGATCCAGGGACTAGTGCGGTAAACACAGTGGGTTAGAATTAGTGAATTTGGGTCCCGACAGAGGTGGTATCAAAGCATACTGACTGTAGGTCTTGTCCCTAGTTAGCATGGTGGTGTCCTAGGTGTGTCTAAAACTATTTTCTAAAGAAAAATCTAAATTTGCCTAAAATAACATTCTTGACTCTTCTTATTCTCCGCTCCTTGCCTTTGCTGAACCCATGCACCGAGGCAGAAACTGGATCGTCAATGAAGTGACAAGAGGAGTGGTTTGCAGGCTCTTGATCTATGCTAGAGACAATGAAAAAGCAAGTCAGCCATTTAACATCACAGTGAGGAGGACTACCTTTGAGTTCCTTATTCAGGAGGCTTCTCAACTTGCCTTGTGGAGGATCTGTCACGACTACTCTCGCGAGCTTGAGGGCACTGTGTTCTGACTTCACCCTTCAGGATGAGCCTCGTGGCGACAGAGGATCGAGGAGGAGGACGCCACAATTGTGCATCTGGCACAATTGGCAGCAACTCAGGACACCCACACAAGAGACACCGCAGAAGAACTGAAGATGGTGTACGAGGCCCTCAGAGTCTCAGAGGAGGAGCTGTAGGACACTGGCGTTGCTTTCACTGAGAGGATTATGGAGCTCGAGGAGGCACTACAGGAGGGTGGCTAGGCTGCACCAGCACCACCAGATGTGGAGGAGGAAGGGGAAGACCCCAAGGAGGTCGAGTTTGAGCTAGAAGAGCAGGAGGTGCAACCAGCTGCAGGGCACCAGGATCAGTTTGCGCCAACGCCAGCCCACCAACCGGTGTATGCACCGGGTCAGCCTCAGCTAGGGTGGTTGGAGGAGTGAGAGTCTTAGAGTTAAGTTGAGACTCAAGTGTTGAGTCGCGTCAATAAGATAGTCAATAAGTGTTGAGTTAAGTTGATGAAATGAAGCACATAAAGCCTTTGAGGACATAAAAACTTATTTGATTAAGTCACCAATACTGGTTTCACCTTCTCCAGGGAAACCTTCATTGATATATTTGGTTGCTACGCCTAATGTGGTTATTGCAGTACTAATCATTGAATCATACGCAATACAAAAACCAGTATACTATGTAAGTAAAGTTTAACATGAACCAAAGGAGCAATATCCTAAGGTTTAAAATTTACTTTATACTTTATTAATGGTTTCTTGTAAGCTACAACATTATTTCCAATCGTATAAGATTATTGTGCCCACGTCCTACCCTTTGTGGAGTATACTCTAGAATCAAGAGACAATTGGTTGTATTGATAAATGGATAGTTGAACATGAAGAGTTTGAAATCCATTTTGTTTTAGAAATAGCAATAAAATTTTAGGCTTTGGTGGATTATATCGTTGAATGGTCTAGTTCTGAATCACCGAAACAAAATTAACCAACCTAGATGATCACTGTATGTTATATTTTGATGGGTCTCGTGAACTCAAAGGTTGTGGGGCTGATGTAGTATTGGTTATATGCCACAAGTCAACCAATTACAATATGTTGTTCAAATATAGTTCTCTGCCACAAATAATATGGCTGAATATGAAGGTCTTTTAGTTGGGCTTCGAGTAGCCAATCCCTTGGAGTCCATTAACTTTTAGTGAAGGCTGATTCATAACTAGTCAAAAAATAGGCTACTAAAGAATATCAGTGTTCTGATGAAACAATGTCTTTCTATCTGGAAGTAGTGAGGAAATGGGAAAACCAATATAGTAGCTTTGAAATTAAATACATTTCACAAAAGTCAACATCTTAGTGGACCAATTATCAGAATTAGGATCCTCACAATCACTATTCCAATAGGTGTATTTCTTGAATACTTATCAAAGCACTCAGTAGTGACAACAACAACAGAGGCACAAATGACCACATTAGAGGTCATTGTTCTCCAGCTTGATGCAAATTGGATTGAACCACTGAGGAACTATCTTGCACATGGAACAATGCCTAAGGATACCTATGAAAAAGATAAGTTAGTTCGAAAAGCATGCATGTACAATCTGCTTGATGGTAATCTATACAAAAAAAGGAGCACATGATGTTGTCATTCGATGCATACCTCATGAAGGAGTTGAACTTTTAAAAGATATCCATGGAGGCTTGTGTGGAGCACATGCTTCGTGTAGAATACTAGTCAATAAAACATTTTGACATGGTTATTATTGGCCTACCACACTATAAGATGCCATGCATCTTATATAGACATGAGAGCAGTGCTAGTTTCTTTCTCGACAAGTGCACTAACCAACAAATCAATTACAAACAATAACATTGATATGGTTATTTTTGACATGGGGAATTGATATTGTTGGAGCCCTCACTAGGGTAACTAATGGATACAAATTACTTGATACATTATAAAATAGTTAGAAGTTGAACCAGTTACTACTATGACATTAGTAGCAAAATAGCTCTTCATGTAGAACGTTCTTTTTGGTGTACTTTGTTGGCTTATTATGGATAATGGATTACAATTTGTTTGTGGTTTGTTCCAAAATTATTGTGATGAAATAGGAACAAAAATATGTTTCACATCGGTTGCTCATGCACACAGCAATGGAGTAGCTGAACATTCTAATAGCCAAATTGTGCGAGGTGTGAAAGAAAATGTATATGACCGCCTCAAGGTATATTCGGGAGTTTGGATAGATGAACTCTACTAAATACTTTGGGCCTTACACACTACAGCCAGTAGAGTTACTAGTGAAATACCATTTTGACTAGTTTATAGCATAGAATCTGTAATACCCAATGAAATCCACTTGGGATCTACAAGAGTTGATCACCAAGACAAACCAATCAAGGTGAGCAGCGCGAAGACGATATCAACTTACTTGAAGAGAAATGTGATCAAGCAAAGGTCACATCTGCAGCCTACTTACAAGGATTATGATAATCCACAAATCACAGTTGGGGGGTAGTATATATAATACTTAACAAAACATGTAAAGCAAAGCCATCAAAGATAAATATATAGAACACCACATGTTCATTACAAGATCACAAAATTTTTGGAACTAAGTGTTTGCACCAAGATTTAGCAGGGAAGGTCAAAATTGTAAGGCTAAGGGTTGACGTGTCATAGCCAATATCTAATATGGAAGGGCAACCGAGATTTTTTTTACGGATGATATTTTAGGAAAAGCTATTCGGATTAAGGCCGATACAGATCATGTATTTGCAGCATGTTTGAGAAGGAAACGATCGGTCGATAGCTATAAAAGATGGTTAAGGGAAAGCGAGAAGAATAACACAATTAAATCAACAAACATTACTTTTATTTTCCTATCGACGGTTCTCTCTTATGACTCGATTTGATCAATAAAGTTGCGTATCGCCGATTGTTGACTATCTTTTGTTACGCCAATCAAGTTTGATTTTTTCTGATCTTGTTGCGTATTGCCTTTTTCGGGAGAGATCCACCTTTACCCTCTGATTAGCTCTAATCGGCTAATTAGACTTGTAGAGAAAGAAGCGAGGATAAGAGCAAGATTCTATTTATAATTCCAAATAATAGTATGAAGCACATTACATAATTCAATGGAAGCATAATTGACATAATCATAGAGATGAATAACAACATGATACTAATGTCAATTGCTCTACGAATCATGTCTACAGAACCAGTTTGGTTGATAACTTGTGCTCTCAGATTTTTGGGTGAAAAATTGAAGATTAGATCTTCAACCCAATCACAAATCGGCTAGACAATTAATTTAACAAGTTAGGCCTCAAACCCTTACCTTCCTAAGCATGCACAATAATGTATTAATGTCACAGCTTACTGTTTAAATGTTTTAAGTTCAGATTTCAATTCAGATCAGCACACAGACTGCAAGCATGAATGTTTAGATCAATATTCAAGTGATAAACTAACCGAACCAGAACAGAAGACAATATTCTAGTCAGCAATAGATCTATATACTAACCGAATCAATATACAAAATCAGTTCGGCAACAGATCAAGATGCTAACTGAGTTAATGAACAATATTCAGATTAGTATCAGATCAGAAGTGCTAACTGAATCAATAAATGTAGAGTAATAGCTAGCAGTTCTACCAATCCAGTCAACTGAACTTAAAACAAGCAGTATGATATCTACTGACAGACAAGAATCTGACAATATCAGAAGGCTATTACTAGACAGTAATATAAGTTCAGCATGCAAGACTAACAGTCTAAGGCCTAACTCACAGATTAATTATCATACTCATTAAACAACCCAAAATCATCACAGAGCACACCAATCTCAGCCCCACAGCAAGAAAAGTAATCTGAAATGAAAATACTCACTGAATGAATAGCACTCAAAGCTATTCTGAAAACAAGGGCAAGGTGCAATGCAGATTGCAGTCCCAGAAAACCTAGAGCCGCCGTAAGTGCCACGGGAAGAAGGCCAGTTTCCGGAGATACAATGCCCAAATCGCAGTTGAGGCACTCCAACTGCGAAGCCGAGCCTTACCAGTAGCTACGCAAGATCAATTCCCTTGCAAAATCCACCCAAAGGCTTGATCAGTAAAGACCGAAATTAGAACAGCTAGCACTGGGCAGCCTTGAGGCACAACAAAAGCATTTGCTTCACAGATCAGTGCCCAGACAAGCACCAGTTCAAGACACTAGCGCACAGCTACCCAATATCCCACACCAGACTAAGAGTATGATGCACTACTAGCAGTCTAGAATCAAGCCAAAGATGGCAAACTGAGAATGGGGATCAAGAGTTTCTTTCCTGTCCTGTCCTTGTAGATGAGCTGAGGCAGCCACTAAAATAGGAGGAAGAACTCCTCCAGATTTCAGCCTCTGCGCACCAGGTGACTCAACGGCCGCCGCTCCACTCGCTCACGACCGCGTACCAGCCGCACTGATCTCGTCTGGCGCGGGACCAGGAAGCCATAACGCATCGAAAGCTCCTTGATCTGAAGATCAAGCGTCTCATCGTGAAAAAGGGGAAATAAGCAACAAAGAACGCCGGCCTTTTGCGGACTTTTTTTTTATATAATATTTATTTTAAATCATTTTTTCAAAACTAATCGGCGGGGCAAAAAAATTTGAAAAGTAGGCGCCGTCGCCTCAATCGAGGCGATCGCCCGTCTTGAGGCGACAGTACCTACCGCCTAACGGCTCGCAACGGTGAAATTTCAAATTTTTAACGGCCGAGCAAAAAAAAAATTGAAAATAGACCTATCGCCCCAGTACGGGGCGATCGCCCGGTACTGGGGCGATCGGCACTGTAGCACTGTTACTGTAGCAAAATTTTTTTTTGCGATTTTGTTGTATTCAACCGGAAAAAATTACCAAAAAAAAAACTTCACAAGAATTTTTTTCCCATCACTAACAAAGTAAAATAATTTTTCCAATTCGTTACATCACAAGAATTTTTTTTTGTAATTTTTTCCGGTTGAATACAACAAAATCGCAAAAAAAAATTTTGCTACAGTAGCAGTGCTACAGTGCCAATCGCCCCGTACTGGGGCGATAGGTCTATTTTCAATTTTTTTTTGCTCTGCCGTTAAAAATTTGAAATTTCGCCGTTGCGGGCCGTTAGGCAAGGTACCTGTCGCCCAATGACGGCGATCGCCCAGATCTTGAGACGGCGCCTATTTTTCAAATTTTTTTGCCCCGCCGATTAGTTTTGAAAAAATGATTTAAAATAAATATTATATAAAAAAAAATTCGCCTTTTGCGACCAGAAATAGTGACCATGTGCTGGTTCTTTGCTCCTTCACGTATTGGGAGCCCTAATGGGCTGACCAACCGGCCCACCAAAGAACACAGTGCAGACACCTTTTTCCCACACAGGAACATCAAGATTTCCAACAAGACTTACCGTTACCCTTGATTTGATCGGTTTTCGCTGATTAGATTTGAGTCGATTGTTTTACGAGATCAATTTTGAGCATATTTTATACTTTCCTTATCGATTACAACATCAAATCGGTTGACATGCCTTGAACCGCAGAACCCAGTGTTCATCCGGTGTGTTGTTGCCGATAAACCCTGCTTCAAGTTTTTGACGCCAACACTAAGACAAATCAGTATTCAGTGAGAACAAATTTCTGGTTCGAGCTAATGCAGCTACATTGGAGGCGACTTCTTCCTTTCTTTTCTGTACCTCAGCAGAATTCCAGATTTCCAGTTCAGGTTAGGAAGAAGTTTTTCTAAATGAACTATATCCCTGTAGAAGTGCTTTGGCTTGGTGAATAGTGAAGTGATTGTACTAGTCAATACTACTCGGAGAGACTCCTCCGTCGTTTTGGCCATATCCAGGATATGCTTCAAAAGTAAGACCAGTTGCGTATCAATGCACTTAACCAATACTTCACAAGTTGGAACATCTTTGTTAAGTATAGCTGTACTGCATTTGAGTTTTGTAGAACGGCTCTTCAACTCGTTGAGAATGTGAGTCAAGATAGCCATTTTTTTTAACTTGCACTATTTTCAATTCGCACCATTAATGCTTTCTTTTCCTTCTTAGGAATTTCAACTTCTGATAAAGAGTTTGGCACATTTTATCTATGAGATTTTTCTCTGATCTTTCTTGACTAACAGAGATTCTAATATCTTTTGTTATTTTCTGGACATCCAGTAATAGAGAGGAAATTAATACAAATGCAAAATTCTACTATAAGAAACTAATAGGGCAAAAAAGTTTATTAACTTTTACATCCTCTTGATGCTCAACGAAGAGTTCATTGTACTTTTGTTGAAGCTGAATGCATTTCTATCTCCTCCTGTTTAATTCTGAGTAAATTTTCACATTTCTTTCTTGGAGTTTCACGCGTTCTGTGTTGGTCTCTCAGCTCATCAGCTTTTTTCGACGAGATTAAATTCTAGTTCTCTAATCTTGCCCTCACCTGACAAGATTTTGTATTCAAATTCATTCATTTTTGCCCCTTTAAGCTCTCTACAAAAATTAAATAGATAGGAGGAATAAGACAATAGATAAAGTAGATAGTAAACTACAAGTTATTTACATTTCAATTTTCCATAATCTGCATCCTTGTATGCATTTGTTCTAACAAAAGAATCCATCCTAGTAAATATTTCTTTTGTATTCTACACAATTCAAGTTGTTAAATTTACCTCATTATAAGTTATTTTGAGATATAAATTTTACCTCATTGAATAGATTCAACTATTATACTCGGCACTGGTCGAGATAGCGGTCTGATCGGACCTTCTTTATTGGCTGGATTCCAGAGCTAATCGCCATATCTCTATAGCACGACTCTCCAGTGTGAAGGTCAGTTTTGGAGTAGAAGCTCTCTTCTGAAAACAAACAAAAGAAGTTTTTAACAGAAGAAACAGTCGGTTCAAAACCAAGACCAATTTTACATGAAAACAATATACTGCTAAATAAAAAAAAGAAGCAAAGAAACTTACCAAAATCATCGGTTCAGGCCTTCAATCTTGAACAACAGTTTTGTCAGAGAACTCAACCATTGTCGCAGTAGCTTCAACAGTGGCATGATCATGCCTGATCACTAAATCGTCGTTGCTACTTCTCCTTCTTTGACAGTGGTTATAGCCTCCTAGACCACATGACACATCTACAGTTGTGGAAGCTGTCGTTTTCCTCAACGGTGGTCGGAGCTTCCGACCACTTCATCAACAGCAAGTGTTGACTCCTCAATAATGATGGTTGAATGCTCCCTGACCTCCATGGCTTCTATTACAGCTGCTGGAACTAGTTTATCCAGTGGAATAGAAGGCACCACCTCTTCTCTAACTTGCTCAACTTGTCCTTGCACTTCAGTAGCACGAGGAGAAGTGTTCGGCGAACTATCATACAATTGACAAGAAATAACTATCTATATAATACAATCAAAAGACTATAAAGTTTTAGAAAGACTTCATTTACCTGAATTAGATGCCAGAATCCCCTCCAATATCCAACAAGGCACTGGTAGTCTTAAAAAGTTACCATCACTTTCGCTATCATCAGATGAGATCTTGAAAGTAGATCCTGGTGTCTTAGGCCATTCTAATTTGATGAGGGGGACCTCTTTGTGGCGACCCGCCTAATTAACTCTAGGTACGATAGTCATCCTACCATCATCTAAGGGCTAATTAAGTGGATCTCAGTACAGTAGCTAGCAAAACATCGGGCATCCCAATGCTTCATTAGTTACTATATTGTTTTCAGAGTATTGTAGCAAAACAATAATTAAAGACAGAAATGGAATTCTATATTACATTCCATTTGTCATGCGGGCTATTGTACTTACCTTAACTTTACATAAAGACTATTACAACAAAAGACACTAATAACATCCTAACTCCCGTTGAGTGGCTAGCGCGGCGATACAGTATACTAGTACTACTACTCCTCCTGATAGTAGTAGTAGTTACCGTCCTCCGAAAAATCATGCTCCTACAAACAGTTCTCACCCATGCCTTGGAGGGTTGTCCATGGGACTCACCTTCTAAGCAAGAGGAAGATTAAGTAAGGGTGAGTACTAGGTACCAAGCAAACAACAATAATAATAAATGCATTAGATGAGTTTTCCAAATAACCCAATTCTTATCCAACTCCACCTACAAACCCTTTTCATCCCAAAATACCTTTTATAAATAAATTTTAGTTTTAAAGGTTAAAGTTTTAAATTTGTAAAAGACACTACTAATATTATGTATGACTTCTGTAGTCTCCAATCAAGAGGCTGGCTTGAATTCAAGATTTACCTTACGCAGGTTTATACCACTTTACCCATAGTGACATCTACAAGAGATGCCTCTGAACGTTTATCCTAATCCGGTATTAGTTCTCCACCCTGCACTGAGTATGGGGTACACCTCCCCAGGCTACCCCACCTCTAGATACAATTGTACCCTGACTTAATCCAGCAATACCCACCGAGCTTCAAATATACTGTCCCAAACCATTTCTTTCATAGTTCTCCTGGGTCATATCGGCATTTTCCAGCATGACTACACTTTCTTATCCATCGTGGAGAATCTAATACCATCATAAGACAACCTTTTCTAACCGATTCCACACACCATGGTTGGTACTGATTTTACAGCTCATTGTCCAATATTAATTGGTTATTAATCTTATATGCTAGCTTATTGTAGAGAACCCCATCGGCGATATCCTTCTCATCGGCATCCTCTACCTACCTAATTAACACAAGCCAACACATTATCTATACCTACTTAAACCATCCACCAATCTAACCATTCCAATAAGCATACACATTTTCATCCAACCATCCATCCATTTATTTAACCCACACTTCCCCAATTTTCACATTTTTCATTCGAAAATATAATTTCCAATGCAGTAATGATACCATAATACATAAAAGCAGTAAAACAGTTAATAAGAAATAATCTAAGGAAAATGCTTGCCTGGAATAAATTCTGAATGTCCCGTCTCGCTCGAAAAAAGGCTCAGGCTGATCGAGGGGTTCTGTTTAGGTCCTAAAATTTACACTACATTAATCTATAGTATTTTATTAATATGAGTTGAACATCTAACATTTCTAATTAATCAGTTTTTATCATTCAATGAAATTGACATTTATTCTTATATGCCATGCACTACTTTGCTACTATATATTCTTTTATGTATCTAATGCAACTACTGATGCTATTGATGAAATGCATGCAGGTACATCATCCATTTCCCACTTTTCTCATTTTTCTCCTCTTTCCTTTTCTCATTTTCTACTTCTACTCTTTCTTTTCTACTCTTACCATAGCTTCTACTGAACTGTCTTGCTCTCGGTTATATTAGCTAAAGCCTGCTGATATTAGCCATTCGGCTGCCTCACTTCTATCACTACAGGAATCAAGATTATTTTAAATGGCCAAAAGCCGATTTAAAATCTTTAAAAAGCAAAATAGCTATTTTTGTCGGTTTTTCACGTATTTTAAATCGGCTTTTGGCCGACAAAACAAAAACGCAATCTGATGAATTTAAATTGACAGCCATTTAAAATAAATTTATTTTCGACGGACTACGTGGCGTCGAAATTACTAGTCGATGTACCAACCGTGCTCGGTCTTTGACGTGGCATATGTATTTTAATTTAAACTGAAGCGAAATTAACTTATTTTAAATCGGTTTTTTGGCTATTTTAAATCGGCCTAACCGCCAAAAAAATGCAGAAATTTCATGGCAAAAATTGTTATTTTAAATGGGCCTAAAGTTATTTTAAATCGGCCAATAGTTATTTTAAATCGGCTGGTAAAAAAATAATATTTTAATCTCAAAAAAATTAAAAAACATATAAAATCCCAGAAAATTCACCAAAAATCCTAGAAAATAACGAGAAAATTCATTGTAGTGTTTTATATCAACAGGATTTCATCACGAAAAGAATGAACAACAACATCACATTACTAGTGTCCATCATAGAAAGTTGCATCCGTATGCATGCTAGTAAATTAACATGTCTATGGATCAAAAATTCAAGTAACAAAATTCTCCGTCATCATTCAAATCTACAACAATTTTTCCCAATAAACTAAGAATAGTAAAACATAAGCATATAAATAGGCATGAGTTGACATTTGGAAACTAACAAAGACTGAGGTTCTAACAGAAATACAGTATTACCTGCTCTCCTTTCTCAAGTCAAGTGGTATGAAATTCACCATGCTGTAATCATCAACCTACATGACAGTACTGACGTCAATGTTGCAGGCTGAGTGCACCATATTACAAGCAAACTACCTACCAAAAGAAGATACTAGCAAAAGCAAAAGAAAAAGGTGAAACATGGGATTATTTTCAGCAAGACAAGTGGCATCTCAAAGTTGATCTAGAATTTCAGATATGTACAAAGATAATAAGAATATTCACATATCCATATATTCAAAATGCTCATATAAGCATGTCAAGATGAATGTATCTGTCTCCCTGTACACCTTCATATCAATGTATCTGAGCCTCCTGCCAAGTGCCAAGAAAACTAAACAACTTAAATTAGCTAAATCAATACATTTTCTCGAGATAAAGATGAAGTTCACACTGCAATGCAGATGGACCTAATAAAAGCACTTGGAAGGAAAACTCTTCAGGATCGAGAACCGAAATGCTATCGCTCTGAAGGTTTGGAAAAGATGTGTAAAATGAAATCGTGTGTGGAAATCGCCTATAATCAACAATCTTTTTCATAAACTCCTGCATATTCTCGACAATGGTATTTGCACCAACCAGAGATATCTACAAGGTTTAGTCTAATCCAGCAGTCCTCACTGCAGCCAAACATTGGTGTTGGTTGTTTACTTGGAATATAAATCAACACAAGTTCAGTGCTAGAATTAAGGATTCCCACTTCCCAATCACAACTTTAAATAAGGCAAAGATGAGTTGTCTATGGTTCATTGCATCACAAAATTAGTCCATCATAGAACTCAAAACATAAATTTTTAAACAAGTTTGTTTTGTAGTACGAAACAGCAGGTGTATGGTCAAACCATAACCGAACAAGATGATACATCTCCGGGTATTAAACGAAAATTAGCATTAAGTTATAATATGCCAAAGCAAATTTTAACCATGCAGACAATTTGCATAGGATATAAATTCAATGTAGGAGTTACAGGTCAAGCATTTGTGAGTTTATGACATCACTAAGGCACAACTCACCACAATATTTTGACAAATCTGAGGTTTCATAAAGGATGGCATTATCAGAATTTACTGACTTTGTGGGAGACATACCAGTTCAGCTAAAGACTTGTTTAACTTGCCAAACCGAGGTGCCATCTGTCGATTTAGTTGTGACAGAAGAACCCGTGCCTCTAGGTTCAGATACCTAGAAATATCAAAATATTAATATAAAAAGGCGCTTTAAATCCTTAGTAAAGGAGAAAAGAAAGAAAACATACTCTTCTACATCTTTTTTGTTGGATACCAGGTCCATTTTTGAAAGGATGTTGATATGAGGAAGTTCAAGTGAATCATGGCGAAAGAGAAGCCATGCAACCGCCGATGTATTTTGTTACATCACTTATGAACTGGACCAACAGAAACAAAGTGAAGTCGGTCTTCAGTTTTAGTTCAAGATATTTTGTCAAGGAAAATCCTATTAGTGATTTAAACCTGTGAATCAAGAAGGTACATAGCGCAAACATTAAAATTTTTCCGTTTCAGATGTTCAACAAAGTTGCGCAGAACTGGAACATGAGTGAAGAGTTCAATTTGGCCTGAGAAAACAAGATGTGGAACCTTGTTAACTGATTTCAGGTAATATTAAGCAATCAAAATATCTCAGCTTTCTATGTGAATGTCTTCAACAAATGGAGCAGCAGATTGAAAAGGTAACTGAGTGCCATAGTATTTAGATAGCAAAATATGGGAATAAATCGACACTATTTACTCTTGGAACATCTATATATAACTATTGTTGGTGAAAACAAAGCAGAAGGTAGTTAATTCGGAAGGAACAATGTGCAACCATCCCACCAACATTCATCACCTTATTGAGGAATATCCGATCATTGCATGGCCACAATTTACGAACACCTTGGTTCAAATTGCCAAGCAAAGTAATGCCTTCTAAACCAATATGTACTAAACCTCATGAGCCTCAAGATAGTTGCGAGAACAATTACAAAGATGTACTACAAGACTAGTTTATGCCCAACACTGCATTGCATCTCCAACCCACATATGTTTCAAAATGTAACAACAACACATGGCAAATAATGTGCCGTAAGGTGTTATCTCGAACTAAATAGCTTGGAAGACAACGATTAATGATAAATAAAGACAACTTTTGATAAAAAGGATACTCCATGCAATAGATAAGCCCGCCATTTGGCCCCATCCCAAGTTCCTCCATAACATCATCTAACGATATGAGCTCTCTAATATCTGCAAACATACCAACAACAGTGAGTAAGAGCCACATTTACATGTGTGCACAAGAAGCATAAGAACATTCTTACCCATAGATACAGGATAGTGAAGTGCTCTGCAATTTGGATCGAGATTGACCATGTGAATCGCCCCGCCCAATATCCTCGCAATGTTGATACAAATCGGAGCAATAGGTCGACTACACAACAAAGAATAACCGATTAGAGCAAGCCATTTTCAGCTTCTCCTTAAATCAAATTTGAAGTCTCCAAGACAATCCTCTTTCTTTACTAGGCAAATTTGCAACATGTGTTTGTAAATTTTCCTACATGTATATGTATACCATCCCACGAATCACTAAACTAAATCCTAGAGATAAATCGGAAAAGTAAACTTTTTCGTTCGAGAAGAAGCGATGGCGAGAACCCTAATCGACAGGGCGACGGACCAATTACGCCGGAATCCTAATCATGGCGGAGATTGAACCAACCGCCTCGCCAATCACAACCACCTCTCCAAAAAAATTAAGCACGAGTGAAGCCGGCGGGGAGTTGGCGACCATCACCTTCACTAATGTGCATCATTGCATGTGTTTAGTGTTTGAGGTGCTCCTGAGGAGGCACTTGAAGTCATACTCCGGATCCTCTTCGTGCCATGGCCGTCGTTCAAATTTCTAGAAGATGCCTCACTTTGCTCTCGACAGCCCTCAAAGAACATCAATGTTAAATCTTTTTTTAGTGTTATGAACTTAAGATTTTTGACTACCCGCTAGTCTTAAATCGTTTTTTCGATGTTATGAACTTAAGATTTTTGCGTTACGAGAGAGAGATGAGAGATTGGCGTTACCTAATATCGCGGCGAGAGAAGCGTGTGGCGGCGTCGCCTTTGCTCCCGGATCTCACCTCGGGCGGGCGGCGTGGGCGGCTCGACGGCGACGCCGGGCTGGCGGCCGCCTCGGCGAAGCTCTCACTGTGACCCAACTCTGGCGGCGTTTTTAAGCGCCGAGGGTCCCGTCGGCGTCGCCCTTACGCATGTGCGCGCGTGGTCGGCGGCGGCAAGCGGCGAGGCGGGCGGCGGTGGGCGGCGGCGGCGGCGGAGCGTATGGATCATGGAGAGCTGCGAGCGAGAGGAGTTTTTTGGTCGGCGACTTTGGTTTTAGGTTCGCAACTATTTTCGACGGTGACTTGGTTAGCCGATTTAAATTAGATAGATATTTTCGACGGCCTAAAGGTAGCCGATTTAAATTAGCAAGCTATTTTCGACGGCTTAATTGAAGCCGACGAAATTAAAGTCATATTTTCGATTGCTTAGCGCATCGATTTAACTTGAAAATTTATTTTCAACGGCTAACCTATGGCCGATTTAAATTATAGCGACATTTTCGATCGGCTTCGGTTGGTCGATTTAATTTATAGACATATTTTCGACGGCTTTCAAAAGGCCGACGAAATTAGTTTTGGCCGACGAATCAACCACGTTTTCCTGTAGTGTATATGGCCGAATGCTTTATTGCCTTTACTCTACTCCCTTCGGTGGCTTAACATGGCCGAGCACTTCTACTGATTCACTCGGTTGCTCTCCATTTGGCGGCTCTCCCCCAATGCTGAACTACTCCCCCTCTCTTCACCTGGTGCCGATTGGAGCTGAGCTCCTCCTCTATTTCTCCCCTCCTCCCTCTCTCTCTCTCACTGGCTACCCTGGCCGAAACCACCTCTAGGGGTGCATGAGCTAACCTTATGATGAGGACATCACCAGCATGGATATGACCAGTGTGATTGCTACCCCTCCTTTCTCTTCGGTCGCTCCAACGACTACTGACGCCGCTCCATCTTCGTCACATACGATCGATACTGCGGCATCTTCATCACCGAGAGGCCTTAATCTAGAAGCTCAGCCATTCAAAACCACATCAACGGACAAGGGCCTCAAGCACACACTCCGATGATAGCCTACGCGCCAAGAAAGGCCTGTGTGGAAGCCCAAGATACTAAAAAGCCCGGTTCGGCCATCTAGCAGCAGGCCAACTTCAAACGGGCGTAACTCGGACTCCCGAACTCCGATTTCAGCATGCGACCACCCATTTGAAAGCTTAGGAGATAAGCTTTCCAATGGATCCAGCCGCACTTCCAAATTCGCTCCAGATCGACAGAAAAATGCAGAACAATGTTACAGGCTAGAAATTCAGGGTGTTCTGTCACCTCACTTTTGGGCCTAAGGCCCATGTATCTTAGGGTTTTGGTGGCCGCTGCTGTTTTGGCCACCCTACACCTCCTGGCCGCCGCTATATATATGACTACCACCGTTCTTCTATGCTTAGGTTTTGTTGCATGTGGTAGACACCTTGTGCGTCCCTCCTCGTGTTCGCGTGTGTCGACTAGACCACCCGTGACGAGAGACAGAACCTCACCCTTGTTTCTTTGAGAATATTGGATTGAAATTGCTCTCACCTTGTTCTTGCATGTTCTTGGTTGCAGTAGGTACAAGAATCGATCGGGTCTTTGATTCGGTTGAACGCCTCATGTGGTGATGTTGTGATTGTTTGGTTGCTGAACTCGTGGTTAGTAGCCAATCCATCTACTCCGTACTACATCAAACTGACGTATCATTCTCATCAAAAGATCGGGCCAACCCTAGTGCGCATCAAGTGGTATCAGAGCGATAGTTGCTTGGTGAGAACACCCTTATCTTTGTTTAGTTCATCTTGTTCGTCCTAGAGTCCAGAAAAATAGCAAAAAAAATTCTGTTCGTCGTGTGTTCGATCTAATCCGAGCCCTTTTTGGCCTTTACTATTACTACCTAGTTTAATTCTTGTTCAATTTGCGTTGCATCATCGTGTCATTGCTGGTCTTAGAATTTTGATCTTTAGAGTTTCGAGTTCTTGTCACGTTATTGTCACCGAGTTGAACTCCATCGCGCCGTCGCGTCCAATTTGGATCCTCCTCTGTCTAGTTCGGTATTTTGCTCATAAATCCCTCATACAAACTCGGATTTTGCTATTCTTGTACTTTATTGAAAGCTTGAGAAATTATCTGCAACTTTTTCCATTGTGATACTTTCCAGAAATGCCATCTTCTTGCCCAAAATACTGTCGGATTGGAATCTGTTTTCATCTTGATTTTTCTGAGCAGTCTGTATTGTGGGGTCAATATCTCTGGCTTTCCTTATCCAAAATAGTTGTTCCATATGTGCAAATTGATCAGCTCGAAAAGATCTACAACTTTGCAGTTATACGTTTTTGCATTGGAAGCCAATAAAAAGCCTAAAACAGCGTTTGAAGTTTCTGCATAGTAGATCTGTTTTGCAGCCGAAAAAATTTCGAGTTGTAATTCATCATATATGCCACTTTTGATATAAAAGGAAGAAAAAAAATAAGAAAAGGCAAGTGCATATAAAAGAGCCGCACTAAAAAGGTGGAAAAAGGATCCCTAGCTATTTGCTTGTGTGCTGAGGTTGTTCTAGTTGCTGTTTCTATGACTTCATTGGTGCCCAGGCTCGCATCTCTAGTACGATCTATCCTAGGACCAGCACAAACCACCGTTGAACGTTCTTTCAACTTGTTTTGACTAGTGTGGTTCTAGTTTTTTCCTTTGCTACAAAAAATACCTGTCCAAGCTCCACCCACTACTAACCTACAGGGACAGTACCTTGCAATCGCTTTGTCACCTTCTGAGTGCAGGTTTCCACCAGTCATCGATTGCACCTTAACCAGCTGCAGGGTAAGAACTTGTAAGTGCTTGGTGAGAGCTTGAGTGTGAGAGACTTGCCTATTTCCAACACATATTAATAGATAGGAATATACATTTTTGTGTGTATTTTTCTTGTCTACCACTAATAATGGCAGGTCCACGAAAGAACGATGACCTATACTTCGAGAATGATCCAAGCATTCCGCCAGGAACAAAGAAATATATGCAGAAACTTAATCATGAGTATGAGAAAAGAGAAGAAATTGAACGAAAAAAGCATAGTGAGTTCATGGAGAAATGGCGAAATGGAGAATTAAAAAGTAAAAAGGTCGAGCATGGGACTATCCCTTCAACCAAGAATGAGAAGGAACCACTGAAGAAAGAAATTGTCGGCGTTATTCACCGGCCAGCTATTATGCCTCGAAGGGATCCGAGGTTCGATAGAGGGGATCTTCACGGACGGACACCTATGGGCTCTCTCGAGGGATCCACACAAATAAGGATTAAAGAACACGTCGATATACTCAGGTTCAAGCCCCCGATGTGGGTAACAGCCTTACGTCCTGCTTTGGCTCTTGTTAATGTGTTTTGGGGGGATTACAAGTACACAATCCACTCCCTAGGTTCTACTTGAGCTCTCCCAGTTTTCTTCGGTTCTAAGTTCTCTGGTCGTCCCTCCTCCCTCTCTCTTCATGCACCAAACCCCCCTTATATAGGTCGGGCTAGCTCGGGCATGTGAGAAGGATGACATCACAATGATTACACTTCATTTATTACATCAGTCGCTGTAGCCTCATCCTCTGGCCTCATTCTTTGCACCATCGTTCAACTCCGCCCGGTCCGCCCGAAGTGACCTGTATGGGACTGGTTAGGTGTAGGATGATAGAGGGATAAGCTATCATGCCGTTAGTGAAGCCATGTGCATTTAATGGTTCTGACATGGGGTGTCGGGGGAGAAGACTTCGGGGTAAAGCTCCCCTATTCCACCGATGTACGTCTTCATGCCTGCCCGGCGGTGTACCCCCGAGTACCTTTTGGATCCTTCAATCGACCACGTAGCCCAGCAGCCCGGCAGTAGGGCCTGATCGCCCACCTGCTCGCTAGGCCGCCACTCGGTGCGGTTGACTAGCAGTAGGGCCTGATCGCCCACTTGCTCGCCAAGCCTCTACGCAGCGTGGTTGCCCGGCATCAGGGCCTGATCGCCCACCTGCTCGCTGTGGCAGATCGCCCACCTGCTCGCCAGGCCGCCACGTGGTGTGGTCGCCCGACAGTAGGACCTGATCGCCCACCTGCTCACCAGGTTGTCATGCTTCGGCACCCGCGGCCCCTTCTGACACTGGCGGAGAGGGTACCCTAGCATAAAGTACACCGATAGAAGTCAAGCCTACACAATCTAAGAAGAAGGATGGCAAGAATGACCACGATGGTGTGCCGCCACGATGGTGTGCCCCTAAGTGCTACAATGACGGACAACTATTTGAGCCTTATGTCTCATCACCTACTTAGTGCACCACTAGAGCATGCCAATGAAACTCAACGCAACAACTTATTCCAAACTAAGTTTGTTGTGCAAAAACGCGGGGTACACGTCATCATTGATGGAGGAAACTGTAGCAACCTCGCAAGTCTACAAATGGTCGAGAAGCTTGACTTGACCACGACTCCAGTTCGGCGACCTTACTCAATGGAATGGTTCAACTCAAGTGGTAAGGTTCAGGTAACACAAACTGTGCGAGTTCCTATCTCCATTAGTTCATACCATGATCATGTTTATTGTGATGTCATACCTATGGAATCATGTTCACTTTTATTAGGTAGATCTTGTGTCGACGTTTGTTGTTGGCAATAATGAAAATGGGGTTAGGCGCTGGATCTAAACTCGATGGTAGTACAAGACATAAGAATTATACAGGTTCAGGCTCTCGCAGAGGAGATAATACCCTAGTCCTGTGCTCTGGGATTATGTGTATCTAGCCTATTGCAGATGATCTGATGTTCATGACGCTACCTTACCACCCTTTATATAGCAGAGGGGTGCGGTTACAAAGGAGAGTCCTAATTGGTTACAAGATGGAGATATATCTCTTTCCCTATCCGCATAACATGATTACGGCTAGGATTATAATCGTATCCAACCGAAACAAGGTTGGTCGCTATCTTTAGAGTCCCAGTGTCACGCATGTTGGAAGTAGCCCAGGCGGTAGCCTTCTTCATGCTGTCAGCCTAGACCATCCCCTCTTAGATGATTAGTCCGACCTGCCTTGTAGATACTCAGGGTTCATGCGCTCCACAGTAGCCCCTGAGCGCTCTGTGATCGAGTTGTCACCCACCTGGTTGTTCCTCGGCCAGGCCATGACCTGTGCCGAGTGCTTCCGGTTCTCACCTTGGTCTCCCGACTGGTTTTTTCTCCGCGTCGAGTGCCATGCTACAGGCAAAGAGATTGCAGAGGACTCAATTAGCATTCTGCGTTCACCTTTTTCAAAGGGGCACCCTAACCCAATTTTATTGGGGACATTAGCAGTCGGGCCAGCTTGGGGCACACCCTTACATGGGTTGGTTTTTAGCCGAGTGGTGCCTATGCTCCATTTTTATGGCACACAGTTTTTGGCCTTTCATGTGAGGACCCGAATTCACCCATTCGGACCCACTGTGTTTACCGCACTAGTCCCAGGATCAATCGCTAGTGCACACAGCTTAACATCGGTAAGTATCACATCATACACAACGATAAGAATAATAATACTTCATTTATTTATTATGACTAGTGTATGATCTTATGATCACTTACATTTATTTGGCCACGCAGGGCAATGCTAAGATAAAATAAGACGAATGCAGCGGAAAGTAGTAGAAAACGTAGTGACTCATCAGTACACCACAGGCGACTGACAAGGCTTGGCCTAGTGACTCGTATCCACTTGGAAATCCTCCTCCAACGCGGGCGATGACTCCTCCAGTGTTGTTGGTTGTTAAGCAATGGTGAGTACACCAACACGTACTCAACAAGTTGTGCACAAAATGCAATTCTATCATAGCTATATGCAGGCTTATTCCAAAGGAATGGCTAAGGGTTCATTTGCAATAAAGCAGCATTTAAGAACACATACAATACATAGATTGAAAGACAGTAAAACAAATAGTAACAAGTAAATAGATTCAGTGATTCTCAAATAAACCCAAGTCTTCCATCCTAAATCAAGTTCCATTATCCACATGGCATCCTGCCATCCCATAACAATTGTCCATTTTAATTAACTACCCCTTGACTGTAATTCCCGAGCATTGCTCAATACCGTGAGCACGGTTATCCGAATAGCTTGTACACTCTGCAGAGGTTATGCACTTTACCCACATGATACAACCATGCACCACACAGGTGAACGATTATAACAAAGCCTTTACAATGCATCCTCTTATCCCAGCGCTACCCGCTAAGGTTTCAACACTGGAGGGACTGGTTACCACACCCAGTGCCCCCCTCTTGTGCCATGTGAGTTTCCTCCGTACACCCGGACTCACACCACCATGATAGCACTCAAGCTAAGCATTTGCAAATTAGTCAGCTAGGCTGCCCCATAACAGACATGTGGTTGCAAGATTGACTTAGGTCAAAGGCTCGCAAGGTTAAGTCCTTAGGATTGATTAAAGCAAGACTTACACATACCCTCTGCCCATTGGGCCCACCCTGGCACACTTGCCCTTGCCACTTGCTTCAATCTAAGTGATTACCAAACCCAGTTGATTACCAAGCATCACGTGCTATACACAATTCAACATCGTTGCGTGACCTTCTCGCCACCACAACTCAATCTCTTTGTGTGAACACACATGACACACAAGTTACATCATTGTTCCATATTCCATTAGTCAAAATTAATAACCAATATTCCATGAACATGTGATGACGTAGCATGGCTAAGCATTTTCTATTCCGGTCTAACCATCCATGTTGATTTCATTATTAACCGACTATAGTAACCAACTTAGGGTGACAATGAAGCATGGCATACAAATATCAAGGTAGGGTATAATTCAATGGGTATGTTAGCTAATCCCAAATTTATGTTGAAATCATTTATACACATAAAATAACATGTGTTAAGGTAAATCAAAATAGCATGCAATCTAGTTTATGGGTGCAACATGATCAAAGCACTACTTGCCTTGGTTAAGCTCCTGGTCTTGGTCTAGAAATTGCTCTTGAGTTGCATGCTCCTCCTCCGAAGCCTCGCACAATTCAACGTCTACGCGAATCAAGAAGGAATAGCAAATAAACACCAAAACCAAAGAACAAACAAACTCAAAAATTCAAATAAAAACCACCATTTGATAGATCTCAATTTTACAAATTTTTGGAAATTTGAATCACTCAAATCGGAGTTTGTATGCAAAAGTTATCGCGTTTTGAAGTTTTGAAATTCCTGAAAAATCCCTAAATTCATAAATCCGAATTTATCGAATTATTTTTGTAAGAGAAAATCTGGATTTTTCGTTGACTGACACACATTCCGGTGGGCTTGTCTCTCTGATGGCTGGGCCTTATTTGTCGGCGTCTTGGCGCTTACACACGCGATCGACTCGGTGCCACCACTACTACGAGCGAGACATCACTATCATCAGATCTCGTAGCCGGTTCTTAAGTTTTTCAAAAAAGCGATTGTGATAAGTAACCGGAGGGTGTTAGTAATAATCACTATCGGTTACGAGATTATAAGTGATTGTGATGTAGCATTGGACACATCCGAATCGGTTCTCTACTAAAAGTGATAGTGATGTACACGGTCATCACTATCGGTTCTTTTCATAAAGTGATAGTGATGTGCACGTGATCATCACTATCACTTCTATGAAAAGAACCGATATTGATGACCTACACATCACTATCACTTTTTAGTAGAGAACCGATTCTGATGTGCACATGGTTATCACTATCGGTTCTTTTTATAGAAGTGATAGTGATGACCGTGCACATCACTATCGCTTGTTGAAAAGAACCGATTCTGATGCGCTCGTGCTCATTACTAAAGGATGGCCGTGCACATCACTATCGCTTTTTGAAAAGAACCGATTCTGATGTGCCTCGCTGGTTGTATATACCACTCGCACTGAACTCTTCTCTGTTGTTGCTCCAGAGGAGATTTCTCCGCCGCCACCCGAGAAAATAGCTCATATTGTGTGGTTGGAAGCAATACTTGAGTGAGAAAATTTGAAGTTCTCATGGGTGGGTATTAAGAGGGCAAAATTGAAACCCTATCTTGAGGAGATTCCCCTCTTTTTGCCCTCTTTTGCGGTTTTCTTCAAAATGTGTACGTGCTTTCAGATTTCACACTCTTTATTTGACAAGCACTCTTTATTTTATGAAAAGTTTTGCAGTATCCTGAAATATGTTTCTGCAAAATTTCTAATAATTTCAACAATGTATGACAAAGTTATGGCATTTTCTCTCTTTGATGAAATGCTGAAAATTCAGAACTTGCAGATGTCTGAAAAGGAATAGTGCAACAAACTACATCGATGTCGGTTTTATTAAAAAAGTAATCTTGACGACTAACATCGTTGTTCTATTAGAAAATTGATGATCAAGCATCAGTATCGGTTTTATTAAAAAAGTGATACTGATGATTAAGCATCAGTATCGGTTTTCTTAAAAAAGTGATACTGATGATTAAGCATCAGTATCGGTTTTCTTAAAAGAGTGATACTAATGATGAAGCATCAGTATCGGTTTTCTTAAAAGAGTGATACTAATGATAAAGCATCAGTATCATTTTATTAAAAAAGTGATACTAATGACTAACATCAGGGTTCTATTAGAAAAGTGATGATAAAGCATCAGTATCGGTTTTATTAAAAAAGTGATACTAATGGTGAAGCATCAGTATCGGTTTTCTCAAAAGAGTGATACTAATGATTAAGCATCAGTATCGGTTTTCTCAAAAGAGTGATACTAATGATAAAGCATCAGTATCGGTTTTATTAAAAAAGTGATACTAATGACTAACATCAGAGTTCTATTAGAAAAGTGATGATAAAGCATCAGTATCGGTTTTATTAAAAAAAAGTGATACTAATGGTGAAGCATCAGTATCGGTTTTCTTAAAAGAGTGATACTAATGATAAAGCATCAGTATCGGTTTTATTAAAAAAGTGATACTAATGACTAACATCAGGGTTCTATTAGAGAAGTGATGATAAAACATCAGTATCGGTTTTCTTAAAAGAGTGATACTAATGATGAAGCATCAGTATCGGTTTTCTTAAAAGAGTGATACTAATGATGAGTACTAGTTTTCGCCAAAATGCACTGATTGAAAATTGGTCCAAACGACGTTGCAAAATTTTCAAATTTTTTTGTAGGTTCCTGACACACTAAAGATGTTCTTATAAAAATTTCAGGTGATTATCAGATCTGTGGAATTTTTAAAAATTCAAAAGTGATACTATGTAGATGAAGCGTAGATCGGCATGTTTGAACCGGATGACAAATAGTACAAATGATGTTAGAACTTTTGAATTTTTTTTCAGATTCCTGAAATACTTGTGATATTTCTGTAAAAATTTCAGATGATTATAAAATTTTAGGAATTTTTAAAAATTCAAAAATAGAGAGAGTTGAAAACTTGTACTTTGAATGTCAGAATTTTTATAAATTCCTAGAGAAATATTTTGAGTTGAAAATTTTACATAAGAATCCTTAGCTCAAAAAATTTGAAAAACAAAATTTAAAAAGTTATAAAAATATTTGAATTGCCTGATAAATCCTTAGCTCAAATGAATTGATTTTTGAAATATAATACAACAAATTAAGTTTAGTGCTTACTGCATTGATAGATTTTATTGAGCAAACCAAGAAAGTTGAATTTTTTGAAAATTTTATATAATGGTACTGAGGAAGTTATTAATCTTTCATAAAAATTTTAGATAATTATCACACTCGACAAAATTTAGCAAAATCTAACAAGTTTATCGTCCCAATTATGTCCATTCTATTTTTGATTTTTGAACATAACAAATGATGTTAAATTATTTTCAAAATTTTTTATATGATCCCAAACAACAAAGGATGGTCCCATAATTTTTTCAGATGATTATCAGGCTTTTAAATTTTTTAAAAATCTGACAGTTTTTTACCCAAATTTTAAAATCTCAAAAATTTGTTTTTCACCAAATTTTCATGTAACAAGACTTTGTTAAGGGTTATTGGACCCATTCCGTTCAAATCCGGCCAACAAATTTGAAAATCCAGACTAAAAACTCGAAATTTCGGCGAAATTTGCCCGAATTTCGCCGAAAATCCCGAAAATAGCTCATCATTAGAAAAGTGATGATCAAGCATCGATGTCGGTTTTATTAAAAAGTGATAATGATGATTAAGCATCGATATCGATTTTCTTAAAAGAGTGATACTAATGATAAAGCATCGATATCGGTTTTATTAAAAAGTGATACTAATGACTAACATCGAGTTCTATTAGAAAAGTGATGATAAAGCATCGATGTCGGTTTTATTAAAAAGTGATACTAATGGTGAAGCTGTCGATGTCGATTTTCTCAAAAGAGTGATACTAATGATTAAGCATCGAGATCGGTTTTCTTAAAAGAGTGATACTAATGATAAAGCATCGATTCGGTTTTATTAAAAAGTGATACTAATGACTAACATCAGGGTTCTATTAGAAAAGTGATGATAAAGCATCGATATCGGTTTTATTAAAAAGTGATACTAATGGTGAAGCATCGATTATCGGTTTTCTCAAAAGAGTGATACTAATGATTAAGCATCGATGATCGGTTTTCTTAAAAGAGTGATACTAATGATAAAGCATCAAGATCGGTTTTATTAAAAAGTGATACTAATGACTAACATCAGGTTCTATTAGAAAAGTGATGATAAAGCATCGATGTCGGTTTTATTAAAAAAAGTGATACTAATGGTGAAGCATCGATATCGGTTTCTTAAAGAGTGATATCGATGATAAAGCATCAATGTTAGATTTTGTTTTATTCAAAAAGTGATACTAATGACTAACATCAGGGTTCTTTTAGAAAAGTGATGATAAAGCATCGATATCGGTTTTATTAAAAAGTGATACTAATGGTGAAGCATCAAGATGTCGATTTTCTCAAAAGAGTGATACTAATGATTAAGCATCGATGATCGGTTTTCTTAAAAAGAGTGATACTAATGATAAAGCATCAAGATTCGTTTTATTAAAAAGTGATACTAATGACTAACATCGGGGTTCTATTAGAAAAGTGATGATAAAGCATCCATTCTATTTTTGATTTTTGAACATAACAAATGATGTTAAATTATTTTCAAAAATTTTTATATGCATCGATGTCGGTTTTATTAAAAAAGTGATACTAATGGTGAAGCATCGATATCGGTTTCCTTAAAAGAGTGATACTAATGATAAAGCATCAAGATGTCGGTTTTATTAAAAAGTGATACTAATGACTAACATCAGGGTTCTTTTAGAAAAGTGATGATAAAGCATCGATATCGGTTTTCTTAAAAGAGTGATACTAATGATGAAGCATCGATGATCGATTTTCTTAAAAGAGTGATACTAATGACTGAGTACTAGTTTTCGGCCAAAATGCACTGAGTGAAAATTGGTCCAAACGACGTCGCAAAATTTTCAAATTTTTTTTGTAGGTTCCTGACGCACTACAGATGTTCTTATAACAATTTCAGGTGATTATCAGATCTGTGGAATTTTTAAAAATTCAAAAAGTGATACTATGTAGATGAAACGTAGATCGGCATGTTTGAACCGGATGAAAAATAGTACAAATGATGTTAGAAACTTTTGAATTTTTTTTTCAGATTCCTGAAATACTTGTGATATTTCTGTAAAAATTTCAGATGATTATAAAATTTTAGGAATTTTTAAAAATTCAAAAATAGAGAGAGTTGAAAACTAGTACTTTGAATGTCAGAATTTTTATAAATTCCTGGAGAAATATTTTGAGTTGAAAATTTTACATAAGAATCCTTAGCTCAAAAAAATTTGAAAAACAAAATTTAAAAAAGTTATAAAAATATTTGAATTGCCTGATAAATCCTTAGCTCAAATGAATTGATTTTTGAAATATAATACAACAAATTAAGTTTAGTGCTTACTGCATTGATAGATTTTATTGAGCAAACCAAGAAAGTTGAATTTTTTTGAAAATTTTATATAATGGTACTGAGGAAGTTATTAATCTTTCATAAAAATTTTAGATAATTATCACACTCGACAAAATTTAGCAAAATCTAACAAGTTTACTGTCCCAATTATGTCCATTCTATTTTTGATTTTTTGAACATAACAAATGATGTTAAATTATTTTCAAAATTTTTTTATATGATCCCAAACAACAAAGGATGGTCCCATAATTTTTTCAGATGATTATCAGGCTTTCAAATTTTTTAAAAAATCTGACAGTTTTTTTACCCAAATTTTAAAAAATCTCAAAAAATTTGTTTTTCACCAAATTTTCATGTAACAAGACTTTGTTAAGGGTTATTGGACCCATTCCGTTCAAATCCGGCCAACAAATTTGAAAATCCAGACTAAAAACTCGAAATTTCGGCGAAATTTGCCCGAATTTCGCCGAAAATCCCGAAAATAGCTCATCATTAGAAAAGTGATGATCAAGCATCAGTATCGGTTTTATTAAAAAGTGATATCGATGATTAACATCGATATCGATTTTCTTAAAAGAGTGATACTAATGATAAAGCATCGATATCGGTTTTATTAAAAAGTGATACTAATGACTAACATCGTGGTTCTATTAAAAAGTGATGATAAAGCATCGATGTCGGTTTTATTAAAAAGTGATACTAATGGTGAAGCATCGATGTCGGTTTTCTCAAAAGAGTGATACTAATGATTAAGCATCGATGTCGGTTTTCTTAAAAGAGTCATACTAATGATAAAGCATCGATATCGGTTTTATTAAAAAGTGATACTAATGACTAACATCGAGGTTCTATTAGAAAAGTGATGATAAAGCATCGATGTCGGTTTTATTAAAAAAGTGATACTAATGGTGAAGCATCGATGTCGGTTTCCTTAAAAGAGTGATACTCATGATAAAGCATCAGTATCGGTTTTATTAAAAAAGTGAGACTATTGACTAACATCAGGGTTCTTTTTGAAAAGTGATGATAAAGCATCTGTATCGGTTTTCTTAAAAGAGTGATACTAATGATGAAGCATCAGTATCGGTTTTCTTAAAAGAGTGATACTAATGACTGAGTACTAGTTTTCGGCCAAAATGCACTGAGTGAAAATTGGTCCAAACGGCGTCACAATATTTTCAAATTTTTTTTGTAGGTTCCTGACACACTACAGATGTTCTAATAAAAATTTCAGGTGATTGTCAGATCTGTGGAATTTTTAAAAATTCAAAAAGTGATACTATGTAGATGAAATGTAGATCGGCATGTTTGAACCGGATGAAAAATAGTACAAATGATGTTAGAAACTTTTGAATTTTTTTTCAGATTCCTGAAATACTTGTGATATTTCTGTAAAAATTTCAGATGATTATAAAATTTTAGGAATTTTAAAAATTCAAAAAGCAGAGAGAGTTGAAAACTAGTACTTTGAATGTCGAATTTTTATAAATTCTGGAGAAATATTTTGAGTTGAAAATTTTACATAAGAATCCTTAGCTCAAAAAATTTGAAAAACAAAATTTAAAAAGTTATAAAAATATTTGAATTGCCTGATAAATCCTTAGCTCAAATGAATTGATTTTTGAAATATAATACAACAAATTAAGTTTAGTGCTTACTGCATTGATAGATTTTATTGAGCAAACCAAGGAAGTTGAATTTTTTTGAAAATTTTATATAATGGTACTGAGGAAGTTATTAATCTTTCATAAAAATTTTAGATAATTATCACACTCGACAAAATTTAGCAAAATCTAACAAGTTTACTGTCCCAATTATGTCCATTCTGTTTTTGATTTTTTTGAACATAACAAATGATGTTAAATTATTTTGAAATTTTTTTATATGATCCCAAACAACAAAGGATGGTCCCATAATTTTTTCAGATTATTATCAGGCTGTTAAATTTTTTAAAAAATCTGACAGTTTTTTTACCCAAATTTTAAAAAATCTCAAAAAAAAAAAATTTCACCAAATTTTCATGTAACAAGACTTTGTTAAGGGTTATTGAACCCATTCCGTTCAAATCCGGCCAACAAATTTGAAAATCTAGATTAAAAACTCGAAATTTCGGGGAAATTTGCTAATTCATGAAAATATTGTAGAGATTCATGTAGAGAAAATCAATTTTTAAATTTTGAATTCGCCAGTAGATATAAATTGGGGTCCGAAACCAAATTTTACGAAATTTCACCGAATTCGGCGGTTTTGGATCTCAAGGATCTCGATAATTCTTCTGGTCTAACCTAGCTTATTCATCCATTACATGCGCGCCGACGCCACCGCCACCGCCCGCCCGACATCACAGATGGTTTTAATTTGAACTAATATTCCATTTGCAATAATTAAAAAGAACGGCCGAAATAGATTCAAAACTTCGGAGGCCGTTTTGAGGCCCTAAACGACCTTTTTTGGAATTCGTCACACAAGACGCGACTCGCACAAACCAAAGCAGGATCGACCATCGATTCTGAGCCAAAAGAACGCCTCGATCGGAGTTACGAGTCAAAAGTTATGACTATTTTAACAAAAAGTGCTTGTATTTCTTATTTGCAAACTAGAATCGGTGCCCAAAAGAATATAATCGAAGAGCTCATCATGTGATGATTCCGGAAAGCTCAAGAACACCAAAATCGAAGGTACGAGTCAAAAGTTATGGTGTTTTTACAAGTATCGTGAATAGTAATGACACATATATTGCAAGCATCATTAATAGTCAAAAGTATGAAAAATAAATTTGAAAGCTTTATCGGTGTTCAGGGTGCTTCACGGGGTTAAAAGCAGGAGGGAGACATAATATGTCAGATGTTATCATACCACCGTTAAAATACTGAATCTTATAAGAACTCTGAAGTTAAGCGTGCTTAGAAGAGAGTAGTAATAGGATGGGTGACCTCCTGGGAAGACCACACGTGTGGTGTTAAAAATGTCTAGGAAGATCACACGAGTGGTAATTAGACGAGAGTAGTATTAGTGGTATTAGGATGGATGACATCCTAGGAAATCTCTGTTAATTTAGTGTTTTTAAATCACCAGCTAGAACAGTGTTTTAATCTATGCTTTTTTTGGAGAATTTGCAAAATTGGCACACCCCAATGGGTCATTAGAATCGGTTCTTTAAGGGAAGTGATTCTGATGACCCCCTCATCAGAATCGATTCTTTAAGAAAAGTGATTCTGATGAGGGAGTCATCACAATCACTTCCCTTAAAGAACCGATTCTGATGACGTTTTATCACGATCGGGTCAAAACCGATTCTGATAGCTCCACCTCATCACTATCTAAAGACATCGTATCGCCACTAAAACCGATTCTAATGCTAAAAAAGAACCGATTCTGATGTGCCGTTCTATAGTAGTGACACGCGACGCCACCTCAGCGCCACGCCAGCAATGCGGCCCACGTGGCGCCACGTGTCAGCATATTATCACGCCACCTCAGCCGGCGCCAAGACGTTTTAGGGCGCGCCGTGGCGAAGCGGTGAAGACACCCACGGCTCACCTCGTCGTCGCGGATCGGTGACGCTGGCCGGCTTCTCTCTTGGTCATCGAGCAAGCGGCTGGCGTTCTTCTCCACGGCGGCGGCCCCTTCGGTGATTTCCCCTCTCCGGTGGTGCTCTGGCGAAACGGCGGCGTGCATGGGGTGCCTTGAGTTACGGCGAAGCGGATAGGTTCGGTTTGGGGCTTCGGCGATGGCTGAATGGCGGTGAATCGGCGATGAAAGACTTGCAGCTGCGCTCACGAAAAACCTTGGATTGTGGCGGCTGTGCGGCGGCTCTCCGGCTAAGGTCTTGGGGCTCTAGCTCGTCTCTTCCTTGCGCACCTAGTGCTCCTTTTATACGGCGCGCGGCGGCCAGATAAGGCAAGGTTGGCGAGGTGTCCATGGCGGCTACGACGCGAGGCGGTAGAGTCCGGCTCGGAGACGAAGGAAGACGGTGACCGGATGGGCGACGCGTGGAAGATCGGATGGCTCGGCTTCACGCGCGTGATAAAGTTTCCGGAAATAACTCGGCCTGATGGGGACCTTTGGATGAAGATCCAATGGCGCATGTTGATTCCACCGACACCGTTCATCCAGCTGGGCCAAACCGCGACGCACAGTAATGGACCGGTCCGATACTATTTACGCGATTTTCTGGTTTTTGATTTAAAATAATCCGAGAAAATAAATTGGTTTATTTAAGGTAGTAGAAATACTCCAAAAATTCCAGGAAAAATCTCCAAAATACTTTGAGACATTCGGTCTTAAATAAAATATTTTTGGCAAAAATTTATTTTAAACATTTATTTTTATAATTATTTCTTAACAAAAGGCATTATATATTAATTCAAATAGATCTTAGAAAATCCAAATAAATTCAGAAAGTTCACAAAATTATATTTAGCAATAAAATAATATTATTTAATTGGAAAGCTGAAATTTTGGGATGTTACAAACCTCCCCTAATGTAATCTCATCCCGAGATTCGAGTGACTAGAGAATAGGTTCGAATTCTCGCCTTCAGATCTTCCTCACGCCTCCCTGTGTTGCTTCATTTTCCTAATGATTACTCCATTGAACTCTACAAAAGCGAGTAGACTTATTTCGGTTCTGCGCTCCATTACATCCAAAATCTTAATAGGTCGCTCTTTATAAGTCGATCCTCCTGCACTCGATTGCTTCCAACGGTTCTGCATTCACGGCACTCTAAGACATTTCTTAAGCTGAGACGCATGGAACACATCATGAACTCCCGCTAATGAATGTGGCAATTCCAACTGATATGCAACCTCTCCTCGGCAGCTTAAGATCTTAAATGGTCCAACATACCTAGGTGCAAGTTTTCCTTTGACTTGAAACCTTTTCACACCTTTAAGAGGAGTAACCCTAAGATATACGAAATCATTGGGTTCAAAACTCAAATCCCGATGACGATTATCAGCATAACTCTTCTGCCTTGACTATGTTGTTTTCAGTCTTTGCCTGATCATGACAACTTATTCCTCAGCTTCTCTTGAGAATCTCAGGCCCATACACTGAACACTCTTCCCGATTCATTCCAATTTAATGGGGTACGATAGACACAACCATATAAGGCTTCATATGGTGAAATTTACAAACTAGCCTAGAAACCGTTGTTATAACTGAACTCTGCATATGGCAAGCCCTTATCCCAAAACTAACGCACAAGCTCTCAACATATCTTTCCATAATCTGATTGGCTCTTTTTTCTGTCTATCCGTCTAAGGATGATATGCGATGCTGAAATTCAAGCGAGCTCTCATTATTTCAGGTAACTTGCTCTAAAACCTTGAGATAAATTGGATACCTCTATCGGACACAGTCTACTTGAGCACCTATGCATTCACTCAATCCTTGACACCTACAAATCTGCCAAACAATCTTTTGAATACATAGTCCTCAGTGGTATGAGCAACCTTGGTTAGTCAATCAATAACGATTCCTCCGATTTCGTATCTTTTATGGTCAATTCTCACTATGGATCCTGTTAATGATTTGTCTCCCATTTCCACTCAAGGGTCTATAAGGATTGCAACGAACCAATAGGTTACCAATGCATTACCTTTATTCTCTAACACACATCACATCGAGTATCCTCTCCAATAGCTTCGCTCTTCATTTTAGACCACCAATACTTTTTCTTTATATCTCATTACATCTTGGCACTTTTTAGATGAATCGAATGCCTAAAATCATGGGTTTTCTTAAGATCTTCCTATCCAGCACATTGGTTCGGTCCTAAATCCTCATGGTATCCTAATCGCTCAAAATTCTGCCTCTTAGCTAAGCCTTCTTCTTTCTTTGACTTGATTTTGTATCTTCTCTTCCTTCGAACTTCCTGTTTATTTGATCTTTTAATGTTGGTTTTACTTCCGAGGCAGTTATGAAACTTTGTCGAACGATCCTTGATTTCGACTTCTCGAATTCTTTGCATAACCCTTGTTAACTGCTAATTAACAACATATTCGTATTGTGGTCTCATAACTCAAGCGTCGACCCTCATATTTGGCCTTTCCTTGGATTATAATCTTCGATCATTCCCAGCTATATATATATATATATATATATATATATATATATATATATATATATATATTCTTTGAAGGTCCGATTTGGGTGAATATATAAATTAAACTCTTATGCTTCCCATCTATTTTTATTGAGATAATGACGCCATATTTCCGAATCGTGCATTATGATAACTAAATCCAAGTCATACGTAGGGTACTTCTCCTCATGTTGTCTCAATTGCCTCATCGTATAGGCAACAAACTTGCCATTTTGCGTCGATTCGTATCCCAGGTCATCACCTTATATGCCGCAGCCATTTCGTACTGTTAGTAATACTAACACAGGTGTTGGTGTTAACCGTTTCTTCAACCTCCGAAAAACTTTTTCCACACTCTGACGTTCATGCCACTTTTTCTCCTCAACAATCATATAAGAGGTCTAGCTGTTGTCGAAAAACCTTCTATGAATCAGCGATAATATCTTGCCATTCCTAGAACTTCAACTTCTACGTAACGATCTTTGGTTGCTCCCAATGTAACGCTACTTCTACCGTGCTTGACTTGACATCAACTTGTAACATCCCAAAATTTCAGCTTTTTAATTAAATAATATTATATTATTGCTAAATATGACTTTTGTGAATTTCCTGAATTTATTTGGATTTTCTGAGATTTATTTGAATTCTTTTGAATTAAATACAATATCTTTTGTCAAGAAATAATTATAAAAGGACACTTGCAAAATAAAGTTTTTGAGAAAATATTTTATTTAAATCCAGAATAACTCAAAGTATTTTTGAGAATTTTATGGGAATTTTAGAGTATTTTAATGCTTTAAATAAATCAAAACAATTTCTCAATTAAATTAAATCGAAAAAGCGAAATAATCGATTGAATAGTATCAGGCTGGCCCATTTATCGCAAGATAAATAGTAAATGGAGGTTAATCTCGACTGCTGGATCTTGATCCAACGGCCATTTTCACCGGAAGCTAAATAGGAAACCCTAAACTAATCTGGGCCGTCAGTTGCGCATCGGATGGTACGTGATCATCGTCTCCGAAGAAGGAAAGTGCGCCGCCGTATCCGGGAGGGACATCGCCGCCGCCACCGTTCTTCCTTGTTTAGAGCGCCCGGGTATAAAGGGCCTCAAACTCCTCCCGAGGACTCACCGCAGACTTGTCGCCTCTTCTCACTCACGCCACGGAGGAGCACCGAGGAGCGCAGCGTCGTCAGCCGGAGTTCCGTGGAGGTTGTGCCAAGTCTACGCTGCCGCCGAGTACCTTTTCCATCGAAGGGTTGTGGATTCGAACTCCTCGCATCACGCCGCGTCGAGAGCACCGGTTCACGCCGCCGGAATCACGCCGAGCGCCGTTCGGTGGTCGTCGCCCTCGCCACGGCCGCCAAGACCACCGCGACGCTCATTGCCGCCGGAAGCCGGGAGCCGTCGGATCGCCATCGGATGCCCGAGATTAGGCCACGCCGCCAACCGAGGTGAGTTGCTAGTTAGTTGACGCGTGTCGCCACGTGAGGCCATATTGGCGACATGGCGATGAGGTGGCGTCGCGTGGTCTGGGCGTCGGTGCATGCGCGCGCGCACATGTGGGCGAGTCACGGGACCCGTCGTCGTGAGATTTAGCTCACCCGAGACACGCGTCGACCGGGAAAAACTCAGGATTTCTTTTACAAAAATAAAGCAATAAATTCGGTTTATGAATTAAGGTTATTTTCAGGATGTTTTTTAAAACTTCAAAACCTTATAACTTTCGCATTCGAACTCGGATTGAGGTGATTCAAATTCCTAAAAATTTGTAAAATTAAGATCTCTCTAATGGTGGCTTTTATTTGAATTTTTGAATTTGTTTGCTCTTTGGTCTTGGTGTTTATTTGCTTTCTTTTTCGATTCGCGTAGACGTTGAATTGTGCGAGGCTTCGAAAGGGGATTTCTCAGCTCAGGAATTATTTTCAGACCAGGAGCAGGAGCTTAACGAAGGCAAGTTGTGCTTTGATCATGTTGCACCCATAAACTAGATTGCATGCTATTTTGATTTAACTTATCACTTATTATTTCATGAGTATAAATGTTTTCAACTTAAGTTTGGGATTAGCTATCATACCCTTTGAACTATACCCTACCTTGTTGTTTGTATGCCATGCTTCATTGTCACCTTAAGTTGGTTACTATAGTTGGTTAATAATGAAATCAACATGGATGGTTAGAACGGAATAGAATTGCTTAGCCATGCCACGACATCACATGTTCATGGAATAATGGTTATTAATCTTGACTAATGGTATATGGAACAATGATGTTAATTTGTGTGTCATGTGTGGTCGCACAAAGAGATTGAGTTGTTGTGGCAACGGAGTCACGCAACGATGTTGATTTGTGAAGAGCACGTGGTGCTTGGTAACCAACCGGGAGATAATCACTTTAGATTGAAGCAAGTGGAAGGGGCAAGGGTGCGGTGGGCCTGATGGGCGAGAAAAGGGTATGTGTAAGTCTTGCTTTAATCAATCCTAAGGACTTAACCTTGCGAGCCTTTGACCTGAGTCTAACTTGCAACCACATGTCTGGAATGGGATAGCTTAGCTGATTAATTTGCAAATGCTTAACTTAAGTGCTATCTTGGTGGTGTGAGTCCGGTTCACGGAGGAAACTCACATGGCGCAAGAGGGGGCCCTGTTGTGGTGGTTTAGCCCTTCATGTTGAAACCTTAGCGGTAGCACCGGGTTAAGAGGATGCATTGTAAAGGCTTCACGATCATTCGCCTTGTGTGGTGCATGGTTGTATCATGTGGGTAAAGTGCATAACCTCTCGCAGAGTGTACAATCTATTCGGATAGCCGTGCTCACGGTATTGAGCAATGCTCGAATTACAATCAAGGGTAGTTAATTAAAATGAACAACTATTATGGGATGGCAGAGGATGCCACGTGGATAATGGAATTTGATTTAGGTGAGACTTGGGTTGATTTGCAAACAATGGAATCTATTTACTCGTTATTATTTGTTTTATCGTTTTTTAATCTACATATTGCTTATGTTTGAAAATGCTTGCATCGCTTAAAGAACCACTTAGCCATTCCTTTGGAATAAGCCTTGCATATAGTTATGATAGAATTGCATTCTGCACAACTTGTTGAGTACGTGTTGGTGTACTCACCCTTGCCTACAAAAATCATCAAGGTCAAGAAGGAGTACCATGAAGGGACGAATGTTTAGGTGCGAGCCTTGTCGGTTGTTCGTGGTATACCGAGGGTTATCTACGCTTCATTCCGCAGTAGCTCAATTTGTTGTTCAGCCTTGTGAGGCATTGCTAAGTAAGTTGACCATAAGGTCATACAACTGCTAATATTTAACATATTATGTCTTTGTCTTATTTACGTTGTGTATGTTTATGATATTCACTAATGTTGAGCCTGTGTGCACTAGCGTGATCCTGGACTAGTGCAGTATACACAGAGGGTCCGAATTTGCATATTCGGGTCCCGACAAAAGTGGTATCAGAGCCATACTGACTGTAGGTCTTGCCCCTAGATAGTTGGTCGTCTCTATAGGTCCTTCAAAATTATTTTCTAAAATAAAAAGACCCAACCTAGAAGAATAATGTGTTCTTGACTTATCTCATTCTTCTATTTCTATCCTGACCAAAAATTCTTCTTTTCCCTTGCTGAAATTTCTTTCTCTTACCTCTGCTGAATTGAGTTAAAATCTTACCTGAGTTTTCTTAAGTAGAAAAACGATATACCACACTTTAGGAGATGACGTCAAGCGCCTGCTGCTACCATATGATCATGAAGGGGAAAAATCATCAAGCTCATGGGAGAGCGGAACAACGAAGTGTATCAAGAGCTAGAGGACTCGGTGCATCAAGTAGCCAGTTGAGACTCATGTGTGGGAGTTATGCTTCCTAAGAAAGGAGAGTCACCCATGTAGACGAGAGTTATTGTGTGGATAGGTTGAATTGGTTCTTCATTGATTGTTTGAGTGTGCAAGATATCGCTGCAAAGCTTTTAGGCTTATATAAGCACCATACCAAGTTACTAATATTGATTGCTTAAAATTATTGGGTTAAACCTATCTTCCCTATGTTAGGTTTCTTGCTCCTTACCGTGCTATTCTCCTCTTCCCAAACCCCTTTGAGGTAATCAAGCAGATGGTTCAGAATAGTGATAGCAATGGAGCTAAAAGAAGTGGGAATCAACTCAGTGAAAACTCTAAGGATGGATTAGTTCTTCAACCGTCAAATACCGTTAGACATGCGGAGTTTTTAGGAGTTCTGACCGTTCAGACTCAGTTAATGCAATCAATGATGAAACAAAATATGAACAATCCAGCTAATGCTCCATCTTTAAAAGCAGAGGATGGGCTCGAGATTATTAAGAGGAACATTACCCCTGCAGTATGTTCTATAGCTAAACGTGGCTTTATAAAGTACTACCAACCAAATAATTTAGAAGACCGTGTGTGCATTCGCTGTGAAGAAATAAAAACGCACCCTCCTAAACCTATCAACCTTAATCAGGAAAACAGTAAGTGGTCATCACCCACAGTAGGTCTTTTGTATGGTAAAGAAGATCGTTGTGTTAGGGGATGCGCTATAATCGAGTAATGAATCGCAAGGAGAGCGGCATTGAGTGCTACAACTGTCGCAAAAAAAAACCATCATGATAACAGATGTCCACAGAGAAAACAAATAATTCCTATAGTCATGCATATACCGAAAGTTACCATAGTTCGATGCATAACACCAGGATTGATCGGTGAATTTGCGAGAAAAATTTGCTAAGAGGACCAATTAAAGAAAAGGTGTCTAGGTAAAGATACTTTTCCAATCATCAAATGCTTAAGAAAGAAAGTTCACCTAGACTCTGCTATATTTGCCGCAAACCTAGTTGCCAGCAAATGTCACAAAGGAAATCAATCGCGTTAAGTTTAAATCAATCCTAACCCCGTCCTTACCAAATTCTCAGAGTCAATGCTAAATCAAGAAAGTTAGGAGCCATGAGCTTACTTAGTACAATATCATAACCCTACTTGTAAAGAAAGGGAATTAGTGATGAATTCCATGTAAAGGTTCCTTGTCGAAAGAAATGAAGCAGGAATGGTTAATACATTAGTATACGAAGTATTGAAATGAAGAGCAATAATATAAATTAATGAACTAAGATGTCTCTCTAAGAATAATCTGGTGTTAAGGGTTTATCTAAAAATGATGCATGTGAAATGGTGGCTAGTTTAAATGGTAACCAAAGATAAACGCATTAATCGAAAGATTTTTCATTGCCTTTGTGCTAGATTTAACCTAATATTGAGAATTCAGTGTTTATTGAGGGAGTAGAGTTCCAAGCAAACCATATTGTGTTGATATTTAAACCGTCTCGAAATTAGATGGATGCCTAAAACATAAGGTTATTTTGGGTAAAGGATATATCAATTTAAAAATCTTGGAAAATATATATATATATATATATATATATATAAATAAAAATAAATAATATATAAATAAATACCAAATATATATTAAGGAATAGGTGAAAAATGGAACAAAGATATCAAGAATTAATAGGAAGAATTTTGAGAAAACTTAGTGTGTCACCATAGGAACTCTTGTATATCAAAAAGAAAAATGGTGTCACTATCTCATTGAAATAGATATGAACCTTAAGAGTCTATTTAATCACCAAACCTTAATGTGGAACGAAGGAAATAGCTGGAAATAATCAAAGATTCTAGTGTCAGAATCCATAGGCATTCTAATAAAGTCAATGTGGTAGTTAACGTTTGAGTTATAAGGCCACAGTGCGAATATGTTAATAAAAAGCAGTTAACCAAAATTATGCAAGGAATTTGAAAGGCTGAAATAAGAAGTCATTCGACAAAGTTTCATAGCCGCTTGAAAATAAAACCAACATTTGAGGATCGGATCATAAGAAGTCGAAGAGGAAAGAAATACAAAATCAAGTCAGGGAAAGAAGAATGCTTAGCAGGGAGTTAGAATTTTAAGTGATCAGGATACCATGAGGATTTAAGGTTGAACCAAGCAGTCTTTGGGTAGGAAGATCCTAAGCAAATGATACTTGAGGAAACCATGATCTAGTATTCGATTCATCCTAAAGTGCTAAGAGGTTCCATGTCAAGAGAAAACTTGCACCTAGGATCGCTTGACCATTCAAGATCTTAAGCCACAGAGGAGAGGTTATGTATTGGTTAGAGTTGCCCCACTATTAGCAGAGTCCACGATGTGTTTCATGTGTCGCAACTTAAGAAATGTCTTAGGGTGCCAACAGAACAAACGTCATTATAAGAGATCGAATTGCGGGAAGATTTGACTTACAAAGAGTAGCCGATTAACATTTTGAATGTAATGGAGCATAGAACCAGAAATAAATCCGCTCGCTTTTGCAGCGTGCAATGGAGTAATCAATCGGAAAATGAAGCCACCTGGGAGCGTAAATAAGATCTGAAGAAAGAATTCCTGAACCTATTCTCTAACTAGCCCTAAATCTCGGGGTCGAGATTCCGTTAAGGGGGGGAGGTTTGTAACATCCCAAAATTTCAGCTTTTTAATTAAATAATATTATATTATTGCTAAATATGACTTTTGTGAATTTCCTGAATTTATTTGGATTTTCTGAGATTTATTTGAATTCTTTTGAATTAAATACAATATCTTTTGTCAAGAAATAATTATAAAAGGACACTTGCAAAATAAAGTTTTTGAGAAAATATTTTATTTAAATCCAGAATAACTCAAAGTATTTTTGAGAATTTTATGGGAATTTTTAGAGTATTTTAATGCTTTAAATAAATCAAAACAATTTACTGAATTAAATTAAATCGAAAAAGCCGAAATAATCGATTGAATAGTATCGGGCTGCCCATTTATCGTCTTGTCGAATAGTAAATGGGAGGTTAATCTCGGCATTGGATCTTGATCCAACGGCCATTTTCACCGGCTAAATAGGAAACCCTAAACTAATCTGGGCCGCTCGCCATCGCGACGGATGGTACGTGATCATCGCTCCGAAGAAGGAAAGTGCGCCACAGATCCGGAGGGACTCACGCCGCCACCGTTCTTCCTTGTTTAGAGCGCCTCTCCGGGTATAAAGGGCCCGAAACTCTCCCGAGGACTCACCGCAGCTTGCCTCGCTTTCCCACCGCCACGGAGGAGCACCGAGGAGCGCCGCGCCGTCGCGGAGTTCCGTGGAGGTTGTGCCAAGTCTACGCTGCCGCCGAGTACCTTTTCCATCGAAAGGGTTGCGGATTCAACTCCTCGCATCACGCCGCCGAGAGCACCGGTTCACGCCGCCGGAATCACGCCGGGCGCCGTTCGGTGGTCGCCGCCCCGCCACGGCCGCCAAAGACCACCGCGACGCTCATTGCCGCCGAAGCCGGGAGCCGTCGGATCGCCATCGGATGCCCGAGATTAGGCCACGCCGCCAACCGAGGTGAGTTGCTAGTTAGTTGACGCGTGTCGCCACGTGAGGCCATATTGTCGACATGGCGATGAGGTGGCGCTGGTCTTCTGCGTCACCGTATGCGCGGCGCACACACATGGGGCGAGCAGGGACCCAGCCGTCGTGGAGACGAGCTCACCCGAGACACGTGTCGATCGGGAAAAACTCAGATTTCTTTTACAAAAATAAAGCAATAAATTCGGTTTATGAATTAAGGTTATTTTCGGATGTTTTTAAAACTTCAAAACCTTATAACTTTCCCATTCGAACTCGGATTGAGGTGATTCAAATTCCTAAAATTTGTAAAATTAAGATCTCTAATGGTGGCTTTTATTTGAATTTTTGAATTTGTTTGCTCTTTGGTCTTGGTGTTTATTTGCTTTCTTTTTCGATTCGCGTAGACGTTGAATTGTGCGAGGCTTCGAAAGGGGATTTCTCAGCTCAGGAATTATTTTCAGACCAGGAGCAGGAGCTTAACGAAGGCAAGTTGTGCTTTGATCATGTTGCACCCATAAACTAGATTGCATGCTATTTTGATTTAACTTATCACTTATTATTTCATGAGTATAAATGTTTTCAACTTAAGTTTGGGATTAGCTATCATACCCTTTGAACTATACCCTACCTTGTTGTTTGTATGCCATGCTTCATTGTCACCTTAAGTTGGTTACTATAGTTGGTTAATAATGAAATCAACATGGATGGTTAGAACGGAATAGAATTGCTTAGCCATGCCACGACATCACATGTTCATGGAATAATGGTTATTAATCTTGACTAATGGTATATGGAACAATGATGTTAATTTGTGTGTCATGTGTGGTCGCACAAAGAGATTGAGTTGTTGTGGCAATGAGTCATGCGAACGATGTTGATTTGTGAAAAGCACGTGGTGCTTGGTAACCAACCGGGAGATAATCACTTTAGATTGAAGCAAGTGGAAGGGGCAAGGGTGCCAGGGTGGGCCCGATGGGCGAGAAAAGGGTATGTGTAAGTCTTGCTTTAATCAATCCTAAGGACTTAACCTTGCGAGCCTTTGACTGAGTCTAACTTGCAACCACATGTCGGAATGGGACAATTAGTGATTAATTTGCAAATGCTTAATTTAAGTGCTATCTTGGTGGTGTGAGTCCGGTTCACGGAGAAACTCACATGGCGCAAGAGGGGGCCCTGTTGTGGTGGTTTAGCCCTTGATGTTGAAACCTTAGCGGTAGCACTGGGTTAAGAGGATGCATTGTAAAGGCTTCATTACGATCATTCGCTGTGTGGTGCATGGTTGTATCATGTGGGTAAAGTGCATAACCTCTGCAGAGTGTACAATCTATTAGGATAGCCGTGTTTCACGGTATTGAGCAATGCTCGAATTACAAATCAAGGGTAGTTAATTAAAATGAACAACTGTTATGGGATGGCAGGATGCCACGTGGATAATGGAATTTGATTTAGGGTGAGACTTGGGTTGATTTGCAAACAATGGAATCTATTTACTCGTTATTATTTGTTTTACTGTCTTTTTAATCTACATATTGCTTATGTTTGAAAATGCTGCTTACTGCTTAAAGAACCACTTAGCCATTCCTTTGGAATAAGCCTTGCATATAGTTATGATAGAATTGCATTCTGTGCACAACTTGTTGAGTACGTGTTGGTGTACTCACCCTTGCCTACAAAAATCATCGATCTTTGAAGAAGGAGTACCATGAAGGGACGAATGTTTAGGTGCGAGCCTTGTCGGTTACTCGTGGTATACCGAGGGGTTATCTACGCCTTCATTCCGCTGCAGCTCAATTTGTTGTTCAGCTTTGTGAGGCATTGCTAAGTAAGTTGACCATAAGGTCATACAACTGCTAATATTTAACATATTATGTCTTTGTCTTATTTACGTTGTGTATGTTTATGATATTCACTAATGTTGAGCCTGTGTGCACTAGCGTGATCCTGGACTAGTGCAGTATACACAGAGGGTCCGAATTTGCATATTCGGGTCCCGACACAACTCCTCTAGCAGTCCTTGCGTGGCTAGCGAGATTCCACCTTCTTCTTCCGGAAATCACACTTGTTTGAACTTAGCGTACGACGGCTGCTCTCGCAAAAACTCATTTCTAGGTTTTGCATGTTTTTCTCTTGTCTTAGGGTATACTAGAATGTCATCTATATGGCAATCACGAATTTATCCAAGTAATCCCTAAATACCTTACTCCTCATGTTCATGAATTATGCGGGGCATTGGTCAAACCAGGAGTTATAGCCACAACTTATACTGTCCATATCGCGTAAAATGCAATCCTAGAGGCATCCTTCACACGACTCCTCAATTGACGATAGCCTAGCGAAGCTTTATCCTAGAGAAATTCCAACTCTCTTCTCAACTGTCCAAACACGTTGTCGATCCTAATATTGGATATTTGTTTTTGATCTTTTCTTCATTTACAGCAAGATTCGGTGCATTCTCCCGATCTTCCATTTTCCTTCTTTGATAAACAAGAACTTCCATGGTAACGCACTAAGTCTTCTCAAAATTCTTCCTAGTAACTTTTTGTTATGCTTTTCCATTTCCCACTAATTCCTTGGTAGACATTGACATGGTCTTTTCTCTATTGGGCTATACCAGGCACTAATTTGCTCACGAACTTGATCTTTCGATATTACGGCATACCAGGCAAATTCTTGGAAAATATATCAATGTATTTTCTGACATTTGGCGCATCTTCTAATTGGCAAATTCCACCCCATTATCCATCAGTTGGCTAACTTGAACTATCATCACTTGAATTTTCCCTTCTTCTTCTTTTCAGGGTTTTAAATTGATATACTCTTCACCAAAGTAGCCTTATGTTTGAGCATCTAACTAATTTCAAGAATAACCTAAATATCCAACATAATATGATTTGCTTGGAACTCTACTCTCTCAATGGGCATTGAATTCTCAACATCCTGTTTAAATCTAGCACAACTGGGCACTTACTGACAATGACAAATCTTCCGATTAATGAGATTATGCTGGGTACCACTTAAACTAGCCACCATTTCACATGCATCATTTTTAGATAAACCCTTAACACCAGATTATTCTTAGAGAGACATCTAACTCATTAATTTTATCTTATTGCTCTTTATTGCAATACTCTGTATACCAATGTATTAACCATTCCTGCTTCATTTCTTTCGACAAGGAACCTTTACATGGAATTCATCACTAATCTCTTTACTTTACAAGTAGGGTTACGGTATTGCACTAAGTAAGCTCATGACTCCCGACTTCCTTGATTTAGCATTGACGCTAGGGCTTTGATGGGGACGGAGTTGGAATTGACTTGAACTGACGTGATTGTTGAGGGTATTTATTGGCAAAATGCTTAGGTTTGAGGCAATTATAGCAGAGTCTTTCTTTCTTAAGCATTCGTTGACTGGGTTAATGTCCTTGCTTAGACGCCTTTTCTTCAATTGATTTTCTAGACAAATTTCTCTCGCCATTTCACCGCTCCCTCTTGGCGTTATGTACCGGACTGGGGTAACTTCCGGTATATCTACGGCTATAAGAAATATTTGTCTTTTCTATAGACATCGATTGGCATAATGGCCTTTTCTGTGACAGTTGTAGCACTCAATGACGCTCCTGTTGTGGTTCATCACTTTTGACTCGCAACACATCTCCTAGCAAAACGATCTTTTCACCATACAAGGGACCCATCATGGGTGATAGCCACTTACTGGTGTCCTGATTAAGGTCGATTGGTTCAGGAAGGTGCATTTTTATTTCTCTAAGCGATGTCTCCTGGGCAACTGACTTTCTCCCTCTTATTGATAATTCTCGAGCAACTAGGGTACGTAGATTCTTTCATTGATATTGGATCACGGCAGTAACTATCGGATCCCGGGGACACTGAGGTGGGCAATGGTCTTGTCCTTCACAAAGGTCACATGTGATGTTGCTCATAGGACACTCTCCAGGAGAATGGCTTTCTTCACAATTAAAGCAATTGATCGCATGCTTGTTAGCAGTTTGTCCTATTTTCCACAGCGAATGCACACGATCTTCTAAGTTTTTTGGTTGACAGTACTTCTTAGAACAATGTTTAGCTCTAGAACAAACTGCAGGGTAGCGTTCCTCTCAATAATCTCGAGCCAATCCTCGGCTTCTAAAGGTGAAACATTCCCTTAAAACGTTGGTGGACGAGTCTTTATGAATTCTAATAACCTTGAGTCAATACCGGGATCACTAATAACAGTTCGAGATGCTTTGCTGACATTAGCTTGATTAGTCCTATTCTGTGTTTGATTCATCATTGCTTGCATCAACTGGGTCTGAGCGGCCAAAAACTCTTTGAATTTCTGCATATCTATCGGTAGTGACGGTTGAAAAACTAATTCATCCTTGGAGTCTCTACCGAGTTGATTTCTACTCCCATCGGCTCCATTACTATCACTAAACTGAACCATTTGCTTGATTACCTCAAGGGGGTTAGGTGAGAGAGAAAATAGCATAGGTAAGAAGCAAGAATCCTAATTCAGGGGAGATAGGTTTAACCCAATAACTTAAGTAATCAATATTAATAACTTGGTATGGTTGCTTATATAAGCCTAAAAGCTTTGCAACACATACTGCACACTCAGCAATCAAGAAGAACCAATTCAACCTAAACACACAATACTACCGTCTACAGGGCGACACGCATATCTTAGGAAACGCGACTCCCACACATGAGTCCCAACTGCTCTCGAGTCTTCTAACTCAATACACTTCATTGATCCGCTCCTCCATGAGCTTGATGATTCCTTCCGCCGTGATCTTTATGGTAGCAAAGCAGCACTCAATGCCACCTCCTAAAGTGTGGTATATCGCTTTCTACTTAAGATAACTCGTAAGATTTTAACTTACTTCAAAGAGGTAAGGGAAAGAAATTTCAGTAGGGGAAAAAGAAAGAATTTTTGGTAAGGATAGAAATAGAAGAATGAGATAAGTCAAGAACACATTATTCTTCTAGGTTAGGACTTTTACTTTAGAAAATAATTTTGAAGGACCTATAGGGACGACCAACTATCTAGGGCCAAGACCTACAGTCAGTTTGCTCTGATACCACCTCTGTGAGGACCCGAATTCACCCATTCGGACCCACTGTGTTTACTGCACTAGTCCCAGGATCAATCGCTAGTGCACACAGCTTAACATCGGTAAGTATCACATCATACACAACAATAAGAATAATAATACTTCATTTATTTATTATGACTAGTGTATGATCTTATGATCACTTACATTTATTTGGCCATGCAGGCAATGCTAAGATAAAATAAGACGAATGCAATGAAAGTAGTAGAAAACGAGTGACTCATCAAGACACCACAAAGCGATCGACAAGGCTTGGCCTAGTGACTCAGATTCACCGAAATCCTCCTCCAACACGGCGATGACTCCTCCACTATTGTTGGTTGTTAAGCAAGGGTGAGTACACCAACACGCACTCAACAAGTTGTGCACAAAATGCAATTCTATCATAGCTATATGCAGGCTTATTCCAAAGGAATGGCTAAGGGTTCATTTGCAATAAAGCAAAGATTTAAGAACACATACAATACATAGATTGAAAGACAGTAAAACAAATAGTAACAAGTAAATAGATTCAGTGATTCTCAAATAAACCCAAGTCTTCCATCCTAAATCAAGTTCCATTATCCACATAGCATAAATCAAGTTCCATTATCCACATGGCATCCTGCCATCCCATAACAATTGTCCATTTTAATTAACTACCCCTTGATTGTAATTCCCGAGCATTCCTCAATACCATGAGCACGGCTATCCGAATAGCTTGTACACTCTGCAGAGGTTATGCACTTTACCCACATGATACAACCATGCACCACACAGGTGAACGATTATAACAAAGCCTTTACAATGCATCCTCTTAACCCAAGCTACCCGCTAAGGTTTCAACACCGAGGGACTGGTTACCACACCCAAGCCCCCTCTTGTGCCATGTGAGTTTCCTCCACACACCCTGACCACACCACCACGATAGCACTCAAGCTAAGCATTTGCAAATTAGTCACTAGGCTGCCCCATAACAGAATATGTGGTTGCAAGATTGACTTAGGTCAAAGGCTCGCAAGGTTAAGTCCTTAGGATTGATTAAAGCAAGACTTACACATACCCTCTCGCCCATCGGGCCCACCCCGCACACTTGCCCTTGCCACTTGCTTCAATCTAAGTGATTACCAAACCCGCTTGATTACCAAGCATCACGTGCTATACACAATTCAACATCGCTATGACCTTCTCGCCACCACAACTCAATCTCTTTGTGTGACCACACATGACACACAAGTTACATCATTGTTCCATATTTCATTAGTCAAAATTAATAACCAATATTCCATGAACATGTGATGACGTAGCATGGCTAAGCATTTTCTATTCCGGTCTAACCATCCATGTTGATTTCATTATTAACCAACTATAGTAACCATCCTAGGGTGACAATGAAGCATGGCATACAAATATCAAGGTAAGGTATAATTCAATGGGTATGTTAGCAAATCCCAAATTTATGTTGAAATCATTTATACACATAAAATAACATGTGTTAAGATAAATCAAAATAGCATGCAATCTAGTTTATGGGTGCAACATGATCAAAGCACAACTTGCCTTGGTTAAGCTTCTAGTCTTGGTCTAGAAATTGCTCTTGAGTTGCCTGCTCCTCCTCCGAAGCCTCGCACATTTCAACGTCTACGCGAATCGAGAAGAAATAGCAAATAAACACCAAAACCAAAGAACAAACAAACTCAGAAATTCAAATAAAAATCACCATTAGATAGATCTCAATTTTACAAATTTTTGAAAATTTGAATCACTCAAATCGGAATAAATCCAAATAAATTCAGAAAGTTCACAAAAATAATATTTAGCAATAAAATAATATTATTTAATTGAAAAGCTGAAATGTTGGGATGTTACATTTCATGCGGCACACCATGGGTTATCCAAGTGGTACCTGCACCCGAATTTCACGGCGCACAGTTGGCGGCCCATCATGTGGCGTACCCTTGAAATCTTGATTTTGAATCAACTTGTGATATCTGATTTCGTTTTACACGGTAACCAGCAACCAACCTAACATGAGGCATATCACAAGAAGACATTATGATTCTGTCGACGATCGGGATCGTCAACCGCAAGAGAGAGGTAGGGGTCAGAGAGTTTATGGGACCCGAGCTGCGTTTTACTCGAACGAAGGAAGAAAATCGATCGCGGTGATGGTAGGAGCAAGGCGACAACGAGCACGAGACAAGAGTTTATACTTGGTTCGAGCCCCGTGAAGGTAATAGTTCTACTCCATTCGCCTCGCTGCGGTGATTCTTGTTATCCGGGTATACAGAGCAAATGTTTACAACTTAAGATGGTAAAGGTGATTCTAGCTCAGCTCATGCGTCCTTGGTCTTTATACTTCCTCTGCCTTAGCGCCGCCAAGGCCTTCAATGGCACCTTTGAGGGCCTAAGGTGCTTGCGTGGTTGTCTTCGTGTCCTTGGAGCTCGATGCGCTTGCCTCAAACCTGGTGGCGCTCAGGTCGGCGGCTCAAGATGCTTACCAGGTCGTGGTTGTTAGAGCTTAGAGGCTCTGGTGGCAGCCCAGAGGCTCTGGTGAGGAACCCTCGGGCAGCCTTATTCTTGGGATGGAAAAACCCTACGTGGGTCTTGGCGCTTGGTGGTCGAGGCCCAAGTGGAGACCATAAAGGCAAGTCTCTTAGCCTGGCGACCTTCCGGTTGATGGGCACCTCGGCTGGCGTCTCGACCCGTGAGCCCAAGCCTTAATCACAGCCTAAAGTAGTGGATGGATTTTACCGTGTTTAGGTTCATAATCCCAGCCGCCACATATTCAGCAAAAAAGCACTCTCGCTTCTTGAGCCTTTAGTCTTCCAGTTCTCTCGCCTTGAGAGCAAGGTCCCTTCCGCTCTCGCCTCCTCGACCAAGCGCCCTCTGGCGCCATGACCAAGCTTGGAAGGAGCACCTGCCGTCGTCGAGGATGAAGGAGCTCGAGGCTCACAGGATAGTGGACTTTTGTAAGATCGCGCCATTACGCTCTCCTTGCACTGCGGATCAAGCCGGAGAGCGAAGTTCGTGGCGGACGTTCTTTCTAGCCTGAAATAGAGCTCATCAATCGAGAATTCATTTTTCCCATTTGTGCGAGGGATTCACAGGAATCCTTCCCACCCCTCATTTGTTCTTCCGCTAGTTCTGTGCACAGACCGCTTCGGACGGGCTCAAATCACTTCAAGTGCGCCGCCATGGAATGAAGAAAGGGGAGCTTGGAGCTCGATGTCTGAGGGGACCCGTCACCGGTTCTTGACGAGGAGGCCATTGCCGCCATACATATCGCGCCACGACCTTCGAGTAATGCCGTTGACTTCTTCAGACCGTGTCCCCTCTGCGGAGGAGGGAGCACGTTTCGCGCGGGCGCGATGACCCCTCGTGAAGGTTTTGAACCAGCTCGAAATCCATCTTCCGGCCTTTCTTGATTCTCCCAGAAGAATCTCTCGGCGAGGATGTTGAATATTCAGAAGCCGGGCGCATGGATACACCCTCGAATCCAGGTCGAAGGTGCCATGGGAAGAAATAGCCAAGCAGTTCCGACCTTGCCCTTGATCTTGTTTTTAGCGAAGGTCCTCCGACCACGCATAAGTTCTCGGGACCATCGGAGCCGTTCGACTGCCGGGAGGATGCTCCCGGAAGCTCAAGAAGGGGAGGAAGAGGCCCTCTCGCCCGCGACAAACCGTCAGGGAGGTGAAGAGGCCGCGATGTCAGAGTGGGGGCCGCGCCCGCGGTAAGGACCCTACCGGTCGAGGTAAGTTCATGGAGGACCTGGCCAGAGCCTTGGCGCGCCGCCAGTACCCCGTACCAGGGCTTGAACCGGCCCTTGTCGCGCCAGGCGTCTGTGAGCCGGCTCGGAGCCTCGAGATCCTGTGTCGGAGGCAGCCAAGAGGCGAGGCGCCTTACTATTAGGGAGCCCCAGTTCAAGATACTGGCTGAACCAAGATCCCATGCAATGCCTCCAAGGCCCAACATGAGCTCTGGATGGAGAGGAAAACAAATGATCCGGGAGTTCAGAATCGCCTCAAGCCCGAGGGCTCAGAGTTAAGCACCATGGCCCAGCCTTTCTGGCTCGATCGACTCCTCCCTGTCCCAGGCCTGGCGCAAATCCAGATGCTCCCCCGAGTGGTCTTGCCGCCTGGGGAGTATCCAAAGTCAAAATAAAAAAGTCCGACAGGTTTGCCTCCCTACTGGTTCTTTTCTCTTGTTTTGCTGAATCATGTTCTGACGTCTTGTTTCTATAGGGTGCCATCGGCCGACGTTCCTGTGGATGCTCTGTCCGGGATGGTTCTGGGGGATGATGTCGGTGGCGCCATGGACCCAGAAGAGGCGGCCTCGCAGGTTTTCACCACACCAAGGGACGCCGGGACGGTGGCAGATCGGGATGAGGTGTCCTTGCCGACTACTACCGGCCCTGGTGCCGCCGCAAAGGCTCTAGGGTCCGAGCCCCCCTTGTCCCTGCCTAGTGTTCTGCCCGAAACGACTTCGGGGCCGATGGCCCCGTAGCCTATTGTTGATGATTCCCTTCTGGTGGAAGAAATTGCTCGAGAGCCACATCCTGCTTCTTCCTGCCCTCAAATTCCGCTACGCCTTGTTTTTCACAGCAACGATGGCGAATGGAAGGCTTTTGGCGACGAAGACGAGAAGCAAACGCAGAAGGAGCTTTATGAGCACGCCATCGCATGCGCTCGACTAGTCCAGGTGAGTCATGGGTCCCTCCTTTTTTGTTCTCGGCAAGTTGCGTGTCCCCGTTGATCTTCTTCTTGTAATCTGCAGGTCCTGGGAGATTGCTCTAAAAAATGGGACGCCCTTCTTCGGGAGGTGCTCCCGAGGATCAAGCTCCGGAAGGATTATGAAGCTAATCTCAAGCGGGTCCGCGCCGAAGGCAGGGCTGATCTCGAGCGAACCAGGAGAGAGGGTGCATCTGAACGGCAAGAGCTCTTGGCCCGAGTTTGGGTTTTAGAAGAGGAGAGGTCGATCATGGAGAGCTCCCTTTGAGGTGAGTATCCCTTCAGTTGTCTTACTGTCGTGCTCAACCGCTTGTTTCCTGACCCTTTCTACCTTGCTCTAGCCTGGGACCTAGCCCTCATGGGTCTCTAGGAAGAGCTTAAGGCGTCTCAGGGGCAGCTCAAGGCGCTGGAGGAGTCTGAGCTCCGGGCTCGGACCAACTCGGAGAAGCTGGCAAGGGAGCTGGAAGGTATGCCCTGACTCGTCTTCATCTTTCATCACGTTTGTAGTATCTTTGGTGACAATCCTGTTTGCCCGCAGAATATCAGAAAGAGGCGCATGCCCGATTCTGCGCCCTTGACAAGAGGGTTGAGACGGCAGAGGCATTATGTGCCAGATACCAAGAAGCTTCTAAGGCAATGGTGAAGTTTTTGAACCTAGAAGAGGCCGGTCCATGTAGTGCAGATGACACCATCCTCCGGCTAGTAGAGGGACCGACATGCTCCAGACCGATCTTCAGGAGACGGCGACCACGAGCGCAAGCCAGGCCCTGGCCATTGTGAAGTCCTTGTATCCTCGGGTAGATCTCGAGGCTGTTAAGGAGGGCTTTGGTGGCACCGTCGACGATGTTTAGGTTGCCACCCTTTTCGAGGAGGTCGGGGACACATCTGCTTTTTTAGTAGAGAATTTGGACTTGAGTCTTTCGTGACGTGCGCATGAAATTTCGATTGTAATTGCTCCACCTTATTAACTTTTGTCTCCTGGGATTAACTCTTAACTGTGGCGACTTTGTTGTTTCCCAAGAGATCTTCGAGTTAATGCTTGCGTGTCCATAAATGTTCGGTTCAGCTTCTCATGCGAACACGGAAAACGCCTCGACTTCCCGCGCTAGCATTTGTTTGAAACTATTCGCCTTCTGTATTTCGGGTATATAGAGATGTCACCGCTGTGAGAGCGATCATCCTCTTCCCAATCTCCATCTGCTCGACAACCTTCGACCACTTCTGCAACCCTTCAATGGTCTCCTCATCTCGCTCCTCTTCGCTGGCCGACGAGGTCCCGCCGTCTCCTCCGTCGTCGGAGGAGTTAGTTTTTGATTTTGAAGATGAGGGCCGCTCGGCGCCAAACGACGAGGAGGCCTTTCTCGTCGAGCTCTAGACCGACTACAATCTTGCGTTGGCCGAGCTTGCGGAAGAAGAAGCCACTGTTCACGACGCCGCCAATGTCGATGCGTTGATCGAGGCCGTCCCGTAGCTTGCCGAAGTGAGGGACGCACTTATCGAAGCGGTAGGCCGCGCGCACTGCGCTTAGGTTTATCTACTTGTAATATTTATACGATGTAATGATATGATCAGAACTATTTTGGTTTTATCAAATTTTAATGTCGTTTCCACTTTCTTCTCTACTGATCTTTGAGTCTGCCCGAGTGGTTTTATCCTTTTTCGTTTAAGCACTCTGCCCGACTAGTCTAGCCCCTAGGCGTCGGGAGTTGGCTCATGGCCCTTTTTCTCCCAGGCATGCGTTTTTGAGTTACTAGAGTTCGCCGTTCGTGGGGTCAGAGTTTCACTACTTGGAGTTAATGCACTCGGGCTTAGTCACAATCGTTAGGGAAGAGAGGTAAAAAGGACTCGTGAGAAGAGTTGCGCATGCGCAACACTATTAGGTGTAGCCCCCGACTTACTGCTTAATTAAGCATCAATTGAGTAGCAAGTTAAGAAAAACTTTGTTCATAACAATCATAATCAATGTACAAGATTCAAGAGTAGAAGCGACGTAACTGCTCTATGTTCCATGTATTGCTGATAATCATGTCATCTTCGCACTTGAGTCTGTAAGCCCTGGGCACGTTACTTCATCGATGATGTAAGGACCTTCCCAGCCGGGGGAAAGCTTATGCTCGCTCTTTTGGCTCCTTCTCAAGACCAGATCTCCTTTGGAGAAAGCGCGGCTTCGAATGTTTCGATCGTGATAACGATGCAGGCCCTGGAGGTACCTAGCCGACTGGATTGCAGCGATGTCCCTGGTCTCCTCCAGTCGGTCGAGATCCTCCGTCCGGTTTTCCTCCGACTCGGCTTCCTTGTAGCTCCGAACTCGTGGGGATCCGAATGTAACTCGGTCGATAGGACCACTTCTGAGCCATATACCAGGAAAAAAGGTGACTGCCCTGTTGCCCTACTAGGGGTGGTTCTCAGCCCCCAGAGAACTAAAGGCAATTCTTTTACCCATCGCGTAGCGTATGGCTTGAGACGATCGAAGATCCTTGCTTTTAACCCTTGCAACACCATGCCGTTAGCTCGCTCAACCTGCCCATTACTTCGGGGATGAGCCACCGAAGCAAAGCAGATTTTGATGCCGAGCTCGTCGCACTAGTCTTGAAATTCTTCGCCTCTAAATTGAGTGCCATTATCGGTGATAATCCTGTTTGGTACGCCAAATCTTACCACAATCTCCTGGAAAAACTCCATGGCCTTCGCTGCTGTGATTGTGGTGACTGGCTTGGCCTCGATCCATTTTGTGAATTTGTCGACGGCAACGAAGAGGTGGGTGAAACCACCTTGAGCCTCTTTTAGGGTCCAACCATGTCGAGCTCCCATACTGTGAACGGCCAAGTGATTGGGATGGTCTGCAACTCTTGTGCTGGCACGTGTATCTGTCGAGCGAACAATTGACAACCTTCGCAGGTGCGAACGATGTCTTCTGTGTCTGATACGGTAGTAGGCCAGAAGAAGCCTTGATGATAAGCCTTGCCTACCAAGGTGCTTGCCGCTGCATGATGTCCGCAAATTCCTGAGTGCATTTCTCTGAGAAGATTTTTCCCCTCTTGCTCTGATATGCAGTGCCTCAAGACTCCGGAGGCACTCTTCCGAAAGAGTTCCTCGCCAACCACCATGTAGCTTTTGCTTCGATGCGTGATGCGCTCTGCTTGCACGCGATCTTTAGGGAGCTCGTCTTTCAACAGATAATTCAAAAACAGAGTTGTCTAGTCGGGGTTGATGACCAAAACTTCTGCCTTGCCTGGCTTTTCTTCTAGCTTGCTCGATTCTTGTCGTCGGCTTATCGTGGATTTGTTATGTTCTTCAACAAACACACCAGTCAGAACTGTCGCCCGACTGGAGCCTAATTTTGCGAGCTCGTCTGCTTCCTCATTGTCCCGACGGAGCACGTGGATGAGCTCCAGCCCGTCAAAGTTGCCTTCCAGTTTGCGCACTTCCTGGCAATACGCTATCATATTATCTTCAATGAACAACCAGTCCTTCTGCAATTGATTAATTACCTGCTGGGAGTCCCCCCGAACCGTCAAACGTCAGATACCGAGTGATATGGCGATACAGAGTTCGTGGATGAGTGCTTCGTACCCGGTGGCGTTGTTTGACACCGAAAAGTGTATTTGGAGGACGTACTTCAGCCGATCCCCTGTTGGGGAGATAAGCACTACGCCAGCTCCCGCGCCGCTGAGCATGAGGGAGCCATCAAAGTACATTATCCAGTATTCGAGCTCCTCGATGGCTGTGGAATTCTGCAGCTCTACCTACTCGGCGGCGTAGTCGGCGAGTACTTGGGATTTGACGGAGGTTCGTGGTTTGAAATAAATCTTGAAGGCTTCGAGCTCGACTGCCCACTTTGTGATTCTCCCGATGGCTTCCCAGTTGTGGAGTATGTCTCTGATCAGGAAGGAAGTAACCACCGAAATCGAATGTTCTTGAAAATAATGTTTAAGCTTGCGAGAGGTGAGCAGTACGACATACAATAGCTTCTGTACCTGTGGGTATCGTACCTTAGACTCACCCAAAGATCTAGCCGATGAAATATATCTTGGTATTTGGATCTTCAAGCGGTGTCTCGCTTCTTCTCGCTCCACAACTATTGCAGCGCTAACTACATGAGTCCTTGCTGCTATGTAGAGCAGAAGGGGTTCTCCAGGTGTTGGTGAGACTAATACCGGCGGTGTGGTCAAGAACGCCTTGAGATCCTCAAAAGCTTACTGCGCCTCTAGAGTCCACTGGAAGTTGCCCTGCTTCTTCAGGAGCTTGAAAAATGGCATCCCCCGGGATCCCAGGCGGGAAATAAACCTGCCGAGTGCCACCATGCACCCTATGAGTTTCTGGACGTCCTTTTGGCAAGTCAGGGGTTTCATCCTCAGGATAGCATTGATCTTATCCGGGTTAGCCTCGATACCACGATGTGACACAATAAACCCAAGTAGCTTTCCGAAAGGGACTCCGAAAACGCATTTTTCTGGATTGAGTTTCATCTTGTAAGCCCTAAGGATTTCAAATGTCTCGGCTAAATCAGATATGACGTCCTCCTTTGAGCGGGTTTTGACGACGATATCATCCACATATGCCTCCACGTTGCGTCCGAGTTGAGTGTGAAATTACCGCTGTATCGCGTGTTGATAGGTTGCGCCAGCATTTTTCAACTCGAATGGCATTGTGACGTAGCAGAAAGTGCCGAGCGGGGTTATGAACGATGTCTTGATGCAGTCCTCTTCTTTCAGCCTGATTTGGTGATATCCTGAGTAGGCATCTAGGAAACTTAGGAGCTTACAGCCGGAGGTCGAGACCACCACCTGATCGATGAGGAGCAATCCAAATGGATCTTTTGGGCATGCCTTATTGAGATCGGTATTGACGAGGGTTGGGCAATCCTTGCCGGTCAGCGCACGGTCAACAGGGTATCCAGCTCGGGGCAATCCAGCGAAGGCCCTCAATTACGGCACAGTTGCAGACGGTCCCCACGACGACCTGCTTTGCCTCGACCAAGGGTCCGTTTCCGCACTCCCTCAAGCTCGAGGTCGTGAGGTCAGCTTTTGGTCGGGCGGTTTTGCCTCAGGACGTGGGGTGTGCATTTACTCGACGGTTACCAAAATTTGAATAGTGGCGTCAAGGAAGAAGTGGGCGCCATTTCCGGAGCAGTTACGGCCCACCTTCAATGCGCACGAAGGCCACTCCCCCGGGAATCTCTCCCATCCGTTACAGGCATCATTCGAGGGGATATAAGGCCGCTCAGGGCGTACGTACAGAGGGGACTCATTGGCAATAGTTTCATAGACACCCAGGCACAGAGCGCCCAAGCTCGAACTGTAATCACCTCATTGTACACACAGTTAGTGAATTCCTCCTCCTCCGGAGAAGACTGGACGTAGAGCTATTACCCTCGCGGGGGCTCGAACCAGTATAACTCACTGTCTCTTGCTCATTGACACCGCACCCGACCTTCATTCGATCCATTGTTGAGCGAAGCACTTCTTGGGTCCTACACTCACGTAAACCCCTGTCGACGATCGGGATCGCCGACCGCAAGAAGTGAGTTAGGGGTCGGTGTGATACGGGACCCGAGCTGCGCTTCACTTAGTCGGAGGAAAAGTATGGGCGCGGTTATGGTCGAGGAGGCGACAACGGCGGAGACCGAGATTTATCTTGGTTCGAGCCCGGGAGGTAATAGCTCTACTCAGCCGCTTTATTGCGGTAGTTCTTTTAGCTAATTCGAGTACATGGGTGTTTTACACTCAAGTTCAACAATAGCTAAGTCTAAGCTCGAGCTAGGGCGCGTTGTGTGTTGTTTTAAATCGCCCAAAAATTTGTGTTCCCTAGGTTTTTATACCTCCTCGGACGCAACGGCAGGGCTAGATTCACGAAGGTGGCCCTCGCACGTTGAGGACCGCAGTGATCGCTCGAACTTGTTGTACGCATCCACTCTGCCCCATGACCCGCGCTTTGAGCAAGCTGTCGGTCAAATGCTTGATCCAAAATCCAAGGGTGGATCATGGCTTAATAAGGGCCTTTGAGCTCGAGGTCGGCGAGGCCGTGCTCGGGTCTAAGCAGCGCTCTAGGTCGAGCGCCTCGACGCATCAGTCGAGATCGGGGCCTCCGAGCTTAGAATCCGCGGACGTGGCCAGCCTAGTCAAAGGACGCCCGACCCTCGTCGGCTAGCCCCGAGGCTTAAGGTCGTGCGGTACATGGGGCGACCTTGAGTCTCCATAGCCGGATCGATTCCCGAACTCCTTGAGGTCGAGGTCATGCGGGGAATGTAACGCCAGGTCTTGAGGATCGACATGGCGCCTCTTGATCTCCGTCGCTCGGTGCGGATCACGAGCGGTTAGTGACACTGCCGTGCCTCAAAACCGCCGCCCGGCCTTAATTACATCTGTCAAATCGTGGCGGCGAGTCCTCCGGCGCCCTTGTCCGGATTTGGCGGCGGTGCGGCTTATAAACCCAAAAAGCTGCGCCTCTTGAGGAAGTTTCCGACCGGTGCCTTCGTCTTCAAGCCCTTCCGCCAAGCAAAAACCTTCCTCCCCGCCAACCGAGATCGCCGCAATCGCCATGGCCAAGCTAGGGAGGAGCACTTTATCGCCGAGGATGAAGGAACTTCGAGACCACTGGGCTGCTCGACCCATTCACATGGCGGCTTAAGACACGAGACCGAGCCAACCCCGAGGCAGCGAAATCGTCACTGCACCGAAAGCACGTCCTCTTGACTGCGGACCCGGAGAGCGAAGTTCCTCTCCGTAGTCCTCACCACCATGCGAGATCGAGCTCATAAACCCAGTGCGAACTCCATTCTTACTTCGCCATCTTTTCCCACATGCGCGAGGGGTTCCTAGGAATCCTTCCCCACCTCTCTCTCTTCTTTCGGTACTTCAGCCTCTTCCACTCCGGGAAGGACCACGTGGTCGGTGCCTCTATTTCCGACAATGACAGGGGCTCAAGTGGTCCTTCCCAAGGTCCAAACTTCGACTCCCTCGGGCGTGGACCGAGGCCGGTTCTACCCGGAGAAAGGGAGCTCGGCATGCTGTCATACGAGGGAAAGCCCATCGACGGGAAGAAGGGGGCCCCAGAATCGGGCGACCTCGAGGACAACGAAGAGGCCATTGCCGCCATACATCTCTGCGAAGCGGTCTCACTTCAGGCAAAGCGATCGCCGTTGATTTCCTGCGGAACCGAGTGTCTCCCCTCCGGAGGCGAACGCACCCGTTCTTCGAGATCCAAGGGCGCATCGACCCGACACGCGAGAGTACGTCCGGTATGCCCTTTCCTACTTCGTGGTCTTGCTCGAATCTACCCTTCGATGGTCCCTGAAGGGCGCTCCTTTTTGCAGCTCCGAAGGAGTCTTGGGTCGCCAACAGGATGTACGAGATGTTCGGGAAACTGGCGCACAACTATTCCATGGACGACTCCGTCCCAAGGAACGTGCTCCGCTGAAAACCTGAGGTAAACCAATCAAACCAAGGGCTCGTCTTAGCAGCCCCGAGGCCTTTCTTGACCCTCTCGTGCACGCAGGACCATCAAGAGCTGTTTGATACAGCCAGGCAGATGTTCCCACTGCCCAGAGGGGGCAATGGCAAGAAAGGGAAGAAGAGGCCTCCCGCTGCCGGAGCGGGCCACTCGGAGGCGAAGAAATCCCATGTCGAGTGGGGGGACCGTGCCATGGTAAGGATCCCACCGGTCGAGCCCCCGAGCTCGCGCCCACGCGACCTGTCGGTTGATGAGTTTTTCCTCTTAGTAGCAACAGCCACGGCCGCGCTCAACTTTGAGCCCCCACTGGCCCAGTGCTCGAGCTCGAGGCCTTGGGACCGCCCGCCTGGCGACGCTGGAGCCGGCCGAGTCCCCGAGGTCCCAGTGGTGGGCGCGAAGCGACGCGCTCCCGTGGCACCGGGGCAGCAAGATCTTCGCCGACCCTCGACGAGGCGGAGGCTGGTGACCTAGGTAAACCCCCAACATCTTTAGGCTGCAACGCCCCACATCTTTCTGGCTTAGTGTATGCTCTTGATCGCAGACCTGGCGTCCAGAGCTCAAACTTGCCCGCTTTGATGATGGCTATTATCGTATGCGAGTCCGAGTCCGAGAAGGAGGACACATTCGAATTGGTCCGCGCCGCTCGCGCCTAATGCGAACTCCGTCGGGAGTCGCCGAGCCTGGTTCCCCGGCCATGAAGTTCGACCAAGGCCTCGGCGACACGCGACGATGATTTAGCCCCCACTAACCAGAACTCGGATTTTGACACCGGCCGAGGCCCATGACGCATTGTCGATCATGACGATGTCTCGCCGACGTTGTCTCTCTCGGTGCCACCGCGAGGAGGACACTCGAGCCAGCGCCGCGCCGGCGACACCGAGCCCTCCGGCCACGGCCGCTCCAGCGTTGAGGCCAGCGACGCCGGCCACGGAAGGTGACCAGCGCTGGTGCTCGCAGATCTTTCCAAATGTGGGTCGCCGTGTCTTGAGGCCGCAGTCCCCAGCCGTGGAGGTCGAGGATGCCGGTGGACCCGGCCGCCATTCCCTTGGTGCCGAAGGCGAGTGAGGCCCCGGCCATGAGGTCGGGATCGATCTGCCATGAAGACCAGCCGCCATCGGGCGGGAGTCTGGCCTGCCCAAGTGCGCCAGCCAACCATGGCTGCCCCGGCCCCACACGGCGGCCGATGATGAGGAGGAGATCCCTCGCGATCGTACGGACGACCGCGAGGAATTTACCCGTGCACGCCTGGAGGGCCATCTCCGCGAGGTAAGGGTCTTCCTGCGCACTTCATAGTTCGTAGCCTGAGCTCCTTGTCCACTCACATTTTCGGCCCCCCCCTTTTCGTCGTGAAGGTGATCGACCATGCCTCTCACGGGCTACAAGGCCTTCAAGAGCATGCTGACGTGCTGAGGGGCCTCCTGAACGTGATAGAGGCGCGGGAGGTCGAGCGCTCCAAGCTCATCAGGACCATAGAGGTCGAGTAGGGGGAGCTCGAGCAGCAGGCCCAAGAGCTCGACGATCTGCGCCAGACGATGAGGGCGCAGGAGGTAGCCCACACGGCAGAGCTCGAGCAGGCCAGGGCCTCCGAACGCGACCACGGCTTTAAGGCCGTGGAGCAAGAACGCGACGCAGTCGGCCAAAGGCGCCGAGGCCGAGCGGGCTAAAGTTGAAGCTCTGGAGAAGGCTGCTGCCGAGCTGACGTCTCCCCCGCCGAAGGCGTCCCCCGAGCTCGAGGCCAAGGTCCTGGAACTCGAAGAGAAGCTTGGGCACGCCAACAAGGCGGTCGAGGACGAGCGCCAAGGTCGAGGTGACCGGAGAAAGCCGGCGCGACCGGCCGCCTCCTCGTGGCGTCCCCTCGAGCTCGAGGCCAAGCTCTCCTGAGCTCGAAGGAGACTTGAGCGCGCTAAAAGGGCGGCGACAAGCGATGGCCCAACTCCAAGTCGAACGGCGCGCGAAGTCATGGATGCCTCCACGGTGGCCTTTAGAACCGTGAGTGAGCTATCGACCCTAGGGCCAAGGTCGCCGAGCTCGAGCAAGAGAAGCTTGCCCATGAGATGGCCGAGCCAGAAAAGACGTTATAAAGCAAGTAATGTTTCAATAGAAAACAGATCATTTTGTTTGGGGAACGAGGAAACCTTGTCCCGATTTAAATTCATAGTTGCGGATACTTGTCCCTCCGGCTTTGCTTTCGTTTGCCGCTTTCGCGCTTCTCTTGGTCGTCGCCGATAGGATAGCCTTATCCAGCCCGTAGGGGCCCGAGGTCGAGCGACGCGTTCCTTGGGCACAAGACGTGACACACGACGAGTGGCCATGACACAGTAGAGTAGAGGAAAAGCCCGCAAGGGAGTGACACAAAGCGAGCCCGCTAAGCGGATGGCCACACTCGGGTTAATGCTCGAGCAACCATCACGACCATGCGCATTTGCTCAATGACCAAAGTGGCGAGGCCCTCGGCTCGGGCCCGAGCACAGGGGAGAGCTAGATCGCGAAGAGGTCCGACTTACGCTTAGCTCGTCCCACTGGGGTGAACGCCAAGCCCATGACACGAGACCAAGAGCAAACGTCTTTGCAGCGAAAGGTCGTGCTCGAACACAAAAAAGGCTCGTACAAAGAATGGTAACAACACAAGTGGAAGCAATCATAAAAGGTGAAAAAGGAGCAATCAGCTTTATTGAAATGTAAGGTATAGAGTTTACACATAAAATTTCCGAAGCTGATCTATGTTCCACGAGCTAGAGAGCTCCTTGCCATCGGGCATCGCTAGCCGGTAAGCCCCCGTGCGATCTGTTGAAACGACTCTATAGGGGCCCTCCCACCGTGGGGACAACTTGTTGGTGCTGGACGAGCCCAGAATCCGTTTCAGGGCTAAGTCCCCAACAAGGAGCTTCCTAGGTCGTACCGACCGAGACGCATGTCTACGAAGAGCTTGCAGGTAATGCGTTGATCGTAGCAGTGCACGACATCTTACTTCTTCCGCGAGGGTAAGGTCGAGAGACCGTTCGTGCTCGGTCGACTTGGTCAACCAAGCTTAACTTCGGCAGAGCCAGGCAGAACCTCGGGCAGGCGGGGCGGCCGATCGAACACGAGCCGAAGGGTGTGGACCCCGTGGTTCGGCTTGTCGTGGTACGGATAGACCATAGGACGGTGGGAAGTTCGTCCACCCAGGTCTTGCCGTAGCGTTCGAGCTCATCTGCAACTCGTTTCTTGATGCCCTGGACGATTTGCGTTCGCTGGCGTTGCCATTGCCGCCTCCGCTGTTCGGGGTGAGCCACCGAAGCGAAGCATATTTTGATGCCGAGTTCCTCGCAAAACTCCTGGAACAACTCACTGGTAAACTGGGTACCGTTGTCAGTGATAATTTTGCATGGAACTCCGTACCTGGTGACCACGAACAAGCGAAAAAAATGAACTGCCGCCCGAGCAGTGATGGTCGAGACTGGTTCGGCTTCGATCCACTTGGTGAAGGTGTCGATGGCCACGAACAGGAACTTCTTTCCCCCGACCGCTTGAGGAAAAGGGCCGAGGATATCCAGCCCCCATGTCGAGAAGGGCCAGGCGAGCGGGATGGTCTGGAGCGCGTAGGCGGGCTGGTGCGACTTCCGGGCGTGGAATTGGCATGCGCGGCAAGTGCGGACGATATCACGAGCATCTTGAAGAGCCGCAATAAATAATACCCCATGCGGAAGGCCTTGCCGACCATCGCCCTGTCGAAGAATGTGCTCCACAGAGGCCGAATGGATGCCGCTTAGTAGGTACTTACCTCCTCCGTGGAGACGCCGCCGCCAGATGCCTAAACATGCCGCTGTAGAGCTTCCTTCGACGAGCGTGTATAGACTCGCCCGCGCTGATCCGCTCCCTCGGCAGGTCGGGTGGTAGGTCGCCCGCACAAGGAAATCACATATGGATTTGGCCCAGAAGGTGTACCGACCTCCACGAGCAAGGCCTCTGCTTTCGAGATCGAGGAGCCGCCACCGCCTCTAGGATGATGTCGGGTGGGACCTCGCCGCCGAGGAGGCGAGCTTGGAGAGGAAATCGGCGCCGGAGTTGTCCTTCCCGGGATGTGCTTGAGCTCCAAGTTCTGAAACCACTTCTCCATTTTATGCACCTCGGCAAGGTATTTCGCCATCGAGTCTCCCGAGCATTGGTACTCCTTGTTGTATCGGTTGATGACGACGAGCCGAGTCGACCCTTCGACCAACCCACAGATGCCCAAAGCCTTGCAAGCTCGGAGGCCCGCCAAGAGAGCTTCAGACTGCCACATTATTGGTCGCCATGACCCCAAAGCTAACCACGTACTCACTGTCGCCGCGTGTGTGAGAATAAGGATGCCACCCCGCTTGAAGGACCTCGAGCCGTCAAGAACATGACCCAAGGCTTTTAGCCCTCGACCTCCGGCTTGGCGCAGATTGCGATACACCGCTTCGACCACGAAGTCGGCGAGCACTGTGACTTGATGGTCGTTCGAGCGACAACCGGACATCAAACGCCGCCAGCCCATAGCTAACTTGGCGACGCGCCCGCCGTCGTTCGGGTTTCGCAAGATGTCTCCAAGCGGAAGTTGCTCGACGCACCACTTAATGCGCCTAAAAATAGTGCCGAGCTTGCGCGACGCCATGAGGAGAGCATACAAGAATCTCGTGACTCGCGGTAGCGCCGCCGGCCGCGTGCAAGACCTCACGACGTAATAAATTGGTGCCTTTGAGACTCCGCTCGCCACCAGATTCAGATCGACAAATAAGCGGTGGCCACGAGGTAGAGCAACAACCTCTCCCGGTGTTGTGGTGTTGTAAGGAGGGTGGGGACGACAGGTATACCTTCAGCTCATCGAAGGACCGCTGCGCCTCCGGAGTCCACTCGAAGCCCCCGTGCCTACGCAGAGTTTGGAAGAATGGGAGCCCGCGCTTGCCGAGCCTCGAGATGAACCTGCTGAGGGCGGCCATGCGGCCGATGAGGCTCTGCACCTACTTGATCGAGGTCGGGCGCCATCTTCTCGATCGCCACGATCTTCTCCGAATTCGGGCCAACCCTCGAGCCCCCGATCATGTAGCCGAGCACCTTGCCCGACGCCGCGCCGAACACGCACTTTTTGGGATTGAGCTTGATCTTGTGCCTGTTCAGGTTAGCGAAGGTTTCCTCGAGGTCGCGAACGTGGTCGCCCTCGGAGGGGCTCTTGATGATGATGTCGCCCACGAGACCTCAAGGTTTCGCCCGATCCGGGGTTCAATGTCTTGGTCATCGACGTTGAAATGTGGCTCCGTGATTGCGCAGACCAAATGACATTGTCGATAGCAATAGGTGCCAAACGGTGTGATGAAGGAAGTCTTGCTCGCCGTCAACCGCCACTTGATCCGGTGGTAACCCGACTAAGCATCCAAGAAGCTCAACATCTTGGCATTTATGGTGGAGTCGACGATCCGGTCGATGCTTGCCGAAGCGGAAGTTATCTTTCGCAAGCCGAGTTCAACCCCAGTATGGTCGACGACATTCCCCACTTTCCTCCTTCTTCAAGACGATGACCGGATTGGCCACCACTGAGTAATTAACCTCACGGACGGCCGCCTTCAGGAGCTTGTCGAGGTTCTCCTTGATGACCGCGACCTTCTCTAGGGAGAAACGACGCAGCTTCTGGCGCACAGGTCGAGAGTCGGGTCTCACCTACAACTTGTGCTCGATCACCTCCCTCGGACGCCGCATGTCCGCGGGTTCCTGCTTAATATACCCTTGTTGGCGCTGAAGAAGGTGACGAGCTCGAGTTCCTATTTGGAACTCAGCTCGCCGAGACATGGATGCACTTGGTCGGTCGCCTCCTCGAGCGCAAGCACGGCCTTCGCCGCCCACTGGCTGGATCGCCGCCTGCGCGGGCGTTTGCCGCCGCCCCGGACATACTGGGCAAGATACTGCAAGAGCCAAGGCCTTGGTCTCACACCCAAGCGCCGCCTACAGGTCGCCCCGCATGGTGATGATGCCGTTCGGGCCAGGCAGCTTCATACATCGATGGCCAAAATGGTTGGCCACCATAAACTTGACTAAGGCAGGCCGCCCGAGAATGGCGTTGTACGGGAGGTCACCCTCGACCACCTCGAAGGTGACCAGTTCGGTGCGGAAGTTGTCCGAGTCCCCGAAGGTCACGGGCAAGACCACCTGCCCCAGGGGAATGGTCGAGCTCTGTCGTGCCCCGAATTTACGGATTCGGACACTCTGTGTATTCCGTACTAGTCCAGGATCACGCTAGTACATACAGGATAAACAGGTTGAAGTACCACAATCATACACAGCGGAAATAAATAATAAAGTACTTCAAGCATAAATAATAACGAGTTTCGTGACCTTATGGTCGCCTTACATCAATTCGCCGCGCAGGACGATAAATAATAGAGTAGCACAAGTTTATCAGCGGAAGCAAAAGTAAAGCAAGGAACCCTTCATAACCACAGGCTACTGAGTGCGGCTCAACCCCTTAGTCCTCTTGGCCTTCGATGAACTCCTCCTCCCGCCGCACGCCTTCATCTTCTGAGGTTTTTGTCGATGCAAGGGTGAGTATACAACATACTCAACAAGTCATGCACAATGCAGTTCTATTACTACATGCATGGCTTATTCCAAAGGAAAGGCTTAATTGGTTATTTTGCTCAAAGCGGCATTTCTTTAAACAGTAATCCTATTAGATTAAAAGCAAGAAACCAATATTATTAATAATTAATTTTCAATTCTTTTCCAAGGGTTTGGCACACGACCCTAATTTCATTCATCGACTTTTTGGCACACACCACCCATTCATCATCTTTTATTTTGAAAATCTAACCCTTGATCAGTAATCACCGAGCAATGTCCAAGATCATGCGGACACGGCTATTCAATAGATTCACACACACACTCGCAGAGGTCAGTACACTTTACCCACAAGATACAATAAGCCACCACACAAAGCGATTGATTGCAACAAAGTTTTTCAGAGACTAACATTTAACCAATGAACCCCTCCGATACTTCCCTTCTAACACTTCCCTTACTCAGAGCCGAAGTTTAGACAGAGCAAGTACCGTTGAATGGGTACCAAGCCGTAGCACAGGTACGCTTCCCCTACAGTTGCACTGGTGTGCACCGTCACCCCGAGGTTTCAAAGGAAAGAGGTTAGAAACCTACTTAACTAGGTCCGTCCCATACCGGACAAGTGGTTGTACACGGAACTCAGTTCAAAGGCTCGCAAGGTTAAGTCCTTAATTGTCCTGGGCAAGACATCCATTTTATACTTCTCGGCGCACAGCCTTCACAATCTCAATACATCCCATTGCCACACAGGCTCACCTGGCACGAAGCCTTCCTGCCACTTGCCCCGGTCCAAATCATTTCCCACCCAGTTTTGCATTATTGCAACACATGCCAATGCCCACTTCATCGAACGAGTAGAACCACACAGTCGCTACCTCAATTCCATTTCATGACATCATCGCATTATTTCAAAATGCGCTCCATAATTGTTTAGTCAATATTCATTTGCTATTTGAAATTCATTCATCGCATACAAGGTGATAAGCGTGTAATCACGGCCTAGCCTCCCGTGTTGGCAATTATGTAGCATCCAACATAATGTAGCATTCTAGGGTGACAAGGTGTTCAGGCATACAATAGTGTTAACAAGGTGGCATAAGCAAGATAGGTATTTTAACTACATTTCCCATATGAGCAATATCATTTTAATTAACATAGCATGCAATAATTGAATCAAATATATTTGAAAATCTAGGGGCAACATGGTCAAAGCATGACTTGCCTTCAAACAGCGATTGGTTCTAGTCCGAGGCTCATGATGGGTCTTCAATTCTCCTCGGCGAATTCCGCGACTCGAGTCTAATTCCAGACAAGCAAGCACACAATAAATATGCAATACAGATAGCAACATTAACACCAAAAATAAAATAAAAAACACCATTAAATAGCTTATATTTTTACAAATTTTTGGGCACTGGAATCACTCAAATCCGAGTTAAAATGCGAAAGTTATAGCATTTTCAAGTTTGCTGAAATTCAAATAAATTTATAACCGGATTTCTTTATTTATTTGCCTACTGAAAATCCGGATTAATTCCCTCGGCAACACGTGTCGGCATCGGAGGCGTCCACGTCGCTTTCGGACACTGACAGGTGGGTCCCAGATGACGTCATGCTGACGTCAGCACGACCGGCGGTCCACCCACTGACGAGTGGGCCCGTTGAACAGTGCTTTGGACCAACCAGAAGCTGACACGCGGCGAGGAAGCATCAAGCCACGCATGCGCGATTTTCGGACCGTTGGATTCGAATCCGACGGTGGGAACTTAACCGAGCAGTATACTGTTAATGAGCCTATGTGGCCTCACCTTGAGCGTTGGGTGAAGATCTGGCGGCTGTGGTTGCTCGCGAGGCGACGAAGAAGAAGCGGCGGCGCTGGTCGCCGGACTTGGAGAAGGCGACGCGGTCGACGGCATTTCCGAGCCTCTCCGGTCGGAAGAAGTAACCACACGGATGCGCCTTGGCTCGGTGAACTCAGTGAGGGTCTCGGCGACGGCGGAGGGTGGCGAACGACGGCGGTGGGCGAAGAAAACCGAGGCGGAGGTGATTGCCAACTACGGCGAGCAAAACGGGCAGCTAGGAGACACGAGAGCTAATGGGCGAACGGACCGAATGCGCGGGGCGAGGAGAACAATTTAACAAGCCATAGCACGGTCGTCGAGATGCCTTGTAACGCGTGCAAATCCCGACAAATCGCGCCAACAGAGAGACGGCGGTGCAGCCAAGACATCCCGAGGCGTGAGCGGCCACGCCACTGCTCGATCACGATCCGACGGTCCAGATTCAAGGATTAGGGTTTTGGCGACAAAGACGTTGTTGGGCTCAAATTACATTGTAGCTATGGGATTTTCCGGTTTTTCCAATAAAAATAAATGCAGAAATTCAAAGTAATTATTTAGGGCACTAAAAATACCCGAAAAATTCTAGAAAAATTCCAGAAAATATTTCAAGGCATTTAGAGCTTAAATAAAATATTTTCATTTATTTTTGATAAATACTTTTTCTGATATTAATTAATCAAGAGAAGAATAATTCAATTTAATTTTATTTAAATCCAATAAATCCTCAAAAATCCACAAAAATTCAATTAAATCCAAAATTTAGATAAAATCAATTAAATGCAAATAAACTTTAATTAATTCACAAAAATCCAAATAACTTCAAAAATTAAAATCGGGCCAAATTTCGGGACGTTACAAACATACCCCCTTAACAGAATCTCGTCCCCGAGATTCAAGGCTTAACTAGAGAATAGGTTTGGGAATTCCTTTTTCAGATCTTCCTCTTGTTCCCAGGTGGCTTCACTTTCTGTGTGGTTGCTCCACTGAACTCTGCAGAAACGGGTTGTCTTGTTTCTTGTTCTCCGGTCCACTGTATCCAGAATCTTTATTGGTTGTTCCTTGTAGGTCAAGTCTTCTTGTAGTTCAACTTCTTCCAGTGATGTTTGTTCTTCAGGAACTCGAAGACACTTCTTGAGTTGTGATACATGAAAGACATTGTGTACTCCTGCTAATGACTGCGGTAACTCCAGTTGATACGCAACCTCACCCTTACGACTTACAATCTTGAACGGTCCTACATATCTTGGTGCCAGTTTTCCCTTTTTGTGAAACCTCTGGACTCCTTTAAGAGGCATAACTCGGAGATACACATATTCTTCGGGCTCAAAGCTCAAATCTCTGCGGCAGTTGTCCGCATAACTCTTCTGCCTCGACTGTGCGATCTTTAACCTTTCTCTGATTAGTGTTATTTGCTCTTCGGCTTCTTGGAGTATGTCTGGTCCGAAGACACGACGCTCACCCGTCTCATTCCAATTTAACGGCGTCCTACAAGGTCGACCATACAATGCTTCGAAAGGTGACATCCAAGACTTGCTCGATAGCTATTGTTGTAATCGAATTCGTGATATGGCAAACATTTATCCTAAGTTGATGTATATGCTAACGATAGGCTCTTAACATATCTTCTAATATCTGGTTGACTCTTTCACCGCCCATCCGCTCTGCGGGTGATAAGTCAGATCAAGTTCAAACGGGTGCCCATTGTCAGATGCAATTTATCCCAAAACCTTGAGGTAAATTGGGTACCTCTGTCCGATACTATCTTCCTTGGCACTCCATGCAAACAAACGATCCTTGCTATGTATAGCTCGGCTAACTTATCTCCCGAATAGGTTGTCTTTACCGGTATGAAGTGCGTGACCTTTGTTAATCGATCCACGATGACCCATATGGAGTCATAACCTCCTTGCGTCCTTGGCAACCCGAATGAAATCCATTCCATTTCTTCCCATTTCCACTCTGGTATTTTTAATGGTTGCAGAATCTGCGGTCTCGATGCATAGCTTTGACTCACGACATACATCACATAGTGCTACGTGTTCAGCAATTTCCCTCTTCATATTCGGCCACCAGAATCACTCTTTTAAGTCTTGGTACATTTTTGCACTTCCTGGGTGAATCGAATACTTGGAGTCATGAGTTTCCTCCAATATTAACTGCTTTAATTCCTTTTTATTTGGTACACAGATACGCTCCTTCATCCATAACGTGCCTTGTTCGTGTCATGGCCTCAAATTCGAAATCAACTCCCGACTTCAATGAATATCCTAAGCTGCTACTTAGAAGAATTTCCAACCCCAGCAGAGTTTAAGAGCTGGAAATATCAAGCAGCAACTACGATTTTCACAAATGCTAATTAAAACATAGCATCAAAATTTAACCCATGCTGAAATTTTAGGACTTAGCCATTTTAGCTTGCTTACTAGTGGGGTCATGTGAGCACAAAACAAGACACAAAAAAAGGGTTGCAGCCCTTAGTCTCTCATCCCAATAACCGTGAAAAAGAGTACCATTGCTTCATTTTGCAAGCAGTCATTTCTTTTTTCACCACCCAAACGCAAGAGCCAACCAAGAGGCAACAAAGTGCAGCCACAAGGAGCAAGAGCAGCAAACCAAATCAGCCTTGGGCCAACCCTAAACCAAAGGAGCCAGCATCATTTTTTTCCCTGGTTTCCTCCCCCAAACCGAACAACCCTCTCCTCCATTCTTTTCTTCCCAAGCAGCAAGCTCCCCATTGCAGCACCTCCCCTAGGCGTCCTCCCCCTTGCTGTTCTCCTGGTGGCGCCTCCTTCTCCCCCCACAAGCAGCAGCCAGCACTCCTCCTCCAGCTCCTCCTCAACAGGCTCCAACATCTCCTCCCAAGCAGCAGCTCCCTCCTCTTTCTCCTTCTTCACTTCCTTGAGGTGAGGCTCTCCCTAGGGTTAGGATTGGTGTTTTCTGGTTTTGGGGGCTGCAATGGTAGATTTGGGGGCTATGGGGAGTAAGGATTTGGGTTTTGGATGGGGAACAACCATTCTAGGGTTTGAGGCAAGTTTCAGATTTTTGAGCAGATTTTGTAGCTTCTGTTCTTGACTGATTCGAGCTAGTTGCGAGCATTTCCTGGTAGGTTGGCTGTAGAGAAAGTTGTGGGTAATCGAATTATCTTTCATTTCCAACTAGAATCACCTGATTTCGTTAATCCAGCTGAAAGTTATGTCTATTTTAGTGCATGCTGCTCTGAAAGTACTGATATTGTGTAGCTGAAACTTGTGGTGCGAATTAAAAATTGTTAGAGGCTGAATTAGAAATTAATTTTGCCTGTGAAGTTGTGGGAAATTTCGTTTAGATTGTAAAAATGTCATCCTTTACTCAATTCCATTAAGTATAGCAATTTATATGATGAAGTTTGTGCATGCTGTTCTGAAACACTGAAATTTCTGAAACTCTGAAACTGTTCTCTGTTCCTAGCCGAACTGGGAATTCTCTGAGCAGAATCTGGGTGATTGGCCAAATCCAGGTTGTAGGCCTATGTCTTGTGGTCGTTTCGAGTATAAGTTTGCTCAATTTGATCAAACGGTTCAAAAGTTATGGCCATTTATATCAACGCTGCCCTGAAATCAGTTTGTGCTGAAAATTTCAGACTTTGGGACTAAAGTTCAGAGTTTAATTGCAAACTTTAAATCCATATTCTGAATGTTTGGATGTATAATAAAGTTAGATCATCCTCTTATGGTCATTTAGAGTCCAAGAAATCAATTTTCGGATTGGCCACTCAAAAGTTATGTTTGTTTAGAGGAATGTGCTTGTTATTTTCAGAATTTGCTATAGAATAGAAGTGGAGTTTAGCATTTCTGTTTTCAGTTTTAAATTGAGTTGAATGTTTGCACTTTTGGATTTGTCTTGAGGATGCATTTAGTATTTTCATTTCATATGCATCGCATGCATCTCATTTTTCATACATGGCGAACGTGTAGAGAACGAGCACGCGGAGGTTAACGCGGCGGTGACCGAGGGGGTTACCGGAAAGCCGTCCTTTGTTGAGAACCCGGCAGAAGCACAAGGCAAGCACCTAAGCATGTTTAACCTTATACGATTGTATTTTGGCGAATAAATTGCTTATTGGATGATTATGTCTTGCATTAGGAATTGAGATGTGGGATAGGGTTAGAACCTACTTGTTGCACATACACTCATTGATAATTGTTGAATACCTTCCTTGGAACTAGTATGTGGGTATTTATATTGTGTCCATGCTTAGTATGCTTAGATGTCGGGTATGGGCCAAGTGGTGGACGGCTCCATCACTTGAGATTTATTACTTCACACTATTGGGTTTCAATGGATAGGGTTATATTCTGAAATGTAAAATTTGAGACCGGGCGAGAGGGTTGGATCATTTGAGTGTGGAGACTCAAATGTTGTAGTCTCGCCTGTGTTGGTTAAGGACCAATCCGTTGTTTGCCATGTAGATTGAGCACCCCTTGTTGATCGTGATGCCCGATATAATGGTACGGTAAGCCACCCTTTCATGGCATACTACTCGATGGGTCATGCCCTCATGCGATTGGACGTGGTTGAGGGCGAGGCCTAGGTCTCTCTCGAGGGCTAAGCGAGGCTTGAGCCGCCGAGGAGGTTGCTAGGTGCTCGGGCCGCATAAGGATGGTTCAACGAGTAGATATGGATGGGAGGAGGGTTGACATGAGGTTCCTTGTGGCACATGTCGTGCGATTGATGATCCCTCGCAGGTGAATAAGCGATTCAATTGCCGCTCTCGGATATGAGCACGCTTGTATCATCCGATATTTCAACGTAGTAACAACTTAAACTTGAAACTAGTTGGTATATTTGATGTTGATGCTTGTTTCATGTTATTATTTACTCTCTTTAATGCTTAAATTCAGATTTCACTCTAGTAGTAGGTGCTGTCCATAAATGCTATAAAACTTGTAAATTGAGTAGTTGAATGTGATTATGCAACAAAGTTAAGCTTTTATGCACTTTTACCTTAAGCTTATTCCTTGCTACATCCAAATGCATATCCTTTCGAGTCGGTCATATATGGACCACGGTAAGTCTTATGAGTACCTTCAGACTCATGCTTCGCTTTGTGGTTTTCAGGTGAGGACCCCGACGGGTGTGAGTTCTGCCCGTTTTGCTTCTCGGTGGTTGGGCGGGACACCGAATGAGGCTAAGCCCGACGTTGCAAACGCCCGGAAGTGTTCCAGGGCAGGACACTTCCGGAGATGTCTTACTTTTGGTTTAATGTGGTGGTGGTGTGTCCATTTTGTTGTATAGTTAGTCTTTAAAATTATGTTGTGGCTTGTTTAAATACTTGGCTATTTCTGTTGTTGAACCTTGTTGTATGACCATGCTCATCACATGTCTAGTAGGTTGCTTCTACTCTTGATGATCCTTTTGCTATGTTGTTGTTGTTGTGCCATATTTGTTTAGTTAATTGCTCTTATGCTGCCGAGTGGATGTCCGTATTTAGAGGCGCCATGCCAAATTTTGTAGATTTTTAGTCTAAGTAGGATCTTGCGTGTTGTCTTAGTTGTGAGTTTGTTGTGTGGTTGTCTGGTTTGTCTTTGTGCTTTGGTTTTAGTTGTTTTGTTGTGCTTCCGCGTTGCGTGTCTGGTAGTGAAGTTTGGGGTTCGTTGCCCCCTTTATGCAAAATTGAATTGATATGGCCATGGAAACCGGTATGCGGGGCGATCCTGGGCGAGTTTCGGGTTGCATACCGGGGGAATACCGGGATTGTTGTCGAGTTATTCGAATGGGTTCGTTGTTGTCCTAATTGGGCTTGGGTGTTAGCACTGTGAGCACCATCGGTGATCCGTTGCTAGCCTCCAAATCCGATGAGGGTGACCGGGCATTCAAATAACCCGAGGACGGTCTGGGCGGCTCCTCACAATTCGTCCAGCTTAAAGTCTTTTGCTTGTCCTCCTTCCATCTTGGCTTTGATTCGCTTGATTTTCTCATCATTCTTCTGACCTTTTCTAATCTGGTCTTCCAAGATAGGCTTTACTTCTAACGCGGCCACGAATCCTCCCAGAACAACTTCCAATTTTAATCTCTGAAGATCCTTGCACAATTCTTTCTGGCCTTCTCCCATTATCATATTTAGACTATGATTTTTCCGACTCAAGGCATCAGCCACTACATTGGCCTTGCCGGGATGATAATGGATACCCATGTTGTAATCCTTGATCAGCTCCAACCATCTCCTTTGTCTCATGTTCAGATCAGATTGGGTGAAAATGTATTTAAGGCTCTTATGATCTGTATACACCTCACATCTATTGCCGATAAGATAGTGACGCCATATCTTCAGGGCATGCACTACAACTGCTAATTCTAGATCGTGCGTTGGGTAATTCCCTTCATGTGGCCTTAATTGCCTTGATGCATAGGCTACTACCTTTCCATTCTGCATTAACACGCACCCGAGTCCTTGGCGTGATGCATCGCAGTAAATATCAAAACTCTGATGCACATCTGGTTGCACTAACACCGGTGCTGATGTCAATCTTTTCTTCAATTCTTGAAAACTCTTCTCGCAATCTGGTGTCCAAACAAACTTCTTTTCTTTCTTTAACAATTGCGTAATTGGTCTAGCGATTGTGGAAAACCCTTCTATGAATCGGCGGTAATAACCAGCCATTCCAAGAAAACTCCGAACTTGCGAAACTGTCTTTGGCGACTCCCAATGCAGACTTGTCTCGACCTTGCTTGGGTCTCTGCATGATTCCTTCGCGGTCATGACATGCCCTAAGAAATCTACCTTACTCTTCCGTAAATCGCACTTCTTCAATTTCGCATACAAGCTGTTGTTCTCTTAGTTTCTCCAAAGACTAATCTCAAATGTTGGGTGTGCTCTTCATCCGCCCTTGAATAAACCGTAATAGCATCTATGAATACGACCACAAATTTGTCTAAGTATTCCATAAATACTTTGTTCATTAAGTTCATGAAGTAAGCAGCGATTTGTCAATCCGAATGACATAACGGTGAACTCGTAGTGCCCATATCTTGAAGAAAACGCAGTCTTGGGTATGTCCTCTGTCTTGATTTTCAACTGGTGATATCCTGACCTGAGGTCGATTTTGGAAAATACTCCCGCTCCTCTTAGTTGATCGAAAAGATCATCTATCCGGGGTAATGGGTATTTATTCTTTATCGTCACTTCGTTAAGTGCACGATAATCTATGCACATTCGAAAACTTCCGTCTTTCTCCTTAACGAATAGAACCGGTGCTCCCCAAGGCGACGAGCTTGGTCTGATGAATCCTTTTTCCAATAACTCTTCAATTTGCTTTTTCATTTCTACCAACTCTTCGGTGGACATCCGATATGGTCTCTTTGCTATTGGTGCTGTCCCTAGTACTAAGTCAATTATGAACTCTATGTCTCTGTCCGGTGGCATTCCTGGTAATTCCTCGGGAAATACATCTGGGTATTCACTGACCACTAGTACATCACTTATACTGACGGCTTCCAAATTGTTCACTAACATCTGCCCTTCTCGAATTGCTACTGCTTGAAATTCCACTTTCCTACCTTCAGGGCTCTCAATAGACACAACTCTCTGTCCGCAGTCTAATACAGCCTTATGTTTGGTCAACCAATCCATTCCCAGGATAACATCCAGGGTTTGGGTATCTAGTATAATAAGGTTCGCTAGGAACTCTACTCCTTTTATTAATAGCTTAACTCCAGAACATCCGACCTTAGAACGGAGTTCTGATCCAGGGGATTGAACTAGGAGTGTACTTTTAAGGTTAACAATATCCAAATCATTTGTCATAGCAAAATCTCGAGAAACGAACGAATGTGAAGCTCCTGAATCAAATAATACTGTAGCTGGCACTGAGTTGACTAGGAACTTACCAAGCACGACGTCCGTGGCATTCTGGACTTCGTCTGCTGCAATGTGATTGACTCTGCCTCGAGAGAATGCTTGCGGCGTAGTCCCAGCTGGTGCAGGTCCTCGACTTCCTCCTTGGACAGGGGTCTTGGCTGGTGTGCTCCCTAAGTTGAAGCGCACTGGGGTCACTCCTCCTTTCTTGGGGCACACATTGGCGAAATGCCCGGTTTCATTGCAGTTGTAGCAGCGCCTTCCTGACATCTGCTGATTTCCTCCGCTCTGGTTGGCAATCTTGACGGGAGTCTGAGGGGTCTGTCCGGCTGGTCTTGGCATTGGCGGTGGTGTCCTGACAATGCTTCCCTGCTGAAATCTAGGGAATTGTTGGGGTATCATCCTTGTTTTCTGATGACCCTGACGTCCTCCTTGCAGAGCCATGCGGCGTTTGCGATTGTCGTCAAGTTCTTTGCGCTTATCCTCCAGTATGAGTGCCTTGTTTACTAACTCTTGAAAATCCGGGAAAGTGTGGGTGATCAGTCCCACCTGCAATTTGGTGTTAAGCCCTTTCATAAAGCGAGATTGCCTTGCCTTGTCTGTTGCTACGTCTTCTGGAGCGTAGCATGCTAATTGTGTGAACTTGTTCAAATAATCAGCCACTGACTGGCCTCCTTGTTTAAGCGTCCTGAATTCCTCCTTTTTCAATTCCATGATACCCTCTGGTACATGGTATTGACGAAAAGCTAAGGTGAATTCCTCCCATGTAATTTCTCAGGTTCTCTGCGATGCGAGAGTTTTCCCACCATTCTGCAATTGTTCCTCTAGCCGTGAGAGGCATAAAGTACCCTCTCGTTTCCTTCACACTGCGTTATGTGCAATTTCCTTTCGATGGTTCTCAACCAATCATCTGCTTCTAGCGGGCTAGCATTGCCCGAGAATGTCGGTGGACGCGTCCTCATAAACTCGGACAATCTTGAATAAGGTCGTGGTCCATTGTGGTTAACCTGATTATTGGCGACTACCTGGGTGTTGATCTGTTGCACGGTTGCCATCATAGTCTACATTAATTGAGTCTGTGCTACGAGAAATGTTCCTAGATTCTGCATATCCACTGGCGGTGCTGCCTGCGGTGGCGGTGTACTGTTCTGGCTGCCTCCTGGGCGCGAACCACTGCCTCCTGCTCCGTTGTTGCGAGTGTTCACCATCTGCTGATTCCTTCGACGGTTTAGAGATGAGGGGGAAAAGAATAGACAAGTATAGAAACTTATACGGGGAAACAGGTGTAACTTAAGAACCGTTAAACATTAAAGCATTAATAGTGATAGGTATGGTTGCCTACATAGTCTAGGGACTATGCAACCACAAAATCAGTCACAAACATCACATCAAATTGTTCATTACAACATCGCATACTAATGTTCGAAATAAAAGACGCGACTCAACACAACTGAGTCTCAACGCAAAAGCCGATCACTGCCACTCTGAAAAAGCATCACTCCTCAAGCCAACCCGGCTCTGGCTCGCTGATCACGTAAACCGGCGGGTGAGCTGGCATCGGGGCAAACTGGTCCCCATGCCCTCCCACTAGTGTAGCTGGGGGCACCACCGGCTGCTGGCCCTCTGGCGCTGGCGCTGGCTCCTGCTCTGCTGGCTCCTCCTCGTCGACGTCGTCGAGCTCCATGACGGCGTCCGGCTCCCCGTGGCCGTAGAGAGCCTCCTCCAGCTCGGCGATCCTCTGAACGGCGTGCTCCCTGGTCTCCCTCAGAGCAACCTCGGTCTCCTCCAGAACGCGGTACACTACCTGAAGCTCCGAAGTCGTGGCGTCCATAACCTCCTCCTGGGCAGCGGCGAACCTGCCCAGGTGCACGACGGCAGGCTGCCCTCCACTCAAAGTGAGCTCGCAGGGTCTGCGCGTGTGGGTGCACACGGAAAGCGGTATCCCACACTCGTGAGCCGTGGTCCCCGCTGATCCGACGCAGCGCAACCGGGCACACTCCTGATGCCCGCCAGAGCTAGCTTCGCTTCACCGCGAGGCGAAGCGACGACTAGCACGCGTGCTCCCGAGCGCATAAGGTAAGAGTCGCCTCCTCACCATGCGAGCAATCCTGCTGACTATCTAGGTGCGGGACTTGTAGAGTGGACGATCGAAGCCTCCCAACACCGAGCATCCTCCAGAGCTCCGCCAGAGCCTCCGTGACGCTCTCCAAAAGAGTGAACCATCCGCATCTGCCAAAGCAACGCGTCGTAACAACAATTTTAAAAGAATACGTATAATGTGAAAAATAAGCGAGAGGTATGAAGTAAGGAAGAAAAGATAAGTCGAGACTTCATTGATTATTCTTGTCAAATTTTTAGTCTTTTAGAAATTAGCTTTTATCCTTTTTAAAATGGCCAGTCTAATCTAGGGTTAAGTCCTACAGTCAGTATGGCTCTGATACCATCCCTGTCGTGCCTCGAATTTACGGATTCGGACACTTTGTGTATTCCGTACTAGTCCAGGATCACGCTAGTACACACAGGATAAACAGGTTGAAGTACCACAATCATACACAGCGGAAATAAATAATAAAGTACTTCAAGCATAGATAATAACGAGTTTCGTGACCTTATGGTCGCCTTACATCAATTCGCCGCGCAGGGCGATAAATAATAGAGTAGCACAAGTTTATCAGCGGAAGCAAAAGTAAAGCAAGGAACCCTTCATAACCACAGGCTACTGAGTGCGGCTCAACCCCTTAGTCCTCTTGGCCTTCGATTTAACTCCTCCTCCCAAGCCGCATACCATCTTCTGAGGTTTTTGTCGATGCAAGGGTGAGTATACGACATACTCAACAAGTCATGCACAATGCAGTTCTATTACTACATGCATAGCTTATTCCAAAGGAAAGTCTTAATTGGTTATTTTGCTCAAAGCGGCATTTCTTTAAACAGGTAATCCTATTAGATTAAAAGCAGTAAAACCAATATTATTAATAATTAATTTCTCAATTCTTTTCCAAGGGTTTGGCACACAGCCCTAATTTCATTCATCAGCTTTTTGGCACACAGCCACCCATTCCTCATCTTTTATTTTGAAAATCTAATCCTTGACTGTAATCACCGAGCAATGTCCATCATCATGACACGGCTATTCAATAGATTCACACACACACTCTGCAGAGGTCAGTGCACTTTACCCACAAGATACGATCGCCACCACACAAAGCGATTGATTACAACAAAGTTTTTCAGAGACTAACATTTAACCGATGAACCCTCCGATATTTCCTTCTAACACTTCCCTCACTTAGGGCCGAAGTTTAGACAGAGCAAGTACCGTTGAATGGGTACCAAGCCGTAGCACAGGTACGCTTCCCCTACAGTTGCACTGGTGTGCACCGTCACCCCGAGGTTTCAAAGGAAAGAGGTTAGAAACCTACTTAACTAGGTCCGTCCCATACCGGACAAGTGGTTGTACACGGAACTCAGTTCAAAGGCTCGCAAGGTTAAGTCCTTAATTGTCCCGGGCAAGACATCCATTTTATACTTCTCGGCACACAGCCTTCACAATCTCAATACATCCCATTGCCACACAGGCCCACCTGGCACGAAGCCTTCCTGCCACTTGCCCCGGTCCAAATCATTTCCCACCCAGTTTTGCATTATTGCAACACATGCCAATGCCCACTTCATTGAACGAGTAGAACCACACAGGTTGCTACCCTCAATTCCATTTCATGACATCATCGCATTATTTCAAAATACGTTCCATAATTGTTTAGTCAATATTCATTTGCTATTTGAAATTCATTCATCGCATACAAGCAGGATAAGCAGCTAATCACGGTCTAGCCTCCCGTGTTGGCAATTATGTAGCATCCAACATAATGTAGCATTCTAGGGTGACAAGGTGTTCAGGGCATACAATAGTGTTAACAAGGTGGCATAAGCAAGATAGGTATTTTAACTACATTTCCCATATGAGCAATATCATTTTAATTAACATAGCATGCAATAATTGAATCGAAATATATTTCAAAAATCTAGGGGCAACATGGTCAAAGCATGACTTGCCTTCAAACAGCGATTGGTTCTGGTCCGAGGCCTGCGATGGGTCTTCGAATTCTCCCTCGGCGAATTCCGGCGACTTGGAGTCTAATCGGTACAAGCAAGCACACAATAAATATGCAATATAGACAGCAACATTAACACCAAAAATAAAATAAAAAACATCATTAAATAGCTTATATTTTTACAAATTTTTGGGCACTGGAATCGCTCAAATCCGAGTTAAAATGCGAAAGTTATAGCATTTTCAAGTTTTCTGAAATTCAAATAAATTTATAACCGGATTTCTTTATTTATTTGCCTACTGAAAATCCGGATTAATTCCCTCGGCGACACGTGTCGGCACCGGAGGCGTCCACGTCGCTTTTGGCCTCGAGTTCGAGGGACGCCTTCGTCGAGGAAGACGCCTGCTCCGCAGCGGCCTTCTCCAGCGCCTCGACCTTGGCCCACTCGGCCTCGAGCGCCTTGGCCGACCGCATGCGCTCTTGCTCCACGGCCTTGTAGCCATGCTCGCGCTCGTAGTCCCTAGTCCCCTTGAGCTCGGTCGCGTGGGCTACCTCCTGCACCCTCATCGTCTGGCGAAGGTCGTCAAGCTTCCTGGTCTTCTGCTCGAGCTCCTCCTGCTCGACCTCAATGGTCTCGATGAACATGGAGTGCTCAGCTTACCGCGCCTCCACCACGTTCAGGAGGCCCCTCAGCACGTCGGCATGCTCTCAAAGGCCTTGCAGCCCTTGGGAGATGTTGCCGATGGCCTTCATGACAGGAAAGGTGGCCCAAAATAAGAAAAGAAACAAGGGAACTCAGGCTAACATGCTGCGAAGTGCGCAAGGGGGGGCCTTACCACACGAAGGCGGTTCTCGAGGCGTACACAGGTGAACTCTTCGCGATCGTCGATACGCGCGTGGGAGATTTCCTCCTGCTCGTTGCCCGGCGCTCCTGAGGTGAGGCCGACGTCGACCACCACCGGCGCGCTTGGGCCAAGACCTTGAGTCTCCGCTCTGGTGGCGGCCTGGAGTTCTGCCGCCTCCTCCGGTGGGTTTAACTCGCCCAGCGAGGGGACGCAGCAGAACGCCGGTCCCGACCATGAGGTCGGGGTTTCACACGCCTCAAGATCGAGGAAGACGGCCGGGTCCATCGCGACGCCTCCCGCTGCATGGTCGACCTCCGTGGTCTGAGATGCTTCCACAGCGCGGCCATCTTCGGTGGCCGGTGGCGCCACGACCTCGACGTTCGGAGCGGCCGTGGTCGGGCGAGTCTAGGGTGTCTCCGCAGTTGTGACCAAGGCACTCTGGGAACCTTCCACCACGTCGACCTTGGGAGGGTTAATGACAACAACGGCGTCCGTCTCGCTAGTGTCGTAGTCCTCGCTGGTCGCAGGCTGGGTCCCCCCGGCTGAGTCATCGAGCCCTTGGTCGAACTCGATGACCGGGGCCTAGCTCGGGGGTTCAGAAGGAGTACGCGCCCGGCCCAAGGGACGGCGCGGGGCCAGCACGTAGGAATCCTCCTCCTTCTCGGACTCGGACTCGCCCTAGACAACAGCCATTGTCAAAACAGGCAAGTTTGGCCTTGGGCGCCAAGTCTCGCGATCAAGAATGACACTAAGCCGAAAAGCACGAAGGGGCCAGGCGAACCGAAAAGCCAAAAACTTACATGAGTCATCGGCCTCCACCTTGTCGAGGGCAGTGAGGTCTTGTTGCCCGATCTTTGTAGGGGCACTCGCTTCGCGCCCACCGGCTGGGACCTCGGGCTCATGCGGATCCACATCATCATGGCGCGGCGCCCAGGGCTGTTGGGAGCTCGAGGTCCTAGCGGCGGCCGCCGCGCTCTGCTGCTGCAAAGGGGAGAGCATATCAAGCAACAAAGGACGCGAGCATGGGCTCGGGGGCTCGGCCATGGGAATCCTTACCGTGGCGCGGTCACCCCACTCGACGTGGGGTTTCTTCACCTCCTGACGGCTTGCTCCGGTAGGGGGAGCATCCTCCTGGCTGTCTCGAGCAGCTCCTGATGGTCCTGCGAGCATGCGAGGTTCAAGAAGGGCCTCGTGGACACTCGAGTTGAGAGCTTGGTCAGGGTGGCTTACCTCGGCCTTACGGCGGAGCACGTTCTTCGGGATGGGGTCGTCGATGACATAGTCGTGTGCCAGCTTCCCGAACATCTCGTTCATCCTGGCGGCGATCCAGGACTCCTTCGGCGCTGCAAGGGAAATGACCATCAAAAGAAGATCGAAGGACGGACTCGAGCAAAATCTCGAGGCAAGAAGGCTTACCAGTCGTGCCCTCACGGGTTGGGTCGATGCGCCCTCGGATCTCGTAGAACGGATGCGTCCTCCTCTGCAGGGGGGACACCCGGTTCCGCAGGAAATCGTTGGCGATCGCCTGCCCGGTGAGGCCGCACATGGCGCAGATGTGTATGATGGCGATGGCCTCCTCGTCGACCTCGAGGTCGTCTGCCTCCGGGGTCTCCTTCTTCCCGGTAATGGGAGTCCCCTCGTACACCAGCGTGCCGACTTCCCCCTTCTTCAAGTAGAACCACCGTTCGGACCATGGGGCGAGGGAGTCCAGAGGTTGGAACTTGGGGAAGGACCACTGAAGCCACCGAGTTGGATTCTTGACGAGAGGGAGCGTGTTACTCAAAACCACACCATCAAATTCCTTAAGGTTCAATGGAGTAATCACACCCCTGATGAGGCCACATGGGAGCGAGAGGATCATCTTCGAGCTGAATACCCCTACCTCTTCAATGAAGTCGTGTAATCTCGGGGTCGAGATTTTTTAAGGGGAGGGCTTGTAACATCCCAATTTTCATCAATCCGGTAAGTGAGGCTTGTCATGCTAACGTCTTCCATAATGTCATTACATCCTCATTTAATTATAATCATACAAGTGTTAGGACATTCATCTTGCATAAAGAGGGAGTAACAAAATCTTAACAATCATTTTCCAAAACTGCACACATGTTATTTCACCTTAGTCAATGACATGTGGGCCATGTTCATAAGAGAAAGGAGAGTAGGCTGCACATACCTAACATACCATTTTTCACGTTACTCACCTCTACCCACTTACTTAACCCATCAATGACACATGGGACCTACCTTGCATAGGAAATGGTGGGCTGCACATCCTCTCTATGACTTTTCTCACTCCAATCACTCATACCCACCCCTTTTCTCACCCTATGACATGTGGGACCTAGCCCCACATGTAAGGCATGAATGGGCAGCCATATATAAGGTGATGCACCTTGGTTTCTCCTCCCCCTACTGCCCATTTGTTCATCCCAAACCAGAAAAACAGCAAGCACCTCTTCTCCAAACCCCTTGCCATTCTTCCCCACAAATCCACTCAAATCTTGAGTTTGAGCTTGTGCATGTTATACCACTTTGAAGACAAGGTCAAGAGCTTCAAATCCATCCAAATGGATTCTTGAGGCACCAAGTTTTGGGTGAGTGGCAATCAATTTTCTTTCTAACCATGTTCTGAAAATTTTGCCATTGTGACTCATTTCCTTCTTCTCCATGGAATCCATTGTCACGCATTGAATCGGGTAGCGCATGTCGCATGGAAGCTTGAGGAGGAGGGCTAGTTGCTGTTGCAAGCATGAGCAAGCGAGGTCATCGTCGTCTACATGAGCTAGGAGGAGGCGAACCGCGAGGACCGGCGTCGTGACACCTTTTGTCATTCCACCCACCGAGACCAACCTTCACCAAGTGCAAAAACAACCTTGTAGTGGTAAGATCCCACCCTAGTCCACCCTTTTAAAGTCCTAGTACATTGCTATGAAATATAGAAGCCAATAGACAAATAACCAATTTGAAATAGAACGCTCAACCTGGACACTCTGAGGTTTTGTCCGGATACTCCGGATAGGGTAGACAGAGAGGGTCAACCCGACACTCCGGGGTTTAAACCCGGATACTCCGGACATAATTCAATAAAAAGCCCTAAAACTTAAACTTTTGACGGAAAATTCAATTAGTATGTTCATATTATCTTTAGTACTACACATCATGAGCATTTCATGCATCTTTTAATCATGTGCACCATTGGAGTTCTTGATTTGGTGTTCATGGATTTGGATTTTCTCGTTAGGTGTTGACGCTTCGGAAGGCACTCCCGAGTACGACTACGCTTTCGAAGTCAAGAACGAGCAGCAAGGCACTACTTTACTCCTTGACCATGATTGCTCCTACTATTTGAAATTTACATTTTTGGAATTATTTTATCAATTGCATGCTTACTTTCAACTACAATTATGATTGGGTAGAAATCTTAGCTATTACCACATTGTGATGTTATTCCCTTATCATGTTCTTTCCATGTCCATTGTCGCCCTAGGTGGTTGGTTTGTTACTATTGTATATGGGTTCGTACGAATTGCTTAGCCATGCTTAGAACATCGTTAGAAACCGCGATAGATGGACTTAATCCATCGCTCGCAATGATCAAGATTTATTTAATGATGATGGTTTCAAATGTTGGTTAATGAGTAGAGATATTGGTTAAGGACCTTAAGGATTGAATCCTGGTGACGTCTCTTTGAGTAACTATCATGCGAACCACATGCCGTTTATGGGACCGGCGTAACCAAGTACTTATGTATGACAAGGTTATGTAAACCATGTGCACTCAGAATTCCTTGAGCTTAGTGGAGCGTCAAGGAATGACCGCCGGAATTCCTTGGGCTTAGTGGAGCGCTAGGGAATGTCCTCGGAGTCCCTCGAACTTTGTTGAGTTGGGGATGTCCAACAACGGATGTACTCCTTGATCCACACACACCGAGCACTGGGCACGCGGGATCAAGGGTCACAGTCATCCAGATGGTTTAGATACACTACCATGCATACTGGAAAATGGTTTGTCACGTTCACCTCGGCCGACACATCAAAGGAAATGTGTTAATAGCTTGGCTTACGAGTGTGGCGTGTCGTGTGGGTAAAGTCATACCTCTGCAGAGTTTAAACTATTCGAATAGCCGCGTCCATGGTTAAGGACGATCGCTTGAATTGTCAGTCACTAGGCGAGTATTAAGGACTTGGTAGGAATGGGATGGGAGTGGGAAAAGACACGAGTATTGGAGTAGTTGTGTGTGAAATCGAGCATGAGCGATGGAACTCATGGTTCGGATAATGCTTGAAGGCATGGTATAAATGTGGATTTGATGATGTTATATTATGTATTAGATTTTCCAAATGTTTACTAAATGCAATTTGTCAATCTATACATGTTTATGCTTTATCCCAAATATTGCTTTATGCTGAAATTGCCTTTTGCCTCCCTTTGATGTAGCAACCACATGTAGTTAGAAATTAATATGTAACTTATATTATTGTGCGAGTACACTCTTTGTACTCAACCGGATTGTCCACTTGTTGCAGGTGAGGATGAGGCACTGCCCGGGGACTTTTATCGGGCAGATTTCGGTGATTCTAACGTTTAGTCGCCGTTCTTACCCCAGTTGGTTGCATGAGGGTTTGGGGGCATGCCATGTTGGCTCTTTTGTTGTTTATCTTATGATTTCCGCTGCTACTTGATGTAATAACTCTAAATATGTCGTTATGGACAGCAGTCCTACTTTTGGAATGTAATACCGTTTATGCTTCCGATAATTGTGTATGTGTTGTGATGTCAACTGTTGGATGAGAATGCTCGTGTTGGCGAACTATCCTGGGACCAACACGGGTATAATCGTGAAACGCCCGAGGTTCCCTTGATTCACTTGAGATGTACCGCGCATTTGGGTGAATCAGTGGAGTCCCGGGGACGGTTCCCCACACTTCCCCTACCTAGCACGCCAACTATCGACGTTTGTTGTCAGCAATAATGAAAATGGGGTTAGGCGCTAGATCTAAACTCGATGGTAGCACAAGACACAAGAATTATACAAGTTCGGGCTCTCGTAGAGGAGATAATACCCTAGTCCTGTGCTCTGGGATTATATGTATCTAGCCTATTGCAGATGATCTGATGTTCATGACGCTACCTTACCCCCCTTTATATAGCAGAGAGGGGCGGTTACAACGGAGAGTCCTAATTGGTTACAAGATGGAGATTATATCTCTTTCCCTATCCGTATAACATGATTACGGCTAGGATTATAATCGTATCCAACTGAAACAAGGTTGGTCGCTATCTTTAGAGTCCTAGTGTCGCACGCGTTGGAAGTAGCCCAAGCGGTAGCCTTCTTCATGCTGTCAGCCTGGCCCATCCCCTCTTGGATGATTCGTCCAGCCTACCTTGTAGATACCCAGGGTTCATGCACTCCACACCTTGGTTATATGATGTTTGCTATTCACTATGGTAGAACCAATCAATATACTTTTATGTTTAATGGAAAGAAAATGATTTTGAATCTAATGACTCCTGCTGAGCTAGCCAAAATTAATGCAAAAAGAACTAATGGTAAAGAACATGAGGATGACAAACTTGTTAGTGATGTACAACAATCTGAACTAATGTTAAAGAAGGTAGTTCTTTTAGATAAGATTGTTTCCTCACATGATATTGCTTTGCAGACATCTGTTTCTTTGCCTCCTATTGCTACTAACCTTTTGCAGGATCATGAGAAGCAGTCGAGGACGACTCCAATTCAAGAAGAGGAGGATGATGAGGACATCACCAGCATGGATACGACCAATGTAACTGCTGCCCCTCCTTCCTCTCCGGCCGCTCCAACAACTACCGACGCCGCTCTATCTTCGTCACATACGATCGACACTGCGGCATCTTCATCACCGAGAGGCCTTAATCCAGAAGCTCAGCCATTCAAAACCACAACAATGAACAAGGGCCTCAAGCACACACCCCGAGGACAGCCTACATGCCAAAAAAGGCCCGTGTGAAAGCTCAAGATGCTAAAAAGCCCGGTTCGGCCTTCTAGCAGCATGCCAACTTCAAACGGGCATAACTCGGGCTCCCGGACTCCGATTTCAGCGTGCGACCACCCGTTTGAAAGCTTAGGAGATAAGATTTCCAATGGATCCAGCTCCACTTCCAAATTCACTCCAGATCGATGGGAAAATGCAGAACAATGTTACAGGCCAGAAATTCAGGATGTTGTGTCACCTCACTTTTGGGCCTATGGCCCATGTATCTTAGGGTTTTGGTGGCTGCTGCTGTTTTGGCCGCCCTACACCTCCTAACCACTGCTATATATATGGCCGCCACCGTTTTTCTATGCTTAGGTTTTGTTGCGTATGGTAGACCCCTTGTGCGTCCCTCCTCATGTTCGCGTGTGTCGACTAGACCACTCGTGACGAGAGACAGAACCTCACCCTTGTTTCTTTGAGAATATTGGATTGAAATTTCTCTCATCTTGTTCTTGCATGTTCTCAGTTGCAGCAGGTACAAGGATCGATCGGGTCTTTGATTCGATTGATCGCCTCGTGTGGTGACGTTGCGATTGTTTGGTTGCTGAACTCGTGGTTAGTAGCCGATCCATCTACTCCGTATTACATCAAACCAACGTATCGTTCTCATCAGAAGATTGGGCTGACCCTAGTGCGCATCACCTTAGCTCATAAAGAATAGGGATCTTTTGGTTTTTCTTTGATTTTGTGCTTTCTTGAGTTTTGATCTATTGAGTTAGTGGCCTCTTGGGGTAAGATTCACACGTAAGGGTCAAGGATGATAAATATAGGTTGAGCTCTAAGGGCCTATTTGGTAGAGCTTCAGATTCTAACTTCACATGAGATCTGAAACTTGTAGAATAAAATAAAGTGAATTAAGTTTATATTTTTGTCTAAAATGTAAACAAGATGATCCATCTAAACACCCTTAATGTATTCACAGCTCCAGCTCCATGAAGTTGGTGGAACTAGGAATACCCAGCTCCACCAAATCCACAGATTTGGTGAAGCTGGAACTCTACCAAACACACCCTAAGTTTATCAGGGCTCCCCTGCTGAGACCACTCTCTTCTTTCCTCCTCTGCTGCCCTTCTTCTACCACTACAACTCTACTGGTAGTTGGTTGCTTACCTAAGCTCCTGATGGTTGGGGGTTGGTGGTTGGAGTTGAGGTTGGAGTAGGTGCAGATGGGGTGGGCCAAATCCCTCTCTTGTTGATTTGGCTACTCTTTTGGCTCCCTCCTTGCAAGTTCTTCTCTGGACTAGCTCCTCTTCTTGCTTGGTCGGTTATAGCTCCCTTCTCCTTGCTCCCTAGCCGATTGAGCTTCATTTCTTACTCCTTTTCTTTCGATTGTGAAGCAATGGGAGATGCAGCACTTGGTTATTGTTGGTTTCGGTTTGTGTCTGAGGAAATGAATGGCAGCATTTATTGCCATGTTGGTTTTTAGGGAAATGGTAGGGGACTGAATCTCGTCTCCCCTTTCCTCTGGCTTTTGGTCGAAAGGCCTGTTGGTTGTGGCTGCCTCGGATGCAGTGCATGCGCAAGGGGAGATGCATTCTCAACTACCTAGTGGTTTACCTCTTTACCATTCCATTTTTACCTTTTTTCTGTGTTCTGGGTTACACTGCCTTCACTTCACTGCATTACTTCCCAGGCATGCATATATGATACTTGCAATGGGCTAGCTAATGAATGTTCATGCTTAATTAATTCCTAATGCATGCTTAATAGCTAATGATGATGCTCATGCTTTCTTATACATGGATGATAGAGGGATTAGGGGGAGGATCCTCACATCCTACCCCTTTAAAAGGGATTTCTTCTCGAAATCCGACTCACCTAAACAGATGAGGGTAAGATTCTCGCAAATCTTCCTCTTTCTCCGATGTAGCTTCCTTTTATGTATGATGCTTCCACTGAACTTTACAAAACTTCATAGTAGCCCTTCTGAAATGACGTTCTTCTGTATCAAGGATCTTGATGGGGCTCTCTTCATAGGTTAGATTAGGTTGTAGAGGGATCTCTAAATCTGGCACAGCTTGAGAAGGATCTTTGAGACAGGCTATAAGCTCAGAAACATGAAAGACATGGATTCTGGACAATTGAGGAGGTAACTCCAATTGATAGGCAGAAGAACCTTTCTGTTCCAGAATTTGAATGGTCTGACATAATCGTCCCAACACTAGACAATTTGACATTAGAACAGTGCAAGGAGATTGAGGATCGGAAGGCTGCAATCGAGGAGATGATGCTAAATTGCTACCAGAAGACTCGGCACGGCATCACTCAAAAGACCATTCTACCAATTATCAATCCCTTTGGCAATACAGGGACCATCGATATATCGGTAAGCCGATACATGCCTGCACAAGATGAATTATCTCCTATGATTAATCAGTCTATGCATCATGCTTTGATCAACTAGTCGTTGGTCTTGGTAACATGTCTTAAACCGATGATTGCTAATATTGTTAAAGCCGTTGCTTAGGACTTAGCATCGGCTGAAAATTTGTTAGATCCAATGCAAGTTTTGCAAAATTATCCAGTATATTCGATACCGGCAAGCCCCCAGAGTTTTGGTTCAGTAGCTAATCCTAAGCCAACAGTTCTAGCTCCAACTCTGATGCTGACCCAACCAACCGTAATTCTACCACATAATTCAGGTGCAAGCGTAATCCCGCATTACTACACGCATATTGATGGTGCCAAGTTGGACTCTCAAGCTAGTTTACTGCGATCATCCCCGTTTTACATTTTTCCACACTTGGCTCCATAGCCGATAGAGCCTTAGGTACGTCCACAATACCGTGAGTCGATCCCACAAAGTAATCTAGCCTCATATAGGGTTGTGACGTACTCAGAGCCTTTTGTTCTACTACTAGAGCTGACGACCAGAAGATCTAACGTCGGCTATGAATACCCATATAACCCACAACCCCCACCATACCATATCAACCCGAGCTAAAGCTCGGAGGGGGAGCAAGCCAATTATGATCATAATTAGCAAGTTTCTCAATTACAATTAGCTCAGACAGTCGATTGGACCGGTGAAATATCTACCGTATTATGAGATCAATTCAGTATATAAGCCTCAATGGAAGGTTATTGGCTATCGAAAACCATACCCCAATTACATTAATCAGATATCTTACCCTAATAACTTCAAGGTCCTTGATTTTGCAAAATTTTTGCGAGATGATTCTACTACTACCTTGGAGCATACCGGACGTTTCATTGCATAATGCGGAGAAGTAGCTCAAACCAATGGATTGAGGGTGAAATCATTTCCGTTATATTTGTCAGGGGCTGCTTTCACATGGTTCATGTCGGGACCCAAATATGCAAATCTAGACCCTTTGTGTATTCCGCACTAGTCCAGGATCACGCTAGTGCACACAGTCTCAACATAGATGAATATCACAATCATACTCAGCGATAATATAATAAAGATTTTATCAAGTTTAAATAACTGTTAAACGACCTTATGGTCCACCTTACATGAGTACGCCACGCATGGCTAAAACTAAAAGTAAATGAATAAACTGTAGCTGAATTAATTAAAAGTGTAGAAACCCTTCAACTGACAAGGTTCGCACCCTAGTTGTTCGCCTCCTCGTGGAACTCCTCCTCAAAAGTGGGCGTTGCTTCTTCTTTAACTGATGATGTCTGGTTGCAAGGGGTGAGTACATAAAGCACTCAACAAGCAGTGCACAGAATGTAAGTCTATATACTACATGCAAGGCTTAGTACAAACGATACGCTACAAGGTTACTTTGCATAAACAATATTTGTAAAAGAATAGCAATAATAAATTGAAAAGACTGTAAAACCAATAATAATAATAACTTTGGCATTTGTTTTCAATGACCAATTCACCACCTATTTCCTCATTTCAACATTCCATTCCCACATTTGTTTTGATAAAAATCTAACCCTTGACTGTAATCACCGAGCAATGCTCAATACGGCGAGCACGGCTATTCGAATTGGTTTTACACTCTACAGAGGTTATACACTTTACCCACAAGATACAATCAAACACCAAAGGCAAGTGACCATAACAAAGCCTTTCTAATGCCTATCTAAACCCAATACTATTCATTAAAGTTTCAACACTAGTGAGACTGGTTACCACACCTAGGGCCCCCTCTTGTGCCATGTGAGCCAACCCGTGCGAGGACTGGTTACCACTACCCGAGCCCTACACCACCAAAATAATACTAAAGTTTAGACTCAACAAATTAATCAGCATAGTTCACCAGAGATCAAACGGCTGAGAAGGTTCGCGGGGATGAATGGCGGAGCGGCGGCAGGGCTTACCGGAGATGAAGACGACGTGCACAACGGCGCTAGAGGGCGGCTCTGACGACAAGGAATAGCACATTCAATCCGGTTCGGTGAGGGCGAAGCTCCGATGACCTTGGCAGCGGCGGAGAAGGACCGACAACAACGCAACGAGCAGGCGAACGGCTGCGGCTCTGGCCGCAGGACCTAGGTCAACAGGTGCGGCATAGGGTGGAGAACACGAGGGTGGCGGCAGCGCATTAAATAGGGGCTCGGGGAGGCGTGCAGTAGGCGGAAACGAATTCCGATGATTGCGAGATTACGACGACGCGGTGGATTCGGATGAGGAGACGTGGCTGCGTTGGGAGCATCCGATCAGGCTTGATCGAATGGGCGTCAATCAGGTGATGGCGCGGCGCAAGGGCAGCCGTTGGATCAAGATCCAATAATTGCGACCCTAGGGTTTTCGGCAGGGCAGGCTGAATGGGCCGGCTGGCGCAGGGAATTGGGCTGGACCGGCTGGGTTTCGACCCAACACTATTTAGAGGATTTTTAATTCATTTCTGAATAAAAACAAATCAGGAAAATCAATAAAGCCAAAATAAATAGCAAGAAAATTCAGAAAAATCCAGAAAATACCTTGAGACATTTACAACCCGAATAAAATACTTCCAACAAAAGAACAACACTAATGTGCTCAGAAAAAATAGAGGACAGCAAATGGCCTATTTAATTAATACAAAAAGAAATAAAGAAAATCTCAAAAAAATCAAATAAGAAAAAGAAAAACACAATAAATCCAGAAAAGCAAAATTTGGGATGTTACAGTTCACATCTTTGCCCACATATTTGGTCAACTCTTGGCCCAATTTAGAAAGCCGATTCCATAAATATTTTTTTGTGAAAGCTTAGGACTTAGAATTTTGGACCTAAGTTCTACTCGACAAAAGTTTGGAGAATCGGTCATAGATTACAATAAATGGTTTAGAGAAGTAAGAAATCGGTGCTTTAGTATTACCCAACCCGATAATTAGCTAGATGATTTAGCCTTGCAAGAGTTAATTCCCCAACTAAAGGAGAAATTCGACGAGCAGGAGTTCACCAATTTGAGTTATCTTCTACATTGAGTATCAGCTCAAGAAAGCCATTTTACCTATAGAACATTTAGGGATAAGTTCAATAATAATAATAATAATAACAAGGATAAAGATAAAACCTAACTTTACCTCGTCGAAGATGGTTCAAGTGATTCATCGAAAGACAATGAGATTGAAATAAATATAGCAGAATGGGTTAAAGGATCCAAGAAATCTATAGTTTGTTCGTCGCTTAAGCTGACCAATAATCGGTCATAAGTAAAATATGCTCTTGATATATCGAAGTGTGACCGTATTTTCAATTTACTACTTCAAGAAAAGATAATACGGTTGCTTGAGAGGCATACCATACCGTCGGCTGATGAGATTAAAAAGCAAAGGTATTGCAAATAGCATAATTCTTTTTCTCATAATATTAATGATTGCAATATTTTTTGTTTGCAGATACAATCGACTATAGAAGATAGTCGACTCAAGTTTGCAAAAGAGCTAATGATGCAATTGGATGCTAATCCCTTCCTGGTCAATATGGTCTAGTGCTCTTGAAAGGAGATAGAGTCGACACAAGATGCAGGGTCAAGGGTGGGTTAAGTGTCATGCTGATATACAATCAAGCTCTAGCGGCAGGGAGACCCTAAAAATCACGGTTGATTCAATTCAAATAGAAACTGACTATGAAGGAAGAACTCAAGAACCATTAAGCCAAAGGGAGACTTGCAAATCAGCAAGTGGTACAAGGCTGAAAGACTATTGCCACCACGAAAGCCGATTCACAAGTCAAAACTAACTTTTTCTTAGTTATTGAGAAATATAAAAGGAGAAATAACAGGCCGTGCTATCCTGCACGTCGGCCAGATAAAATGTATTGGCCCGACAACATCAAAAAGCCTCACCATGATACCCGTTTTGGCAATTCTGTTGGGTGGGGGAGGTCATCTTTACCATCACCATATACCTGTCCGACGGAGCATTACCCGTGCCAAGGTGATTGACAACGACCGATGGATAAAGATAGGACATCCAAGCCGATACAGGACCGTCGGTGCTGATGAATCACACGATGATCTTGTCAAATTGCTATGATGGAAGACGTAAGGATATTTTCTTCTGCTATAACCAAGAGCCATTTAATTGTTCTTTTCAGTATTGGTTGCAGAAGAAATATGTACTGAAAATTAGAGAAAGCACTGAGTTCGTCTGACAATTCTAACATGATATAAAGGGAAGATATTTGTACTTCAACAGCATCACTACAAAAGAATATAATTTCAGCGGACTAAAATGTCCTTGAACTAAACAACACTATTTTACAGGAAAGCACCTAGAAGGCTGAACTTGAACTTCGCACTGCCTTTTAGAAACTGGTATTTTCTAACCTTTACTCGAATTATAGGATGAATTCGATCAACCTCAAGGATTATGAACTACTGTAATAAATTATTTGAGTCTGGTAACGCTTAGGATTTTGTCTTACTAGATCTGTGCTATCAAATTCTGAAATAAAACATACAGGAAAGCTTGGTAACATCCACTGTCAAAACAAATATGGAAGCATTTCTACCAGTAGCTAACTTTCTGTCAAACCAAGTAGCTCATTCTTAAATGGAAGTATGCTCTCAAGAGCATAAATGCTTTTGATGGAATTCCCCTGGTACAATTGCAGAACAAAATAGTAATACTAAAAGTTGAAGAGAGATGTATGTCTGTATATGACTCAAGAACACAAAGATGTGTTACACTTTAAAGTATTACTGAATAATTCACAGTCAATAAAGTTCTACTGATTAACTATAGTAGGTCTAGCCAGATACCTCTAAATAACACGGAAGAAAGATACCTCTAAATAACACGGAAGAAAAGGCAAAAATCAAATTAGTTACTGGATGTAAGTATGCAACAGGCTAACTGCAAATAATCTCTCTCATATTGAGCAGCCACTAAAAACTCAACTCCTTTACGCAACAAAACAATTAGTTTTCTCATAGCTCCATTACAGCCCGTTAATCATTTCATCGAGCACTTCGTGAGCAACAGAGTTCGACAGAGCAGACAACTAAAACACATTATAGAACACAATGGTACCAATGCCTTATATAGTATTTAGTATAACAATGTGCCAGTGAAGAACAGAAGAAATTAGTTCGGCTTCTGCAACATGAATCTATCTATCTCCGAGAAATTGGAACAATTGTGCTCTATGAAATTAAAACCTTAATTAACTACCAAGAATTGGGAAAAGCAAACTGTACCTTATCCGATAGGGCCAGAGCACCGGCATCCATCCAGTGGCGGCAGGTGGCGTCGGCCTTGGTGAAGATGGGAAGCAGCCGTGTCAGAGACCTTCAAGGTTGAGATCCTGTGGTTCTGGTATGTCATTTGTGTAGTGGAACCACAGGGGAGATTTTAGTTCGTGGATGTAAATGTAGACAAACACTACTTATGCTCACCGCACCGGATTGCCATCCCTATCCCCTGCCCAGCGGCCTGTGATGCACTGATGCGTGATCTGCGCACCCTAATTGGCAACTATATGTGCTTGCCTGCCTCACCGTTTAGAAAGTTAAATGAATTTAAAATTTGGTTAACCCGACAAGCAAATTTCGAATGAAATGGATGAAAACCATTCGAAAAGGCTTGAATTTTGAGCAGTTTTTGGCGAAAACGTTAGAAAAAATGGGAAAATTCGAAAAAAGGAAAATTCCAAAAAATGTGTAAAATTTGTAAAAAGTCATCAAAGGCCCAAAAAAATGGAAAAATATAAGAATATAAAAATGTATGAAAAAGCATGAAAAAAATTCCGGCATGAACTTTCCTAAATATAGAAAATTTCGATATGACCTTCACTATATTTTAGACAATTGCAAGTTGTAAAGTAAGCATTTAGAAATAATATGTCAACAAATAATCTTTCATTTTAATACTACTCACATATCAACCCTGAAGGACCATGTGGAGGTTTGTCCATGTTTGTGATGAGTAATTGACTGTGTCGACGATCGGGATCGTCAACCGCAAGAAATGGGATGGGGGGTCAGAGTCATACGGGACCCGAGCAGTGCTTCGCTCAGACGGAGGAAAAGTGCAGATGTGGTTATGGTCGGAGCAAGACGACAACGAGCGGGAGACCGAGATTTATACTGGTTTGAGCCCCTGTGGAGGTAATAGCTCTACTCCAGTCGCCTTGCGGCGGTTTTCTTGGCTATTTCTGAGTACAAGGATGTGTTACAGCTCAAGTGTTAACAATGGCTATATCTAAACTCGAGCTATGGCGTGTTGTGCGTTGTCTTCGTGTGTCCAAAAAGACTGCGCATCCTTGGTCTTTATACCTCCTCTGCACGCAACGGACGGGAGAGATTCCCGGGAAGTGGCCTTCATGCACGTTGAGGACTGGCAGTAACCGCTCCGAACTTGTTGCACGTACCAGCTCCTGCCCCACGACTCGCGCCTTGGGAAACCGTCGGTCAAATGCTTGATCCGAAATCCAATGACGAACTACGGCTCCGAACAAGGGCCCGCTCGAGCTCGAGGTCGAGCGGGGGCCGTGCTCGGGCCCGGCACGCTCTAGGTCGAGCGCCTCGGCACGCACCCTGGTCGTGGCCGGGGGCCGCCCGAGCTCGGGGGATCCGTTGACCGTGCGACGGCCGGTCAAGGGACGCCCAGCCCTCGTCAGACTGGATTTGAGCTTGATTTACTTTAGAATTGAGTTTGATTTGAATTGGATTTTCAATTTGAAACAATTTGAGGTTTGTTTGTCTTTTCTAGTACCACCGTCCTGGGGGCGGTAGCACTGGACCTTTGGAGTATGATTGATTTGATTAATGATTTTGTGATGATTATTGCATATCCTTTTCGACATTGCTATGTGATGGGTTTTCCTTATCTTTGATGATTGAAGGATGACGGTGCTTGATCATGGTGAGGTAGAGGATGATCGGGACTAGGCGAGGTGTGTCGGAAGTCCAAACAATCGGGGATCACCGAAAAATGATCGGAGATGGAGTTTGTGCAAGCCAAGAAGACAAGGAAAGGAGATGATGCTAGCTAGATGCTGCGTGGATCGACGAGAGCCGTTGGATCGCGGTCTAGTTGATAGGTTAGCAGGTCTAGATAGTATGCTTTGAAAACCATGCAAGAAAACTCATTATGTATGTGGGTTTTGGGTTAGTTCTTGCATGGATGTGTGATTGGGTTACTGATGTGGTTTTTGGTGGAGTTCTTTATGACTCATTTTCTCATAGGGTGAAAAATTTCCAAAGTTTTTAAAGCACCAGAAGTCCACTAACCACTTACTCTAATTGAGGACAATTTCTGAAAATTCTATTTTTGCTTTTCTAAAAGTGACTTTTGTGATTTGGCTTAGGGTGTGTTTGGTACAGCTCTAGCTCTATTAGATCTGTGGATCTAGTAGAGCTGAGTATTTCTAACTTCACCAGATCCATGGAGCTAGAACTGTTGGTACATTAAGAGTGTTTAGATAGATCATCTTGTTTACATTTTAAACTAAAATATAAACTTAATTCACTTTAGTTTAGCCTACAATTTTTAGATCTCAGGTGGAGCTGAGATCTGGAGCTCTACCAAATAGGGCCTTAATCTCCTTTCTAAAAGTAAGAGTTGAATTGATTCCTTTTGATAACAAGGATTGTGACTCAAAAATCCCCACATATTTCATGGTTCTCATCCATGCAAGCTAGGGGTATACATAGTTGTCTAGTTGTTCGGGTCTTTCATGATTTCTTTTGTGCGATCTTTTCGAGGTCTTAGTTGGAGTATTTTGTGGGGAAAATTTTGTTTGTGACTATTCACCCTCCTCTATTCACCATCTCGATCCTTCAATTGGTATGAGAGCCAGTTTTGCTTTTCCACAGATCTTGATCGGTCTCGAGAGCCATGGCAACGGACAAATATTCCACCAAGCCTCCGATCTTTTGTGGTTTTGATTTTCCTTTCTGGAAGTCTCGAATGGAGTCATACATCACTGCCCAGGGTTTTCTGATCTGGCAGAAGGTGAAGCTCCCGTATGATGTTCCTGCCGATGAAAACGTCATGGCCGACAATATGGCTGACGTTGAGACAAATATTAAGGCAAGGAACATTCTCATACAGGACCTTAGCCATAGTCAGTATGACAAGATTTCTCACTTATATTCTGCTCACGAGATTTGGGTGACTCTCGATGCTCACCATAATAGAACTACTCAAATCAAGACTGTGAGATAGGATCAATACAAGAGTGAATACAACAAATTTGAACAACACGCTAGTGAGAGTCTTGACGAGTGGTTTGGTTGTTTTACAAAGATTTTGAGCGACCTCTGAGTAGTCGGTTGCACATACCCTGACTCGAATAATGCTCGACATTTCTTGACTGCACTTGACCTTCGAGTTTGGGAAATGAAAGTGACAACCATCAAGGACACTACCGACTTACCGACCTTGAATCTTGACGGGCTCTATTCCCGACTCAAGACTCATGAGATCGATGTCGTTTCTCGCAAGAAAAAATCTCAATCGATGGCCTCAGTCACTGATCACACTAGATCTTCTCTTGATTCTTCTGCTGGATTCTCTCTCTCTCTCTCTCTGCCATTTGCCAGCTAAGCGATGACCAACTAAAAAAATTTCCAAAAAATGAGCTTACTCTTTTAGCTTGCAAAATCTCTCATGCATACAAGAGGGTGAGAGAGAAAAAGAGAGGTAGCATGATCACCTCTTTCGAATGTGGTGGCCCCAACCACATTCGAGGAAACTGTTCCAAGCTAGAGAAGGGCAAGAACAACTTTAGCGGTTTGGGAAAGAACGACTACACTAACAAGAACCGCAACAAGAAACCTGCAGTCCGCTAGTCGATGCAATAGAAGAAGTACCGCAACTTCTCGAAGAACAAGAAGCTCTTCCACCGTGTCCTTACCGCCCTCGACGACATCAGCCTCTCTGACACAGAGACATGAAGCGATGAAGGCGAGGAGAAACTACAAGAGAAGAAAGGTGGCGACGAGTTCTCCGGCATGTGCTTCATGGCAGACATCAATGGCATCAGTGACTCCAAGCTCTACAGCTAGTCGGACGAGGTACCCTTCTATGACCAGCTCAATGAAGCTTTCTACAAATTAGGAAAATTTCATGCTAGAGCTAGAGCTATGTGTACGAAGCTTGAGAAGGAAGTAGATACCTTGACTCGGGAGTTAGCTTCCCTTAGATCCTCTCCCTCCCGGGTCACTGATGACTGTTCTTTGTATGATGCATTGCTTGTGGAGTTAGAGAACCTAAGGACTATACATGATAGTGTGTTGACTGAATTAGATAGTCTTAGGTTGAAGGATGCTAGCAATGAATCTTCTAATGCCATGTCTTTAGATGCTAGTTTTCTTCTTAATCACTGTCGAGGGTTGTTACCGACAATAATGAAAAGGGGGCTAGGCGCTGGATCCAAATTCGATGGTAGCACAAGACACGGGAAATTATACAGGTTCGGGCTCCCACGGTGGAGATAACACCTTAGTCCTGTGCTCTGGGATTATGATTGGCTAGCTTATTCGCTGATGATCTTCTCTTCTTCTCCCGTACCCCTCCCTTTATATAATAGGGCGGAGGCGGTTTACAAAAGAGAGTCCCACTCGGATACGAGGTGGAGATTGTATCTCTTTCCTTATCCGTTATACATGATAGCGGCTAGGATTACAATTGTATCTTCCCTAAGCAGGGTTGGTTTCCATCTTCGGGGTTTCCTTGTTGCGCATGGCGGCCTGTCTCCTGAGCAATACCCATCTTTAGGTAGTCGGCTTGGCCCATCCCCTTCTGGGTGGTCCTCACGGTCTGCCATGCAGATACCCGGGGTCCATATACTCCACACTCACTCTACTACTTCATGTGATAATTGCCCTAAATTGCTTGCTGAAATTGATGCCATGAGCACTCACCTTAGGAAGTTTTCTGCTAGAAATGATGAACTTGAAATGCATGCTTCTAAGGACTCAGTCAGCTCATGTGAGGCCGTAAGCAACTAAAACTTGACGATGAATCTTTACTTGTCAAGTGTGCACAACTTGTTAAGAACTTACTAGATAAGTCACACAAAGTTGCTCTCAATGTTCTATGATTGAGGGGGATTTGGATAAAATCCAAATCGAACTTAGAAAGAAGCTAGAAGACTAGGCCCATAGGATTAGAAATACTCCTTGCAATTCTTATGAGGCCCTCAAGATTGAGGCAGTTGTGCTGAGAGAGAAAAATACACGTGCTGGTAGATCTTCTCCTTCTGGTTCTTCTTCTCATCCCTATTCTTCATGTGCCTCTCTCTTTCGGGAGTGTCAGTATCTCATGAGCACTCTCGAGAAGTTTGTAGGAGGCAAGAAGAAGCTCAATCTTATTCTAGACCAATCCAAGATTAGCAGATTCAATCAGGGTTTAGGATTCGACTACTTGGAGCATACTAGGACTCATTCTCCTACCATTGTGCGTGGCTCCAAGAGTGGTGAAATCGTGGTAGCTCACAGGGTGAGTACCACTGTGTTTAGGTCTGCTGGAGTTGTCTATGGGACTTCTGAGCAAAGGGTTGCTACTCCTGTTACTTCTACCTCTAGCAATGTTGAAGGTTAGTGATCGACAACACACTTATATTCGGGTACCTTTGAGGGATGCAGGATCAAACACACAATCGGGAGAACACGATATAGACAGGTTCGGGCCTCTAGGTCGAGTAACACCCTACTCCTGTGTCGGCGATAAATGAGATCCGAAAACATATTATAGCTCGGGGATCTTCTCCCTGCTTACAAGGAAGAATATGAGTATAGGAGGTGGCTAGACTATAGCTATTGGATGGACTACATGGAGATCTTCCTGTGTATCGGGCTCTGGATGGCGATGGCTTGAAGCTTGCGCTCTAAGTTGGCTTGTGTGGCTTCCAATTGGCTTCTTCTTCCAGACGACGTCCTCCCTGGTCCTTATATAGCGGGCTGGAGTATCGAATCGTAGTCGATGAGAAGTCCTCTTTTGTTACGATCTCTGTATCGTACCTAAATTTTCATAGCGGCTGGACGTGTTCGAGTAAGTTTCCTTATATTGGGAATTGATCGAGTTCTGCCTTATGCGGGGGCGTATCTGCTCCGTATATCTTATTCCATTGAACTGGGCTCGAAATATTCGGAGTTTACAAATGCTAGTAAAGATATACCTAGCATGGGCTCGGACTTTATGGTGTAGGCCCATATCCCATATTTGGATATTCGACAGTAGCCCTCGAACTCTGCTTAGCAAAGGGTCCGTATAAGTGCTTGGTCGATTGCTGCAAAAGCTGGTTTGGTCGAACAATGCCTCGCCTGCTTGTGGTCGAATGATTCGAGCAAGTCAAGAATCGCTAAGTGCCGAGTGGGATATGCAGGGTCGAGCGCCCTGTTGCAAACCCAGGTCGAATGCCTAGGGTAGCCTTATGTCGCTCAATGTCGACCAGTCAACCCGACTCTGAGTGGAGATGGAATGGTTGTCAGAAATTCTGAACGTTGAGTAGTTGGAGCATTTATTGCTCACGTCGGAAGCGTCGCGGTAAATGCGGCGCCATCATTCCACTTTTTTCGACGATCAATGTGCCGTACGGCAGGAAACGAACCGTTGTGCCTGGACACTTTTTGACTTATAAATCTCTAGATTTGGAACTGTAGTCATTTCATTTCTTCATCCTCAATCTTCCTCTCGATGCCTCCGTCTCGTCCCTTTGAGCCCTTTCATCTCCACACCTTGAACAATTTCCACTTCCTTTTTTCACTCCAATGGCTTCTGGTTCCTCCGCCAATCCTAAGGCAGTCGCGCAGCTGAAGAAAGAGGCTGCGGCAGCGCCTACCGGGGAGCCGGTCTTCAGTGATGAGACTTACAAGCAAGGATGGCAGGCGTCCATCATGATAGAGAAGCGTCTCGCGGAGTTGGAGAAAGGCAGTATCATTCCTCCTCGGGCGTTCTTCCATTGGAGACCTTCTGTCAGTGAGGATTACCCGACTCCTAAGGATGAAGATGAGACTGTAGTTTTTGAGTCTTTTTTCCACGGCGGTCTTAGCTTCCCCCCTTTTCAATTTCTATAGGTTGTTCTGGATTTTTATGGAATCCAGCTCTTTCATCTAAGCCCTAATTCAATCACAATGCTCAGCGTCTTTGTTCAACTTTGTGAGGCCTTCCTGGGCATCAGACCCAACCTCAATTTGTTTCACCATTTTTATCACCTGAAAGAGTCGGCCAAGAATGAGGTCAACGGGGGTGCTGGATTTCATCTACGCAGCGGTGCTGCTAAAATATACATTCCAGTTCCGGAGACTTCTTCCTGGCAATCGGACTAGAAGAAGAGGTGGTTCTATATCACCTCGCCAGACACAACAAATTCTTCTCTATCTTATCAGCCTTTTCTCCCTACTCCTTCCGACCTCTGGATGAAGGTCCCTCCATCAACAGCACGGAACGCGCGCTACGTCAAGAAAATCGAGGAGCTGAGAAAGAGGGGTCACTCCGGGTGGCATGTTGCCCAAGACTTCTTGTCGCGGTAATTGAGTCCGCTGAGGTGCTGGGATCATCTGGCTCGGGAGTACTCTGGGGTCGATGATGCGACCAGAGACAGCTCTGAGTACAAGTAACAACGACCTTTTCTATCGCTCTTTCCCTTTGTCAGACGCAAATATTTCTACTCGATTGAGCAAAATCTTTCACGGTTCGGATCCTGGCCCCTGCGGTTTAACCAGTTTCTTCTTTTCAGGATTGTTGAGTGTGACGAGCACAGTGAGCTGCTGGAGGGGTCACTGACCTGGACAACGAGCCAGCTCAAGACGGCGGGCAAGCATTGGGCTTAGCCCCTGCCGGTGTGAGGTTGTCCACGGAGAACACGACGCTCACCATAGCTCCCAGCGAGGTCGAAACATCTCAAGAGCAGGAGGTGGTGGATTCTCCTCGATCAGGGAGATCAGCGTCGCCATCACCCCCACCACTAATGAAATGCCGCCGCGTGTCAATGGCTTCTGATCAGGTGACATTCAATCGCTCACTCGGATGCTATGAGATCACTGCTGACGTGATTCGACAGCTCTTGGTGGACCAACGGGCTACATGGGGTGCTGAGGTGCAGCGTTTGGCTGCAACTCAGCAGGCGTCTCCCCGAGGAAATCCTCCATCGATCGATATAGCTGAAAAGGTAGAGCAACTATTTGGTAATTACTTAATCTGCTCGTAGCCTGAATCGTTGCTCATATTCGTCTTGTGCGGGCAGGCTGCTCCTTCAGTCGCTGACCCGCCGGCGCCACCACTCTAGCCGATCGGGCTGGTCGAGAAGGCAAACACCAGGGCCAACCAATCCCGAAGAAAACCTCTAGTTCTCAAGGAGGTGTGAGGGTGACCTGGAAAAGGGGAAGGTAAAGATACCTCTGTGCTCGCTCTTCCACAACCCTATCTTCTCTCATAGGGAGCTCATATGATGCCCTTGCAGGAAGGGCACGTCCGGCAATGCGGTCAAGGATGCAACCGCTGGATCCTCGCCGCTGCCAGACATGATCAAACCGACTTCAGCTAGCACCTCGCTGCCACCAGACATGGTCTCAACCGCGTCGGATAGCGGCTTGCCTTTGTCGGCGCGGTTGTGATCACTCCGGCCGTAGAGGCACCGGTTGCGACCATGGCGGTCACAACCTCGTCCGCTCCACCCTCTCTTGCGCCCTCCGAGTATTGGTCGGTCTTGAAATTGGAGTTACAGGTATGGAAATATGGCCTGCTACTTTTTCTTCTTGGACTTACTCTTCGCTTCCCTCCTTTAACTTTTCCTAACTACCTTTTGATAGCTCATTTTGGAGACCTTATGTCATGTTGAAATATTTTGTGAGTAGGCCCAACAACAGAACGAGCGGCTCTCTTCCTCCTACCAGCAGGTGATCCGAATGAAGGACTCTGAGCTAGCTGGACTTCGGGCAGAGCTGAAGGGGCCGAAGCTAGCTCGGAGGCGAAGATGCTGAGGGCAGCCAAGGCTGAGGCTGATGCAGAAATGCACAAGCTGAAGGTGGAGGCGGAGGCGGAGGCGCTAAAGGCTTGGAATGCTTCTCTGGACGCCACATATGCCAATACCAAAGCCGATTTGGACAAGACGGAGGCGAACCTGAATGTGGTTGAGGGGGAGAAGGCTGCAATGGGTATGGCGTTAGCCGCTCTACAGTCAAGGACCCTTCACCCCATGACCTCCTCGGCTCGTCTTGCATCGTTGTCCCTGCTCGGCATGGTGAAGACCCATTATTCGGAACTGGACTTCTCATGCTTAGATGACAGCTTTGCTTGTGAGGATGGCGAGATTGTCGACATTGTCGAGTTTCTTAGGGGTCAGGTTGAGAGGTTCATGGACAGGTTGGAGCTGTCCCTTAATGGCGAGGCCAAGCAAAGCCCTTAAGCTTGTTGCCATGAGACTTGTATCGATATTACGGTCTTTTTTTATAACAATGCTAACTGTCTTGCTTGTCCGCTCATGTCTTGCCATCTAGGTCTTTGCCAATGAAACAAAGGAGACACAAGCAGATGCAACTTCAATTAGCACTTATGCTCACGCTCTGACTATCCCTGCAAACAAATCTTATGAGAAAATTCTTCTCAAATTCTTGAGCCCCCGAGCTTTCACCCAAAGAAGCCGTGCATGGTACATGTGCCGCGTGGTCAACACTAAGAGTTTTGCAATTCTTTGCTAGCCTTTATTGACCGTTTGGCTTAAACTGCATAGCAAACATGAGTTTTATTGGGCAGCGCATGTAGAACTAACTAGAGGTCTCATCTCCCACCGGCTGATGAGCGATAGATGTCTGACAATCTGGTGCTCGTTTGCGTGCAGGATAGAGTTGCTCGTCGTTAGGTTCAGGCATGGCTGCACTTTGGCTTCATTCACTGACTGGTTAAGCACGATGTTGAGTAAATACGTACGAAGGGGTTCGCGTTTATTTAGACTAAAAAAAATTATGCCTACAGTGTGCTCTGCTCGATAACCATATCGATCAAAAGAGAACTATCAAAGTGCAAAAATTAAACCGGGTATCGGGGTACTTGTGTGCCAAGTTATCTGTAGCCCCCAACTCCCTACTCGATGAGACTATCGGGTGGGGAGTAGAGTATAGTGACCATCATGTTGTAATTCAACTCTCGGCCTCTACTCGATGGCTGGGTTGAGGTGTGAGCGAGCATTAGTCTTGTGCATTTGTCATGACTCTTTGTCCCTCATTTGATAAGCGTCTTGACTCGAAGACAGAGCTAAGCAGATGCAAGATCTTGAGCAACGTACTCTTCGACATCTCACTTGATAAGCCGTTACAGCTATTGGGCGTGGATGTCTTTTGAAAGCAACTCTCGACCATCAACCTCGGTGAGTGAGCCCCTAGCCATACTTGGTGGAGTTCACTATCTAAAGAAAGCATGACATGGCCCTTGACTTTTTGGTCGATTACACCATCAAGGAGGATGTAGGGCATGAGCATCATGTCAGGTGTCCTTCGTTCGTACCCTTGGGTGCACGAGCCCCCGGGCGCACCGATAAGGCTTAGCACTATTTTTTTCTAAGCTATTATTACTAAGGACTGCTGTAGCCGTTGTGTCTTTCGGTCTTTGCGTGGCCTAGCATCACTCAACACCTCTTGGCTTTCGCATTAATGCAAGGGTACAGCTGAAACGCCTAAGCCGGAACCAACATGGACTCCCATTGGTTTGTGACACCTGGCCTAACTGCTCCTGGGGCTATAAATAGGCGGGAGTTCGTGGTCACCCTGGCACTACCTTTCTTCCACTTTGGCATTGCAACATCTTGAGCTTCTTCAGAACAACTTCATGGCCTCCTCGCCACCTCTGTCTCCCCCCTTAGAAATCCTCGAGGGAGCTCTTCCTCAGGAGGCTTCCCCTGAGGTCCCTCCACTGCCTCCGCCGACGTGGTCCTCTCGGCGCATTATCATCGTCCTTTCCGAGGACGACGATGATGAGATCAACTGGGATGCGATCGAAAAGGAGGTTTGGCCCAAGGAGTAGTTGGAGGAGATCAACTAGAGCGCGGTGGAGAGGGAGGTCTGGCTCAAAGAAGAGGATGAGGTGACAAGCAAGTTGCACGTCACTTCCCCGCAAGACCATGCAACCTCCGCTTTCTCTGCGAAGGTCACCGCCTCCTCCAACACCAGAGGAGAAAAAGGTGAGGCTGCTGGTGCCAGTGGCGGAGGTGAAGCTCAAAATAGCTTCATCGGTCCAACTCTTGCTCGCCCTCCAAACCATTGCGATGGTGGTCGGGGGCATTCGGAGGCACGGGTGGTGGATCCCCTGCCATCAACTGGCCAATGCCTCCTCTCCGCCTCTTCCATCCCACTCCAACAAGGGCGTAGGCCCCTCCTGGGGACCATTAGTTGCCTGCCCCAGAGTGAGTAAAAGAGGAGGTAAGACGCCTTCGAGGGCAAGTAGCTCTAGGGTGCCTAGATCGTAGCCTGTTTTACAAAATGTAATAGGAACTTTTGTTAGCACTATAAATAAAATGAACTTTTGCTTACCTGGAATTTTCTTGCTATGTTCGATTTGTGGTGTTTTCTCATGCGTAGAATTTTCTTAGTTGCTCGATATTCCACAAGTTGTGTAGTATCACGCCGTCTGCTGTAGATAGATGCACCGATGCTGGTCGAGTAGTCTCGACTACTACGTAGGGACCTTCCCACTTAGGCGATAATTTGAGCTAAAAATTTCATGGAAAACTCTCATTTGCACTACTAACATGCCACACAAATTTGCCGCTGGAATTCCGTCTGTGGCGCATAGGAAAAATAATAGAAGTCAACATATTCTCTTTCGCTTTCAATGTGCAGCACTATTTGGCAATTCAAGCTAGCATTTGCTGTCGAATTGAGCTAAAAATTTCACAGAGAACTCTCATTTGTACTACTAACATGGCACATAAATTCGCCACTGGAATTCCGTCTGTAGCACATAGGAAAAATAATGGAAGTCAGCATATCTAGGAATACAATTTCCCTCCATTTGTCCTGTTTCCCTCATTTTTATCCTCCCCAATCTGATTTCCCTCTTCCAGATTTACGCTATACCCCACCTTCCATAGAGAGTAAATCCCAGATATTACGTATACTTGCTATCGCTACCCCCCGTAGAAATCTCCTAAGTACCATTCCAGTACTAATTAAGCTCTTAGATTATCTCCTATAATCTCATGTGTACATGTGTGTGAAAGAGAAGAACAACACCAAGAGCAATATATACATGCATGCCTAATCAACTTTTGTGGTCTCCAAATATCGCGGTATATGTCACAGTTAGTCCGATTAGGTTTAATTGAAGTATAATTTCACGGTTGGTTTGGTCAAAGCTCTTAGATTATCTCCTAGATGTCGGTGAACATGTGGGAGGAGGGAACAAAGAGCGATGCCCTAGTGGTGGATGTTTCTATGGTGATCGGGCTAAGAGTGAGGTCGGGGAAATGAGGAGGGCAAAGATAGAGGTCGATAAATTAGGGATCGGAGATTTGCACGCCAAGGTGGGCGGTGGTTTGAAGAGCACCTCAGATTTGGAAGAGGATATGGATGGTGAGAACAAAAAGGATATGGATGGTGAGAACAAAAGGATATGGATGGTGAGAACCAACTTCGTTGGCACCAAACTAGGAAGATGGGGAGGACCAGGGGTGTCAAGATCTCAAACAACTCATTCATGTTTGATTACACTGTGGTGGTGACGACTTCGAGCACGAGAGGAGGAGCAGGCTTCTTTCATGAAGGAGCCGGAGCAGTTCTCTGAGGAGAAGTTGATGAATTCAAGCCCCCAAAATTTTATGGTGAATGGTTGAATTGCCTTAAGTTAGTACCTAAAGGACTTCTTTTTGATGTTTGATATACATGGTTTTGTGACTATCTTGAATGAATTAAATTTATTTTGATTATTCTTTTGCAGGTTGTGGAGACAAATTCTTTGGATTGGGTGGCTATGATCAGGTACTCATTTTCATGAATTGGCGAGAACATATTGGACACCTTGTAATTTATGTTAGATTTATTTTGGTGTTTGTTGCATAACAATATTATCCTGGAACATGAAGCTGATCAGATTACATTAATACTTTTTAATTTGTGCCCTGTAGCAATCGTTGAAGAAAACACAAAATGCATGGATTTGTTTCATATGGGAGTGGTTGATTTATGAGTCCTCTTTGGCAATATGCTTATCCAGTAGATAGTCTTTTTACTCTGCTAGGAATGGACACATTATGTTTGGAAGATGTTTCCAACATATGGCTTTTAACTCAGTGCTAATCTCAATTTTTTTAGCACCCTATGTGCTTTTGCTTAAGTTTCTTGTGTTATTGTATCATACTCATTTAATTCCATGCCTCCATATAAAGTAGTAGCTGTGACACTTGTCCAATGTTGTGTACCTCTGCATCTTCTGACCATTAGATACTCTTAATTCAATGCATCATATGCAAAGCATAAGGAGTATTTTATTATCTAATTATGCCCTTTTCTCTTCGTAATTATCGTGCAACCACCTAATTTACCAATCATTCGCTTATTTTCTTTTAGTGTGGTGTTTAATTTGTTCGTTCTCCTGTTGTTGTTTATAATCCGTGTTCAAATCGTCAACTGAATATCCAAAAATGTTTTCCTGTCAACAATGACCCTAACTCTATCACCGTGTGGGCAACGGACATTGTCCCTTCTCCCATGATCCTGCCTGGCGCTATTTTGTGTATTCAGTAAGTTGATTGTAAAGTATAGCATACAACAAAAGCAACGGTAGGAATCACAACAGGGGGCAAAAAGTTGACCTTATAAAGAAAGCTAAGAATAAAGAGTCCAACTAACCAACATTTCTATTTTCTACAAGAAAAATACAACGATCTTAATAATAACTTCACCATTTGCAGAGTAAGCAATGATACTAATCATAGTTGTTAATGATGAAAATACCAAGAGCATATAGGCATACAACTAGCAAACACTAGGATAGATGTAATTATAAGATATTCTTTCTTGCCAACAAATGTGACTTTTAAGCTATTTTACATTTCTTTGTTTGACTATAGAAATGTGTATGTGCTAATATTTGATTCTGTAACTACGAATTGTGATTGTGTAACTTACTAACTTTTTTTATAATCTTTAGCCAATGCGCATTGCATTCTTGCTTACTAGTTGCATCAACGGTGATGTCACATAAACTGTGGCGTCAGGTGGGGGAGTCATTCAAACCTCCAAAGTATGAATTCAATCCCTTCAACAATTGTTCCATCTAGGCCTTCTCATTTGATGAATCACAATCGAAATTGTACAATGGTTCAAATTGGAATTTGGTTGGTAGAAGCTCATTTTTTGTACTTTCTCTTGTGATATGACCATTATGTTTTCTGCAGGACATGCACCACTGTTTCATGGACCTTCAGAATTTCTACGAGAAGGTACTTTCTAGATCTGAGTATCTTGGAGGACCATGTCGGCCTTTATAGTTCTCTAATTGCAGCACATGATATCGATTGAATATACTGTTTCATCTACACACATTCTATATGATTATTGTACAATGACTCTTACCAGCCCAAATAAATGCAACTCTTTGGAAGTTTTACCAACTTTGTTAACATAGGATTATGCCTAATTACAATTTCATTATGGATTTTTTTGGCTGCTTGCGACGGGAGAAACCGAGAGTACAATTTATTGGTAAGCCATAATGGCGCTTTTGTGAAGAATGGTTGAATATTGTTTAATGAGCATTGATTTTTCCCATGTTCTCTACAGACCTCTTTTATCGTTTTATCTCCTGCAGGCACTCCTTGAATATTGTGGGGAACCGTCCCGGATTCCACCGATTCACTCAATTCGCCAGCACATCCCAAGTGAATCAAGGGAACCTCGGCGTTCCACGATTATACCGTGTTGGTCCCGGATAGTTTGCCAACACGAGCATTCTCATCCAACAGTTGACATCACAACACATACACAATTATCGAAGCATAAGCGTTATTACATTCCCAAAAGTAGGACTGCTGTCCATAACGACATATTTAGAGTTACTACATCAACTAGCAGCGAAATTATAAGATAAACGACAAAAGGGCCAGCATGGCATGCCCCAAACCCTCGGGCAACCAACGGGGGCAAACGGCGACTAAGCGTTAGCATTGTCGAAATCTGCCCGGTAAAAGTCCCCGGGCAGGGCCTCATCCTCACCTGCAGCAAGTGGACAATCCGATTGAGTACAAAGAGTGTACTCGCACAATAATATACATTGCATGTTGATTTCTAACTACATGTGGTTGCTACATCAAAGGAAGGCAAAATGGCAATTTCAGCATAAAGTAATGTTTGGGGTAAATCATAAACATGTATAGATTGAAAAGAATTGCATTTCGTAAACATTTGCAAGATCTAGTACATAATATAACCTCATCATAATCACATTTATCTCATGCCTTCAAGCATTCTCCGAACCATGAGTTCCATCGCTCATGTTCAACTGCACACACAAGTACTCCAATACTTGTGTCTATTTTCCCACTCCCATCCCATTCTTACCAAGTCCTTAATACTCGCCCAGTGACTGACAGTTCAAGCGATCGTCCTTAACCATGGGCGCGCTATTGAATAGTTTAAACTCTGCGGAGGTGCGACTTTACCCACACGACCGCCACACTCGTAAGCCAAGCTATTAACACATTTCCTTAGATGTGTCGGCGAGGTGAAACGTGACAAACCATTTTCGGTATGCATGGTAGTGTATCTAAACCATCCGGATGATGTGACCCTCGATCCCGCGTGCCCGATTAACGGTGTGTGTGGATCAAGGAGTACACCGTTGTTGGACATCCCCAACTCAACAAAGTTTGAGGACTCGAGGACATTCACTGCACTCCACTAAGCCTAGGGAATTCGCGGTCATTCCTTGACGCTCCACTAAGCCCAAGGAATTCGCGTGCACATGGTTTACATAACCTAGTCATACATAAGTACTTGGTTCGCCGGTCCCATAAGCGGCGTGTGGTTACTACGATAGTTACTCAAAGAGACATCACCAGGATTTAATCCTTAGGGTCCTTAACCAATATCTCTACTCATTAAACATCGATTAAAAACATCATCATCGTAATAATAAATCTGGATCATTGCGACCGATGGACTAAATCCATCTATCGCGGTTTCTAACGGTGATCTAAGCATGGCTAAGCAATTCGAACGAACCCATATATAATAATAAACCAACCACTTAGGGCGACAATGGAACATGGAGCGAACATGCTAAGGGTATAACACACAACATGGTAATAGCTAAGAATTCTACCCAATCATAATTGTAATTGAAAGTAAGCATGCAATTGATAAAATAATTCCAAAGATGTAAGTTGCAAATAGTAGGAGCAATCATGGTCAAGGAGTAAGATAGTGCCTTCTTTGCTCGTTCTTGACTTCAAAGCGTAGTCGTGCTAAAAGTGTCTTCCAAGCGTCAACACCTAACGAGAAAATCCAAATCCATAAACACCAAATCAAGAATTCAAATGGTGCACATGATTAAAAGATGCATGAAATGCTCATGATGTGTGATACTAATCATAATATGAAAGTACTAATTGAGTTTTGCGTCAAAAGTTCAAGTCTTAGGGCTTTTATTGAATTATGTTCGGACTATCCGGGTGTCACTTGATTTGTCAAGTGGACCCTCTCGATCTGAAGTTGATTTTATATTAGGACTATCTGAAATTTTGTTGGAGTGTCCGAGTGGGTCGGAATGTCCGGGTGAAATCTCGGAATGTCGAAGCAGGCCCTCTCGGTTAGCCAATGCAGCCCTCAAACTAATTCCTATTAGGACTATCTGAAACCCTATTCGAGTATCCGAGTGGTAGGTTCGAGTATCAGGGTTACCTCGGAATGTCCGAGCTGGGCTTCTCTGTTTCAAAAGCGGCTCGTGTCAAATGGCTTCTATACTTCATAGGGATGGACTAGGGCTTCAAGAGAATGGACTAAGGTAGAAACTCACCACTACAAGGTTGCTTTTGCGCTTGGTGAAAGGTTGGTCTTGGTGAGGGATGATGAAAAATGTTACAATGCCGGTTCTTCACGGTTCGTGTCTTCCTAGCTTACGTAGACGACAATGCCTTCCTTTGCTCGTGCTTGCAATGGCGTCTAGCCTTCCTCCTCAAACTTCCAAGTGACATGCACGACCCGAATCAAGGTTTGATGATGGATTCCATGGAGAAAATAGCAATGAGTTACAAGGAGCAAAATTTCACAACATGGAAGGACAAGAAAATCGATTGCCACTCACCCAAAACTTGATGCCTCAAGAATCCATTTGGATGGATTTGAAGCTCTTGATCTTGGCTTCAAGGTGGTATAACATGCACAAGCTCAAACTCAAGATTTGTGGGGATTTGAGGGGAAGAATGGCAAGAGGTTGAAGAAGAAGTGCTTGCTGTTTTCAGGACTTGGAGGAGCAAATGAGCAGGGAAAGGGAGGAGAAACCAAGGTTTGGGCCTTATAAAGGCTGCCCACTCATGCCTTACATGTGGGGCTAGGTCCCACATGTCATAGGGTGGGTAAAAAGGGTGGGTATGGGTGATTGAAGTGAGAAAAGACATGGAGAGGATGTGCAGCCCACAAGTTCCAATGCAAAGTAGGTCCCATGTGTCATAGACTAGTTAGGTAGGTGGGTAGAGGTGAGTAAAGTAAGAATTGATATGGTAGGTATGTGCAGCCTACTCTCCTCTCTCTTACAAACATGGCCCACATGTCATTGAGTAAGGTGAAATAACATGTGTGCAGTTTTGGAAAGTGATTGTTAGGATTTTGTAACTCCCTCTTTATGCAAGATGAATGTCCTAACACTTGTATGATGATAAATAAATGAGGATGCAACAATATTATGGAAGATGTTAGCGACAAGCCTCCTTTGGACTAGCGAAAATCGAAACATTACAAGCCTCCCCTTAAAAGAATCTTGTCCTCGAGATTACACCGCTTCATTGAAGAGGTAGGGTATTCGGCTCGAAGATGATCCTCACGCTCCCATGTGGCCGTCGGGGTATGATTACTCCATTGAACTTTAAAGAATTTGTTGGTGTGGTTTCGGGTAACACGCTCCCTCTCATCGAGAATACAAATGGGTCGCTCCTTGTAGGATAGATCGGGTTGTAAATCGAGAGTGTCCAACTCTGTGGCTTCGGTTGGGACACGGAGACATTTCTTCAATTGAGAGACATGAAAGATATCATGTATATCAGCTAGTGAAGATGGAAGCTCCAATTGATATGCCACTGCTCCTCACCTTGCTAAAATTCGGAAAGGTCCGATATAACGAGGGGCTAGCTTTCCCTTCACTTGAAACCGACGAACACCTTTCATTGGTGAAACCTTGAGATAGACGTGATCACCAACTTCAAATTTGAGTTCACGGCGGCGACGATCAGCGTAGCTCTTTTGCGAGGCTACGGCTGTCATAACCGTTCGAATAATCGAACTTGTTCTTTCGCTTCAGTGACTAGTTCGGGACCAAAGAGGGGTCTCTCTCCAGACTCAGACCAGTTAAGTGGGGTTCTGCAAGCTCTTCCATAGAGAGCCTCGAATGGACTCATTTGGAGACTAGCTTGATAGCTATTGTTGTAGGAGAACTCTGCGAAGGGTAAGCATTTCTCCCAATTCTTGCCGTAGGTAAGGGCACAAGCCCTAAGCATATCCTCAAGAATTTGGTTCACCCGTTCAGCTTGTCCATCAGTCTGAGGGTGATACGCAGTGCTAAAAGAGAGTTGAGTTCCCATGGCCTTGTGGAGGCATTGCCAAAAATGCGAGGTGAACTGAGTACCTCGATCTGAGACAATCCTTTTGGGAACACCATGAAGGGACACAATTCGATGAAGATATAACTCAGCTAACTTGCTCACTGTATCCGTCGTCTTGACAGGAAGAAAATGAGCAGTCTTCGTTAATCGGTCAACGATTACCCATATGGAATCGAAACCTTTTTGCGTCTTGGGTAACCCGGTGATGAAATCCATACCAATCTCTTCCCACTTCCACAGGGGAATGGGCAGTGGTTGAAGTGTGCCTGCTGCACGCAAATGGTCGGCTTTCACGCGTTGACATACGTCGCACTCGGCGACATATCGGGCAATCTCTCGTTTCATCCGGGTCCACCAAAGTCTTGGCTTAAGATCTTGATACATTTTCGTACTCCCGGGATGAATGGAGAATGTGGAATTATGAGCCTCATCAAGGATCAGTGCCTTCAATTCCTTACAATTTGGCACCACTAGCCGTTTGTCAAACCACAAGACACCTTGCGAGTCCTCGGTGAAGCAGTTGGCCTTACCTTGTTTGATGCGGGCTCGGATGAGTGCCATGCCCTTGTCTGTCTTTTGAGCCTCTTGGATTTGGTCCAATAGGTTAGATTTAACTTCCATGACAGCAAGGAATCCCTCCTTAACCATTTCTAGGTTGAGCTTAGAAACTTCGGCGCACATGGCGTCCGATTCGGTTCTCTTGAAATCGATTGCATTGAGATTTTCGGCTCAAAGCGTCGGCAACAATATTGGCCTTTCCAGGATGACAATGGAGTCCCATATCATAGTCTTTGATCAATTAGAGCCACCTCCTTTGCCTCAAGTTCAGATCGGCTTGAGTAAAGATATACTTCAGGCTCTTGTGATCGGTGTAGATTTCACAACGATTACCGATGAGGTAATGTCGCCAGATTTTTAGAGCATGCACCACTGCTGCCAGCTCTAAATCATGGGTGGGGTAATTCATCTCATGAGGTCTCAATTGTCTCGATGCATAGGCCACAACTCGGCCTCCTTGCATGAGTACACAACCCAAATTTAGGCGGATGCATCATAATATATGTCGAAGCCCTTGTGAATATCCGGCGGGACTAAGGCAGTGCGATGGTCAGCGAACCTTCAACAATTGAAAGCTTGCCTCACATTCTGCTGACCATACGAACTTGTTCTCCTTCTTCAAAAGTTCGGTCAGTGGCTTCGCGATTTTGGAGAAGTTCTCCACGAATCGGCGGTAATAACCCGCGAACTCGAGAAAACTTCGAATATCCATGATGTTCTTAGGCTGCTCCCAATCAAGTACCGTTTGTATCTTGCTGGGGTCAACTGCAACTCCGCCTTCCGATAGCACATGGCCCAAGAAGGCAACCTCCTTTAGCCAAAATTCGCACTTGCTGAATTTTGCGTAAAGCCGGTGCTCTCGAGCTTTTCCATGACTGCCCGAAGGTGTACTTCATGCTCCCCTTCGGACTTGGAGTAAATAAGAATATCATCGATGAAGATGACAACGAACTTGTCGAGATATTCCATGAAAACTGAATTCGTAAGGCTCACGAAGTAGGCTGGTGCATTGGTCAAACCGAAAGACGTGACGGTATACTCATATAGACCATAACGAGTGGAGAATGCCGTTTTTGGAATATCTTCCGATCTAATCTTGATTTGATGGTAGCCTAATCTCAAGTCAATCTTGGAGAAAACACGGGCTCCGGTCATTTGGTCGAACAAATCATCGATCCGCGGAAGTGGATACTTGTTCTTGACCGTGACCTCATTTAATGGACGGTAATCAACACACATCCACAAGCTATCATCTTTCTTCTTCACAAATATCGCCGGGCATCCCCAAGGTGAGGAGCTCGGCCGAATGAAGCCCTTTTCCTGCAGCTCCGTAAGTTGTTTCTTCAACTCTATCAACTCATTTGGAGGCATACGGTAAGGTCGCTTCGATATTGGGGCCGTTCCGGGTAGAAGCTCAATGACGAACTCAACCTCCCGGTCGGGTGGCATCCCTGGCAATTCCTCCGGGAATACATCTGGGTAATCACACACCACTGGAATGCTACTAATTCCAAGGAATGTCTCACCCTTCAAGGCATAGAGGTGAGCATGATCTGGACTTGATGCAAACACCACTTGTTTGCCGCTTGCGTTAGTGAGTGAGATAGACCTGCTTGCACAATTGATGCATCCTTGGTGCTTTGATAACCAATCCATCCCAAGGATAACTTCAATTCCCTCCGTTTTAATCATTATCAAATCAGCTAGGAACTCTACCCCATTGACTTCAATCTTTACTTCCCGGCAGACTCGATCGGTCCTTAATTCCGATCCCGGGGTTTTAATGAGAAGTGGTGGATGCATAAGTTGTATAGGGAACTCATGATGTATGGCAAACTTCTCTTTAATAAATGAATGAGATGCTCCGGAATCGAATTATACGGACAGCAAGTCACACAAATTTAAACTCTACATGTATGCAGCAAGAAAACATGCACCAAATCCAAAAGACATCAAAATAAGAAGTTTCTCAAACCACAACATCACCCACGAAAACAAATAACAAGATTCCGATACAATAACACAAGTTCACAACCCATAGGTCAAGGGCGACAGCTAAGGGTGACTAAAACCAATAGCTCAAAACTCATCTGTCATGTTGAAAAGGATAAGAGTAGTTAGAAACTTATTTGCATAACCAAATGAACATCAGGGTGAGATATAGAGCTAAGAGGGGTAAGAAATAAAGGAATCACACAATGTTATCAGTTCTGAAATTATTTGATAGCAAAATAATTTTTGGACTCAAAGCATACTCTAACTAATCGTAGCATGGCCGTTCTAACCTACAGTCAGTATGGCTCTGATACCAAGCCTGTGGGGAACCGTCCCCGGGATTCCACTGATTCACTCAATTGCGCGATACATCCCAAGTGAATCAAGGGAACCTCGAGCATTCCACGATTATACCCGTGTTGGTCCCAGGATAGTTTGCCAACACGAGCATTCTCATCCAACAGTTGACATCACAACACATACACAATTATCAGAAGCATAAACGTTATTACATTCCCAAAAGTAGGACTGCTGTCCATAACGACATATTTAGAGTTACTACATCAACTAGCAGCGGAAATTATAAGATAAACGACAAAAGGGCCAGCATGGCATGCCCCCAAACCCTCAGGCAACCAACAGGGGCAAGAACGGCGACTAAACGTTAGCATTGTCGAAATCTGCCCGGTAAAAGTCCCCGGGCAGGGCCTCATCCTCACCTGCAGCAAGTGGACAATCCGATTGAGTACAAAGAGTGTACTCGCACAATAATATACATTGCATGTTGATTTCTAACTACATGTGGTTGCTACATCAAAGGAAGGCAAAATGGCAATTTCAGCATAAAGTAATGTTTGGGGTAAATCATAAACATGTATAGATTGAAAAGAATTGCATTTCGTAAACATTTGCAAGATCTAGTACATAATATAACCTCATCATAATCACATTTATCTCATGCCTTCAAGCATTCTCCGAACCATGAGTTCCATTGCTCATGTTCAACTACACACACAAGTACTCCAATACTTGTGTCTATTTTCCCACTCCCATCCCATTCTTACCAAGTCCTTAATACTCGCCCAGTGACTGACAGTTCAAGCGATCGTCCTTAACCATGGACGCGGCTATTCGAATAGTTTAAACTCTGCAGAGGTACGACTTTACCCACACGACACGCCACACTCGTAAGCCAAGCTATTAACACATTTCCTTAGATGTGTCGGCCGAGGTGAAACGTGACAAACCATTTTCGAAAGATGCATGGTAGTGTATCTAAACCATCCGGATGATCGTGACCCTCGATCCCGCGTGCCCGATGCTCGGTGTGTGTGGATCAAGGAGTACACCCGTTGTTGGACATCCCCAACTCAACAAAGTTCGAGGACTTGAGGACATTCCCCGCACTCCACTAAGCCCGGGAATTCGGCGATCATTCCTTGACGCTCCACTAAGCCCAAGGAATTCGCGTGCACATGGTTTACATAACCTAGTCATACATAAGTACTTGGTTCGCCGGTCCCATAAGCGGCGTGTGGTTACGCACGATAGTTACTCAAAGAGGCGTCACGAGATTTAATCCTTAGGGTCCTTAACCAATATCTCTACTCATTAAACATCGATTAAAAACATCATCATCGTAATAATAAATCTGGATCATTGCGACCGATGGACTAAATCCATCTATCGCGGTTTCTAACGGTGATCTAAGCATGGCTAAGCAATTCGAACGAACCCATATATAATAATAAACCAACCACTTAGGGCGACAATGGAACATGGAGCGAACATACAAAGGATATAACACACAACATGGTAATAGCTAAGAATTCTACCCAATCATAATTGTAATTGAAAGTAAGCATGCAATTGATAAAATAATTCCAAAGATGTAAGTTGCAAATAGTAGGAGCAATCATGGTCAAGGAGTAAGATAGTGCCTTACTGCTCGTTCTTGACTTCGAAAGCGTAGTCGTACTCGGGAGTGTCTTCCGAAGCGTCAACACCTAACGAGAAAATCCAAATCCATAAACACCAAATCAAGAATTCAAATGGTGCACATGATTAAAAGATGCATGAAATGCTCATGATGTGTGATACTAATCATAATATGAAAGTACTAATTGAGTTTTGCGTCAAAAGTTCAAGTCTTAGGGCTTTTATTGAATTATGTTCGGACTATCCGGGTGTCACTTCGGACTGTCCGAGTGGACCCTCTCGGTCTGAAGTTGATTTTATATTCGGACTATCCGAAATTGTGTTCGGAGTGTCCGAGTGGGTCGGAATGTCCGGGTGAAATCTCGGAATGTCCGAGCAGGCCCTCTCGGTTAGCCAATGCAGCCCTCAAACTAATTCCTATTCGGACTATCTGAAACCCTATTCGGAGTATCCGAGTGGTAGGTTCAGAGTATCCGAGGGTTACCTCGGAATGTCATTTGGGCTTCTCTGTTTCAAAACGGCTCGTGTCACAAAGGCTTCTATACTTCATAGGGATGGACTAGGGCTTCAAGAGAATGGACTAAGGTAGAAACTCACCACTACAAGGTTGCTTTTGCGCTTGGTGAAAGGTTGGTCTTGGTGAGGGATGATGAAAAATGTTACAATGCCGGTTCTTCACGGTTCGCCTCTTCCTAGCTTGCGTAGACGACAATGCCTTCCTTTGCTCGTGCTTGCAATGGCGTCTAGCCTTCCTCCTCAAACTTCCAAGTGACATGCACGACCCGAATCAAGGTTTGATGATGGATTCCATGGAGAAAATAGCAATGAGTTACAAGGAGCAAAATTTCACAACATGGAAGGACAAGAAAATCGATTGCCACTCACCCAAAACTTGATGCCTCAAGAATCCATTTGGATGGATTTGAAGCTCTTGATCTTGGCTTCAAGGTGGTATAACATGCACAAGCTCAAACTCAAGATTTGTGGGGATTTGAGGGGAAGAATGGCAAGAGGTTGAAGAAGAAGTGCTTGCTGTTTTTCAGGACTTGGAGGAGCAAATGAGCAGGGAAAAGGGAGGAGAAACCAAGGTTTGGGCCTTATAAAGGCTGCCCACTCATGCCTTACATGTGGGGCTAGGTCCCACATGTCATAGGGTGGGTAAAAAGGGTGGGTATGGGTGATTGAAGTGAGAAAAGACATGGAGAGGATGTGCAGCCCACAAGTTCCAATGCAAAGTAGGTCCCATGTGTCATAGACTAGTTAGGTAGGTGGGTAGAGGTGAGTAAAGTAAGAATTGATATGGTAGGTATGTGCAGCCTACTCTCCTCTCTCTTACAAACATGGCCCACATGTCATTGAGTAAGGTGAAATAACATGTGTGCAGTTTTTGGAAAGTGATTGTTAGGATTTTGTAACTCCCTCTTTTATGCAAGCTGAATGTCCTAACACTTGTATGATGATAAATAAATGAGGGTGCAACAATATTATGGAAGATGTTAGCGCGACAAGCCTCACTTACCGGACTAGCGAAAATCGGGCTGTTACAAATATGAAAAACAAAAAATTGAAACAGGCGAGTTGCAAGTGGCGGCATCTACATTGACAGAGCGAATTGCTTGAAAAGTCGTCTGAGTTCTATGATTTGAGGAGGCTAGTGCAAGTTGTTACAGATGGAAATCAAATAGAATGGGGTCTGTTTGTACCTAATTTAACAAGAACTAGTTTCAAATGCAATGAAAATTCATTTTGCATCTGAACTTGTGATCGATCTATGAACCGTGTTAGTGCAACATGGTGTTTGTGTCATGATGCTAAAACAATTTGGAAGATTTCTCATTTTGAGATGGGGAAGAAGAGAGATCAAAAGTCGACACGGTAGTTTTTCATTAGGTGGGTGGAAGCTATGCATCGAGTCTCTGGAAGAGCTAGAAGAGAATCGCAACTCGTGCAATGCAAAATTTGGCATTCTCGGTACCGCTAGGCAATGGTGAAATTGCTAATCCAATAATTAAGGTATCTGTTGCTTTCAAGTGAATGGTCTTTAGTGGTCTGAATTTTGTTGTATACATAACGTTTTATCCTTTTTATTCGGGATAAAGGGACTATTTACGTAAGAAGGATAAAAATCCTAAAAGCACGGTACCTTTTACGAGTTTTATTTATTAGACATCCATTTATGTGATTGTTTACCCATCATTTGTATCTATATTGGTTACGCTTAGCGGAAAAGGACACCAACATTGGATGATGACAGGTGATGCCATATGAATCTAATAATCTACCGTGCGGCCCTTCTTTTGAACTTCTCGTATAACTATCACACTACAAAGTTTTCCTTTCCATTACTATTGAGAATCAATCTGAACTCGCAATATTGCTACCAATCCATAGGCTTGACCGTTCTTGTGCATGGCATATTGCGAGTGTAATATCTGTTAACTAACTACTTAGGTTTGACATGCTAGTGTAATAAAATATTTCCCTCTTGCTATTTGGCGAAATGACACGATGGTTGTTGACATGGGTCCTCCTGGCGATTGGGTGAAGATAAGCGTTTGGAGAACCGTGAGTATATCATTTTATAAGTAGTCAAATTTTATTCCTTCATGTTCCATTTTTGCGTTTACCAGCAGTTCTTGGTTCGATAGTTCTCAATGAAATTTTGACACTTCAAAAGTTGTGCCGATGAACCGCTTATTCTATCTAAAATGTGTAAATCTCGGTTAGATCTTTTGGCTATCATGGAAGTTTAGAAACATCATGGGTTAACCAAATCGGTGAAGTTACTATTTCACATGGGCATTTTGTAAAAGAAATTTTCTATTCTCTTGCGAAAGATTGCTATGAAGTCTATCGTTGGTTCTGGACTTACGCACGAAGAGGTAAATACATTCATTCTTTCAATTAGCAAGGACGTGGTTATACTTATGTAAGCATCCTTTTTCATAATTTTTTCCCATACATGATGCAATAGCTGGAATGATTTTTTTGCTTATAGATATCTCCTGATGCATCTTTTGGTTTAGGTACATGTTCAGTCACATCCTGTTGGCCGTTTGATAGTTACTGGAGAGCCTGAGCAACTAGATAATCCTTGGGGTGTGACTCCATTCAAGAAACCTCTATGAGCTATGTAGTATGACATGGTTGTGCCAAACTAAGTGGTAGATGTAGTATCTCTGTAATGCAACAATTTGATAACTAAGTGGTGGATGGAACTCTGTAATGCAACAATTTTTTAAATATATTACTGATTTGCGCTTATTTGCAATGTGTGCCTGGGAAATTATCTTGAATTCTTCAAATACATTGCACATGCATAACATATTTATTTGGCTCCAAATAAAAATAATTACAAATATTGTTGCTTAGATGGTTTATTCCTTGCTACGCATATAAGCGTTGCCATAAGTACAATCTATATGTTGCAACAAGCTATAGAAGGCTATTCGTCCACAAGTTGTACAAACATATATAAGCGTTGCCATAGACCATGAAAATTCATTACAGCTTAGCAACGGTTATTAATAGGACTTACCAACACATAATTAAGTGTTACAGTAGACCCTAGCAATGCCACTTTAGGCAACGCATAATTATGCGTTGGTATAGACCCTAGCAACGCATATACGGACTTTTAGCAACGCATATATGCGTTGCTAAAGAAAGTCATTTTGTAGTGATTGCTTCTTTTTCGTTCTTACTCGTGTTCTCGATTTGCATGCAGGAACTAGCCTTCTGGGCGAGGTCAACCGCGTCTTGGCATGGTTGATAACCAACGGAGCTGTGGTGTTGCGATTGCAGGTTTCGTTCGATTCTGATCGGAAGTCCGGATCGTTTATGTCGAGTCCTCCACCAATCGAGTTATCGTCTACCTGTCGGAAGATCGGGCCCCGTGTTGCATCACACCGCCTTGATGTCTCTTGTAACAGCCCGATTTTCGCTAGTCCGGTAAGTGAGGCTTGTCGCGCTAACATCTTCCATAATATTGTTGCATCCTCACTTAATTACAATCATACAAGTGTTAGGACATTCATCTTGCATGAAGAACGAGTAACCAAAAATCTAGTAATCATTTTTCAAAACTGCACACATGTTATTTTGCCCTAGTCAATGACATGTGGGCCATGTTCTTAAGAGAGAGGAGTGAAGGCTGCACATACCTACCCTACTAGTTGCTACATTACTCACCCCTACCTATGTACATGACAAGTCAATGACACATGGGACCTACCATTGCATAGAAAATTATGGACTGCACATCCTCTCCATGCTTTTTCTCACTTCAACCACCCATACCCACTCTTCCACCTACCCTATGACATGTGGGACCTAGCCCCACATGTAAGGCATGAGTGGCAGCCATATATAAGGTGATACACCTTGGTTTCTCCTCCATTTCCTGCTCATTTGCTGCTCCAACACCCAGAAAACAGCAAGCACACCTTCCTCACCTCTTGCCATTTTCCCCCACAAATCTCCTCCAAAACTTGAGTTTGAGCTTGTGCATGTTACACCATCTTGTAGCCAAGGTCAAGAGCTTCACATCCATCAAGCAGATTCTTGAGGAACCAAGTTTTGGGTAAGTGGCAATCGTTTTTCTTGCTACCCATGTTCTGAAATTCTGCTCCTTGTAACTCATTGCTATTTTCCCCATGGAATCCATCATCAATCCTTGATTCGGGTCGTGCATGTCTCTTGGAAGTTTGAAGAGGAAGGCTAGACGCCGTTGCAAGCGCGAGCAAAGGAAGGCATTGTCGTCTATACGAGCTAGGAGGAGGTGAACCGTGAAGAACCGGCATTGTGACATTTTCATCATCCACTCGCCGAAACCAACATCCACTAAGTACACAAGCAACCCTAGTGTGGTAAGAATCTACCCTAGCCCATCCCCTTAAAACCCTAGGCCTTTCCTTTGAAATGTAGATGGCAAATAGGCAAATAAGCTGTTTTGAAGCAGAGGCGCCCGACGGATAGTCCGAGGTTTAGCTCGGACATTCCGAACTATTCGGATATTCCGAATGGTATTTCGGATGGTCCGAATAGAACTGATATGGCGTGACCGAGAGGGCCTGCTCGGACATTCTGAGGTAACCCTCGGATACTCCGAACCTACCACTCGGATACTCCGAATAGGGTTTCGGATAGTCCGAATAGGAATTAGTTTGAGGGCTGCATTGGCTAACCGAGAGGGCCTGCTCGGACATTCCGAGATTTCACCCGGACATTCCGACCCATTCGGATACTCCGAACCAAATTGCGGATAGTCCGAATGGAATTTCACTTCATACCGAGAGGGTCCACTCGGACAGTCCGAAGTGAAACTCGGATACTCCGAACATAATTCAATAAAAGCTTTAAGACTTGAACTTTTAACGCAAAAACTCAATTAGTACTTTCATATTATGACTAGTGCTACACATCATGAGCATTTCGTGCATCTTTTCATCATGTGCACCATTTGAATTCTTGATTTGGTGTTTATGGATTTGGATGTTCTCGTTAGGTGTTGACGTTTCGGAGGGCACTCCAGCAATGCGACTCGTCTCTGAAGTCAAAACGAGCAGCAAGGCACTATCTTACTCCTTGACCATGATTGCGCCTACTATTTGCAACTTACATCTTTGGAATTATTTTATCAATTGCATGCTTACTTTCAATTACAATTATGATTGGGTAGAATTCTTAGCTATTACCATGTTGTGTGTTATACCCTTAGCATGTTCACTCCATGTTCCATTGTCGCCCTAAGTGGTTGGTTTATTATTATGTATGGGTTAGTTCAATTGCTTAGCCATGCTTAGATGACCGTTAGAAACGCGATAGATGGATTTAGTCCATCGATGCAATGATCAAGATTTATTATTACGATGATGATGTTTTTAATTGATGTTTAATGAGTAGAGATATTGGTTAAGGACCTAAGGATTAAATCTGGTGGCGTCTCTTTGAGTAACTATCGTGCGAACCACACGCCGTTTATGGGACCGGCGTAACCAAGTACTTATGTATGACTAGGTTATGTAAACCATGTGCCGCCGAATTCCTTGGGCTTAGTGGGCGTCAAGGAATGACCACGGAATTCCACAGGCTTAGTGGAGTGCGGGGAATGTCCTCGAGTCCCTCGAACTTTGTTGAGTTGGGGATGTCCAACAGCGGGTGTACTCCTTGATCCACACACACCGAGCAATCGGGCACGCGGGATCGAGGGTCACATCATCCGGATGGTTTAGATACACTACCATGCATCTTTGGAAAATGGTTTGTCACGTTTCACCTCGGCCGACACATCTAAGGAAATGTGTTAATAGCTTGGCTTACGAGTGTGGCGTGTCGTGTGGGTAAAGTCGTACCTCTGCAGAGTTTTAAACTATTCGAATAGCCGCGTCCATGGTTAAGGACGATCTCTCGATTTGTCAGTCACTGGGCGAGTATTAAGGTCTTGGTAAGAATGGGATGGGAGTGGGAAATTAGACACAAGTATTGGAGTACTTGTGTGTGTGTGTATTTGAGCATGGGCGATGGAACTCATGGTTCGGAGAATGCTTGAAGGCATGATATGAATTAATTGAACATGAGCGATGGAACTCATGGTTCGGAGAATGCTTGAAGGCATGATATGAATGTGATTATGATGATGTTATATTATGTACTAGACTTTGCAAATGTTTACTAAATGCAAATCTTTCAATCTATACTTGCTTATGATTTATCTCGAATATTGCTTGATGCTGAAATTGCCATTATGCCTTCCTTTGATGTAGCAACCACATGTAGTTAGAAATCAACATGCAAAGTATATTATTGTGCGAGTACACTCTTTGTACTCAATCGGATTGTCCACTTGCTGCAGGTGAGGATGAGGCACTGCCCGGGGACTTTTACCGGGCAGATTTCGACAATGCTAACGTTTAGTCGCCGTTCTTGCCCCAGTTGGTTGCCTGAGGGTTTGGGGGCATGCCATGCTGGCCCTTTTGTTGTTTATCTTGTGATTTCCGCTGCTACTTGATGTAATAACTTTAAATATGTCGTTATGGACAGCAGTCCTCCTTTTGGTATGTAATAACATTTATGTTTCCGCTAATTATGTATGTGTTGTGATGTCAACTGTTGGATGAGAATGCTCGTGTTGGCGAACTTTCCTGGGACCAACACGGGTATAATCGCGGAACGTCCGAGGTTCCCTTGATTCACTTGAGATGTACTGTGCATTTGGGTGAATCAGTGGAGTCCCGGGGACGGTTCCCCACATCTCTGCAGGTCTTCTTGTCCTTTTTGTGATAGTTGATTGGGTCGTTGCTGGCACTGTTGGACGCGAAAGCCTGATCAGTGCTTCTAGATCTCTGGTGCTTGGTGTTCTCGTCGTCGGCACTGATTGCCAATCTACAAAGATGCTTGACCATCTTTAGGCTTTTCTTATCGCACCTGACTGCAGCATGTTGGTCTCCCTTAACTGTGAGGACTCCCTTCGGCGCAGGCATCTTGATGGCCTAGTACACGTAATGCACCACCACCATGAACTTGGCGAGCATTGGGCAGCCCAGGGTCACATTGTACGCGGTCTCGAAATCCACTATGTCGAAGAGAATCTTCTCAATACGGAAGTTGTCCGGCGTGCCGAATGTGACTGGCAGCTTAATCTGGCCCAGCGGGATCGTTGATGAGTGCAGAGTTATGCCATAAAACAGCTCGGCTCTGGCTTTTATCTCGGTCCAGGGAGTTCCCATGTTATCCAGTGTCTTCATGAAGATGAGGTTCAGCGAGCTCCCTCCATCGACTATGGTTTGAGCAACCTTAATGACCATAGGGTATCGACCTGGATGCGGGACCGTGGTCGGGTGATTTGATTGGTTGAAGGTGATTAGCATCTCTAACCATTTGAGAAATCGGGGTGAGCTGGGTGGCCAGGTTGATCTCTCTCTCGACTGCCTTGTATTGTCTCTTGGACTCGTATGTGGCAGATCCTCTGAAGATATGTGCCATCATATGCTCAGCTCCCTGATACTTGGGCTCATCATCCTCGGGCTTGTCTTTGGCTTGCTCGATGCCACGCTTGGTGAGAGCGGCCTTGAGCTTCTCTTGGACTTTCTTGCTGATCACTTGGCACTCGTCAAGGTCGTGCTTGTTCGTGTGATGGACGGGGCAGTATTTGTTTCCCCTATGGCTTCGGCCTTTATTGTTACCTAGATTGCACGTTTTGCCCCTCTCGACTGTGGCTACGGTGGAGTCGCCCTTGCACTTCTCCCCGTGGTTCTTGTTCCTCTTTGCCCCTTGCTTGGATGAATCAGGCTTGTCGATGCCAAGCATCGGGTTGTCGAGGTGGCCTCGGGCTTCAGCGTGGATGGCGTACTTATCTGCCAGCTCGAAGAGCTCCTTGGTGGTTCTGATCTTTCGGGTGGTGAGTTTTCCCTTTAGATCTCCATCCTTAACCCTGTTATCGAAGGCAACAATCACTGCTTCATCCGAGATGTTGGGGATCAGGTTCTATTTGTCGCTGAATCACTGAATGAAGCGCAGTGACTCTCCTGGCTTCTGCACTAGTAGATGCAAGTCACTACGTGTTTCGGGGCATTCATATGTGTCCTAAAAATTGGCAATGAATTAGGCCCGCAACTCAGCCCATGACGATATTGACTGAGGCGGGAGGTTGATAGCCAAGACCTAGCTTTCCCATCGAGAGTGGTGAGCGGGTAGGTGGCCGTCACCTTCTCGTTGCCTCCGGCTGCTCTCATAACTGTAGTATAGATCTGCAGCCATTCAACAGGGTTAATCTTCCCCGAGTACTTCTTGACCGGAGCAGGCTTGAACTTGGTCCGGCCATTTGACAGCACGCAGTGCTGCAGTGAACACCTTGCACCCCTCATCAACATCTTCCGGGGTCATCTGGCGTTGTCCTCTACGTGCATCTTGCTGAGGGGGGAGCCTGTGTTGCAGTGGCAAGTGGTCCCTCAAGGGTGAAGATTCGCCCTAGCGTGCATGTCGCATCGAAGATCGACTTCTCGAGGATGTGGTCTCATTATCCCGCCTCTCGCGGTCTTCACGATCCCGCTCTTCCCTTTGATCTCGTAGGACATCACGCAAATCTCATCAATTATGCGGGATTCGATCCTGAAGATCTCCCCGGTATCCTTGGCGGGGGTTCGAACGGATCGTTCCAGAGTTGCGATGACCAGAACTAGCCACCGCTGATCGCATTGCCCGACGACTATCATGAGACGGTCCCGGCAGATGGCTTTGGGTGCCTTGTCAGTTTGGTTGCCCGAACCTTGAATTGGCTACTCGAGCAGTCTAAGCTTGTGCTGCATCGAGTAGCGTCTTCGTCTAGTCAAACACTGGCGTCATAGGTCAGCCGGGTCCAACGGTTGGAGAGACTTTAATAGCATGTGAGTGAACTGGACGTTAGTTTTAGGAGTACTGAAGACGTCACTAGGGTGGCTCTGATGGGACGCTATTCCTAGAACGCGGCCAGGTGAGCCATTGTGGTTGTGCTACCAAAGAGTCTACTACCCCTAGAAATATGGCACCTGCAGATGAGGTGTTGTTGGATTGTCAAGGTTGAGATGCTTTGACAATCTAGCCACGATCCCTGCAGCGGCTACGGCGGTTGGGTTACAACGATGGTCCATTGTGCCAGGAACGATGTCATCCATGGTCGCATGCACTATGGCTGCTGCCGCCTCATGATCTCAGGGTGTGCCAGGTGGGACGCGGTGCTCCTGGCAGCCTGTGGCTTCTGCTCCTGAGTCCCGCTCTTGGGAACTTCATACAGTAGCACCTTTGTTAGGCCTAGCCATGAATATGTGACGATCCGTATGACTACTGCATTGACTACTAAGGTCATCGTTGCTACTGTCACTGTCGCTCTCTGTGTCAACGCACTTGAGGACGCTGGGCTCCAGGGGGTCAAACTCTATAAAGCACACTTCCTGGCTTGGGTACCCAGAACAGGACTCGATGAAGCCGATGTACTCAAGATCTCTGATCGACCCCTGTTGGTACAACATGGTTTCGAAGGTGATCTCAAATCCAATTGGCGGAGCCTGGTGCATGTCGGGAATTTCGGCGTAGACGCGCATCGATGACATGCTCGATCTACAAAAACAACTAAAGGCCCCAACCTGGTGCGCCAGCTATCGAAGGTTAGTGATCGACAACACACGTATATTCGGGTACCTTCGAGGGATGCAGGATCAGACACATAATCGGGGGAACACAATGTAGACAGGTTCGGGCCTCTGAGTCGAGTAACACCCTACTCATGTGTCCACGATGGATGAGATCAGAAAATAGATTATAGCTCAGGGATCTTCGCCATGATTACAAGGAAGAATATGAGTATGGGGAGTGGCTAGACTATTGTCGGGACCCGAATCTACAAATCAGGACCCTCTGTGTATTCTGTACTAGTCCAGGATCACGCTAGTACACACAGGATGAACAGTGTTGAAGTACCACAATCATACACAGCGGAAATAATAATAAAGTACTTCAAGCATAATTATAACCAAGTTACACGACCTTATGGTCACCTTACAATAATTCGCCACGACCTTATGGTCACCTTACAATAATTCGCCACGCAGGGTGATAAATATCAAAGTAGCACAAGTTCAATAGCGGAAGCAAAAAAGTACGGTAATGAAACCCCTCGTAGCCACAGGCAACCGACGAGGCTTAATCCCTAATCCTCCTGGCCTTCGTTGAACTCCTCTTCCCAAGCTGGCATAGCTTCTTCTTCTGAGGTTGTTGTTGAAGCAAGAGTGAGTATACAACATACTCAACAAGTCATGCACAAATGCAGTTCTATTACTACATGCATGGCTTAATCCAAAGGAAGGGCTTAGATGGTTATTTTGCATAAAGCAGCATTTCTCTTTAATAGGTAATCATATTAGATTAAAGGCGGTAAACCAATATTAATAATAATTAATTTCTCAATTCTTTTCCAAGAGTTTGGCACACAGCCCTAAGTTTGATTCATCAGTCTTTGGAACACAGCCACCCATTCCACATTTTTATTTTTAAAATCTAACCCTTGACTGTAATTCCCGAGCAATGTCCAATACCGCGGACACGGCTATTCGAATAGATTTAACACACACACTCTGCAGAGGCTGTACACTTTACCCACAGGATACAGTCGCTCACCACACAGGTGATTAATTGCAACAAAGTCTTTCGGAGACTAACACTTAACTCGTGAACCTCTCGATATTACCTTTCTAACACTTCCCTCACACAGAGTCAAGTTTAGAACAAAGTAATATCTGATTGGATGGGTACCAAGCCGCAAAGACAGTACGCTCCCCATACTGTTACATTTTTGTGTAGCTGCATGCCCGAGGTGTCAAAGGAAAGACATTAGAACCCTACTGAACTAGGTCCGTCCCATTCCGGACAAGTGGTTATACGAGAAACTCAGTTCAAAGGCTCGCAAGGTGAAGTCCTTAACTGTCCCGGGCAAGACTTCCATTTTATACTTCTCGGCACACAGCCTTTACAATAACAATACATCCCGTTGCCACACAGGCCCACCTAGCACGAAGCCTTCTTGCCACTTGCCCCGGTCCAAATCATTTCCCATCCCAGGTTTGCATTTATGCAACACATGCCAATGCCCACTTCATTGCATGAGTAGAACCGCACAGGTCGCTACTCCCAATTCCATCACATGACATCATCGCATTATTCGAAAATGCGTTTCATAATTGTTTAGTCAATATTCTTTGCAAATTTGAAAGTCATTCCACGTACATAAGCACACTAAGCAGCTAATCACGGTCTAGCCTCCCGTGTTGGCATGTATATAGCAACCAACATAAATTAACATCTTATGGTGACAAGGATTTCAGGGCGTACAAGTAGTATTAACAAGGGGCATAAACAAGATAGGTATTTTAACTACTTTTCCCACATGAGCAATATCATTTTTAATTAACATAGCATGCATAACTTGAATCGAGATATATTTGAAAATCTAGGGGCAATATGGTCAAAGCATGACTTTCCTTCAAACAGCAGTTGATTCTAGTCTGGCTCTTGCGATGGTTCTCCGAAATCCTCCTCGACGGCTTCCGGCAATTCGGAGTCTACGCGCATTCAAGTGAACATACAATAAACACTCGGTACAGACAACAAGATCAACTCTAAAAATAAATTAAAATTCACTAATAAATAGTTCACATTTTTACAAATTTTTAGGAACTGGAATCACCCAATTCCGAGTTAAAACGCAAAAGTTATAGCATTTGCAAGTTTCTGAAATTCAAATAAATGAATAACCGAATTAAATGATTTATTTTTCTACTGAAAATCCCGGTTAAATTCTCACGGCTTGACACGTGTCAACACCAGAATTAACCACGTCATCACGGTCACTGACATGTGGGCCCGGATGACGTCATGCTGACGTCAGCACACCCGACGGTCCACCCACTGACAAGTGGGCCCGATGAACAGTGCACGGACCAACTGGAAGCTGACACGCGGCACACGCACAACAGTCCACGAGACCAGATGATTTTCCGCCCGTTGGATTCGAATCCAACGGTCAGTCTACGGCAACAGCTGGACTTCCATGCGGCCACATGGAAAGATCATAGCCCTAGATCGAAGATCTAACGGATGCGGTTACCCGAGCAGAACACTATTCACCAGACCTACGTGGCATCATCCGAACCAATCATCGAAGCTTCGACGGCTATGATTCCACACGGCTAGGCTACCGGACGGATACGTGGCAAGATCTCGACCATAGATCGGAGATCCAACGGCCATTAACAAATGCATCTACCTACGGATATGTGGGCTTACAGGAACGGTACGATGATCATCTAACGGCCTTTATCAAATGCTGCAACTGCCGCTACGTGGATGCATCGGAGTGGTCGTATGGCGATCCAACGGCGGAGCTATACCGAGCGGTTTCCTATTCACAAGCCTACGTGGCCCGACCAGAGCCGCACGATTACCATCCAACGGCCGAGATCTACCGATGCTTATTTAACTTAACTCTACGGGGAGAGACGTGGCGCTACCTCGTTCGCTGGATGAGAATCCAACGGCTGCTGGAGCTCGGGGTGGATGACGGCGGTGCAGTGGCTCCTGAAGACCGGAGACGAGGAAGACGACTGGCTCGGCGGCGCTACGAAGCTTCTCCGGCGTGAAGAAGTGGCCCACTGGACGCGTCTTGACACGGCGGTCTCGGAGCAAGTTACGGCTGCGGTGGAGAGTAAGGGATGACGGCGAAATGGGAAGAAAACCGAGGCAGTGGAAGGATGTTCCTCCGGCGAGCTCTAACGCGTGCTACGGTGAACGACAGTGCACGAGAGAAGGGGCAAAACGAGCGGAATGAAGTGCTGCGCACGGAGGACTATATCACCCACTCGGACAAGCCTCGATACGCGTGCAAATCTCTGACAAAATCCGCGGCAGCCAACGGGCGACGGCAGTGCGGCAGTGCTCCCTCCCGATGCAGCGAGATCAACCTCCACCGTTCGATTGCCATCCAACGGTGTCGATTGAGTAATGATTCGGTGAAGCGGTCCCACGTGGCGACATCTTAATGGCTACTTACAGAGATCCGACGACTCACGTGATTAAGCAACGCGGCTGATCTACGATTGTCCGATCGGAATCGAACGAACCGGAGATAGCGGCGCTAGGGTTTTCCCGGCGCGAGCACAGTGTTGGGCTCGGCCCGACACTGTAGCTTGGCGATTTCCCGGCTTTTCTCAATAAAAATAATTGTAGAAATTCAAAGTAATTAATTAGGGCACTAAAAATACTCAAAAAATTCTAGAAAAAATTCCAGAAAATATTTCAGAGCATTTTGAGCCTAAATAAAATATTTTTATTTATTTTTGATAATTACCTTTTCTGATATTTAATTATTCAAGAGAAGGATAACCCAAATTAATTTCAATTAAATCCAAATAATTAACAAAAATTCAAATAAATTCAATTAAATGCAAATACATTTTAATTAATTCACAAAAATTTAAATAACTCCAAAAATTAAGATTAGGACAAATTTCGGGATGTTACAATCCTACCCCCCTTAATGGAATCTCGACCCCGAGATTCGAAGCCTAACTAGAGAATAGGTTTGGAAACTCCTTTCTCAGATCTTCCTCTCGTTCCCAGGTGGCCTCGCTTTCTGTGTGATTGCTCCACTGAACTCTGCAAAAACGGGTTGTCTTGCTCCTGGTTTTCCGATCCACTGTATCCAGAATTTTTATCGATTGTTCTTTGTAGGTCAAGTCTTCCTGTAGTTCAACTTCGTCCAGTGATGTTTGCTCTTCGGGCACTCGGAGACACTTCTTGAGTTGCGATACATGGAAGACATTGTGTACTCCTGCTAATGACTGCGGTAACTCCAGCTTATATGCGACTTCGCCCTTACGGCTTATGATCTTAAACGGTCCTACATATCTTGGCGCAAGTTTACCCTTTTTGTGAAACCTCTGGACTCCCTTAAGAGGCGTAACTCTGAGATACACATAATCTTCGGGCTCGAAGCTCAAATCCCTGCGGCGGTTATCCGCATAACTCTTCTGCCTTGACTACGCGATTTTCATCCTTTCCCTTATCAATGCTATTTGCTCTTCGGCTTCTTGGAGTATGTCTGGTCTGAAGACACGACGCTCACCAGTCTCATTCCAATTTAACAGTGTCCTACAAGGTCGACCATACAAAGCTTGAAAAGGTGACATCTGAAGACTAGCTTGATAGCTGTTGTTGTAACTGAATTCCGCATATGGTAAACATTTATCCCAAGACGTTGTATAAGCCAACGCACAAGCTCTCAACATATCTTCTAATATCTGATTGACTCTTTCAGTCTGCCCATCTGTCTGCGGATGATATGTTGTATTGAAGTTCAAGTAGATGCCCATTGCTGTATGCAATTTATCCCAAAATCTTGAGGTAAATTGGGTACCTCTGTCCGATACTATCTTCTTTGGCACTCCATGCAAGCAAACAATTCTTGCCATGTATAATTCTGCTAACTTATCTCCGGAATAAGTTGTCTTTACTGGTATGAAATGCGCGACCTTTGTCAATCGATCCACGATGACCCATATGGAGTCATAACCTCCTTGCTTCCTTGGTAATCCGGTGATAAAATCCATTCCGATTTCCTCCCATTTCCACTCTGGTATTTTTAATGGTTGCAGCAGCCCTGCTAACCGCTGATGCATAGCCTTGCCTCGCTGGCATACATCACATAGTGCTACGTGCTCAGTAACCTCTCTCATCATATTTGGCCACAAGAACCTCTCTTTTAAATCTTGATACATCTTTGCACTTACTGGTTGAATCGAATACATTTTAATTAATTCACAAAAATTTAAATAACTCCAAAAATTAAGATTAGGCCAAATTTCGGGACGTTACAACTATAGCTATTGGATGGACTGCTCGGAGATCTTCCTATGCGTCGAGCTCTGGATGGCGATGGCTTGAAGCTTGCACTCTAAGTTGGCTTGTGCAGATTCCAATTAGCTTCTTCTTCCGGAGGACATCCTCCCTGATCCTTATATAGTGGGCTGGCGTATCGAATCGTAGTCGATGAAGAGTCCTCTTTCCGTTATGATCTCCGTATCACACTTGAATTTCCATAGCGGTAGGATGTGTTTGAGTAAGTTTCCTTGTATTGGGAATTGGATCGAGTTCTGCCTTATACGGGGGCATATCTGCTCCATATATCTTATCCTATTAAACTGGGATCGAAATATCCGGAGTTTACAAATGCTGGTAAAGATATACCTGGCATGGGCTTGGACTTTATGGTGTAGCAAGGCAAAGTATTCATGCACTTTCTATAAGAAAGATGGTCACCTAGTAGATTTCTGCTTCAGGCACACCAAGATCACAAGGCATGAGCATGTTGCTGCTCTTAGAGGTATTCAGGGTCATCCCCAGATTCTAGTGCTCCTAAGGCACACACTACTACTAGACAGGTTAGGGAGCCGCTTATTTTTAGGTAGCATCTAGGACTTGGTTTTTATGTTGTTTATTCGAGTTTTAGTCCTGGAGTTGCTCGTAATCAGTCTTACCATTGTCCTCCTGATATTCCTCATTTTTCTCATCGAGGTAGATATCAGCGGCGTGGGGTGTATTCTGGTAGGAGAGTCAGGTAGCTTCACTGGGATGGTCCGACCTTTGCACCACGACGGGTCAACCCAGTCTCAGCTTCCAGACCTTTCTACTAGGGTTGCTCTTCTGATCTTGTGAGATTTAAGCATCAGAGAGACACTAGAGTCCAATCTTCTTCTTCTATGGCTAGTACTTTGAGGCATCGTGTGGTTCAGTATTGGGTTGCCAGGTCTTCACTTTATCCCAGTACTGAGTCCTCTCTCTCATTTGACTTGATCAGATCCGTTGGATGGGGAAAGACATGTTTGGATTGTTGACTACAGTTGTTCTCGCCATATGACCAGAGACTCCCATTGGTTCTCTTCCCTAGTCTGAGACTCCGGTGATGAGTTGATCGCTTTTGGGGATGCTTCTTCAGGTAGAGTCATTGCCAAAGGTACTATTTGCATTAGTGAGAATTTTATTCTTAAGGATGTTGCCTTGGTAAGTAAGCTGCATTATAATTTGCTTTCTATTTCTCATCTTATCGATGACTCTTTCGAGGTATGTTTTAAGAGAAGTACTTGTAGAATCCTTGATTCATCAGCGGAGTTAGTTTGTGGGATTTCTAGATTTGGGAGGGTCTTCCGTGTTAATTTTTCTGCTTCTTCTAGAGACTCTCTTTTTTGTTTGATTGCTTCTGAGTCCTGTGATCTCTCCTTTTGGCATAGGAGACTTGGTCACATTAGTTTTGATGATTTGACCAGAGTTAGCAGCCACGATCTCATTCGTGGTTCGTCTAAACTCAAGATGGTCAAAGACTTAGTTTGCTCTCCTTACCGACATGGCAAGATGGTTACCGCTTCTCATCCTCTAGTCACCGTAGTAGTGACTGATGCACCAGAATAGCTTTTGCACAAGGACACTGTAGGTCCAGCTAGAGTGTAGTTAGCTGGAGGGAAGTGGTATGTTCTTGTCATTATTGATGACTTTTCGAGGTATTCTTGGGTATTTTTCATGGCTTCGAAGGATGAGACCTTTTCTCACATCAGGGGTTTCGTCAGTAGGTTGTCTATTAGCTACCCGGTGCATTACGAGCTATATGCAGTGACAATGGCACGGAGTTCAAGAATTCCTACTTTGAGAGGTTTTGTGTGGAGTTTGGTTTAGAGCATTAGTTCTCCTCTCCCTACGCCCCTCAGCAAAATGGTGTAGTGGAAAGGAAGAACAAGACCCTAATGAGATGGCCAGGACGATGCTAGACGAGTACAGTACTCCTAGGAAGTTTTGGGCTAAAGCTATAGCTACTGCTTGTCATGTTCTTAATCGTGTTTTCTTGAGAGCACATTTGCATCTTACTTCTTACGAGTTGAGGTATGGGTGAAAGCCCAGTGTTTCTCATTTTTGCATATTTGGTTGCAAATGTTTTATCTTGAAGTCTAGTAACCTAGATAAGTTTGAGTCTCATTCTTCTGATGATATTTTTCTGAGTTACTCGACTTCTTCTCGTAGCTATAGGGTCTAGAGTTGTGATGCCAATAGGATCATAGAGACCTGTGATGTGACCTTTGATGAGGCTAGCTGAGGAGTTAGACCTAATATTTCAGGCTCTTGTTATCCCTCCGAGACCATCTTCATTGAGGATGAGGATGATAGAGATGATGGTGTTCCACTTGATCTAGTCCCCTCTACACCTGAGGTGTCTCTTGTTTCCATTTCTGCACCTGAGGGAGACCAGCTCTTGCCTTCCGACTCTCCTTCAATTGGTGGTTCTGTTCCTGCCTCTTCTGTTCAAGAGGTAGAGGCCACTTCTGCTTTTGGTCCTCCCCGTCATATCCAAAAATCTCATCCACCTGATCAGATCATTGGTGACCTATTTGAGCATATGACATGCTCAAAATCAAACTTATCTTCTTTCTATCTTCACTCTACCTTTGTTGCCTCATTTGAGCCAAAGGATGTTACTCATGCATTGTCTGATAAATCATGGATTAATGCTATGCATGAGGAACTGGAAAACTTTGAGAGGAACAAAGTCTGACAGTTTGTAGAGCCCCCATCTGGTTATAATGTCATTAGAACCAAGTGGGTGTTAAAAACAAGCAAAGTGAGGATGGGGTTGTTATTTGCAACATGGTTAGGCTAGTTGCATAGGGCTTCACTCAGGTTGAGGGTGTTAACTTTGAGGAGACCTTTACCCCTGTAGCTAAACAAGAGGTGATTAGAATCCTGTTTGCATTCTCTGCATCCCAGGGCTTCAAGCTCTATCAAATATATGTCAAGAGTGCATTCCTTAATGGCTTCATTGAGGAAGAGGTGTATATTAAGAAACCTCCAGGATTTGAGAACTCCAAGTACCCAAACCTTGTCACAAGCTTTCCAAAGCGTTGTATGGACTTAAGCTGCTCCCTAGAGCTTGGTATGAGAGGCTTAAGTCCTATCTTCTTAGTCATGGTTTAAAAATGGGTATAGTAGACAAAACTCTATTCATCAGACACCAGGATTCTCATTTCCTTCTCGTCCAGATTTATGTGGATGATATTATCTTTGGTGGCTCGTCTCAATCTCTTGTGTCTTATTTTTCTGAAGTGATGAGCACATAATTTGAGATGAGTATGATGGGAGAGTTGAGCTACTTCCTCGGCTTCAAAATCAAGCAGACTCGGGAGGGTACTTTTCGGCACCAAGCTAAGTACACTCGGGACCTCCTCAGGTGATTTGATATGTTTGATGAGAAGCCTGTGATGACTCCTATGGCCACCACTGTTGTCCTCGAGCCCGATGAGGATGGTGAGCCTACTGATCAAAAGGAGTTTCAAAGCATGATTGGCTCCCTCTTGTACCTCACTATCTCGCGGCTGGCCATACACTTTGCCGTGTGTATGTGCGCTCGCTTTCAGGCTTCTCGTCGTGTCTCTCATCGCTAGACGGTGAAGCAAATCTTCCGTTACCTTCGAACCACCATTGATTATGGTATCTAGTACTCTTCCTCTTCTTATATATCCCTTAGAGCTTTTTCCGATGCTGACTTCGTTGGCTGTAGGATAGATAGGAAGAGCACTTCTAGCTCTTGCCAATTTATTGGTACTTTTCTTGTTTCTTGATCATCTAGGAAGTAGTCCAGAGTTGCATAGTCCACCGCTAAGGCCGAGTATGTTGCTGCAGCCAGTTGCTGTAGCCAGGTTCTCTAGATGAGATTGACCTTATGGGACTTTGGTTTAGAGATAGAGAATATTCCACTTTTCTATAATAACACTTCTACCATCTTAATTTGTAAGAACCCAGTGCAACACTCCAAGACCAAGCACATTGATGTTAGATATCACTTTCTTAGAGACTATGTGGAGAAAGGAGACATAGTGCTTTAGTTTGTAGAGAGTGACCACCAGTTGACTGATATCTTTATCAAGCTTTTGATAGCTCTAGGTTTGTTGCCTTAGGAGTGAGGTTGGAGTTATGTGCCCTTATGGCCTATTGTGAGGGAGAGTTGGTTTGTATATTATGTATTATATATCTTCTTCTAGTTTTTCCTTTCTTTTGTTTTGCTCTGGATATTTATTGGGTTTATTCTCTAGAGTTATGAGTTCACTTCACTTAGACTTTTGGCATGCTTTGCATGGACCTCTCATCTTATGCTTTGGATTGCTATCATACTTAATTAGCTGTTCTCTTTTCTCTCTAGATTGAGTTTTTCCCTCACAGTCTTATAAGTCTAGCAGGTGTTGGGCCTCCTGGGTAGACATGGTTTGTATGCACTCCTTAGTTTGGGATCTAGAGACAGGTTCCCTATGTCAGTCATTGGGGAAGATGAGAGCGAGTATGAGCCGCAGTGTTCTCTACTATCTTTTCTATGCTCTATAGCCACCCAGTTTGCATTTTCTTGATTTCTTCTCCCCATTGTCTTTCTGAATTTAATTGAGTTCTTTTTTATCATTCTTGAGGTTAATCTTACTAATAACTTAATTTGAACTAGATTTGTGCATAAAATTGAATCACATGTTAAGGGGGAGTTTAAGAATCTGTCTCAGCATTACATATAGACTTGATTTTCTATTTTATGAGCTTTGTCTACATTGCAGCTTACTCACTAAGGCAATATCCTTAAGTATAAAATTTTTATCACTGCAAACGGTACCTTTAGCAATAACTCTACCTGAAAAAGTATCCCCAAAAGTGATCAACTTATCACTAGGGGCTCGGACTAGGGAAGAGAACAAATGGGAGTCTCTGATCATAAGGTGAGAACAACCGGAGTCAACAATCCAAACATCCCCCTTCCCCAACCGACAAACCTAATCAAGCCACAAGAGAGAGAGGACTCAGTACTAGGATAGTGTGAAGACCTGGGAACCCAATACTGAACCACACGATGCCTCAAAGTACCAGCCACAGAGAAAGAAGACTTGACTCTAGTGTCTCTCTAACACTCAACTCTCACTTGATCAAAAGTAGCAACCCTAGTAGAGGATCTAGGTGCTGGAACAGGGTTGGCCCGCTGTAGTGTCAAGGCCGGACCATCCCAGTGAGGCTCCCTGAATCTCCTACCAAACACCTCACGCCGCTGATATCTACCTCAATGAGAAAAATGAGGAATATCAAGAGGACGACAGTAAGACTGACCACGAGCAGCTCCAGGACTAAAGCTTGCCTGAACAGCATGAAAACCAAGTCCTGGATGCTACCCAAAAACAGACAACTCTTTAACTTGTCTAGAAGCAGTGTGTGCGTGCCTTAGAAGCACTCAGAGTCTGGGGATGACACCGAATACCCCGAAGAGCTACAGTATGCTCACACCTCATGATCTTGGTGTGCCTGAAACAAAAATCTACTAGGAAACCATCCTTTCAATAGAAGGTGTATGAGTACTTCGCCTTGCTAATGGCAGAAGTAGCAAGAGTAGCTACCTTCTGATCAGTGATCCCATAGACAACCCAAACAGACCAGAAAACCGTGGTACTCACCCTGGGAGCTACCACAATTTCACTACATTTAGAGCCACGCACAATGGTAGGAGGATGAGTCCTAGCATGCTCCAAGTAGTCAAATCCTAGACCTTGATTAAACCTGCTGATCTTGGATTGATCTAGAATAAGATTGAGTTTCTTCTTGCCTCCTAGAAACTTCTTGAGAGTGCTCATGATATACTCACACTCCCGGAAGAGAGAGGCACATGAAGAACAAGGATCAGAAAGAGAAGATCTATCAGTACGTGCATTTTTCTCCGTCAGCACGACTGCCTCAATCTTAAGGGCCTTACAAGAAACGCAAGGAGTATTTCAAATCCTGAGGGCTTGGTCTTCTAGCTTCTTCCTAAGTTTGACTTAGATTTTATCCAAGTCCCCCTCAATCACAAAACATCGCAAGCAACTTTCTTGTGACTTATTACTAGTAATTCCTTAGCAAGTTTAGCACACTTGACATTTAAAAATTCATTGTCAAGTTTTAGTTGCTTACAACCCTCACATGAGCTGACAAGATCCTTAGAAGTATGCATTTCAAGTTCATCATTTCTAGCAGGAAGCTTCTTAAGGTGAGTGCTCATAGCATCAATTTTAGCAAGTAATTTAAGGCAGTTATCACAAGATGGAGTAGTGTGGGCATGAAGAAAACTATCATCTAAAGACATAGCATCTACAGAACAAGTGCTAGCATTCTTCAACCTAAGACTCTCAAGCTCTGTAAGCACACTATCATGTATAGTCCTTAGGTTCTCTAACTCCACAAGCAGGGCATCACACAAAGAACAGTTATCAGTGACTCGGGAGGTTGAAGATTTATGAGAAGTTAACTCCCGAGTCAAGGTACCGACTTCCTTCTCAAGCTCCATATACCTAGCTCTAGCTCTAGCATGAAATTTTTCTAGTTTGCAAAAAGTTTCACTGAGCTGGTCATAGGAGGGTACCTCATCCGAGTCACTGTAGAGCTTGGAGTCACTGATGCCGTTGGTGTCCACCATGAAGCACATACCGGAGAACTCGTTGCTACCTTTCTTCTCTTATGGATCATCCTCGCTTCGTCACTCCATGTCTCCATGTCAGAGAGGGTGATGTCATTGAGGGTAGCGAGAACGCGGTGGAAGAGTTTCTTATTCTTTGAAAAGTTGGAGTACTTCTCACGCACTGGCTCAAGAGCTGGAGGTTTCTTGTTAAAGTTCTTGTCGATGTAGTCGATCTTTCCTAAACCAGTTGGTCATCGCTTAGCTCACAATGGGCGGAAAGAGAGAATCCAGCAAAAAATTAAAAGAAGATCCAGTGGAATCAATGACCAAGGCCATCGACTGAGATTTCATCTTGCGAGAGACAACATTGATCTCACGAGTCTTGAGTCGGGAATAGAGCCCGTCAAGAGTCAAGGTCGACAAGTCGAAAGTTGTTGGCATACTTTACGCCAGGGTACCCTCTTCGCCATTGTCAGAGGGGGCCACGGTCTTTGGCATGACAACTGGCGGCGGTGTGGGCGTCGAGCCTCGCTGTTGAGCGACTGCACCGCGTGGCAGCCTGGCGAGCAAGTGGGCGATCAGACCCTGCTGCCGAGCGACCGCGTCGTGTGGCAGCCTGGCGAGCAAGTCGGCAATCAGGCCCTATTACCGGGCGACCGCGCCACATGGCGGCGATCAGCGGTGGGCGTCGAGCCTGGCGCGGCGACCGCGCCAAGCGTGGCGACTGGCGGCGGTGGGCAATTAGGCCTGCCAGCGATCAGATCACCTGCGTGGCGGCGAGCTTGCGGTGGGCAATCGAGCCTGCTACAGGCGACCGCGCGGGTGGCGACTGGCGGCGGTGGGCGATCGAGCCCTCTTGCTGGCGGCGCGCGGCGTGGCGGCTGTCGGTAGGTGGGCGATCGAGCCTGCCGCCCAGCGACCGCATCACGTGGCGACTGGCGGCGGTGGGCGATCGAGCCCTCTTCGCTGGGCGACCGCACCTCGTGGCGGCCTGGCGAGCAGGTGGGTGATCAGGCCCTGCTACCCAACGACCGCGCCATGTGGCGGGCTGGCAAGCAAGTGTGCGATCTGGCCCTGCTGCTAGGCGACTGTGCCCGTGGTAGCCTAGCGAGTAGGTGGGCGATCAGGCCCTGCTGCAGGGCGACCACGTCGCGTGGCGACCTGGCAAGCAAGTGGGCGATCAGGCCCTACTGACCGGGCGACCGCGCCGCTTAGCAGCCTAGCGGGCAAGTGGGCGATCAGGCCCCGCTGTGGGGCGACCACATCGCGTGGCAGCCTGGCGTACAGGTGGGCGACCAAGCCCTGTTGCTGGGCAGCCGGGCTATGTGGTCGATTGAAGGAGCCAGAACGTACTCGGGGGAACACTGCTAGGTAGGCATGAAGGCGTATGTCGGCGGAATAGGGGAGCTTTACCCCAAAGTCTTCTCCCCCGACACCCCGTGTTAGAACCATTAAATGCGCGTAGCTTCGCTGACGGCATGATAGCTTATCCTTCTACCATCCTGCACCTAACTAGTCCCACACAGGTCACTTCCTGGGCGGACCGGGCAGAGTTGGACGATGGTGCAAAGAATGAGGCCAGAGGATGGGGCTATAGCGATTGATGTAATAAATGAAGTGTAATCAATGTGATGTCATCCTTCTCACATGTCCGAGCCAACCCGGCCTATATAAGGGGGGTTCGGTGCATGAGAAGGGAGAGGAGGAAAGACCAGAGAACATAGAACCGAAGAAAACTGGAGAGCTCAAGTAGAACCCAGGGTGTGGATTGTGTACTTGTAATCCCCCCAAAAACACTGTAACAAGAGCCAAGGCAGGACGTAGGGCTGTTACCCGCATCGGGGGCCTGAACATGGGTATATCGACGTGTTCTTTAATTCTTGATTGTGTGGATCCCTCGAGAGAGCCCATAGGTGTCCGTCCGTGAAGATTCCCTCTATCGAACCTCAGATCCCTTCGAGGCATAACAGCTGGCTGGCAAAAAACGCCGACAGCGGTGCACCAGGTAGAGGGCTAGCGGTTGGCTCACCCTTTCGTCTCTCCAACAGATGTTGGTCATCCATCCGGAAGGATCCCGCCTCTGGAGATGGCGGGTTCACGTTCCCAGCAAGAAGAATTGACGGAGGCTAGCAGTGCCCGTGACACATCCCTGCACTCCCGTCGGGTGAGGGACCTTCTCACGCCCTCCCTGGAGGTGGGCGGCATCGTCCGCCCGGCGGTAACAGAGCTACCGGTTCGGCGGTGGCTAGCCATGGAAGAGGCCACTCCGGCCCCAAACCTGCATGCTGTCCGTCTCCTCTTGGACCACCCTCCGGTGGAACTTGCAGGAGACACCCCAGCCACACCGTGGCTGTGGGACATCGCCTCCCTGATAGACGCGGCTCAGCTTCGTGTGGGGGCGCCTGAGGGGTCGGGTACCTCCGGTGCCCCACAATCAGGGTTGCATGTGGATCGCACCCAAACTTCCAGCCACCTGAGCAGGAAGTGCTCTGGCCAGGAGGGCCGAAGCAAAGGAAAGGGCTTGCTGGATGCGGGTCCTGTTGGTGCGGGGGGCCGCACGGCTGCCAACGTGTCGCCTCGCACGTCTCCCGGGCACCGGAGAGGCTGTGAGGATTTGAGGGCGTAGTTGGAGAAGCGTCACCAGCAGCGTGCCGATGATTTGCACGACGTACTGCAGCACCGTCACACGCAGGGGCAAGACCGCTGTAGGTGGATGGCTCCTGATGGTGACCGCTCCTCCAGTGATACCTACTCGCGGGATAAGGAGGAGGCCCTCTCCTCCGAATCCTTGGGGAGCCAAGATCTGCGCTCCTCGGCACGATCTCTGGGCCGGGGTTCAGGTGGACGGCGTAGCTCCCCCTACGGCGTCGGTTGCCAGGCCTTCTCCTGTCGACTGCGCCGCATTGCATGGCCGGAGAGGTTTCGCCTAGCGTCCATCGAGAAGTATGACGGCACCACCAACACGAAGGAGTTCTTGCAGATATACATGATGGTGGTGCGGGCTGCGGGCGGGTCTGAAAGGGCCATTGCCAACTACTTCCCGATAGCCCTGACGAGATTAGCCGTTCTTGGCTGTTGAAGCTTCCGCGAGGGTCGGTGCGCTCGTGGGAGGAACTGTGTGACCTCTTCGTCACCAACTTCCAAGGATCATACACGCAGCCGGTCGTGGAGCTTGATCTCCACACCCTCGAGCAAGAGAAAGGGGAGTCATTGCGCGACTTCATTCGACGGTTTAGCTACTGCTGCAACACGATCCCCAGGATCTCCGAGCAGTCCATTGTCATCGCCTTCCGGAGAGGCGTCCGGGACCACAAGATGCGGGAGAAGATGGCTACCCGCAACATCACCACCACTTCCGAGCTGTTCTCCCTGGCGCACAAGTGCGCGCGGGCGGCGAAAGCTCGGAGGAAGGTGCCCAGTCCGGCCAGTGGTCACGACAGAGACGGAGCTGGGACCTCGAAGGGTCTTGGCTCCGCGAGCAGGAAGAATGTCGGGACCCGGATATGCAAATCCGAAACCCTTTGTGTATACCGCACTAGTCCAGGATCACGCTAGTGCACACAGTGGAAACATAGATGACATATCATTCCATACATCGAAATAACTAAGAAGAACAAATTATTATTGAATAAAGCAAACGACCTTATGGTCAAGGTTCATACACCAATGCCTCTTGGCTAAAGAAACAAATAAACTATTGCAGCGGAAATAAAATAACTTGGGCCATTCGACATGCCACAGGCAATCGTCTGGGAAAACGCCTTCCTAGTCGACGTAGTCTTCATAGTACTCCTCCTCTTGATACTCATTACCTGGTCCTTCCTCAGCAACTGAACAACAGGGGCATAAAGCCGTGAGTACAAAACGTACTCAACAAGCCGTAGGGAAATGATGCAATATATTCATGCACGGCTTGACAAAGGATAGTTATACGGTTCATTTGCAGAAAGCAATAACTTGAATTTAAATACAATAAATATATTGAAGGCAGTTTGAATAAAACAATAATAAATAATCTGATAAATCAATGGTAGACAACATGAATAGAATGACGAGGCATCACCCTTCATCATTCGAAACAAGTATCAACCACACAATTCAATAGTATAGCTTGAGACAACAAAACAACAGTGAACTCCCCATTCACATCCCAACCATTCCACATTTCAAGAAAATACTCTATACCCCATGTGAAATCCCCGGGCTTGTCCATGATCGCGGACACGGCTATTCAAATAGTTTACACTCTGCAGAGATTGTACAGCTCTACCCACAAGACATGATCATCCCTTAGTGCCAAGCGCTAAGAACACACTTCCTTTGGTGTGTCGGCAGAGAGATCACTACAAAGCCTTTACAATGCATGTCTAAACCCAGTACTGCCCTCTAAGGTTTCGCCCCTCGGGGCCCCCTCTTGAGCCATGTTAGTCTACCTGTCCATCTCGGACCCCACTCCAACAACTGGCAATACTCAAGTCTGGACATTGCAAATTAATCAGCTAGGTTCGTCCCATACCGGACTTGTGGTTGCACGTTAGGCCCGTTCAATGGCGCACAAGATTAAGTCCTTAAATTGTCTCGAGCAAGACACCACATCCCAATGTGCTAAACAAAGACCCCTTTATCGCACGATCAATTGCCCGAGGGAAATATTTTGTTTAACCCAAAACCAATGGCATCCCCGCCATGGTACAACAAGTTTTACAACAAAGGGTCAATGACCACGATTCAATATCTCATTAAGTCAAGATTAACATTAGCTCACAGTGATATGAATCCCATCGGACAACTAAGCATGGCTAAGCATAGCTACGATAACCCAATGCTGGTACTATGATTATGTCCAACTAATAATGTCCCAACCTATGGTTAACAATGGATACATGGCATACCAATAATCAAAAGGGGCATACTCAAACAGGTAAATAGCTACTCCCATAAACTAGCATTGTTACACAAATAGCATGCAATTGTATAAAACAAAGTACTTTTGCAAACATGGGTTCAATATGATCAAAGGTCTACGACTTGCCTTGTTGTTCAAGTGCTGATTCTTGGTCTTCGAAGTCTCCGTTCACTCCCTCGGGGTTCAAGGCTTCACCGGAAAATAAAGCAATGAAACAAAATAAATACAAAACAGAGAAGAAAACGAGCTCAAAATTGAAAATAAATGGTTCTAGAATGTAGATCTCGATTTTACAAAAATTTAGAAATTTGAATCACTCCAATCGGAGTTCGGACGAAGGAGAACGGGCTCCTGGAAGATTTAATTCAGAGAAAATCAGAGAAATTCACAAGGGTGACACGTGGCAGTTTGTGATTGGCTGGGATTTTCGGTTTTTCGGAAAATCAGAAAAGAAAATAAAATTTCCAGCTGACATGTGGGACCCACGAGTCAGAGACTCGGTCCACGGTGAACCAAGCGCACCGAGGCGACATTTGGGTGATGTGGCAGACCGCGACGACGTGGCATGCCACGCGGCGGCTAGGGCTGAGGTGGGCGCCGACTTGGCACACACACGGTGGCCACGCAAGCGATGACGCAGCACGGGTGTAGGGTTTGGCCACGCGGCAAGATCTAGGACGTTGGCTCTGAATCGGACGGCCACGGGATGAAGATGCGACAGGGATGACGCGGCTTGATCCGAGACGTCGGAGGGCGATCGGACGGCGGAGAGCTCGTGAAGGAACTCGACGGCAAGGGGCGGCGCGCACTTACCGGAGCCGAGGAAGATGACCCACGGCGCGGCGAATGGGCGGCTGATCGGGCGGAAGGGAGTGCGGATCTGGGAGAGTTCGACGCGCCGAGTTCGATGGTGCAACCGATCACGGCGGAGGATGACTGGAGGTGAAGAAATCGGCGGCGAAAGTCTTCGGGACGGTGGGTGAACTTCGGCGAGCTTGTGCTAGATGATGGCGGCGGCTTGTGCGGCGAGAGCTAGGGCAAAGTGGGCGCAGCAGAGAGGCGAACCTTGGGATGACGTCCTCGGGGTCTTAAATAGCCCCGGGAGGCGTGCAAAACGCGGAGACCGAGGAAAACGGCATGCGGCGCGAGGACTCCGGCGCGGCTAGGGTTTCATGGGCGGCAAGCAATGAGGCGACGCGAGGATCCAGCGGGACGCGGTCGCAGACGGGCAGAGAGCACGCCTGCAAGTCGGCCGGGCCGGGCGGACGAACCTGTTGATGGGCCGAGAGATTCGCCCGAATGAGTTTTCAAAAATAAAACAATTTCCGAATTGATTTAATTCCAAAAATTCAGATAAATCCAAATAAATTCAAATAAATACCGAATAAATTCAGAAAAATCTCCAAAAATACAGAAAAATTCCTTGAAGCACAAGGAACCCAATAAAAACTGAAAACCTTTAATTTGATGCATAGATTAATCAAATTAATTCTTACAATTATTAGAAAATTCAATTTAAGCTTTGATTAATTCGAGAAAAATACGAATGGTTCATTTTTAATTTTAAACATTCCAAAACTCAAATTTTGGGATGTTACAAAGAAGAAACACGGGGCGATCGAGCTTGGACAGGTCCTGACCGCGGAGCGCGAGCACAGGGATACCAGGTCACGATGGTGCGACCGCCGCGACCGACGAGATGACCGTCACAACCGGCAGGTTGATCGCCACGACCAGCGAGACGACTGCCATGAGGAGAAGGAGGGCAGGCCCTACTGCCCGATCCACCGGTCCAACACGCACGACTTGGCCAGCTGCCAGGTTGTGAGCAAGATGGTGGAGCAGCGCCTCAAGGAGCGTCATCCCCACGACGATGATCAGGATGAAGACCACGCTCTGTTGGCTTTCCAGCAGGCGGAGCACACGGTGGCATATATACACGGTGGCTCGGCCGCCTATCCCACCAACACAAGGTACAAGCGGCTAATGAGGGAAGTCTGTGCCGCTGTATCGAGTCTAGGGGCATGTCGGCTGCTGAAGTGGTTGGAGGTGTTGATCACCTTCAGTCGGGCCGACCACCCTGAGAGCACTGCCGGCCTGGGTCACCTTCCGATCGTGGTTTCGCCCACGATTCGAAATGTGAAACTTGGGCGGGTGCTAGTGGACGGAGGGAGCTCCATTAACCTCTTGTCCTCCAAGGCATTTTGGGCGCTCCAGATATCGTGGTGAGCCGGCCGCCCCGCTTTTCTCTGGGTCACCCCGGGCTGCTCAATGCCCCCGGCTAGGTCGCCTCCCCGTCACCTTTGGAGACGAGAGCAATTACCGTACGGAAGTGGTAGATTTTGAGGTCGCTGATTTCGACCTTCTGTACAACGCCCTGCTTGGCCGACCGACGTTGGTCAGGTTCATGGCGGTGACCCACTATGTGTACATGGTGGTGAAGATACCAGGGCTCGGTGGCCCCATAGTCATCCAGGAGGACAGGCCGGAAGCTTTGCGTTGCCATAAGCAGGCATTAGACCTGGCCGGCGCCACTTGTACTAGGCAAGCTGATGCTGCCTACTCGGGAGCCCCTCCGGCGAAGACCCGTGCCTCGCCTGGTTCATCCAATGAGGTTAAGGTGGTCTCCCTGAGTCTGGCTGAGCCCGAGAAGACCGTCAAGGTGGGTGCCGACCTTGACGCCAAATAGGAAAGCGCACTCATCACCGTCCTTTAGTCTAACTCTAACGTGTTTGCTTAGCAACCGTCCAACATGACTGGGGTCCCCAAGGAGGTGATCGAGCACCGATTGGCCATGCTTTCAGGAGTGCGCCCAATCCGACAAAAGGTTCGGAGATAGGCACCAGAGCAACAAGAGCCCATTCGGGATGAAGTAGAGAAGCTGCTACGCGCGGGCATCGTCAGGGAAGCCTCTCACCCCGAGTGGCTTGCCAACCCTATTGAAAGACCATGTGGAGGTCTATCTTTGTGTGTGATGAGTAATTGATGAGATTTAACCTTGGTTTGATTTGAAATTGAGTTTGAATTGAATTGGATTTTTGATTTGAAGCAATTTGAGTGTTGGTTGCTTTTCCCAGTGCTACTAGCCTGAGGGCGACAACACCGGATCTTTGATTATGATTGATTAATGATTTTAGGATAATCATTGAATATCTTTGTGGGCATTGCTATGTAAAAGGTTTTTCCTTGTCTTTGATGGTTGCAGGGCGACGGTGCTAGGTCATGGTAAGGCGAAGGATGATCGGGACTAGGCGAGGAGCGTCGGAGGTCCAAACGGTCAGGAGATCATCGAAAGATGATCGGAGATGGAGTCCGGGCAAGCCAAGAAGATAAGGAAAGGAGGAGATGCTAGCTAGACATCACGTGGATCAAGGAAGGCCGTCGGATTGCGGTCTAGTTGATAGGTTAGCGAGTCTAGGTAGTATGCTTTAAAAATCGTGCAAGAAAACCCGGTATGTGTGTGGGTTTTGGGTTAGCCCTTACATGACTGTGTGAGTGGGCAAATCCTAGCCCTTAGATGAGTTTTCTAGGGTTGAGGGCTGCATCTAAGGGTGGTAGGTGGCCCAAGAGTAGTATAAATAGGAGTGGAGGGATAGCCTCCTCCCCTTGAAGGTTGTAGAGGTTTTTGTGCTCCTTTGAGATTTGCCCACCTTATTGTGTGGCTTTGTAAACCTTCTCCTTCTAGAAATTCAAATCTTTTTCATTCATGCTTGAATTTAAATTACGCATTTACTTTATGTCTTAAATTCAGCGTTTAAATTCCTGTAATTTACTTTCACGCAATTTACTTTCTTGCAATTTGGATTTACCTCCCCTCCTTCTAAATGCTGATCTTGGATGTCTTCAATGTGTTCATATGGTTTTACATCTCTTTTGCACTCTTGGATTGAGTAGAGATCATCTTTTCTTTCAAGTTCGAACTCTATCCAGAATTTATTCTTCGCGTAGCAGTTAGTATTTGATTTTTAGAAAACTATATAAAAATCCGTTTTGAGTGATTCTTATTAGAGAAGGTGTGGGACTCTCATATTCATTTGTATAAAAATTTTGGAGTTCATTTGTTGCACCGTTTGGACACCATAAGGTCAAAACCGAGCCCCAAACTTTCTGCTTGAAGTTCCTGACTATCTGTGTTCTTTGATTTTTCCTGATTTTTATGTAAGGAGTTTTGATGTTAAATTTTGTGGAGTTCTTCATGACTCATATTATCATAGGGAAAAAATTCTTAAAATTTTTTGAGCTGCAAAAACCCACCAACCACCTGTTCTAATTGAGGACAGTTTCTGGAAATTCTGCTTTTGTTTTTCTGAAAGTGGCTATTATGATTTGAATTGATCTCCTTTCTAAAAGTAAGAGTTGAATTGATTCCTTCTTATTTTGGACACTAGATAACCAGAATTGTGACTCAAAAATCTCCACATATTGTATGGTACTCATCCATGCAAGCTAGGGGTACACATAGTTGTCTAGTTGTTCGGGTTTTTCACAATTTCCATTGCGCGATCCTTTAGAGGTTTTAGCTGGAGTATTTTGGGGGAAAATTTATTTGCAACCATTCACTCCCCCTCTGTTCGTCATCTCGATCCTTCAATTGGTATCAGAGCCGGTTTTGCTCTTCCATAGATCTTGACTGGTCTCGAGAGCCATGGCGACAGATAAGTATTCCACCAAGCCTCCCATCTTTTGCGGTGTCGATTTTCCTTTTTGGAAGTCCCGCATGGAGTCATACATCACTGCCTAGGGCTTCCTGATATGGCAGAAGGTGAAGCTCCCATATGAGGTTCTTGCCGATGAGAACGTCACGGCCGGCAATATGGCTGACGTTGAGGCAAATGTTAAGGCGAGGAACATTCTCATACAGGGACTCAGCCGTAGTAAGTAATCTCTCACCTGCGATCCACTCACGAGATTTGGGTGACCTTCGATGCATACCATGAGGGCACTACCCAAATCAAGACCGTGAGGTAGGATCAATGCAAGCGTGAGTACAACAAGTTTGAACAACACGCTGGTGAGAGTCTTGATGAGTGTTTCGGTCGATTTACTAAAATTTTGAGTGATCTCCGAGCAGTTGGTTGCACATACCCTGAATCAGATAATGCTCATCACTTCTTGACCGCACTCGATCTTCGTGTTTGGGAAATGAAAGGTATTCTTTAATTCTAGTTTGTGTGGATCACTTTCATTTCCCAAACTCGAAGATCAAGTGCGGTCAAGAAATGTTGAGCTTTGTCTGAGTCAGGGTATATGCAACCGACTGCTCGGAGGTCACTCAAAATCTTCGTGAAATGACCAAAGCACTTGTCAAGACTCTCACTAGCGTGTTGTTCAAATTTGTTATTTTCACGCCTGTACTGATCTTACCTCACGGCCTTGATTTGGGTAATACCCTCATGGTAGGTGTCGAGGGTCACCCAAATCTAGTGAGCAGATTGTAGGCCCTATATGAGGTTGTTCCATGCCTTAGCATTTGCCTCAACGTTAGCCATATTGCCGGCAATGACGTTCTCATCGATAGGAACCTCATACAAGAGCTTCATCTTTTGCCAAATCAGGAAGCCCTGGGTAGTGATGTACGACTCTATACGAGACTTACAAAAAGGAAAATCGACTATAGAAAAGATGAGAGGCTTGGTGGAATATTTGTCCATCGCCATGGCTCTCGAGACCGGCCAAGATCTATGGAAGAGCAAAACCTTGCTCTGATACCAATTGAAGGACCGAGATGGCGAGCAAAGGAGGGTGAATGCTTGTAAAATAAAATTTTCCCTACTCAAAACACTCCAAATAAGCCCACAAACAAATCAAATAAAAGAAGCAAACAAGAATGAGGTATTTGATCTATATGGCCGGTATGACCATAGGGTCTCCGATATGACTGATAATCGGTATGACCGGAGAAGGTGCGGTATAACGGGGCTCAAGAATAGTAGGGAAAATCTTCATGGACTTCAAAAACAAAGCCCATTACATATGGTTTTGAGAACCGTCTGTATTGAAGTGTTCGTAATGACAATTGGTCATCACAGACGCTTTTGCGTCTATGATGAGGCCTCATCCTAGACAGTTCCAACCTAGAACTATCTGTGATGAGGACTCAGCCCAGATGGTTCCAACCTAGAACCATCTAGAACCGTCTGTGATGTGGGCTCATCACAGATGGTTCCAAGCTAGAACCGTCTGTGATGTAGATTTTTCATTTTTTTATTAAATTTTAATTTATTTGCTAGCCCCAGGAAATACTAACCATGCCCTCTGAAACAAAACACAAAAGAGAGAGCATCACCAGCATTATCATAACAAACATTTCAAAAATGAGCTCCGATCACATATCAACATACAGCGCTTCGATTTTAGAAATCAACTCTGATTATACATTACAATGTAGAGCACATCCATTTAATTAATCAACTCACATATATAAAAACCAATTGAATTGAGAACTACATCTTAGAAATTCATAGCACAAGGTTCACAAATTAATGGAAACGGTACCTAACGAATTCACAACTCTTCAGATGAGGTTTAAGTGGTGTTCACCTTTTAGATTAATGACCTCACGCATCAAAAAAGCACAGAGTTATCCTCGAATACCTAGCAGGTCAGCCTATTCCAACACAGATTTAGCGCATTGTCAAACTTGTGATGGGAAGAGTAAAGTCTTGCGTGTATATAAATTAATAAGTGGAAATAATTGTTCCAAGATCAACAAACCTGTATAACATTGGTCGTCTTTGAACTAATGAGGAGTTCCATATTGTGGCAAATGTAAAATCCACATTGATTAGTGCCCTTTGGTTGCCGGTGGCACTGCCAAAATATAATAGGATAATAAGTTTAGATGGTATTATTATGGAGTGTGAAGGATTATTACGTAATAGCGGATATCGAAAAGTTATAAATATGCTTTAATGTCACCGGGTTCTTCTTGTGTGGACCTCCACACCATTTGTAGACACCGAATGACGTGTTGAGTAAATCTCTGATATGCTTCAAGTTGTGGGTGCCGCCCTTTTTAGAATCAAGGTAAATTACCTGGTTCTATCTTGGTATAATTACGAGTAGAACACAACGAAACCTACACAGCCATGTCGCCATGGTCATTGAACCTAACTTCAAGCTACGTTATATAGTACAAAGCAACAAGTATAGCAACTGGATGAAACACTTACCCCGGGTTGTGGGGTAAAAGTATGAATTTTTTGTATGAGGGACCGAGATGGTGAGCAGAGGGGGGTGAATGGTCGCAAAATTAAATCCCCCCCTCAAAACACTCAAAACAAGCCCGCAAACAAATCAAATAAAAGAAGCAAACAAGAATGAAATATTCGATCTGTATGGCCGGTATGACCGTAGGGTCTCCGATATGACCGATGATCGGTATGACCAAAGAAGGTGCGGTATCACCGGGCTCAAGAACATCAGGGAAAATCAGCATTAACTTCAAAAACAAAAATGAACCATCATTTAATAGGATGAACAAAAACTCATGAAACTTGGTAGATGTCTTCCTAAGGATGTCAAAAACTTATTTGAACTTTCAATCGTAAGGATTGACGTCCAAGTTTTGACCTTTTTTATTTGAAGGAAGGACACCTCAAGTTGGAACAAAAACTCAAAACCTGATCTTGATCTTGCTCATGGGGTTTTTGATGATCAAGATGACGTTGGATGGTCTCCCATGCGTCAAAGCAAGCAAGAACTCAAGGCAAAAACTCCATAAACGCGATTTTGAGGAATGATTCATGATGAGGACATCACTCCTTTGGATACACGCATACATCACGGTCCTATGACAAGAGCTCGTGCACGTCAATTAAATCAAGAGGTGAGCTCATTTCTTGCTATTCCTCATAATAATATCATTGAGGATGGGATGCTACTAAATATTTTTGATGTTTTACTGCTTAGGAACATGGGAGAAGAATGCCAAATCAATCCGAAGTCCAAGTCATCCACAATTCGGAGTTCAGTTCGGAGTCAGCGGACAGCACTTCACTAAAACGGGTATAACTTTCTCATACGAAGTCCAATGGAGGAGTTCTTGTGCTTGTTAGAAAGATAACGATGAGATATTTCCAATGGATCTAGTCCGAGCTCCAGATTCATCATGAGTCGGCCAGAATCATTAAAACAATGCACAAAATCACTGTTTTGGGCCTTGTAAGCGTGTGAGGGCCAAGCCCAGGTGGTGTGCGCCCCCTCCAGCCGCACACAACCCTAGGGTTTCCCCCTCACGCCCCCCTATCATATATTCTGTAGCCGCGGCTTTAGGCTGTGGCTTTTGCTTAGATTTCAACTAGACACTCTGTCAGTTTTTCACCAATTATCGGTTTGTGGAACCCCAACTCGTGTGCTTAATATAATTCGCAATTTCAGATTGCTTCTTCTACGTTCTTGCTTGTGTTCTCGATTCACATGCAGGGATAAGCCTTCTTGGCGAGGTCAACCGTGTTTGTGCGTGGTTGATAACCAACGGAGCCGTGGTGTAGCGATTGCAGGGTTCGGATCGGTTCAGATCAGAAGTCGGATCGTCAACGTCGAGTCTCCTCAATCGACTTACCTCCACCTATTAGAAGATCGGGCCACCGTGCGCATCAAGTGGTATCAGAGCCATGGTTTACCGATAGGTAACCCTAGTTTTCCCTACCTTATTCACTGTTCCATCGACCTAGAGACCAGAAAATTAGCCCTACAAAAAAAATTTTGTTCATGATCTGTTCATTATCGTTTCCACTGTCCTATAACCCCTTGTGCCATTGCAATTTTCGTTTTCAGTTTGCTTTGTTGAATTTGTGTCAATAGTAATCGTCTTGTTGCTAGTTGAAGTCGTGAACCTAGTCTCTAGTTGACACTATTTCCGCTAACCTAATTCATCCCACCACAGCCAACAACCGACACCAAACTGAGTCCTACTCGATTTGCCCTTGCGAGCCGCCTTGTGTTCTATACCCTGCACCGCAAGCCCTAGATAGGTTGCGAGCCGCCTTGTGTCAATTTCCCTGCACCGCTAGCCTTTATTCTCTAGGCGTAGTCCTATCAATAGCTTAACCCTAACTGGAACTAAAAGAAAGAAGTGAAGGCCGAGATAGACCCAATCTGCGCAGTGTTCAGTAAAACAGCCATAACTTTTGCATACAAACTCCAATTTGGGTCTACTTTTTTTTGTTTCGAAGGGGACAATGACGCACACTTAAAAATTTCACATGTCTCTATACCTATGTATTTTAAGACCCTCAAAAAAAGCTTCTAAGACCGAGTTTCGGTGCCCAGATGTTTGCTGTCCTGTTTTGTCAATTCTTTCAGGCATCTGTTTACTGTCGTCTGTTGCTCCAAATTGTGCGATTTTTGTTTCTCCTCTGAGTTAAGAGGTATATATTTGTGTTAGAAAAAAAGTGAAAAAAATTAAAAAAATAAGAGGAGAGAAAGAGCCAAACCGGCAAAAAAATAGAGAGAAGAGAAAGAGAAGAAGAAAATCAGAATTGCTTGCATCCTTTGAGTCCCTTGTACTTTAGTATATCCCTAGCTTGGTTGAACTAGTTCTAAGAATATGGTTAGGCCAGCAATTGTGACAAGTACTTTGGACATCTATTCAGCTTTGCTATTCTGTTTTCGATATTGCTTATTCCTTTGCTACCTGATATTGCCTTCCGAGTTCCACATACTTCTTATCAGTTCAGGTCCTACCTTGCAATCGTCTCGCTCACGCTCTACTCACGGTATCACGAACCAACCACCGGTTGCACTTTCCCGTTGCGTTGGTAAGAACAATTGTAAGAGCGTGGGAAGGCGCTTGAGAGTGAGTGAATCAACCTTCTGCCGCCAAAGTAGTTGATAGGGATTATACCACCAGTTGTCTTTGTTTCTTTTGTCTTTCTTTCAACTAACAATGGCAGGTGTTGAGGAAGATGAGTGTGTTACACAGAACGAGCTTAACAATATGCTCAATGACATCAACGCAAACATCGCAAGGATCGGCCAAGATAATGACCAAAGATTGGAGAGGATAGAGCGAAGCATCGCCAATCTTCTTACCAAAGTTGGAAAATTTTGAGAGACAAATACCTCCCAATGGAGCTCGCAGAGTGGAAGATCAAGAAGAGTCTATCGTGGGAGATGATGTGGATGGAGAGGACAACGATGCCTTTTAAGCTCATGCACACGATAGGATGTGCGACAACAACAACACCGAATAACAACCGCCAAGGTATTGGAGGTAATAATTTTAATCATCGCAATGGTCGTGGAAATGATGATCCTTTTCTAAAATTAAATTTACCATACCATCATTTTTAGTGCATATGATGTCAAGCTTATTTAAATTGGGAAATAATCATTGAACAAAAATTTAACTCCCATTTAGTTCTGAAGTACATAGAGTCGCACAAGTCGTTAGTGAGTTCAAAGATTTTGCTATCATTTGGTGGAATGAAGTAGTAAATTCTGGCTTACAACCTAATACATGGGATAGATTAAAGCGAGCTATGCGTAGTAGATTTGTTCCTCCTTCATACAAACGTGATTTACGTAAGAAATTGCAATGCTTGAATCAAGGTAATAGATCTGTAGAGGAGTACTATCAAGAGCTACAAATAGGCATGTTGCGTTGTGAGGTATTTGAGGATGAAGAAGATAAGATGGCTCATTTTTATGGGGGTTTACGACGTGAAATTCAGGGCATAATTGATTACAAAGAATATAATAACATCAATAGATTGTTCCAGCTTGCTATGTTGGCAGAAAAAGAATTGCAAGGAAGACAACAAAGAACACGGAGCAACTTTGGTGGTGTATCGGAGCCAAGATCAACGCCGGGACAAGCCCAAACAACCCTACCTTCCACCACTTGGCTTGCTGCTCCCTCCACGAGTAGGGCGCGTTCAGCAGCACCATCCCCGTCACGTGCACCCGAGGTGAGTAAATCTAACCATGTGCAGGCACCAACAAAGAGTTCTTCATCGGTTGCATCCACGGGTCGTACAACGGGAATTGTGTGCCACCGAGACAAGGGGATGGGCCATGTCATGAAGGATTGCCCAAGTTGTCGAGCGTACATTGCAACAGAAGAAGGTGGGTACATTAGTGCTAGTGATGTTGAGGATGAAAATGCTCTTGCAGCTAACCTTGCAGATAATGGGGATGACCATGAGACGGACGACGATGATGAGGAGATTTTAGGGACCGCTGCCACCGAGAATTATAGGACAATCATTGTGCAACGAGTGTTGAGCGCTCAAATGGAGCAAGCGGACAAGCTACAACGCCATAATTTGTTTCAGATGTACCTCATTGTCAAAGATCGTCGTGTTCGTGTCATAATTGATGGTGAGAGTTGCAATAACTTGGTGAGTTCAGATCTGGTGGAGAAGCTTTGCTTGCCCACACGTGCACACCCTCATCCCTACCATATTCAATGGTTCAATAACAGCGGTAAGGTGAAGGTAACACAAACTGCGAGAGTGCAATTTTCCATTGGAACATACCATGATTTTGCTGATTTTGATTTAGTGCCTATGCAAGCATGTTCCCTTTTGTTAGGTTGTCCATGGGAATTTGATACTGACGCAATTCATCACAGTAGAAGTAACAAATACATTCTTATGCACAAGGGGAAGAAAATCACTTTGCTTCCTATGACTCCTGCTGAAATTGTGCAATGTGACAAAGAGAGAGCTGAAAATGAGGGAAAAAACAGTGCGCTAGAATCTGAAAATCAGCAAGTGGCTAAAAATATTTTCCCACCTAAGAAAGACAAGAAAGAACCTAGTTCTAGGTCCGAGGGAATTAAATTGAAGGGTGGTGTTATGTTTGCTACAAAATCTGATCTTACTGAAATTAATGAGAATGATGCACCATGCTATGCTTTGATATGCAAAGAAGCTTTATTTTCATTTCATGATATGTCTAGCTCTTTGCCTCCTGCTGTCACTAACCTTTTGCAGCAGTATGAGGATGTGTTCCCAACTGAGATACCCCTAGGGCTGCCACCTATTCGAGGTATTGAGCACCAAATAGACTTGATCCCGGGAGCGACTTTGCCAAACCATGCTGCATATAGGACAAATCCGGAGGAGACTAAGGAAATTTAGCGACAAGTCCAAGAGCTTTTGGACCAAGGGTACGTATGACAAAGCCTTAGTCCATGTGTCGTTCCTGTTCTTTTAGTTCCTAAGAAAGACGGTAGTTGGCGCATGTGTGTGGATTGTAGAGCCATTAATAATATTACAATAAGGTATCGTCATCCTATCCCTAGGTTAGATGACATGCTTGATGAATTGAGTGGTTCTATTATTTTCTCAAACATTGACTTGCATAGTGGATACCACTAAATTAGAATGAAATTGGGCGATGAGTGGAAAACAACATTTAAGACTAAGTTCAGCTTATATGAGTGGTTAGTCATGCCTTTTGGATTAACTAACACACCTAGCACTTTCATGCGTTTGATGAACGAAGTCTTACGTGCTTTCATTGGTAAATTTGTGGTGGTCTACTTTGATGATATCTTGATATATAGCAAGTCTCATGAAGAACATGTGGATCAATTGCGTGCTGTTTTTAATGCTTTGAGAGATGCACGTTTGTTTGGTAACCTTGAGAAGTGCACTTTTTGCACCGATCGAGTCTCTTTTCTTGGCTATGTTGTTACCCCACAGGGAATTGAAGTGGACGAAGCAAAAATTGAAGCCATAAAGAGTTGGCCGACCCCTCAGACTGTCACCCAGGTGAGAAGCTTTCATGGTATTGTAGGATTCTATCGGTGTTTTGTTCGGGATTTCAGCACCATTGCCGCCCTGCTGAATGAGTTGACAAAGAAAGGAGTAGCTTTCACATAGGGACTGACACAAGAAAAGGCATTCAAGTTGTTAAAAGAAAAGCTCACCCACGCTCCATTGCTCCAACTCCCCGATTTTGGTAAGACTTTTGAGATAGAATGTGATGCTAGTGGGATTGGAATAGGAGGTGTGCTAATTCAAGAAGGTAAACCAGTTGCTTATTTCAGTGAGAAATTAAGTGGTCCAAGTTTGAATTATTCTACCTTTGATAAAGAATTGTATGCTTTAGTGCGAGTGCTTGAAACTTGGCAACATTATCTATGGCCTAAAGAATTTGTTATACATTCTGATCATGAATCACTGAAACATATTAGAAGTCAAGCTAAATTGAATAAACGACATGCTAAATGGGTAGAATATATTGAGTCATTTCCATACATCATAAAACATAAGCAAGGAAAGGACAATGTGATTGCTGATGCACTTTCTAGACGTTACACCATATTATCTCAACTTGATCACAAGATTTTTGGTTTAGAGACGATTAAGGATTTATATGCTACTGATTTGGATTTTAAAGAAATGAATGAACATTGTAAAGAAGGGAAGACATGGAATAAATATGTTCTGAATGATGGTTTGCTCTATCGTGCTAACAAGCTATGCATTCCAACTAGCTCTGTTCGTCTTTTGTTGTTGCAGGAGGCGCATGGAGGAGGTTTGATGGCACATTTTGGAGCAAAGAAGACTGAAGATGTACTGGCTGGCCACTTCTTTTGGCCAAAGATGAGACACGATGTCGAGTGCTATGTGTCACGCTGCACTACTTGCAATAAAGCTATCGGGACCCAGATATGCAAATCCGAAACCCTCTGTGTATACTGCACTAGTCCAGGATCACAGTGGAAATATAGATGACATATCATTCCATACATCAAAATAACTAAGAACAAGAAAATTATTATTGATTAAAACAAATGACCTTATGGTCAAGGTTCATACACCGATGCCTCCTGGCTTAAGAAACAAGTGAAACTGTTGCAGCGGAAACATAATAACTTAGGCCCTTCGACATGCCACAGGCAATCGTCTGGGGAACGCCTTCCTAGTCCACGTAGTCTTCATAGTATTCCTCCTCTTGATATTCATTCCCTGGTTCTTCCTCAGCAACTGAACAACGTGGGCATAAAGCCGTGAGTACAAAACGTACTCAACAAGCCGTAGGGAAATGATGCAACATATTCAAGCAAGCTTGTCAAAGGATAGTCATAGGGTTCATTTGCAGAAAGCAATAACTTGAATTTAAAATACAATAATTAGATTGAAGGCAGATTGATAAAAACAATAATAATTAACTGGTAAATCAACGGTAGACAACATGAACAGAATGACGAGGCATCACCCTTCATCATTTGAAACAAGTATCAACCACACAATTCAACAGTATAGTTTTAGACAACAGAACAACAGTGAACTCCCCGTTCCCATTCCTACAATTCCACATTTCAAGAAAACACTCTATACCCCGTGTGAAATTCCCGGGCTTGTCCATGACCATGGACATGACTATTCGAATAGTTTGACACTCTGCAGAGGATGTATAGCTTTGCCCACAAGACATGAACATCTCTTAGTGCAATCGATATTAACACACTTCCTTTGGTGTGTCGCAGAGATATCATGACAAAGCCTTTACAATGCACGTCTAAACTCGGTACTGCCCTCTAAGGATTCGCCCCTCGAGGCCCCCTCTTGAGCCATGTGAATCTACCCGTCCATCCCGGAACCCACACATCCAATTGGCAGTACTCAAGAGTAAACAATGCAAATTAATCAGCTACGTCTGTCCCATACCAGACTTGTGGTTGCACGGTTAGGCCCAGTTCAATGGTGCACAAGATTAAGTCCTTAAATTATGTCAAGCAAGACAACCATATCCCATTGTGCTAGACAGCACCCCCTTTACTGCACGATCACTTGCCCGAGGGAAAACATTTTGTTCAACCAAGACCAATGGCATCCCCTGCCATGGTACAACAAGTTTTACAACAGTGGTCAACAACCACAATTCAATATCTCATTAGGTCAAGATTAACATTAGTTCACAGGTGATATGAATCCCAACGTACGACTAAGCAGGTCTAAGCATAGCTACGTTAACCCAATGTTGGTACTACAATTATGTCCAACTAGAAAACAACCCAACCTAAGGTTAACAATGGGTATATGGCATTTCAATAATCATGGTGGCACAATGTCAATCAGGTGAATAGCTACTCCCAAACTAATCATTGATACACAAATAGCATGCAGTTGTATAAAACAAAGTACTTTTGCAAACATGGGTGCAATATGATCAAAGGCTACGACTTGCCTTCGTCGACGAGACACAATGCGCTGCACGGAAGATCTTCTCTTTCGTTGGCGACTACGGCTGCTTCTTCGACTACGCACAAAACGATACATGAAAAGAACAAAATAAATTTAGAAGAAACTAAAAATTATAATAAAAATACTGATAGATAGAGAATGAATTTAGATGAATTTAGCAATTGGAATCACTCAATTCGGAGTTACGATGAAGGAGAAACAATTGTTTGAATTCTCAAAATCCTGAAATTTGGAAAACCGAGGAATATTCCGGAATCTTTTCTTTTCTCATTTTCCTGACTTCTTATCTCTCTTACAGCTGGGCCCCACGCGTCATTAAGCATTGCCTTCTTCTCCAATGGTCTGTACACAGAGAAAGAAACAGGGAACGACTTGGCCAAAAGAATGCAATGGTGGAGTTGGCTGGTTGGGGAAAGGAACTCGCCGATGGGGGAAAAAAGGAGGGGGCTCGCCGGCCGGCGATGGTCGGCGCCGGTGGAGGGCAGCCAGGGCACGAGCACGGCAAGGGCACGACGACGGGAGGGCACGCCGGCGCGGCGGTGGAGGCACTCGGCGACGGCGAGGGCGAGAGGGGCGGCATGGCGGCGCGGGTTGCAGGCACAAGGCGGCCAAGAAGAAGGAGGCCCGGAGCGACGAGTCACGACGGCGAAAAATGGGTCGGCGGCACAACGGCCAAATCTGCACAAAAACTCGAAATTTCGCGAAACGAAAGAGAACATCGCGTAGAGAATGACAAGGTGATTCTACGGCTAAAAGGAATTGCGCTAGAAGTTACCGGATTGGAAGGAATCGACGACGAACGGAACGACGGTCGACGACGAACAAACTCGAAATCCGGGGTCAAACTGCAACGAAAATCAAATCCGATTGAATGGTTGTGTTCCTGGAAGCAAGGGGCACAAAGTGACGTGGTTGGTTTACCCGGAAACTCACCGGAGCAAGAGATGGCTCGCCGGTGTCTTTGGTGGAGAAAATGAGAAGTTATGGTGGAGTAAAGAGGAGACTTCATGCACAGACTTGAAATGTTCTCTTTGGAATTTGCACGATCAGAGGTTGAAAATGAACAGTGACATGCCACGTGTCGCTTTCTCATTGGTTGAAAGAAATGAAGGGATAAAAGCACGAGGAATAAAATAGGAAAAATGATCTAAAAATTCTAGAAAAATTCCTAAAAATACTAGAGATTATTTGGAACCTAATAAAATTAGTTTCACTAAATTTTGATGAATTTTGGAATTTAGATTATTCTAGAACGAATAAATTGAATTTGATGAATGACCGCGAGAGATAAAATAGCCAAGAGATTCTAAAAATCTTGAGAAAATTTCTAAAAATGTTTTGGAATATTTGGAACCTAATACAATAGGTTTCAGGATTTTTGGAGCATCTTGGAATGTAGGTGAAATTCTGGGTAAGAACCGAAATTTCGAATTCTGACTTTTGCGGACGGTCAAGGATTGAAATTTAATTTAGGAAGGATATGGATGCCAGGTTAGTTAGAACACTGAGGAAAAACCAAATTTTGAAATTAATTAATTTAAATTAACTTTTAGCAAAAACCCGAAATTGGGGATGTTACAAAAGCTAAGTCTCGTTTAAATCCACATAGTCTTTATGTGCCTCTTCCTATTCCTAGTACACCTTGGGAGGATATTTCTATGAATTTTGTTTTAAGTTTACCTAGGATAAAGAGGGGGAGGGATAGCCTATTTGTAGTTATGGATCATTTTTCTAAAATGGCACATTTTATACCTTGTCATAAGAGCGATGATGTTACAAACATAGCTGATTTATTTTTCAGGGAAATCGTTCGCCTTCATGGAGTGCCTAATACTATTGTCTCAAATCGTGATGCAAAGTTTTTGAGCCATTTTTGGAGATCACTTTGGAACAAATTGGGGACGAAATTGCTATTCTCTACTACATGTCATCCCTAAACTGACAGCCAAACAGAGGTCGTTAATCGCACATTATCCACCATGTTGCGAGCTGTTTTAAAGAAGAATTTGAAGCTATGGGAAGAGTGTCTACCACACGTTGAGTTTGCTTACAATCAATCGGTACACTCCACTACCAAGGTAAGTCCATTTCAGGTAGTGTATGGGTTTAATCCTAATGCTCCAATTGACCTTTTGCCCTTGCCTACTTCTGAAAAGGTAAATTTAGATGCAAAGAAGCGTGCTGAATTCATTTTGAAAATGCATGAAACAACTAAGGAAAACATAGAAAAGATGACTGAAAAGTATAGACTTGCTGGTAGCCAGGGTAGGAAACATTTATCCTTTGAACCAGGTGATCTTGTTTGGTTGCATTTGATAAAAGATAGGTTTCCAGGATTGAGAAAGTCCAAATTAATGCCTCGAGCTGATGGTCCTTTTAAAATACTTGAAAAGATTAATGATAATGCATATAAACTTGAGTTTCCTGCAGACTTTGGGGTTAGTCCCACATTTAACGTTTCATATTTAAAGCCGTACGTGGGAGAAGAGGATGAGCTTGAGTCGAGGATGACTACAATTCAAGAGGGGGAGGATGATGAGGACATCACTCCTTTGGATACACGCATACATCATGGTCCTATGACAAGAGCTCGTGCACGTCAATTAAATCAAGAGATGAGCTCGTTTCTTGCTATTCCTCATAATAATATTATTGAGGATGGGATGCTACTAGATATTTGTGATGTTTTACTGCTTAGGAACATGGCAGAAGAATGCCAAATCAATCCGGAGTCCAAGTGATCCACAATTCGGAGTTCAGTTTGGAGTCAGCGGACAGCACTTCACTAAAACGGGCATAACTTTCTCATACGAAGTCCAATGGAGGAGTTCTTGTGCTTGTTAGAAAGATAATGATGAAATCTTTCCAATGGATCTAGTTCCAGCTCCATATTCATCATGAGTTGGCCAAAATCATTAAAACAATGCATGAAATCACTGTTTTGGGCCTTGTAAGCATGTGAGGGCCAAGCCCAGGTGGTGTGCGCCCCCTCCAGCCACACACAACCCTAGGGTTTCCCCCTTACGCCCCCTATCATATATTCTGTAGCCGCCGCTTTAGGCCACGGGTTTTGCTTAGATTTCAACAAGACACTCTGTATGTTTTTCGCCGATCATCGGTTTGTGGAACCCCAACTCGTGTGCTTAATATAATTCGCGATTTCAGATTGCTTCTTCTATGTTCTTACTTGTGTTCTCGATTCGCAGACAGGGTTAAGCCTTCTTAGCGAGGTCAACCGTGTTTGTGCGTGGTTGATAACCAACGGAGCCGTGGTGTAGCGATTGCAGGGTTCGGATCAGTTCTGATCAAAAGACGAATCATCAACGTCGAGTCTTCACCAATCGACTTACCTCCACCTATCGGAAGATCGGGCCACCGTGCGCATCAATTAACTCAAGAATAGAAAACCGGTTTCTTGCAAGAGAATGAAGTTACCTAGATGATTGGTATATGATCTGAAGAAGATTCGCCCATCAATCATCATCCTTGGCACAAGAACCAAAAGCAAGTAGAAGGATGGGAAGTAAATCCAAATTGCAAGAATGTAAATGCGAAATTTATGACATAATATAAATGCGTAAAGTAAATAAGCATTGAAAGAAAAGGATCTGCATTTCTAGAAGAGAAGTTTACAAATCCTCACAAAAAAGTGAGCAAAAGCTCAATGGAGCACAAAACCTCTAAAACATTCAAGAGGAGGAGGCTACCCCTCCCCCTCTATTTATACTACTCTTGGGCCACCTTCCACCCTTAGATGAGTTTCTCAACCCTAGAGCACTCATCAAGGGCTAGGATTAACCCACTCACATCGCTGTGCAAGGGCTAACCAAAACCCATAAACATAATGAGTTTTCTTGCATAGTTTTCAAAGCATACTACCTAGACCCGCTAACCTATCAACTTGACCGTGATCCGACGGCCCTCATCGATCCACACAGTAACTACCTAACATCATCTTCATTCCTTGTCTTCTTGGCTTACCTAGACTCTGTCTCTGATAATCTTCTGGTGCCCCTCGCCTAGTCCCGGTCATCCTCCGCCTCACCACGACCTAGCACCGTCATTGTGCAACAATCAAAGACCAGGAAACCCATCACACAGCAATGACCAAAAAGATTTTCAATCAAAAATCATAAATTGAAATTCACTCTCGCTCATGAAGGCTGGTGCTACCGCTCTCAGCCAAGTTGCGCCGTTGACCGGTCATACCGCCCCCTGGCTGGTATGATCGACCTCTAAAGACTCAAAGAACCCTCTTCGAAAACACGATCGCCTAGGGCGCAGTAATCGCCATGCCCGTATGATCGAACACCCACCGGTAGCACCACTAGCTGGTATGAGCAGACCATGGTTGGTCATACCACCCCTGATAGACAGCATTCAAATTTCTTCAAATTTTAATTTTAATTTCAAATCCACTTTAAACTCAAACACTGACGAGGACTGGGAGTCCCTTGACCGGCCGGCGCACGGTCAACGGATCCCCCGAGCTCGGGTGGCCCCGCCACGACTGGTCTTGGCCAGTATGCTCGACCGAGAACGCTGACCCGAGCAGGCCCCGCTGACCTCGAGCTCGGGCGGGCCTCGCTCAGAGCCGAGTCCATCCTCGATTTCGGATCAAGCATTTGACCGTGGTTGCCCAAGGCGCTGGTCGTGGGTTGGAGCAGTCGTGCAACAAGTTCGAACGATTCTCGCTAGCCCTCAACGTGCATGAGGCCACTTCCGGAATCTCTCCCATCCGCTTGCGTCAGAGGAGGTATAAAGACCAAGAAAGCACAGCCTTTGGGAGACACGAAGACAACGCACAACACGCCATAGCTCGAGCTTAGACATAGCCATTGTTAACACTTGAGTCAGAACACATCCTTGTACTCGAAATAGCTAAGAAAATCGCCGCAAGGCGATCGAGTAGAGCTATTACCTCCACAGGCTCGAACCAAGATAAATCTCGGTCTCCGCCGTTGTCATCTTGTTCCACCATAACCACGCTCGCACTTTTCCTCCGCTCGAGCGGCGCGCGCTCGGGTCCCGTATCACACTGACCCCCCATCCCATTTCCTGCGGTTGACGATCCCGATCGTCGACAGCTGGCGCCCACCATGGGGCCCGATTGCTTCGCTTATTCGTAGGAACGACACCAAGAATACGGGAGCATGGCGCGCTTCATCGACGGACTTTCCTCAAGCATGGATTCGGGCACGGACTCTGACTCCGTGTCCCTATTTTCGCCTTCACCACCGCCACTCGAGCATCACGTTCTAATGTCGGACGGCCAAGGCGCGGAGGGAAATGCGGATGACCGTGATCCGCATACCCCTAAAGACGCCCGCCGAATGGTGCATGTTGCCATTAACCAAGCCATAACCGACCTCCGGCGGGAGGCCCAGGAGAGGGCCGGCACGTCTTCTGGACCACCCGGACTCCCTCCCACGGGGTAGCGTCTCCGCGCTATCGCCCGGGTCATGGCTGACCCTGATAGGGCGAGGTCGGAGTCTTTGGCCGAGCCTCGCCGAAGAGCTCGACGGCCGCGGCGAGGCCGCCCCTCCGCAACACCGGCGGCACTCGGGACCCGCCCCGAAAGCGATGGCGGCCGTCGTCGCTGCCGCCACAAGCAGCCTTCGACACCTCCGCGAGAGCCAGCCCCGAGCACCGGCTTAGGACGGGCTTTAACGCAGACGCGTTTGGCGTCCGCGGCACCGTATTAAGCAGGCCAGCCCGAGCCAAGCCACACAAACTCCGAAGTCGACCGCAGCAGTTCTGCGGACCTCTCCCGGGCGTTCGCTTAGGCGCCGCAGGTCCAGACCTCCGCGTTACCTACCAGTGATTCCGTGCGGCACCGTGGTCGTTCCGCCGAAGGTCGGACCACCGAGGCGACCTCGACTCAATCCGCAAAGCGGCGGACCTTGTCGGTGATGACCACACCCGCCAAGACCGTCCTTACCTATGGTCGCATGGCGACTCGACGGCCTCGTCGCGTCGCGATGGTCGGCTTCGGTTCAAGCCCGCGCCGATTGAGCGTTTTGACGGGACCATAAACCCCGATGAATTCTTGTCCATCTACTCGACCGCTATCTTGGCGGCCGGGGGTGACGAGCTTGTCATGGCCAATTACCTCCCGACCGTCCTGGACGGTGCTGCGCGGACTTGGCTCTTCAACCAGAAATCTGGATCCTTCAGGTCGTGGCGCCAAATCCAGAACGCCCTTCGCTCCAACTTTCAGAGTTGTTACGAGCGCCCAGGGAGGGAGAAGGACCTGGATCGTGTCATCCAGGGCAAGAGCGAGCCGCTGCGTGATTTCGTGCGGCGATTCATCCGCACGAGGAACCTGATTCTGAGCATCTCCGACGAAGCCGTCATTAAAGCTTTCAAGTTTGCTGTCCGCGATCGGCACCTTACCGAAGACCTGGAGATCAGCTCGAGCCTCAGCGTCAACAAGCTTTTCCGCATGGCGGAGCGGTACGCGGACGCGGACGACGCTGTCCGGTGGAACGTGACTACGACCAAGGTAAGCTTGGTCTAAACCGCACGAGGCCGCCCATCCAACTCTGGGGCATCGACCACGGCGCCACCGCCAAGAAGCGGAAGCGCGATCGCAGGGGCGGCGGAGGTCTGCCGCGGGTGATCGTTTCGGCGGATGTCCAGCGCGAGGTCCTTGAGGTCCGAGATTAGGCTCGGGAAGGCTCTAAACCTCACCGAGGACGACCCCGACCTCGCCAGGCGCAGAACCAGCCCCAGCAGAAGGGCCAACGACCTGGGCCCCGGCGGGCCGACGCCGGCCGGCCGCCGAGGGCGCCGGTATGACGGCAAAAGTTTTGCTCGTTTCATAGGGCGGTGGCTACGATCCGCGAGACTGCAGGCTTGGCAAAGCAAGTTGGAGGCCTTCTATGATGGGCGGCGAGATGCCCGCTCGAAGTTCTCGGCGACCAACCGCTGCATGGTGAACACCGCAGACAGAGCACGACGACGCCGATTTGGAATTCCAGCAGGTGAGCGCCGGATCGATGTCATCTTCGGCGGCTCGTCGGCTTACCAATCCAGGCGCGAGGTCAAGGCCGCCGCGCGAGCCATCTACTAGGTCGCCGCCGGGAAGCCCATCGAGCAGCCTTGCAAGTGGGCCGGGGCCACCATCACTTTCTCTCCAGAGGATGCTCTCCTGTATGGCTCGAGACTCAAGATCGCTTTGGTCGTGACCCGACCATCGCCAATACTGCATGGCGGGCGTGTCATGGTCGACGGCGGCAGCTCTCTTAACTTGCTGCAGGTAGGAGCGCTTGACCGGATGCAAATTCCCCGGTCAAAAGTAAAAGAGCATCGCCATACCCTTCTTCGGGATCGTCCCCGGGAGCTCGACCATCCCCCTAGGGCAGGTGGTCTTGCCCGTTACCTTCGGTGACTCGGACAACTTTCGCACCGAGCTGGTCACCTTTGAGGTGGTCGAGGGTGACCTCCCGTACAACGCCATCCTCGGGCGGCCTGCCTTGGTCAAGTTTATGGCGGCCAACCATTATGGCCATCGGTGTATGAAGCTACCTGGCCCAAACGGCATCATCACCATGCGGGGTGACCTGCAGGCGGTATACGGATGTCAGACCAAGGCCTTGGCTCTTGCAGGCATGTTGCCCCAGCGCGGTCCGGAGGTGACGGCGAAGAACGCCCGCCAGAAGGCGACGATCCAGCCCAGTGGGGCGACGAAGGCCGTGCCGCTCGGGCAGGGCGACCCGACCAAGTGCATCCACGTCTCGGCCGATCTGAGTTCCAAATAGGAACTCGAGCTTGTCACCTTCCTTCGCGCCAACAAGGGTATATTCGCTTGGGAACCCGCGGATATGCCCGGCGTTCCGAGGGAGGTGATCGAGCACAAGTTGCAGGTGAGATCCGGCTCGACTGCGGCGCTGGAAGCTGCGTCGCTTCTCCCCGAGAAGGTCGCGGTCATTATGAGAATCTTGACAAGCTCTTGAAGGCCGGGTTTATCCGCGAGATCGACTACTCCGAGTGGTCGCCAACCCGGCCATCGCCCAAAAGAAGGGCGGAAAGTGGAGAATGTGCGTCGACCATACGGGGTTGAACTCGGCCTGCCCGAAGGACAACTTCCCTCTTCCGCGCATCGACCAGATCGTCGACTCCACCGCGAACGCCAAAATGCTGAGCTTTTTGGATGCTTACTCGAGATACCACCAGATCAAGATGGCGGTTGACGACGAGAGCAAGATAGCCATCATCACGCCGTTCGGCACCTATTGCTATACGACCATGTCGTTTGGTCTGCGCAATGCGGGGGCCACGTTCCAGCGTCTGATGACCAAGACGTTCGAACCACAGATTGGGCGGAACCTTGAGGTCTACGTGGACGACATCGTCGTCAAGAGCCCCTCCGAGGGTGACCACGTTCGCGACCTCGAGGAAACCTTCGCCAACCTGAATAGGCACAAGATCAAGCTCAACCCCGAGAAGTGTGTGTTCGGCGCGGCGTCGGGGAAGGTGCTCGGCTACATGATCGGGGGCTCCTTGATGGGGAGGGGGTTGCCCGAACTTCCGTCAGGTGGAGGATAAGTCGATTAGGCGGCGCGAGACACACACGATCCGACTTCTTGATCGGCACGATCAAAACCCTCGCAATCGCAGCACCACGCTGTCCTCGTTATCAACCGTGGCGCTGCCGGCTGACCTCGCCACGAAGGCTAATCCTGCCAATGAATCGAGAACACAAGCAAGAACAAGAAAGATGCAACTGAATTTGCAATTGAGGATGAAGCTCACGAGTTGGGGTCTTACAACCGATGAACGGCGACACTGTTCAAAGACAGAATTAATCTAAGCAAAACCCGAATCAAACCCTAGCGGCGGCTACTGGATATAAAGGCTAGGGGATGTCCTAGAAACCCTAGACGCGTCCGTTATGGACTCCAACACGATACATGGGCCAACGGCCCAAATTGGTGACGCAGCACCTTGGGATAGATTCTGTTTGCCAACTTGCAATGCGAATTCCCATCGACTCCGAAGCCCAAATGACCTGAAACTAGGGCCATTGGAAAGATTATCTCCTTAGCTTTCGAGGAATATGTGGATCATTGAAATCGGAGCCCGTTTGTGGCCTGGGCGACGATTTTAGTGAGCACTGCTCCTGGTGACCGAGGTAGTCGACTCCGAGATGAATTAGGTCTCCAACTTGACTTGGACACCTTCCTTGCCTTCCTCCTGGCCCTTGCTGGTTTCCAAAGCCTTCATGATCCTCTTCAAAATTCCTAAGTACAATATAATCAATAATATCATTAGGTAGCATACCATCCTCACAAGTATATGCACGAGTACTTAGGAACGAGATCACCTGTTGATTCAATTGTCGTGCTCGTGCTCTTGTGATGGGTCCTTGCATCACAACTGGAGGAGTCTCGGGTGTATGCACAGGAGTGATGTCCTCATCATCCTCCCCCTCTTGATGTGGAGTCGTCCTCGACTCAAGCTCATCTTCTTCTCCCATGAACGGTTTCAAATCTGCAATATTAAATGTAGGACTAACCCCAAATTCGGGCGGCAACTCAAGTTTATATGCATTATCATTTATTTTCTCAAGTATCTTGAAAGGACCATCAGCTCTAGGCATTAATTTAGATTTTCTCAATTCTGGAAAACGATCCTTTCTCAAGTGTAACCATACTAAATCACCCGGTTCAAGTTTTACTTCCTTTCTACCTTTACTTCCCATGATCCTATACCTTTCATTCATCATTTCAATATTTTCTTTAGTCTTTTCATGCAATTTCAGAATAAATTCAGCACGTTCCTTAGTATCAAGATTAACTCGTTCACTAGTAGGTAAAGGTAATAGATCAATAGGAGCACGGGGATTAAAGCCATACACTACCTGAAAAGGACTTACCTTGGTGGTGGAATGTACCGCCCTATTATAAGCGAACTCAACATGCGGCAAACACTCTTCCCACATCTTCAAATTCTTCTTCAAAACAGCCCTCAACATAGTGGATAATGTACCATTTACTACCTCGGTTTGGCCGTCGGTTTGGGGATGACATGTTGTTGAAAACAGCAGCTTGGTCCCAAATTTATTCCATAGAGTTCTCCAAAAGTGACTCAAAAACTTGGCGTCACGATCTGAAACAATAGTAGAAGGCATACCATGCAAGCTTAACGATTTCTTGAAAGAAAAGGTTAGCAATATTAACAAAGATCGCCGCTCTTATGACAAGGAATAAAGTGAGCCATCTTAGAAAATCTATCGACCACCACAAAAACACTATCTCTCCCCCTCTTGGTCCTAGGCAGTCCTAAAACAAAGTCCATAGATATATCCTCCCATGGAGTGCTAGGAACAGGAACAGGCATATATAAACCATGTGGATTTAATCGTGACTTAGCCTTTTGACATGTTGTGCAGCGGGATACAAACCTCTCAATGTCTCGCCTCATCTTCGGCCAAAAGAAATGAGCGGACAGCACGGCCTCCGTCTTTTTGGCACCAAAATGACCCATCAAACCTCCTCCATAGGCCTCCTGTAACAAAAGAAAACGAACGGATCCAACTGGAATACATAGGCGGTTAGCTCTAAACACAAATCCATCGTTTATCACATATTTGTCCCATGTTCTTCCCTCTTTCCAATGTAGTAAGACATCTTTAAAGTCATCATCATGAGCATATTGTTCTTTAATTGATTCCAATCCAAATATACGACAATCAAGTTGGGACAACATGGTATATCTCCTAGACAAGGCATCAGCAATCACATTATCCTTCCCTTTCTTGTGTTTAATAACATAAGGAAAAGATTCAATAAATTCAACCCATTTAGCATGTCTACGATTGAGTTTCACTTGATTGCGAATATGTTTTAGCGACTCATGATCGGAATGAATAACAAATTCTTTGGGCCAAAGATAATGTTGCCATGTTTCTAAAGATCGCACAAGAGCATACAATTCTTTATCATACGTAGAATAATTCAAAACAGGGCCACTCAATTTTTCGCTAAAATAAGCAACAGGTTTTCTATCTTGCATCAAAACACCACCAATTCCAATCCCACTAGCTCACATTCAAGCTCAAAGGTCTTATTAAAATCAGGAAGTTGGAGTAAAGGTGCATCAGTAAGCTTATCTTTCAAAAGGTTGAAGGCATTCTCCTGTGCTTGCCCCCAATGGAACACAACTCCCTTCTTCGTCAACTCATTCAATGGGGCTGCAATGGTGCTGAAATCCTTCACAAAGCGGCGGTAAAATCCAAAGAAGTCCATGGAAGCTCCGCGACTTGTGAAATCGCCGCGTTGGCCAACTCTTAATCGCGTGCACCTTGGTTTCATCAACCTCAATTCCCTGCGGAGTCACAACATAGCCAAGGAACGATACTCGTTCGGTGCAAAAAGTGCACTTCTCGATGTTACCAAATAAATGATGGCCCTGTACGCAGCGGTATCGTCGGTGCCAAAGGTGGCATCATCATCAACCACGTCGTCGTCCACCCGGGTGTCGTCGATCTCATCCTCAACATCGGAGGCGCTGATGTAACCTCCGCTGTCGGTGGTGATGTATGCCCGCCGGTCAGGGGCATTCTCTTAACGTGGCCAATCCTTGGCACTTGTGGCAGCGAATTCCGTCGATGTACGGCCCGTGGAAGCGACGGAGGAGGAGCTCTTGGCGGTGTTAGCGGGTCGACTTCTTGCTGTCCGTGTACGCAAGCGGCGGTGCCGTCGATGCTGTCGTGTGCTCGCGTCGAAGGTGGCGGTGCAGCTTGGTCGGAAGGTGGAAGAAGGCACTGCTTCGCTTGTCCCGTAGTCGTTCGAGGCGTGAAGGTGTCTTCCGACGTTGTTCTGCTCTTAGAATGGCGCCCTGCAACTCCTTCTCTGCTAACATAGCAAGTTGAAACAAGCGATTGACAGTTGTATATTCTTTATAATTAACAATATCCTGAATTTCGGGCGCAACCCACCGTAAAACGAGCAATTTTATCCTCCTGCCTCTACTACCCCACAACAGAACATACCCTTTTGAAGCTCTTAGTAATATTCCTGAACAAATATACTACCTTGATCTAATCGTTGCAATCTCTTGCGCATATCACGTTGGTAGGAAGGAGGAATAAATCTATTACGATAGCATCTTTTAATCTCGCCCAAGAATCAGGTTGTAGCGGGCATTTACTAGTTCATTCCACCGATTATAGCAAAATCTTTAAATTCACTAGTGGCTTGTCTAACTCTATGAATCTCGAACTAGATGGGAATTAAATTTTTGCTCGACCGTCATCTCCCAATCTAAGTAAGCATCAAGCATCATAAGCTCGAGAAAAGGGAGGGATGGTGAATTTTACCTTAGCGAAAGGATCATCATTACGGTGTTTGGTTATTACCTCCCATACCATGATGGTTGCGCGAAGACGGTCATGCAGACGGCGCGTCTCGTTGAGCAACACGCTTCCTGGCGCACGCTTCTTGCTCATCTTCATCTTCCTCAAAATCTCCATCCTCATCTTGGTCGTTGTTGCCGTTGTTGATGGATGCACCTCCATCAATGGTTGCTAGAGGGCGTTTTTCGATGGCATCCATCCTCTCGGTGAGGGTGGACACTTGTCGATCGATGCTCTCAAGGGTCTTGTTCGTTGTCGTGGCATGCTCCTTGAACATCATTTTTATCTCGTCCAGCATGGTCGACAACTCTGAATGAAGGACACAGTCATTGATGGTAACCTCATCATCCTCGTTCCTACCCTTCTTACCACCTGGCATGATTAGCACAGAAAAAGGACAGATGGAAGTACAAACACAAGTATTATGAGCCCTATGAACTACTAGGTGGGATCTCTCACTCTTAAGTAATCTTACCAAGTTCTTACCCGGTTCTTACCAACACAGCGAGGGACGGTGCAACTGGTGGCTGGTTCGTGACACCGTGAGGGCGTGATGAAGCGATTGCAAGGGTCAATAACCTGTGCTGATCAGAAGTATGTATATGTGGAGCTGTAGGAAGGATATATGTATTGAGTGGCACACAATTCAGTAACAGATAGTAATGCTGAATAAATGTCCAAAAGCACTTGCCCTAGTTGCTGGTCTAAATGTGGCCTTAGTCTAGCTGCGGCAGAAAACAAGGAATATGAAGAGACAAGCAATAAGGCGTCAGATTATATGAACAGATATCAGCATAACAGCAAAACACTTTTATCAGGTATGGTAAAAACACCTACCCTTGCTCCTGTTCTCTTTTTTTTTTTTTGCTCTTCGCTTCCTTCACAAATTTTTTTTGCTCTAGGCTTCTTTCACAAATTTTTTTTATTTTTCTTTGATTTTTCCGATATTTTTCCTAGGATCAGGAGCACAAAGGTAGACAGCACACAAATTTTCAGCCTGAACATATGTAAGATGAAACCGATATGAAATAAGAAGTGTTTTCCGAAAAGCGTGCTCAAACTTCGGCGGCCGAAAACTCAATCTTCCCGAGGGAATTTTGCAAAAATAAATTCGGTGAACCCGACAAAGTGGGGGAGAATCGGATGTAAAATTTTCTGTAGATGTCCGTGAAAAAAAAATTCGCCTAATTCCGAGTCCGTATGCGAAAGTTATGTCCATTTTACGGAAGGACTCCGAATCAGGGTTTTCTAGGCGGCACCTCTCCAAACTCAAGGGCGTATGGAGTGGATTAGGAACGCGATGATCTGTGGTGGCAGGTTCTGTGATGAGGGGTGGCGATATGGCTAACAAGAGGTGGGGAATTAGGGTTTATGAAGGAGAAACCCTAACACAACTAGGACTCCGAAACTGAGGAAAACCACAAAACAATCCGAATCCAACAAGGACTCAAATAGTGATTGGTAACTGGATCGGTGTAGGATATGGGATACAGCGGAGATGAAACACAACTAAATTAAGACCACGATCTAAACCAGCAACACGACTCGACTATGGACACAAACTCAAGATTACGGATTCTCAAACGAAATTGTGCAAAGGCTAGGCGTGGTTCTAGGTATGGTAGACTATGAACTGCAATTTTTTTTGGTTTTTCGTGGACTATAGGCTAACACAAAACTAAATTAAACTACGGGAAAGGCCAACCCGACGGTAAACCTTGCTCGATACCACTTGATGGGGAGGGTTGCCGAACTTCCGTCGTGGAGGATAAGTCGATTAGGCGGCGCGAGACACACGATCCGGCTTCTTGATCGGCACGATCAAAACCCCGCAATCGCAGCACCACGCGCCCTCTCGGTTATCAACCGCAATCGCCTGCTGACCTTGCCACGAAGGCTAATCCTCGCCAATGAATCGAGAACACAAGCAAGAACAAGAAAGATGCAACTGAATTTGCAATTGAGGATGAAGCTCACGAGTTGGGGTCTTACAAACCGATGAACGGCGACCTTCGCTCAAAGACGTAATTAATCTAAGCAAAACCTGAATCAAACCCTAGCGGCGGCTACTGGATATAAAGACTAGGGGATGTCCTAGAAACCCTAGACGCGTCCGTGATGGACTCCAACACGATACATGGGCCAACGGCCCAAATTGGTGACGCAGCACCTTGGGACAGATTCTGTTTGCCAACTTGCAATGCTAATTCCTGTCGACTCCGAAGTCCAAATGACCTGAAACTAGGGCCATTGGAAAGATTATCTCCTTATCTTTCGAGGAATATGTGGATCATCAAAATCGGAGCCCGTTTGTGGCCTGGGCGACGATTTTAGTGAGCACTACTCCTGGTGGCCGAGGTAGTCGACTCCGAGATGAATTAGGTCTCCAACTTGACTTGGACACCTTCCTTGCCTTCCTCCTGGCCCTTGCTGGTTTCCAAAGCCTTCATGATCCTCTCCAAAATTCCTAAGTACAATATAATCAATAATATCATTAGGTAGCATACCATCCTCACAAGTATATGCACGAGTACTTAGGAACGAGCTCACCTATTGATTCAATTGTCGTGCTCGTGCTCTTGTGATGGGTCCTTGCATCACAACTGGAGGAGTCTCGGGCGTATGCACAGGAGTGATGTCCTCATCACTCGGGGGTCGGTCCAAATTCGGAGAAGATCGAGGCGATCGAGAAGATGGCGCCCCCGACCTCGATCAAGCAGGTGCAGAGCCTCACCGGCCGCATGGCCGCCCTCAGCAGGTTCATCTCGAGGCTCAGCAAGCGTGGGCTCCCATTCTTCCAAACTCTGCGCAAGCACGGGGGCATCGAGTGGACTCCGGAGGCACAGTAGTCCTTCGACGAGCTAAAGGTATACCTGTCGTCCCCCACCCCTCCTTACAACACCACAACCTGGCGAGAGGTTGCTGCTCTACCTCGCGGCCACCACCCACGCTGTCAGTGCCGTCTTGGTGGCGGAACGGGGGTCTCAGCAGCACCCAATTTATTACGTTAGCGAGGTCTTGCACGGCCCAAAGGAGCGCTACCCGCAGGTACAGAAGCTGTTGTATGCTCTCCTCATGGCGCCGCGCAAGCTCCGGCACTATTTTCAGGCGCATTCCGTGGTTGTTCCGAGCAACTTCCCACTCGGGGACATCTGTAACATCCCAATTTTCAGCCTTTCTAATTAATTGACATTATTTTATTGCTAAATGTGATCTTTGTGAAGTTTCTAAATTTATTCGGATTCTCTGGAAGTTATTGGAATTCTTGTGGATTAAAGAATAGTACTTTCTGTCAGAGATTAATTAAAAGTATATAAGGTTAAAATAAAGTTTTGTCAGAAATAATCTATGTAAGTTCAGAACAAATATTTTTATTATGTTAAATAAATTAATTTATTTTCTTGAACTAATTAAATTGAGAAAACCCTGGAAGCGTATGGCCGCGCTGTGTAGCAGTCAAGCCCTTGTCGAATTATTCTTGGAAAGACTAGATCGTGTTCTTTGGTTTTTGGAAAGGGCGGATTGGGTTATTGAATCGGATCCAATCAAGTCGCTCAAGATTGATCGATCGCTTTCGCTAACGTCGCGACTTCGCTTCAACTCGATGCCACGCCGCTCCCGCCAGAGTACTTCGCCTTCTATCTTTGTGCGCTGCGGAGGAGGCTATAAAAGCCGTTCGCATTAAGGGCTTTTCCATCCGGAACGCACGCGAGCCGCTCGCTCGATCGAGCGCTGCCGCCAGAGCCGAAAGCATCGAGGTGTTCTGCTTTCAGCGCCGCTGCCAGAAATCGCTGAAAGAAAAGACCGCGGGCGCATGTTGACGATCGGCGAACTCACACGCGCCGCTCTCGTCGCGCCGTCGTCGCCGAAAAACGCTGTCAAAGCCACGCCCGCCGCCAGAACTCCCGCGAGGAATTCATCGATTCGCCGCTGCTTGTTCGCCGCCGCCGATTTTTTCTAGCCGCCGATCATCCACGATTTAACACGATTACGTCACGCCACATGGGTAAACAGGTAACCGCACGATAAGATTTCCATCATTTGATCTAGATAGCAGGGTTCCGATGTCGCCACATCTTTTAATGAATAGGAAGTAAACTCGGTTGCATTAGCCGTCAATTACAAGATCAACGATCCATATTTAGCCACGTAAGCGTCCGCACATTAGACCGGGAAAATTTGGACATTTCTATATAAGAATTCGGGATTTATGAATTAGGGTTTATTTTCAGGAATTTCCAAACTTCAAAACCTTATAACTTTCACATATGAATTCTGAGTTGGGTGACTCGAATTCCGAAAGATTTATAAAATTAAGATATCTCCAATGATGGTTTTTATCTGGATTTTTAATGAGGACATCACTCCAATGCATACGCCCGAGACTCCTCCAGTTGTGATGCAAGTACCCATCACAAGAGCACGAGCACGGCAATTGAATCAACAGGTGAGCTCGTTCCTAAGTGCCCGTGGCCGACATTTGTGAGAATGGTATGCTACCTAATGATATTATTGATTATATTGTACTTAGGAACTTTGGAGAGGATCATGAAGGCCTTGGGAACCAGCAAGGACCAGGAGGGAGGCAAGGAGGGCGTCCAATTCAAGTTGGAGGTCTAATTCGTCTCGGAGTCGACTACCTCGGCCACCAGGAGCAGCGTTCACTAAAATCATCGCCCAGGCCACAAACGGGCTCCGATTTTGATGATCCACATATACCTCGAAAGCTAAGGAGATAACCTTTCCAATGGAACCAGTTTCAGGTCATTTGGACTTCGGAGTCGATAGGAATTCATGTTGCAAGTTGGCGGACAGAATCTGTCCCAGGGTGCTGCGTCACCAATTTGGGCCCTTGGCCCATGTATCGTGTTGGAGTCCACCACGGACGCTTCTAGGATTTCTAGGACGTCCCCTAGCCTTTATATCCAGTAGCCACCGCTAGGGTTTGATTTGGGTTTTGCTTAGATTAATTCTGTCTTTGAACAAAGGTCGCTGCTCATCGGTTTGTGAGACCCCAACTCGTGAGCTTCATCCTCAATTGCAAATTCAGTTGCATCTTTCTTGTTCTTGCTTGTGTTCTCGATTCATTGGCAGGATTAGCCTTCGTGGCGAGGTCAACCGGCAGCGACGCGGTTGATAACCGAGGACGCGTGGTGCTGCGACAGTGGGTTTTGATCGTGCCGATCAAGAAGCCGGATCGTGTGTGTCTCGCGCCGCCTAATCGACTTATCCTCCACCGACAGAAGTTCGGCAACCCCGCCCCCATCAAGTGGTATCGAGCGAGGTTTACCGTCAGGTTCGCCTTTTCCGTAGTTTAATTTAGTTTTGTGTTCGCCCTATAGTCCACTTAAAATGCCAAAAAAATTGCAGCTCATAGTCTACCATACCTAGAACCACGCCTAGCCTTTGCACAATTTCGCTTCGTAATCCGTAGTACCGAGTTTGTGTCCATAGTCGAGTCGTGTTGCTGGTTTAGATCGTGGTCTTAATTTAGTTGTATTTCATCTCCATCGCATCCCATATCCTACAACCGATCCAACCACCAATCGCTAGTTGAGTTCTTGTTGGATTCGGATTGTTTTGTGGTTTTTCTCTCGCCGAGTCCTAGTTGTGTTAGGGTTTCTCCTTCATAAACCCTAATTCCCCACCTCCTGTTATCCATATCGCCACCCTCATCACAGAACCTGCCACCACAGATCATCGCTTCCATATCCACTCCATACGCCTTGAGTTTGGAGAGGTGCCGCTTAGAAAACCCGATTCGAGTCCTTCCGTAAAACGGCCATAACTTTCGCATACGGACTCCAAATTAGGCAAATTTTTTTTTCACGGATATCTACAGAAAATTTTACATTCGATTCTCCCCCAATTTGTCAGGTTCGCCGAATTTATTTTTGCGAAATTCCCTCGGGAAGATTGAGTTCTCGGCCGCCGAAGTTTGAGCACGCTTTTCGGAAAACACTTCTTATTTCATTTCGGTTTCATCTTACATATGTTAAGGCTGAAAATTTGTGTGCTGTCTACCTTTGTGCTCCTAATCCTAGGAAAAATATCAGAAAAATCAAAAAAAAATTGTGAAAGAGGCATAGAGCAAAAAAAAATTTGTGAGAGGAGCAGAGGAGCAGAGAGCAAAAAAAAAGGAGCAAAGGTAGGTGTTTTTACCGTGCCTGATAAAAGTATTTTGCTGTTGTGCTGATATCTGTTCAATTATTCTGTCGCCTTTGTTGCTTGTCTCTATACCTTCCTTGTTTTCGTCGCAGCCTAGAATAAGGACACGCTTAGACCAAAGAACTAGGGCAAAGTGCTTTTGGACATTTATTCAAATTATTATCTCATTACTAAATTGTGTGCCACTCCATACATATAAACTTCCTACAGCTCCACAAATACATCCTTCGACAAGACAGTTATTGACCCTTGCAATCGCTTCATCACGCCTCACGATGTCACGAACCACCACCGGTTGCACCGCCCCTCATTGTGTTGGTAAGAACCGTAAGAACTTGGTAAGATTGCTTGAGAGCGAGAGATCCCACCTAGTAGTTCATAGGGCTCATAATACTTGTGTTTGTATTTCCCTCTGTCCTTTTTCTGTGCTAACCATGGCAGGTGGCAAGAAGGGCAGGAACGAGGATGATGATGTTACCATCAATGACTGTGTCCTTCATTCAGAGTTGTCGACCATGCTGGACGAGATAAAAATGATGTTCAAGGAGCATGCCTCGACAACTAACAAGACCCTTGAGAGCATCGACGACGAAGTTTCCACCTCACCGAGAGGATGGATGCTTTGTCGAAAAACACCTCCAAATACCATTGATGGAGGTGCATCCGCCAACAACGGCGCCAACCACAAAGAACAACGACCACGATGAGGATGGTGATTTTGAGGAAGATGAAGATGGGCAGCAACGTGCCACAGTGAACGTCTTTGCTCAACGAGACGCCTGCCTTCATGACCGTTTTCGCCAGCAACCATCACGGTATGGGAGGTAATAACCGTAACCGCAATGATGATCCTTTCGCTAAGGTAAAATTCACCATCCCTTCCTTTTCTCGGAGGTTATGATGTCGATGCCTACTTAGATTGGGAGATGACTATCGAGCAAAAATTTAATTCCCATCTAGTTCCCGAGATTCATAGGGTTAGACAAGCCACTAGTGAATTTAAAGATTTTGCTATAATCTGTGGAATGAACTAGTAAATGCCCGCCACAACCTGATTCTTGGGCGAGATTAAAAGATGCTATGCGTAATAGATTTGTTCCTCCTTCCTACCAACGTGATATGCGCAAGAGATTGCAACGATTAGATCAAGGTAGTATGACTGCTCAGAATATTACCAAGAGCTTCAAAAGGGTATGTTACGCTAGGGGTAGTAGAGGAACCCGAGGATAAAATTGTGCGTTTTTCGGTGGGTTGCGCCCGAAATTCAGGATATTGTTGATTATAAAGAATATACAATCTGTCAATCGCTTGTTTCAACTTGCTATGTTAGCAGAGAAGGAATTGCAGGACGCCATTCCAAGAGCAGAGCAATGCCAAGAAGACCTTCACGCCTTAACGACTACGGACAAGCGAAGACAAGGTTTCTTCCACCTTTTCGACCAGCTGCACCGCCACCTTCGACGAGCACACGACCGCACCGACGGCATCGCCGCCCGCCGCCGCGGACAAGCAAGAAGTCGGCCCGCCAACACCGGCCAAGAGCTCCTCCGTCGCTTCCATAGGCCGTACATCGACGGGAATTCGCTGCCATAAGTGCCAAGGGATTGGCCACGTCAAGAGAGAATGCCCCAGCCAGTGGGCATACATCGCCACCGACGACGGAGGTTACATCGCCTCCGATGTTGAGGATGAGATCGACGACACCGGGGTGGACGACGATGAGGTTGATGATGAAGCCACCTTTGGCGCCGAGGATACCGCTGCAGACAGTCCATCATTGTCCAACGGTCCTTAGCGCACGAGATGGAGCAAGCCGAGCAGCAAAGCGGCGCCACAACTTGTTCCAGATTTTCTTCGTCATCAACAACCGAGCGAGCGCTGCGGATCATTGACTCGGCAATGCAACAACTTGGTGAGTACAGATTTGGTCAAGAAGCTTGGCTTGACCACACGCCGCACCCACATCCATACCACATTCAAGGGTCAATGATTCCTAAAAGCTAAGGTAACACAAACAGTTCAGTTCATTTTTCCATTGGTTCCTATTCGATTTTGTTGACAGATGTGGTTCCGATGCAAGCTTGCTCTCTTTTATTGGGTCGCCTATGGAATATGACATCGATGCACTTCACCACGGTAGAAGTAATAAATACACTTTTATGCATAAGGAAAGAAAATTACACTTCTACCATTGACCCTCGCTGAAATTGTTAACCGATAGGAGCGGATTGCTAATGACAAGAAACCCATTGATGAGAAATCTGAAATTCAGCATGTAGCCAACCAAATTAAATTGAGGAATCCTGCCTTGCTTGCTACAAAATCTGATCTTGCTGCAATTAGTGATGATGCTTTGTGCTATGTCAGTGCTATGCAAAGATGCTTTGTTTTCATTGGATGATCTGCCAAAGATTTTGCCTCCTCTTTGTCACTAACCTTTTGCAGAGTATGAGGATGTTTTTCTGCCGAGATACCTCGGGACTCCCACCCATACGAGGGATTGAGCACCAAATTGATTTGATACCGGAGCGAAGTTTGCTAAACCAAGCCGCTTATAGGACCAACCCCGAGGAGACTAAGGAGATTCAGCGCCAAGTCCAAGATCTTTTGGACCGCGGGTATGTACGTGAGAGCCTTAGTCCTTGTCTTTGTCCCTCGTCTTTTGGTTCCTAAGAAAGATGGCGGTTAGCGACAAAGCGTGGATTGTAGAGCCATTAACAATATCACAATAAGGTACCGCTATCCTATTCCTAGGCTAGACGACATGCTTGATGAGTTAAGTGGTTCTATAATTTTCTAAGGTTGACTTATGAGTGGATATCACCAAATAAGAATGAAATTGGGAGATGAATGGAAAACAGCTTTTAAAACCAAGTTTGGATTGTATGAGTGGTTAGTCATGCCTTTTGGTTTAACTAATGCACCGAGCACCTTCATGCGCTTAATGAACGAGGTTTTACGAGCTTTCATTGGGAAATTTGTGGTGGTTTATTTTGATGATATATTGATTTACAGCAAGTCATTACATGAACATCTTGATCATCTACGTGCTGTTTTTGATGCTTTATGCGTCTTTGCGCTTATTTGGTAACCTCGAGAAGTGCACTTTTGCACCGAACGAGTATCGCTTTCTTGGCTATGTTATGACTCATGCAGGAATTGAGGTTGATGAAGCCAAGGTGCACGCGATTAAGAGTTGGCCAACGCCACGATTTATTTCACAAGTCGCGGAGCTTCCACGGACTTGCCGGATTTTACCGCCGCTTTGTGAAGGATTTCAGCACCATTGCAGCCCCATTGAACGAGTTGACGAAGAAGGAGTTATGCTCCATTGGGGGCAAGCACAGAGAATGCCTTCAATCTTTTTAAAGATAAGCTTATCGATGCACCTTTACTCCAACTTCCCGATTTTAATAAGACCTTTGAGCTTGAATGTGATGCTAGTGGGGTTGGAATTGGTGGTGTTTTGATGCAAGATAGAAAACCCGTTGCTTATTTTAGCTTAAAAATTGAGTGGTCCTGTTTTGAATTATTCCACGATGATAAAGAATTGTATGCTCTTGTGCGATCTTTAGAAACGTGGCAACATTATCTTTGGCCCAAAGAATTTGTTATTCATTCCGATCATGAGTCGCTAAAACATATTCACAGTCAGGTGAAACTGAATCGTAGACATGCTAAATGGGTTGAATTTATTGAATCTTTTCCTTATGTTATCAAACACAAGAAAGGGAAGGATAATGTGATTGCTGATGCCTTGTCTAGGAGATATACCATGTTGTCCCAACTTGATTGTCGTATATTTGGATTGGAATCAATTAAAGAACAATACGCTAATGATGCTGATTTTAAAGATGTCTTGCTGCATTGCAAAGAGGGAAGAACATGGGACAAATATGTGATAAATGATGGATTTGTGTTTAGAGCTAACCGCCTATGCATTCCAGTTGGATCCGTTCGTTTTCTTTTGATACAGGAGGCTCATGGAGGAGGTTTGATGGGTCATTTTGGTGCCAAGAAGACGGAGGCCGTGCTGTCCGCTCACTTCTTTTGGCCGAAGATGAGGCGAGACATTGAGAGGTTTGTATCCCGCTGCACTACATGTCAAAAGGCTAAGTCACGATTAAATCCACATGGTTTATATATGCCTCTTCCTGTTCCTAGCACTCCATGGGAGGATATATCTATGGACTTTGTTTTAGGACCCGCTTAGGACCAAGAGGGGAGGGATAGTATTTTGGTGGTGGTTGATAGATTTTCTAAGATGGCTCACTTTATTCCTTGTCATAAGAGCGACGATGTCTGTTAATGTTACTAACCTTTTCTTTCAAGAAATCGTTAAACTTGCATGGTATGCCTTCTACTATTGTTTCAGATCGTGATGCCAAGTTTTTGAGCCACTTTTGGAGAACTCTATGGAATAAATTGGGGACCAAGCTGCTGTTTTCAACAACATGTCATCCCAAACCGATGGCCAAACCGAGGTAGTAAATCGTACATTATCTACTATGTTGAGGACTGCTTACAAGAAGAATTTGAAGATGTGGGAAGAGTGTTTGCCGCATGTTGAGTTCGCTTATAATAGGGCGGTACACTCCACCACCAAGGTAAGTCCTTTTCGTAGTGTATGGCTTCAATCCCGTGCTCCTATTGATCTATTACCTTTACCTACTAGTGAACGAAGTTAATCATGATGCTAAGGAACGTGCTGAATTTATTCTGAAATTGCATGAAAAGACTAGAGAAAATATTGAAATGATGAATGAAAGGTATAGGATCAAGGAAGTAAAGGTAGAAAGGAAGTAAAACTTGAACCGGTGATTTAGTATGGTTACACTTATGCGAAAGGATCGTTTTCCAGAATTGAGAAAGTCTAAATTAATGCCTAGAGCTGATGGTCCTTTCAAGATACTTGAGAAAATAAATGATAATACATATAAACTTGAGTTGCCGCCTCAATTTGGGGTTAGTCCCACATTTAACATTGCAGATTTGAAACCGCTCATGGGAGAAGAAGATGAGCTTGAGTCGAGGACGACTCCACTTCAAGAGGGGAGGATGATGAGGACATCACTCCAATGCATACGCCGAGACTCCTCCAGCCAGATGCAAGTACCCATCACAAGAGCACGAGCACGGCAATTGAATCAATAGGTGAGCTCGTTCCTAAGTGTCCGTGCTGATACTTGTGAGAATGGTATGCTACCTAATGATATTATTGATTATATTGTACTTAGGAACTTTGGAGAGGATCATGAAGGCCTTGGGAACCAGCAAGGACCAGGAGGGAGGCAAGGAGGGCGTCCAATTCAAGTTGGAGGTCTAATTCGTCTCGGAGTCGACTACCTCGGCCACCAGGAGCAGCGTTCACTAAAATCATCGCCCAGGCCACAAACGGGCTCCGATTTTGATGATCCACATATACCTCGAAAGCTAAGGAGATAACCTTTCCAATGGAACCAGTTTCAGGTCATTTGGACTTCGGAGTCGACAGGAATTCATGTTGCAAGTTGGCGGACAGAATCTGTCCCAGGGTGCTGCGTCACCAATTTGGGCCCTTGGCCCATGTATCGTGTTGGAGTCCACCACGGACGCTTCTAGGATTTCTAGGACGTCCCCTAGCCTTTATATCCAGTAGCCGCCGCTAGGGTTTGATTTGGGTTTTGCTTAGATTAATTCTGTCTTTGAACAGTGTCGCCGTTCATCGGTTTGTGAGACCCCAACTCGTGAGCTTCATCCTCAATTGCAAATTCAGTTGCATCTTTCTTGTTCTTGCTTGTGTTCTCGATTCATTGGCAAGGATTAGCCTTCGTGGCGAGGTCAACCGGCAGCGCCGCGGTTGATAACCGAGAGGACGCGTGGTGCTGCGATTGCAGGGGTTTTGATCGTGCCGATCAAGAAGCCGGATCGTGTGTGTCTCGCGCCGCCTAATCGACTTATCCTCCACCTAACGGAAGTTCGGGCAACCCCGTCCCCATCAATTTTTGAGCTTGTTTGCTATTTGGTTTTGGTGATTATTTGTTTCTCTCTCGATTCGCGTAGACGTTGAATTGTGCAAGGCTTCGGAAGGAGATTTTGCAGCTCAAGAATTATTTTCAGAACAAGATCAGGAGCTTAACGAAGGCAAGTTGTGCTTTGATCATGTTGCACCCATAAATTAGATTGCATGCTATTTTGGTTTACCTTATCACCTGCTATTTCTTGAGTACAAATGATTTTAACCTAGATTGGGATTTAGATATCGTACCCTCTTGAATTACGCCCTACCTTGTTAAAATTGTATGCCATGAACCACTTGTCACCCTAGGTTGGTTAATTATAGTTGATTAATAGAAAATCAACCTGGATGGTTAGAACGGAATAGAATTGCTTAGCCATGCCACGTCATCACATGCTCTTGGAATATCGTTTATTAATCTTGACTAATGGAATATGGAACTATGATAATAATTTGTGGGCCATGTGTGTCGCACAAAGAGATTGAGTTGTTGTGACAAATGAGTCACGAACGATGTTGATTTGTGAAGAGCACGTGGTGTTTGGTAATCAACTGGGGTGGGAAAAATGATTTAAAGGCAAGTGGCAAGATTGTTTTGGCAAGATTGTTTTGATGGGTTTTAAGATCGCAACCGGCAAGCCTGGCGATCGATTTGGTTTTTGTGGCCAAGATCGCAATTAGGGATGTCGATTTGTGGGCCAAGAGTGGCAATTGGGCGGTCGATTTGGTTTTATGATGAACTTTTGGTTAGTCTTGCCTCGGTCAACTAAGGGTAGTTAATTAAAATAAACAATCGGATGGGATGGCGGGATGCCATGTGGATAATGGAACTTGATTTAGGATGGAGAACTTGGGTTTATTTGAGAATCACTGAAACTATTTACTTGTTATTATTTGTTTTACTGTCTTTTCAATCTATGTACTTATGTGTTCTCAAAATGCTGCTTTACTACAAATGAACCCCTTAAGCCATTCCTTTGGAATAAGCCTGCATATAGCTATGATAGGATTGCATTCTGTGCACAACTTGTTGAGTACGTGTTGGTGTACTCACCCTTGCCTACAAACATCATCAGTGCTGAAGAAGGAATACCATGGAGAGACGAATGTTTAGGGTGCGAGCCTTGTCGGGCCAGTTCGTGGTATACCGAGGGGTTACCTACGCCTTCATTCCGCCGCAGCTCAATTTGTTGTTCAAATTTTGTGAGGCATTGTTAAGTAAGTTGACCATAAGGTCATTCAACCGTAATATTTAATATATTATGTCTTTTATCTTATTTACGTTGTGTATGATTGTGATATTCACTAATGTTGAGCCTGTGTGCACTAGCGTGATCCTCGACTAGTGCAAGATACACAGAGGGTCCGGATTTGCACATTCGGTCCCGACAAAGGTGGTATCGAGCCATACTTCGATCAGTAGGTCTTGACCCTAGATAGTTGGTCGCCTCTATAGGTCCTTCAAAATTATTTTCTAAAGTAAAAGACCTAATCTGAAAGAATAACATATTCTTGACTTATCTCATTCTTCTATTTCTGTTTTACCCAAAATTCTTTCCTTTCCTTTGCTGAAATTTCTTTCTCTTACCTCTGCTAAATTGATTTAAAAATCTTACCCGAAAGTTACCTTGAGTAGAAGACTATATACCACACCTCGTAGAGAAGGCATCGAGTGCCTATTGTTACCATAATGAGCATGACGGAAGGAATCATCAAGCTCATGGAAGAGTGGATCAATGAAGTGTATCAAGAGTTAGAAGACTCAAGATTTCAAGTAGCCGCTTGAGACTCATGTGTGGGAGTCGCGTTCCTTAAGATAGGAGTGTCGCCCATGTAGACGGTAGTTTTGTGTGTTTAGGTTGAATTGGTTCTTCTTGATTGCCGAAAGTGTGCAAAGATGTGTTGCAAAGCTTTTAGGCTTATATAAGCAGCCATACCAAGTTATTAATATTGGTTGTTCAAGTTATTGGGTTAAAACCTATCTCCCTCAGATAGGATTCTTACTCCTTATCTATGCTAATTTCGCTTCCCTAACCCTTGAGGTAATCAAGCAGATGGTTCGTAATAGTGATAGCAATGGAGCTAGTGAAAGTGGAAATCAACCCGATGGAAACTCTAAGGATGGATTAGTTCCTCAACCATCAATACCGATAGATATGCAGAGCTTCAAGGAGTTTTAGCCGCCAGACTTAGTTGATGCAAGCAATGACTTAAACAAATACGTATTATCACTGGGAATGATATGGCCGCAATAAATTCAAAAAAGAATACCACCAATGTACCTCGTTCGAGATCTAGACAACTATACAAGTTAAGGGATCGTGCTTGCATTCACTGTGGAGAGATAGGACATACCGCAGACGAGCATGTGATCAATTGCTCCAGTTGTGAAGGAAGCCATTCTTCTGGAGAATGTCCTATGGGCAGCATCACATGTTACCTTTGTGAAGGTCGAGATCATTGTCCACCTCAGTGTCCCTTGTATCCAATAGTTACTGCCGTAATCTAGCATCAACAGAATCTACGAACCCTAGTTACTCGAGAATTATCAATAAGAAGGGGAAAATTTGTTGCACCGGATACATCGCTTGCAGAGTTAAAAATGCACCCTCCTAAAACCTATCGACCTTAATCAGGAAAACAGTAAGTGACTATCACCCACAGTTGGTCCCTTGTATGGTGAAGAAGATCGTATTGCTAGGGGAGGTGTTGCGAGACAAAAGTAATAAATCACAAGAAGAGCGGCATGAGTGCTACAACTATCACCGAAAAGGTCGTTATGCTAATCAATGCCCACAGAGAGAACAAATAATTCCTATAGCCATGGGTATACAGGAAGTTACCTTAGTCCGATACATAACACAAGAATTAAGCAGTGAAATTGTGAGGGAGATTGCCGAGAAAACCAATTGAAAAAAAAGGAGCGTCCAGGTAAAGACACTATTCCAATCAACGAATACTAAGAAAGTTCACCCTAGACTCTGTTATAATTGCCGCAAACCCAAGCACCTTGTCAATGAGTACCCCCAAAAGGGAAGCAATCATGTCAGTTCAATTCAATCCCAACTCCGGCCCTATCGAAGCCCTAGTGCTAATGCTAAATAAGGAGAGTTAGGAACCATGAGTTTACTTAAGGGCAATATCGTAACCCTATTTGCAAAGCAAAGAAATTAGTAATGAATTTCATGAAAAGGTCTCATTGTCGAAAGAAATAAAACAGAGATGGTTGATACATTGGTATACAAAATAGTGGAATAAAGAAGCAATAAAATGAAATGATGATTCTCTAAGAGTATTCTGGCGTTTACAGTTTACTTGAAAATGATGCATGGGAAATAGTGGTTAGCTTAGTGGAACCCAACCTAAGCTTGTTAACCAGAGGATTTGTCATTGTTAGGAAGTGCTTAGTTGTACTAGATTATTTCAGGACGTTGAGAATCCTGTGCTTATTGAGAGAGTAGAGTTCCAAGCAAATCATATTGTGTTAAATATCCAAACTTTTGAGGATTAGACCTAAGGCTATGTCGATTTTAAAACCCTGAATGTGAATTTCAAGTGATGATAGCTCGTGTTAGCCAGCTGATAGACAATAGTGTGGAATTTGCCAATTAGAAGATGTGTCGGTTGTTAGAGGATACGTTGATATATTTTCTAAGAATTTACCTAGGATGAAATCATATCAAATAATCAAGTTCGGGAGTGAATTAGTGCCTGGTAGAGCACCAACGGTGGAAAAACCATGTCATATATATATATATACACCAAGGAATTAGTGAAAAAAATAGAAGATCAAGAGAATGCACCGAATCATGCTCTAAATAAAGAAAAGATCGAAAACAAGTACCCAGTATCAGGATCGATAAAAGTGTTGGGACGATTGAGAAGAAAGTTGGAAATTTCCCTAAGATAAAACCTTGCCTCGGATATCGTCAATTAGGGAGTCATGTGAAGAATGTTTCTAGGATTTCGTTCTTGTAACGTCCCGAATTTTGGCCAGATTTTAAATTTTGGAGTTATTTGAATTTTTATGAATTAACCAACCTTTATTTGCATTTAATTACCTTTAATTGAATTTATCTAATTTTTTCGGGATTTATTGGATTTAATTGGAATTTATTTATATCATTTTCCCTTGAGTAATTGAATACCAGAAAATATAATTATCAAAAATTAAAACTAATATTTTATTTAGGCTCAAAATGCTCTGAAATATTTTCTAGAATTTTTCGGGTATTTTTAGTGCCCTAAACAATTACTTTGAATTTCTACAATTATTTTTATTCGAAAGTCTCGAAATTCCTAGCTACAGTGTTGGGGGCCCAACAACGTGGCTGGCGCTGAACCCTAATCGACGCCGTCAATCCGCGCCGCTGATTCCCGATCGAGCAGTCGATGTGACCGACGACCTCGGACGAGGCGATCGTCATCGCGCCATTGCCGCCATTGGCCGCCGAGATCGTGTCGGGATTTCTTCGCGTCTCGAGGCGTCCGAAGCGAGTGAAATAGGCGGCGTGTGCAGCACTTCACCCCGCCATTTCTCTCTCCTCGTTAGCTCTCGTCCACCGTAGCCTTCTGAGAGCTCGCCGTAGTAGCTACTCACCCCGCCACGGTTTCGCCGTGTTTAGCGCCGTCCGTCGTTCCTCGCCGTCAAGACCACCTCCGAGTTCACCAAGCCGAGACGCATCCGTGGTTACTTTTTTCGGCGAACAGAACCGAAACGCCGTCACCGTGTCATCTTCTCCAACTCAAACCAAAGACCGCCAAGATCTTCATCGACTCTCTCGCGTGCAACCTCGGTAGTCGAGATCTTCATCCGGCGCCCAAGGTAACGCGCCACGTAGTCCCGCAAATAGTAAACCGCTCGGTTAGTCTTGCGCGTTAGATTCAATCCGACGATCGGGAATGCATGCATGCGTGGCGGATAATTCTCGACGCGTGTCGATCCGCCGCATGTGGGGCGCGCGCTATTCACCGACCCTACGTCAGATGGGTGGACCGCCGGTATCTTGCCGACGTCGGCCACGACGTCATCCGGGCCCACCTGTCAGTGGCCGAAGGCGACGTGGTTCGCTCTGGTGCCGACACGTGTCAAGCCGAGGGAAAATAACCGGAAAATCGGTAGAAAATAGATGAATAATTCGGTTTATTCTTTTATGAATTTTCAGAAACTTGTAATGGCTATAACTTTTGCATTTTAACTCGGATTTGGGTGATTCCAGTGCCCAAAAATTTGTAAAAATGTGAACTATTTATTGGTGATTTTTATTCAATTTTAGTGAATTGTTTGCTGTCTGTATTATATATTTATTGTGTGTTTGCTTGTACCGAGTAGACTCAGAGTTCTTAGGAATTAAATCGAGGAGAGTTTGAAGACCCGTCGCAGAACCTCGACTGAACCAACTCCTCTTGAAGGCAAGTCATGCTTTGACCATATTGCCCTAGATTTTAAAAATATACTTTGATTCAAATATTGCATGCTATGTTAAGTATAAATGATGTTGTTTATATGGGACAATGGTTAAGATACCCATCTTGAATTATGCCACCTTGTTAATGTCATTATATGCCCTGAATACCTTGTCACCCTAAGATGCTTAAATATGTTGGATGCTAATATGATGCCAACACGGAGGCTAGACCGTGATTAGTACTTAGCCCGCTTGTATGCGTGGAATGACTTTCAAATATCAAATGAATATTGACTAAACAATTATGGAGCGATTTTGGAAAATGCGATGATGTCATGAATTGAACCGGATAGTGACCGTGTGGTGCTATTCATGAACTGATGTGGAAAATGGCATGTGTTGCTTAAGTATAAAGTGGGGTGGGAAAATGATTTGAGCAAGGGCAAGTGGCAAGAAGGCTTCGTGCAGGTGGGCTGTGTGGCAATGGGATGTATGAAAAGATTGTGAAGGCTGTGTGTTCGAGATGTATAGAATGGTTGTCTTGCCCGGACAATTAAGGACTTAACCTTGCGAGCCTTTGAAATGAGTTCCGTGTACAACCACTTATGCGGAATGGGACGGACCTAGTTAAGTAGGTTTCTAATATCTTTCCTTTGATACCTCGGGGTGTGATTACACCAAAAATGTAACAGATGGGGAGCGACTGCGTCTTTGCTTGACTTGGTACCCATCTAACGGTATGTGCAGAGCTTCAAGGAGTTTTAGCCTGACTTAGTTGATGCAAGCAATGAGCCGAAACAAATACTGTGTTATCCTTTGGGAATGATATGGCAATAAATTCAAAAAAGAATACCACCAATGTACCTCGTTAGAGATCTAGACAACTATACAAGTTAAGGGATGTTGCATTCAATCGTGGAGAGATAGGACATACCGCAGACGAGCATGTGATCAATTGCTCCAGTTGTGAAGGAAGCCATTCTTCTGGAGAATGTCCTATGGGCAGCATCACATGTTACCTTTGTGAAGGTCGAGATCATTGTCCACCTCAGTGTCCCTTGTATCCAATAGTTACTGCCGTAATCTAGCATCAACAGAATCTACGAACCCTAGTTACTCGAGAATTATCAATAAGAAGGGGAAAATTTGTTGCACATACATGCTTGAGAGTTAAAAATGCACCTCCTAAAACCTATCGACCTTAATCAAAAAGCGAGAAGTGACTATCACCCACAGCTTGGTCCCTTGTATGGTGAAGAAGATCGATTGCTAGGGGAGGTGTTATGAGACAAAAGTAATAAATCACAAGAAGAGCGGCATGAGTGCTACAACTATCACCGAAAAGGTCGTTATGCTAATCAATGCCCACAGAGAGAACAAATAATTCCTATAGCCATGGGTATACAGGAAGTTACCTTAGTCCGATACATAACACAAGAATTAAGCGGTGAAATTGTGAGGAGATTGCCAAAACCAATTGAAAAAAAAAGAGCGCGTCGAGGTAAAGACACTATTCCAATCAACGAATACTAAGAAAGTTCACCCTAGACTCTTGTTATAATTGCTAGTACCCAAGCACCTTGTCAATGAGTACCCCAAAAATGAAGCAATCATGTCAAAATCAATTCAATCCCAACTCCGCCCTATAAGCCCTAGTGCTAATGCTAAATAAGGAGAGTTAGGAACCATGAGTTTACTTAAGGGCAATATCAGAACCACTATTTGCAAAGCAAAAACCTAGTAATGAATTTCATGAAAAGGTCTCATTGGAAGATGGTTGATACATTGGTATACAAAATAGTGGAATAAAGAAGCAATAAAATGAAATGATGATTCTCTAAGGGTATTCTGCTGATACTTACTTGAAAATGATGCATGGGAAATAGTGGTTAGCTTAGTGGAACCCTACCTAAGCTTGTTAACCGAAGGATTTGTCATTGTTAGGAAGTGCTTAGTTGTACTAGATTATTTATCACGTTGAGAATCTCGTGCTTATTGAGAGAGTAGAGTTCCAAGCAAATCATATTGTGTTAAATATCCAAACTTTTGAGGATTAGACCTAAGGCTATGTCGATTTTAAAACCACAATGTGAATTTCAAGTGATGATAGCTCGTGTTAGCTGATAGACAATAGTGTGGAATTTGCCAATTAGAAGATGTGTCGGTTGTTAGAGGATACGTTGATATATTTTCTAAGAATTTACCTAGGATGAAATCATATCAAATAATCAAGTTCGGGAGTGAATTAGAGCCTGGTAGAGCACCAACGGTGGAAAAACCATGTCATATATATATATATATACCAAGGAATTAGTGAAAAAATAGAAGATCAAGAGAATGCAACGAATCATGCTCTAAATAAAGAAAAGATCGAAAACAAGTACCCAGTATCAGGATCGATAAAAGTGTTGGGACGATTGAGAAGAAAGTTGGAAATTTCCCTAAGATAAAACCTTGCCTCGGATATCGTCAATTAGGGAGTCATGTGAAGAATGTTTCTAGGATTTCGTTCTCTACGCTATGTGAACAGTATAAGTTTTGGCTATATCTCCTGGATTGACTAATGTCCCGCATACTTCACGACCATGAGGAGTAAGGTGTTTATGGATTATTAGAATAAATTCACAACGACCATATAGATAACATCCTAGCATACTCTGAAATAAGAGGAAAGCATGTAGAACCTAAAAATAAGTTTTGCGAGAGTAGTGGTCGCACGCTAAAATTTTTTAAGTGTGAGTTTCTGGAAGAAAAGATGGAATCTCGTTAGCCACGCAAGGACAGTTAAAGGAGTTGTTGTTGAGCAAGCAAGGTGGAAGTTGTGTTACGTTGGAATCAACCAAAATTCGTTACTTAGATTGAAGGTTCTAGGAATGGCAAGATATTATCACTAGTTCATAGGAAGGTTTTCGATAATAGCTAGACCTCTTATGCGACGGTGGAAGAGTTTTCGGAAGCTAAAGAAGCAGTTAATATCAACACCTATGTTAGTATTACTAGCTGTGCGGAACAGTTTCAACATATAAGGTGATGTTTCTAGACATGATTTGAGATATGAATCGGCATAAATGACAAGGTTGTTGCCTATACAATGAGGCAATTGAGATAGCATGAGGAGAATCACCCTACGTATAACTTGGAACTAAACTGTCATAGTGCGCGATTTGAAAATATGGTGTCACTATCCCAACAAAGATAGATATGAATCATAAGACTCTAAATTATATATCTACTAGTTAAATCTTAACATGGAACAAAGAAAATGGTTGGTAATGATCAAGGGTTTTAGTGTTAAAATCCATAAGTATTATAAGTCCAATATGATAGACGACGTTTGAGCTACGAGGCCGTAGTGCAAGTAAGTTGATAATGAATGGTTAATTAGGGTTATGCAAATGATTCAGGAGGCCGGAATCAGAAATCGTTGACAAAGTTTCATATCCGCCTTAAATCAACATTAGAAGATAAGATCACAGAAGGTTCGAAGGAAGAAGAATACAAAATCAAGTAAAAAAAACTTAGCCAAGAAGTAGAATTTTGAGTGATTAGGATACCATGAGGATTTTAAGCGAATCAGTGTGCTGGATAGGAAGATCCTAAATGATACTTGAGGAAACCATGATCTAGCATTCGATTTATCCGGAAGGTGTTAAGAGGTTCCAAGTCAAGAGAAAACTTGCACCCAGGTTCGTTGGACTATTTAAGATCTTAAGCTGCAGAGGAGAGGTTGCGTATCAGTTAGAGTTGCCCCAGTCATTAGCAGAAGTCCACGAGGTGTTTCATGTGTCGCAGCTTAAGAAATGTCTCAGAGTACCAGCAGAACAAACACCGTTAGAAGCCATTGAGTTACAAGAGGATCTGACATACAAAGAGCAGCCGATTAAGATTTTGGACGTAATGGAGCGTAGAACCAGAAATAAATCCGCTCGCTTTTGCAGAGTGCAATGGAGTAATCATTCGGAAAATGAAGCCACCTGGGAGCGCGAAAGCAGAATTTCGGAACCTATTCTCTAGTTAGCCCTAAATCTCGGGGTCGAGATTCCGTTAAGGGGGGGAGGTTTGTAACATCCCAATCTTCAGCCTTTGTAATTAATTGATATTATTTTATTGCTAAATGTGATCTTTGTGAAGTTTCTGAATTTATTCGGATTCTCTAGAAGTTATTGGAATTCTTGTGGATTAAAGAATAGTACTTTCTGTCAGAGATTAATTAAAAGTATATAAGGTTAAAATAAAGTTTTGTCAGAAATAATCTATGTAAGTTCAGAACAAATATTTTTATTATTTTAAATAAATTAATTTATTTTCTTGAACTAATTAAATTGAGAAAACCTTGGAAGCGTATGGCCGCGCTGTGTAGCAGTCAAGCCCTTGTCGAATTATTCTTGGAAAGACTAGATCGTGTTCTTTGGTTTTTGGAAAGGGCGGATTGGGTTATTGAATCGGATCCAACTGAAGCCGTTCAGCATTGATCGATCGGTTTTCGCTAACGTGCGCGACTCGGTTTCCAACTCGATGCCACGCCGTTCCCGCCCAGGAGTACTTCGCCTTCTATCTTTGTGCGTGTGAGGAGGCTATAAAAGCCGTTCGTACCAAGGGCTTTTCCATCCGGAACGCACGCGAGCTGTCTCCGTCTAATCGAAGCGCGTCGCCAGGAGTCGAGCATCGAGGTGTTCTGTCTCTCGTGCGCTGCCGCCAGGAAATCGCATGAAGAAAAGACCACGGGCAGGCGTCGCAATCTGCGCCTGAGCATGAGGTCGAGGACGAAAAGCCTTGGGTCATGTTCTTCGACGGCTCGAGGTCCTTCAAGCGCTCGGGGGCTGGCATCCTTATTCTCACACCGCGCGGCGACCAGCTGAGGTACGTGGTTCGTTTTGGGTTCGCGGCAACCAATAATGTGGTAGAGTATGAAGCTCCCTTGGCGGGCCTCTGAGCTTGCAAAGCTTTGGGCGTGCACCGGTTGGTCGTGAAGGGCGATTCCCAACTCATCGTCAATCAGTACAACAAGGAGTACCAATGCTCGGGAGACTCGATGGCGAAGTACCTTGCCGAGGTGCGTAAAATGGAGAAGTGGTTTCAGAACTTGGAGCTCAAGCACATTCCCAGGAGGGACAACTCCAGCGCTGATTTCCTCTCCAAGCTCGCCTCCTCCGACAACGAGATCCCGCCCGACGTCATCCTGGAAACGTTGGCGGCTCCCTCGATCTCCGCCCAGGAGGTCTTGCTCGCCATGGTCGAGGGTACACCTTCCTGGGCCGAATCCATCCGTACCTTCCTTGCACGGGGCGACCTACCGACCGACCCTGTCGAGAGGGGCCGGGTCAAGCACCGGGCGAGTCTATACACGCTCGTCGGGGGCAAGCTCTACAGACGAAATGTCTCCGGCATCCGGACGCGGTGCATCTACACGGCGGAGGGTAAGTACCTACTAGATGACATCCATTCGGGCCTCTGTGGAGCACATTCTTCGTACAGGACGATGGTTGGCAAGGCCTTCCGCATGGGGTATTATTGGCCAACGGCGCTTCAAGATGCTCGTGATATCGTCCGCACTTGCCAAGATGCCAATTCCACGCCGAAGTCGCACCAGCCGCCTCGCGCTCCAGACCATCCCGCTTGCCTGGCCTTCTCGACCTGGGGGCTGGACATCCTCGGCCCTTTTCCACAGGTGGTCGGGGGGAAGAAGTTCCTGTTCATGGCCATCGACACCTTCACCAAGTGGATCGGTGAACCGATCTCGACCATCACCGCCGAGCGGTCGCTCGTTTTTTCGCTTGTTTGTGGTCACCAGGTACGGGGTTCCGTGCAAGATTATCACTGACAACGGTACTCAGTTTACCAGTGAGTTGTTCCAGGAGTTTTGCGAGGACCTCGGCATCAAAATATGCTTCGCTTCGGTGGCTCACCCCCAGAGCAATGGAGCGGCGGAACGCGCCGATGGGAAAATCGTCGAGTATGCCAAGAAACGAAGCGAGATTTGAGCTCAATGCTACGGCAAGACACAGGTGGACAAACTTCTCACGTCCTATGGTCTATTCGTACCACGACAAGCCGAGCCACGGGGTCCACACCCTTCCAAATTGCGTGTTCGGTGCATCAAGTCGCCCCGCCTCCCGAGGTTACTGTTGGCTCTGCCAGTCGACTTGGTCGACCAAGTCGACTTGAGCACGAACGGTCTCTCGACCTTACCCTCGCAGAAGAAGTAAGATGTCGTGCCTCGCTACGATCAGCGACTACTGCAAGCTCTTCGCAGACATGCGTCTCGGTCGGTACGACCTAGGGAGCTCCTTGTTGGGGACCTAGCCCTGAGACGGATTCAGGTCTCGTCCAATACCAACAAGTTATCCCCACGGTGGGAGGGCCCCTACAGAGTTGTTTCAACAGATCTCACGGGGGCTTACCGGCTAGCGATGCCGGATGGCAGAGAGCTCTCTAGCTCGTGGAACATAGATCAGCTCCGAAAATTTTATGTGTAACCTCTATACCTTATATTTCAATAAAGTTGTTCTTCCATTTTCGCCCTGTATGTCTGCTACCACTTGTGTTGTCAGCCGTTTTTTTTCGAGACTCCTTTTCTCTGAACACGACCTCCGTGCACAGCCGCATTCGCTCCTAGTCTAAAGTGTCGCGAGTTTGACGTTCACCCCAAAGGAAGAGCTAAACGTAGTTTAACCTCTTCGCAATCTAGCTCTCCCCTATGCCCGGGCCCGAACCGAGAGCCTCGCCATTTTGACTGTTGGGCAATGCGCATGGCCGCGATGGTTGTTCGAGCGTTAATCCGAATGTGACCGTCAACTTAACGGGTTCGCTTCGCGTCATTCTACTTTTGTGGACTTGTCCTCAACTCTGCAGGTCGTGGCCGCTTGTCCATATCTACGTCTTGTACCCGAGGCACGCGTTGGTCAGCCTCGGGCCCAACGGGGGCTGGATTAGGCTATCCTATTGGCGCACGACCAAAGGAGCACGGGCACGGTAAACAAGCGAAGCAGAAGGGACTCCAAGTATCCCCAACTATAGATTTAAAACAGGGACGAGGTTTCTTTGTTCACCAAAAGCAATCTGTTTTTGTTAGTGCATTTCTTGCTTCTTAACATTTTTTACAGGTCGGCCATCTCACGGGCAAGTCTTTCCTGCTCGAGCGAGGCTACTTTTGCCCTTAGGGTCGCTATCTCGCCCTGGAGCTGGAGGGCTTGCTGCGAAGCATCCACGGCTCGACGCCTTTCGTCTTCAAGTTGGGCCAGGGCACTCTTCACCGCCTTGCTGACACGCTCAAGCTTTTCCTCGAGTCCGGGGCCTTGATCTCGAGCCCGGAAGACACCTTCTCCACAGAAGCCTTCTCTAGCGCCTCGACCTTGGCACGCTCGGCCTCGAGCGCCTTGGTGGCGCACTCGAGCCTCTCCTCCAGCTCCGCGGTTTTGGCCTCTAGCTCGGGGGACGCCTTGCCCGAGGATGACGTTTGCTCAGCGGCGGCCTTCTCCAATGCCTCGACCTTGGCACGTTCGTTTGCAAGCGCCTTGGCCGAGGAAGTCGCCTGCTCAGCGGTAGCCTTCTCCAATGCCTCTACCTTGGCGCGTTCGTCGACGAGTGCTTGGGCCGAGGAGGAAGCTTGTTCACTGGCGGCCTTCTCCAAGACTCGACCTTAGCCCTTGCAGGCCTCGAAAGCGCCGAGTCCGAGGACGGCTCGCTCTGTGGTGGCCTTCTCCAGCGCCTCTACCTTGGCGCTCGGTCTCAAGTGCCTCGAGCGCCTTGGTCGCCCGAGCCCGTTCCCACTCCACGGCCTTGAAGCTGTGCTCGCGCTCGGAAGCCCTGGTTTGCTCGAGCTCGACCGCATGGGTCACCTCCTGCGCCACCATCGTCTGACGAAGGTCGTCGAGATCCTGGTTAGCCCGCTCGAGCTCTGCTTGGTCGACCTCGATGGTTGTGCAGAGTTTGGCGCGCTCGGCCTCCCGCGTTTCCACTACATTCAGGAGCCCCCTGAGCACGTCGGCATGCTCGTGGAGACCTTGCAGCCCTCGGGAGACGCTGCCGATCGCCTTAAGAGGACGGGGAAAGTGGCACAGGTAAGAAGTTGACGAGAAAACTCGACCTAACGCGTTGCAGGGCACGTGAGGGGATCCCTTACCTCGCAAAGACGATTCTCGACGCACGCATGGGTGAACTCTGCGTTCAGCTCCTCGATTCGAGAGCGGTCGATCTCGTGCTCTTCTCCCGGCACCACGAGGCTGGGGTCGACCTCGACCTCCGCCGGCGCATCCTGGCTAGGGCCGCCAACCGCCGTGCTGGTGGAGGCTTGGAATCTTGCTGCCACGACCAGCGGGTCCGACTCTCGGCAGTAGGGGGCACAGTAGCAGCTACAGCCCCGCCCTCGGTGGCTGGGGCCCCGTCCGGCTTTCCGATAGGAGTTGCTGCGCCATCAACATCGAGCCCAACCTCAATGGTCGGGGCTCCGCTCACCTCCGGCGTTGGGGGGGGCCACCGGATCCACCGCACGGTCCCCCACAGCGCTGTCCGTTCCCACGGCGGGCTTGGGGCGCCGCAACAGGAACCGACGCGCCTCGGGTCGCCGGCAGAGGTGCTCCTGGCGGCAACCGTGGCACTCCGGGTGCCATCTCCCACATCGACCTCGGGGGGATAAGCGGCAGCGACGACTCCCGCCTCGCCGGTGCTGAAATCTTCGCTAGACGCGGGCTGGTTTTCCTCTTCGTTTGGGTCGTCGACCCCTTGGTAGAACTCACCAACCGGGGGCGAGCTTGGCGGCCCCAAGGGGGTCCGCGTCGGGTGTGAAGGCCGGCGCGGGACCAACTCGAAGGTGTCCTCCCCCTCGGACTCGGACTCGGACTCGCCCTGAACAACAGGCATCGTCAAAACGAGCAAGTTTCGAGCTCGGGTGCTCGAGGTCTGCGATCAAAAACATACACTAAGCTAGAAAGACGTGAGGAAGGCAGAAGTCCAAGAAGCCAGGAATTTACCTGGGATGCCAGCCTCCGCCTCGTTGAGGATCGGCGAAGGTCTTGCTGCCCCGAGGCCGAGGGGGCGCTTCGCTTGCGCTGACGTCGCGACCGGAGGTCTCGGGGCCCATGCCGGCTCCACGACATCCGTTGCAGCGGGGCTCCGAGCTTGAGGTCCCGGAGCCGGGAGAGGGCTCGAGGTCCTGGCGGCGGCCGCCGCGCTCTGCTGCTGCAAAGAGGAGAGCGCGTCAAACCAGCAAGGCACGCAAGCACGGGCTTGGGGGCTCGACCGGTGGGATCCTTACCATGGCACGGTCCCCCCACTCGACGTGGGATTTCTTCGCCTCCGGGTGGCCCGCTCCGGCAGCGGGAGGCCTCTTCCTCCCTTTCTTGCCCTTGCCCCCGCCGGGCAGGGGGAGCATCCTCCTGGCCGTCTCCAACAACTCCTGGTGATCCTGCGGGCAAGCGAAGCTCAAGAAGGGGCTCGTGGGCGCATGACTCGAGCGCTTGGTCGGATGACTTACCTCGGCCTTGCGACGGAGCACGTTCTTCGGGACAGGGTCGCCAATGACGTACTCGTGCGCCAGCTTCCCGAACATCTCAGACATCCTGGAAGCGACCCAGGATTCCTTCGGCGCTGCAAAGAGAGGCGGCTGTCAGGAAAGATCGAAAGGTGGACTCGAGCAAGACCTTGGGACAAGAAGGCTTACCGGACGCGCCCTCGCGGGTCGGGTCGTCGCGCCCCTGGATCTCGTAAAACGGGTGCATCCTCCTCCGAAGAGGAGACATGCAATTCCGTAGAAAGTCGTTGGCAATCGCCTGCCCGTTGAGGCCGCGCATGGCACAGATGTGTATGAGGGCGATGGCTTCCTCATCGACCTCGAGGTCGTCCAGCTCCGGGGTCTCCTTCTTCCCGGGGATGGGGGCCCCCTTGTACACCAGCGTGCCGACCTTGCCCTTCTTCAGGTAGAACCACCGCTCGGACCACGGGCCGAGGGAGTCCCGAGGTTGGAACTTGGGGAAGGCCCACTTGAGCCGACTCTAGGGCTGGAAACGAGCCGAGCCGAGCTAGGCTCGGCTCGGCTCGGCGCTGCTCGGTGAGATGGCGAGCCGAGCCAGGCTCGGCTCGGCCCTGAGACGAGCCCGAAAAACCGGCTCGGCTCGGCTCGAGGTCGGCTCATGAGCCGCTCGTTGGTTCGCCGAGCAGCTAACTTGAAACAATCTCCTTTTGTTAGCGCCATCCCAAAGGTTCACAAATCTTTCACATCCACCGTAGCAAATGTGTCATATCTGCGTATGTTAGATGAGGCCATTAAAGAAACTGAAAGTTAATTACTTCACTTAATTGACCTTGCGAGAGATGAAGGAAAATTTACACCGGGTGGAATGAAATTGCATTGACAGGATAGATAAAATCCCTTCCATCCTCGCTTAATCGATGGCACTTGAAAGCATACCGAATTGAACAAACGGTAATGAAAAAGCATGTAGCTAAGTGCTAAAATGGGAAACAACCGAACATATGCAGATTAAGAAGCCACCACACAACAAAGGCTAATATCGCTAGCTTAAGCAAAATGGCTATTCAGGAAGCAATTTTTCTTTTGCAGCTTGCATATGTACTTCTTCAGAGAGTAAACACGGATTGATTGAAGATTTGCTGGATTAAAACAAGCTACAAAAAAGATAGATGCAACTAGAGTTCAAGATAGTGAAGCACAAGACAATGAGACCTCCAACTGTCTTGGTGCGGTACGTGCCTGAGCCCTCAACGCATGTTGCGCTTCATAACCGGCACAAGAAGCCTAGCGCCTGGCTGAGTGGCGAGTGGGGATTGCCGGACGGATTGGGGAAGGGGAACTGAATGGGGAACTGGGGAATCCTTGGCGGCTGCTAGGGCTTGGGCGCTTGGCTGATTGGGGAAGACGACGAGGTCACTCACGGGAAGGTAATCGCCGAATTGCCAGGAGTCCAGGACGGCGAGGACGCCACGCCACTCCAGTCGGCAGTCGCCACAAGCCGCCAGAGCCAGCCGCTAGGCCAGGGAATGGGGTCATGGGACTACGGGAGGGGATTATGGCATAGGGGAACTGGGGAAGAGACGTTTTGTGTGGGGAACCGTCCCCAGGACTCCATTGATTCACCCAAACGCATGGTACATCTTAAGTGAATCAAGGGAACCTCGAGCGTTCCACGAATATACCCGTGTTGGTCCCAGGAAAGTTCGCCAACACGAGCATTCTCATCCAACAGTTGACATCACAACACATACACAATTATCAAAAGTATAAACGTTATTACATTCCCAAAAGTAGGACTGCTGTCCATAACAACATATTCATAGTTAGTACATCAAAGAGCAGCAGAAATCATCATATAAACAACAAAAGGGTCCAGCATGGCATGCCCCCAAACCCTCAGGCAACCAACTAGGGCAAGAACGGCATTTTAAATGTTAGAATCCCCGAAATCTGCCCGGTAGAAGTCCCCGGGCAGCGCCTCATCCTCACCTGCAGCAAGTGGACAATCCGATTGAGTACAAAGAGTGTACTCGCACAATAGTATAAGTTGTATGCTGGTTTCTAACTACATGTGGTTGCTACATCAAAGGAAGGCAAAATGGCAATTTTCAAAGATAAAGCAATGTTTGGAGTAAATCAGAAAACAAGTATAGATTGACAATTGCATTTAGTAAACGTTTGCAAAATCTAATACATAATATAACATCATCATAATCACATTTATCTCATGCCTTCAAGCATTCTCCGAACCATGAGTTCCATCGCTCAAGTTCAACTGCACACACAAGTACTCCAATACTTGTGTCTATTTTCCCACTCCCATCCCATTCTTACCAAGACCTTAATACTCGCCCAGTGACTGACAATTTAAGAGATCTTCCTTAACCATAGACGCGGCTATTCGAATAGTTTAAACTCTGCAGAGGTACGACTTTACCCACACGACACGCCACACTCATAAGCCAAGCTATTAACACATTTCCTTAGATGTGTCGGCTAAGGTGAACGTGATAAACCATTTTCCAGTATGCATGGTAGTGTATCTAAACCATCCGGATGACTGTGACCCTCGACCCCGCGTGCCCAGTGCTCGGTGTGTGTGGATCAAGGAGTACACCCGTTGTTGGACATCCCCAACTCAACAAAGTTCGAGGGACTCCGAGGACATTCCTTGGTGCTCCACCAAGCCCAAGGAATTCCGGCGAACATTCCTTGACGCTCTACTAAGCTCAAGGAATTCCGAGTGCACATGGTTTACATACCCTAGTCATACACAAGAACTTGGTTATGCCGGTCCCATAAACGGCGTGTGGTTCGCACGATAGTTACTCAAAAAGACGTCACCAGGATTTAATCCTTAGGGTCCTTAACCATTATCTCTACTCATTAAACAACAATTGAAAACAACATCATCATAATAATTCTCAATCATTGCGACCGATGGAGTAAGTCCATCTATCGCGGTTTCTAACGGTGTTCTCATATTCTTCTGCATCTCTCTTGTCGGATCGCCTCCCTGTGTCCACGTCGTCGAAGAGATAGTCTTTGGACCGGCTAAGCAATTCGCACGAACCCATATATATAATATCGCTAACCAACCACCTAGGGCGACAATGGAACATGGAAAGAACATACTAAGGGAAAATAACACACAACATGGTAATAGCTAAGAATTCTACCCAAACATAATTGTAATTGAAAGTAAGCATGCAATTGATAAAATAATTCCAAAGATGTAAGTTGCAAATAGTAGGAGCAATCATGGTCAAGGAGTAAGATAGTGCCTTGCTGCTCGTTCTTGACTTCGAAAGCGTAGTCGTACTCGGGAGTGCCCTCCGAAACGTCAACACCTAACGAGAAAATCCAATTCAATAAACACCAAACAAGGATTCAAATAGTGCTCATGAGTAAAAGATGCATGACATGCTCATGATGTGTAATACTAATCGTAATATGCAAGTACTAATTGAGTTTTTGCGTCAAAAGTTCAAGTCTTAGGGCTTTTATCGAATTATGTTCGGAGTATCCGGGTGTCACTTCGGACTGTCCGAGTGGACCCTCTCGGTAGGAAGTTGAATTATGTTCGGACTATCCGAAATTGTGTTCGGAGTATCCGAGGGTTACCTCGGAATGTCCGAGTAGGCCCTCTCAGTGAGCCCATGCAGCCCTCAATCTACTTCCTATTCGGACTATCCGAAATACTATTCGGAATATCCGAATGGTTCGGAATGTCCGAGCTAAACCTCGGACTATCCGAGCTGGGCGTCTCTGTTTCAAAATAGCTATTTGCCTATTGTCATCTACATTTCAAAGGAATGAGCTAGGGTTTCAAAGGGATGGACTAGGGTAGATTCTTACCACTACAATGTTGCTTGGGCACTTGGTGAAAGGTTGGTCTTGGTGAGGATGACGAAAATGTCCCAATGCCGATTTTCACGGTTCGTCACCTCCTAGCTCACAGAACGACAATGCCTTCACTTGCTCGTGCTTGCAACCACAACTAGCCCTCCTCCTCAAACTTCTTTGCGACATGTATGGCCCGAGTCAAGTTGGATGATGGATTCCATGGAGAAGATAGAAATGTGTTACAAGGGCAAAATTTCAGAACATGGGAGGAAAGAAAACGATTGCTACTCACCCAAAACTTGATGCCTCAAAATCCATTTGGATGGATTTGAAGCTCTTGATCTTGGCTTCAAGGTGGTATAACATGCACAAGCTCAAACTCAAGAATGGAGGAGCTTGGTGGGGGAGAATGGCAAGAGGTTGAAGAAGGTGTGCTTGCTGTTTTCTGGGTTGTGGCTGTGCAAATGAGCAGAAAAAGGGAGGAGAAACCAAGGTTTGGGCCTTATAAAGGCTGCCCACTCATGCCTTACTTGTGGGGCTAGGTCCCACATGTCATAGGGTGGGTAAAAAGGGTGGGTATGGGTGATTGAAGTGAGAAAAGACATGGAGAGGATGTGCAGCCCACAAGTTCCAATGCAAAGTAGGTCCCATGTGTCATAGACTAGTTAGGTAGGTGGGTAGAGGTGAGTAAAGTAAGAATTGATATGGTAGGTATGTGCAGCCTACTCTCCTCTCTCTTACAAACATGGCCCACATGTCGTTGAGTAAGGTGAAATAACATGTGTGCAGTTTTTGGAAAGTGATTGTTAGGATTTTGTAACTCCTCTTTTATGCAAGATGAATGTCCTAACACTTGTATGATGATAAATAAATGAGGGTGCAACAATATTATGGAAGATGTTAGCGCGACAAGCCTCACTTACGGACTAGCTAAAATCGGGTCATTACAAGCCTCCCCCTTAAAAGAATCTCGCCTCGAGATTACACCGCTTCATTGAAGAGGTAGGGTATTCGCTCAAGATGATCCTCACGCTCCCATGTGGCTTCGCTCGGGGTATGATTACTCCATTGAACTTTAAAGAATTTGATGGTGTGGTTTCGGTAACACGCCCTCTCGCCGAGAATACAAATGGGTCGCTCCTTGTAGGATAGATCAGGTTGTAAATCGAGAGTGTCCAACTCTGTGGCTTCGTTGGGACACGGAGACATTTCTTCAATTGAGAGACATGAAAGACATCATGTATATCACCTAGTGAAGATGGAAGCTCCAATTGATATGCCATCGCTCTCGCCTTGCTAAAATTCGAAAGGTCCGATATAACGAGGGCTAGCTTTCCTTCACTTGAAACCGATTTAACACCTTTCATTGGTGAAACCTTGAGATAGACGTGATCACCAACTTCAAATTTGAGTTCACGGCGGCGACGATCGGCGTAGCTCTTTTGACGAGGCTACCGTCCGCAACTGCTCCTCAATAAATCGAACTTGTTCTTCCGCCCGCTGACTAGTTCGGGACCAAAGAGGGTCTCTCTCGCACTTCGCACTCGCTTAAGTGGGGTTATGCAAGCTCTTCCATAGAGAGCCTCGAATGGACTCATTTGGAGACTAGCTTGATAGCTATTGTTGTAGGAGAACTCTGCGAAGGGTAAGCATTTCTCCCAATTCTTGCCGTAGGTAAGGGCACAAGCCCTAAGCATATCCTCAAGAATTTGGTTCACCCGTTCAGCTTGTCCATCAGTCTGAGGGTGATACGCAGTGCTAAAAGAGAGTTGAGTTCCCATGGCCTTGTGGAGGCATTGCCAAAAATGCGAGGTGAACTGAGTACCTCGATCTGAGACAATCCTTTTGGGAACACCATGAAGGGACACAATTCGATGAAGATATAACTCAGCTAACTTGCTCACTGTATCCGTCGTCTTGACAGGAAGAAAATGAGCAGTCTTCGTCAATCGGTCAACGATTACCCATATGGAATCGAAACCTTTTTGCGTCTTGGGTAACCCGGTGATGAAATCCATACCAATCTCTTCCCACTTCCACAAGGGAATGGGCAGTGGTTGAAGTGTGCCCGCTGCACGCAAATGGTCGGCTTTCGCAGCTGTTGACATACGTCGCTTTTCGGCGACATATCGGCAATCTCGTTTATCCGGGTCCACCAAAGTCTTGGCTTAAGATCTTGATACATTTTTGTACTCCCGGGATGAATAGAGAATGTGGAATTATGAGCCTCATCAAGAATTAGTGCTTTCAATTCCTTGCAATTTGGCACCACTAGCCGTTCGTCGAACCATAAGACTCCTTTTGAGTCCTCGGTGAAGCAGTTGGCCTTACCTTGTTTGATGCGGGCTCGGATGAGTGCCATGCCCTTGTCTATCTTTTGAGCCTCTTTGATTTGGTCCAATAGGTTAGATTTAACTTCCATGACAGCAAGGAATCCCTTCTTAACCATTTCTAGGTTGAGCTTCCGAAACTCGGCGCACATGGAGTCCGATTCCGGTTCTACCGAAATACGATTGCATTGAGATTTTCGGCTCAAAGCGTCGGCAACAATATTGGCCTTTCCAGGATGATAATGGAGTCCCATATCATAGTCTTTGATCAATTCGAGCCACCTCCTTTGCCTCAAGTTCAGATCGGCTTGAGTAAAGATATACTTCAGGCTCTTGTGATCGGTGTAGATTTCACAACGACACTGGATGAGGTAATGTCGCCAGATTTTTAGAGCATGCACCACTACTGCCAGCTCTAAATCATGGGTGGGATAATTCATCTCATGAGGTCTCAATTGTCTTGATGCATACGCCACAACTCGGCCTTCTTGCATAAGTACACAACCCAGCCCGAGGCGGATGCATCGCAATATATGTCGAAGCCCTTGTGAATATCCGGCAGACTAGGATGGGTGCAAGGGTTAGCGAACCTTCAACAATTGAAAGCTTGCCTCACACTCGATGACCATATGAACTTGTTCTCCTTCTTCAAAAGTTCGATTCGGGTTTCATGCGATTTTGGAGAAGTTCTCCACGAATCGGCGGTAATAACCCGCGAACCCGAGAAAACTTCGAACCTCTGTGATGTTCTTAGGCTGCTCCCAGTCAAGTACAATATGTATTTTTCTGGGGTCAACCGCAACTCCGCCTTCCGAGATCACATGGCCCAAAAAGGCCACCTCCTTCAGCCAAAATTCACACTTGCTGAATTTTGCGTAAAGTTGGTGCTCTCGCAGCTTTTCTAGGACCGCCCGAAGGTGTACTTCATGCTCCTCTTCAGACTCGGAGTAAATAAGAATATCATCAATGAAGATGACAACGAACTTGTCGAGATACTCCATGAAAACTGAATTCATAAGGTTCATGAAGTAGGTCGGTGCATTGGTCAAACCGAAAGACATGACGGTATACTCATATAGGCCATAACAAGTGGAGAATGCTGTTTTTGGAATGTCTTCCGATCTAATCTTGATTTGATGGTAGCACAATCTCAAGTTGATCTTGGATAAAACACGGGCTCCGGTCATTTGGTCGAACAAATCATCGATCCGCGGAAGTGGATACTTGTTCTTGACCGTGACCTCATTTAATGGACGGTAATCAACACACATCCACAATCTATCATCTTTCTTCTTCACAAATATCGCCGGGCATCCCCAAGGTGAGGAGCTCGACCGAATGAAGCCCTTTTCCTACAGCTCCGTAAGTTGTTTCTTCAACTCTATCAACTCATTTGGAGGCATACGGTAAGGTCGCTTCGATATCGGAGCCATTCCGGGTAGAAGCTCAATGATTTAACTCAACCTCCTTGGCCGGGTGGCATCCTGGCAATTCCTCCGGGAATACATCCGGGTAATCACACCCACCGAATGCTACTAATTCCAGGAATGGCTCACCCTTCAAGGCATAGAGGTGAGCATAATCTGATTTGATGCAAACACAACTTGTTTGCCGCTTGCTAGTAAGTGAAATAGATCCGCTTACAATCGATGCATCCTTGGTGTTTGGACAGCCACTCCATCCCAAGAATAACTTCAATCCTTCCGCCTTAATCACGATCAAATCAGCTAGAACTCTACCCCATTAATTTCAATCTTTACTTCATGCAGACTCGATCGGTCCTTAATTCTGATCCCGGGGTTTTAATGAGAAATGGTGGATGCATACGTTGTATAGGGAACTCATGATGCCTAACAAACTTCTCTTTAACAAATGAATGGGATGCTCCGGAATCAAATAATACGGTAGTCGGGTATGAGTTGACGGAAAGCGTACCCAATACCACCTCTGGTGCATTCTGAGCTTCTTCGGCAGTCACATGGTTGATGTGACCACGCGGTGGGATTGGTGCGGTTTTTGGAGGCATTGGTCGAGGTGGATGTGCTGCTGCCCCCGGTGCAATAGTGGGTCGAATCCCCGACGTTGCTTGGTTCTTTTGTGGGCATTGGCGTGCAAAGTGCCCCGGTTGTTTGCACTGGAAGCAAACAAGAATTGGGCGAGCTTGAGTGTTGGCTCCTTGCTGATTTCCACCCACAGTTGGTGGAAGACTTGGTTCTTGCGGGCGAGCAACGAATGTTGGAGGTCTCGGTGGTGCCGGAGCTTGATAGTTTGAAGTGACGGGCGACCATGCGCTGTGGCTGCAAGTTGCCACTTGCTGAATTTTGTGCAGCTTCGCTTATGCTTATGCCGAATCCTCCAATTTTCCCCACTTCTCTTCCACCACTATATCCTTGTGGACCAAGTGCTGGAAATTTCAGAAGTCGTGAGCAGCGAGCTCTAGCTGCAACTCCTCCGAAGTCCCTCCATGAAGCGCTTGCTTGCGCCATCGTTGGAGACCTCGTCCGGCATATCGAGCCAAATAGTTGAACTCGTGAAGATAGTCCATAACGGTCTTGCCACCTTGCTTCAATGCAAGAAATTCACGCTTCTTCCTTTCCATAATGCCGGCGGGAACATGAGCCTTGCGGAAAGCCACGCGAAACTCCGCCCAAGTGATGACATGATCGGCGGGCTGCATAGCGGTATAGCTGTCCCACCATGCGCACGCCGCACCATCGAGTTGATGTGAAGCGAAGAGGACCTTCCCATGGTCCTCGCATTGAGCGGCGGTTAGCTTGCGCCAATAGTTCGGCCAATCATCGCCTCAAGTGGATCCGCAGACGGAGAACGCTACGCTTCGTCTTGAAGAAACTCGCCGAGTCCGCTAGTCTGCGTGATGTCCCGCCTCGGCTCCTCGAAAGGGCCGGGCATAGGCCGTGTTACTGGGCGATCCGCCGCAGGATCAAAGTTTGATCTTGCGGTTTTGCTCAATCGGAGCGAGGACTTGAGCCATGGTAGGAGGGGTGGAAGTTCCTCCTCCACGCGAGGGTGGTGCTGATTTTGGCGATGTGAGGACTCGGGTGGTCGAGTGACCCCTTTAGTTGGATCCTCGCTGCTTGGGAGCGGTGGATTGCGGCCTCACACACGCGAGATTGGGAACGAGTGGTAACTCCCGCCATCTGTTGCCAAAACCAAGTTAGCAACAAGCAGCAGAAGAGCCACAACCACGCCAAACTAGAATATTTAGACAGCAAGTCATACAAATTTAAATTCTACATGTATGCAGCAAGAAAACATGCACCAAATCCAAAAGACTTCAAAATAAGAAGGCTCTTAAGCCACAACATCATCCATGAAAACAAATAACAAGGTTCCGATACATTAGCACAAGTTCACAATTCGTAGGTCAAGAGCGACAACTAAGGGTGACAAGTCCAAATATGAAAGCTAGCATAGGTTCATAAGGTAGCCTATTACATCAATTAAATCAGTTCAGCTCATCTCTCCTTGCCCTCCATGATGAGCTTGACCGGGACAATTCAAATGTCTCTAAGGAATCCATGGGGAAACACATCCAAAAGATGATATCCCGGCGATCCAGTGTCTTCGGGGTCTAAAGGGTTAGTGAGACGCTGTGGTGATCCTATATAGAACCTAGGTACCCCCGGAGATTCCTGGGAACGCCGACGCATCACATTTCCCGAATTGATGCGCGCATTGTTGCTCACAACGTCTTGGGTCTCTATCCCTGGCACAGGTGGAAACTGAAAGGCGGGTGGGGCTACATCGTGTGGCGTCGTGGAGTTGCGCCCACACAATATGTCCCGAGGCACCAAGTTAATCTGGATGAACTGGTGAAGATGCCCTTGTGCCGCGTGAAGACGGGCACGAGTCTCCCATAGCTCATGGACGATGCAGCGATTAGCCCGGTCCAAAGCACGGACCAAACCCGACAACTGGCGAATAGAAGAGTCTTCTCCCATCTCAATTTCAGCAACACTGTTGGCTTCATCTGTCGATCCTCGTTGTGGGAAATATTGGTACGGAGGTAGAGTCAGCTCCCACAAATCATGACGGAGATGGCACATGGCAACATATGCCACCTCTTGGATAGCCATTCCTACGGACGTCCCCCTCGCCCGAAAGTGATAGGGAATACTCCCCGTCACCATCCTAGCGATGATGTGAATCGTGGCAGTGTAGGTCTTCAATCCAGGCCCTATAGCGCGACCATAGACCGCGTACTCCGGTGCATAAGTGAAATTAGCTCTCCAAAGATATCCTCAAGAGGGAAGGATAGCCCTCCACATCCTCAGGCGGGTGACTAAAACCAATGGCCCAAAACTCATCTCACAAAGTTGAAAAGGATAAGAGAGGTTAGAAACTTGTTTGCACAATCAAATGAACATCAGGGTGAGATATAGATCTAAGAGGGGTAAGAAATAAAGGAATCACACAATGTTATCAGTTCTGAAATTATTTGATAGCAAAATAATTTTTGACTCAAAACACCCCCTAATTAGTCGTAGCATGGCCGTTCTAACCTACAGTCAGTATGGCTCTGATACCAAGCCTGTGGGGAACCGTCCCCGGGACTCCATTGATTCACCCAAACGCATGGTACATCTTAAGTGAATCAAGGGAACCTCGAGCGTTCCACGAATATACCCGTGTTGGTCCCAGGAAAGTTCGCCAACACGAGCATTCTCATCCAACAGTTGACATCACAACACATACACAATTATCAAAAGTATAAACGTTATTACATTCCCAAAAGTAGGACTGCTGTCCATAACAACATATTCATAGTTAGTACATCAAAGAGCAGCGGAAATCATCATATAAACAACAAAAGGGTCCAGCACGGCATGCCCCCAAACCCTCAGGCAACCAACTGGGGCAAGAACGGCATTTTAAACGTTAGAATCCCCGAAATCTGCCCGGTAGAAGTCCCCGGGCAGCGCCTCATCCTCACCTGCAGCAAGTGGACAATCCGATTGAGTACAAAGAGTGTACTCGCACAATAGTATAAGTTGTATGCTGGTTTCTAACTACATGTGGTTGCTATATCAAAGGAAGGCAAAATGGCAATTTTCAGCATAAAGCAATGTTTGGAGTAAATCGTAAAACAAGTATAGATTGACAATTGCATTTAGTAAACGTTTGCAAAATCTAATACATAATATAACATCATCATAATCACATTTATCTCATGCCTTCAAGCATTCTCCGAACCATGAGTTCCATCGCTCATGTTCAACTGCACACACAAGTACTCTAATACTTGTGTCTATTTTCCCACTCCCATCCCATTCTTACCAAGACCTTAATACTCGCCCAGTGACTGACAATTTAAGAGATCGTCCTTAACCATGGACGCGGCTATTCGAATAGTTTAAACTCTGCAGAGGTACGACTTTACCCACACGACACGCCACACTCATAAGCCAAGCTATTAACACATTTACTTAGATGTGTCGGCTAAGGTGAACGTGACAAACCATTTTCCAGTATGCATGGTAGTGTATCTAAACCATCCGGATGACTGTGACCCTCGATCCCGCGTGCCCAGTGCTCGGTGTGTGTGGATCAAGGAGTACACCCGTTGTTGGACATCCCCAACTCAACAAAGTTCGAGGGACTCCGAGGACATTCCTTGGCGCTCCACCAAGCCCAAGGAATTCCGGCGGACATTCCTTGACGCTCTACTAAGCTCAAGGAATTCCGAGTGCACATGGTTTACATACCCTAGTCATACACAAGTACTTGGTTATGCCGGTCCCATAAACGGCGTGTGGTTCGCACGATAGTTACTCAAAAAGACGTCACCAGGATTTAATCCTTAGGGTCCTTAAGCATTATCTCTACTCATTAAACAACAATTGAAAACAACATCATCATAATAATTCTCAATCATTGCGACCGATGGAGTAAGTCCATCTATCGCGGTTTCTAACGGTGTTCTAAGCATGGCTAAGCAATTCGCACGAACCCATATATATAATATCGCTAACCAACCACCTAGGGCGACAATGGAACATGGAAAGAACATACTAAGGGAAAATAACACACAACATGGTAATAGCTAAGAATTCTACCCAAACATAATTGTAATTGAAAGTAAGCATGCAATTGATAAAATAATTCCAAAGATGTAAGTTGCAAATAGTAGGAGCAATCATGGTCAAGGAGTAAGATAGTGCCTTGCTGCTCGTTCTTGACTTCGAAAGCGTAGTCGTACTCGGGAGTGCCCTCCGAAACGTCAACATCTAACGAGAAAATCCAATTCAATAAACACCAAACAAGGATTCAAATAGTGCTCATGAGTAAAAGATGCATGACATGCTCATGATGTGTAATACTAATCGTAATATGCAAGTACTAATTGAGTTTTTGCGTCAAAAGTTCAAGTCTTAGGGCTTTTATCGAATTATGTTCGAGTATCCGGTGTCACTTGGACCGTCCGAGTGGACCTCTCGGTAGGAGTTTGAATTATGTTCGGACTATCCGAAATTGTGTTCGGAGTGTCCGAAGGTATGTTCGGAGTATCCGAGGGTTACCTCGGAATGTCCGAGTAGGCCCTCTCGGTGAGCCCATGCAGCCCTCAATATACTTCCTATTCGGACTATCCGAAAGACTATTCGGAATATCCGAATGGTTCGGAATGTCCGAGCTAAACCTCGGACTATCCGAGCTGGGCGTCTCTGTTTCAAAACAGCTATTTGCCTATTGTCATCTACATTTCAAAGGAATGAGCTAGGGTTTCAAAGGGATGGACTAGGGTAGATTCTTACCACTACAATGTTGCTTGGGCACTTGGTGAAAGGTTGGTCTTGGTGAGGGATGACGAAAATGTCCCAATGCCGATTTTCACGGTTCGTCACCTCCTAGCTCGCGTAAACGACAATGCCTTCACTTGCTCGTGCTTGCAACCACAACTAGCCCTCCTCCTCAAACTTCTTTGCGACATGTATGGCCCGAGTCAAGTTGGATGATGGATTCCATGGAGAAGATAGAAATGTGTTACAAGGGGCAAAATTTCAGAACATGGGAGGAAAGAAAAACGATTGCTACTCACCCAAAACTTGATGCCTCAAAAATCCATTTGGATGGATTTGAAGCTCTTGATCTTGGCTTCAAGGTGGTATAACATGCACAAGCTCAAACTCAAGATTGGAGGAGCTTGGTGGGGGAGAATGGCAAGAGATTGAAGAAGGTGTGCTTGCTGTTTTCTGGGTTGGGGCTGTGCAAATGAGCAGAAAAAGGGAGGAGAAACCAAGGTTTGGGCCTTATAAAGGCTGCCCACTCATGCCTTACATGTGGTGCTAGGTCCCACATGTCATAGGGTGGGTAAAAAGGGTGGGTATGGGTGATTGAAGTGAGAAAAGACATGGAGAGGATGTGCAGCCCACAAGTTCCAATGCAAAGTAGGTCCCATGTGTCATAGACTAGTTAGGTAGGTGGGTAGAGGTGAGTAAAGTAAGAATTGATATGGTAGGTATGTGCAGCCTACTCTCTCTCTCTCTTAAACATGGCCCACATGTCATTGAGTAAGGTGAAATAACATGTGTGCAGTTTTTGGAAAGTGATTGTTAGGATTTTGTAACTCCCTCTTTTATGCAAGATGAATGTCCTAACACTTGTATGATGATAAATAAATGAGGGTGCAACAATATTATGGAAGATGTTAGCGACAAGCCTCACTTAGGACTAGCTAAAATCGGGTTACATTTTGCCCTGGTCAGTAGGCGGCGTCACTGGTCAGGCCCTCGGCGCCGGCTTGGCCGGCCCTCAGGGCTTGGGCAGGCTGAACCGTTTGGCTCATGAGCCACTTTGTTTTTACTGAGCCTAAAAAAGGCTTGGCTCGAGCTCGGTCCAAGCCACGAGCTCAGACTGAGCCGAGCCAGGCTCGGCCGAGCCCGAGCCGAGCTGCGAGCCGCGAGCTAATTTTCCAGCCCTACCCGACTCGTAGCCGGAACTAGAGGCATCCGACCACGGGGTCCTTCCCGGAGCGGAAGAGGCTGAAGTACCAGAAGAAGAGCGAGGGGGTCGGGAGCATCCCGAGGAATCCCTCGCATAGATGGGAGAAGATGGTGAGAAGGAGAACAGAATTCGGCACCAGGTTGATGAGCTCGATGTCGCAATCGAGAGGACCTCGCGATTTAACTCGCTCTCCAGTACGCAGTCAAGAGGACATAGTGCTCGGTGCAAACGATCTCGCTGAATCGCCGGTTGCGGCTCGGTCTCATTGCCTGGCAGCCGCCAATACGAATGGATCGAGCATCTCGTGGCTTTGAGTTCCTTCATCCTTGCGGCCGACAGCGTGCTCCTCCCTAGCTTGGCCATGGCGATCGCGTCGGTTTTGGTCGAAGGTGGGGGAGGAGATTTTCGCTTGGGCAAGGAGGCTCGGAGGACGAAGGGCGCTGGACGGGGGTTCTTCTCAAAAAGACGCTGCGGTTTCAGGTTTAAGGGCTGCGCCGCCGTTGAAGCTGGTCCACGGCGCTTCGAAGGGTGCGCCGGCCACGATTTGACAGGCGCAATTAAGGCCTGGGCTGCGGTTTCGAGACGCAGCAGTGTCGCTAATCGCTCGTGATCCGTGCGGTGGTTCCGGAGATCAAGAGGTGCCCGGTGTCGCTTACCCGCGGCCTGGCGTTACGTTTCCGCCCGACCTCGACCTCAAGGGAATTCTGCGAATCGGTCCCGACTGTAGAGACTCAAGGTCGGCCCGTTTTTCGGCCACGACCTTAAGCCTCGGGGGCTAGCTGACGAGGATTGGGAGTCCCTTGACCGGCCGACGCACGGTCAACGGATTCCCCGAGCTCGGTGGCCCCCGGCCACGACCTGGGTGCGCGCCAGGGTGCTCGACCAAGAACACGCTGGACCCGAGCGGGGCCCCTCCCGACCTCGAGCTCAGGCGGGCCCTCGTTCAGAGCCGTAGTCCATCCCTGGATTTCGGATCAAGCATTTGACCGGCGGTTGCCCAAGGCATGGGTCGTGGGGTTGGAGCAGGTGCGTGCAACAAGTTCGGAACGGTTACTGCCAGCCCTCAACGTGCATGAAGGCCACTTCCCGGGAATCTCTCCCGTCTGTTGCGTGCAGAGGAGGTATAAAGACCAAGGAAGCACAGTCCTTTGGGAGACACGAAGACAACGCACAACACGCCATAGCTCGAGCTTAGACATAGCCATTGTTAACACTTGAGCTGTAACACATCCTTGTACTCAGAAATAGCCAAGAAAACTACCACAAGGTGACTGGAGTAGAGGTATTACCTCCACAGGGGCTCGAACCAGTATAAATCTCGGTCTCCCGCTCGTTGTCGTCTTGTTCCGACCATAACCACGTCTGCACTTTTCCTCCGTCTGAGCGAAGCGCTGCACAGGTCCCGTATCACACTGACCCCCCATCCCATTTCTTGCGGTTGACGATCCCGATCGTCGACAAACACTATCAGCTTTAAATACTGTCAATAACTCATCACACAAATGTAGACCTCCACATGGTCTTTCGTTGTCCCATTGAGCCAGCAATACTTTTTCCTCGTACTTGTGGATGACTTCTAAATTTTCATCCGTGGTCTGCTTGGACACCATGTGTGGGTCAAGGAAACCCACTGGTTGTTCCCTTAGTTTTGCTTCCATGATCATGTATCTACAGATGCAAAATCAAGGATCGTATATATCTGATATTTATCGGTACGACACGAAAGTACACTATGATTGTAGATACTTACAATGTCCAGTATCTCATGAGTGATGCGTCGAGCGCGTTGAGGTTGCATAGTTTAAACAGGTTGTTGAAGTCGACCACAAAATAGCCATCCAAAAGCCGGTGTAAGATATACTCCTCCTTGAAGTTGACCGAGATATTCGATGCACATTGTGCCACCAGCTTGTTGCCTTGTTCCATGCACCAATCTTACAATCTAACGTAGGCTATTGTGAGCATTTTCTAGTGCTCTTTCGGATAGTCATGGGCTGACGTTGTCATCCCTTTCGATTTGCCCTTGTTGCCTCCTCGCCAACTACCAAATGCCGTCTTCACAGGAGACGACTTGGCCTGAACTGTAGTATCGGCCTGTGCCTAACAAGACATGGTAGCCAATTTGGCGGGCTCCTTCGATGCAACATATGGCTTCAGTAGTGCTGGTAGATCCGGTGCATCACGTGGCTTCAGTAGTGTTTGTAGCTTCAGTGCTCCTGGGCGGGCGTCGAAGGAGACGACCTTCTTGGGTCACTGGATGAATGTACCGATGGTATCCCCTAGAGTGATAATATCGTCGTTTGGAGGCATCTCTAGTGTGACGGTCTTGCAAATTTCATGTACACCGTTCACATGGACCTACACTTAGCCTGGCTCTAAAGTATGACTATGCACAAACGCCCCTACACCGGATGCATACACGCATCCCCAAGCAGCATATAGGGGAACAGAGCTATTGACAAGCCTCACTTGCAGATTGCATAGCGTGGCCACCTACATAAGGGTACACAAGTAATTAGCTAACACGTCCAATAGATCTATCTAAGGAGCATTGCAAACATGTTACCCGGGTGTCATCAAGAGGAAATCTGGCTTCATCCACATCCGTTTTAGGGGTGAACACACAGCTGCTTTGATGGTTGGTTGGGTTGAACTACACCTGTGCTTCTTGGGCTTGCACGTTCCGTGCCTACCTTTCCGCAGCCACCCTTTGCTCCATCCTTTCCTCAAAGCTTCGTAGTTGACTATTGAACTGCACTCTGAGCCTTTCCTCAATCAGGGCTACTAGCCATTCCTCATGATTGGCTTTGCTTTTCTTCCTACTCCGGTATATGTTGAAGTCACGTGGGAATCCCATTTTCCAGGGAACGAAAACACCCAGGCCATGGGTGCGACCTGGGTGCTCCTTATTTCCCAAGGCCGTGGAGAGTATATCTTTCTCTCTATTCGAAGTGAAAAAGCTCTGGAAAGATTCCGTGCTCAACGATATTAGGCATTGAGAGACTTCTTCAACAGCGGGGTTTGCGAAGAACACACTGCCCAAAGATGTGAGACGTGAACTTGCTCTTACCCAGTTTCGAGCGCACGGGTCAATGATTGAGGCAAACAGTGATGCGACCTCCTTCTGGACTACCTCGTCATCCTCTCTCATCCATTGTGTGTTCTTGTCGGCGTACCTAGTTGAGGCAAGTCTATGTGGGTGGGCGTTTTTTGATTGTACAGTCTTGTGCGTCGTATTTTGACGTACGAACTCTTTTGTCGTCTTCAACTTAACAAATCGTTCCCACACGTCTTCAATGATGAACCCATACTTTTGAAATGGTGTCATTTCCTTATTTATGTAATTAGTGACGAGAACGCTCTTGAAGTTCTTCCACGCCTTTCCCACCACTAGCAACACATACCATCGAAGTGTGGGCATGGCATCTTGTGGGAGCTCTAACGACACGAATATTTCTGTCACCAGGTTATCACTCTCTTCATCTGTTAGCGTCTTCCATGATGGATAGGTGATGGGGACCCTTTCAGGCCCAACTATCCTACACAATGTTTGAAAAGTTGTCGCGGCCTTTAGAGGCGCGGTAGGGGCCCCATCGTGTGTATCAACCGCCGTGATTTTGTATTAGCTCGGAGGCCTTTTACTAAGCCCTCTTGGACTGTGCCTCTAATTTCCTACGTTGGGCACCTCATCAAATCCATTCAGCAACGAGGAATGAGGGGCGCTATCTTGTAATGAAGATCATAGAACATTTGTAATTGTATGATGCAATGTTAAGTGGAGGTAAGTTAAGAAAAGCAAATTTAACAAAAGGTAAGTTAAGAGAAGCAAATTTAAGAAAAGGTAGGTTAAGGGAAGTAAATTTATCAGAATACATTAACCATTCCATTATGAAAATTTCTGAAGAGTATGCAATACCAAACTAGAAAAATATATGCCAGTTGTTGTTCGCATCTTAATAATACAAGAAGGAAAATGCTCATCAAAATACAATATTGAATTTACTTGTATTAGATTATAGGTTAGATGTTCAAGAGTTTGAAGAGAACACTAACAAACTCATCAGAATAGACGGTTTGAAGAGTGAGCTGTCTGAAGTAGAAAAAGGCCCAAGACTCAGCCCATAACAACTTTGGAAGCATTCAAAAGCTTCACTACCAGTTGGAAGAACAAACCCATAACAAAAATTGATGTGCATTTGTTTGTGGTGCTCTCAGATTTAGGGTTTGATTGAAGATTTAAACGTTCAACCTCAATCACAAATGGGCTAAACAAATGAATTAAGCCAAGTAGGCCTCGAACCCTTACCACCTTAACTTGCATAATAAAGAATTGATAATTGAATTCACTATTATAACAAAATCTTAATAAATAGATTAAACAGGTCTATTAGTATGCTACGTACTGTCCAATAGCTATTAGATCAGAATAAAAGCAACAAAGCAATACTAATAGGTGCTAAACAATACAATAGTAGGCTTGAATGTTGATCAGACAAAACGGTGAAATAGATCAAAACTTCCTAACATGTAAGACTATTGATTCAAGGACATATTTACATCATTAATTCTTATATTCATCAAATAACCCAAATATCATCATTGAACAACAGAAAGACTTATTATCATGAATGTCTACCAGTTCAAGGTCAAACTCATAAAATTAACTGTTATGATCATTGCTTCACCCATTACCATCATCGAGCAATGAGTAGGTAGTAAGGTGGAGTATCCATGACACAAATAGAAATGGTACAACATGAAAAATGTGATAGCATGTTCAGGAGTTCTGAAGATTCAAATATTCTTTTAGCTGCCAATTGGAGAGCATCGAAGGAGATCATCAGATCAGACTGGTCCTTCCAATCTTGAGTTCCGTCATTACTAGTTTACAATTTCACATATTTCGGTGTTTTATTACTTGTCTACATGTGTTTTTGTATGTCACAATCAAGATTCCATGTTCCTAGTATTGGTCAATGCCCTGTACTCATGTTATGTAGTTCTAAAGAAAATATGCTGAAAGGTTGTATCATTCCTCTATATGTAACTACAAGCAAAAATTACTCGTCAAATATGTGAGTTAGGGTTTTGGGGATAATGACTCACCGGAGGACACATCGGAGGGGGAGGAGCCACAGTCGTGGGGAGAGCGCCGTCAAGGGGGAGGGGCCACCGAGGGGGAGTGCGCTATTGAAAGGGAGGGGCCACACGAGGGGGAGTGCACTGACGAGGGAGAGGAGCTACCGAGGGGGAGGATTGGGCCACTGAGGTGGACGGATTGTCGAGGGGGAGTGCGCCGTCGAGGGGTGGGAGCTCAGGATCAAGGCCGATAGGGATCAAGGCGTGATGGGGGCTAGGGTTTAGGGTGGTGCAAGGAGGCAACGAGGACGATGGGCAAGAAGAGGGAAGGGCAGGCGGGCGGTGCAAGAGGAGAGGGTGAAAGAGGCGGTGAGGGCAGGTAGGAGTAAGAGAAGGTGAGGGCTGGTAGTGCGCAAGAAGAGCCAAAGTGTTCGAAGGAAGACGGCTGGAACGGCTATATGGGCCAAACAATATAGATGGTTCTGGGCTCGAACTGTCTATGATGTCTCATCATAGACAGTTCCATCCCAGAACTGTCTGTGATGCTACTTTTTTCCAAAGTCTTTTTTACATAATTCTCATGAAGAGTCACAAGCGATATTCTTGGCTCAGTTGGTAACAGGCTTGGCTTGCATACATGTGGTGTCAGGTTTGAATCCAGGGAAACTAAATTTTTTGTGTTTATAATTTCTTTATAGTTTAGGGTTTATAATTTATAGTTTATATGTGGTTTATAATTTGGAGTTTATGCATGGTTTACAACTTACATTTATTAATTTATGTGTTATGGTTTATATTTATTTTTATTTCTTAATTTTTTTCTCAAGTTATTATTATTTGTTCAAGTTATTATTATTATTTGTTTAAGTTATTATCCATTAGTCAAGCCATTATTTGTTAATATTATTTGTTTTTTAATTATAATACATATATCTCATTAATTACAAGACATAGATCTCAATAATTATAACACATGCATATAATGCATATATATATCTCATATATTTTAATGCATACATAAAACTCACGTATTGTAATTAATTATGATACATACATCTCATTAATTATAATACGTACATGAGAATCCCAACACAACTCCACTTGCTTATTCTTTTGTACAAAAATTAGACCTTCACGATGATCAACACGTGTGTAGCTAGCTTCCTTAGGTTGGTCTTCTTGGACCGTGACATCGGTACCAATAGGGGGCAACTCGTCAAACTGATCGTATTCTTCCTTATCTACTACATTCTCAACTCTGACAATCCTCCTTTTTCCCTGAAGAATAATATGGTGCCTCTTGTTGGATAGGTCGGTTACATAGAAGACTTGAACAACTTGATTAGCGAGAACAAATGATTCGTCTTAGTATCCGACACGTTCGAGGTCTACGGTTGTGACACCATACTTGTCAACCTTCATGTGCTGCAGGTTAATCCAACGACACTGAAATAAAGGGATCTTAAATAGTACGTAGTCGAGCTCCCAAATTTCCTTAATGAACCCATAGTGCGAGCTCCTTATCGATACAACGGTATTCAGCGCATCAATGTGAACACCGCTATTCCGGTTTGTGCTCTTCATATCCTGATCTCTCATGTAAAATGTGTACCCATTTAAGTCATATCATTTCCATGTTACAACCATAAATGCTGGCCCTTTTGCCAACCAGTCAGCATATCACCTGACAAGCTTCCAGTGATGGGTTGTCGCTCGTTGAACCATCTACTGAACTGAATATTATGCTGTCTGATGATCCAATACTCTTACCACGACAGATTCTCTTGCCGTAGCCAGTTCTTATGCTCATCGATATATAGGGCTACAACAACCATGTATTGCAAAACTATGAAATGGGCTTTAGCACACGCAACCGAATCAAGCGTGATTGCTTTCCTTCCGATGGTCCTGATGTCCTAGAGCCACCCCTCATGGCGGGATCGAGGTACACCTATTGGTTTGACCTGAACCTCATAATCCACACAAAATTCGATGACCTCTTCGGTTGCATAACATTCGATAATGCTACCCTCTAGTTGTGATCGATTCCATACGTAGGACTTGAGAATTCCCATGTACCTCTTGAGTGGGTAGATGCTACGCAAGAACACAGGCCTACACATCTTTATCTCCCTCATAAGATGAACAATGAGATGAACCATGATATTAAAAAACAACAGAGGGAAATACATCCCAAGATGACATAAAGTCATTACCACTTCGGCCTGAAGAGAATCTAGTCCTTTGGGATCGATGACCTTTTGAGCAATTGTGTTAAACAAATAACACAGCCTTGTGATATTCTCCTGGACCTTCCTCGGTAAAATACTTCTAAGTGCCACAGGGAGCATCTATATCATAAGCACATGGCAATCATGGGGCTTCATGCTAGTTAAACTCAAATTTTACATCGAAATAAGTCTCTTCATATTGGACGAGTAACCGGACGGAACTTTCACACCATGCAAGCACTGGCAAAGTTTGGTTCTTTCGGCTTTGGACAGAGTGTAACAAGCAGGTTCGCAATATGTTTGGCCTTTCTCGGTTTCTTTCAGTGCTAACTCAGGTCTGATGCCCATATCGACCAAGTCAAGCTGTGAGTTCATACCATCCTTTGTTTTACCCTTAATGTTCAGTAAGAGACTAATCAAGCTATCATAAACATTCTTCTCTATGTGCATCACGTCGATGCAGTACCAAACTTCTAAGTGCTCCTAATAATGTAGGTCCCAAAATATTTATCTCTTCTTCCACATGCTCTTCTCACGAGCCCTCAATTTACATCCCTTTCCAAGTGCAACATCCAACTTCTTAACCATATCATGAATGTTTGTCCCACTAAAAGGCTTTGGAGCTAAACCGTCTTCGGTTGTTCTATCGAATTGTTTCTTCATCTTGCAGTACGGGTGATTCCTCCGAAGGAACCTACGTTGACGCATATACACAATTTTGTGCGAGTGATTCATCCACACATTCTCAGTATCATCCAAACAGTGAGTACATGCTTTGAATCCTTCTGTACTCTGCCTTGACAGGTTAGCAAAGGTAGGATAATCATTTATGGTGCAAAACAATAGGCAGCGCAAAATAAAGTACTCTCATTTGTGAGCATCCTATACCTGCACCCCAACAGCCCACAATGTATTCAGATCAACCACCAATGGTGCTAGTTACATATCAATATCGTTCCTAGGTTTCTTCAGGCCTTGGATGAGTATAGACATCAATGTGTACTTTCATTTCATAGACAACCAAGAAGGAAGGTTGTACACACAGAGATTCACTGGCCAAGAGTTATGACGGTTGCTCATGTTGCCGAAAGGATTCATTCCATATGTACTCAATCTTAACCTTATATTCCTTGGATCCACTGCGAATTCATCAAACCTCCTATCATTGTTTCTCCCCTGTGTGGAATCAGCAGGGTGCCTAATCATTCCATCGTTCTTACGCTCATCCGAGTGCTACCGAAGCAATTTTACCTCTTTTGGGTTCGCAAAAAAATGCTTCAAATGGGGAATTATAGACAGATACAACGTCACCTTAGTGGGAGGTCCTTTTTTCACCCCCATGCCCTCGTCATCATCATCCGATCTATCTCTACGCTTGTACCAAGATGCGTTGCACACCGGACATACGTGTGAGTTTGCGTACTCTTTGCGGTAGAGGATACAGTCGTTCGGATAGTTATGTATTCTTTCTACTTCTATTCCCAAGGGACAAAGAACCTTTTTAACTTTGTAGGTGGTTATTGGTAACTCATTTCCCTCTGAAAGCATATCCTCTAATAGACCTAACATTGCTGTGAAACTCTTGTTGGACCAACCGTTGCTTGCCTTTAATTTCAGTAGTTCTAGTACGGATGACAATCTTGTGTATTTGGACTTGCAACCCAAGAACAAAGGTTTCTCCGAGTTGTCCATCAAGCCCGGGAATTTTACATACTCCCGCTCATCATGGTTCTCTCCTGCATCCCATAGCATTTGATCTAGATTGTTATCCTGAAACCTATCCTTATCGAAAGCACAATCGACATCATTTGGAGTATCGTTGACGATATCCAGAGTATCATTGACTTCATTGATGATGGTAGTACTACTTGGTCCCAGCATAATCTACTCTTCACCGTGATTGGTCCAACATATGTACCCCTTTTGAAACTGTTGAATATACAAATATGGGATATGGACATACGTCGTAAAGTCAGAAATCACACCATATACATCTTTATCGGTATCAGGATATTTTGTATATCTCTAGCCCGAACCAGTGGGATAAGGTATACACAGAAAGGATATCTCCATGCAGGGAAAGCTCTGATCATATTACTGATATGAGGAAACCTACTCGAACACATCCAGCGGTTATAGGAATTCAGGTACGATACGGGGATGATAACGACCAAAGGACTCCTCATCGACTACGATTCAGTACTCCAGCCAGCTATATAAGGACCAGGGAGAACGTAGTCCAGAACAAGGCCAATTGGAAGTGAGAACAAGCCAGGAGAAGCCAATTGCAACCCACAGCAAACCAGGATAGAGCACAATCTCCCAGCCGTCATCATCTACAAGCCATAGCATAGCCATCCCCCAGATTCGTAGTTCTTCCTTGTAATTAGGGATACCCCCATTAGTTTGTAATCCTTTGATTGATCTCAATCATCGCCGACACAGGAGTAGGGTATTACTCGACGACCAGGCCCGAACCTATCTACATCGTGTGTTCTTGATTGCGTGCTTAATCCTGCATATCTCGAAGGTACCAGAGCATAAGTGTGTTGTCGATCACTAACATTCGACAGCTCGCGCGCCAGGTTGGGGCCTTCAGCTATTTTTGCAGATTAAGCATGTCTTCAGTGCGGACACACATTGGAATTCTTGACATCTGCCAAGCCTCACCATTGGGATCCAAGATCGCCTTCGGAACCATGCTGTACCAACGGGGCCCAACCAGTAACCTCGAGCACATTAGCTTCATTGAGTCCTATTCCGAGGACCCATGCCGTGAAGTGTGCTTCATCGAGTTTGACCCTTTGGAACCCAACGTCCTCAAGTGTGTTGACACGGAGAGCGACAACAGCAACGATGACCTTAGTAGTCAGTGCAGCAGTCGTACAAACCGACACGTGTTCATGGCTAGGACTACTAAAGGCGCTATTGTAGAAAGTTCTAGTTCGTGGCAATTGACACATTCACCAAGGAGTCCAAGGAGGCTATAAGTTCCTGTTCGTGGCAATTGACACATTCACCAAGTGGATTGAGGTCAAACCCGTTAGGAACATCACCTCAGAAGCAGCCAAGAGGTTCATGAGGAGCATTGTTACTCAATTTGGCATTTCGAATCGAGTAATTACCGATAACGGTAGCCAGTTCAAAAGCAGTGCTTTTACAGTCTTCTGCGAAGAACTAGGAATCAAACTCTGCTTCACCTCCGAAGCTCATCCTTAGAGTAACGGTCAGGTCGAGCGCTCTAATGGCATGATCTTGCAAGGAATTAAGACCCGCGTATTCGATAGGCTAAAAGCTTACTCAACTCAATGGGCAAAAGAACTTCCCTCGGTGCTATGGGTCGTTCGAACATCGACTAGTCGAGCCACCGATGAGACTCTATTTTTTGTCTACAGAGCAGAAGCAATGCTCCCGACTGAATTAATGTTCAAATCACCTCGAGTGGAGAACTACTCTGAAAAGGAACAAGAGCAAGAATGAACAAACGACATAAATCTACTCAAAGAGTACAGAGATTGAGCATCCATTCGAGCAGCCATGTATCAACAGGCCTTGCGAAGATACCACAGCATAAAAATCCAAGGAAGAGAACTCGATGTTGGGGATTTAGTACTATGAAAGGTGCAGAAGCAAGATAATCGCAACAAATTATCGCCTAAGTGGGAAGGTCCCTACGTTGTAGTTGAGGCTACTCAGCTAGGATCAGTGCGGCTATCTACAGCAAACGACATGATACTTGAGAACTCGTGGAACATCGATTAGCTATGGAAATTCCATACATGAAAGAAAGAAAAACATCGCATAGACAAAGATCAAACAGAACAGAAGAAACCAAGTAAGTAAACGTCATTTTATTTATAATACTAACAAAAAAAGTTCCTATTACATTTTACAGATGAGATACCCTAAGGCACCCTACAGCTACTTGCCGTCGAAGGCGTCTCGTCTCTTCTTTTCTTCGCTCATAGGCAAGCAGCTGATGGTCCCTAAAATGGATCGGCGACCTTGCCGGTGTGGGCTGGAAGAGGAGATGAGCATGTGCCGACCGGTTGGTGTGAACAGTCCCACCCCCTGTTCCACCGAATGCCCTCAGGCACCATCCTGATGGGTTGGAGGGCGAGCAAGAGTCGGACCGATGAAGCTGCTTTGAGCTTCACCTCCGCCGCTGGCACCGGCGGCCTCGCCTTTTTCTCCTTTGGTGTTGGAGGAGGAGGCGACCCTCGCAGAGGAAGCGGATGCTGCATGGTCTTGTGGGGAAGCGACGTGCAGCCTACTCGTCACCTCCTCTTCTTTGGGATACACTCCCTCTCAATGGCCGTCCAGTCGATCTTCTCCTCCTCCTCCTCGGGCCAAACCTTCTTCTCGACTACGTCCCAGTCGATCTCATCATCCCCATCCTCAGAAAGGATGATGATGGTGGGCATCGAGGGCCCCGTGGCAGGAGGCACAGAAAAGATCTGAGGGGAAACCTCCCGAGCAGGAGGCCCTTCGAGGATCTCCAAAGAGGGAGAAGGAGGCAGTGAGGAGGCCATGAAGATATTTTGAAAAAAGATGAAGATGTTACAAGGCCAAAGCAAGAAGAAGGTGATGCTAAGTAATCGCGATCTCCCACCTATTTATAGGCTGGGGAGTGAGTTAGGCCAAACGTCGTGAACCAATGGGAGTCCACGTCAATTTCGGTTTACCAGGCATTCCTTTGTATCCTCACATAAATGCGAAAGACGAAGAGATGCCGAGTGATGATGGGCCACGCGAAGACCAAAGGACACGGCGGCTAGAGCAGTCGTCAGTAATTAAAGCAGTGCTAAGCCTTATCGGTGCGTACAGCCAAAGGACGCTAGACATGACGCTTACGCCCAACTGTCTACTTGATGGCGTAATCGAGCAGAAAGCCGGGGGCCACGTTATGTTCTCGTTAAGCATGAAACTCCACCAAGTACGCCCAGGGGCCCGACCACCGAGGCGTATGGCCGAGGGTTATTTTTTGAAAAACATTTATGTCTGTTTGTTGCAACCAACTATTGAGTACGAGGTCAAAGATTGGAGTTGCTCAAGCCCTCACCTCTGCTTAGCCCCGTCCTTGATCCGAGACACTCATCGAGTGAGGGACCAGGAGTAATGATAGATGCGCAAGACTAACGCTCCGCTGACACCTCGATCCAGCTATCAAGTAGAGGCCGAGAGTAGAATTGCAGCATGATGTTGGCTATACTATACTCCCCACCCGATAGTCTCATCGAGTAGGGAGTTAGGGACTATAGGTAACTCGATACACGGTACACAGGTAACCCGATACCTTGTCTAAATTTTTGTCCTTTATCAGTTTTCCTCTAGTCGATACGGCTATCGAGCGGAGCACACTATAGGCGAGAGCTGTTGTTATCAGTTTAAATAAATGCAAATTCCTTTGTTCATATTTACTCGACTTCGTGGTTAACCAGTCAGCGAACGAATCCAAAGTGCGGCCATGCCTGAACCCGATGATGAGCAATTCTATACTGCGTGCAAGAATTTCTCTTAAGTCTTGTGTGCAGGAATAGTCAGAGTGTGAGCATAAGGCTACAAGTGCTAATCGAATCTGCATCCACTCGTGTCTCCTTTGTTTCATCGATAAGGAACCAAATGGCAAGACATGCATGGGCAAGCAAGGCAGTTAGCATTTCCATCAAAAAAGATTGAAGAACTTACACAAGGTCCATTACATCAAGAAGCTTAAGGGCTTCGCTTGGGCTCGCTATCAAGGGACAGTTCCAATTTGTCCACGAACCTCTCAGCCTGATCTCTGAAGGACTCGATAATGTCGGCAATTTTGCCATTGAAGATTCCTGAATGGAAATGGGAAGAAATTGGTATGGATTTTATTACCGGACTTCCTAAGACCCAAGCAGGTTATGATTCGATCTGGGTGATAGTGGATCGATTGACTAAGGTAGCTCACTTTATTCCAGTTAAGACTACCTACACCGGAGATAAATTGGTAGAATTATATATGTCAAGGATTGTCACTTCATGGTGTGCCTAAGAAGATTGTTCCGATAGAGGGACCCGCACTACCTCTCGCTTTTGGTAAAGTTTGCATGAAGCTATAGGAACTCATCTCAGTTCAAGATCGCTTATCATCCTCAAACCGATGGATGACAGTGAGCGAGTGAATCAGATTCTTGAGGATATGCTAAGAGCTCAGGTTTTAACCTATGGTGCCAAGTGGGACAAGTGTTTGTCATATGCAGAATTCTTACAACAATAGCTATCAAGCTACCTCGCAAATGTCTCTTTCAAGCCTTATACTAAGAAAGTGCGTAACCCTCTCAATTGAAAGAGACCGAGAAAGACAGTTATTTGGTCTCGCCATATTACAAGAAATCAAGAGCAAGTGCGATAATTCGAGATAAGTTAAAGATAGCTCAAAGTAGATGTAAGAGTTATGCGATAATCGTCAGCCGAGATTTAAGTTTTCGAGCATAATGATTATGTGTATCTTAGAGTCACCTCTAAAAGGAGTTAAGAGATTTCAAGTAAAAGGAAAGCTTGCCCCTAGATATGTGGGATCGCTCAAAGTCTTGGAACGAAGAGGAGAAGTTGCTTACAAACTCGAAAGGTTCCTCGGCCTTTCATTGAATCCATGATGTGTTCCATGTGTCACAATTGAAGAAGTGCTCATGAAAGGCCAAAAGAACAGATGCCATTGAAGCCATCGACGGTAAGAGGATCTCACCTACAAGGAGTAGCCGTGAAGATTTTGATGTTGCGAGCGCATCACCGTAAGCAAGATCATCCGCTTTCGCAAAGTCCAAGGAGCAATCATTCTAAGATGAAGCCACTTGGGAGCGAGAAGAGGATCTCAAGTCCGAGTTTCCCCACCTATTCTCTAGCCGATCCAATCTCGGGTCGAGATTCCATTTAAGGGGGGGAGGTTTGTAACATCCCCGTTTTCGGTTTTTTGCTAAAAATTTAATTTAAATTATTTAATTTAAAGATTTGGAGTTTATTTGGTTTAATTATCTATCCCGCATCCTTTCCACCTAAATTCAAAATTTATTCCAAATTCATCTCAAATTCTAAATCAGCTTCAAATCAAATTTAAATTTAAATTTAAATTCAAAATCAAATTCAATCAAATTCAACCGCCATCGCAATCATTCAATCCAAATTATATTCGAATACATTTCTAATTTTAGCCATTTTTCTTTTAAATAAATCTAATTGCTAGGCTCAAAATCCAAATAGTCTTATTTTCTCTCCTCTCCATCTTCTTGCTCACAAGACGTGATCAACCAAACAACAAAGAAGCTCCAATGCCGCCCATGGTCAGTTCTCTCCTCTTTTTCCTTTCCAAACCCAATCAAGCTTAAATAAAGCACCAATCAATATGGGAATCAAGCATTGGAATGGCAAGAATCCGAGAATCAAATCTCGCAGCTTATCCCGTCTGTTCCTTCCAAACGCTCGTGATTAATGCCCAATTCGCTAAACCTTGCTCATACCATATCTCAGCTGCTTTCTTCGCTTTTTTCGCGTCTGAAAGTGCTTCATTTCTAACACTTTCATCATGTTAACATGATAGCTATTGTTTCATCAGGCTAATTGGAATGTAACTATCAGGATATAGAATGTCATTAGCACTTGACTTATTGAAGCATATGTGCCATGCACCTGGTTGGGATTGTTTACTAGTTGGCATAATCAAACCAAATTGGGTTATGCTGAGCAATGTACATGCATTTCGATAAATTATATCGAAATTAGATTGATGTTAATCTGATTAATGAATGTATGTAATTGGCGTTGCGCTAATGACCTGTGCTGCAGTTTACCATAGTGGATTTCCAATGTCCGTTGAACAATGTTCTTGAGTGTGCATCGCATAGTGTTCTTGCAATCTGCTATTCGGACTTTGCATATCTTATTTAGCATTCATGCATGGCTGTCAGCTGCCTTGCATGTATCGGACACAATGACGAAGTTCAGTAGCTTAGCCATATGCATCTTGGCTCAGTGCTATATCCTATGGATCTTGAATGTGAATGTGATTACGTGTTCCAGGTCATGAGGGAGTACACTAGCTGGTCAAAATTCTGTAGGATTGTAATGAGTGGTGAGCATCATAGGTGTTGTATGATGATATTAGGACTAGATTGATCTTAGATGGATTATGTTCATGCAGCACAGATTATCTTGTATTTAACTGATAATTTTGCGTAAGTTGAATGTTGAATTACCTGTTGATTGATTATAGTTAGAACTTTAGGTTGACTTTGTAGATTTAATGCTTATGTGAATTCAGTGTTAATGTCATGCTAATATGCTTGATAACTTTTGTTATCAGATTTAGCTTGTAGATGTATACTTCATCTTGTTATACTTATCTTTCTCAATCTATCTTGTTTATGCAATTGTATGTAATTTCTTCAATTGATTTGTTGTCTATCCTTTGTGTCTATTATCTGAGTTAGTTGAGTCATTGCAGTGCTGCAGGTACAGTTTTGAAATTGATCTGTAGTATCATGAATCGATGCTAAAGCTTAGTGTATTTCTTATGTCGTTCACTGAGTATTGATGTAGCAGGGACTTAGTAATGCCTTTTAATTCCCTGCTTTCATATGTACTGTTTCTAACGAGTAGGTATTGATTGAGTGATTTGTTGAATTCATGAAGTAGGATTGTGAGTCATAGAATTTGCGTTCGTTTTTTGCTATATGTAATGTTGCTATAACTTTGATGTATTCGGCTAGTGCAATGTATGCGACCTTACGTTATGTTATCATGGATTGATTTAGTACTCGATGGAATGAATGTAGCTTGTTCTGCCAATGTGCGTCGTTCTGTGTTGCATAGGTAGTCGGCCTGACTTTCTGCAGTTACCGTGATACTGCTTCTTTGACAGTCTTGCTGCAGACATGCTCAGAATCTGATTAAGCCGCCTGCAGTCTGCACTGCAATCATCGGCTCTGATTCGACGCTTTCGGTATCTCGCTCGACATATCCGCAATGCTTGATGTCACTGATTCACTGTTCTAAGCGATTTGTCATCGAGCTATTGAATAGCCGTGTCCGCGGTCATGGACAAGCCCGGAATTTCACACGGGTATAGAGTAATTTCTTGAAATGGGGAATTGTTGGAATGTGAGCAGGGAATTCACTTGTTGTTTTGTTGTCTCAAGCTATCTTGTTGAATTGTGTGTTGATACTTGTTTGAATGATGTAGGGTGATGCCTCGTCATTACATTCATGATGTCTACCATTGATTTACCAGATTATTTATTATTGTTTTATTAATCTGCCTTCAATCTATTTCTTGTATTTCAATTCAAGTTATTGCTTTACATAAATGAACCATATTATGCCATCCTTTGTTTAAGCCATGCATTTAGTTACTTGCATTAAGTTTAGAGACTTGCGAGTATGTTGCATACTCACCCCGCTTTTTATTATGGGCTGCTTATTCCATAAAGCGATGAGGACATTTGTGGTGAAGACTTTGATGATGAGGAATACTATGAAGACTACGTGGACTAGGAAGGCGTTCCCAGACGATTGCTGTGGCATGTCGAATGGCCTAAAGTTTTATATTTCATTTACAACAGATTTCACTTGTTTCTTAAGCCAAGAGGCATTGGTGTATGAACTTTGACCATAAGGTCGTTTGCTTTATTCAATAATAATTTGCTTCTTCTTAGTTATTTGATGTATGGAATGATATGTCATCTTGTTTCCCTTTGTGTGCACTAAGCGTGATCTGGACTAGTGCGGTATACACAGAAGGGTTTGGATTGCATATCCGGGTCCGGACAGAGATAGTATCGAGCCATATCGATGTGAGGTCGCTTTCTTAGTTAGCATGGTCTTCAAAATTATTTTCTAAATCAAACCAACAAATTGGTATTTAATAGTTTGTCTCTTCTCATCTTATTCCTATGTTCTTAATTCCTCTTCTTTCTTTGAAACATTGCTTTGAAATTTAAATTGACCTTATCTCATGAAACTTCTCAAACCCCAAGGCATCTGCAAGAATCAAATCAAGGAGGTGAAGATCAAAATTTGTTGAAGAGTATGTCCGAGAAGACTACCATATAAGATAGGTTAAGGTGCTTCGTGGGTTGGAGTATGCCATTTCTTTTGGCTTAGTTACGTTTAGTCTGCGTATACTAGGATTTTCATTGCTTGTGTGCCGGGTATGTTGTACACTTGCCTCCAGCACGGTGTTACAATCGTACCTTAAGTTCAAAGCTTTATTTGGCTCCTTGTTTTATAGCCTTTTCGGCTATGCCTTTGGATGGCTTTTGTCCTTGGGTATTACCTTCTCCCCTAGATGACCTTACCACTTATCTACTGCTTTTCTCTCTTACCTATCAAACCCTTGTGCTACGTCGCAAATGGTTGACATTCGTTCTGGAGCCAGTCACAGTCCGCCAGTGGATGCTAATGCCAGTGCCAACCCACCACCCCCCACCTGCAGTGTCAGATCAGAATTTGGGAATATTTCTTGGCAGCTCAGACTCAGCTTATGAATGCCATGACACAGAACATGAATAATATGATGAATCAGCAGAATCAGACTGCAGTTGCTCTGGCTAATTTGTTGAACCAGCAAAATCAAGCTGCTGTTGCTGCACCTCCTTAAGCTCGTCCGCAGTCCAAGCTAGCAGAATTCATGAGGACTCGTCCGCCTACCTTCTCCAACTCTTCAGAACCCTTGGACGCAGATGATTGGATTCGCTCCATTGAGAAGAAGACTGCCATTGCTCAGTGCACAAATCAAGAGAAAGTTCTTTATGACCGCTCATCAGTTGGAGAGCACCGCCGCTGAATGGTGGGAGAACCATAATGTTGCCCATGATGACCCCCAAACCATCACCTGGTTCTGATTTAAGTATGAACCAAGGCTGCCCCGAAGTTAAGATATTAATCGGAGGGGTAGAATTCCTAGCAAACCTCATTGTCCTAGACACCAAGTCCTTAGATGTGATCCTAGGAATGGATTGGCTCTCCAAAAACCAAGCAGTTTTGGATCGTGGAAACAGAGAGATCACATTAACCAGTCCAGACGGAGCTAAATTAAAACTTCAAGCTGTCGCAGATCAGATCGAAGGGATAAAAGTTTGTAGTGCCAAAGGAATAAATTTGGAAGATGTGCCAATTGCCAAAGATTTTCCTGATGTGTTTCCAGATGAGTTGTCTGGTATGCCACCAGATAGAGACATAGAGTTCTTGATTGAGCTAGTTCTGGAACATACCCATTTGCAAGAGACCGTGACAGATGGTGCTAATGAGTTAGCCAAGTAAAGAGACAGATCAAAGAGTTACAAGATCGTGGGTTTTGTGAGACCAAGTTCTTAGCCATGGGGAGCCCCAGTTCTTCTAGTAGAAAAGAAAGATGGAACTCAGAGGATGTGTGTGGATTATCGTGCTCTCAATGAAGTCACCATCAAGAATAAGTACCCTCTGCCAAGGATTGATGATTTGTTTGACCAGCTTCAAGGAGCGGGAGTTTTCTCAAAATTGACTTGAGGTCGTTACCATCGATGAAGATTCGTAAAGAGGATATCCCCAACATAGCTTTTGTAACTCGGTATGGACAGTATGAGTATACCGTGATGTCTTTTGGTTTGACCAATGCTCCTGCCTATTTCATGACCTTAATGAATAAAGTATTTATGGAATATCTAGACAAGTTTGTCGTTGTCTTTATTGATGACATTCTGGTCTACTCCAAGAGTGAGGAAGAACATGAGGATCACTTGCGGAAAGTATTGACAAAGCTAAGAGAACATCAACTCTATGCTAAGTTCAGTAAATGTGAGTTTTGGATGAAGGAAGTCGCTTTCCTAGGTCATGTCATATCAGCTGAAGGAGTCACTGTTGACCCTGGTAAAGTATGAGATGTGCTCAATTGTGAGTCACCCAAAACGGTAACCCAAGTTAGAAGTTTCCTTGGAATGGCGGGATATTATCGCCGTTTCATAGAAGGTTTTTCTAGAAAAGCTAGACCGCTCACTCAGCTTTTGAAAAAGGAGAAGAAATTTGCTTGGACATCAGAGTGTGAGAGAAGTTTTCAAGAGCTAAAGAAGTATTTGACAACTGCCCCAGTGCTTATTTTGCCAGATATCAGGAAGGATTTTGAGATATTCTGTGATGCATCCCGTCAAGGACTCGGTTGTGTGCTAATGCAAGATAAGAAGGTTGTGGCATATGCTTCGCGTCAATTAAGGCCACACGAAGTCAACTATCCGACCCATGATTTGGAATTGGCTGCCGTAGTGCATGCTTTAAAGATTTGGCGCCATTATCTCATTGGTAATCGCTGTGAGGTTTATACGGATCACAAGAGCCTGAAGTACATTTTTACCCAGACTGATCTCAATATGAGGCAAAGAAGATGGTTAGAATTGATAAAGGATTACGACATTGGTATTCATTATCATCCGGGCAAAGCCAACGTCGTAGCTGATGCTTTGAGCAGAAAGAGTTACTGCAATACCCTGATGATTAAAGAAAATCAGCCAGCTCTTTATGAGGAATTTCAGAAGCTTAGTCTGGAAGTGGTTCAAGAAGGTTACTTGGCTACTTTGGAAGTGCGTCCAACATTGGAAGATCAGATTTGAGAAGCCCAAGTTGAGGATACCGATATCAAAGAGATTAAGAGTAATATGAAGAAAGGAAAAGCCCGTGTTTCATGAAGATGAAAGAGGTACCATTTGGTATAAGAATCGTATCGTGTACTGACGACCGTAAAGAGCTCAAGGAGTTGTTACTCAAAGAAGCACATGAGACTTTGTACTCCATTCACCTGGAAGTACTAAGATGTACCAAGACCTCAAGGAAAGGTATTGGTGGCCTAGCATGAAGCGTGAGATTGCGAAATATGTTGCTCTTTGTGATGTCTCGCCAAGGTCAAAGCCGAGCATCGAGACCAAGCGGGATTGCTTCAACCATTGAAGATTCTGAATGGAAATGGGAAGAAATTGGTATGGATTTTATTACGGACTTCCTAAGACCCAAGCGAGTTATGATTCGATCTGGGTGATAGTGGATCGATTGACTAAGGTAGCTCACTTTATTCGATTAAGACTACCTACAGGAGATAAATTGGTAGAATTATATATGTCAAGGATTGTCAGTCTTCATGGAGTGCCTAAGAAGATTGTCTCCGATAGAGGGACCCAGTTTACCTCTCGTTTTTGGCAAAGTTTGCATGAAGCTATAGGAACTCATCTCAGGTTCAGTACTGCCTATCATCCTCAAACCGATGGACAGACAGAGCGAGTGAATCAGATTCTTGAGGATATGCTAAGAGCCTGTGCCTTAACCTATGGTGCCAAGTGGGACAAGTGTTTGTCATATGCAGAATTCTCTTACAACAATAGCTATCAAGCCAGTCTGCAAATGTCTCCTTTCGAAGCCTTATACGGAAGAAAGTGCAGAACCCCTCTCAATTGGAAAGAGACCGGAGAAAAGACAGCTTATTTGGTCTGCCATATTACAAGAAAAAAAGAGCAAGTGCGAGTTAATTGAGATAAGTTAAAGATAGCTCAAAGTAGAGCGTAGAAGAGTTATCACGAGATAATCGTCGCGAGATTTAAGTTTCGAGCATAATGATTATGTGTATCTTAGAGTCACCCCTCTAAAAGGAGTTAAGAGATTTCAAGTAAAAGGAAAGCTTGCCCCTAGATATGTGGGATCGTTCAAAGTCTTGGAACGAAGAGGAGAAGTTGCTTACAAACTCGAGTTGCCTCAGTCTTTCGCTGGAATCCATGATGTGTTCCATGTGTCACAATTGAAGAAGTGCCTGCGAGTGCCAGAAGAACAGATGCCATTGGAAGCCATCGATTTGCAAGAGGATCTCACCTACAAGGAGCAGCCAGTGAAGATTTTGGATGTTGCAGAGCGCATCACCAGAAGCAAGATCATCCGTTTCTGCAAAGTCCAGTGGAGCAATCATTCGGAAGATGAAGCCACTTGGGAGCGAGAAGAGGATCTGAAGTCTGAGTTTCCCCACCTATTCTCTAGCCAGTCCGAATCTCGGGGTCGAGATTCCATTTAAGGGGGGGAGGTTTGTAACATCCCGTTTTCGGTTTTTTGCTAAAAATTTAATTTAAATTATTTAATTTAAAGATTTGGAGTTTATTTGGTTTAATTATCTATCTGGCATCCTTTCCACCTAAATTGAAATTTATTCCAAATTCATCTGTAAATTCTAAATCGCTTCAAATCAAATTTAAATTTAAATTTAAATTCAAAAATCAAATTCGAATCAAATTCAAATCCGCCATCGCAATCATTCAATCCAAATTATATTCTGAATACATTTCTAATTTTTAGCCATTTTTCTTTTGGGCGAAATCTAATTGCTAGGCTCAAAATCCAAATAGTCTTATTTTCTCTCTCCTCTCCATCTTCTTGCCTCACGCGTCTTGAACCAAACAACCAAAGAAGCTCCAATGCCGATCCATGGTCATCTCTCTCTCTTTTCCTTTCCAAACCCAATCAAGCTTAAATAAAGCACCAATCAATATGGGAATGAAGCATTGGAATGGCAAGAATCCGGAGAATCAAATCCTGCGATTATCCGTCTGTTCCTCTCCGAAACGCCGCATTAATGCCCAATTCGCGAAACCTTGCTCATACCATATCTCAGCCGTTTCTTCGTCTTTTCACGTGCCGAGTGCTTCATTTGTTCGTCTCGGCGTCCCCGACGCGATGCTTCTTTCCCTTCTCGATTCATCGTCGTTTCCACCTCCAATTTGGAGCAAGAACTCCGACCAACGTCCGTCGGCGTCGTCGTCGAACCAACTTTCAATCCGGTGAGCCAAGCCATGAATTAACCGTGGTATATCATGTCTTTTAGGCCGTAGATCAAAAGCCCTCAAAAATATTTCATCTTCGTTGCAGTTCCGGTCCTTAACTTGAAGATTGTTAAGTAAATCGCCGTTCATCGTTCATAAATCGATTTCTTGCGAATCGGTAACTCTCAATCAATTCCTCGCATCCATATATTCACTTTAACATTTTCTATCAATCGCATCCACTAATTTTACAAAATTTAGCGAATCAAAACTTTCCCCAAAATTTTCGGTCAAGCCTATTCTGTACATCTCCATAGTTGCGGCAAGAGCTTGTGCCACTGTCGTTTGGGGTCTTCCGGCCACCTCCAGTGTCGCGTATCCTCTTTAGCCCCCCCGCACTTCTCCCTTTTCGCGGTTGCCGCCTCGTCGCCGTTCGTTGCCGCCGCGTGCTCTGTTAGAGCCGCCATGGCTGCCGTGGTCCCGTCGCCTCGATGCGTTCCGTCGCTTGCCGAGCCCTCAATCGATCTCCCAGACCTCACCGCTCCTCCTCCGCACCCCTCCGCCAGTGCGCCTCACTTCCGTTAGCGAGCGCCGACCAACTCCGCCGCCGCCACTTGCGGGCCTGCGCGCCGCCTCGCCATGCCGCTCCTTGTCTTCGTCGCCCTCGCTTCCCGTCGCGTCGCCTTCCCGTTTTCAGTCGCCGTTGTCGCCGAGGTTCCAATCGCGGTGCCATGAGGAGTGTGGCTTCTCTTTTTCCATGGAGGCTGAAGGATTGAAGAAAGGTTGAAGAAGGTGATGACAGGAGGGTCCCACCGGTCATAGGCACAAGGTGAAATCAGAAAAACGTTCAGCCAAAAGATTCTCGGAATATTCTATTGTTTTTCGATTTTCCAATTTGTGCAAACCTCAAACATTTATATCTTTGTCATCCGAACTCCGAATCAAGTGATTCAAATTGCTAAATTCGTCTAAAATCATCCTCTATCTGCCAGTATTTTTATTATAATTTTTAGTTTCTTTAAAATTTATTTTATTCTTTTCGTGCTCCGTTTTGCGCGTAGTCGAAGAAGCGGTCGTCGTCGCCAACGAGGGAGAAGACTTTCAGAGTAGCGCATCGCGTCTCGTCGACGAAGGCAGGTCGTAGTCCTTTGATCATATTGAACCCATGTTTGCAAAACTATTTTGTTTCATACAAATGCATGCTATGTGATACAAGAACTATTTACTGGGAATAGCTATATGCCAAATTTTCATTATGCCACCTTGATTAATTGAGATGTCATGTGTCCATTGTCACCCTAGGTTGGGTTGTTTACTAGTTGGACATAATCATAATACCAACATTGGGTTATCATAGCTATGCTTAGCCATGCTTAGTTGTCCGATGGGATTCATATCACATAAGAATTAATGTTAATCTTGACTTAATGAGATATGGAATTGTGGCCGTTGGCCGCTGTTGTAAAACTTGTTGTACCATGGCAAGGGATGTTAATGGTCTTAGTTGAACAAAATGTTTTCCCTTGAGCAAGTGATCGTGCGATAAAGGGGTGCTATCCGGCACATTGGGATGTGGTTGTCTTGCTTGAGATAATTTAAGGACTTAATCTTGTGCGCCATTGAACTGGGCCTAACCGTGCAACCATAAGTCTGGTATGGGACAGACCTAGCCGATTAATTTGCAATGTTTAGTCTTGAGTACTGCCAAATGTTGGTGTGGGTTCCGGGTTGTACGGGTAGATTCACATGGCTCAAGAGGGGGCCCCGAGGGGCGAAACCTTAGAGGGCGGTACCGAGTTTAAACATGCATTGTAAAGGCTTTGTCATGATTTCTCTGCCGGCACACCAAAGGAAGTGTGCTAATGGCCAGGCGCAAGGAGAATATCATGTCTTGTGGGTAAAGCTGTACAACCTCTGCAGAGTGTAAAACTATTCGAATAGCCGTGTCCGCGGTCATGGACAAGCCCGGGAATTTCACACGGGGTATAGAGTAATTTCTTGAAATGGGGAATTGTTGGAATGTGAGCAGGGAATTCATCGTTGTTTTGTTGTCTCAAGCTATCTTGTTGAATTGTGTGTTGATACTTGTTTGAATGATGTAGGGTGATGCCTCGTCATTACATTCATGATGTCTACCATTGATTTACGATTATTTATTATTGTTTTATTAATCGCCTTCAATCTATTTCTTGTATTTCAATTCAAGTTATTGCTTTACATAAATGAACCATATTATGCCATCCTTTGTTTAAGCCATGCATTTAGTTACTTGCATTAAGTTTAGAGACTTGCGAGTATGTTGCATACTCACCCCGCTTTTTATTGGGGTGCTTATTCCATAAAGCGATGAGGACATTTGTGGTGAAGACTTTGATGATGAGGAATACTATGAAGACTACGTGGACTAGGAAGGCGTTCCCCAGACGATTGCCTGTGGCATGTCGAATGGCCTAAAGTTTTTATATTTCATTGCAAATGAGCTTCACTTGTTTCTTAAGCCAAGAGGCATTGGTGTATGAACTTTGACCATAAGGTCGTTTGCTTTATTCAATAATAATTTGCTTCTTCTTAGTTATTTCGATGTATGGAATGATATGTCATCTTGTTTCCACTGTGTGCACTAAGCGTGATCTGGACTAGTGCAAGATATACCTGAAGGGTTTCGGATTTGCATATCCGGGTCCCGACAGAGATGGTATCAGAGCCATATCGACTGTAGGTCGCTTTCTTAGTTAGCATGGTCTTCAAAATTATTTTCTAAATCAAACCAACAAATTGGTATTTAATAGTTTGTCTCTTCTCATCTTATTCCTATGTTCTTAATTCCTCTTCTTTCTTTGAAACATTGCTTTGAAATTTAAATTGACCTTATCTCATGAAACTTCTCAAACCCCAAGGCATCTGCAAGAATCAAATCCAAGGAGGTGAAGATCAAGTCTGTTGAAGAGTATGTCCGAGAAGACTACCATATAAGATAGGTTAAGGTGCTTCGTGGGTTGGAGTATGCCATTTCTTTTGGCTTAGTTACGTTTAGTCTGCGTATACTAGGATTTTCATTGCTTGTGTGCCGGGTATGTTGTACACTTGCCTCCAGCACGGTGTTACAATCGTACCTTAAGTTCAAAGCTTTATTTGGCTCCTTGTTTTATAGCCTTTTCGCTATGCCTTTGGATAGCTTTTGTCCTTGGGTATTACCTTCTCCCTAGATGACCTTACCACTTATCTCTCGCTTTTCTCTCTTACCTATCAAACCCTTGTGCTACGTCGCAAATGGTTGACATTAGATTCTGAGCGATCCACGATCCGCCAAAGGATGCTAATGCGATGCCAACCCACCACCCCCCACCGCGATGTCGATCAGAATTTGGGAATATTTCTTGGCGGCTCAGACTCGACTTATGAATGCCATGACACGTAACATGAATAATATGATGAATCGCCAGAATCGGTGCAGTTGCTCGCTAATTTGTTGAACCAAAGAAAATCAAGCTCATTATTCTTTGCACCTCCTTAAGCTTCGTCCATGATCCAAGCTAGCAGAATTCATGAGGACTCGTCCGCCTACCTTCTCCAACTCTTCAGAACCCTTGGACGCAGATGATTGGATTCGCTCCATTGAGAAGAAGACTGCCATTGCTCAGTGCACAAATCAAGAGAAAGTTCTTTATGACCGCTCATCAGTTGGAGAGCACCGCCGCTGAATGGTGGGAGAACCATAATGTTGCCCATGATGACCCCCAAACCATCACCTGGTTCTGATTTAAGTATGAACCAAGGCTGCCCCAAAGTTAAGATATTAATCGGAGGGGTAGAATTCCTAGCAAACCTCATTGTCCTAGACACCAAGTCCTTAGATGTGATCCTAGGAATGGATTGGCTCTCCAAAAACCAAGCAGTTTTGGATCGTGGAAACAGAGAGATCACATTAACCAGTCCAGACGGAGCTAAATTAAAACTTCAAGTCGCCGCATATCGGATCGAAGGGATAAAAGTTTGTAGTGCCAAAGGAATAAATTTGGAAGATGTGCCAATTGCCAAAGATTTTCCTGATGTGTTTCCAGATGAGTTGTCTGGTATGCCACCAGATAGAGACATAGAGTTCTTGATTGAGCTAGTTCCTGGAACGCCACCCATTTGCAAGAGACCGTACAGGATGGCTGCTAATGAGTTAGCCGAAGTAAAGAGACAGATCAAAGAGTTACAAGATCAGGGTTTTGTGAGACCAAGTTCTTCGCCATGGGGAGCCCCAGTTCTTCTAGTAGAAAAGAAAGATGGAACTCAGAGGATGTGTGTGGATTATCGTGCTCTCAATGAAGTCACCATCAAGAATAAGTACCCTCTGCCAAGGATTGATGATTTGTTTGACCAGCTTCAAGGAGCAGGAGTTTTCTCAAAAATTGACTTGAGGTCAGGTTACCATCAGATGAAGATTCGTAAAGAGGATATCCCCAAAATAGCTTTTGTAACTCGGTATGGACAGTATGAGTATACCGTGATGTCTTTTGGTTTGACCAATGCTCCTGCCTATTTCATGACCTTAATGAATAAAGTATTTATGGAATATCTAGACAAGTTTGTCGTTGTCTTTATTGATGACATTCTGGTCTACTCCAAGAGTGAGGAAGAACATGAGGATCACTTGCGGAAAGTATTGACAAAGCTAAGAGAACATCAACTCTATGCTAAGTTCAGTAAATGTGAGTTTTGGATGAAGGAAGTCGCTTTCCTAGGTCATGTCATATCAGCTGAAGGAGTCACTGTTGACCCTGGTAAAGTATGAGATGTGCTCAATTGTGAGTCACCCAAAACGGTAACCCAAGTTAGAAGTTTCCTTGGAATGGCGGGATATTATCGCCGTTTCATAGAAGGTTTTTCTAGAAAAGCTAGACCGCTCACTCAGCTTTTGAAAAAGGAGAAGAAATTTGCTTGGACATCAGAGTGTGAGAGAAGTTTTCAAGAGCTAAAGAAGTATTTGACAAGCGCCCAAAGCTTATTTTGCGGATATCGGGAAGGATTTTGAGATATTCTCGTGATGCATCCCGTCAAGGACTTCGGTTGTGTGCTAATGCAAGATAAGAAGGTTGTGGCATATGCTTCACGTCAATTAAGGCCACACGAAGTCAACTATCCGACCCATGATTTGGAATTGGTCGCCGTAGTGCATGCTTTAAAGATTTGGCGCCATTATCTCATTGGTAATCATTGTGAGGTTTATACGGATCACAAGAGCTCAAGTACATTTTACCTAGGTGATCTCAATATGAGGCAAAGAAGATGGTTAGAATTGATAAAGGATTACGACATTGGTATTCATTATCATCCGGGCAAAGCCAACGTCGTAGCTGATGCTTTGAGCAGAAAGAGTTACTGCAATACCCTGATGATTAAAGAAAATCAGCCAGCTCTTTATGAGGAATTTCAGAAGCTTAGTCTGGAAGTGGTTCAAGAAGGTTACTTGGCTACTTTGGAAGTGCGTCCAACATTGGAAGATCAGATTTGAGAAGCCCAAGTTGAGGATACCGATATCAAAGAGATTAAGAGTAATATGAAGAAAGGAAAAGCCCCAGGTTTCACTGAAGATGAAAGAGGTACCATTTGGTATAAGAATCGTATCTGTGTACCTGACCAGAAAGAGCTCAAGGAGTTGTTACTCAAAGAAGCGCATGAGACTTTGTACTCCATTCACCCTGGAAGTACTAAGATGTACCAAGACCTCAAGGAAAGGTATTGGTGGCCTAGCATGAAGCGTGAGATTGCAGAATATGTTGCTCTTTGTGATGTCGCGGAAAGGTCAAAGCCGAAAGCATCGAGACCAGCGAGGATTGCTTCAACCATTGAAGATTCTGAATGGAAATGGGAAGAAATTGGTATGGATTTTATTACCGGACTTCCTAAGACCCAAGCGAGTTATGATTCGATCCGGGTGATAGTGGATCGATTGACTAAGGTAGCTCACTTTATTCGATTAAGACTACCTACAGGAGATAAATTGGTAGAATTATATATGTCAAGGATTGTCAGTCTTCATGGAGTGCCTAAGAAGATTGTCTCCGATAGAGGGACCCAGTTTACCTCTCGTTTTTGGCAAAGTTTGCATGAAGCTATAGGAACTCATCTCGGGTTGATCTTGCTTATCATCCTCAAACCGATGGATGAGAGAGGCGAGTGAATCAGATTCTTGAGGATATGCTAAGAGCACGTGCCTTAACCTATGGTGCCAAGTGGGACAAGTGTTTGTCATATGCAGAATTCTCTTACAACAATAGCTATCAAGCCAGTCTGCAAATGTCTCCTTTCGAAGCCTTATACGGAAGAAAGTGCAGAACCCCTCTCAATTGGAAAGAGACAGGAGAAAAGACAGTTATTTGGTCTGCCATATTACAAGAAATCAAGAGCAAGTGCGATTAATTGAGATAAGTTAAAGATAGCTCAAAGTAGAACCGAGAAGAGTTATCACGATAATCGTCGCCGAGATTTAAGTTTGAGCATAATGATTATGTGTATCTTAGAGTCACCCTCTAAAAGGAGTTAAGAGATTTCAAGTAAAAGGAAAGCTTGCCCCTAGATATGTGGGATCGTTCAAAGTCTTGGAGCGAAGAGGAGAAGTTGCTTACAAACTCGAGTTGCCTCGGTCTTTATTGGAATCCATGATGTGTTCCATGTGTCACAATTGAAGAAGTGCTGCGAGTGCCAAAAGAGCAGATGCCATTGGAAGCCATCGATTTGCAAGAGGATCTCACCTACAAGGAGCGACCGGTGAAGATTTTGGATGTTGCGAGGCGCATCACGAAGCAAGATCATCCGTTTACGCAAAGTCGATTGGAGCAATCATTGGAAGATGAAGCCACTTGGGAGCGAGAAGAGGATCTGAAGTCCGAGTTTCCCCACCTATTCTCTAGCGGTCCGAATCTCAGAATTGAGATTCCATTTAAGGGGAGGTTTGTAACATCCCCGTTTTCGGCTTTTTGCTAAAAATTTAATTTAAATTATTTAATTTAAAGATTTGGAGTTTATTTGGTTTAATTATCTATCCTGGCATCCTTTCCACCTAAATTCGAAATTTATTCCAAATTCATCTGTAAATTCTAAATCTGCTTCAAATCAAATTTAAATTTAAATTTAAATTCAAAAATCAAATTCCGAATCAAATTCAAATCCGCCATCGCAATCATTCAATCCGAAATTATATTCTGAATACATTTCTAATTTTTAGCCATTTTTCTTTTGGGCCGAAATCTAATTGCTAGGCTCAAAATCCAAATAGTCTTATTTTCTCTCTCCTCTCCATCTTCTTGCCTCACGCACGCATCTTGAACCAAACAACCAGCAAGCTCCAATGCCGTCCATGGTCGTCTCTCTGTCTTTTCCTTTCCAAACCCAATCAAGCTTAAATAAAGCACCAATCAATATGGGAATCTGAAGCATTGGAATGGCAAGAATCCGGAGAATCAAATCCTGCGATTATCCGTCTGTTCCTCTCCCAAACGCCTCGCATTAATGCCCAATTCGCGAAACCTTGCTCATACCATATCTCAGCCGTTTCTTCGTCTTTTCACGTGCCTGAGTGCTTCATTTGTTCGTCTCGGCGTCCCCGACGCAGTGCTTCTTTCCCTTCTCGATTCATCGTCGTTTCCACCTCAATTTGGAGCAAGAACTCCGACCAACGTCCGTCGGCGTCGTCGTCGAACCAACTTTCAATCCGGTGAGCCAAGCCATGAATTAACCGTGGTATATCATGTCTTTTAGGCCGTAGATCAAAAGCCCTCAAAAATATTTCATCTTCGTTGCAGTTCGGTCCTTAACTTGAAGATTGTTAAGTAAATCGCCGTTCATCGTTCATCGCCGATTTCTTGCGAATCGGTAACTCTCAATCAATTCCTCGCATCCATATATTCACTTTAACATTTTCTATCAATCGCATCCACTAATTTTACAAAATTTCGCGAATCAAAACTTTCCCCAAAATTTTCGGTCAAGCCTATTCTGTACATCTCCATAGTTGCTTAAGGCAAGAGCTTGTGCCACTTTGTCGTTTAAGGTCTTCCGGCCACCTCGATGTCGCGATCCTCTTTAGCCGCCCCCACTTCTCCCTTTCTCCCCGCGGTTGCCGCCTAAATCGCCGTTCGTTGCCTTGGCGTGCTCTGTTAAAAGCCGGCCATGGCTGCCGTGGTCCGTCGCCTCGGTCGTTCCGTCGCTTGCCGAGCCCTCAATCGATCTCCCAGACCTCACCGCTCCTCCTGCACCCCTCCGCGTGCGCCTCGCTTTCAGTTCGCCCGACGCCGACCAGCTCCGCCGCCACTTGCGGGCCTCTTGTAGCGCGCCGCCCGCCATGCCGCTCCTTGCCTTCGTCGCCCTCGCTTCCCGTCGCGTCGCCTTCCTGTTTTCCGTGCGCCGTTGTCGCCGAGGTTCCAATCGCCGGTGCCATGAGGAGTGTGGCTTCTCTGTTTTTCCATGGAGGTGAAGGATTGAAGAAAGGTTGAAGAAGGTGATGACAGGAGGGTCCCACCGGTCATAGGCACAAGGTGAAATCAGAAAAACGTTCAGCCAAAAGATTCTCGGAATATTCTATTGTTTTCGATTTTCCAATTTGTGCAAACCTCAAACATTTATATCTTTGTCATCGAACTCCGAATCAAGTGATTCAAATTGCTAAATTCGTCTAAAATCATCCTCTATCTGCCAGTATTTTTATTATAATTTTAGTTTCTTTAAAATTTATTTTATTCTTTTAATTACTCCGTTTTTGGCGTAGTCGAAGAAGCGGTCGCCGCCGCCAACGAGGAGAAGACTTTCAGAGTAGCGCATCGCGTCTCGTCGATTTAAGGCAGGTCGTAGTCCTTTGATCATATTGAACCCATGTTTGCAAAACTATTTTGTTTCATACAAATGCATGCTATGTGATACAAGAACTATTTATTTGGGAATAGCTATATGCCAAATTTTCATTATGCCACCTTGATTAATTGAGATGTCATGTGTCCATTGTCACCCTAGGTTGGGTTGTTTACTAGTTGGACATAATCATAATACCAACATTGGGTTATCATAGCTATGTAGCCATGCTTAGTTGTCCGATGGGATTCATATCACATAAAATTAATGTTAATCTTGACTTAATGAGATATGGAATTGTGGCCGTTGGCGCTGTTGTAAAACTTGTTGTACCATGGCAAGGGATGTTAATGGTCTTAGTTGAACAAAATGTTTTCCTTGAGCAAGTGATCGTGCGATAAAGGGGTGCTATCCGGCACATTGGGATGTGGTTGTCTTGCTTGAGATAATTTAAGGACTTAATCTTGTGCGCCATTGAACTGGGCCTAACCGTGCAACCATAAGTGCGGTATGGGACAGACCTAGCCGATTAATTTGCAATGTTTAGTCTTGAGTCTTGCCAAATGTTGGTGTGGGTTCGGGTTGTGCGGGTAGATTCACATGGCTCAAGAGGGGCCCCGAGGCGAAACCTTAGAGGGCGGTGCCGAGTTTAAACATGCATTGTAAAGGCTTTGTCATGATTTCTCTGCGGCACACCAAAGGAAGTGTGCTAATGGCCAGCGCAAGGAGAATTCATGTCTTGTGGGTAAAGCAGCACAACCTCTGCAGAGTGTAAAACTATTGAATAGCCGTGTCGCGGTCATGGACAAGCAGGAATTTCACACGGGGTATAGAGTAATTTCTTGAAATGGGGAATTGTTGGAATGTGAGCAGGGAATTCACTTGTTGTTTTGTTGTCTCAAGCTATCTTGTTGAATTGTGTGTTGATACTTGTTTCGAATGATGTAGGGTGATGCCTCGTCATTACATTCATGATGTCTACCATTGATTTACCAGTTATTTATTATTGTTTTATTAATCGCCTTCAATCTATTTCTTGTATTTCAATTCAAGTTATTGCTTTACATAAATGAACCATATTATGCCATCCTTTGTTTAAGCCATGCATTTAGTTACTTGCATTAAGTTTCCGAGACTTGCGAGTATGTTGCATACTCACCCCCGCTTTTTTATTGCGGGGCTGCTTATTCCATAAAGCAGATGAGGACATTTGTGGTGAAGACTTTGATGATGAGGAATACTATGAAGACTACGTGGACTAGGAAGGCGTTCCCAGACGATTACTGTGGCATGTCAGATAGCCTAAAGTTTTTATATTTCATTTACAATGATTTCACTTGTTTCTTAAGCCAAGAGGCATTGGTGTATGAACTTTGACCATAAGGTCGTTTGCTTTATTCAATAATAATTTGCTTCTTCTTAGTTATTTCGATGTATGGAATGATATGTCATCTTGTTTCCACTGTGTGCACTAGTGTGATCCTGGACTAGTGCAGTATACACAGAGGGTTTCGGATTTGCATATCTGGGTCCGGACAGAATTGATCATGCTCAGCAAGGACGACGATGCAAGATGAGCCGACGTGGTCATATGGTGGAGAGTTCTCGATTGCAGAGCAGCTAACACCGTGCCTACTGTAGCCTTCTCTCCCTCGACCACCTTCAAGTCCGCCTCTGCCTTGGCCAGGTCGATCTTGGTCTTGGTGCAAGTGGCGTCCAGAGAAGAGTTCCTGGCCTTTAGCATCTCTGCCTCCGCTATCAGCTTCTATTCCCTCACCTCAGACTCGGCTAGAGATCCCCAGCTTAGCTTCTTCACCTCCGCGTCAGCCTTGGTCCGGGCGGCTTCCAACTCTGCTCAAAGTCCCACCAGCTCGGCATCTTTCATCCGAGTAATTTGCTGGTGGAAAGTTGTGAGTCGTGCATTTTGCTGCTTGGCTTGCTCGCAGAATGCTTTAAAATGCCACAGGGTCTTCGAAGCATGCTGCCAGAAGGTATTCGGAAAAAGTTAAGAAGGCGACAAAAGGAAAAACAGGCCCAAAGCCGAAGAGCGGCTAAGCATGTTCATGTACGGACCTGTAGATCTGGCTCCAGGATCGACCAGTATTCAAGGGGCACTGGAGGAGGTGGATGAAGCAAAGTCGTGGCCACAGCCAATGTCTCGAAGGTCAGAATGATCGTGCCTATGCTCGACAAAAGCAGGGGCGGCTATGACCGTATCCAGTGGCGGTGAGGTGCTAGCCAAAGCCGGTTTGATCGTGTTCAACGACGGTGAGGAGCCAGCACTGGCACCCTCGATCACGCCGCTAGACGCGCCCTTCCTGCAAGAAGCTCCCATGTGATGTCTTTCGGAGGAGATAGAGGCGTAGGGGAGTAACTGAATAGGTAATCCAACCTCGTGGATTTCCACTTCACCCACACTCCTTCTTGCGAACGGATGTTTTCTTTGGAACCAGCTTGGCCTCGGTGGCTGCCCTCTTGATCAGCCCAGCTGGTCAAAGCGGCAGCGCCGGCGAGTCGATAACCGGAGTAGCAGCCTATTCACATGAGATGAGTATTAGCAGTGACTCGGGTTACAAGTAAGGGAATTGATTGGTCACTCCACCTCTTCAACTATTCCAGTCGATGGAGGATCTTCTTAGGGAGACACCTGCGGACTAGTCTCCAGACTTTGTGCGTCCGCAACCCAAGTGTCTCGTTGTTCCTCCAAGAGCTGTCGAATCACGTCAATAGTAATCTCAAAGCATCCAAGCGAACGATTGAATGTCACCTGGTCAGAAGCGCTCGCTGACAACACTTGGCAATGCTTCGAAGATGGCTAGGGCAACGACGACACCGACCTCCCCGATCAAGGAGAATCTGCCACCTCTTGCTCCTGAGATGCTTCGACCTCGCTTGGAGCTATGATAAGCGTTGCGTCTTCTATGGACAACCCCGCACCGGCAAGGGATGAGCCCGATGCCTGCCCGCCAACTCGAGCTGGCTCGTCGTCCAGGACAGTGGCCCCTTCGAGTGGCTCACTGTGCTCATCGCATTCAACCCTCTGAAAAGGGTAAAAATAGTTAAGCCACGATGTATGCCCCGGTACAGTAGCAATGGTAAGTACTCGATACATACCTCCAATCAAGGATTGGCTAGAGAGTAAGACTCTATGCTGCAGGGGCCAGGATACGACACCTGGAAGATTTTGCTCAATCGAGCAGAAATGTTTGCATCTAATAAAACTGTTAGTCACTAAAGCGGTTCGTCGGCCACCAACTATGGCAAAGAAAAAAAGCAATAAAAGAGGTCAATGTCATTTACCTCCGAAGCTGTCTCTAGTCGCGTCATCGACCCCAGAGTACTCCCAGGCCAGATGACCCGGCATTTCAGTGGACTTGATTACCGCATCAAGAAGTCTCAGGCGACGTGCCACCCGAAGAGACCCTTCTTTCTCAGCTCCTCGATCTTGTCGACGTAGTGCGTGTTCCACGCCGTCGATGGAGGGACTTTCGTCCAAAGGTCGGTAGAAACCGGGAAAGAAGGTTGATAAGACAAAGAAAAGTTAACCGTGCCCGGCGAGGTCATATAGAACCACCGCTTCTTCCAGTCCAATTGCCAAGAAGAAGTTACCGGCACTGGGATATATACACTGGACACGCCGCTGAGGAGATGGAAGCCAGCGCCCCCAACGACATCATTTTTGGCCAACCTCTTCAGATGATAGAAGTGGTGAAACAGATTGAGGCTGGGCTTAATACCCAGAAAGGCCTCAAAAAGATGGGCAAAGACGCTGAGAATTGTAATGGAATTAGGGCTCAAGTGAAAAAGCTGGATTCCATAGAAGTCCAAAACGGGCAGCAGAAAGGCAGAAGGGGGAAAGCTAAGGCCGTAGCAGAAGAAAGATTCAAAAATTACAGTTTCATCCTCATCTTTAGGAGTCGGATAGTCCTCACTGACAAAAGGCCTCCAATGGAAGAACGCTCGAGGAGGGATGAGGCCGCCCTTTTCCAGCTCCGCGAGATGCTTCTCCGTCGTAATGGATGTCTGCCATACTTGCTGATAAGTCTCGTCGCTGAAGGCTGGCCCCTCGACAGGCGTTGCCACAGCCTCCTTCTTCGGCTGCACGGTAGCCTTTGGGTTAGTGGAGGAATTAGAATCCATTGTCACAAAATGAGAAAGTGGAAATTTCTCAAGGTGCAGAGACACAAGGGCTCAAAGAGACAGGACAGAGGCTTCGAGAGGAAGGCTGAGGACGAAGGTATGAAAAGGCTACAGTTCCAAATCCGGAGATTTATAAGCCAAAAGGTGTCTAGGCACAACATTTCATTTCCCGCCGAATGGCACGTCAATTGTCGAAAAAAGTGGAATGATGGCACCGTATTCTCCACGACATGAGTAATAAATGCTCCAATTTCTCAACGTAAAGAATTTCTGATGACGGTTCCAACTCCGCTCAGAGTTGGATTGACTGACCAACACCAAACAGCGTAAAGCTACCCTAAGCATTCGAGCAAGACTTGCAGTAGTGCGCTTGACCCTGCACAACCTACTCGATACTTAGCAATTCCTAACTTGCTCGAAGTGCTCGACCAGGGGTAGGCGAGGCATTGCTCGACTAAACCTAGTTTGGCAGTAATCGACCAAGCACTCAGACGGATCCTCTGCTGAGCGAAGTTCGGGGGCTACTATTGAATATCTAAATATGGGATATGGGCATACGCCGTAAAGTCAAAAATCACACCATATACATCCTTATCGGTACCAAGATATTTTGTATATTCTAGCTCGAACCAGCGGGATAAGGTATACGCGGAAAGGATATCTCCATGCAGGGAAAGCTCTGATCATATTCCTAATACGAGGAAACCTACTCGAACACACCCAGCGTTTATAGGAATTCAGGTACGATATGGGGATCACAATGGCAGAAGGACTCCTCATCGACTACGATTCAGTACTCTAGCCTGCTATATAAGGACCAAGGAGAACATCGCTTAGAACAAGGCCAATTGGAAGCGAGAACAAGCCAGGAGAAGCCAATTGCAACCCACAGCAAACCAGGATAGACCACAAGCTCCCAGTTGTCATCATCTACAAGCCATAGCATAGCCACCCCCCAGATTCGTAGTTCTTCCTTGTAATCAGGGATACCCCCATTAGTTTGTAATCCTTTGATTGATCTCAATCATCACATACCATTTGTGAATAAAACCGTCTGTGATATTGTCGTTATCGTCACATACCATTTTATGGCTAAAACCGTTTGTGATGTGCCCTCATCATAGACAATTTTAGCCACAAAACATCTGTGATGTTATATGCTTCATCGTAGACGGTTTGTGGCTAAAACTGTCTATCATGAGGGTAACATCACAGACGGTTTTAGCCACAAACCATATGTGATGTTATTTTCTGTAAGGACCCGAATTCACCGATTCGAATCCACTGTGTTTTACCGCACTAGTCCCAGGATCAATGCTAGTGCACACAGCTTAACATCAGTAAGCATCAAATCATACACAACGATAAGAACAATAAAATATCATTTATTTAATATAACTAGTGTATGATCTTAGGACCACTTACATTATTCAACCTTGCAAGGCAATAGTAAGATCAAATGAGACAACTGCAGCGGAAAGTAGTAGAAAACGTAGATGTCCCATCAGTACACCACAGGCGACTGACAAGGATTGGCCTAGTGACTCGCGTCCACCTGAAGATCCTCCTTTGATGATTTCTCCACTGTGGTTGGTTTGTTAAGCAAGGGTGAGTACACCAACACGTACTCAACAAGTTGTGCACAGAATGCATTTCTATTATAACTAAATGCAGGCTTATTCCAAAGGAAGGCTCATGGTTCATAAGTATTAAGCAGCATTTAAAAACATATACAGTTCATACATTAAAAAGACAGTAAAACAAATAATAACAAGTAAATAGATTCAGTGATTCTCAAATAAACCAAGTTTTCTCATCCTAAGTCAAGATTCAACCTTTCATGGCATCCTGCCATCCATCCCAAGTTTTCAAAAAGAAATCTAAACCCTTGATCAGAATCCCCGAGCTTGCTCAATACCGTGAAACACGGCTATCCTAATAGATTGTACACTCTGCAGAGGTTATGCACTTTACCCACATGACATGATCATCTTTTGTTGCCACGCGATTAACACACTTCCTTTGGTGTGTCGGCGAAGAGATCACGACAAAGCCTTTACAATGCATCATCTTAACCCAGTACTACCCGCTAAGGTTTCAACACTGAAGGGTCTGAAAACCACAACAGGGCCCCCCTCTTGCGCCATCTGGGTTCATTTAAAAGGATGAACCACTCCACCACGATAGTACTCAAGCTAAGACATTGCAAATTAATCAGCTAGGTTGCCCCATAACAACATGTGGTTGAATGATTGACTCAGGTCAAAGGCTCGCAAGGTGTCCTTATGGTTTGATCAAAGCAAGACATACACATACCCTTTGCCCATCGGGCCCACCTGCATCCCGCCCTTGCCACTTGCTCAGACCCAAAATCATAACCACCCCAGCTTGATTACCAAGCACCACGTGCCATCAACAATTCAATATCGTTATGTGACATCCATTGCCACCACAACTCAATCTCATCGTGTGACCACACATGACACACAAATTCAGAACTTTGTTCCATATTCCATTAGTCAAGATTATTTATCAAAGATTCAAGTACATGTGATGACGTGGCATGGCTAAGCATTCTAATCCGATCTAACCATCCATGTTGATTTCATTATTAACCAACTATAGTGAACCAACCTAGGGTGACAAGTGGATCATGGCATACAACTAGCAAGGTAGGGTGTAATTCAAAGGGTACGATAGCTAATCCCAAACTTATGTTGAAATCATTTATACACATAAAATAACAAGTGATAAGGTAAATCAAAATAGCATGCAATCTAGTTTATGGGTGCAACATGATCAAAGCACAACTTGCCTTGCTTAAGCTCCTGATATTGCTCCGAAGATTGCTCTTGAGATAATAATCCCTTTTCCGACATCTCGCTCAACTCAACGTCTACGCGAATCGAGAGGGAAAGCAAATAAAAACCAAAACCAAATAGCAAATAAATACCAAGAACAAATAGCAAATGAACTCGAAGATTCAAATAAAAACCCTATTAGATATATCTTGAGTTTACAAATTTTTAGGAGTTTGAATCACCCAAATCGGAGTTCATACGCACAAGTTATAACCTTTAGATTTTGTGAAAATAAACTAAACTCTGGAATTAGAAATTCTAAATCTTTCCGAATTATTTTATAAATAAAATCCGAATTTTCCCGCCCCGGCTTGTACGGACCAAACGTGGCGAAATCTAAACTGATGAACTCAATCCAACGATTACGAATAAATCTACTACGTGGCCTAACATCAACTGTCCGACTTAAATCCAATGGTTGATATTTAATCTAAGACGCTTACCGATTCCGAAACGACGTGGACGATTTCCGTACACCCGATTAAGATCCGACGGTTGATGAAGCTCCCGATCAGCGATGAAGCGACGGCGACTTGAATTCACCGGAGACGAAGACGACGATCTCGATGACAAGTCGGCAGTGCGCGCTCGAAAATCTTCTGGCGACGCCCGCTGTTCCTCTAACGACTCCTTTTCAGATCGCTCGACCTTCACCGACGCCACGCGTTCCTTCACGCCACGCTCTCCTTGGCGAGACCTTCGATTGCTGGCGCGACTCCCGCCCAATCTCTCGCGACTCTCTCTCTTTTTTTTCGCTTGGTTCCTGTGACTCTTGGGCGCTTGGTTCCACCAATCGATGCCTGGGCGCGGTTTAAATAGGACCGAGTGTCCTTCTCTCACCCGACGGACTCCGAGTTCTTGCCAAATTCGGCGCCCATGCCAGCGATTCGAAACGGCATGATTCAAGTTTCTAAATCCTTGGCGCCTTGGCGGTAACATGCGCACCCGTACTCTCCAACGCTCACCTCGAGACGAAGTCTTTCGATCGATCGAACACTTCGCGAAGCTTCACGCCATCACGGTCCAGATGCAGGCCACATCGACGCTGAGTCCTCTTCGGAACAAACGGCAACTCGGCGCAACCGAACTCTCCCGCGCGCGTTAGGACTCCGAGTCCATCGCAGTCTTCGGCCGCGTGTTGCTCCCGCATGGAAAGGCTTCGACGCCTGTGCTTCGCTCGAGAAAAATCGCCATACGCCTGGAGACATCCTTTCCTTCTTTTTCCCGCGTGAGAACAGAAAGGCCTCCGAGTCACAGCCGAATTTGGCACCTCGTTCCGAGTTTGACTCGGCCACGACTCCCTTTTCCAAATCCTGGCGGTAACACGGCTTCAATCGTACTCGATCTCCCAACGCTACCCACGAACGAGATCCTTCGGTCAGGCGTCCTAGTCCCACGTGCGGCAAAAGTATATGGCAAGATTTTCCCGGTCTAGACTCAATCGGTCGATGGCCACATCGGCTACGGCTCCAATATCCAAATTCCCATCGGAAACAAGGCAGCCCCTGTACCGAACAATCAATAATTTCTAATCCGATTCAATCGATCCAATTCCTAATCCGATTTAATCCCGGAGAGAAAAAGAATTTCCCAAAAATACTTCGAAACCTTCTAAACTTAAATAAAATATTTTTGGCAGACTTTATTTTAAATTTCCTTTTTATAAATATTTCTTAACAAAGACCATATACACTAATTCGAAATGATTTAAATAAATCTCAGAAAATCCAATTAAATCCAGAAAATTCATAAAAATCACAAATTGCAAACACATAATATTTAATCTTTAAAATTTCAAAAATTGGGGTGTTACAAACCTCCCCCCTTAACGGAATCTCGACCCCGAGATTTAGGGCTAACTAGAGAATAGATTTGGAAATTCTGCCTATGGCAAACATTTATCCCAAAATCGTGACGTAAGCTAACGCACAACCTTTAAACATATCTTCCAGAATCTGATTAACTCTTTCTGTCTTACTATCTGTCTAAGGATGATATGCGGTGCTTAAATCCAAGCGAGTTCTCATTATTTCAGGTAACTTTGTTCTAAAACCTTGAGATAAATTGGATACTTCTATCGGACAAAGCCTCCTTGAGCACCTAAGTAGTTATTAAATCCCTGACAGATTTGCCAAATGATCTTTTGAATATGTAGTCTTCAGTGTTATGAAATGAGTAATTTTGGTTAATTTAATCAATAATGATTCCTCCGAATTCATTCCTTTTAGGGCCCATTTATACTAGGGATCATTTTAATGATTTGCCTCCTATAGGAATCTATCATGATTTACAACGAACGTTTAGATCTCTAATGCATTGCCTTTATTATTATTATTATATTTTTTTTCACATCACATTGGGTATCATAACCAATAGTTTTCGCCCTTCACCTTAGGTCACCAAAACCCTTCCTTAAGATATTGATTCTCTTTTGGCACTTCATGGGTATATCGAATACTTAGAATTATGAGTTTTCTCAAGTATCAATTTCTTAGGATCTTCCTATCCGGCACACTGGTTCAGCATTAAATCCTTATGATATCCTAATCACTCAAATTTCTACTTTTTGGCTACGCCTTCTTCTTTCCTTAATTTGATTTTGTACTTCATCTACCTTCGAACTTCTTATGTTCTGATCTTCTAATGTTGGTTCTATTTCCAAGGCAACTATGAAACTTTGTAAAATGATTTCAAATTTCCAACCTCTCAAACTCTTCGCACAATTCCTAGTTGACTGCTTATTATCAACATATCCGTATTGTAGCTTCATAACTCAACATCAACTACCACGTTGGATTTACCTAGTATGACCATTGATTCTAGTACTATAATCTTTGATTAATTCTAGTCATCTTCCTTGCCTTATGTTAAGATCTAACTGAGTAAATATACAATTTAGACCCTTATGGTCCACATCTATCTTTGTTGAGATAGTGACACCATATTTTCAAATCGCGCACTACGATAGCTAACTCCAAATCAAGGGTAGGGTAATTCTCTTTTTGCTGTCTCAATTGTCTTATCGTATATGCAACAATCTTACCATTTTTATTATTATTATTACTATATTTTTTTTTGTATTTAGTGCATGATCTAATGTACTTTCCCGATCTTCTATTTTTCCTTTCTGATGAACAAGAGCTCCTATGGTGACACACTAAGTCTTCCCAAACTCTTCTTATTAACTCTTTGATATGCTTTTCCATTTCTCACTAAATCCTTAGTAGATACTAACATGATCTTTTCGCTATTGGGGTTATAACAGGCACTAATTCACTCACGCACTTGATCTTGCGATATGATGGCATACCGGGCAATATGTCAAGGTATTATCTGACAACTAGTGCATCTTCTAATTGGCAAGTCCCACACTATTACCCATCAGCTGGCTAATATGAACTATCATCACTTAAAACTCCTTGTTTTTCATATCCAGGGTTTTAAATCGATATATTCCCCACCAAAATAGCTTTATGTTTGAGCATCCAACTAATTTCAAAATTAGCCTCAGAGTTCTTAAATATCCAACATAATATGATTTGTTTGGGACTCTACTTTCTGAATAAGCACTGAATTCTCAACATTCTGAAATGAATCTAGTATACTAAGCACTTACTGACTATGACAAATCCTCTGATTAACAAAATCACGCGGGGTACCACTAAACTAACCACCCTTGCACATGTATCGTTTTTAGGTGATCCATAGACGCGAGAATACTCTTGGAGAAACATCTAACTCATCATTTTACATTTTTGCTTTTCCTTCCAATATTCTGTATATTAATGCATCAACTAATTCTGCTTTATTTCTTTTGGGCAAGGAAACCTCACACGTAATTCATCACTAATCTCTTTGCTTTACAAGTAGGGTTACGACATTGCTCTAGATAAACTCATGGCTCCTGACTTCCGTGATTTAGCATTGGCGCTGGGGCTTCGAAAGGGGCGGAGTTAGGATTGACTCGAACCGATGTAATCACTTTCCTTTGAGGGCACTTGTTAGCAAAATGCTCAGGTTTGCGGCAATTATAGCAGAGTCTAGGGTGAACTTCCTTGAGCATTCATTGATTAGAACAATATCTTTTATCTAGACACATTTTCTTCAATTGGTTCGCTAGGCAAATTTCTCTCGCAATTTCACCGCTCACTCTCGGCGTTATGTACCGAACTGAGATAACTTCCGGTATATCCACGGCTTGAAATATTTACTTAAAATGTTGGTGGACGAATCTTTATAACTTCTAATAACCTTGAGTCAATACAGGGATTATTATTAACAGTTCGAGATTTTTTTTTGCTGGTATTAACTTGATTAGTCCTATTCTGTATTTGATTCATCATTGCTTGCCTCAACTGGGTCTGAGCGGCCAAAAACTCTTTGAAACTCCGCGTATCTATCGGTAGTGACAGTTGAAAAAAACTAATTCATCCTTGGAGTCTCTACCGAGTTGATTTCTACTTCCACCGGCTCCATTACTATCACTGAACTGAACCATCTGCTTGATTACCTCAAGGGGTTAGGGAAGAGGGAGAATAGCATAGGTAAGGAGCAAGAAGCCTAACAGGGGAGATAGGTTTAACCCAATAACTTAAGCAATCAATATTAGTAACTTGGTATGGCTGCTTATATAAGCCTAAAAGCTTTGCAACGCATACTGCACACTCAGCAATCAATGAAGAACCAATTCAGCCTAAACACACAAAACTACCGTCTACATGGCCGACACTCCTACCTTTAGGAAACGCGACTCCCACACATGAGTCTCAACTGGCTACTTGAAGCACTGAGTCTTCTAGCTTGTAATACACTTCATTGATCCGCTCCTCCATGAGCTTGATGATTTTTTCTTCTTCCTGGTCGGTATGGTAGCAGCAGACACTTGATGACATCTCCTAAAGTGTGGTATATCGTTTTCTTCTCAAGATAACTCAGGTAAGATTTTAACTCAATTTAGCAGAGGTAAGAAAAAGAAATTTCAGCAAGGGACAAGGAAGAATTTTTGGTAAGGCAGAGATAGAACAATGAGATAAGTCAAGAACACATTATTCTTCTAGGTTGGGTCTTTTTATTTTAGAAAATAATTTTGAAGGACCTATAGGGACGACCAACCATCTAGGGCCAAGACCTACAGTCAGTATGCTCTGATACCACCTCTGTAAGGACCCGAATTCACCGATTCGAATCCACTGTGTTTTACCGCACTAGTCCCAGGATTAATGCTAGTGCACACAGCTTAACATCAGTAAGCATCAAATCATACACAACGATAAGAACAATAAAATATCATTTATTTAATATAACTAGTGTATGATCTTAGGACCACTTACATTATTCAGCCTTGCAAGGCAATAGTAAGATCAAATGAGACAACTGCAGCGGAAAGTAGTAGAAAACGTAGATGTCCCATCAGTACACCACAGGCGACTGACAAGGATTGGCCTAGTGACTCGCGTCCACCTGAAGATCCTCCTTTGATGATTTCTCCATTGTGGTTGGTTTGTTAAGCAAGGGTGAGTACACCAACACGTACTCAACAAGTTGTGCATGTAATGCATTTCTATTATAACTAAATGCAGGCTTATTCCAAAGGAAGGCTCATGGTTCATAAGTATTAAGCAGCATTTAAAAACATATACAGTTCATACATTAAAAAGACAGTAAAACAAATAATAACAAGTAAATAGATTCAGTGATTCTCAAATAAACCAAGTTTTCTCATCCTAAGTCAAGATTCAACCTTTCATGGCATCCTGCCATCCATCCCAAGTTTTCAAAAAGAAATCTAAACCCTTGACCGGTAATCCCGAGCTTGCTCAATACCGTGAGCACGGCTATCCGAATAGATTGTACACTCCGCAGAGGTTATGCACTTTACCCACATGACATGATCATCTTTTGTTGCCACGCGATTAACACACTTCTTTTGGTGTGTCGGCAAAGAGATCACGACAAAGCCTTTACAATGCATCATCTTAACCCAAGATTACTACGCTAAGGTTTCAACACTCAAGGGTCTCGAAAACCACAACAGGGCCCCCCTCTTGCGCCATCTGGGTTCATTTAAAAGGATGAACCACTCCACCACGATAGTACTCAAGCTAAGACATTGCAAATTAATCAGCTAGGTTGCCCCATAACAACATGTGGTTGAATGATTGACTCAGGTCAAAGGCTCGCAAGGTGTCCTTATGGTTTGATCAAAGCAAGACATACACATACCCTTTGCCCATCGGGCCCACCCAGGCATCCTGCCCTTGCCACTTGCTCCGACCCAAAATCATAACCACCCCAGTTGATTACCAAGCACCACGTGCCATCAACAATTCAATATCGTTGCGTGACATCCATTGCCACCACAACTCAATCTCATCGTGTGACCACACATGACACACAAATTCATAACTTTGTTCCATATTCCATTAGTCAAGATTATTTATCAAAGATTCAAGTACATGTGATGACGTGGCATGGCTAAGCATTCTAATCCGATCTAACCATCCATGTTGATTTCATTATTAACCAACTATAGTGAACCAACCTAGGGTGACAAGTGGATCATGGCATACAACTAGCAAGGTAGGGTGTAATTCAAAGGGTACGATAGCTAATCCCAAACTTATGTTGAAATCATTTATACACATAAAATAACAAGTGATAAGGTAAATCAAAATAGCATGCAATCTAGTTTATGGGTGCAACATGATCAAAGCACAACTTGCCTTGCTTAAGCTCCTGATATTGCTCCGAAGATTGCTCTTGAGATAATAATCCCTTTTCCGACACCTCGCTCAACTCAACGTCTACGCGAATCGAGAGGGAAAGCAAATAAAAACCAAAACCAAATAGCAAATAAATACCAAGAACAAATAGCAAATGAACTCGAAGATTTAAATAAAAACCCTATTAGATATATCTTGAGTTTATAAATTTTTAGGAGTTTGAATCACCCAAATCGGAGTTCATACGCACAAGTTATAACCTTTAGATTTTGTGAAAATAAACTAAACTCTGGAATTAGAAATTCTAAATCTTTCCGAATTATTTTATAAATAAAATCCGAATTTTCCCGCCCCGGCTTGTACGGACCAAACGTGGCGAAATCTAAACTGATGAACTCAATCCAACGATTACGAATAAATCTACTACGTGGCCTAACATCAACTGTCCGACTTAAATCCAATGGTTGATATTTAATCTAAGACGCTTACCGATTCCGAAACGACGTGGACGATTTCCGTACACCCGATTAAGATCCGACGGCTGATGAAGCTCCCGATCGGCGATGAAGCGACGACGACTTGAATTCACCGGAGACGAAGACGAAGATCTCGATGACAAGTCGGCAGCGCGCGCTCGAAAATCTTCTGGCGACGCCCGCTGTTCCTCTAACGACTCCTTTTCAGATCGCTCGACCTTCACCGACGCCATGCGTTCCTTCACGCCACGCTCTCCTTGGCGAGACCTTCGATTGCTGGCGCGACTCCCGCCCAATCTCTCGCGACTCTCTCTCTTTTTTTTCGCTTGGTTCCTGTGACTCTTGGGCGCTTGGTTCCTCCAATCGATGCCTGGGCGCGGTTTAAATAGGACCGAGTGTCCTTCTCTCGCCCGACGGACTCCGAGTTCTTGCCAAATTCGGCGCCCATGCCAGCGATTCGAAACGGCATGATTCAAGTTTCTGAATCCTTGGCGCCTTAAGCGTAACATGCGCACCAGACTCTCCAACGCTCACCTCGAGACGAAGTCTTTCGATCGATCGAACACTTCGCGAAGCTTCACGCCATCACAGTCCAGATGCAGGCCACGTCGACGCTGAGTCCTCTTCGGAACAGATGGCAACTCGGCGCAACCGAACTCTCCCGCGCGCGTTAGGACTCCGAGTCCATCGCAGTCTTCGGCCGCGTGTTGCTCCCGCATGGAAAGGCTTCGACGCCTGTGCTTCGCTCGAGAAAAATCGCCATACGCCTGGAGACATCCTTTCCTTCTTTTTCCCGCGCGAGAACAGAAAGGCCTCCGAGTCACAGCCGAATTTGGCACCTCATTCCGAGTTTGACTCGGCCACGACTCCCTTTTCCAAATCCTGGCGGTAACACGGCTTCAATCGTACTCGATCTCCCAACGCTACCCACGAACGAGATCCTTCGGTCAGGCATCCTAGTCCCACGTGCGGCAAAAGTATATTGCAAGATTTTCCCGGTCTAGACTCAATCGGTCGATGGCCACGTAGGCTACGGCTCCAATATCCAAATTCCCATCGGAAACAAGGCAGCCCCTGTACCGAACAATCAATAATTTCCTAATCCGATTCAATCGATCCAATTCCTAATCCGATTTAATCCCGGAGAGAAAAAGAAATCCAAAAATACTTCGAAACCTTCTAAACTTAAATAAAATATTTTTGGCAGACTTTATTTTAAATTTTCTTTTTATAAATATTTCTTAACAAAGACCATATACACTAATTCGAAATGATTTAAATAAATCTCAGAAAATCCAATTAAATCCAGAAAATTCATAAAAATCACAAATTGCAAACACATAATATTTAATCTTTAAAATTTCAAAAATTGGGGTGTTACATTTTCCTCATCGCAGACGGTTTGTGGCTAAAACCATCTATCATGACGGCGACATCGCAGACAGTTTTAGCCACAAACCGTCTGCAATGTGCCTGAGCCTTTTCTTAGACAGTTTTCATAAAAATAGTTAGTGATAACATGTCTAATATAACCCTTTTTGTAGTAGTGTATATGGCTGATACTGGACTAATATTATTTTATGTACTATGTATTGCACTAATACCGTTAATTCATGTACTACTAATTATACTATTATTGTACTAATTACACAAATACTCTCGTAATATTAATCGAATATTATTAAAGTTATGCATATATTGTAGTATTACTACCATTTTACGTACTACTTATTCTGTAATATCATACTAGTACTACACTAATATTACAATATTCATACTAATATTTCATGAACATTATGCCGTTATTAATGCCATGTGTCTTTATTTCATGTACTGCTATTATACTATTATTGTCATTACATGTACTAATACCATTTTTATGTACTATTAATTGCACTCAAATGGTGGTACACACCATTATCAAGGCGATTAGACAACTCGCGGGCAGCACCTTTGTCAGGCTAATTGGAGAACTCACGGGTAGCAGCTTTATTAGGTCGATTGCATAACTCACAGGCAGTAGCTTTGTCAGGCTGATTGAATAACTCGCGGGCAGTAGCTTTATCAAGCCAATTGGACAATACGTGGGCAGTAGCTTTGTTAGGTTGATTAAACAACTCACGTGCAGCGGCTTTCTAAGGGTGCTTGGACAGCACGCTACCACCAAAAAATTAAGATAAATACAGTGCCTTGTTCAGTACATACATTCCACACTACACCGAACCAACCCCACACCCAATAACACATCTCTACCAGCACCATAGCCCCATTCACTGGTGGGTTCATGACGGCTGACTTCGCAGCGATTCTTCGTAGGTGCAAGTGGCTTTCCGAGAAGGGGAAAGACTACCCAAACATGTCTTGCAAGGATGCACCTATGCTACCAGAGTTTCCCTGCCTAAACTGCGGCTGTGGTAAGCCCACGATGATGAAGCAGTCCAGACATCTCGACACTGCTGCCCAGGCACACTACACTTGCTACAATGACATGCACGGATATTTCATGATGTATTGTTTAGACTTCTAACTTTGTACACGGATGATACCTGGGAAACGATAGTTGCCACTTCTTCCAATGGATTGATGGCCTGGACATAGACGATACGACATACTTGTAGCACGAAGAGTACTTTCACTTTGCAGTTCTCCCTAAGAACTTCCAACGTTGGAAGCCTGAGCCTCAAATCGCGGAAGACAAACCAAAGTGATCACGCTACCGAGACAACGATGCACACTTTTGGAAGGAACAAGAGGGGATTTAGGCATATCGCAAGAAGATGGAGATAGCTGACGAGCGAGACAGACGAGAGTGTGAGGAGCTGAAGATCGCCCCATAAGACTACTTTTGGGTCAATTGGTATAGGCCTAATTGGAAGGAGGCCAAAGCCCTGTGTCGCGTGCAATCAAAGGAGAAAGCACTGAGGATCCTTCCATATAGGATCTACGATAATAAGTACGAAGTTTTCCCATTTTTAAAAGGCGTGCATGTACCTTAGCAATGGTTTCCGTTCATCGTTCATCCATGTTGTCTCTTCATGTCTCTTTCATAATTTTCTAGGTCATGTTATGTCCATGATATTCTGCTATGTATCCTAAAATTTCTATGTCATACTACGTGCCCAAATATTTATATGTATGTTTCCTCTAGTCATTTCGTACAACATGCTATGTCATCTTCTTCTATATAAGCCATCAAACGTGTGAGCCATTAAAATTCCACAATTTTACCATGCATCAATGAACCAAAAAACTTCGAAAATTGTCCCTTAAAATGCCCCAATTTTGCGATACCACTACAACACGGGTATGCTTTTTGGGGCACTTAGTTTTATATAGCACTTGACCTAAATGCCACTAAATAAAGAATTCACGGCATTTATTTGGATTTAGGGGATTTCAATTGACTGGCACATAATATTTGCCGGGTAATACTTTTCTTGTGCAAATTATGTGCCGGCTTATCTTTTTACAACGGGGACATTTATAAATGTCGGACTAGACTCTAACCCGACACATGTTTTTTGCCAGTTGATGAGGAAAGGAAGGCACATGATAAACGTCGGGATAGGTAAAACACAGCATTTAATACGTGCCGCAGATTAATTTTGCCAAGAAAGATGAAATTTCAGGCGTGCGAGAGGAGAATTGGTGCGCGCGCACTCGTTCGCCCTAATCTTTTTCCTCATCCCCACCTAAGTAGATCGAGCCGCCCTCCCTAGTCCCCCTCATCCTCTCTATTCGTGCACCGGCCGCTACCGCACGCCGTCACCGCTCTCCCATCGATCCCCACCTCCCCACTGCCCGCCGCCGCCCTCCCATCTACCCGCCACTGCCGCCCTACCCTCCCCTCCCTCCCTTCCCTCCGTCGGTCGCCCCTCCCCACCTTCCCACTGCCCGCCGTTGCTGCCCTGCCATCCCCTCCCTCTGCCATCCTCCCCATTGCCCGTAGCCGCTGCCCTCCCCTCCCTCCGCACCGCCCTCCCCTCCCTCCACATCGCCCTCCCATCCCTCTGCGCTCCACCACCCATCGCCTCGCCCCTGTGCTTGGTCGTGGCTCCCTACCCATCACCGCGATGCCCTCTATGCCTCCCGTGCCGCCCTCTTCCTCTCCCCTCGTGCCCTCACTGCCGACCTCCTCACCCCCTCCTCCTCCCCTCCCGCGTACAAGTGCTCCTCCTCCTCTCCGCTCACCGCTCCTCCGACACCTCTTCCGACGCCTTCATCGCCCACTGCAAACGAAGTGCACTCAGACGTGCTTTCCAGGTACAACTTGTAATGGTGCCGCGCTGGCCGCTAGCTTGTGGCCGATTTTGGTTTCTTCCCCAACTCCGACTGATTCTTCCACCGCCGGCCATCACGGCGCAACTTCTTCCTCCTTGCTCCATTCTTCAATTAAACTTGCATGAAGCATCACCGCTAACCTTAGATTGTTTTCCTGAACTTAATTCTAGATTTCCTTCACTGTGGATTTGCCGCCATGGAGCTTCTCTGTCGCCACTGAGTAGTTGATGGAGGGTTTCGTTGAAATGACATCAACTCAGCTGAGTTCTGCCTGCTACTATTGCTCAGCAGAATTGGTGCTATTTTTTGTCTCTAGCATTTCTCCTATATATATCAAGATTTTTATACATGCTTGTTTCATGAGCTAAATTGCTGATTAGATTCACATATGCATGGTTGGTTAGAGGGTGTGATCTTGGGGTAGGTTGTGACTCACAACCTCAATATCTATATATATACATAGGCTAATACCATTAGCGTATCTCGCACATGGAAGTAGAGGACTCCGCTTGTATTCTCGCCACTTTTTAGACGATACGTACATACATACCCATATCAAGCTTCTTCTTCATCTTCCTAGCTTCTGTCTTTACCATATATATAGTCTCTGCCTATATGTTCTGCATGACATGGATCTTACAGATACGCTGATTATGAGAAGTCGCAGTCACCTCTAACTGAGGAGGTCCTTGGTATGTATATGTGAGGCAAAGGCTGAATTGCTGTCTGGTGCCCAACCATTTTGCTACCTGTAACTGAGTTTTTTGAGAAGATATCTCTACAAGCTTATTTCTTACTACATCATTTGCATATATGAAGGCTCGAGCATCTGTAAATAACAATGTTTCTACAGCTGTGTGATGCATTTGTGTGTAGAGCAAATGACATCTTATGGTTGTTGCCCTTTGTACTATTAAGATCAATGTAAAACAAGTGGTACAGTATCTAGTTGAGATTAGTGTCTTGCAAATGCTCCTTCCATGCTCTCTGACATTTCTTTCTTTTTTTCTTTTCTTTTTTTGGAGGGAGGACAAGTCCTCTGACAAATCACAGGACAAGAGAACTAGGCCGATACAAACCTTGAGTAGGGATTTGCTCTAGCATTTCTCCTATATATATCAAGATTTTTTCTCTAGCATTTCTCCTATATGTATCAAGATTTTTATACATGCTTGTTATTATATATAGAGTGGGAGAACTTTATACTAATAGACTAATGCCTGCTTATTGGTCCTATCTTGAAAGCTTCTTGGTTGGCTCAGCTCCCTTGCTTCTTTCTTGCTATTGAGCTAGCTTCTTGTCTATAACTGCTATCTACAGCTTGGCTTTTTCTGAACTTCTAATTCAACTTGATCTCCTACTGATTTCGATTGCACATCTAATGAAAATCTATGATATTCCTATCTTTTGTCATTTGAAATGAAATGAAATGATTTCGATAAACTTATCTGGGAATCTGTCATTCCATTTGTTCAACTTTCGTTTTACTGAAATACCTCACTTGAGTTGAAGTAAGTCAACACCTTTCAGTCTTACTACAGCATTTGCATATATGAAGGCTCGAGCATCTGTAAATAACGATGTTTCTACAGTTGTGTGATGCATTTGTGTGTAGAGTTACAAAACATGTGCCCTGTGAGATGCTATTTAGTTGTTAGCAACATTTCCAAGACCTTCTTGAATGGGTGCAATATTTTCATGAGGTGATGATTCAAAGTGAGCATAAGTGTATAATTGTGTTTTCCTTTGAAAAGGTGTTTGTTTTTAGCTAGTCGGATCAGTAACTATTTTTTCCTTACTGAATAAATAGGATATCCCACCTAATATGAAAAAAGGAATGAAGATTGGTGATTTTCCATTGCATGTGTTGAAGTTGAAGCTAAGTAATCACCTTGCAGCTTATTAGTTCATCTATTTTTTCTGCAAATTAATTAGCAATGTAAACTACTTCATGCAGCTAGGAAAATTGGTTTCATTGGCATAAGGAGCAAATTGAGGGGAGACCACAGTGAAGGTGTTGACTAGGATATTGTAACTCTCTTGCTATTGTCTTGGTAAGTTAAAATTCAATATATTTAACCCAAATTGTCTTGGTAACTCTCCTGCTATTATGATGAAGGGTGCTCTGAATATTATGGTTCCATGTGTACAAGTGCTATATTCAGTTTGATCATTTACTTAGACCAACTGATTAAGTGTGTAACTACATATGGTTTCTTAGTTCATAGATTAGAAGATTAGTTTAATAAGCTTGATAAGTTAATCTCTAACCGTAATATCTAAGATCTTGAGTTAACCTTAAATAGTTCAATTTCTTATATCCATGGGGAGACTATATGTACTCCTGAAGAGCATACAGTATGTGATCCTGATTGCATGAGTTTATTTTCCCCCACAGGTGATTGACAAGATTCAAGAGGTAACTTCTAAGAGCAGATCAGGTATGCACTTAAGGGCTAAAGTTGTGTTGTAATCAGAAGTAGACCAATGTTGGACCACATACATGTGTTTGCATTTTTTTTGTTTGTAACTGACTAGTATATTTAAACTCAAAAACTCTATTATACTAGTTGTGTGATTTATGAGTTGCTCATTGCTCTATTTCATAATATGAGCCGATTTTGACCTTGTGGGCCTCCACAACAGTTATGATATTGCCCAACTTGTGATGTATCCTATGGAAAGGGTATACCCAACTACAAGTCATGTTGTACTTGTAGTTTTTTTTTCTTTGGATGTTCGTTTCCTAGACCCCGTCATAAGAACAGTGCCTTTTGCTTCCAGTCCCTTTAACTCAGGATTGTTGGGCTTATGTAATAGCCCTTGTAAACACATTTCATAAGTTTTCAAGTTCATTGCTTCCTCAATCTAGATATTTCTGTAATGCAAAAGGCTACACAACCATTTGGTTATTTTTCTAAGACTAGGTGCGTGTGTATACAATCCACATGATGCAAATATAATGATTGTTGGGCTTATGTAATAGCCCTTGTAAACACATTTTGTAAGTTTCCAAGTTCATTGCTTCATTAATCTAGGTATTTCTGTAATGCAAAAGGCTACACAACCATTTGGTTATTTTTTTGGCACTAGGTGCGAGTGTATATAGCCATATGATGCAAATGTAATGTTGACTTCCTATGTTATGTCAGTAATATTTCTTAATCGATTGTAGCATCCTCCAAGTATATTTGAAATGTATACATCGATAATTATCGTTGTTTTGAATTTTGAGTGGAATTCAGGATCTCATAGATATTGGCTCTCACGGTGTACTTGATCCCAATTTCATTGAGAAGCTAAGTGAAGAAAACTTTATTCTATTCACAAGGTAATGCTTTAATGATGTCTAATGAGTTTAAGTATATGGGGGAATTTTAGCAAGGTATTGCCATCGTGTATAGTCAATTGGATGTCGGAATAATAGCTATAAGATTTCTGCATGGATTTTGCAATTAATTATACCGCCAATTTCATTAGTGCTATTAGAGAAATCATTGAACTGTGTGACTTAGGGTTTTGTGATTTGAGTTTTGATCCATCTGTTGATTCATGTTTGTCATCGGCAACCATTTTTCTGCAAATTGGTAGATTAGGCCTTATAATTGGCTGTATATGAGGAATAGGCATCCTTTGGAGTTCCTACATGATTCGCCTGTTAGGCTATATAATTACTAAAGCTTTATTGAGTGGCAGAAGCTACTATACCACTTACATAAATATATAGATGTGCTCACTTTCACAACTTCTTTATTTTCGCAATGTGGCTTAACATTTAATTCAACACACAGGAGTAGCTAGTATGTATTGTGTGTGCATATAATGTGTGTGTATGAGATTAGTATGCCAATTTCATTTGACTTTAATTTCAATATCCAAATATGAATGTGTGTGTATATATATGTGTGTGTAAATAGAAGACTACAAACAAATTGAACTAGGGCTTAAGGTTAGGAAAATTGGTTATTCTATTTTTTCCGCAAATTAATTAGCAATGTAAACTACTTCATGCAGTTAGGAAAATTGGTTTCATTGGCATAAGGAGCAAATTGAGGGGAGACCATAGTGAAGGTGTTGACTGGGATATTGTAACTCTCCTGCTGTTTTCTTGGTAAGTTAAAATTCAATATGTTTAACCCATATTGTCTTGGTAGCTCTCCTGTTGTTATGATGAAGGGTGCTCTGAATATTATGGTTCCATGTGTACAAGTGCTATATTCAGTTTGATCATTTACTTAGGCCAACTGATTAAGTGTGTAACTACACATGGTGTCAGCACCAATAATTACAGTTCCTTTATCACCAATTGGTTGTAATATTAGAGCCTATAGAGTAGAGAAGATGTTAAAAAGCTTTAGATTAGAACTTTGGATGCCTTCATGTGTTTTCTACTCTAAATATGATAAAAACAGCTATTATGAGCTATAGCACGTTAAAAATCGTATGAATGCACTACATGTAATAACTTCTCTCAAATGGAATGAAATAGCATTGGAGGTTCAAATGGTACATGAACAGAGCACTGGTACTATCTACCATGCCTATGAAGTGTGTGATATGCAGTGAGGATTCATATTGGCTTTCATTTTGCTATAACTTTTTTAGCTGATTTAGCTACTTGTTGAGTTGTATAAAATGTAATTGAATGCCCTCCTAAATTGTTGATATGATCATGTTGAACATGGGCTGTGTACATGTATATTTCTGTTTGGTCATTTGATTTTCCTTGAAGTGCTATGAGGCTATGACATCTCTGCTTTCCATTGTCAGGAGGCGAAAGAACTCTGGGGAAAATACAAGAGCAGCAAGGGGTGAACAAGTGGCGGCCAGACCTAGATGAAGAGTACAAAGATCAGGAAAGTAACATCTATAACAAGAAGACATACACCGACCTGCAGCGCCAAGGCCTGATCTAGAGTTCCTAGCTCTAACGCTCTGTCCCTTATGGGCTACAACTGCTAAAATGGGTCGGTCTTTTGTTCTATTGATCTTTGTTGATCTGGATAGTTGTTGTAACTCTGGAATCTGGATGTATTGGCATACATTCTTTGTAGCAAAATAATACTTCGGAGCTTAAATGCGTTTCGTGGGTTACATGCATGGTATATCATACTCTTGCCTATCCTGTTTAACATGTGGTAGCATTGAGATTAGTTGGCTCGATTGAATTTCATAACAAATGTTGAATTCAAGAATGGCTGAGTGTTGTATAGGCTATTGTGCTATTCCCTATTGATTATATTGAATTGGGATAATTTGCTATAAGCTTATGTTTTATCAATGAAATGGGCATGTGACCAACATCGAAACAGTGTTTATTATGTGCCATAAATAGATACCACGGCATTTCTAACGTGTCACAAATTTAATAACATGGCATTTCTCCTATACCGTGGTACAATATTTTAGGCACTAATTAAGTGCCGCTGATAACTATATCAAGACATTTCATATGTGCCATCTTTGCTCTAAGATGGCAATAATAAATGCCGTACTAGACTATTCCCGGCATTTGATATGTGCCACCTTTGCTCCAAGATGGTATATAATAAATGCCGTACTAGACCATTCCCGGCATTTGATATGTGCCATCACTAGACGACCCCGACATTTATTATATGTCGGCTTAACGCTATTCCCGGCATTTTTTGTGTGCCATCAATGGACAACTCTGGCATCTAATATGTGCCAGGGTAACTCTATTCTCAGCATTTGTTATATGCCGTAGATAGTGTCGGGACCCGAATGTGCAAATCCGGACCCTCTGTGTATTCTGCACTAGTCCAGGATCACGCTAGTGCACACAGTCTCAACATAGATGAATATCACAATCATACACAGCGGAATAATAAAAGTAACACAATTATAAAATATAAACTATTGAACGACCTTAAGGTCAACCTTACACATGTGAGGCCTTGTCGGCTTCAACACCAAATAAGTAAACAAAGAATGAACGAAGAACGCCGGTGAACCCTTCAATATACCACAGCATCCGACAGGTTCGACTCCTAGATAATCGCCTTCTTGTAGAACTTCTCCTTCTTCAAGACAAAGACTTCTCCTCAACTGGTGATGTTTTGTTAAAGCAAGGGTGAGTACACAACCGTACTCAACAAGTCATGCATGTAATGCGCTTCTATTACTACATGCATGGCTTATTCCAAAGGAATGGTCAATGGTTCTTTTGCAATAAAGCAAAGATTCACAATTAATCATAAATAGATAGAAAAGCAAGAAACAAGTAATACCAATAATAAATTTCGCAATCATTCTCAAGTGAAGCATTTCTCATCCTTAACCAAGTTCCATATCACATTATCCACATTCCCAACCTCGGTTTTATCAAAATCTAACCCTTGATCAGAATCCCGAGCAATGCTCAATACCGTGAGCACGGCTATTCAATAGTTTTTACACTCTGCAGAGGTTATACACTTTACCCACAAGATATAATCAACTCACCACGTCAGCCGTGAAACGCCATACAAGAGTATGCGAATGAGCGATCATAACAAAGCCTTTCCAAAGATCCGTCTAAACCCAAGACGCTTGCGCTAAGGTTTCAACACCGAGGGACTGGTTACCACACCTGGCCCCCTCTTGCGCCATGTGAGTTCTCACCCGCTCCTCCGGCCCCACACCACCACGACAGTACCAAAGAATAGATTTCACAGTTTACTCAGCTAGGTCCGTCCCATTCCGGAACTTGTGGTTGTATGAAAGACTCAGGTCAAAGGCTCGCAAGGTTAAGTCCTTAGTTGACCGAGGTAAGACTAACTAAAAGTTCATCACATCAACATGTCATAATACCAAATGCGACCGCCCAATTGCCACTCTTGGCCCACTGGAAACAATCTAAAACCAAAAGCGACCGCCCAATTGCCACTCTTGGCCCACTGGAAACAATCTTGCCACTTGCCTCAGTCTAAATCACTTTCCCACCCCAGTCCTTTACCATGCACCACGTGCCATCATCAACTCAATAACACATGTCACATTCTCAAAAACACGTTCCATATCTCATTAAGTCAATATTAACTTTAATTTTCCAAAATTATGACAAATCTACGTGGCAGGGCTAAGCGCACTACATACGGTCTAATTAACCCATGTTGGCAAATTATTAATGTCCAACTATTAACCCACAATCTAGGGTGACAAATGAATCATGACATACAAATAATAGCGACAAGGTGACAATAACAAGTAGGTTGATTATCTAATCCCAGATTAATTGAAATCAGTTTATTTCAAACTAGCATGCAATAATTTCAAACGAAATAATTTTAAAAATGGGATCAATATGGTCAAAGCACAACTTGCCTGGCCCTTGCAATTTTTATTATTCTTTACTCTTTATCTTCGATCCTTGATCCTCGATCTTCAATCTCCGCTTGCTTGATTCTCAGCTCCTTCGAGCGACTTCCGGCAACGCGTCTAACGATAAACAAACACAAATACAACAAAACTCAAAAGGCAAATCAAGTAAACTCCAAATTAAGAACGAATAGCATTGGGCACAACGGCTTAGATGAAATTAGAAACTTGAATGGATTAGGTCGATGATTAGACAAAAGAGAACGGCTTTCGGAAAATACACCGAAGAGAAAGATTAATAACTGGGAAAGAAGGAATAATATCTCGAAGAGTATTTCTTCCGAAGTTATTATCTTGATTGGATAGCCGATGTCATATGGACTCTCGATCTATAGACCGGTCCACGGGTTATGTTAGTTCGCCATGAACTAAGCAGATGCTCAAGGTTGACTTTCGTTGATCGAACAGCACACCAACCCAAAGGAAGATAGATCGATAGACTAGGTCTGACACAAGAATATGACATATGGCTAATGGTCTATCGACCAAGACCACGAAGGAATTCTAGGTTAATGGCAGATTAGATTTCAAGGATAAGACAAGGACGGATGGGATCGACATCCACTATGGTTCGATCCGGAGGTTAGTCTTACATCGGGGACGGAACTCGACAACGATGAGGCGGTTATGACCGGAATACGAGGCTGAACTCAACGTGATGGGCTAGATCACAATAAGGCGATAGAAAAGGTAAGGACATCACGTTAGGGCTTTCACTTGCATGCCCCCATGCGATGACAGCGATACGATGAGAGCAAAGCGTTAACGGTGGAACGTTAACGGCGAACGTTAACGGTGGAACGTTAACGATGAATATGAAGCGTTAACAAAACTCTTTTGGGATTACAGGATGGCGACCATCGTTACAATGATAGGGCAGCGAGGTCATGACATGGCTCATGTTTGATTTGCGATCGGGGGTATACATGTCGTGACGCAACGACAAATTGGACCAAAGGTTAAGTTAGGGTTAGAGCGAAATGATTCAAGGTTGGATACACTTGGCAAAGGTTAGAACGGATGGTTTGGCTCTGCGATTAAAGATTACCAATGATGGCAAACCGAAACGCGAACCGGTACAACGGACTAGACCGAAAGATGACGGGTAGATACTAGTTTATGGCTTTGACGGCAACCGGAGATCAAATGAACTCCAAGGATGGCCAAAACAGTAGGGTATGGATCTCTTCGACAGGTGACATGGTCATGACAATCCAAGATGGTTGGCGGCAAAAGATGACGCACGCGCGGCGGCGAAAGGCGGCGGCGATTTAATAAAAAAATTTCGGTAGATGCAACAGCAAAGGGGAAGTGTCCATCACGTAGAACGCGACGATACGAACTCAACAATATAGGCGGATTTGGCGGCGACCCACCAGATTGATCACAAACTGCCGATGAACGGCACTCGGAGCTAATAGATCAAACGGTGATAACTATTAAAGTACTGCATGAAACCTAACCAAATTTTACAGAGAGCTATCTGGGATCATTTGGCAGAATATGACGTGAACGGATCTGAGTTTTACCTTCTGGATCAACGGGGAACGCGCGACGAAGTTTCAGCCGTCCGCAACGCAGTCTGATCGGGAAAGATTGATTTTTCTGCGCAAATCCTGCTGGCAAAACCATGAGTTAGGGTGAGCACCGTGTAGGGGACATCAAGAGGAGTCTACCATAAAAATTTCATGGTCATACTCGCAAAAACGAGGGAGAACGGGCTCCGGCAAGATTTGATCTTTGGGCGGCCGTAACTTTTGATCCCGTGGATGAAATTACACCAAATTTGGATGGGAGACAGAGGGTACCATAGACCACGCCGTGGCGAAGACAGATCTTGAATAGAGTAGACGAGTTGACGTGGGACGCGCCTCAAAGTTCAGCCGACGTGCGGCGGCGTTTCGGAGGATGAGGGATGGATTTCTAGGGTTTGGGTGAGTTGATCTGAGGTGAGGACGTGTGGGAGAGGTCATGGGAGGTCTACTAGGGTTTGGGGTGGCGGCTAGGTCAAGAAGAACCAAGAAAAACGCAAAAACCGGTATCACAGGCATTTATACGAGCAGTTGGCGTGCGCTGCGCAATTCGGGGTGACGTGGCGCATTCTGGTGCGTCGGATCGGAATCGGAGGGCTGTGGCGGCTCGGCGACGTGGCCGAACGAGAAGGCGACATGTGGCAACGCGAGAAGGAGACACGTGGAAAACAGAATCCGAATTGAATTAGTTCTAGAAATTCATTTAATTCAAGAAAAATAGAAACATTATCAGGAAAATTCCAGAAAAATTCTATAAAATATTTTGAGACATTTTGAACTCAAATAAAATATTTTCAACAAAACTTTATATAAATTTTTCCAAATTTTTAATTAATTCTATAAAGGACTTAATCCAAATTAATTCATTTGAGGCAATAAAAATACCAGAACAATTCTAGAAAATATTTTGGGACATTTTGGAACTCAAATAAAATGTTTTCAGAAGAAATTTATTTTCTCTTTTGAAATATTTAATTACTTTAAGTAAAAAGCTTAGTTTAAATTAATTCCGAATAATTCCAAATAAATTCCAACAATTCTAAAAAAATATAAAGAAAATCCTAGAAGCACAAGGAACCTAAATAAAACTGAATTTAATTTAATTGAGGTTTATATTAGTCAATCTAAATTACTTTGACTTTAGAAAATTCCAGATTAAGTTTTAATTAAGCGAGAAAATTATCGCGAATTTTTGGGAAGCTAAACTTCACAAAATATTTTTGAAAACCCAAATTTTGGGATGTTACAGATAGCCAACTCCGGCATTTAATATGTGTCAGGGTAACTCTATTTCCAGCATTTGTTATGTGCCGTAGATAGCTAACCCCGGCATTCATTATGTGCCGAGCTAGATAAACGCCGGGGATTATTTTTCCCCGACGGTGTTTTCCTTGACGGCCAATAAACTCCGGGGAATGTGTTTTGGGGGCGTTTAGGCACTTATAGCGGCATATATAAGCGCCGTTGGTAGCTTATTGTGTTGTAGTGTACATCAATGGACCAAAACAATTCAAAGAATGTCAATTCAAATTCCTCAATTTTGTAGTAGTTCACTAATTAATGTTGGTCGATCATGACTACTTAATTAGCTAAATATCTTGAGGCCCGATTGCAGCGATGCCCCAAAAAAGAAAAAACACCGACCGTTGGATATTCCAGTGGGCTGAGGAAAAAAATATTCCAGCGAACGATGGGTGCTGGATAATTTTTAGCACCCGTGCCGGTCATCCCATCTGGACTTAAATTTTTACTGTCGTGTCTGGCTATTTTTTCTTGAAAAAAGGTCATTGTCGTGTCCAATACTCACATTTCGGTGGAAAAACAACAATAAAAATTTTCAACGCTTTGCAACTGCTGCAAAATTTCAACGCTTCGCAACTGCTGCAAAATTTCTACTGCAAAAAAAGCATGTCGCACCCACAGAAAAGAAGAATCGCACCAAGCCCAAATGCGAGAAATAATATTGTGCCCTCAGTTCACTAAATTTCTATTGTACTGGGCTAGACACGCAAATTCGTCGGCACGACAACGAACTATGAAAAAAATTACGACAGTAAAAAAGCTTGGGTAATCCAGCGGACTGCCCAGGCTGCAAAATAAAAAAATTGTTGGAAAATAAAAAACCAGCTGAAGGAAAAAATAATCTAGTGGTTTGGTACCACTGGAAATCATAGGAAAAAAAATAATGAGCAGGCTCCGGCAGCTGGAAATTAAAAAAAGGTTTCGCGTGTGCCAAAAAAACGTAAAGAAATTTTTAGCGGTCCCAGACCGCTAAAAATAAAGAAAAAAATTCAACGCTACCCAAGCACTAAAATTTGCTCAGGGGGCTATTTCTGCAATTTTGTCGCAAGAATAGCTATTTTCAAAAAAAACATCCAAAGAGTTACCACAGTAAAAAAATTCGAGTTTACAAATTTCCACTATATGTTTCTCACTGTTCTTATTTTTATTTGAATATTTCCCACGCTACTTTTGAGAAAAACACAAAACAAATCAGGTAAGCCGCTAAATACATCAACAGCATATTCTTAATCTTTTAGTCTAATAACCCTTACACTTAGATCTTTTATTATACGAACTTTTATGTAATTTTTATAGGCCATATTATGCTAAAATAATTTAACAATTATGTGCTACAAGAATCCAAGATGCACGACTAGCTAGCTACTATACTATAGATCAGATGTATGCATGGATAGGTGGGAAGCATATGGAAAGGGATCCGGTGCAGCCACAGAAGAGACGGTAACTTTCACAGTTCCCATCAGTACCGTCTAGTTGAAGGAGCCAATGGTTTAGATCTGTGCTACAATATACATGTAGCTACAGTAGTGCTACATGATATATGTCGTTGTAGCTTTTTTTGAACAGGACATTTTGGAAATCTGAACCAACTCTTTTTAATCCAACAGTTAGTAGTGTGATTGGATATACATATACATATACATATGTATATATATATTATACTCTTTCCGTTTAGAAATATAAGATGTATTTTGACTTTACACAAGGATTAAGGTTAGAATGAAATTGAGAAAGGTATGAGAGATAATTGTTTATGTATAGTAGTAATAAGTAAATGCATATAGTTGAGAGAGAATAAATAGGGATATAGTATGAAAAGTCTAATTAAATCTGCATGCGAATACTATATTTCTAAATAAGATTATTCAAACAAACTATAGATCTTATATTTTTGAATATATATATATATATATACTAATATAAATTTGCAGTTGGTGGCAGCGGTTCGTCGTTCTTCGTAGCCCCCCTCCCGGTCATATCCCCAATAATGGCAGATCATTATAGCTAATTATTCTTTCCTGATTTACAGCCAGCCATATCTCTCTAAATATGGCTGATTATTATAGCAAAATCCCTGATTATTGATAGCAATTAATAGCCGCCAATCATTTCTTTTCTACTCTATATATCTTTGTCAGATTCTTGGGCATGACGAGAGGAAGAGGAACTAATCGATAATATAAATTGCAAAAAGGGATAAAATGATTGATTGATTTTTGAGATTGGTAATATATATTGGTACGATAATATATTTGGTTTTAATTGCATCAAGAAAAAACCATAAAAACTTTTGTAATTGGGAGAAATAGATGTTTGATCTTGTAGCACAATTTTCTTTTATTGCTTGATCTTTTATGTTTCGTTACCAATTTTATTTTTCATAGTAACGCACGGACATTGATCTAGTGTGTGTGTGTATATATATATATATTTCAGTGCGTCCATGGATTAAAGGAAAGGAAAAGAAGTTACGATCGTTGCACGAAATGTACGTTACCTAGCAATATCGATCAAGCTCCATTTCGTGGCCGGCCGGGAATCTTGCAAGCATAATCCGATTCCTCCCCGGGTAGGTCCCTCCGACATGGATTATTAATGCATTACTCCGTATTGCTGCTGTCAGCGTGCACAGGTCCAGGGTTCACGTTCTCGCGGTTTTCGCGCGAAAACCGCTCCTCTCGCTGCGGCTCGGCAATAGAAACCGAACGGTTTCTCACCGGAATTCAAATCCAAATTCAAAAAATTCAAAAAAATTAGAAAAATTTATCCAAAAAATTCCTAAAATTAGTATTAATTGTTTGATGAGCTCTGGTGTAATTTTTTTTTGAAAAAACGAATGTATACAACTTTTTTAATACATTCAAAGTCTTCAATATAGAAAAAGCAAAAAAGAAAAAGAAAATCCGCCTGTGGGCTTTCAGAACATCCCAAAATTTTAATAAAGTAAAAATGTATATTTTGAATTTGAATATAATTATCTCTGAGTTTTCTTGGTATTATTGGTTTTATTTGGATTTCTTTGGATTTATGCTTTGTATGAAAAATTCAACAAATGGAAATAAAGAATGAAAAAGAGAAAAAGGCAAAAATGTAAAAAGTAAAAATTTAGAAAATTACCATGAGAACCCTAGTCATGTAAGTAAACCCTTTTAGCTAGAAAATGAAAATTTATGCATAAATAAATGAAGAGATAAAATGAAAAGCCAACTTTTAAATCAAAACAATGCATTGTCGAATTTATAAAATATTTATGAGACTTATCTGGAGCTGTAAAATTATCATGAAAACCTCAATGCAATATCTACCTTTGGTAAAAATATTATAAATTAATAATTTCATTTAATACTTTTCCAAATTTAAAACAGAAACTCGAAAATAGGAAATTGCAATGTCGAATTTTTATAAAATAATGGAACCATATTTTGACTTGAAAATTTTACAGAAGCATTCTTAGATCAAATCAATTTGAAAAACAAAATTTAAAAAATAATAGACTTCAATTGCTCTCAAGGAAAAATTCAAAATCATTTTGGAAACTAGTTAACTTTAAGGAATTTTTGTAGGAAAAATATTCTGTGCAATCACCCCTCCCGGTGAAACCACCGTGCAACTGAACTAAAAAAAGTTTCAAAAAATTCTGAAAAAAATCATGGATGTACATCTCAACTTACCCCACCTACATATAAAATTTCATGATCAAATTCATCTTATACTAGCAGTTACAAAAAAGACAAATTTAGCATGAAATTTTTTACTGTTCATCACTATTCATTTTTGCTGTTTGTTTTTTTGTAACTGCTAGTATAGGATGAATTTGATCATGAAATTTTATATGTAGGTGGGGTAAGTTGAGATGTACATCCATGATTTTTTTCAGAATTTTTTGAAACTTTTTTTAGTTCAGTTGCACGGTGGTTTTACGGAGGGGGGTTGCACCGGATATGTTGCCATTTTTGTATGAAAACCAAAGTAGAGAATTAAGAGAAACCAAATAAACTAGGCATTGGTATGTTCTTGTGTTTACGGTTGTGAGTTTTGTGTTGCTAATTGAAGCTAGGTATAAAATACAAGAAGAGCATATGTATGAGTAGTTGTATGAGTATCCGATTGATTTAGTTGTATGAGTAGTTCATTAATTGTATGAGTAGTTGTACACTTGTACTTGTATGAGACTATGAGAGCATAACCGCTAATTGTATGAGTAGTTCATGTATGAGTATTCTTTGATTTAGTTGTATGAGACTATGAGTAGTTTAGGGTTGTAACTTGTGAGTTTTGTGTTTATGTTGAATGAGTAGTTCATGTAATTGAAGCTAGGTATAAAAGTAAAAAATGATTGCAATGGAAGATTATTTATTGACATATTATTGTGAAATGTCTAATTTACAACTTCCAAATGTCTAAAATATAGTAAAGATCATGTCGAATTTTTTCCAAATTTAAGAGAGATCATTCTAGAATTTTTTCATGTCTTCACATACCTTATTTATATATTTATTATATTTTTACTAAAATATAGCCTTCCCAGTATTTTTTTTAAAATTTTACCACATTTTTTTGAATTTTTCACTATTTTTGGTAATTTTTCCCTATTTTCTCGGTTTTTTGCGGTTTCTCCTCTCATTTTCGCGGTTTTTCACCAGAAACCGCGATTTCGGTTTGCGCGGTTTACCGCAAAAACCGAGCGGTTTACCGCTAAAACCGAGTAGTTTTTCGCCAAAAACCGCGGTTTTCTCGCGTGAGTTTGACCTAAATTCAAATTTGTTTGAAAATTCAAACCGTTCGGTTTTTCACGATTTTCACGCGATTTTTCGCGAAAACCGGTACCGCGGGGGGACGAAATTCGCTTTCAAATCAGTTTTGTAAACCCTGCACAGGTCTATCCACTCCCCAATGTCACATAGCACATCAACTATACCGTAGCTTGTGCCGTTTTGCAATTAGTGCTGTAGAGCGCTCTATAATGGAGAAGTCAGATCACTGGAACACTGAGAAAGTAGGACGCGGATTAGCACAAGTATATAGAATTTTTTTAATAATACATTTTTTTTAGAAATTGCAAAAATATACGTTCAAAATTTTTTTTGCAGAAATATATCACTGTTGACTGTTGGTTCGGTGACAGCAAAATCTCGCCGAACCAACGGACGACAGAGGGCCACGTCGCACAACAGACGGGCAACGGAGGATCAAGTCGCACATGAACGGGTGACAGAGCGCCACGTCACCCAGACGCCCGATCATTTAGCGACAAAGGAAAAATTGCCCAACTAAACGGCAATAGAGACCAAGTCGCCCAACTAAACGGCGACAGAACAGAAAATAGTGACTTTTCTTTTTAATAATACATTTTTTGCAAATTACAAAAATATACGTGCAATTAAAAAAATTAAAGAAATATACCTCTGTTGCATGAGATCCCATTTCTTCTTTTCTTTTTTTTGGAAATTTTTTTAACGCGTCTCGAGCATCTCTGTGGGGCGCGCGGGAGAAAAAGACGCTGGCCCAGGAGACGCAGTAGCGATAGAGGCTCGGCTGCAGAGGACGAGACGCGTAAGAAAAAAAGCAACATGAAGTGCAAGCGAAAGAAAACGTAGGCGGCACGTAGCGGCTGTACAACGAACCAATCTTCCGGTGCAAGGTGACAGCACATGCGCGATGCGAAGGAAACGAGCGAAACCAAAGGAATTTTACCCACTTGTCGCGCTTCGAAAATGCAACACCTCTCTGTCGCGATTTGGAACTGCGGCAGAGAGGTAGTCGTATTTCCAAATAGCGACAGAAAGTTTGTCACAGTTACCTCTGTTGCAGATTATACAACACCAAGATACAGAAGGAATTCATAAAACTAAGATACAGTACTGGTACATATCACAGAAGCATACATTCTATAGCCATGGATCTTCGAATAGGGGATTCGAAGGGTCAATTGGATGATAGGAGGTATATTAATTGGTTCATGGCCTAGGTGGCATGAAATCATCGTCATCGTCATTTGTACGGTTAGGAGGTACCTGTCCTTCAGTGCTGGTTAGACGTCCTCGGGTATTGTTCCTGGAACGACCTGTTGTAGTAGTGCTTGAATGGCTAGGTCTGATAGTGCTTGAACGTCGAGGTGGAGGTGACACAAAATCGTCGTCATCATTGTCATCACTATAGTTTCTGAAACGCCTTGTTGTAGTAGTGCTTGAACGACCAATTCTGATAATGCTTGAACGGCCAGTTGTTGTCGACGTTTGTTATCGGCAATAATGATTATGGGGCCAAGCGTCGGATCCAAACTTGATGGTAACACAAGACAGGGGTTTATACAGATTCAGGCCCTCACGGAAAAAGTAATACCCTAGTTCTGTGCTCTAGAATTATGATGGTCTATCTTACTGCTAATGATCTGATCGTGATTGTGATGCCCGCCCCCCTTATATAGTGGAGGGGTGCGGTTACAAGGAAAAGTCCTAGTCGGTTACAAGATGGAGATTCTATCTCTATCATTTCCCGCGATCCTCTTAACAACTAGGATTACAATCGTACCATTCCTACTAAGAATTGGTTACTAACTTCAGGACTTCCTTGTTGCGCATGGCGATAGTAGTCCGGGTGGTACCCGTCTCCATGCAGTCGGCTCGGCTCATCCCCTCTTGAGTTGTACTCGCGACCCACCATGCAGATACTCGAGGTCCATATACGCCACAGTTGTGGTAGTGGTTGAACGTCGAGATGGAGGTGACACGAAATCATCATCATCGCCACAGTTTAGAGCAAGTTCTCCTTCCGTAGTGGTTGAACATCCTCTTGAACTTTCTGGTACAGCAGTGATCGATGGACCTCTACCCCTCCAGTTAGATCCTCTTGTGCGGTTTCTGTGCGAACTAGGCATGACACCACCGCTGAAGAGCACAAACATCAATACGGATTCTGGAATATCTTTGTTACTCAACTCTTCATCCTCAGGGAATGACTAACACACAAAACGAGCAAACGAAGCAGTGAAGTTATGAATGATGCTAAAAGATTAGTACAGGGAACGAATACGAAATAACTAACCTTAATATGCTCTGCATACTGATCAGGTAGTATCAGTACCCTATGAGATATTGACGAGAAATTGTTAGTAGAAGGATGGTTGGCTAGTTCGCACACTCTTAGAGCCTGTTTGGCAATTTAGAACCTTTCCGTTTCTCCTTGAATCTGAAAAAAAACTAGCCAAACGGAACAGAACTCGAAACGGTTCAAAGCGGAACGTTTCTGATTTTATTTCGCAGTGCTCGAATCGGCTACGACGTCGTTCCTCCGGATTCACCGAAACTATTTCCATGTCTGCCCCGCTAAAAACGATGGCGCTGCTCGTGAAGACTCACCCTCCCGCGAAACTATTTCCTCTCCTCGTGAAGACTCACGAAACCGAGCCCTCCCACGAAACAGCCTCACCCGGAGCTGCCCCCCGGCCGCCTCCTTCCCCGTCGACGCCCTCCCGGAGCTACCCCCGGCCGCCTCCTGCCCCCGTCGACGCCCTCCCGGAGCACCCCCCGACGCCGCCGCCATACTGGAACACGCCTGTCGCCGCCGTCCGGAACTCCCCTCCCCCGGCTGCCTCCTGCCCCCGCCGCCGCCGGGAGTCCAACCCCACCGCGCACCCCACCGTCGCCGTCAAGGTACGCACCCGCGGTCCCTCCCCTCATCTTCGCCTCTCTCTTGTGAATGCAGGCTTCGTCTCCAAAGGAACATTGGTTGGCTTTTAATCTATGATACATTGGTCTCAATCAAACCCTTTAGTCGATTACATGGCAATTTTATGGCCGAAATTCGTAGTTCCTTGTCCTGTAAATTATTGAATTAGTGATCAAGGTGTAAACTGTTAGCGGCAGCTCTGTTTGGCGGTATCTGATGTGATCTGTGCCAGTGACATGAAAGTTTGCATAAAATGTTGTTTTGCTTTAGACTGGTGTTGAGATTGTTTTGCTGAACTATGATGTTTTGTCAACACAACAAGGGCACAGAATAATTAGCACAGTTGACCTTAATTCGGTGTGGTGATTTGCTAAGTTTTGTTTGGTGCTTAATTTTCATATAGTTGACCTTAATTTGGTATATATTTGCTAGGCTTTGCTTATGATGTGATGATTTGCTAAATTTTTCTTTGGTACTTAATTTTCATCCAAAGTTCGAAACATTTATATACTTATGGTAACTTTAATGCTATATGTATCGAAATAGTTAAATCACTTCTCAGTGGTGACTGCTTAGTCAAAACAAATTTGGGCAATTTGGTAGGCTTTGTGGTAACTGTGTTGATCTGGTTGTCAAATACTTGAATTTTTTCCCCCTGTTTAGGATTCAGAAACATTGGGCTAAAATTGTCAAATACTATAAGGTTTAGCTTTGCTCGATGGAATATTTTTTGCATAAACAAAACTGTTTAATGCAATTTTGCCAGAAGAGATATTCGGGTTACTTTGCTACAAATCAACAGTAGAAATTTAGAAATATTGTTTCAGTGACTTGATACAGGGCATCGGCTGAAATATTACAATTTTCGTGAAGCTCACCCAATCTTATACCAGTAATGGTACAGCTATTGTAGAGTAAAATTTGGTTACCCTAAGATTTAAGAAAAGCTAGATGAGATATGTACAGTTATCTTGAAAACAAGCAACTACAAGGTAACTGGAGCAAATACCCTATGATGGAGCTTTTAGAGTAGTTTTCTCCAGAATGCTCTATGATTCCTCCAAGACCATGCCAGAGACAAAATTTAAGCTCCACTATCATGAATGCAATGCAGAGGCACAACACTTGGATGAATGCAATATGATTTTAGTAATAATATAGTTTGACAGATGAGGCCAATTGAGTTCAGTTGCTCAGTGGTAGTAATATGGCTGCTCAGTTGCTGAATTTTTGTGTTCGAAGTGAAATGTAATATATCTTAATTGGATGGTAGTAATATGGCTGCTCAGTTGCTCAGTGGTAGTAATATGGCTGCTCAGTTTGCTGTGTAGGATGCTAATGGCATTCTTTTTTAATAAATATCATGGAAGTAGCTTAATTCTGCACCTGTTTGTCCCTATAATTTATTCCTGCTCTGGCTTGAAGATAGAAATTTTGCAATTCCTTAGTTTTAAACACCTGTCCCTACATGTAGATTACACTTTCTACATGCATGGTACTGATAGGCCATTTAATTTACAGTCTTTTTGTAAACAAACACAAGACCACACTTGAATTAGACACTTAGTTATAGCTTTGTGTTCCAAACTGACGAACTGCACAGCAAAAACATAGAAAGCCAAAGTAATTTAGGAATAATGGAAGTATCATACATGATACATGTTATGCTTTCCCGGGCATCTAATTTAATCACCAGGATAATGTACACTTAAATACATGATGAGCATATTGTCTTGGGATATTTGTGCAAGTTGCCCTTTAACGGTTAACAATGAATAACTAAATGAATGCAATATGATTTTAGTGTTTGTGATATTGGTTTGCTTGTGTAGATGGTTGAAGCTGAATGGTCTGAAGAACACACTAGGATTGTTTGTAGATTGTTTGCCGAACAAGTGAGGTGCGGAAATCGTTCTAGCACCCATTTGAATAATGTTGGGTATAAAATACTGATTGAAAAATTCAATGAGGAGACGGGGATTTTGTACACTAGGGGGCAATTTAAGAATAAATGGTCTAAATTGAAGTTAGAGTACAATGCTTGGAAGGAGTTGTTGAAACAAACAGGCATAGGTTGGGATGAGAGGAAGGGAACGGTTGACATGAACAATGATTGGTGGAAGATGATGAGAAAAGTAAGTGCGCAAACCGTAAAATATTTGATCTTGTTTTGTTTGCAGCAATATTATTATTTTTTGACATATGTTTTCATGTTTGCAGAAAATTCCGACATGTGGAAAATTTAAAGACAAGAGAATTCAAAATGAAGATGAGTTGAAGGTTATGTTTGAAGACCTTAGAAATACCGGTGACGATCATTTTGGTGCTTCGTCTGGTCTTATTCCTCCAAGCCCTATTCATTGTGTTGAGTCCGTGGATTCAGAGCCCGAAAGTGATCCAGAAGAAATAACTCCAACTAGCAAGGGCAAAGGCAAGAGATCATACTGTCATGACAAAGAGAAGACAAAGAGAGCCAAGACAAGTGGAGGAAAGTGGATAGAAGAATAGATTAGTAAAATGGTGACTTTCAAGGAGAGGTCCGCCGCTTCTATTGAGTCGCTTGCAAACAAGGATGAGTGTTCTATCCAGCAAGAATGAATATTGTGAAGGAGTGTGGAGCGATTTACGGGACAAAGCAACACTTCATCGCTCTCAATTATTCACAAAGCATGCTGAGAGAGAGATGTTTATGACATTGGATACTCCAGAAGACCGGTTTGCATGGCTCACAATGAAGCACTTTGTCAAATATGGACCATGATGTCCTACTTTTTAGGGAAATTCATTTAAAGGGTATTGAATAAGAATAGATTAATAAAAGGGTTCAATTTGATTTCTTTTTTGATTGATTGATTGACCATGATTTGATTGATTTAATAGGAATAAAATTCAATTCGATTTATTTTTTGCAATTTACACTTGGCATATATTTTGTTTTAATATTGCTTTCTTCTATGTTAGACATGTCTTCAAGTGAAAGTGATAGTGATAGCGAGGTTCATGCGGAGGTTATACGTGAACATCAAATTTTGCAGACCAACTTACTTGCTACTGCGGCCGTTTTACATCAATATTATATGAAGCATTATGATAAGAATCCACCAAGGACTTCACAACTCAATGGTTATGGATGGATTATGGAGGTATTGAACACACCTGGAGAAAGTCACAGAATGTTCAGGATGAATGAAAGTCTTTTTTTCAGTTTGCATGACTTATTGGTAAGCAATTACGGTCTGAAGTCATCCATCAATATTACCTCATTAGAATCGCTTGCTATCTTTCTGTGCATCTGCGGCCAAAATAGATCCAATAGTTCAATTCAAAATACATTCAAGCATTCAGGGGAGACAATCAACAGAAAATTCGACGATGTCTTACAATGCTTAATTCGAATGGCTAAAGATTGCATAAGACCTAAGGATCGAAACTTTGCCAATGTGCATAGTAGGATTACTGGTGATCAAAGGATGTGGCCGCATTTTAAAGATTGCATTGGAGCCATTGACGGGACACATATCCTAGCAACACCACGCCTAGAGATTATGTTCGATATATTGGCGATCGGGGACTCCAACCCAAAATGTGATGGTCTGGGTTGACTTTGATATGCTTTCACGATGCTTCTATTGGACAACGGGATCTATGCATGACACCGTGCTCTATCATGCTATAGAACATGATACACAAGTCTTCCCACATCCTCCGAAGGTAAAATTGTTGATACATTACACAAATCTATTGTCATGTTACTATCACATTACTTATGCTATTTCGTGTTTCATTAGGCAAATATTATGTTGTGGATGCGGTTACCCAAAGCATCGGGGTACTTAGCACCGCACAAAGGGCGAGGTATCATGTACCGATGGAGAAGAGATGTGGCGCTGTCAGTCGACAAGAGGTATTCAACTATTTGCACTCTAGCCTTCGTAATGTGGTTGAGCGTACTTTTGGCGTATGGAAGATGAAGTGGAGGATACTTCAAAAGATGCCTACGTACTCGATGAACAAACAGAAGATGATCGTTGCAGCAACTATGTGTCTCCATAACTACATTCGTGAAAATCATGTGCTTGATGCAGATTTTCAAATGTGTGACGAGAATCCAGATTACATGCCAACAATACCACTATCGATGATCGGGATCGTCAACCGCAAGAAAAGAGGTAGGGGCCAGAGAGTTTATGGGACCCGAGCTGCGTTTTACTCGAACGAAGGAAGAAAATCGATCGGGGCGATGGTCGGAGTAAGGCGACAACGAGCACGAGACAAGAGTTTATACTGGTTCGAGCTCCCGTAAAGGTAATAGCTCTACTCCAGTCGCCTCGCGGCGGTGATTCTTGTTATATGGGTGTACAGAGCAGTTTTTACAACTTAAGACAGTAATGGTGATTCCTAACTCGAGCTGCTGTGTGTGTTGTGTTGTCTTCGTGTCCTTGGAGCTCATCGCCCTGGTCTTTATACTTCCTCAAGACGCGAACGGTAGGAGCCATCCTCGAGAGGGGGCCTTTGTGCACCTTGAGGGTCGGCAAGAATCGCCTCGAGCTTGCCAAGACTCGAGTCATCCCTATGACCCGCTCTCAAGCAACTGTCGGTCCGATGCCTCGATCCAAATCCTGTATGACCGAGGCTTGAACGAGATCCCGCCCGAGCTTGAGGTCGAAAGCAGGTCAAACCGAGTCCACAGGCTCTAGGTCGAAGCCCAAGATGCACCCAGGTCGTGGTCGGGGCCTTCCGAGCTTGGGGGCTCCGTTGACCGTACGCCAGCCGGTCAAGGAGTTCCAAGCCCTCGTCAGCTAGCCCCCGAGGCTCTAGGTCGGAGGGAACCCTCAGGACGACCTCGAGCCTTATTCTTGGGACAGAAAAACCCTTCTTAGGTCTTGACGCCTTGGTCGAGGCTCAAGCGAGACCATAAGGCAAGTCTCTTGGCCACGACACCTGGCGACCTTCGGACTTCTCGATGTTGGTACGGATGTGAACGGTTGATGGGCACTGGCGGCGTCTCGACCCCGTTAGCCCAAGCCTTAATCACAGCCGTCAAGTCATAGTTGGCACGCCTTTTAAGGCGCCGTGGACTGGATTTTACCGTGTTGCGGTTCATAATCCCGCCACATCTTCAAAGAAGAAAAGCACTCGCCTTGAGCCCTTCGTTTTCCAAGTTCTCTCGCCGAGCAAGGTCCTTCCGCTCGCCTCCTCGACCAAGCGCCCTCTACGCCATGACCAAGCTTGAAGGAGCACCACGTCAGTCCGCGAGGATGAAGGAGCTCGAGGCCCCGGGGATAGTGGACCCGTGACATGGCGGTTGTTGGGCGGCGAGACCGAACCTCGCCCTGTGGATGATGAGATCGCTCGCATCGAGCATTACGCTCTCCTTAACTGCGGACGCCGGAGAGCGAGTTCGTGGCGACGTTCTTTCTAGCCTGCGAAATAGAGCTCATCAATCTGCACCAATTCCGCCCTTACGCCGCCATCTTTTCCCATTTGTGCGAGGGATTCTCGAGAATCCTTCCCACCCCTCGCCGTTCTTCCGCTACTACTCCCTCTTCCGCTCCGGAAGGACCACGTGGTCGGATGTTCAGATTCGACTTCGACCGGCTCAAATGGCTCTTCCCGAAGTGTGCCGCCCGGGACTCACTTGGCCCCTGGCCCGAGCGGTGGTTTTATTTGAAGAAAGGGGAGCTCGGAGCTCTGACGTACGAGGGGACCCCCGTCACCGAGAAGGAGACCCTCGAGCCCGAAGATCTGGAGGTTGACGAGGAGGCCATTGCTGCCATACATATCTGTGCCACGCGCGGCCTTACTTGGCAGGCAATCGCCGTCGACTTCTTCTTGGTGGGTGTCCCTCTGCGGAGGAGGGAGCACCCGTTCGAGATCGCGGGCGCGACGACCCCACTCGTGAAGGTTCGACAGCAAGGCCTCCGCCCTTGAACTTTCGCCGAAATCCATCTTCCAAATTTCTTGATGTTCCATGTTCTTGCAAAGACCGGCGAATCACTGGTCTCCGGCAGGATGTTCAAATGTTCGAAGCCGCGCATGGATACACCTCGACGATCCGGTCCCGAAGAACGATTGCTTGGAAGGCCGAGGCAAGCCGTCCCGACCTTGCCCTTGATCTTGTTTTTAGCGAAGGTCCTCGACCCACGCAGTTCTCGGGACCATCAGAGTGCTCGACATACCAGAGGATGTTGCCACCGACGGCTGGGGCAAACTCAAGAAGGGGAGGAAGAGGCCCCCTCTCACCACGACAAGCCGTCGGAGGTGAAGAGGCCGCATGTCGAGTGGGGAACCGCGCCACACGGTAAGGACCCTACGGTCGAGCCCCGAGCCTAAGTTCATGTGCCTTGCGCTTTGACGAGACCTTCCTAGTTGCAAGAAGAGAGCGCGGCGGCCGCCGCCAGTCTTCAGTACCCGGCCCCGGGCTTAACCCGAGCCCTTGCCATGCGCGGCGATGCGAGCCGCCTCGGCCTCGAGATCCTGTGTCGTGAGGACGCCAGCGCGGCGCCTCGAAGATCGGGCAACAAGACCTTCGATGACCCTCGGCGAGACGAGACCGGTGACCTGTAAATTCTTTGCATCTCGGTCGCGCCGCCTTTTCGCATCTTTTTGGCTTAGTGTATGCTTTTGATCGCAGATCGTGAGCACCGAGCTCGAAATTTGCCCATTTTGACGATGGCTATTGTCCGTATGAGTCCGAGTCGAGGAGGAGGATACGTTTGAGTTGGTCCCACGTCGCCTTTCGCGCCCAACGCGGACCCCGTCGGGGTCGTCGGAGCTGGTTTCCGGTCGGTGAGTTCGACCAGGCCCTTGATGATTCGGACGATGGAGAGCTCCAGCCCGCAACCAGCCAGCGGATTTTGACATCGGGCGAGGCTCATGATGCGCGCCGTTGTCGACTCTCCCGGCTTCACCGCGAGGAGGGTGCCCAGGCTTCGTGGTCGCGCCGAGGCGACACCCCGAGCCCCGACCACGGCCGCCCGGCGCCGAGGTCATGATTCCTCCGCCACCGAAGGTGACCAGCCGTAGGGCTCCGCGGACCGCCAAGCGGTGCATTGGCACCGAGGCCGCGGTACCCCGGCCGTGGAGGTCGAGAATCTGTGGACCCGCCGCCATCCCTCAGAGCCGGAGACGGTGGGGCCCGGGCGTGAAGGTCGGGACGATCGGCGTCGCGCCTTCCTCGGTTGTTGACGGGTCGAACCCCGGAGGAGGTGACGACCATCAGCCGCCCCTAGGCGTAACTCGAGATCCCACCCGAGCGCGCCCGGTGGTGGTCGGGTTGACCTTGACACTATTGCGCTTGGTCGACGAGGAGGAAGAGATCCCCCGCAATCGTATCGACGACCGCGAGGAGTTTAACCGCATACGCCTGGAAGGCAATCTCCACAAGGTAAGGGTCTTCCTGCGCATTTCGTAGCTGGTAGCCTGTGTTCCTTATTCCCTCATTTTGGGCCTCCCTACTCGTCGTGAAGGTGATCGACCATGCCACCCAAGGGCTACAAGGCCTTCAGGAGCATGCCGTTGTGCTGAAGGGCCTTCTAGACGCAATAGAGGCGCGGGAGGTTGAGCGCGACAAGCTTATTCGGACCATTGAGGTCGAGCAAGGAGAGCTCGAGCAGAGGGCCCAGGAGATTAACGATTTGCGCCAGACGATGAGGGCACAAGAAGTAGCCCATCGGCGGAGCTCGAAAGCGAGCCAGGGGCCTCGAACGCGACCATGGTTATACGGCCGCCGAGCAAGAGCACGCCTGCGGTCGGCCAAGGCGCCAAGGTCGAGCGGGCCAAAGTTGAAGCCCTGGAGAAGGCTGCTGCAGGGCGGGCGCCTCTCCGACCGGAAGCATCCCCGACCTCGAGGCTAAGATCACGAACTCAAAGAGAAGCTCGGCCGCGCCAACAAGGCGATCGAGGACGAGCACGCCAAGGTCGAGGCATCGAGAAGGCCGCCATGACCGGTCTTCCTCGGCAAGAGCGCCCCCGAGCTCGAGGCCAAGGTCTCGAGCTTGAAGGAGGCTCGAGCGTGCCAAAAGGGCGGCGACGCGCGATGACCCAGCTCCAAGATTTAACGGCGCCGAGCCGGATGCCTCCACAAAGGCCCTCCGTAACTGAGTGAGCTATCGCCCCGAGGACCAAAGTCGCCGAGCTCGAGCAAGAGAAGCTCACGCAGCGAGATAGCCGATCCAGAAAAAACTTTAAAAGCAAGGGATGTACTAACAGAATGGTTAGTTTTGGTGTACAAAGAAACCTCGTCCTGTTGTAAATCCGTAGCTTGGGGATACTTGAAGTCTTCCTTGCTTTGCTTATTGGTCGCTCCTGCTTTCTAGGTCGTGGCGCCGATAGGGTAGCCTTACCCAGCCCGTTGGGTCCGAGGTCGAAGCGACGAGCGCCTCGCACAAGACTTAAACATGGACGAGAGGCCACGACCGCAAAGTGGAGGAACAATTCGCAATGGTAGAAGGGCACAAAGCGGTCATCGTTAGTGCTCGAACGGTCCTTGCGACCATGCATATCGCCGACGGCTAAAGCGGCGAGGTTCTCACCGAGCCCGAGCACGTGGAAGAGCTAGATTGCGAAGAGGTTCGCTTACGCTTAGCTCGTCACGGCGGTGAACGCCAAACTGCATCGCTTAGACCAGAGCGAATGTTCACGCGACGAGGGTCGTGTTCGAGAAAAACAAACGAGGAACCGCTCGAAAAAGAAATAGCAAGAATATCGGTGAAGCGGATATAGAAAATGAAAGATCGGCTTTATTGAAATGTGAGGCATAGGGTTTACACATAAAACTTCCGGTGATCTATATTCCACGAGCTAGAGAGCTCTCTGCCGTCGGGCATCGCTAGCCAAGAAGCCCCGCGATCTGTTGAAACAACTCTATAGGGTCCTCCCATCATGGGATAACTTGTTGGTGCTTGGGCGAGCTCAAATCCGCCTCGGGGCTAAGTCCCCAACAAGGAGCTTCCTAGGTCGTATCGACCGAGACGCATGTTTGCTGAAGAGTTTGCGAGTAGTCGCTGATCGAAAGGTGGCACCAAGATCTTACTTCTTCTGCGAGGGTGAGGTTGAGAGACCGTTCGCGCCGAAGTCGACTTGGTCGACTGCCGACTCGGCAGAGCCAGTGACCTCGGGGCGGCGGGGCGGCCGCATCACGAACACGAGCCGGAAGGGTGTGGACCCCGTGGCTCGGCTTGTTGTGGTACGAATAGACCATAGGACGGTGGGAAGTTCGTCCACCCAGCCTTGCCAGACGGCCGAGCTCATCTGCGACTCGCTTCTTGACGCCATGAACGACGGTGCCCGTTGGCGTTCATTGCTCCGCTGTTCGGGTGAGCCACCGGGTTAAGCAAATTTTAATGCCGAGTTCCTCGCAAAACTCCCGAACAACTCGTTGGTAAACCGAGTACCGTTGTCGCGATAAACTTGCATGGAACCCGTGCACCGTGACCACGAACAAGCGGAAAAATGAACGCCGCCCGGCGAGCATGGTCGAGACCGCTCACCTCTATCCACTTGGTGAAGGTGTCGACAACGATGAATGTAAACTTCTTCCTTCGCCGCTTGAGGAAAAGGACCGAGGATGTCCAAATTTCGTGTCGAGAAGGGCCACGCGAGCGGATGGTCTGAAGCGCCGAGGGGGTTGATGCGACTTTCGGCGTGGAATTGGCAGTTCGGCGAGTCGTGACGATATCACGAGCATCCCGGCGCCGAGGGCCAATAGTACCCCATGCGGAAGGCCTTCCCGACCATTGTCCTGTACGAAGAGTGCGCCCCGCAGAGGCCTGAGTGAATGTCATGCAGTAGGTACTTACCCTCCTCCGTGGAGATGCACCGCGTTAGGATGCCGGAAACATTGCGTCAGAAGCTCTCGACAAGCGACAAGCGTGTCGCCTGGCGCTGATCCGCTCCTCCCAAGAGGGGTCGGGTGGCGGTCGCCCGAGCAAGGAAATCGTGGATGGCCTCGCCCAGAGGGTGTACCGACCATGGCGAAGCGACCTCTTGGTCGGAGATTGACGGGCCGCTAGTGTCTCGGTGATGACGCCGGGTGGGACTTCGCCGTCGGAGGAGCCAAGCTTGGAGAGGAGTCCGCGCCGGAGTTGTCCTTCCCAGGGATGTGTTTGAGCTCCAAGTTCGGAACCACTTCTCCATCTTGCGCGCCTCGGCGAGGTACTTTGTCATCGAAGTCTCCCCACCACCGGTAGTCCTTGTTGAACCGATTGATGACGAGCCGAGTCGCCCTTCACGACCAAAGCGGCGACTCCCAAGGCCTTGCAAGCTCGCAAGCCGCCAAAAGAGCTTCGTATTCCGCCACATTGTTGGTCGCTGAGAAGCCAAAACGAATTACGTACCTCAGCTTGTCGCCGCTCGGGGTGAGGATAAGGATCCCAACCCCCGAGCACTTGAAGGATCTCGAGCCGTCGAAGAACATGACCGGGGCTTTTCGTCTTCGACCGAAGCTCGGGAGGCGGGACGACGTCTCGCCGACCACGGTCGGCGAGCACTCGCGACTTTATGGTCGTCGTGCCGCGACACGACGCCGAATGCCGCCAGCCCATGGCCCACTTGGCGATTGCCGTCGCCTCCGGGTTCTCGGGATATCCCCGAGCGGAAGTTGCTCGACGACCACGAGTGTGCACGGAAATAGTGCCGAGCTTGCGCGAAGCCATGAGGAGAGCATATAACACCTTCAGACTGCGGTAGCGCCCTTCGGCGTGCAAGACCTCGCCGCATAATAAATGGGGTCTTCTTTGAGGCCCTGCTCCGCTACCAAGACGGGCACTAACAAAGATGGGGGTGGCGCGGTATAGCGAAGAACTTCTCACCAAAGTTGTGGCGCTATGGGAGGGGTGGGGACGACAGTATGCCTTCGTGTCGTCGAAGGATCGCTGGGCCTCTGGAGTCCACTCGAAGCCCGTGCTTGCGCAAGGTTTGAAGAATGGGAGCCCACGCCACCGAGCCTCGAGATGAATCTGCCGAGGGCGCCATGCGCCGCGAGGCTTTGCACTTGCTTGATCGAGGCCGGGTGCCATCTTTTCGATCGCCTCGATCTTCTCCGGTTTGGTCCAACCCAGAGCCCCGATCATGTAGCCGAGCACCTTCGGACGCCGCGCCAACACGCACTTCTCGGGGTTGAGCTTGATCTTGTGCTGTTCAGTTGGCGAAGGTCTCCTCGAGGTCGCGAACGTGGTCGCCCTCGGCGGGCTTTTGACGATGATGTCGCCCACGAGACCTCAAGGTTCCGCCCGATCCGAGCTCGAAAGTCTTGGTCATCGACGCTGAAAAGTGGCCCCGCATTGCGCAGCACCAAATGACATGGTCAGATAGCAATAGGTGCCAAACGGCGTGATGAAGGAGGTCTTGCTTTCGCCGTCGATCGCCAGCTTGATCTGGTGGTACCCGAGTAAGCATCCAAGAAGCTCAAGATCTTAGCATTCATGGTGGAGTCCACGATCCGTCGATGCGCGAAGCGAGCGAAATTGTCCTTCGGCAAGCCGAGTTCAACCCGTATGGTCGACGCACATTCTCCACTTTCCTCCTTTTTCGCAAGACGATGACCGGGTTGGCCACCACTCGAGAAGTTGATCTCACGAATGAAGCCACCTTCAAGAGCTTGTCGAGGTTCTCCTTGATGACCGCGACTTTCTCCGGAGAGAAGCGACGCAGTTTTTAGCGCATGTGTCGGAGCCGGATCCCACTGCAGCTTTGTGCTCAATCACCTCCCTCGACGCCGAGCATATCCGCTGGTTCCTGCGAATATACCCTTGTTGGCGCTGAAGGAAGGTGACGAGCTCGAGTTCCTATTTGGGACTCACCATCGGAGACGTGGACACACCGGTCGGGTCGCTCTCGCGGCGGCGGACGCCGTTCCCGCTTAGGTCAGACGCCGCCGCCGGCGTGTTCTTCGTCGTCTCCTCGATCACAGGCTGGGCAAGATACCGCAAGGGCCAAGGCCTTGGTCTCACAACCATGCGCCGCTTGTAGGTCGCCCAAGACGATGATGACACCGCTAGGGCGAGTAACTTCATGCATCGATGGCCATAATGGTTGGCGACCATGAATTTGACCAAGGCAGTCGCCCGAGGATGGCGTTAGACGGAGGTCACCCTCGACCACTTCAAGGTGATCAACTCGGTGCGAAGTTGTCGAGCCACCGAAGGTGACCGGCAAGACAACCTGCCCTAAGGGGTGGTCGAACTCCCGGACTATCCCAAGAACGGTATGGTGATGCTCTTGACTTTCGATCGGGAATCGCATTCTTTCGAGCGCCTCGCTGCGCAGAAGTTAAGAGAGCTGCCGCCATCGACCATGACGCGACCGACCGTGGTGTTGCTGATGGTCGGGGTCACGACCAAGGCGGTCTTTAGGTCTCGAGCCATACCTGGGAGAGCATCCTCCGGGGAGAAGGTGATGGTGGCACCGGCCCACTTGCAGGGCTGCTCGGTGGGCTTCCAAATGGCGACACAGTAGATGGTACGCGCGCGCCTTGACCTCGCCGATGGGTAGGCCGACGAGCCACCGAAGATGACGCCGATCCGGCGCCGCCTTTGCCGAACTCGTGTCGAGGTCGTCGCCCGCTCCTCGCTCGGCATTCACCCGGTCGGGCTGGTCGTCATCCTTCGGGAGCATGGGCATCACACCCCGCCCATCGTAGAAGGCGTCTAGCTTATTCTGCCAAGCCCTGCAGGCCCATAGATCGTGGGCGGCTGCCCTGTGGAAAAGACAGAACTTTGTTTCGTCAAACCCCGCGCGCCCCTCGACCCCCGGCTGCCGAGCATCGGCCCGTCGGGGACCGGCACGTTGGCCCTCCTGCTGGGGCTGGTTCTTTGCCTGGTGCGGTCGGGGTCGGCCTTGGTGAGGCTTAGAGTCCTCCCAAGCTTGGCCTCGACCTCGAGGACCTCATGGCCATCCGCCGAGACGATCACTCGCAGAGCCCTCCGCCACCTCTCTGATCGCTTCGCTTCTTGGTGGTGGTGCCTTGGTCGGCGCCCACAGTTGGACGGGCGGCCTCTATTTGGTTTAGACCAAGCTTACCTTGGTCGTAGTCGCGTTCCAAATGCCGACGGCATCGTCGCGTCCGGCTCATCTGCGCTCCCGCCATGCGGAAAAGTTTGTTGACGCCGAGCCTCGAGGTGATCTCTGTGTCTTCGGTGAGACGTCGATCACGGACCCGAACTTGAAGGCCTTGATGATGGCCTCATCGGAAATGCTCGGGATCGGGTTCCTTAGCGGATGAATCGCCGCACAAAGTCGCTAGATGGCTCGTTCTTCCCCCGGATGACACGATCCGTGTCTTTCTCCTCGCCCGCCGCCAGTAATAACTCGGAAGTTGGAGCGAAGGCGCTCGATCTAGGCGCCACGACCAAGGAGCCAAAGCCGATTAAAGAGCCAGTCCTAGCGCCCCGGCCCGTAACGGTCGGAGGTAGTTTGCCATTACGAGCTCGTCCCCATCCACCGCCAGATAGCGATCGAATAGATGGACAGAACTCGCCGGGTTCTTGGTCCGTCGGCGCTTCGACAACAGAAGCTTGAACCGAGCCGCCATCGCCGCGACGAAGGCCGTCGAGTACGCCATGCAGCCGAGGCGGACAAAGACGCCGGTCATGGTCATTGCCGACAAGATCCTCGCCGCCGCCGGACTCGGAGTCGAGGCTCCCGGCGCCCGATTTCCGTCGGAACGCGACCATGGTGCCGAGCACGGAATCACCCGCTGGTAACGCAGCGGTCTCAGCACGCGGCGCTCGGGCGAACGCCCCGGAGAGGTCCGCAGACTTGCCGCCGACGACGGAGCGGCCCGGCCGGCTCTGGTCTCGGTTGGCGCGGTGCCGTGGGGCCGGCGGCGTCGCTGTCGGAGCCTCGCCCCGAGCTTTGCTGTTCGGGCTAACTCTGTCGCGAGAAGGTGTCCGACGCGACCGATGGCGCGACGTGTTGTCATTACTTCTCGGGAGCGGGTCCCGAGTGTTGACTTTGATGTCGCGGAGGTGCCACCTCGCCGCAGCCGACGAGTTCCTCGCCGGGGCTCGCCAAAGAGCTCCGACCTCGCCCTATCGGGGTTGGCTATGACCCGGCGATAAGCGGAGGCGCCCCCGGAGGGGAGCCTTGTGGCCCGTAAGATGTGCCGCCTTTCTCTCGGGCCTCCGCCGAGAGTCATTATGGCTTGGTTGATGGCAACTGCACTATCCGGCGAAGTCTTTCCGGTCTGCGGATCAAGGTCACCCGATCTCCTCAATGCCTTGACCGCCCGCCACCGTAACATGCTACTCGAGCGGCGGCGAGGGCGTGAACAGGACACGGAGTCGAGTCCGCTCTCAAGAAAATTGCCGATGAAGGGCGCCATGCTCCCGAGTCTTGGTGTCGCTCTCGCGAAAGAGCAAAACAATCGCCCCACGGTTGGCGCCACCGCCGACGATCGGGATCACAACCGCAAGAAAAGAGGTAGGGTCGAGAGTTTATGGGACCCGAGCTGCGCTTTTACTCGAACGGCGAAGAAAATCGATCGGGCGATGGTCGAGCAAGGCGACAACGAGCACGAGACAAGAGTTTATACCGGTTCGAGCCCCGTGAAGGTAATAGCTTTATTCCGCCGCCGCATGCAAAGGATTCTTGTTATATGGGTGTACAGAGCGGTGTTTACAACTTAAGACAAGAATGGTGATTCCTAACTCGAGCCGGCTTTGTGTGTTGTGTTGTCTTCGTGTCCTTGGAGCTCATGCGCGCCCTGATCTTTATACTTCCTTCAGACGCAACGGCCGGAGCCATCCTCGGAGAGGGGCCTTCAGGCACCTTGAGGGCCGGCAAGAATCGCCCCGAAGCTTGCTCACAAGACTCGAGTCATCCCACGACCCGCTCTCCGCAACTGTCGACCGATGCGATCCAAATCCTGTGCGGGCCGAGGCTTGAACGAGATCCCGCCCGAGCTTGAGGTCGAGCAGGGTCAAACCCGGGTCCACAGCGCTCTAGGTCGAAAGCGCCCAAAGATGCACCTGTGTCGTGGTCGGGGCCTTCCGAGCTTGGGGGCTCCGTTGACCGTATGCCAGCCGGTCAAGGAGTTCCCAGCCCTCGTCAACCACAAAGATATGCAAGACATCAGCCGTCTCAAAATTCATCAAATACGGCTACAACCGATGCAAATGACATAAATATGGATAGATTTCGTGATGATCTTGCAAAGGCAATTATGGAATCTAGATCGTAGTTCACTTTATCATTTTTATAATATTAATACAAAAATTCAGAATGAGATTATTATGGATGCATGTATTTCATCATCATTTTTACATTAAAATGTACTACAAATCCATCACAAATACAAAGGGCACTTCGGTCATTTTCACCACTTCATCCTCTTTCCACAATCAATCCGCACACTTAGCCAAACGGTTTCAGACGGTGATTCGATTCTACCAAACGCTTTACCAAGAATCGAACCGCTTCGCTTCTACTAGAATCAAGACTACAGATGACGTTTTCGCAAGCGGTAGAACCGCTTGAATTGAGTATTCCAAGCAAGAGGACCGCTGGAATTCTAATATCTACTACTTTCTATAGTTGCTTGTAAAGATATCCAAGTGGTATATAGCGCGGTATCAACTTGTAAAATCGTTTTAAAAGCAGAGTACCGCTGAATACTCAATTCCAAGCGTCCTATCGCTTTTAAAACGGTTTTACAAGCGTTAGTACCGCTTTTATCGTATATACCGCTTGTAATACTTTTTACAAGCAACAGATTTGGAAAAACAATTGCATTAGTTTAATATATATCCACTTAATAAATGTTCGCCAAATTTATAATAATATCAAGCACCCATAACATACAATCGAAGCACCATAACATATAATTCTCGAGAAAGCAACGACGAAAGTTTCATTATCAAAAATCATCCACAGTACAACATGTGAACATCACCAAAATTGATTACTAATAAAATTCGTTAGATAAATCAACTAGCAACTGCAGCCTAAATTACTACGATCAAAACATAGTAGGAGCATAGTCTTTTCAAGTGTTTTACAACTCACTAAACAACTGCTAAATACCCAAACATCATTGACTCTAGTCTAGAGAGGCACACCACCTTCACCCTTCACCATATCTTTGTTGTTGCTCAAATTCTCGGAGAAATGAGATAAGCAGTAAAACATAAGGCGGCTAGCTCGATCCATGTTCGTGTCATGTAACACAACAAAGAATGCCTTCAAATATAATGATTCAGAAGGGTAATCTTACAAATAGAAGAGGTCATTCAGATGAGCCAAGGAGCCTCGGATAATGCTGCTCCAATGTTAAAGATATAGCCAAAGTTGAAGTCGTAAGAGAGCAACAGATGTAAAAGTTAAATACTCAAGTCCATATATACTTACAGACATTTCATTGCAAAACATTCATATCAGCACAACGAGTATTCCAGAATCATAATCAGGATATTGGAACTACTACTACACAGTCTACAAAAACCTTTCTAAAACGACTCATAGCAGTTACAAAACCTTTCTAAAACGACTCATAGGGTAAAGAAACTAAATGTCATTGAGTGAAGTAACAAAGCACAAGCACTAAGAGATAATTTAAAAAATCATACTGTTATTTTAAAAAATGAAATGACTGTACTAGCCGTGTATTGCATACCCAGGTCAGGCCAGTTACAAGAAGCACGGATGGCATTCTATCAGGGGAGGGGAAAATGTTAAGTGGGATATGAATACCTTTAAAATCTGTCTCAAAAAGTAGTCACCATGGCGCTTGGTCGGTTTGGACTCCACAACATGAATAATATCCTGCGTGGTTGCAAATAGTTTGTAATTAGTCATACTAACCATTATGCAAGTCAATAATGCCGTAAGTACTACACCAAAGGTGGCAAAACACATGGTGTATTTTGGTAGACAAAAAGATTATGGCGGTCATAATACTGACAAGCGAGAAAACAATTAAAAAGTGAAAAAGATTCAATTAAAAATACATAATAAATTATCTCATATATTAAAGCTACCCCAACTTGTTTGGGACAAAAGGCTTGGTTACATAACAGTAAAATAATTAACAATTTCTTCTGCAAACACCAACAACCACAAGTCAAGCTTTCTGATTTGACTGCGACAACAGACCAGACAGGGCCCTAAATATACAAACGGGAAAGAAATGGAGCAGCATTATGATTTTTCACCACAAATATTACCTGGTTATAATTTGTAAGCGGCTGATCCAGAACTGGAGGTGCTGGAGTAATGAACTTGGGACAGGCGTACGAAAAATACAATGAACATTGCAGGAATATATATGGAAGTTAATTATTTTTTTTGAAACTTTTTCTGTGTAGAACTAGAACCTGCCCATTATCATTTATCAGTATCTGTCCATTCTGAAAACCTAAGCTATAGGCATATTTAAAAAACCTTACCGCAGCCACCAGAAATGCGCCTTTCAAATTTGCACAAGCTTCACAACAGGCTTTTGTTCTAAGGAAGGGAAGTAACCTATAGAATTAATCAGTCAAAATGCTAATCCAAAAACAGAATATTGAATTAGCAGCACTGGGCCCATGACGACCTATCGAACAAAAAATGGGAGATTAGATCCCAAAATCCCACTGGTCATAACAGAAACAGCTTTTTGCTTGAAACAACTACTGTTAGCAAACTCTGAAGTCTGAAATGAACAAGCCATGAATATTACCTGACAAATCAGCCATTAGAGCACGTGCTGGACCCTAGCAATTCCATGGAAAAGTCAGATTTATGATAGTGATTTGTAGAAAATTCTTACACAGAACTACTCATATAAAAGCACTCACTTGCACGGTATTATTGGAGAAGTCAAGAAGCCAGAATCCCAGAACATACACAATTGCAGCATGCCACCGAGCACCATGGTAGACACTGTATCAAGTCAAATGTCAGATCAGTTGGTACTTGCTAGTAATGCTATGCACAATGTAAAGCCAAACCCAAGCAGTTTACCTGCAGTCTTCCTTTGTATCACCCAGAGCATATCCAATGTCAGACGAAAACCCAATAACTACGACCTACGTAGCATAAGTGTAATTTGATTACGAAAGGAAACATAGTTACCGTAAGAAAACAGAACAAGTTTCAGTAATTCTCACAGCCAAACAGATCAGCACACATCCTATCAGAATAAATGGCCTTCGTCTTCCCCATTTTGATCTGGACCTATCACTGTATAGGCCAACACACGGTTGAACCTGCAGTGAAGGGGAAGGATAATGGATAAGTCCTAGGGTTACTTGTTTTTACAGTAACATGATGTACAGCACAGATTACTTGTTTTCCCATTAAGTTGTGAAGAAACTATTGTAAATGTAATTACAAACTCTGAAAATGACAGGAGTTCAAGATTCACAGTTCTTTGCGGTAGTGCAAAGACTTGCAATACCTGTTTTTACACTAGGAACTACTCATTCTTACATTCTCCAAAGCTATGCACATGGTATTCAAGAAAGGTAATTTTGAGTGGTGGGAGAGATAATAGAGGTACATATATATATGCATGTGCAGGAACTACTCTAGAACAACATATGAATACAACATGTTGCAATCTACTATTCTGCAATCCCAGAATGATAATAAGCAGACTATGTTCCCATTACAACCTCCAGAAAAGTAAATACAACATTCACAAGGGATTAAAAAATGAAATACACAGGGGAAAACACATTGAGGTGCTGCGAGAATTATTTTTGCAACAAAAGAATTGCCTACAATTACACAATTATGATGCCTTCCAAAATCAAGGAAATTTCACATGATTATATAATTTGTCAATCCTATAATGTGGCAAGAACATATCAGATACGAAGAAATCCTGCGTACAAAACTTCAAATAAACCTATGATGAAGACTTAATTACCAACAAATTCTATGTATCCAAGCACCAGATGAAAAGTAAGCCTAGGGCAGCAACCTTTTCCCAATATAACCAGTACGCTGCTCAACCAACAGATGACCTTATGATTTATAAGATCAAACAAATAAAACTCAAGCATGCAAAATCATTTCATTCTCATGAGAACCTAGCTAGGCATTTACACAAACACCCTACATGCAAGCTAGTCCCCCCCAAATTATACCTTATCTCTCTTCTTGGTTGGGGAAGAAGGTCAAGGGGAGGAGGCACCGGACGAGCCAAGAACTGAGGTGCACACGGCGAGGAGAGGAGGGCACTGCCGGGAGGCGCCGCCCGAGAAGGCCGGGCGAAGAAGGCGGCACAAGGCAACAGAGGCGGCCGGACGCGGGAGGCCACCACGGAGGCGCGAGGGGGCGGGAGGAGGCCGGGAGGCGCCGGCGACGGGAGCGAGGGCGGCGCCAGCGTGAAGAGGCGCGGGAGGGCGAGCCTGGGAGCTGGCGGCGGCGGCAGGAAGAGAACTCAGGAGTTTTCTTTCTTTTTTTTCTGGGGTTCCCTCTCCCTTTTCTGCTTACTCAACTAAATAGGTTCCACTAGTATTGGAAGCGGTCTAACACATTTCCAAGCGGTCCCGTAGCTTTTAATTAAAATTATTTTTCCAAGCGGTAGGACAGTTTAGATAGCTTATTTTTAGAAGCGGCACTATAGCTTTTAATTAAAATTTTTTTTCCAAGCGACGCGTCGACTTTTAATTATTATTTTTGAAGCAATAATACGCTTATGCTTAATGGACCATCCTCAGAGTGTCGAACTGCACTCAAACGTGCCCTTAAATACCTTTAATGCCACCATTGTAAGCCCCTGTTTGTTTAGGCTTTTACACCGGTTTAAAAGCCAAAAAGTTAAAATCTAAACAAACGAGTAGCTTTTTATTTGGCCTTTTCAAAAGCCATAAGTCTCCATATAACTAAAAACCAAAAGCCACTGGAGAAAGCCTTTTTTGATTTATTGATGGTTGGTTTTATACTAATAACACTAAAATTAGATAAAATTACCCACCTCTATCACATACAAAAGCCATTAGATTTTAAGCTGTTGACAGCAAAAAGCCAAAACCTAAACAAGGATTTTAACTTTGCAATACAGAAATATAAAGCGATTTTGACTTTGCATAAGGATTAAAATTGAAATGAAATTGAGAAAAGTATGAGTGAAAATAACTTAGATACCCCCATATAATTATCTTGAAAGATGAGAGGTAATTGTTTATAAGTGATGGTAATGCATAAATGCATATAATTGAGAGAGAATAAATAGAGATATAGTATAAAAAGTCTTATTAAATCTACATACCACTGCTATATTTCCAAACAAGATTATTTAAACAAATTATAGACTTTATATTTTTGAATAGATATATTTCAGTGCGTCCATGATCTAAAGAAAGGAAAAGAAGTTGCGATTGTTGTACGAAATGTACGTTACCCAGTAATATCGATCATGCTCCATTTCGTGGCCGGCCGGGAATCTTGCAAGCATAATCCGATTCCTCCCCGGTAGGTCCCTCCGACATGGATTATTAATGCATTACTCCGTATTGCTGCTGTCAGCGTGCACAGGTCTGTCCACTCCCCAACGTCACATAGCACATCAGCTACCGTAGCTTGTGCCGTCTTGCAATTAATGCCGTAGAGCGTTCTAAGGGTAATCTCAATAGGATGACTAGAATAGTTTCTATAGCATTAATTAGGTTGCTATGTAAGCAAAATGGTGATGTAGAGGTAGAGTTAATGATAAAAGATAAGGAAACTATTTCTCATACAGAAAACTATTTCTACATAAGTACCAAGAAAGTAAAAAAGGGGATTGGGTGAGAAAATAAGAGAAAAGAGGAGATTTGATGAGAGTTTATTTTGAAGAAACTATCCATTGGGAGTATAATTTCTACATGTAGTGTCTAGATGATATAAAAGTTATAAAAACTATATGTATTGGGACTGTCTTAAAAATCAGATCACTGGAACAGTGAGACAGTAGGCCGCGGATTAGCACAAGTATATAGAAGCAAGTCACGCTGGCGGTAGCACCAGCATTAGTAGACTAGAGTGGAAATGAATCCTAGGATATGTCCTGGGCCTGGTCTTGACGGGCCGTAACTAACACGCGCAGCCCATTTCCAGGCCCACCACTCATGCCATTCCCATTCTTGTTTGTACCATGCATACTCGTTTCTTCTTCTTTAATTTCTTGTTTGTACCATGCATGTACTAATACTGGTACATGCATTACTCCTCATAAATCAAAAGATCAAACAACGTACTTAGTACCCTACATCACATATATGTGCAAATGCAATTTATGTGAAATTGGGTTAAGGTGTTATTTGAATCTAATTACAAGATTTAGGAGGTCAAGTATCTGGTTTTATAGTTCGGATAGAGGATGAACTTTCGAGCAAAATTAAAGATGTTATACGTATTTCTTCCTTATCTTTATAATTTTGGTGCAAATATATATACAATGAAACTGCAAGCTACGTACTCATGAATTTATTAATTGAAGTGAAGCTTACCTGCTGCACTGTACCGGTGTACTGGGAGGTGTACTGGGAGGTTAATTTCTCATGTCCAAGAAAATAAATTGATCGGTACTACGCTACACTACACATCGAAGCCGGTGATCCCATCAACCACAACGACAGAAGTTTGGAAAATTTGAAATACAGTACAAGTTACGGTCCGTAATTACAAATCGATACAACATGTTCATATATTTACAAAAAACCCAGTTTTACCCGGAACCTGAAATTCCGTTTACGCATACCCGGAAAATCAAATCCCGGCTAACTCTTCACCGGAAAATCAAATTCTGGGTATGGGGGCCACACCCCATACCCGGAAATTCAAATTCCGGCAATAGCATTACCGGAGACTCAAATTCTGGGTATGGGGTGGGCCCCCATACCCGGAAATCCATTTTCCGTTTAAGACCTGCTTACCGTCTCCAACCGCGTCTAAAAATAAAATAGGACTCTAACGACGTCGAAAAATTTTGAAATTTTTTATGAAGGTTCCTGATAAATCAGTGATATTACCATAAAAATTTCAAATGATTTTAAGATCTGAGGAATTTTTTAAAATTCAAACAATACAACTGTGCTGATAAAACGCTGGCCGACAAATTTGAATCAAATGAAAGATGAAACAAACCATGTTAGAAAATTTTAAAATTTTTTGTCCATGGTTATGATGCATCACTAATGTTTCCCATAAAATTTTCATATAATGATCAAGCTCTATGAATTTTTAAAAATTCAGAAAGATTAGTGTCCGATATGGCAAAATTCGCATAAAGAGCAATCGTTCTAACTTTTTAAAATTTATAAAGCTTGATAAAAATTTTATGGGAACATTAGTAATGCATCATAACCATGGACAAAAAATTTCAAAATTTTATAGTCGACAACAACTCATGTTATGAACACTTAAATTATTTGTTGAACATATATATGGGCACATACACCGAAAGTTCAGATGATGCAATAAGCAGTAGATTAGATTATATTACAAGGGCATTACAACGGTGACGAAATTGCTTAACGAACTAACTAACGAAAGCAATGTCCCCAGGCCCCCCGCCCGATCCACCTCTGACAGCCACGTGTCCCCTTTACAGGGGCGTGGCGAGCCCCAAAGATCTAACGAGGGCGTCCCAGGCCCCCGCCCGATCCACCTCGACGGCACGTGTCCCCTTTACACGGGATGTGGCGGGCCCCCGCGAGACGAACGAGGACGTCCCGGGCCCCCGCCCGATCCACCTCGGCGGCACGTGTCCCCTTTACCCGGGGCGTGGCGAGCCCCCGCAAAGACTGACGAGGACGCCCCGGGCCCCGCCCGATCCACCTCTGACGGGCATGTGTCCCCCTTTACACGGGGATGTGGCCAGGCCCCAGAGAGCGATCATCGCTCGCCAAAGCACCGACGAGCGGATTCCTATGAGTGCGTCCTTCCTTTCCTTTGCTATAAATCGCTTATGATGGCATTGTAACGTTCACAATGAGAGCGTGTTAGCAAGGCAAGGCAAACAGAGAGCCCGGAGACAAGATATTAGTGTGTTGGTATTCATAGCTTGTTGAAATTTTCACAAAGTTCAAAATTTTTATTTATTTCATTCGAGATTCTCATATTGCGTAATCTTGGTGAAGATTTATTGGTACATTACTCCAGCTTTATTGATCTTCGGTACAGCTTTGAGAAGGTTAGTTAGAAATCGTCATGAGTGTGTATTATTTTTGTGTTATTAGGGTATTTAGTACATTAATAGTGCGATATTTGCTACAGATGGACATGCCTGTTAAAATTTATTTCGGAGAACGGCCCGTAGTTTTGCACGGGAGAGTCGTGAGCGTTGATAACTGTCTACACGTAGATAGCACAATAGCCACTCCGAATGAACTCTGGCAGCTCAAATCACATGTCATCGCTCTACTGCGGGTGAACCTTGAGACGCACAGAGTTCGTTTCGATGGGGTTCGTCCACGGTTTGTCCCCAACAGCTCGATGGTTGTGTACACGCTCTTCCCATTACGGAATGAAAGCGCGTGGGCTTTGTATGTCCGCAAAGCGGGTGAAGAGAATTTTGAGGTAGGAGTATACGTGGAGATATTGCCACGGCACGAGCCCGGAGAGGTGGCCTCTACCTCCCGAGCAGTAGAACATGACATATCACATACACCACCCGAACCATCAATTGTAGAGGAGGGGGCATCGGGGGGAGGCGAAGAAGAAGCTGAGGCGGCGGAGGTGGATGGGGAATGCATAGATGATGAAGACGGCGGAAGCGGGGATGAAGAAGCGGCGGACAATGATGACCCAACACCGGCTATACAATACTTCAGGGCCATCGGTCAGTTGGATTGTACCCTCACGGATTACAGTAACATATCCGCATGGGGGTACTCCCAGAACGATGTCCAAACTGGCCAACGTTTCCGTAACAAGGCGGAGGCCATTCACTTTCTTAGCAATTATGCCGTCACGACAAGACGGGAGCACACTCGTCTCCGGTCGGAGCCCTCCTCGTATGAGGTGAGGTGCACAAAGTTCCCGGATTGTCCCTTCTACGTACGGGTTCACAGACCCAAGCACGAGGACTACTTTGTCATAAGTAGAAATAGACCTCATACGTGCACGGAGGAGTCCATAAGGAACATGAACCGACTTGTGGACGCGAGGTTCATAGCTCAGCTCCTCGTGACCATTGTTGGAACGGACATAGGGATGACTCCCCGTAAAATTATCGAGGAGGTCGGACTAGAACCGGGATGGTCATCACGTACCATACGGCATGGAGAGCGGCGAAGGCATTGAAGATGTTGTTCGGGATTCGAGGAGTCTTTCAACTATGCCCTAGGTTGCTGCAGAAGATCGCCATGATTTAACCCGGGCACTCGATTCGCGATGGCGATGAGCCCATCATACTAGAAGATGGGTCCATCGGCTCGGCGGACCGGTACCTCATCGAGATATTACGGTCATTTGGTCAATGCATCGAAGCTTTGGGTATTGTAGACCACCATATGCGTGGGCGGGACATTCCTTAGTGGGAAGTTCCACGGGGCGCCGATTGCACTTTCCGCTGCTGAAGCAAATAACCAAATCCTCCCGGTGGCGTTTGCTCTCGTCGAGAGCGAGAACAATGACAGTTGGTTGTGGTTCCTGACTCTACTCAAGAGCCGGGTCGTCGGTACACGAGAGTGCGTATGCGTTGTCTCGGACAGGAACAAAGGCATCCTCCATGCGTTGGATGTCATGCACGGCAAAGACGTCCTCCGAGACTAGCCGGCCCGATGTGGAGAGAAGATGGTGCATCGCCACCTTGAGTGCGAACTCTGTACACAAGGTACAAGAACAAGGCCCTGGTCAAGAGATTCAAAGCTATGTGCATGCAGAACCAAGCACACAAGTTCAACGCGATTTGGACGCAGCTACACGAGACCACACAGAAGATGATGGAGGACGACCAATCCCAGGAGCAGCAACTCCATTCGCAAATGGTGGGAGGCCAGACCGTGGTTTCTCGAACTCGGCCCACCTTCAGCCAGTGGATCGCGGGGAAGCCAGCGGAGCGGTGGGCGCTACTCCACGACACGAACGGAGCGAGGTATGGAGGAACCATAACTTAACGCAAATCATCTCACCTTCTTGTATTCATTTCCATACAAGCTGACAGACACCATCATAGGTACAACGTGATGACAACGAACATAGCGGAGGCGTTCAACAACGTACTGAAGGGTGTGCGCACTCTTCCGTTGTGTTCAATCATTGAGCTCACATTCTACCGGGCGGCTGATTACTTCCGAGATCGCGGTAACGCAGCCGAGGCATGCGTCACCACGTACGCACCGAGAGTGGAGAAGATGCTCGCGGAGAGAAGGAAGAAGGCGCACTTCCACCGCACAAGGATTTATGACCTGGGGACGAATAAATTTGAGGTCATGTGCAAGCGCAGACATGCATCCGGGTATCTCGCGGGGGACACCGTACAACAATGTCAGCTAGGGGGCGAGCAAGTGACGTGCACGTGCAACAAGCCGAAGCTTCAACACATTCCGTGCTCCCATGTGCTCGCCGCATGTCGCGACATGGGTGGGAACGATGCATCACAGTTCATCTCGCCTTCTACACCGCGCATGCTTTGAAGAACACATGGCGTCCTAAGATGAGTTCGTTCACAACGGAGCGAACTACAAGATTATGGAAGGCCCAACTGAAACCATATCCCGCGACTAGGCGCACACAACATGGGAGGCCAAGGGGTGACAGTTGCAAGGTGACATGGGTGATTGGTTCAAAATTGAAATAAGACAATTTGGCGAAAAAAGTTAATGATCGACTCGATAATGGCTCGTTAGACGGATATAACCACTTAAATGATGTATAAAATGATTTTACATTAAACTATGCAAATTATGTAAACAACCACCCCTAGTGACACGATCGGTTTCTTAAAATGCAAATTATGTAAACAACTTTGGACACGATCGTAGGAGGTGCCCCAATCCACCCAAAGATGTAGTCATTGGCTTTGATTATGTGTGAAATGTTCTCTCGCCCAATGTATCATGTCAAATCACTCTTGTGTTGCCAAATTTGAAATAAATCGATGCCGGCTTTCTCTGAAGTTGTCTTTCTTAATTTATTGTATCTACTAGTTTGGACAACCATATCACACGATCGTATCTTGATTTGGACCACCGGTAATGGCTATCTGGAGTCCAAAAGTCAGTAATACCTAACTTTCGTACATGAAGTTGTAACTTCTATTTTGCATTGAATAATGACGCTGGGCTATTCTCTCAACATTTTGCTTTACATGACATTTTACAGCATGTCGAAAACGCTTAAATGATCAAGTAACATCAGTTTACGGACCTCAAATTCGATAAAGACGACTCCTATGGCCTTAAAATGATATGCCTTAGCTTGCCATACAAAAGTAACATCAGTTTGATCAACTTCGAGTTAAGCTCATATTAAGCCAAAATCACTATTCATAGGAAAAACGCCTTGAACAAATGACAAATATCACGGAAATCAACTTTAAAATGCTCTTAAGGATATTTCCTACTAACCCCTGAAAAATGGTTAGATTATCCCGTTCGGTGTGGTCGCAACTGAAGAAAGAAAACTAAACCGCAATAGCGCTAAAAGTGTGGTCGTATAAGCCTTTTCGGTAGCCTGTAAAATATCACACATAAACATAAAGTTATGAGAAAATGGCCTAGGATCATTGTCTGATACATATTCTACCATAATCTGGAAAAATATATTAATTATAGCTTCATTTGCATATTAATCCAATCACAAGAAAGACCTTAAATGATCACAACTGCACAGAATCGTTATCACTTAAGCCTCTTCGGCGGCTTATAAAACAGCTCGTCTAAACACAAACTTTAGGGGAATTGGTCCAAAAACCTACTTCAATATATGGACAACTAAATTATGTAAAAATATCTTAATTACGACTTACTTGTCAAATAAAATACGCTAACGCAAAAACCCTAAATGATAATATTGTCGGAACCGTATTATGTGAATAGTAAGAATAGAAGTCTTCGTCCAAGGTTGCCGCAATGCAAGAAATCATCCTATGATCATATAGTAATGGCGAATAACTTTAAATTTCAGATCTAACTTGTAGAAATTGCTCCCATGCATGAACACTTAAAGTTAAGCACTATTGAAGCGAACCTTTAGTGAATGTTTTACTTCTATTTAAACGATGCACCGGCCTCAGCACGTAGGCCGAAGAGGGGTCGTCGTAGGGGGGTGCGCCCGACTAGGGACTCGTTCATAGGCTTTTGTCCTATTTTTGTTCTTACTTTGTACTATTCTACATTGTTTTAAGTGTTCTTCTCGCTTTGTTACTTATTTCGTTCTGTTTTACAATGTTAATAGTGATGTTCACGCTTTTTTGACCTTTCCGATATCAATGCGACATGACAACACGAACGTTGCAGCTTTCTCCGACCGTCACGACAACACGCTGCACCCCACTTTTTCAGATCGATTCGACAACACGCTGCATCCCGCTTTCCCAGACCGAAACGACAACACCCTGTGATAGCGACGATGCACACACCAGCTTTCTCGGGCGAGGCCACAGCACGCTGCTATCAGCTTTCTCAGACCGTGAAGTGACAGCGCCATGACACCCACCGCAGTGTATTGTCTACTTGGCCTAAAAAGACTCTGACGCTGCAGTGTGTTGTCAAGTCCGCCTGAAAAGGCTCTGAGGCTGCAGTGCCTTGTCAACTCGACTGAGAAACCGTGGGATACAGTGCTGGGATGGAGGCTTACGTGCTTGCTTCGTGTTTGCTCTTCGAGTGCCCCTAAGGCCTATATAAGAAGGGACGATGCGTTCTAACAAGCACAGGAGAAGAGGAACAACCAACAAAGCCAAACCCGCAATAAACCTCACCTGAATCTACACAAATTAGGGCACAATGTCGTTTCTATCACACCTCTTGAAAGCGAAGTCATCCCGCCTCAATATCCGGATGCCATGGCGCCGGCGCCTCGGTTCTCTGGAGTTTCCCGACCCAAATCGATCGCAACCTACCGCGAAGATGGAGCAATCTACCCATGGAGAGACGGCCGCCACATCACTCTCATTGTGGCGCGCCTACAAGGTAAACCTCTTGGTGTCCACACAATCTGAGGTAACACTACCATCTCATGCATCGTTCTTTCTTTTCTCGGCCACGAGGACCGGTGTTGCTTCTTCCAATGGATCGACAGTAGGAACGACGTGACTCTTAATTCTCAACAAGCGCCACGACGCCTACCCCGCTTCGCCCGAGAACTTCACCCGGTGGGAGAGGCCGCCAGGATATGTCCCTTTATTAGATCGTCCAGAGCTTAGGGCCGGTGTGAAAGGGGCCAACCAATCGGTGAGTTTCATGCGACATACTCATGTTAAACTTAGAAAGTCGTAGTTCTAAACCAGTTCATCGCACACAGGAGTTCAAAAGGACACTTGCGAATTTGCCTAAGTCAAAGGAGAAACCTCCTCCAGGGCCACCCGAAAGCCCCGACGTTTGCGAACATGGCCTGGAGGCAGTGGTTGATACCTGCCACGGTGATCTAGCGGACCGGAGATTGTACCGGTGCCCCTTGGCCGAGGATGAACGGTGCTGGTACTTCAACTGGGTGGACCCGGAGACGTACCACCCACATCTCATGCTTCCGGCATGGGATAACTGGAGGGAGCAACCCTCTCCGTGGTGCCACTACCGCCCAGAAAAGCCAGACCCCGAGTACGCCTACGGTGTTATGCAACGACCAAAGCGGGCATCTTGCATTGATCGCAGGCACGCTTCCGGTTGTCCAAGGATAAGCCAACACACACCTCCTGCACCATATAGTGGAGTGCGAGCGAAAGCAGGCGGCGTGTTCGCGCGCTCTCCGCTTAACGCCAACGCACTGAGGTGCAAGAGGTTCCTCCTCTCGAAGAAGAAGGGACAAGGGAAGCGGTAGGCCGAGGTCCGTAGCACGCAACAAATCCTTGGCGCGTTATGCAGACCAACCGGAACCCGGGTGGTATTAACATAGGGGACGCCGGGAATCGGGATGACATGCCCATATGAGAGGGCAGAAATCCACATAAAAAAGACCAAAAAATTAAATATTACACACCCGAGACGTACGGCATAGGCCACCCATTCGGTGACAGCTGGGAGAACTGCGGATCCCCATGGAGTTCTTTCATAGTAGGGACTGAGTGGTGTCCGAGGACAAACCGCAAAATTAACACGGGATAGGTAATATGCAGAAAATGTTGGACATCATTACATTTGCATCCGGATAAATTTGAACGATCATTTGTTCTACCATGACGAACATTGCTTTACGTTAGTTAGTTAAATCAAGCAATTTCGCCACCGTTGTAATGCCCTTGTAATATAATCTAATCTCTCGCTTATTGCATCATCTCGAACTTTCTTGTATGTGCCCATATATATGTTCAACAAATAATTTAAGTGTTCATAACATGAGTTGTTTATCGACTATAAAATTTTGAAATTTTTGTCCATGGTTATGATGCATGACTAATGTTCCCATAAAATTTTTATCAAGCTTTATAAATTTTAAAAAGTTCAGACAGTGCTACTGTCTGAATTTTGCCATATCGGACACTAACACTGTCTGAATTTTTAAAAATTCATAGAGCTTGATCATTATATGAAAATTTTATGGGAACATTAGTGATGCATCATAACCATGGACAAAAAATTTTAAAATTTTCTAACATGGTTTGTTTCATCTTTCATTTGATTCAAATTTGTCGGCGACGTTTTTATCGGCACAGTTCTATTGTTTGAATTTTAAAAATTCCTCAGATTTTAAAATCATTTGAAATTTTATGGTAATATCACTGATTTATCAGGAACCTCCATAAAAATTTCAAAATTTTTCAACGTCGTTAGAGTCCTGTTTTATTTTTAGACGGTTGGAGGCAGTAGCGGTCTTAAACGGAAAATGGATTTCGGGTATGGGGCCCACCCATACCGAATTAGAGTCTCCGTAATGCTATTGCGAATTTGAATTTCGGGTATGGGGTGGGGCCCCATACCCGAATTTGATTGAAGAATGAAGCGGGATTTGATTTTCCGGTATGCGTGGCGAATTTCGTGTTCCGTAAAAGCGGGTTTTTGTAAATACGTGAACATGTTGTATCGATTTGTAATTACGGATCGTAACTTGTACTGTATTCCAAATTTTCCCAGAAGTTTGGATTATATTTTAGTATTTTACGCTTTTATCGACAGGTGCATAGAAATAAGAATCGTCTTCCGTTGGCGACTCACTTCTTACTTACTTTTAAGATGATACGTGTTACTGTAAGCTATATTAATAAATAATATTGAAAATAATGAACGTAAAAGTATACAAGAGGAAAAATAGTTAAAAGTTCCTTTAAAATTGTAAAATAATATCTATTTATTTTTTTTGAAAGGACACATATTGGAGCATAGATTTTCGATCGCTTCTAGCCATATTTAGAAGTCCCACTGATATTTCACAATTTCTTTCGAAGATCTCGGATTTCTATCAAGGACAAGATGCAAAAGCCCGGTCATATAAAAAAATCAAATTGTTACAGTATTTCATAAATTTCAGGGTTGTTTTGGCGAAAACTCATCGAAATCTTGTGTTTTTTATCGAAATTTGACTAGATTTGGCCCAATAACCCTTAAGAATATCATCTTCTATGAAAATTTGATGAAAAACCGAGTGTTTTGAGACGTTTTATAATTTTGATAGAAAAGTATCAGACTTTTTTAATTGTACAAGCTTGATAATACTTTGAAAAATTTATGGTACCATTTTTGGCAGGCTATAATCAAATATAAATTTTTTAAAAAATAATTGAACTTATTTTGTTATCTTTAAAAATAAAAAATAGAGTAAATAGAACTGAGACAATAACCTTGTCAGAATTTTATAAATTTTGTCGACTGTGATCATCATCCATAAGTTTCATGGGAGCTTTAGAATTGCCTCAGAATATTTCTCCAAAATTTTCAAAAAATTTAAGATATTTTTGGTTGAACTTCATTTGTCATCTTTCAAAAATAAAAAACAAAAGGAATATAAATGGTACAGTACCCTTTTAAAAAATTTATAAATTCAAAATTTTATGAAAGCTTAATCATTATCTTACAACCCTTCGATAAAAGTTTAAAATATTCTAATTTTTGTTACTCAAATAAATATATGTATTAATCATGAGGCTTTTATCAAGTAATATTATCAGAATTTTTAAACTTCGTCATGCTTGATCATCAATTAAAAATTTTATGGAAATATTGATGATGCATCAGAACCATCTAAATTTTTTTCAAAATTTCCTATCATGGTTTGAACTATTTTTTATTTCATTGGTTAGCCTTCAGTAGAACTATCCAAATTTTTGAAAATTCCCTAGGCCTTATCATCATTTGAAAATTTTATGGTAATATTGTTGATGCGTCAGGACCATCCACAAAAATTTTCAAAATTTTCTAACGTAGTTTGCATAATTTTTAATTTGGTTGAAATTTACTAGTTAACTTTTATCAGAACAGTAGCACTATTAGAATTTTTAAACATTTCTCAGACTTTATCATCATCTGAAAGTTTTATAGAAACATTAGTGATGTGTCAGGACCGTCCACAAAAATTTTTAATATCGTTCAACCATTTTGCACTCGATTGAATTTCATCGAGATTTTGGCAATTTGTTTCGAACGAATTTCGGTTCAAAAATTTGGATTTCAAATTTGCTTTCTGAATTTTGACATAGTTTCATCCAAAATTTCGCTAAATTTTTTAAATTTTACTGACGTCCGAGATATCAACCAAAAATAAAATCTCAAATCCTGCTAGTAGCTAGTGGAAGGCATGGGCAGCGCTGGCAACAGGATCATCCATCATTGGTCAATCCACAGGATTTCATCTGGAGCAGCCGTTGGAGAAATAATCACGACCAAAAGCGACCGAGCCTGACTTTTCGGTCCTCGCGAGCGAATCGCGACAACGTGCAGCCAGCCGGCCATTAATGGCGACAGGTACATGTCCACTTGAATTCAATCCATCTCTCTCTATATATTGTATATTCAAACATATTATTTGTATATTAAAATGCGTACTCTGATACCATAGGCTGAGGGAGTTAACTTGTACGTACACACGACAAGATATATCAGTAGCGTCGAACGGTGGCTTCATTTTCATCCGTATGCCCTCCGACGCGACGGAGTTAAGGATAACGCACGCACGTTCGCTCGCTCGGATGGACGGACGGATGATATATGAGTGGAGTATATTGCAAATCCATGCACACCACTAGCTAGCTGGAACGACGACATATATATCGACACTAACTAATTAATGCCCTAAGGCACCTCGATCGATCCTTGGTCCCAAGTTTAACGCAAGTTCGGCGTTAATGGCCTAACGCATGTGTACACTTCGTGGTAGATATTCAGTGTCTAATCAAGCTGCTGGTATACATTCGCCATGTCATGCATCCGACAATGACATACGCTACAACACAAGATGGACGCGCGCGGCGCACATTGATTTCGTGCCATCCATCCTTGGACTATCAGCTGACCAGAACTGCTATTTGTTGTAAAACGACATCGTCTGTCTTGATTGATCAACCACCATACAGTAAAGAACAGTAAGCATACAGTAAAGAGAACACATAATGTAAGGAGGCAAAAATTCTATTCTCTCTATATTAGATTTATTTTCTTGTACATAAGGGTGCTATATTTATAGTAAAAACAGTAAGAGGTAGATTCGGATTCGTTTACATAGAGATAGAGTCCAACTAAACATATACTTAAAGTCTATCTATATCTCAACACTCTCCCTTGGACGAATACAGCGTAATGCACATGTCTCATCAAAAACTCCACTCAAAAACCTAATGGAAAAAAGAGATGGAGAAAAGAGTACATTGCACTTGTACACAATATTATACTAGTTGACTCAATAAAAACTTCATGCGTGAAAACTTTAGGCAAAACCCATTAAGGGAAAAGAGCACTATTATCATCTTCTAGATTTAAAGTAGGATCTTTAAGATCATGCTAAGGGTTATGGTTCAGGGATTTACTGCCCCTGAACCCTGCATATCTTTAAGTCGTCTCATCTCAATGTCATTAACACATCTTTGGAAAATAGATTTTAGCAAGTACTTAGTGCATAAATCTACTAGATTTTCACTTCACTTAGTCTGCAGTATATTTACCTCACAATTCTTTTATAGTTCGTGAGGATAGAAAATTTTAGGAGCAATATGATTCGTGATATATATTGCTTTTCACATAACCTATTTGCATTTATGCAACACAAGCAGCATTATCTTCATATACATGGAGGTATCGATGATATTAAGACTACACAACTTCTAGATATAGTTAATTACACATCTTAGCCAAACTCATTCACTTGAGGCAATATATAAAGCAATATCTGAGTAGTTGAGAGAAGTAGCTACCAAGATCTCCTTAAAAGACCCCCTAGGAAACGGCTATGCCACCATAGAGAAACATAAAACCAGTCTGAGATTTGGCACTGTGTGGAATCAAACAGATAGCCAGCATCTGTATGTCCCAACATGGTTAAGTTTTGGTTCTTCCGTTAAAACAATCCAAGATCTTGTGTACCTACGAGGTATCTGAGTAAAGTCGTGACACTAGCCTAATGTCTTCTGGTTGGGGCTGCACTGTATCTTACAACCAAATTTACTTCAATGCAATGTCAAGCCTTTTGCATTTCACAAGATACACAAGTGCTCCAATGACTCTTAAGTGTAGGACTTCAGATCCTAACACTTCGTCATTTTCCTTCCTGGGTCTTTATCCACTTCAAGGGATCTTATAGCCATGTGGGATTTTAAAAGATGAGATTTATCCATATAAAATCTTTCACTACCTTCTTGGTATAGGTTGACTAGTATATAAAAATTTCTTCTAGGAAATACTTTAGTTGCAAACCTAAACAATATTTGGTTTTACCCAAATCTTTCATCTCAAACTCTGTCGTAAGGTCATAATTGTCTTCTTTTACCTCCTCTGTGATTCCAATAATATTCAGATAATTGACATAAACTGAGATGATATAAAATCCATTTGGGATTTTTTTTATGAACACACAGGGACAATCATCATTGTTAGAGTATCTCTTCTTCAAGAGGAACTCACTAAATCGGTTGTACTACATTCTCCCCGACTGTTTGCATCCATATAGCGATTTTTGTTGTTTGATGCTATATATGTTACAATTTCCTTTATTAGGATCTAGAATTTTGACTCCTTCAGGGACTCATATAAATATCCATATCCAGTGATCCATATAAATATGTGGTCACTACATCTATCAACTGTATTGTTAAATTAAAGCTAGCTGTCATTAATATTAAATATCGAAATGTTATTCCACTCATTACAAGAGAATAGGTTTCATCATAATCGATGTCGGGTCTCTACATGAACCCTTATGCTATGATCCTCATTTTATACCTCACCATCTAGTTATTTTCATTTTTCTTCGGATAAAAACCCATTTTGATCCTACAGGGAACACTTAGTAGGTGTTCGGTCAATAGGACTAAGTGCTTTCCTCTTATTAAGCGAGCTCAATTCTACCTCAATTGTTTCTTTCCATTTTACCCAATCTGAGCGCTCTTGTATTCTGCCATAGACTTTGGTTCTGGATCTAGCACAAGAGGTTTAGCAATTTTAGAGGCGAAATATATGTCGATAATTGTAGTCTTTCTTTTATACAATTCTCCTAAATCCACATAATTAGTGGATATCACTTCATTAATTTCCTCCCGTTCCTCATGATTTTCCACAGCGATGTAGTCTGGGTATTCCGACTTCCCAGTATAAGATTGTGCGCTAAAAAACTCACTGGGGTTATCGTTTTCAGGATGGCTCACTTTAGGGAGGTAACCATCTCCAAAATGGCTCACTTCAGGAATTTTTTCAACATTGGGTTAAGCTTCTTCAACTGTCTCAGGTAGTGTTGTCACTTATTTGGTTCTCTGTTTCCGTTGACATCTCCGCAGAACTGAGTCTCGTGTGCCTGGAGGACTCCCCTTTTTTATCCTAAGGGGCAAGAGTGGGTTATATAACCTTCTAGGGAATTTTCACTCTTTCAATTGAATTTACTGTAGGTATGTGAGATCTTGTCACTCCTTTTGATCAGTGAAGGCATCTGATAGATAATTAGCTATTTATTGCAAAATTATTATCCTTTGAACTTCAAGTTCAGTTTCTTTAGTGTATGGGTCAAGGGCTAAATGCCAGTGGTATTCCAATCTATTTCCTCACATTCTTGAATGTGGTACTTATCTCCCTCTAATGTCAAAAAATTATCCTCATAAAAAATACAATCAGCATACCGAGCCATGTACAGATCCCTTCTTATAGACTCTACGTATTTAATAATTGACGGAAATTCATAACCCACATAGATCCCTAACTTCTAGTAAGGTCTTTATGGTTATATGCTATGGTAGAGATATTAGCACATATGCAACACAACCAAATTTTTGCAGATGATAAATACTTAGTTCTTTCCTATGTACTATCTGCAAAGGGGAAATTTTATGGTATGCAGTTGGCCTGAGTTGAATGAATACCGCAGCATGAAGCACTACTGACGGATACTTATACCAGGGGTACCCCACAGCAAAGTAAGCATTTGTTTCGAGATCATATCTTTCTCAAATAATCCGGGCTAGAAGTCCAGATAACGGAGCGCCGAAGAAAGCCCCCTCCGCCATGTAGGGTCACCGCCCTTGGTCCCCCCGACCTCGGGTCGGGCACCCCCGGGACCGCGACCGAGACCCAGCCTGACGACGCCCGCTTGCCGACGGCGGCCAGGGTTCATGACAGTGCCCTTGCAGGGGCACCTCTAGACTCAGGACCGACGCCTCCGCAGGCTCCGACCTGGGTCACAAGTAGGGCCCCCAGCAAGCTCTGGCTCCGCAACCTCCGCCACATCGACGGTCCGCGCCACGCTGGTAGGGCTGGAAAAAAAACTCGTTAGAGCTCGAATCAAAATTTCTTCAAATCTGATGGTGATTGGTTCAAAATTGAAATAAGACAATTTGAGAAAAAAGTTAATGAGGCTCGACTCGATAATGGCTCGTTAGCTCGAATTTGATATAACCACTTAAATGATGTATAAAATGATTTTACATTAAACTATGTCAATTTTGAAAGAAACTCGAAAATAACTCGTTAAACTCGATATCCACCCCTACATTTGGTCACCCGTCTTACAGACACGACCGCCACATTGGGGCGGGTGGCTCCTTCTCGAGGGAACCGGAGGGCGGCCTCAGCAAAAGCACCCATCCTCGTCTTTGTCAACATCGACAGCGCGTAGAGGCAAAAGCACCTTCCCAACGGGGCGCCGTCCGTTGAGACTACCAACCCAGCATGGGGTGAGCAGAAAACTGTAAATCATCAAGACCGAAGACCGAGACACCCGGGCACGGCACCTCTCTCCCACTTTCCAAAGTCCTGTGTAACCTACCCCCTCCGCCTATATAAAGGGAGGTAGGACCCCCCACACGGGAGGGAGAGACACGCACACTTGATTTCTCGCTCACACTAAGCCTTCCCGACCTCTTTTTTCCGAACGAGTGTTGAGGGCCTGTCCTTAACCTCCGCTTTGTAATCTCCGTGACCTTGCACACAGGCAACATCATGACCGCCACAAACTGGAAGTAGGGATATTCGGCCCGAACTAGTATACATCTTGGACTCCCGAGTCTAACCATTCGAGGAGAGGGGACGTGCGACCCCCCACAACTTACAAATTTACTTTCCGGTTATACGAAACACCGACAACTACGTATCTCCAACAACTGGTGGAAAGCCTACAATTCTGCAAAAGTGGCCGAGCAATAAGTTTTACTCTTTTTATTAATGACTCTGTAAATCTATTAAGTGTTGACATGTGGTACAGAATGCTCTACATTAATTTCTAAAGCTATACAACAATCATTAAATGCTTTTAAGGTAAACGCTCCAGCATTGTCTATTTAAATAGACTTGATCCTTTCTTCTAGAAAGGAGGCTCTCAATTTAATAATTTGAGTAATTAATTTAGCAAAAGCATGATTCCTAGTAGATAAGGAACATACATGGAACCATCTAATAGAAGCATCTATCAGTATCATAAAGTATTTGAAGGGACCCAATAAGGGTTGAATAAGTCCACATATATCACCTTGAATTCTCTCCAGAAAATTCAATGATTCTTCCCTAACCTTTAGATGATAGGGTCAAACTATCAGCTTTCCTTTAGCACAAGGAGGGCGAAAGAAATCTTTAAGTCTAGGAAAGTTTATAGTTTTTATGTTATGGCTAGCAGAATTATTTATTATTCTTCTCATCATATTCAATCCAAAATAATCCAATTGATCATGCCAGATCTTAAATATTTATGGGGTTTTAAGTATAGTTTTTGTCACAACATAAACTTCAGATTTTACATTTGTATAATATAACTTGGAGGAGAAGGAATGAAGTTTTTCAACCACACATTTATTACACCCATTAAACTTAGTCATGAGTAGGTATTTTTTGTACCATCCTTATTTTTTGTCTCCATATGGAAACCATTCAGATAAATGTCTTCAAAACTTAAGAGAGTACAATTAGACTTATGGTATAATAGGGTATTCTCTATTATTATACGAGTACCTACAGGGAGAATTATGATGGCTCTTCCAATGCCAACTATGAGTCCATCGCTTCCAATGATGATTATAATATTCACAATTTTCTTAGTCAAAGCCTAAAAATATATAGTTTCCCAAAGAATTGTATTTGTGGTGCAATTACCTGTACGGCAGATTTCCTCCTCCGCCATTGGATTATACAGATATTCTATATTAAAGATATAAATTCAATCAAACAATTGTTGCATCAAGAACAAATTGAAAATATAGAACAAGCGTAGCATAATTGAACAAATATCCTCAGAAATGACACTTTATTAATTTTTAACTGATAATCGCTCAATAGGAGTGTAGACCAATGTTCATTCAAGAACACAAATACTAAACTGATCAATGAGACTTTTAAGGAGACTCGAAAGAAAAATGTGACATTGACTTCCTAAATAAAAGGAGTAGCAGGGAGACTATTACATGTCTCCACATAAAACATTTATAATCCTCTTGGGAATCTTTGGTATTCTTCTGGAATTCTTGAGCTCGGTCCCTAGGAGATCATCTTCATCCACAAGAGAGTCCTCATATCTAAGAAGACCCTTTTTTAATTCTACCGTAGGGTCGATGACTTTGTCATCATTCTTTTCCATTTCCTCCTCGATAACAGTTTGAGTGAAGAAATGTGACTCACTCTTATTTCTCTAATTCTTCTAGAATGTCCTAGTGGATTTCATGCAAAGTTCCACCAAATGCTTTAGGGTGCAGCATGTGCGTGACCAATAGCTAGTTCATCCACATCTAAAGTATGGGTGTAGAGGACCTGCAGCCTTATTAGCTAGGCCTTGCTTCTGAAAGTTATCTGATCCCTTTCCTTTACTTTCCACTAGGGTTTACCTCTTGCCTTCTGATTTTTTTTTCATTCTTCAATTTGTCCCCTCTATCTCTTTGGCCTTTTTCATAGCCTCATCTATTACTAGCCCACTAGGCATTTACTTGTGCTTCAGGTATTGCATGACTTCCACTAGGAAGGATGTGATGATTCATCATGAGGAGTTCATCATGCTTTTCTGCTTCAAGTAGAATTGACGAATACTTATACCAGGGGTACCCCACAGCAAGGATGCTGGAGAGGGTCCAGCTCCGATCGGAAGGCCTCGATCGGGTCACGAAGGATCCTCGGCCTCCACCCGGCCTCCACCGCGACCTCCGGGAGCGCTCCGACCTGGCCTTGGGTCGGACGCCCCCACGGCCTCCGACCCAGTCTTAGGTCGAGGGCTTCCGCAAGCACCGACCAGGCCGCAGGTCGGAGATACACACAGCCTCTGGCCTAGCCGCTGGTCGGGGTCTTGGCGAGCATCTCAGCGACTCCGGCCACATCATCGATCGACCTCGAAGTTGGTCACCTGCCGTCTAAACAACGACGGCCGTGCAGGGATGGGCGATCCTTCCCAAAGCGACACCAGAGGTGCCGCCCACACAACGTCAACTCCTGACAGGCGCACAGAGGGCGAGTGCGCGCCTTCCCAATGGAGCGCCGCTAGCTAAGGCTACCAACAGGGCGCCGCTGGCTAAGTCTGCCAACCCGTCATGAGATAAATAGGAACCTGTCAGTCCTCAAGACCGAAGACCGGATCTCCAGGGCATAGCGTGCCCCAACCGCTCTTCTCTCCTGAGTCCCGTGTAATCCGCCCCCTCCTCCTATATAAGGAGGGGCAGGGCCATTCGGGGAGGAGAGAGGCCCCCCTCCTTCGATCCCTTTTTTCTCCGAGCTCGATCAGCACCTGAAAGCTCCGAAGCTCTCAAGCCTGTTCGCACTCGGACAAGCATTCGGGGCTTGTCCCGAGCCCTCGCTTGTACCATGGCACGGTCCGCCACATCCAGAGTAATATACAGCCACCACCACGAACTGGAAGTAGGGACGTTCAACCCGAACCAGTATAAATCTTGGGCTCCCTGAGTCAACCATCAAGGAGAGGGAGCGCGCGGCCCCTTGACTTACAAATACGTTTGCCGGTTATACGAAACGCCGACAAGAATGCATATAAACTCAGAGTACTTCTGTTACTTTGCATGACGGTATTGTTGTTGCAGATGCATAATGTCTAGCTTGCTAATCATTTCAGCATCAGTAACTTTCTAGTTACAGAATGTCAGTTTGGCAACAAACTTATGCATGACAGAGTTGTATGCTATCACAAGGTGGATCTTTGCTGGTTATATCGTTCCTTCAGGGAATGTCATAGAGTCAGTGGGTCCTCTATCAAATATTCGGTCTTCAGGTCCGCATGTAGATGGTGCCTCGAGAAGTGTATAGCCACACACTTGGTAGCTTCAGGAAGAGCAGGGGTACCAACTTCACGATAGGAAATAGCTACTCCAAGAGATCAAGCTGTTAGATTTATCTTGGCATCCATTGTCTAGGTGAGGTAGTTGTTTCCATTTAGGGTGAGCTCAGCAAATTTTCTCATGACAATGTCCGACATATCCTATATGCAATTAAAATAGGAAGTTTACTATTGGTAAAATATAATTTTGCAGGCTTATAATTGAATTAGAAAAGTTTGGTCTATGTAGATAATTATCTCAAATTTCCCAGGATCTTTCTAATATTTTTTCATAATTTTTGTTAATTATTAAGCAATTTTCATAATTACCAATTAAATAAAATAAATTCTAGAATATATAAATATATTCTAAGAAAAATAAATCAAGAGGTATGGAACCACCAACATTCTATTTATAATTTTCATAGCATTTTATCATATTTTTTGTTAATTATGAAGCAATTTTTAGAATTACCAATTAACAAAAAATAAATTCTAGGATATATGAACATGGAGTAATGATAAGAGAAACAAATCCAGAGATATGGAGCTTCCAATATGTGATAAGAATAAAGTTTAATAAATTATAGAAGTTGATGTACTTAGAAAATCAAATTTGAAGGATTTAACATAAATTTTAGGAATTTATTAATTCCTTTTCTAAATTACAGGGAAACCACGGGATACAATTATAAAAATACCCTTTTTATTTTAATTTCTTTTTAAAAAACTAATGGGTTGTACGGTCTCTGGGCCGGATAGCCCATGTTGGCCATCTGTGGCCTTTGCCAGCCCAAAAGGCTAGGGCATGTACGGCGGCAGACCGAATGCGGGCAACAAAGGCCGGGAGCGTAGCAAGTGCACAGGTGTGGCAAGACAAGGCTGTCGCACAACACTGAGCATGTGGGCAGCAGCTGACGGGCGACCATGGAAAACAGGTGTGGCTCATCGGGTAGAGGCAGCTGGTGAATGGGCATGGTGATCGGTGCGTGAGGTCCGCGAATGATAGTGGGGACCACGCGGCTTGGCTTGCATATAAGGCAGTGGTGGCGTAGATCTAAGGAGGTGACAGCTCAAGCGGAGCCAATGGCGTTACCGAGCGCGAGTTGTTGCATGTGCAGCACGGAGCCTACAGGGTGTGACGGTCTGGCTTGGCGCGAGCGATGGCCACTACAACAAGACTGGTTTATTCTAACACATAGTCTGCAACACATATAGCTTGTGCTGCAAAAAAACTCACAAGACCAGTCTTTTCCTACACACATTGCAACATATATAGCTTGTGTTGCTGGGAAACTCTACTGCAACACATACTACGTGTTGCTAACATCAAAGTGTAGAATCATTGACTCAATATGTAATACCGCAAAATCGTTTTTCCTGGGTTTTTGGCCGAAATTGTTTTTGTTTCTTTAAATCCAAGGATTTATTCGGAAGGGCAAAAGATTGGTCGTCTCGCAGTTTTAAGAATCTTAACGATAAGTTTGAGATATGCCGAATGCATATCGAAAAGGGAATTTCTCCGCATCGTATTTTTTTTTCTGCGGCAAGTTTTACTCAAAATATTTTCTTTCCATCGTAAGTTTGAAATGTCAGTTTTTGGAGTTTGTTGGTTGTGGTCTCTAGAATTGTTGAGTAGTTTATAATTACCTTTTATTCTTTTCCCCCTAGCTCTTTTATTTAGTGCTTCCACTTATTGGGTAATAAAAAGAAGAAAGAGGGGGGTGCCGGTGGTTTTTCTCTTTTCCCCAAATCCTCCAAACACCACCGCCTCCTCCCGACTCCAAAGGCCACCGCCACCTCTGGCTCTCGGTCGCCACGCCGGCGCCACCTCCTCTCGCCTCCTCGCCGCCTCCGCCTCGCCCCCGCCGACTCGGAGATGCCGCCATGGAGCCCATTGGTGGGCGCGTGGAGTTGCCGAGCAACCCGGAAGATGCTCTCGAGGTGTTCGTCGACGGCACGCCGTCAAGGATCCCCAAGGATTCACGGTGCTCGAACTGCGAGGTCGCCGGGCGTTGACATCCCACCCTTCGCTACCACACCGCCTCTCCATTGCCGGAATCGCAGATGTGCCTCGCCGAGGTCGAGAAGTCGCCCAAGCCGTCGCCTCTGCGCCATGCCCGCCTCCTGTGTCGACCATTGTTGCGCACCGTCGCTCTTTTTGGCCGTGTGTACTGTGCATTGTATTGAGGTTTGGAATGGGCCATATTGGTCTGATTTTGTAGTGTTGTGTGCCTAAGTCTCTCAGATCCATCCAGCTCCTAGACGTCTCAGCATCTTAGGGTTCTCGTGTATATTTGCTTGCAATCTGTGTTGGTGATAAAAACTATAAACCTCAACTTTGTTAGTGGTTGTTGGAGTACTGAATGATCAATCGGGCGTGCACAATTTTTAGTAAGATTTGGGATTTGCGATAGTTCATAACCTTGGATTGTCCTGTTGGATTAGGGATGAAGATTAAGACAAACACGCCAATTGCAAAGAAGGCGAGGAGGGTGTCATGGAGTTCTTGCCGATGAACCATCCATTGGACCGCCTAATCTGCGATCGTGGTGGAGAGTCGACCTCGGTGATCGATCTATGGCATTTGGTGCTGATCGTGGTCGATTCACCGAGATGAAGCGATCGATTGTGGATAAGAATTTGGGCCCTTGGTGAAGACGGTGATGACCCATTGCATCCAATGTACAAGGTGATGTTTTGGTGCTTCTTGGTAAATTTGTATTATCGACTTCAAATGATTTAATGCTATCCCGATTGTCTACGTTTGACTCCTTTAAGTGCTTTATGCTTCAAGTATTGTAGGGTTAAGAGCTGATTGTAGAAACATTTTAGAGTTAACAACCTGTTGGAGCCAAACACTCTTTCGATTTATTCATGTGCTTCAACCCAACATCTACCGGTTCTTAGTTTTGTTGTCATTGTTCATTGCTTTTTTTGTCATTTATTGTTTTCTTGTTGCATAACACATCATACGTTATTGTTTTTGCTACTTGTGCAAGCTTGACCTCGCCAATATGTAATTTTCATTTTCTAATCTATAGGTGTGTCCGGTTTGCCACGAGGTTCTTGGTGTTCAAGACCGGGTATGTTAGGTCATGGCAGTGGTGAAGAAATTGGAACATATGTGGAGAAACTTATGACAAGTGAACTATCTGGAAATGTTATCGATATCTGCCTAGTTGGAGCTCTTACATCCAAGCCATTTGCATTTAAAGCTAGGAACTGGGAGCTGAAGGGCACTGAGACCATTGATGTTACCGATGCAGTAGGGTCAAACATAAGAGTTGACAGCAGGGGTCCTGAAGTAATGGTCACACTGCCTGATACTTCATGTTGCCTTAACCTCATTTTGAATTTATGATCCCCTAGAAATCTAGAACATCAGTTAAGTCTTTTAAAGGTCACAATATGTTAATTATGGAAGTATCTATCAGCCATGTGCTTTTCTCAGAATAATATCCATAACCCTTGATATCAAAAGGTCATTTAATATTCTTAAACGAACATTCACATTACCATGTGTGCTGAAATTATAATTATTAAGCTTAACTGAACCATCTGCATTTCTATTGTTAGATGATTATTTGACCTTGTGTTCTAGGAAACTGATAATTCTGCTTATATGCCTATAATTACATGTATTGGTATTACACACATATGGTAGCATGCTACCTTGGCACGGTCTGTAATCTCATTAGCTCACTTCAATCAGTAAATTTTCTCTTGACTATTTTCCTTGAGTTTGTTCTTAATAATTTGGAGAGCCATACTGCAAATGAATGCATGTTGGTGTGTTTGTTATAATACATTTATTTGTTTGTGGCGATTTGCTTTACATTTATGATCTTCCCTCCCTCACAGAATAATCGATGACCCACTGAAGTTAAGAGAATATAATGTAATTTGGAGTGCTCATCCGCATTTCTACTCAAAGGAATATGCTTAAGAAATTAGGGGTGTCTGTGTATTTTCAGGTTTTTAAACATAAATTATCTTTATTCTACCTTTTGGATGTCCAAGAATTTTGTTAATTGAACTTTCCATGCTTAGCCTGCTATTTGATATGTGCAATTCGCATGAAAATGAATACTTTATTTAGTCGGCATCCTTTTTCTTATCCTTGCAGGATATCAATGAGGAATGGATATCCGACAAAACGCGGTTTTGTTACGATGGTCTCAAGAGGCAAAGACTAAATGACCCTATGATTCGTGGTCCCGATGGCGTGTTTAAGGTCGTGACTTGGCGTGATGCTCTTGCGCTTGTTGCCGAGGCTTTGCATCAAGTAAAACCGTAAGAAATTACAGAGTTGCTGGCAAACTTTCGATGAGAATCCATGATGGCACCGAAAGATTTTGTCAACAGATCGGTTCGAGATAAGGTGCTTTATGAGGAAATGGTCCAAGGGATCAAGAAGCAAGGAATTTAGTAGGAGGAGGAGTAGTCTAGTTGTTGTTTCATATTCTTTTCTCGTTGTTTTTGCACATGACAATATAGTGACAAGAGTATATAGTAGTAGTATGTCATATTTCATATTTTTGAACTTAGTCCGGATCATGTTCTCGGTTCTTGTGTAATGAACAAATCAATTGTTTTTCTTTCGTATGTGCAACAATGTACAACACATTTATTTAAATTCAATATAATATACCTATTGATCATTGTTCATGTTGAATTGTATTGTATTATCAAATAAAAATTATTTGTGATAAATATATTTTTATTCATATATATGAAACAAATAAATAAATCATACTTTACATGCATATTTATTTGTGCTGCAAAAGACCACTTATGTGATGCTAACAAATGTTAGCTATGTTGAAAATATGTGTTGTTATATATTAAAAAATGTGTTGCTACTTTGCAACACATATACGTATGTATAACAATACCTAGTTTGTGTTGCGAGAGCTACCTCAAAGAACACCACCTATAACATCACTTATAATATGTGTTGCTAGCGATGCTTGCAACACATATACATAGATATAGCAGCATATATGTATGTTGCTATAGCTCATTCCTGTTGTAGTGGGCATTGCGGGTGTGGTTGATGGTGCGGGGGACAACTCGGTCGACACGAGTGACGGTGCAGCCGACGCGAGTGATGGAGCTACTAGCGTGGTCAAGGGCAACATCGTGAGCGTCAAAGCGAGTGGTGGTTGGCCGGTATGGGCAAGGGTGGTGCCAGTAAGGTGCGGCGGTGGCCAACGGTGTGCAGGGCATGGAGTTTCTTTTCCTTTTGGGTGATGAACAATAACTATATGCACCCTTAATTGGTGATTAGATTAAGAACTTAATCTATAATTTAGGGCAAAATAATATATAGCATTAAAGTTTGCGTAGACGCGATTAACTTACGTAGCATGAAATTATGTAGGGCTTGTATTAGATTTAATCGTGTGTTGCTGGACAAATACGATGTAGTTTGTTATATGCAGGCAGACGATCACAGTCGGCCTCAACAGAGCTTCCTACTGATAACGTGTTGTAAAATGAGGTCGTCCATCCTTGATCAACCACGATGCACCAAAGAATTGCAAGCACAAACCAATGTAAAGAGACGAAATTCTATTCTCTCTCTTTATTAAATTTATTCTCTTGTACATAGGGGGTGCTATATTTATAGTAAAAAGCAGTAAGAGATATGTTCAGATTTGTCCACATAGATATTGAGTCCAATCAAACATAAACTTAAAGTTTATCTATATCTCAACGCTCTTTTGCTCTTCTACGTAATTTCTACTGTGGAAACCAAGTTGTGACCCAAATTTTTTACAAAGAAAAAGAAAAAGAGAGGGGTTTGTTGGGCCAACCGACTGACAAGGCCTATCGGGCCTAGCCAGCCTATCTGGCCCAGTCGATGGGGCTAGCCCTAGATGTGTGAGAGGGTGGGAGGATGGGGCATGTTGGTGACTACAGTGCAAGCATGGATCCCGCCATGCGACGTGGCGACCGGACCCTCAGAGGGCCATTGCTCCCTCTCTACCTCCTCCCATGCTCTATTTTACTAATGTTCACATTCCTTCTCAACACACTACAACAAAATTTCACATAAAGGCACGTTTCTATAGAAATTTTTTATTTATCTTTACATATTGCTATAACATATTGTAAATACACTTGTTGCGATATTTTATAAGGTGACTTAAATGTAGAGACACCATGTTGAGACATTTTGGATAAAGAATGTGAAATGTGGACCAAACATGCATTTTTGAGGTGTTTTTAAATTGTCAAAAACAAAAATCGTATAGAGATATTTTTTGAGACACTTTGTAAATTGATGTTATGTTATAGATACGTCATTTGAGACATTTTTTATTATCTAGAGACATTATTTTAGATGTTTAAGATATGTTCTATACTACCCACAAGAATTATAATATGAGTATAAACAAGTTGTGATATGAGATTGAGTTGGTTAGTTAGGTCTCGAGTTTGAGGTTTGGTTTTAACTTATTTTTAGAATATATTTTTCATATCTTAGATGCTAGAGAGTATAGAGACACAATATAGTGTCATTACAAACTATATTATATATAATGTAAAGACATTTTAGTAAGTGTTTCCTCTGTCGTAGCGACACTGCACATAGAGGCACCAGTGTGGCATTTTGAAAGATTCCTTTAAAATCATATAAAGATATAAAAGTATACCTCTACTATACAATAAAAAAGCATCTATAGGTTGTTTCTTCTGCAATGACACACGGAGAAGAACGATGTGATTTTCCCCATTTTCTCAATCTCTATTGCACATCTGGTTTTCTTCTCCTCTGGTGATACTCTAGCTTGCTCCTCAGCTACCCGACACCCTCATGAGTTTTTTTGACTTCGATCTATCTTCATTTACCCATGACTACTGTGTTTCGCATGTAACCCATGGTGAAACACTACTACAGAATGGTACATCACTATTGGTTTATCTGGGTCGGTTTCAACTTATTTTTAAAATATATCTTTCATATCTTATATGCTAGAGAGTATAGAGACACAGTATAGTGTCATTACAAACTATATTATATGGAACTGATTATGATGATCCTATCATCAGAATCGGTAGCAACTAAGAACCAATTCTGATTATAGGGTCATCAGAATCGGTTTCATAGAAGAACCTATTCCGATGATACGGTCATCAACATCGGTTTTATGTAAGAACCGATTGTGATGATATTGTCATCAAAATCGGTTTCTATGTAAAATCGATTGTGATAATTTGGTCATCAGAATCGGTTCTACAAAAGAACCGATTGTGACAAGAGATCATTACAATTGGTTCTTCATAATAACTGATTCTGATGACCATATCATCACAATCAGTTTATGAAAAGAACCGATTGTGATGACTCTATCACAATCAGGCCAAAACCGACTGTGATAGTGCCTCCTCATCACTATCAAATGACTTTGTATCGCCACCAGAATCGATTCTAATGACAAAAAAGAACCAATTCTGATGTACATTCCTGTAGTAGTGAAACAAGAACGGTGAAGATAGTCAGCAACTCGAGGCACATCATAAAGGCGAGGTGTCTTTGGTGCTCTCGGTTGCTGAACCTCTGTGTTGATTATGCTTGGTCATTCGGTTGGTTTGGCCATGTGGTAGTTGTGGTGCTCAGTGAATTGTTACCTCTTTCTGTAAAGTGAGCCCTTTGCAACTTGTTGTTCTTGGTCAACAGTTGCCTCTTCTCCAGCCAGGAAATGGAATATGTGGTTTTGTGCTGCTTTAGTTACATCTTGGGACAGCTCAGTTAATTGACTTACTTGGTGATCGGTGGCATTTTATTTCCAAAAGCCTCGATAGTGATATGTGGTAGTATAGCGGCAATATTGTTTTTTGGGACTTCACCTTTGACGAGTCTTGACTATTTCACTGATTTTGTGTTGGTGCTCTACGAGGATTAGGCTTTGTGAGATTATTTGTGACAATCTAGTAGTTTACTATTTTAAAAAATTGAGATTAATTCATTTGAATTGATTATTTGCCTAGTTAATTAATTTGTTCAATATAGTGTATTTGGCTTGTTTTGTATTCAGTTTAGTGTAACTATTTCTGTTCATTAACCTAATCAGTGCTACTGTTGCTATGTAATAGCAATAATCTATTGTTACCTTGACCAATAGACATGCTATGCTATCTTTGTTGATCATGAACTACTATTGTGCTTAACTATACTTATATTGAAGTAAGTTAATTCATGGTAAGTTTGAATTCTAAAATTAGTAACACTGATACTAGGATTATCATAAATTAGTTAGTGATCCTGTCCCCTAATGGTAAGGAGGCTTTTAATTTAGGTAGCCCGACAACTAAGAGCAAAATTAACAACATGAGCAATGTTGCTAGTTGTTATTCACTGTTTACTGTCTATTGCCATGGTTGAAATTTTAGTATACATGAGTAGCATTTTTGCTATGGTTTTTGTCCATGAAATGCTCGTGATACTATTTACCTTACATGGCAATAATGTTCTCTGTTTAATAATTAAGTTTGGATTTAAAGTAATGAGATAATTGCTAATATTACATGTTATCCAACAATCCAAAAAATAATATTTAATGGCTTCTAGTTATTATATTGTTAAGCTTGAGGTCTTTTGACATTGTTTGCTTTAAACGTTGATAGGCTAAAACTGGACTCTAGTTGAAGGACCTTAAATTGTTTTAGGTCATTTCCGATCCCCAGTACTCCCTTTGGAAGAAGATGCACATAAGAGCTTGGTGGATACGAATCAGTTAACCCAAGCTAGACTCTTAGCCGTCCTATCCAATAGGATTTTTGATGTCTACTTGAACTACAACTCTACTAAGGGACTTAGGGTTGAGATGGAAGAAAAGTTCTCCGAAGGAAACAATGGGAATGACTCATTTACAAGCTATCTTAAATATAAGATGGTAGAAGGGGCGTGTATATTGGAATAGCTCCATAAGCTTCATCCCTTCTTGATGGACCTGACTCGATACAATTGCATTATGTCAGAGAACTTTCAAGTAAATAAGATAATGACAAAGTTGCCACCATTATGGTGTGACTTGAGACCACTCGAAGACATATAAAGGAGTGACTGACTCTCTCCGAGCTATCGGCCGCTATCAATGTTGAAGAGCGGGCACGTGCTAGTTGCAAGACCTCCTAGCCTCTTGTTTAGGCTCATCATGTCAAAACAAAGATTGCAAGAAATGGGTGAAGAAAAAGACCAAGAACATGACCGTAAAGTCCTACCCTGATAGAGGCGTAGCTTTGCTATCTGGTACCATGTGTTACTAGAATGAAGTTTCTCATAACAAGATATTCAATCAAGGCATAGTCCTCCTTTTTCTGCGTAGAGTTGCAGTTGTTTTAACTAAGCATTGGTTCAAACCGTTACGTTACCCTTGGTAAACATCAATATATTAGATAGGCCATTACAAAATCAAATTGCTAACGTTGAAATTTGAGACAAAATGTTGGAGACTACTATGAAAATTAGGTTTTGACCAAATTTCAAAAAAGAAAAATGAAACAAAGAAAAGGGTTTAGTGGCCAACTAGGTCGGCAAGGCTTATCAGGCTGAGCCAGTCCAGTTAGCCGACACCGCAAGGATAAATGGCATTGCAGCCCTCACTGCGTGTCCTAGCCCTAGATGTGTGAGAGAGGGAGGATGGGAGACAGTGGCAACCATGACTCGAGAGAGTATCTCATGCATGTGGTGGTGACGATCGGCCCATTCAGAGGCTGTTGCTCCCTCTCAGCCTCCTCTCGTGCTCTGTTTAAACCTTGTCCATGTTCCTTCTCAACACATAGAAAAGAACAATGTGATTGTACCCTATTTTCTTGACCTCTAATCCACCTATAGTTTTCTTCTTCTCCTGTGATATTCTAGCTATCTCCTTGGCTACTCGACATCCTTGTGAGTTTCCTAGCTCCTACCTATCTTTGTTTACTTGTGTCTACCACGTTTCATGTGTAACACGTGGTGAACCAATGGCAGGGAAGACAATCAGCGACTATAGGCACATCGTGGGTGCTAAGGTGTCTCTGGTGCTCTTAGTTGTTTAACCTTTGTGTTGATCGTGCTTGATTGTTCCGTTGGTTCAGCCGTGTGGTGGTTGTAGTTCTCGGTGACTTGTGTCCTCTTTTTGTGGAGTGAGCCATTCATGGCTTACTGTTCTTGGTCGACAGTGATCTCTTTCCTAGCCAGGACATGGAGGTTGTGGCTTTAGTTGCATCTCAGAACTACTCGGCGAATTGCGTCTTACTTAGTGGTAAGTGGCATTGTATCTCCAAAAGCTTCGCCAGTGGTCTGTGGCAGTACAACAACAATATTGTTTTTTTGGGACTTTATCATTGATGATTCTTGCCTATTTTACTGACTTTGTGTTGGTGCACTATGAGTATTCTTGTTCCCTATTATTCATTTACATTGTGCAATTGGTTGGACAAAACACTATCTTGGGGACCTTGTATGCTACAGTGGCTGTTTGCTAAGTGAGGATTGGGCTTTGTAAGATTATTTGTGACAACCTAGAAGTTTACTATTTTAGAAAATTGAGAATAATTCATTCGAATTGATTACTTGCCTAGTTAATTTATTTGTTCTATATAGTATAATTGGCTTGTTCTGTATTTAATTCAGTGTAACTATTTCTAATTAGTAACCTGATCAATGCTACTATTGGTCTGTTAATAGCAATATTCTATTATTATCGTGATCAGTAGACATGTTATGATATCTTAGGTGAGGTATACAGTACACATGAACTGTTATTGTTCTAAACTGTACTTATATTGAAGTAAATTAATTCATTGCAAGTTTGAATTCTAAAATTAGTAAGATTGTTGGTGGGATCGTCACAAATTAGTCAGTGATCCTATCCCTAGTGATGAGAGGCCCTAGTAATTCAGGTTGGTCGACAACTAAGAGCAAAATTTTAACAACTTGAGATATGTTGCTAGTGTTATTCATTGTTTATTGTTTATTAAATTGGTTGAAAGTTTATTAATACTTGAGTAGTATTTATGCCATAGTTCTTTTCCATGAAATGCTCCTCATACTATTTACTTTATATGGTAATACCCCTTCTTATGAGCAGTAGCCGTTGGATCGGATCAGAGTTTTGTGAGATACGACACAAGTGTACACGGTCTCGAGAACAAAGAAGATGAATCTCGCAGATATAACCAAGATAACAATATTGAAGCAACCATGATGAGAGTGAAAGATTTGGCAAAGCCGACCATGAATTCTTTAAGCACAGCGTAAAAAGAGTACAATGTATGGTTGCTCTCTTATAACCTCTCGAACCTTTTATGATATTTGGATCTATCACGACCCGAATATGCAAATCTAGACCCCCTTTATGTATATTGCACTAGTCCAGAATCATGCTAGTGTATACAGGCTCAACATAGATGAATATTACAATCATACGCAGCGAAAGCATAATAAAAGACTCATATATTAAATATAAAATGGTTGACTAATCTTATGGTCGGCCTTACATAACTTAGCCATGCAGGGTTAAACTATAGATATTAAACTTAAACTACATCGAAAAGAAAACATAGATAGGTAACTAACAAGGCTCACACCTTGGACGTTCATCTCCTCTTGGTAATCCTTATCCAAAGCTAGTGTAGACACCTCTTCAACAGATGATTTTGTTGTGGCAATGCTAAGTACATAAAGCACTCAGTAAGTTCTATATAGAATGCAATTCTAACTTAACTATATGCAAAACTTGTTCCAATGGATGGCTAATATGGTTATTTTGCAGTAAAGCAGTATTTACAAATGAATACAATAAATAAATTGAAATGATAGTAAAACAAATAATCAGTAATAATAACTTTTAGGTGTTTCTCAAGAAAACACGGCACACATCCCTAAATAACTTCCAATACTTTTCAATGGCACAAAGTCTCCCTTCTCAAGTTTTATTTTATAAAATCTAACCCTTTGTTGTATTCCTGAGCATTGTCTAATATTGCTGACATGGCTATCCAGATAGATTGACACTCTACAGAAGTTATGCACTTTGCCCTCATGATATGATCAAATTATACTGTCGGCCATAACACGCACTCATCGATGTGCGACTAGTAGATCGTAGCAAAAACTTTCAGAAATTTTATCTTAACATTAACCCTCCCGTTAAGTCTAAAGTCGCTACTCCTTCCCTCACTAAGAGCAAAAGAATAGGAGAGACCTATCGTTGGATAGATGTGAGGCCACTGCATAGTACAAATCCCTCCACAACCGCACATTGAGTTTGGTTATTTTCCTAAGGTATCAAATGCTAACACTCGGTAACTTACTTAGTTAGGTCTGTCCTATTCTAGATATATGGTTGCATGTTTAGCTCAGTTCAAATGTTTGCAAGGTTAAGTCCTTAATTGACCGAGGCAAGATTTCCAACAACTCACAAAGAACCACCCCACAATCACTCATAGAACAACATATCAACCCAATACCACAAAGGCCCACCATAGCTCACAATTCTTGCTAGATGCCCAAGTCAAAATTATTTACTACCCAGTTGATTTTCATGCAACACATGCCATCAACAAGTCAACATCATTGTGTGACAACATATGTCACTACAACTCAACATCATTAGGTGACAACACTTGACACACCCTTTCATAAACATGTTCCTTATTTTGTTAGTCAAGATTAATTTGATCATTCAAAAGACATGCGTTATTATGGCATGGCAAAGCAACTACACACGGTCTAACCAACCCATGTTGGCATCTATTAGTAGCCAACTAATAATGAACCATCCTAGGGTGACAAACAATTATGCCACACAAATGACAAAGTAGGTATAATTAAATTAGGTTGAATAACTAGATCCCAAACTATTTTAAATAGTTCTAAGTGTAAAATATCACGCAGTAATGTAATTCAACATAGCATTTGTAAAATTGGGTTCAACATGATAAAAGCACAACTTGCCTTAGAAAAGATCTTGTTCCTGATCTGGACTTTGGTCTTGGATCAACTCTTCACTCTTATATGATCCGTGCACTTCGACTTCAACGTAAATCGAGATGAAACACCAAATAAATACCAAACTAGAGAGCAAACAAACTCTAAAAACCAAATAAAACTCACCATTAAAGAGATATCAATTTTACAAATTTTTAGAGATTTCAATCACCTCAATCACACCACATATGAGGAAGAATGGGCGCAGAAAAGATATGAATAAAAGAAAATTCTGAAAAATAGAAAAATCATAATTTCCTAAATTATTCTTATGCTGAAAAATCTAAATATGACATCATCGCTAATGTCAGCACTAAATTAAAATAAATATGGAAAAATCCCTCACTAACACATGGCCTTACGGTCCGTGGACCGCGGTTCACGTGAACCCAGCACATGCAATAGTGCACCGACTAACTCGTGGGACCGACAGATGCTGATGTGGCATGGTGACAAGACGCACACACAAGCACTAAACTACCCATGGGGTGATGATCTGGTGAACACGTGGCAACCATGTGGCTTTCACGTCAGCACCCAACCCTATGGTTATGGTGACCCCTCAACAATGGCCTAACTACAGCAGCTCACCGGCGTTGAAGATGACAACCCATTCTGGGTGATTCGATGACCTCTAGGTGACATTAACCCACGGATCTAGAGCATCTTGATGAGAGGATCTTGGATCTGGGCTTACTTCAGTTGGGACGACTTGACGATAGTGGAATAGATGAAAGCTCCTCCACGACTCAAGTCCAACTCCGACGAGTTCTAACCCCTCAAAGACAACTCCTCAGGCAATGAATCCTAGGGATATAGATGCGCAACGACTTGATGAACCCCAAAAGAGGTCCTAGAGCCCGTTTTATTGCCTTTGACTTCTGTGCTTGCCTCGGAGACCTTCTCGAACGTGGTGGGGTAGATTGCTTCTAAGATGGCGGGGCTACGCAAAGAAGATAGAATCCAAACCATCCACGTGTCACCAATAGGGTAGCTTCCCAACGCTTTGACGTGGTGCCATTCAAGCCACCCATAGTAGCTAGATCCGACGACCACCACAGTTAGGGTTACAAAATCAATCCAACCATTAGATAAAGACTCAATGGTCGCGGATCTCGGGTTTTGCGGTTGGGCTGGCAACGGTGGAAATAGACTAGGCCAGCACATGAGATTGGGTGGGCCTATAGGGCTCCTGGCCCAACACTGTTTAAACCATTTTAAAAGCTTTTCTCATTTAAAATAATGCTAGAAATTGAAATAAGCTAATTAAAATGGCAAAAATATCAGAAAAAATCTAGAAAAATTCAAAAAAATAACTTGAGACATTTAGAACTAAAATAAAATATTTTTGACCTAAGTTTATTTAACTTTTTAAATATTTAAATAATTTCCACATTGAGCATAATTCAAAAATACTAAATAAATTCCAAAAAAATCTCAAAACTCACAAAAATCATAAATAACAATATTAAACTAAATAAAACAGAAAATCTGAATGTTACAAAATCTTTTCTCTATATAAGAATCTATTGTTAAAGAATAACCTAGTTTCTAATTCTCTTGTGCACCTTTTCAAGACATTTGGATCCTTGCCTTATACAAGAATATATTAGATTCTTTTTGTGGCGGGAACATATCGAACTCCCGTCAATATGCGATATGCTCTATCATACATATCCAATGTAACTGTTCCAACATCAATAATTGCATACTCCTTACAATCAACCAAATGAATAATTTCATGCATCAGGCTTAGAGATCCTTCGTTAAATATCTCACTCGTCAAACATATGTGGAAGCAACAACCTAAATCTAATATCAATTCATGAGAAGTACCATATTGATTGATAACAAGTATGTTTGAATTATCTTTTGCTACCGTTATTGAGCATGCACCCTTTATTTGCTTAAAACTTAGATAGCCTTTTATCATATGACCTTCCTTGTCATATAGATAACATACATGTATACCTTTACTCTTGCCTTTTTTTCTTCCTATAACACTTGCTTTTGTCTACAACACCTACAACAACCAATACTTCATATCACCGGATGATGAGGATTCCTATGGCTTTTTCAATAACTGCCTCCAATAGATATGCAATTGCCTCATTAAAGTTGAGAATGCTTTTTCCAATAAGAATATTTATCATCAATTGCTCCCATGATGGTGGTAGAGATGATGCCAGTATGATGATTTTATCATTCTCCTCAAATTCCTTATCCACACTAATTAGTTGTATGATAAGCTTGTTGAAGACATTGAGATGGTACGAACAGTGTACCTTCTTCCATTTGCAACATGTATAGCTGTCGCTTCAGCACCCACTGTTTATTAGGGATTTTGCCATATACAATTCTTCTAAGTCATTCCATTATTTCTTCAGTGAATTCTTCTTGATCATCGAGTACTTGACCTTATTGGGGAGATATAGATAGATTGTACTAACAGCTTTCCGCCCCATCACCTTTCAGTCTTTAGTAGATATCTTTTCCGATTTATCCCTTTCAAGGGCAACGATTATCTCTTGTTAGATAAGGACATCCTTCACCACATATTGCCACACGCTAAAACTTCCTCCACCATCAAATTTTTCTACTTGATTCCACATCGTTGATATCAATCTTGATTTTATGGCACCTGATGCTTTACCAACCTTCTCACAAGTAGGATTACTCCAGCCTTGGTTCTGATACCACTTATTACACTTTGATGCCCCTTCTCATACATAGCAGCCCTTAGATCGGATTAGAGTTTTGTTAGATACAGCATGAGCGTGCATAGTTTCAAGAACGATGAATATGAATATCATAGATATAACCAAAATAACAATGTTGAAACAAGCACGATGAGAGAAAAAGATTTAATGAAGCTAACTACAATTTTTTTAAGTACAACCTCATAAAAGTACAAGGGATTGTTGCTCTCGTACAACCTCTTGACCGTTGTAGGGCATTTGGATTCTTACCCTTGACAAGAATCTAATATTAAAAAATAATGTAGCTTCTAATCGTCTCGTGCACCTCTTGTGTTGGATGAGTTGGTTTGTGGCTTCTTGTTTACTTGGGTTTTCCATGACCACTACATAGATTTATATAACCCTTTAGTACTCCTCTAAAGCAAGTAGGAATCCTACTTCGAAAGAAAGCAAGTAGGATTCATCTAGCACTACAGGAAAACAATTTATTTTCGTCAGCCGACGTAAATAACCAATTATTTTCGTCGGCTCTAAGTTGGCCGACGTAAATAACCAATTAATTTCGTCGGCTCGGTAGGAACCGACGCAATTACAATTATTTTCGTCGGCTCGATATGAACTGACGTAAATAAACAATTACTTTCGTCGGCCCGCTATGAACTGACGAAATTAATCGGCCAGCAGGAGCGGGTATGGCCACTATTTTCGTCGGTCGCTCTGGGCCTATTTTCGTCAGGTTTTTCCGTATTTTCGTCGGTTTTTGGCCGACGAAAATACTGTCGTTTCCTGTAGTATAGCACACATTTTTAAATTCTAAAAGACTAAATATGTGTCATCGTATTTAACAATAATTAAGTTTGAATTTAAAGTAATGAGAAAACTGCTAATACGCTTTTTATCCAACAATTTCTTCTTCCTTCGATTCGGTCCCTCTCCCCTATAATGTCCCTGGTAGATTGCTAATGGTGAGCGAGAGGAGCTCCGCACTAGCTTGCTATCGGAAATCATCATTTTTCTAGCTTGCTGACAATTTTTTTTCAAATCTGACCCCCTTCTATATGCAATTACAAAAATAGGCATATCCCCTATTGTGAAAACAAGGTATTAAATATCACCTACTGTATTCTCTTACTGCAGAAAGACCTATCAAGTTATAGAATCTCAATATCTTTGATGGCTTGCTAAGCTATGTAAGCTTAATAGCAAAGTGACGAACTCTTGGTATTGGTTTGTTTCCTCTTGAGCGCTGCGAAGCATGATGACCTCGTACCATCAAATAAGTTTGTGGACACGGTAGACAAAGGTAGTAAAATAGACGATGTGGGAGAGAGATGAGGAAGAGGGGTTGACATGCTGGGTATTTTGATGATATGGCAACAATATAGCAAAATGCATTGGTGTTGCAGGCACCAAAACTGTATTAAACTAGCTCGAGATGTCATTCACACTGGGTTTTGATATTTGTGGTAAAAATAAATAAAATTTTGAAGTTTGGAGACCAAAATTACACTCGAAGAAGACTTGATGGAAAAAATGGATTTGTTTCCATAATTTGAGAATTTTTACGATAAGTAATACCTAATGACTTGTGCTCGGACGTCCGAAATTTTCAAATGCATTGCAACATTTTTTTCCTACGCATGCAATATTTTTTACCAACGCGTGCAACATTTTCCTTCGACAAACAGTGCGATGCGCTATAGTTAAACGGATGTTGCAAACGTTCAAAAAATGTTGCACGCATTGATAAAAAATATTGTAAGTAGAAAAAAAATATTGTAAGAGACGTCTGATAGAGTGAATAGTAATCGAACGTCTAAACGCTAGTTTCTCCCTAATTAATATATTGTGGGCTCCGAATTGGCTGGGCGGGCCCCAAGCTAGGAATGCGGGGAGCAGGCGTGCTACCTGACATGATTACTCGCGTCCGTCTGTCCCCTGTCGTCTCTTTAATTTTTGACTGCTGTTGAAGCTGACCCATCGCACAGCCTGCGTTGCTTTCCACCGCCAACAAATATCTAGCTTCCCACACACTGCTTCTAGCTGCTCACTTCGTCAAAGATAATAATTACTTTTTTACATTTTAGACACAAGTGCTGTTAAACATTTGAAATTTTTCATAGGACTAAAATATCGACTAGAGGAGGGTAAATTAAAACCGAATAAAAACTTTACTTCTAAAAATATCTAAACCTCTCTTATGTGAATTCAACAAAAAGAAAGAACAAATTCAGTCACTTTCTCTAAAGCAGAAACTAAAATACTTAGTCAGAGCAGTACTGAATAGATGTCTGACGCTCTAAGATAAATAGAAAAAACAACACGATCTCAAAAACAAGAACAGAGATAACCTTTGATCGGCTGAGAATATTGATCTATTCTTACTCGTGTGGTATTAACAATCAACGTGATGTTAGATCAACTTCTACTCATCTTAGCAAACTAGATCGCGGCATGATCAACTCCTAAAGCAAAAAGAACACGATCTATTGAGGTTTTTCTTCTTTCTACAGCAGATCGGTTTATGATTAAGAACTTAGATAAATGAGTTGCTGAGAGTCTAGATGATTGTTATGTATTTCAGAGATATACTATTCATGAATCACTCATCCGTGGCTCAAGATCAAACAAGAAGGATAAAAAACCAAGAGAATGTAGAAGGAGATGATTGCAAACAAAACAAAGTAAGTATTAGAATGTAAGCACAAACAAGAATATGATTCTTGTGTTGGAACTATTTCTATTTCTTAGAAGGATGGCTTACAAAGTCTCACAACCAGATGGGCAAAAAGCTCAGAGAGCATCAAGAAACCAAAATCCTTCACAAGACGCACATGGGGAGAGGTACCCCTCCCCCTCTATTTAGAACACTCTGGAAGTAATCTTTACCCTTAGATGATCTTCGTAAACCTCAAGAAATCGCATCAAGGGTGTAGATTCATTCCTAATCTCATACATGGGCTAACTCGAAACCTAACAACATCACAGGTTTTGACCATACCCTTTAGCATGATAGGTTTAGTTTTCTTGACCATTCTGGACCTAGAGTCCCACTTAAGCCTAGTCCCGGTCCATATCGTTGTCTGCCACATCCATCACTTTAGTTTCTTGTCTTCCTGTCTTGCAACCACTTACCATTCTCAATCATCTTCCGGTATCCCTTAACCTCATCTCTCCTAACCTAGTTTTGGTCTCCTCCGCCTTACCATGACCTTACACCGAAATCGTGCAACCAATACAGACAAGAAAACCATCATATATCAATGTTCAAAATCATATCAGAAATCCCATCTTGAATCATATAGTTCGTGACCAACTTAGCCCACAAAAATTCATATCCATGACCACCAAGACCACTCACTGAGTAGCCACGACCACTCCCCAAATGATCATGACAACTCCTATAGAGGTCTAGAGTACTCCCCAAGTGGCCACAGGGGTTCACAACCATTCTCGCATTGGCCACGACCACTCCCTGAGAAGTCACAATGGCTCATGATTACTCCCTAGTAGGTCACAACCACTAATTGAGATGTCCTAAAAGGTCTAGACCATTCTTAGAGTGCTCATGACCACTCCAATAAATGTCTTTGGAGGTCTAGACCACTCCTACATTGGTTACGAACAATCCCATAGAGGTCCTTGGAGGTCTAGATGACTCTTACATTGATCATAATGATTTCCCAAATGGTACTTAGAGGTCTAAACCACTCCCACAGCAGTCTAGACTACTCTATCAATGCTCATGACCTAATGAGGCTAATGGAGGCCCAATCTTTTGATGAGATGGATAACTATCGATTAATGGAGATGACCCTCATGATCCAAGCTATGATTGAAACACGATCGATGCCAAGCAATCGCTAAACCAAATTCCGAATTGTTGTCAGCCATGCCAAAACTTGATTGACCTAATCACAAAGATCAATTCATGCAAGCAATCAAAGAACAAGTAAGAGCCAAGCAAAAACAATCTAAAGTTGCAAATATAAATGAAATATTGATGTGGGGTTCCGAAGCTCGGTATTGCTATAGATCTAGCCGAACAAGAGAATACCAAATAGTTTCACCAAAGAAAACTATTACTAAACCAAAAAGCCTTAATAATTTTGGGGGACTCTCTAACTATATATAGGTTAAAGAGAAGAGGGATTCGGCCAGTACAAAGGAGTGGCCGAATTGGACTCTTACAAGGCCCAAGGCCCAAGTTTGATTCGGATAGAAAAGTTGTCCCGACTTATTTTGGTGATTACGGAGTGCTCCGAAGGAATTTTTAGGTGAGGTTAAATCTATTGGAAAGATCTTGAAGTAAGCTTTCAATCAAGTGTAAGAACTCTCCAATCGAATGCCATATGCAAAAGTTATGCTCGTTTTACTTCAGACTAGTATCTGGAAGTCGAATTGCATTCCAGAACATGACGACTTTGATATCTCTCAGTTCTTGACTAAGGATGACGTGTTGGAATTGATCCAACTAGGTGTGGTCGTATCCATAGTAGTAACGTCCTCATTATCCTCCCTTTTTTGAATTTGAGTCATCCTCGACTCAAGCCCACCTTTTAGCTCGTCCTCAACACAAAAATCCTCATATAGGTCCTACATTTAATTAAATAAAATAGTAGTTCCGCCTCTTTACATATTTTAAACACAAGAAAGACATTCAAAGGATTCACTTGATAATTATCCACATAGCTCAACACTTCTTTTCAGCATATAAAAGCATGATAAAAGCTAGCACTCTTAGATGCTTCCTCCCATCCTTGATGGAAAACCATCTCTGGTTTTGGACGAGCTGAAAAAGAAACAAGCAAAAAAAAAAGAACAATGTTTACGCAACATATATGTGTATATCCCATATTTCATTGTTCTTTTGGTTTCACATAATGCTATTTATATAACAATAAATGAGGAAATTAGATTTAAGCAAAGCACCTTTCCTCACCATTTTGCAACTCAATTTGTGATTATAAGTGAAGCATATAACATAAATATTAACATGATTCGGTTTGCAACTTAATTTGCAAATATAAGTAAAGAAAATATCTATCCCTGTCCTTGGATAAAGAATACCCATATTTTGTAAACCTCGTTCCATAACATAGATGGGTAAAACTACTACAAGTTTTGGTAACAAACAAAGCTCATTCATATGATCGGATTGTAAACAAGCAATATCAAACCATTCCAACAACAGTGACACAATTTTAATGGGTTTTCATTCATCAACTATGATAAGCTGACTTGTAATACAAATCAATGTACTAAAATTCGAACAATGAGGTAGTAAACTATAGGTATCACACATATCAGAAAAATTTGATGGTGCCTTACATGAAACAAGCTGTTGCATACAATTAGGATTGTCCAAAATAGCAATAAATTCATCAAGTTTATCACAAGTTATGCAACAACTTGTATGCTATAATCCCCAAATAAATTAAATTTAAAACAGTAGGCATAGGTGCTAGATAAAGACTTAAGAGATGAAATTTCATATATCTTATCCATAGTAAAAATCAAGCTAACAGGCTTATTCAACAAAATATAGCACGCAACAGTAGCAGGGGATATTCTAGCTATTACTTCCTTATGCGTAATCTACACCACATGATCAAAATTATAAGCATGCAATTTATCATATGGTTCTACAATTGTGGCACAAGGTGGTAACTCATTAGAATTAAGTACAGTAGGAATGTAATCACAAATTTGCTCTCATTCTTATTGTAAAATTAGATCTGTACTATGGTCATTAGCATCCTCCTCACAAAAAGTAAGTACATCAAAACTTTCACTTGATAACACAGGTTTTTCAGCTTGTAACTACCCTTCTTTAGAGGGGCTCTTAATTATTTGCCACTTTTTATGAGGTAAGTGGCAACAGATTTGCCACTCTGTGACTCATATCACTGTAGCCTGTTAGTGACTCATATCACTGTAGCATTAAGTGGCAATCCGTAATAGTGGCAAATAGTTAATTATTCCTTCTTTAGAAGTAAGCTACATATCACATGGAACAACAACAATAGAAGTAGATTGGATTACGTTAGTAGAATCATCCTCGCATATGCTATCTTCTACTTCATTTGAATTTTCTGATATTTCTTTCACATGCTCGGGGTGTATGCTCTCATTAAGATTTGGTGCAGTGCATGCAACAGGAGTAGCATTTAACTCTATAGGAACCTAAACTATAGTTGATTGTCTTCTCTGTATTTTTCTTTCAGCTTCACATGAAAGAATAAGCAAACATGACATAGAATTATATTATTTACAAGATATTATGATTTGAATATCAAAATCTAGCCCACAATTCAAAGATCTATGCTAAAATTCTTGGTAGTACTCATCCACAGTTTTACTACCTTATTTTAGATGTTGCAATTCATTTTGTAATTGGTGAGCAACATATGAAGGGACAGATCTAGCTCTCATAATTTTATTTAATTTAATCCATGTGCTAAGGATGTCTTGATTTCTATGCATATAATCATTCCAACAATGAGTAGCAAAATTAGTAAATTCACTAGTAACCACCCTAACCTTATCATGCTCAGTAATTCCATGTTTATCAAATGATTGTATTACAACTAATTCCTAAATAAGGTAACCTTCTGGATCATATTTACCATTAAAAATGGGTACGGTGAACTTATTTTGGTACATGTGCTATGCCGTCGTACCTCCTATGATGGTGAAGCTGTGCTCGTACATTCTTTGTATCTCGGAGTGTGAACTACCTCTTCTCCTAGGATTCTGTTGGCCCAAGCACTATGATATTGATAAACTGCCATTGTTAGTAAAGACAAGAAACAAATCACAAGTATATATGTTCCTATCAAGTACTAGGAGCTGGTGATTCAAAGTCTCTCACACTTGAGATTTTTATCAACATCTTATCAATTCTTACCAAACAAATAGGTGGTGAGCAGCAGCTAGTTCATGATAAACACATTTAAGCTTGGCAAGGTGATTGCAAGGAGAATGGTACCTATTGGGTTAGTAGAGGGTGGAGCTTGGATAGGCAATATTTATTTGCTATACAATCTGATAATTCTAGTTATTTTAATAATAAGTAATGATCCAAACTAGAATTCACAAGCCCTATTTGCTAATCACAAGGATATAAGTGAATTTCTGGACAACACACGTGAAAAGATAATAGTACTTATGCAATCAAGAAATGAGCTATGAAATATAAGTGTGGCACCAAAAACTCTATTACATAAGTCGTAGAGAGACACTAACTTATTACTTCAAGAATGTAAAAGGGGCACAAGATTGCTCACAAATTAATAGAATTGCACAATCTGAAAATAACAAACACAAATTAGGGTTTTGCTCAATATAGTGCGCCCGGTTACTATTTTCTTTTTTCTTCGTTTTTGGCCTTTTGGCTCTTTCTTTCTCTTTTCTTTCATTGGATGACTTTCGGCCAACACTAGTATGAACAAAGTTTTGAAATCTCTATCTTGATGTGACAAGATAGTACGATATAATAATTCAAGATTATGCAACGTATTAAGTAGAGCAACCCTAAGCAATATCAAATAGCTAGTCTTAATTGGGATCAAAGTATTTGCAAAGGATGAATTGGTTCTTATAGATATGTGTACTGATATTTTTGGGGTTTTATGGTTTGTGAATGCTACTGGATTCAACCAATTCAAAGGAACAAAGCTAGAACACATATTGAAGCAACAAACCCAAATTCGGCCAGAACAGTGCATCAAATTTGTCGCCATAATTAAAGTATGAAAATGATCGAATCTAGTTTGCTTACAATGTAATAAATTGAAGGTAATATTTTATGCTTTAAAACAAGTATATAAACACACAATTTGGAGCTAGTATATAGAAGTTATAGCCAAAACACCGAGGTGCACAGATTTGACTGAAATTCAGCCAATCTGACCAAATTTGAATCCGAATCAATTCGGTTTGAAAGAGTCCGAATCACAAAAGACACCCAAAAACGTTTTGGTAGATGGCTCTTAAAGAATTTAGGAAAGTATACAAACTTCTCAATTGGAGTTCGGATGTGAGAATTATGATCAAAATACCGAACCGATCTGGAGTGAAAGTACAACTTGCTTCACCAACTTTGATGACCAGATTAAATTGACTTGGATACGAAATTAGAGTCCGTGCCCAATTAGGTTTTTGTAGAGCTCAATCTACGGTTTCAAGAAAGTACAAGAACACTAGAATCCAATCTCATATGTGAAATTTATGGAGAAAATAATGTACTAGATAGGTTGAAATAAAAGCTAAGTGAAGTAAAAAAGATCAGCAACTAAAACAAAGACTCCAATGGATCAAAACTAAACAAAACACATTAAAATACTAGATTGAATCTAAAGGTTGAATTTTTGTTGAGTAATTTTTAATTTAGGATAGAACCAAAACTAATCTAGGGTGCTAAAATTCTCACCAATCAACAAAAGCCCTAATACCACCTAATGAGGCTAATGGAGGCCCAATCTTTCAATGAGATGGATAACTATCAATTAGTGGAGACGACCCTCACAATCCATGCTATGATTGAAACATGACTGACTCCAAACAATCGCTGAACCAAACACCGAATTGTTATCAATCGTGTCAAAACCCGATTGAGCTGATCATGAAGATCAATTCTTACAAGCAATTGAAGAACAAGCAAGAGCCAAACAAAAGCAACATGAAATAATGAATATAAATGAAGTATTGATGTGGGGTTCAGAAGCTCGTTATTGCTGTAGATCTAGCCGAATAAGAGAATACCAAATAGTTTCACCAAGGAAAACTACTACTAAACCAAAAAGCCCTAGTAATTTTAGAGGACTCTCTAGCTATATATAGGTAAAAGAGAAGAGGGATTCGGCCAGCACAAAGATGTGGTCGAATTGGACTTTTACAAGGCCTAAGGCCCAAGTTTGACTCGGACTGAAAAGTTGACCCGACTTGTTTTGGTGATTGCAGAGTGCTCCAAAGGAAGTTTTAGGTGAGGTTAAATCTATTGGAAAGATCTCGAAATAAGCTTTTAATCAACTATAAGAACTCTCCAATCGGATGCTATATGCAAAAGTTATGCTCATGTTACTTCAAGTTGGTATCTGGAGGCTGAATTGGATTATAGAACGTGATGGATTTGACATCTCTCTCTTCTTAGCCCAAGGATGATGTGTTGTAGTTTGTCCAACTAGGTGTGGTCATATCCATAGTAGTGATATCCTCATCACGACCACTTAGAGGTTATGATCACTCCAGGGAACAACATCTCTAGAGGGCAAAAAGGCTAGACTACTCAAACCAAATTGTTCAAAACCAAGTAAACACATTTCAAACTCAAACCTGAGTACTACAGGCTCAAACATAATCAATTACTTATTACAAATATGGATAGACCACCACATAGTCTCTCATTTTTACTGTAAATATCTTTTTAAATTTAAATTAGATACATAAAAATCGTATGTATAGATTTGTCTTGAAAAATACTTTCATAATATTATAGTTTTGTTGGATTTTATAAATACGTATAATAGAAATTAGTGATCAAAACAGTGTTTTGGAGACCATATCAGTGTCCAAAACGACAACTATTTGTCATCGGACCGAGTAGCTAGCTAGTGGTATTAATTTCGCAAAATATATACAGATCTGCAGATGGGTATATACTCTATAAACTATGCTCCTTCCGTTCAAATATATAAGGCATATTTTTACTTTGCATGAGAATTAATGTTACGGTGAAATTGAGAAACTTATGAGAGAAAATAACTTAGCTATCTCACTTAATTGTTTTAAAAGATGAGAAATAATAATTTGTGTAGATGGTATTTAATAAATAAATATGGTTAAGAGAGAATACATATAAGTATAATAGAAAAAATCTCATTAAGTCTGTATGCAAGTCTTCGAGTAACCGATAAATCCGCTTTTAATTTACAAGTATACTACATACAATTTTGGTACAAAGGTTAGGTAAAGTCAAAAGTTACTGCCGCCCACTAGTGAGCTAGATGCGTGCATGTAATTATTGTATATGCTACATTCGGTAGTGCATGTTAAAGTTACACCCACAACGTAAAGTAATGGCCGCACTACAACAGAAAGATGAGATATACTAGGTTTAGCCGCGTGTGATACTGTGCCACGAGTGAAAAATCTGGCATGAGTTTTTTGTAAATCGAATTTGTGGAACCATCGATCTCTTTTTTCAAAATAACTGGCAGAAGGATCTATTTACGATCCCAAATTTTTTAAATCTTTCGAGTCGAAACAACCGGTGTTTTTTTTTGAAAAATAACCGGTGGAAGGATCTGCTCGTGATTCAATTTTTTTAAATCTTTTGGGGTGAAAGAATTGGTTGCTGAATCTATGGACTGCTATAAACCTTCGACGAATCTGCGTTTTTTTAGAAAATCATGTAGAGGAACTTAAACGTAATTTTGAAAATTTACGAGTCTATTTTACAAAAAAACCGACGAAAGGACCTAAACACGATTTTTAATTTGGCTATAAATCTTCGACGAATCCGCTTTTTTTTAAATCACGTGGAGGAACCAAAACGTAATGTCAAAATTTTTCGGGTCAATTTTACAAAAAAACCGACGAAAGGATCTAAACACGATTTCCAATTTGACTATAAACCTTCGACGAATCTATGTTTTTTTTAGAAAATCGCGCGGAGTGGCCTAAACATAATTTCGATATTTTTTAGGTCTGTTTTATTAAAAAATCGCCGAAAGGACCTAAACACGATTTTCAATTTTTCGGAGGACCTCTCCGCGAGCGCCGACACATGGCACGGCTGAGGAGGCCACCGAATCTAGGGGCTGCTATAAACCTTCGACGAATCCGCGTTTTTTTTAGAAAACTGCGTGGAGGAATCTAAACGTAATTTCGAAATTTTTCGGATCTATTTTACAAAAAAAACGATGAAAGGACGTAAACGCGGGAACCTAAACATAATTTCAAAATTTTTCGAATCTATTTTACAAAAAAACCGATGAAAGGACGTAAACGTGATTTCCAATTTAGCTATAAACATTCGATGAATCCGCGTTTTTTTAAACCGTGTGGAGGAACCGAAACTTAATTTCAAAATTTTTCGAGTCTATTTTACAAATTAACCGATGAAAGGAACTAAACACGATTTCCAATTTGGCTATGAACCTTCGACGAATCTGTGTTTTTTAGAAAACCGTGTAAAGGGACCTAAACGTAATTTCGATATTTTTCCGGTCTATTTTACTAAAAAACGCCGAAAGGACCTAGACACGATTTCCAATTTTTTTCGAAGGACCTCTCTATGAGCACTAACATGTGGCACAGCCGAGGAGGCAGGGATTGTTGGTGCTATTATATAGTCCATATATGGAGTAGCAAACAGATACAAATATAGTTCGAATTTAGTTAGAATCTCAACGTTGCCATGGACGATCTCTCAATTTTAACATAGGGCGAAACAAATTTTTGAGAAAAAACAAAATACTCTAGCTTAATTTTAAACGAGAGAGGATAATTTTTTCAATTGTTTTTCCAAAAACAAAAAATTATTGTAGTTGTGGCACTACAGAACTAATAATACTGAAGCGCCACGTGTTAGACTAAAACGATATCTTCAACGTTATTGATATAGATAGGCTAGCAGCTAGCCAGCTACTCGATCCAGCATGCAATAGAAATTAAGAGCATCTAGCTGCTACTCCCGAAAAGATCAAAGCCTTCGAGGTTCGATAGGTGAAGTGATTTGTTTTATAGCTCTCTTATTTTTCTTTTTGTAAATATGTCTTTTCTTCTGAGTAAAATTGTAAATGTAGCCCCCTCTTAACTATAGAACATGTCTCTGACGCTACTCTACCGTGCGGATTTTTTTGCTGCGATAGGGTGTCCTGCCACTTTTCCCTAGAGAAGCACATGAGGAGACCTAGTGGGAGGTATGTTGGGTAGGATGACACTATATTTATAATTTCGTTTGGAAAGTGGCTACATTTTGGAAAAGAAAAAAAAAAAAAAGTAAAAGAGGCTTAAGAAAAAGTGACGTTTCTGGATCGGCAGCTGATCCGTCGTTAATTAATCTGGCTAAGCATCCAATTAATGCGCGTTCGTACAGTACGTAGGCTGCAACGGGGTCCACACGTACGCACAGCATCCGATCCATCTGTGGACCAAACCATGCACCTACGTACTCGTCCGGATCATCGAATCGAATATCAGATCAAGATTAAGGGTATATAATTCACGTCTTATAACATTTATAAAAGCTGTTGCGCCGAAAAATATGATGATGGATGGATTGTTTTAAACGCACGAAAATGTCACGTTTAAATTGGTTCAGTACGTGCCAGCTGATTTATCCTGCAATCGATAAGATAAATTAAAAAAATACGCTCAAAGCTGACCTAATGTAACAATCGACAAAGATCTAAATAGTTACGCAAAGCCGATTAAATCAAAGGTAACGATAAGTCTAAACATCTTGCTACGGCTGATTAAATGGTTAATAAAGATAGGTTTTCATGAAAATGAAGATGCACAACAAGATCGAAAAAAATCATATCTGATTGGCTTAATCAAATATGATAAACAATCGGCAATGCATAACTTTATTGATCAAAATCGGATTATAATAGAGATTCTAAGTTACAAAGTTACTCCTAATTAACTGAAAAGTAAATAAAAAATAGATGCGAGTTGTTTGATTGGTTAGGTTCTCTTTTGCTTGCCATTGATCCTTTTATAGTACATTAGCCGATCGTATCCTTCTCCAATACGTCTTTTAACTGCGATCCGTATCAGCCTTTGTATAAATAAAATTCCATCTTTGAATCTATATCGGTTATAATTCTATGTTTAACTTAACTTTTCCTTTCTTAATTGATATCGGCCAAAAATATCCTTTTTATCCTTAACCTAACAAATTGGTTATGCCTTACTAAATTCTGGTGCAAATATATACACTTATTTTTGGAAGATAATATGTTATCTTCCAAAAATCTTCTCTATCATCTTCGAGCATTGATTCTGTTAGCGCAATGTCGTTGTTGGTAACTGCTCTATTTATAGTGCCACAAAATCTTAAAATACGTATCTTCTCCATTAACCGCACGCAAACCATCGAAAAACCACCTGCATTTTCATCTTTTTTAACTCCCTACAAATATGAGGTCCATTCACCCATTATTTTCCCATGCTCAAGCTCTCAGACCCTCTGCAATCGGCTTCATTTTCGTCTTCCACACCGCAAGCTCCCACTTAGCAACCTTCATCAACTCGCACAACTTTCACATTGGCTCAATAGATCCTAGCCAAGTATTCATTACCATACCCGGCAGCAACAATTAGTACTACTTAGGACCACTAGAAAATACTGACCATCGGTTATCGTTGGACAAGAAATACTCCGCCTTCCCTTATCGGCTCCTAAGTATAACATAGAAGGATGGAGAAAGAGTTTTAGGGCCTAACTGACAGTACTAAAGGGTTGAAGGAATTTATATAATTGGATACCAGTCAAGAAGAGACCAATATGGGAAAGGATGGGAATAGTCAAGAGCCTTCCTTTATCATTAGCCGACTCAGAAGCCAACGAGCCCTTATTGGGCACGGCATGCTATTTCTGGTCAAACACGCTTAATGCGTTTATGTTTAGAATAGGTCCAATCGACCCAGCACTCTTGAGTGTGAGGCAACTCTGCTGCTTGAGACCAGACGGAAACAAAATATTTGCTTTCACTGCCAAACCCCACCATAAATTGATCCATTCCAAGGGAGAAGACTGGAATTAGTATATTAGAAATAACCAAGGAGTTGGCCGAGTCTTCGATAAAGAACACATTGCCTTCCTAAACTTATGGCTTGACCGATTCCTTTTCTACCATACATCACTTGGACCGACACAAGTATATCAAGTTGTAGCTGAACAACTAGTTGAGGGCCATCGGTTAGCACTGGGAAAGCTTTTCCTGGGAGTAGTATACCAAATGGTACACACAATCCGTAGTCAACTTTTTACCGAGATGGGTTAGTATTTAGTTGGTAATGTTGGTGACCTGTTATGGTTTATACAAGTCTGGTTATATTGCATCCTTAGCCGACCATTCAATTTTGATTTAGCGGAAGTCACCCCTTACACTCTAGAAGAAACTCCAGAAGGCCAAGAGCTTGTTTTTAGAGATAGTTGATCATTTGCCAAAAAGTTTATCCTTTGCTCTTGCACTTAGACAAGACTTACCCCAAACGGAACAAGAAACTTTATGGCATTCTTCTTCCAACTCAATTAGACAAATTTTAGCCAGAATGACTTTTTAAGTTATGAGGAAGCCGACTGCTTTCCCTAGCCATCATTTCTTCACCTAGTAGCCGACAACAATGAAATGCCTGAGATACATTAGACTTATACAAAATTTTCCTATCGTCAAGTGCATTATCTGTCAGCTTACACACACGAAATTAGACTTATCAACCCTCATACGAGTTGTATCATTCATCCATATATGTCAGACAGTTCGGATTTGGCCAAGTATCTCCAAGCTTTCAGCTTCTTGATCGGATCAGGCCAAGGGATCGGCTTCGCCATTTGTCTAGTACCAAAATAACTCTGCACATAGCCAATGATCTCCACTTCCAAAGCTTGCCACACTTCGTCCTACAAACCTAAAGGGTAGGCAACTTCAATTGGTGGTCGGCTATTTGTGTGGTATTGTTTCTTGTGGAGTGCACTGTGTTGGCTATGGTCATCGAATTTTTTCCAGATTTGCCTCCTGTCAGGTCAACGCCCACTAACTCTGCTAATAGTGGCTCGAGTTCTAGCAGCGATGCTAGCTCATCAGGCTATAGTAACATAAGTATAGTTAACATTACTGGTGAGGTATCAGCTAAATTTAGTTTCTAACCATTAATAATCTTCAAGCATTTATGAACTCTTACTGATCGGCTTTTTCTCAATTCTGTAGATCAAGGCAGTGGGAAAGAAACTAGCCGACTCGTTGGTCATCGATCAATCTAGCAAACGGCCATGCCCTACCACGATAGCTTTGGCAGGATACTCGTCAAGCACCCTTTGGTGTTTAAGCCCCTTCCATCTTGGACTACAAGAAGCAACAACCAAGTATACGCTCATCGGCATATAATTTTAATTCCTTCATAACTTTGTATACAAACCAATACTCATAGCTCATCTCTTAACAGAAAAGAAGCATAGCCGAACCACAAAGAAGGCCATCACCTCCAAAGGTCCCCTTGTCAAAGAGGGATTAGCCTATTATTCACCACGTGTATTGGCTTCCATTAAGGTAAATATCTATGGTAGTCAATTTATCAACCTTTCTTATTGACAATTTCTAACAACCTTATTTTTGTAGCCTGCACCCCATCCTACCACCCAAGTGGCCAACATCCTAGCTGACCTACCAGTAGCAGAATCCAAACTCCCTCCTCTGCCATCGCAGCCAACACCTCCTGCACCAACTGTCCCTACGGTGGAATCGACTCCCAAGTTGAGAGATTCTCTAATCGATTGGCTGGGTTTTACCTTGTTGGACCTAGAAGATGATGAGGAGGTGACAATGGATACCTTCCCTAAAGAAATCCAGTGGATCTTTTGTGTGTCCAAGGATGTGTTGGCCATAGTGGCATCAGCCCCAGGCATGAAGGGGAGGCTAGACAAGCTTTTGAATTTTGTTCACGCCATCAAGTTAATCTACTAAAAAATGCCCAGCCACATGGGATACAATAGCCGTAGTACAAGCTGATTTACTTGCACAAGCAATGGCAGCATTATTGAATGTATGCCATCTTGATGACAAAAAAAGAGACAGTTGACACAGCCAAGGATAGGCTTCCACTCCAGGATGAGCAGTGGGAAGATAAGAAAATCCTGGACAAGATGATAGCTGATACCAAGGCTAAGAAAGCCAAATTCGATGAAGATGCCAAGTCCCAAAAGCGCATAAGGAGGCGACCCTAAAATTGGAGTCTGACAAAAAATTTCTTGAAGCAGAATAGGCTAAAGTTAGTAAGCAAATATCTGAAGGCCAGCAAATGCTAGTGGACTCCGTGTTGGCTTTGAGGACTACTTGGCCTAGTTGTGGCAGTAGTGAAGAAACAATCGACCGAGGTCACTCCTATTCCTGGAAGCATCGAAGAGGATGAGAAGGTCCTTGAAGATGTGGAGCTAGCCATCGCCAAGGCTATTTTGCATTATTGGCTCTCAGGGCCAAGCATAATAATCCTGGGATATAATCGGCTTGAATGCTTGTAATGGGGAAGATTTGTCTTGAAAAAATTATTTTGAATGTTTGTAATATACTTATAATCGGTTGTTTAACCGATTATTATTTGTGCTTCAATCATTTTTCTGCTTTAAGTGTGATGTATTTAATTAGCTATAGTTTACTTTTACGATCATAGTCTATAGCCAAAATTAACTGCAGAGAGTTAATTTGGCTTTTCACGACCGGTAGCTACCCTTAGCCAATTACGAGCCAACCCAAATACTTGGGTGATACTTCTTCAATTACTTACCATTAATTGCTTCAGGAAACTGAAAGGATCGGGATGCCGCCTAGAGGGGGGGTGAATAGGCGTTTCAAAAATTAAATTTAAATCACAGCGGAAACTAACTGTTCGGAGTTTCGAAATAGTCTTCGGACTGTCCGAGTGGTTTGGATAGTCCGAAGGTTAGTTCAGATAGTCTGAATGCTTCAGAGCACACAACTCACAAAAAGTAGATCTAGGCTATTTGGAGGAGAGTAGATGCACCAAATGAAATTTGTCGGCCTAGAATACCTGCAGGAGCTATATAACCACCAATAAACTTCACTCGAAGTCGATCACCAAGTGAATCGCCAAAATTTGAGTCAAACCCAAGAATGGTGAAATAGAAATCCAAGAAGCGAAACCAAAAGCTCAAAGATTTTTCACTCGAAGTTCAGATCCTTAAGGGGATCCTACGTCTCCGTTGAGGCAACACCAAGCCAGGGTCTCTTTCAACCCTAATCCTCCCGGTGTTGCACAAAGCACTCACCGATTTCTTCCTTGAATCCTTCCCTTTCGGAGGTGATCCAACCTTCACAAACTTCCGGTGGCTCTCTACACCAAGCTTGAGAGCTCAATGGCAACTCCTAGCTGTCTAGGAGTCCTCAACCTCCAAGAGTAAAAGATCGGTGAGAAATCTGTGAGAGAATGAACCCAGTGCTCAAGATGGATCTAGGACTCTTCGATCTCTCAATCTTTCTTCTCACTCTCCCTCTATTGATTCATGACTCAAAACTCAAAAGGGGAGTGAATGCTAGAGCTCAAGAGGATGAGGAAGTGCAATAAATTTTTGGAATGAAGTGTAGTGTTGTTAGGTGAGATGGGAGAGGCATTTATAGCCCTCCTGAAACTAGTCATTTTAACTCAGCCCCGAGTCAGTTCGGACAGTCCGAACTTTTGTTCGGATAGTCCGAATTGGTTGAATAACGAGGGACAGAGCGACCCAGCTCGGATAGTCAGAACATTTGTTCGGACAGTCCGAAGTGTTCGGATACTCAAAGAAATCTTCGGACATTCCAAATGAAGATTTTTCAGAACTAACAGAGAGGGTCTACTCGGACATTCCGAACTTGAGCTCGGATACTCTGAATGAATTTGAGCAAAATGCTTCTAAGACTCAATATTTTGACACTTTTGACAACTAGGATCCATCATTGAGCACTTAGAGTCATTCTAAAGCTATTTCTCGTCATATCCCTCTTTATAGTATGGCTATCCTTAGACTGAATAAAAAATAAAATACATGCACAATATTAAGTCTAAAAGCGCCTTCTTCTCATTTATTTTGAGGGTGACCCTTTGCTTCGAGACTTTATCACCGGATGCGATAATCTACTAACACAGCTTACAAATCTCATTGGTTACTTAAGCCTGTTGTCATTATTCACCAAAATCTTTAAAGGGCCTAGATGCACTTTCAATCTCCCCTTTTATGGTGAATTGATGACAACACGATTAGATTTATAAATGTATTGAAATGAGGTTATCTTTTGAATACTAGACATATGGTGGAGCTCCCCCTAAATGTGTGCATTAGAAGAATTTGAGTGGAATCTCAAATGCACATATTTACGGGAAATTTTAGCGGAAGCTCCCCCTATTTCTTTGCATCCGATAGAGTATAATAAGAATTTAACAAATAATTGTGCAACTACAAATGGCATGGCATGGGGCACACAAATGACAAATGCATTAATATAGAGAACACACGTCATAAGCAATCAAAGTTCATAAGCATAATTGGTGCAACAAATGTAACAAGCGACAATCACATCACAACCAAAAGCACACGATAGAATCTAATCATCTAATCCTCTCCCCCTTTGGCATCAAGACACCAAAAGGGGTCACTCCTCGCTACCTTCGTCGTCATCTTCTTCTTCATCACCCGCAGGAGCATATGCAGCATCATCTTTGTCGGGACCCAAATCTACAAATCCGGACCCTCTGTGTATTCTGCACTAGTCTAGGATCACACTAGTACACACAGGCTAAACAGGGTTAAAGTACCACAATCATACACAGCGGAATAATGATAAAGTACTTAACAACAATAGTAATAATAAACTGTTGCACGACCTTATGGTCTCCTTACAGAGTTTCGACACGCAGGGCTATAAATAACCAAAAGTACAACAAGTTCGATAGCGGAAGCAAAAGTAAGTCAATGAACCCCTCGTACTGCCACATGCAACTGACGAGGCTCAACCCTAATTCTCTGGACCTTCATTGAATTCTTCCTCCCAAGCTAGCGTAGCTTCTTCTTTTGAGGTTTTGTTGAAGTAAGGGTGAGTATACAACATACTCAGCAAGTCATGCACAAATGCAGTTCTATTACTACATGCATGGCTTATTCCAAAGGAAGGCTTAAGTGGTTATTTTGCATGAAGCAGCATTTTTAAACAGATAATCTTAATTAGATTCAAAAGCAGTAAATCAATATTATAATAGTAATAAGTTCTCAATTCTTTTTTAGAGGTTTGGCACACAGCCCTATGTTGAAGTTATCTGCCTTTGGCACACAGCCACCAATCCCACATTTTTATTTGGAAAATCTAACCCTTGACTGTAATCCCTGAGCATTGTCCAGTACCGCGGACACGGCTTTTTGAATAGATTTAACACACACTCTGCATAGGTTGTACACTTTACCCACAAGATACCGTCGCTCACCACACAGGTGATTGATTGTAACAAAGTCTTTCAGAAACTAACATCTAAACCTATGAACCTCCCCAGTATGGCCTTCCTAACACTTCCCTCACATAGAGCCGAAGTTTAGAACAAGCGAATACTGTTGGATGGGTACGGTCAGTAGCAGTGCACGCCTTCACACATTACACCCTTGTGTAATCCATTCCGAGGTGTCAAAGGAAAGATATTAGAGCCCTACTAAACTAGGTCTGTCCCATTCCAGACATGTGGTTATACGAGTAACTCAGTTCAAAGGCTTGCAAGGTGAAGTCCTTAACTGTCCAGGGCAAGACATCCTTCTCATAGATCTCGGCACGTAGCCCTCATATGACTCAATTCATCCCGTTGCCACACGGGCCCTCCTGGCACGAAACCATCTTGCCACTTGCCCCGGTCCAAATCATTTTTCCACCCCAGTTCATCATTATGCAACACATGCCGATGCTCTCTTCATTGTACATGTAGGACCACACAAGTTACTACACTCCAAATCCATCACATGACATCATCACGTTATTCCAAAATACATTCCATATTTGCTTAGTCAATATTCTTTTGCAATTTGAAAGTCATTCATTGCATACAAGCAAATTAAGCATCTAATCACGGTCTAGCCTCCCGTGTTGTCATTATAATAGCATCCAACTCAATTTAATATCTTAGGGTGACAAAGATTTCAAGGCATACAAGTAATATTAACAAGGTGGCATAAACAAGGTAGGTGTATTATCTATTTTACCCAAATTATTCAATGTCATTTTTAATTAACATAGCATGCATAATTTGAATTGAATTACATTTTAAAAATATAGGAGCAAAATGGTCAAAGCATGACTTGCCTTCAAACAGTGGCTGGTCCTGATCCGAAGCTTGAGATGGATCCCCGAACTCCTCCCCGACAGCTTCCGGCAATTCGGTGTCTAATCGCATCAATCAAACATACAATAAATACACTAACAGATAGCAAGATCAACTCTAAAAATAAAATAAAATTCACAAATAAATATTTCACATTTTTACAAATTTTTAGGAACTAGAATCACCCAATTCGGAGTTAATACACAAAAGTTATAGTGATTACAAGTTTGGAAATTCAAATAAAAGAAATACCCGAATTAATTGAATTATTTTCCTACTGGAAATTCTAGATAAATTCTTCGGCTGACACGTGGCAGCACCAGAACCGGCCACGTCGCCTCTGGTCCATGGACCAGGCTCACGGTATGGTTCGTGTCGACGATCGGGATCGTCAACCGCGAAAATTGAAACGGGGGTTAGTGAGACTTGGGACCCGAGCAGAGCGTAGCTCAATGAAGGAAAGAACCCGACGTGCCGAAAGGTCGGAGCTAGGCGACAACGAGCGTGAGGCGAGGGTTTATTCTGGTTCGAGCCCCTGTGAAGCCTGTGATGCCCAGAAGATGTGCCGGCCTTCTCCTGGTCCTCCCGCCGGAGGGCGGTTATGGCTTGGTTAATGGTGACATGCACCATCCGGCGAGCCTCCTCAGGGGTCTGTGGGTCACGGCCGTCCACAGCTGCGCCCGCGCCATGACTGTCCGCCATCAAAAGACGTGCGGCTCGCGCGGCGGTGGCGAGGGCGAAAACAGGGACGCGGAGTCGGAGTCCGCGCCCGAACCCACGCTCGAGGAATGTCCGTCGATGAAGCGTGCCATGCTCCCAAGATCTTGGTGCTTTTCCTGCGAATGAGCGAAGCTATCGGGCCCCACGGTGGGCGCCAGGTGTCGACAATCGGGATTGTCAACCGCAGAAATTGAAACGGGGGTTAGTGAGACTTGGGACCCGAGCAGAGCATAGCTCAACGAAGGAAAGAACCCGACGTGCCGAAAGGTTGGAGCTAGGTGACAACGAGCGTGAGGCGTGGGTTTATACTGGTTCGAGCCCCTGTGAAGGTAATAGCTCTACTCCAGTTGCTTTGCGGCGGTGATCTTTGTTACTCTCGAGTACAGTGGTGTGTTACAGCTCAAGCTCAACAATGGCAGTGTCTAATGCTCGAGCTCTGGTGTCCTGTCCCTCAGGCTGTGCATCCTTAACCTTATATCCTCCCTGCTTGTAATGGACGGAAGACATTCCCGGGTAGTGGTCTTCATGCGCATTGAGGGCTGGCAGTAATCGCTCCGGTCTTATTGCGTGCGCCTGCTTCACTCCCCACGATCCCTCGTCTTGGTAACCGTCGAGTAAACGCACGTTCCGGAATTCTGGGGGACTCCAGCACGAACGGGAGCCGACCCGAGCTCAAGGTCATGCGAAGCTGTGCTCGGGGTCATACGCGCTCTAGGTCGAGCGCCTCGGCATACACCCAGGTCGTGGTCGGGGCCTCCCGAGCTTGGGAGCCTTCGACCGTATGCTGGCCGGTCAAGGGACGCCCAGCCCTCGTCAGTTCGAGTCCATGGTGGACCCGGTCCACCGAATAGTGCACGGTGCGGCTCTGGTTTACACGTGTCGCAACGGGATTGGCTTCCTCGAAATGGAAATCCGACCATCCGTTGCATCTAACGGTCACGGCTGCGTCCTCACCATCGGCCGACATGCGGCACAACAGCATTGGCCCATGCACGAAGAATCCCGCCCACCGGATTCAAAAGCGACGGTCGGATTTCTATTCCTCCCCCCGTGCGGTCAGCCCACTTCTTTGACTCCCGTGAGGCCACGCGGCACGGTGCTAGTGGCCCACGCGCTGCGCAATCTAGACCATTAAAACAAAATCCGACGCTTCGGATTCGGTCCAACGGCCAGCTTTGACCTAGCGGCGTGGATGGTCCTGGCGAGAGACACTTGGCCGCATCCCGGCCGGTCATCCTCGAACAAATGGCTAATACTAGATCTATACCGATGTGACTCGGTGCAACGACCACCACCCGACCCAGATCTAACAGCTGGAGTTTCTCTAATCTCTAACCAAACAGTACTGCTATGCGGCGCTATGGTGGCGGTCGGATCAAGAATCAACGGCCGAGATTTACCCAAGTCACTCAGGTCTTGATTCTACAGGGAGGGAGACGTGGTTTTACCTCGTGCGTTAGATGGAGATCCGACGGCGACGGAGTGTTTCGGGGTTTCGAAGACGAGGCGGCGGCGCTTGCTACCGAAGTTGGGGAAGATGCTGAGGCCGACGGCGTTTCCGAGTGTCTCCGGTGGGATGAAGTGCTCCACACGATGCGGCTTGACACGGCGGACTCGGGGTTGGTCTCGGGTGCGGCGGAGGGGCTCGGACGGTGGCGGAAAATGGCGAAAACCGAAGCAAAGTGAAGTACTACTCCGGCGAGCTCTAACAGGTGCTACGGGGCAAGACAGTGCACGTGCGAGAGTACAACGGGTGCGGAACGGAGAGCTGCATCCAACGCGCTATTTCATAGTGTACGGCGACGCTTTGTTTCGCATGCAAGGAAGTAAATGCTACTGCTCCCCACCGGTGTTAATGGCGGCAGCCGATGGTGGATCTCCCCATGACATGGCGCCATCCGGTGCGTCCATGCGACCATGATCCAACGTCTCCCGCGCAACCGTGATGTGGCTCCATCTCAGCCACCCGCTTGCGATCACACGGTGGGAAGTCAAACGGTTTAGGGTTTCAGTTATTCAGGCCGACCGACGAGCACAGTGTTGGGCTCGACCCAAAACTGTTGAGTCAAAATTTTCAGACTTTTCGAATAAAAACAAATCCACAAAATCAAATTAATTATTTAGAGCCCTAAAAATACTCGAAAAATTCTAGAAAATATTTCATGGTATTTAGAACCTAAATAAAATATTTTTATCCATTTTTGGTAAATACTTTTCTATTATTTAATTATTTAAAGAGAAGGATTAATTTAAATTAAATTCAAATAAATCCAAATAAATCCCAAAAATTCAAATAACTCCAAAAATTCAAATTAACCAAATTTCGGGCTGTTACAATCTTCATCATCATCACCAGCGGCATGAGCAGTTGGAAGGCCAAACAACTAACACGTCGTAGAGTCCACAGTCGCAGAGTCAGACTCAGACTTAGAGTCCTCAGAACAAGACAAGTTCAGCTTCCTTTTAATGTCTTGAAGCTGGCGACAAGTGTCAGCAAGCTTGAGATTGGTCTCCTTGACCTTCCGATGAGTCTTCATCCCCAAGCAGAAAATTGCATGTAGCATCTGCTTGACGGAGCCACTTGGAGAGGAAGAACGAGCAGGGGATGAAGGTCTGGCAGAAGAAGAGCTGAACCTGTAGCAGTTGTCCTGGAGGCTAGAGCTGAACCTGTAGCAGCTGTCCTTATTCTAACATTCCTAGCAGATGCAGCTGGAGCTAGTTGAGATGGAGCCTTGATTGATCTGACACAATATGCAACATGCTCCACATCCTTTGCAAACCACATCCCTGACATGCTCTCAACCATACACATTACATAAGGGGCGAAGCCACAACTGCTGCGCAGACTAAGAGAATTGAGGCGAATCTCTTGCCAAATAAAGTCAAACACATCAAAAGGCCTCAAACCCTCACCAATCCTCAGCATAAGATTCCTTGAGTATGAAATGATGTTTGTGGCGTCACCCTCTTTAGGCCACAAGGTCTTTCGCAGAACCTTGTACAAGATTGCATAAAAGGGCTTCAGTCCCTTTGTGGTACCAAGTTTGAAGTCTTGAGACTCATCATACAGCGGATCCAAGTCATTTATTCCAGAAGACTCCGGAGTATGAAGCTTATCCAGATTATCCCAATTTTCTGTGGAAAAACCCAAGCAGTCTGCAAACTCAGCTTTCGTCACTAAATAGTACAGACCATCTGCCATAAACCACATGGTGCTCTCCTCATCGGTGTCAACATATAGCGTGGCGTAGAATTGCGCCATAAGCTTGTTGTTCCAAGCACACCGAAAAGACATGATATTCTTAAGATTATGACGCTCACACGCTTCAATGACCTAGTTGAATACAGGGTCCTGTTGCTGCTCCATGTATTCCCAATCGATCCACTGCACAGGGGCCACTAGATTCTTCTTCTCCGCTATGACTGAATCATAAAAATCCTGCTGGAAGTGATTCCAGAACCTCTTGTCCACATATTCTTCCTGAAGATAAGTCAAAGGATCTTCGCTCCTATGTCTGCAGACTTCTTTCCCTCTACCCTGACCGGTACTGTAATCAAACTTCTTCTTTGGTGTAACTCCAGTCGGTGTGAAGCACACAGAAGAATGAATTTTCAAAGGCCCAATTAGCTGACCAGATTGACGCTGTTCTGCCCTCTTGGCTGCCCTCAGTCTCAACATTTTTGCCCGGGCGTCTTGAGAACTGCTCCCTTAGTCATCTTGCCTGGAAGCACCGGCATGAGTAGATTTACTGACTTTGCGAACTGTCAGACGCTTCTTCCTTCCCGCGAACTGAGCAGGATCAGCCGGAGGGGAAGCAGCAGGAGACACCGGAGGGTGCGCAGAAGAACCCCCAGCTATGTTTTGCCTTTTTCTTGCGGGCCATGGTGATGTCAATTTTGCGAGAAGGCGGATTAACCACCCTGAGAAGGATCCATCTAAGAGATACAAAGGTGGAAGCAAGATTAGACTCTAATTAAAAACTTGATGAACATCAAAAGGTTCAAATGAACACACAATCTTCGGATAGTCCAAAGTTTCATTCTAATAGTCCGAGGTTTCACTTCGGATAGTCTGAAGTTTTGTTCAGACATTCCGAAGGTTCATTCAGACAGTCCGAATGAAAGCTCAGACATTCTGAAATGCATGCTCAAAAACTTAAATCATACAATCTAGCAATTAATCAATGGAATTTTAGAGCTAATCATAGGGAATCATCCTAGAAAGGTCTAGAATAATTTCAACTACAAGGATTTGTAAGAAAAAACACGGGAAAAAATGAATCAAAGAAGGGTTTCAATCCACATCGTTGAGAGCGAAATCCAACAATTCTGAGATGAATCTAGGGCAAAAATGCGGAGGAGATGAAGCCCTTGCCCTCGGGGAATGTCACGGAGCCTTCGATCCGCAAGAAATTGGGTTGGATTGCGAGATCCGAGAGGTAGGGCACCAAGGAAGAGAGAGAAACAGTTTTAGGAAATGAGGGGAAGAAAAGAGAAGAAGAGAGGCCTCGCGGGCTTATAAAACCCGAGACCCCAATTCGGATGGTCCGAACGGTTCGGACAGTCCGAACAGAACTTTGGACATTCTGAAGTGTCCTTCTCTAGATGGCAGGGAACAAAGGAAGGATAAGGATTCGGATTGAGAAGGAGACAAGAAGTGCTAACAAGTCAAGTCATCATGTGATCATCGAATCACTCAACCAAACAAACCATGATCATGAGATGATTGACAAGATCCAAAAATCAAAGAACCAATAAACATTAGAAAATAGGGAGAAATAAATCAAAGAAGCTTTTCTAAAATATTTTGCAATCACCAATCAATTGTGTGCAAACTTCATGTCAAATTACGAGAGTCTAAGATATTTAGTCCACTCCTCAAATCACAGAACCTCTTTTCATCAAGGGGCTTGGTGAAAATATTGGCTAATTGATCATTTGTACTCACATGTTGAATATCTATATCGCCTTTAGTGGAATGATCTCTTAGAAAATGGTGGTGAATATCAATATACTTAGTACGGGAATGTTGGACGGGATTGTTGGTAATTTTTATGGCGCTCTCATTATCACACAAGAGTGGAACATGGTTATAGGTTAGGCCATAATCATTTAGGGTTTGTCTCATCCAAAGCAACTGGGCACAACAACTCCCAACCGCAATATACTCGGCTTCGGCTGTGGATAGGGCTACTGAATTTTGTTTCTTGGAGGACCAAGAGACAAGAGATCTTCCTAAAAATTGACAAGTTCCCGAAGTACTCTTCCTATCCACTTTGCAACCGGCATAATCCGCATTGAATAGCCAACTAATTCAAAGGATGAACCTTTTGGATACCAAAGCCCAAAATGAGGAGTGTGCACCAAATATCTCAAGATTTTTTTCACGGCCACCATGTGGCACTCCTTAGGAGCGGCTTGAAACCATGCACACATGCACACACTAAGTATAATATCGAGCCTAGATGCACAAAGGTAAAGAAGAGAGCCGATCATAGAACGATATACCTTTTGGACGACCGGTTTACCTTCTTTGTCGAGGTCCAGATGTCCGTTGGCTTGCATGGGCATCTTGATTGGCTTGTCATTCTCCATGTCAAACTTCTTCAACATGTCCTTGATGTACTTTGTCTGGCATATGAAGGTTCCTTCCTTGAGTTGCTTTACTTGAAAATCGAGGAAAAACTTCAACTCACCCATCATGGACATCTCGAATCTTTTGGTCATTATCCTGCTAAACTCCTTGCACAATTGTTCATTAGTAGACCCAAATATAATATCATCGACATATATTTGACAAAGAAATAAGTCATTATCAATGTGCTTAGTAAAGAGAGTAGAGTCGGCCTTTTCGACTACAAAACCTTGCTCAAGAAGAAAATCTTGAAGACATTCGAACCATGCTCTTGGTGCTTGCTTAAGTCCATATAGAGCCTTGTGTAAGAAGTACACATGGTCCGGAAACTCTGGATCTTCGAAACCGGGTGGTTGCTCAACGTAGACCAACTCGGAGAGTGGCCCATTCAAGAAAGCACTCTTCACGTCCATTTTATATAGCTTGAAATCATGGTGAGTAGCAAAAGTAAGTAATATTCTAATAGATTCAAGCCTAGTTACGGGAGCATATGTTTTATCTAAATCCAAACCTTCGATTTTACTTGAAGCCTTGAGCGACCAACCGGGCTTTGTTTCTAGTCACGACTCCATGTTCGTCTTGCTTGTTCCGAAACACCCATTTTGTTCCTATTACATTTTGCTTGGGCCTCTCGACAAGCTTCTAGACTTTGTTTCACTCGAAGTTGTTTAGCTTCTCTTGCATAGCCATCACCCAATCCGGATCTTGAAGTGCTTCTTCTACCTTGAGAGGTTCAAGAGAGGAGACAAAAGAGTAATATTCACAAAAATTTGCAACTCGAGATCTAGTAGAAACTCCCCTGTTAATGTCTCTAAGAATATTGTCGACTGGATGATCTCGTTGTATGCTTTGATGAATTCTTGGATGAGGAACGGTTGCACTTGTTCTTTGGATGGGCTCTTCATCATCTTGAGGGAGGTTCGAGCCATCTTGAGCTTGCCTAGATGAAGAGGGACCATCACCGGGAGCATCACCGTCTGGAGCATCCACGGTTGCATCCGGACCCTTTGTGTCAGTCTGGATATTTTGGACCTCATCTTGGGTATTCCGAGTTGGAGTACTTGGGCTTTATTCTTGCTCTAGTGGTTTCACCTCTCCAATTGCCAATTTCTTTATTGCTTCGCAAGAAGTTTCTTCCCTATCAATCACAGCACGATCAACTTGTTCTACTTGAGAACCGTTAGTTTCGTCAAATGTCACGTCATGCGAGATCTCAACTACACCGGTGTTGTTGTTGAAAACTCGGTATGCATAAGCATTTGACTCATAACCAAGCAAGAAACCTTCATCTACTTTGGGAGCAAATTTAGAAGACTTAGCTTGCTTGTTGAGGATGTAGCATTTGCTTCCAAAGACTCGGAAGTAGGAAATATTTGGTTTCTTGCCAGTGAGTAGCTCGTACGCCATCTTCTTCAAGATCTTGTGGAGGTATAAATGGTTGGTTCTATGGCACGCGGTGTTGATAGCCTCCGCCGAAAAAATGTCGGAGACCTTGTACTCATCAAGAAACGTGTGCGCTATCTCGATGAGGGTACGATTCTTTCTCTCGGCCGCCCCATTTTGTTGTGGAGAGTAGGGGGCTGAGAACTCATGCTTGATGCCCTCCTCATCAAGATATTTCTCCATGTCGGTATTCTTGAATTCAGTGCCATTATCACTTCGGATTCTCTTGATCTTGACTTCGAACTCATTTTGTGCTCTTCTCATGAATTTCTTTAGAGTTCCTTGGGCTTCACTTTTATCATGCAAGAAAAATACCCAAGTGAAACGAGAAAAATCATCAACGATAACAGTACCATACTTATTTCCTCCTATGCTTATGTAAGCGACCGGACCGAACACATCCATATGAAGCATCTCCAAAGGTCTTGAGGTAGTCATCACATTCTTGGCGGAATGAGGAGCTCCAACTTGCTTTCCGGCTTGACATGCGCTACATACCCTATCTTTCTCAAAAACAACATTAGTTAATCCAAGGATGTGATTGCCTTTAACGAGTTTGTGAAGGTTCCTCAAACCAACATGAGCTAGTCGATGATGCCATCACCATCCCATGCTAGATTTAGCCATTAAGCACGTTTCAAGGTTAATTCTATCCGTAGTAAAATCCACGAGATAGAGATTTCCCTTCAAACGACCCTTGACGGCTATTGAACCATCAACTCTCTTTAAGACATCTACACTCTTATCACTAAATACACAATTGTAGCCCACTTCACATAATTGGGCAACGGACAACAAATTATAGTTTAGCGATTCAACAAGCAAAATATTATTTAAATAAAAATTATTTGTGATATGGATCTTACCTAAACCTATTACTTCACCTTTCCCATTGTCGTAAAAATGATGCTTTCACTATTAGCTACATTTGCATCCAAGTGTGCAAACATCGTCTTTTCTCCGGTCATGTGGTGTGTACATCCGCTATCCAATATCCAACTTGATCCATTAGAGATATAAGCCTACAAAAGAAAATTTAGATTTTACTCTTTGGTACCCAAACTTGTTTAGGTCCGTGCACGTTAGTAACAAGAGATTTCAGGACCCAAATAGATCACACATAAGAAGCATTGTTGGGTTTGCGCCTGATATGATAAGCAACTACACGACCGAGGTTAGTTCTTTTGAGCACATAAAAGGCAAAGAAAGCGGAATGAGCCTTATACTTAGTATTTCCTTCACCCTTAACAAAGTGAATGGGCTTGTTCAACGGGGCAACCACGATGTGGCTCCTTTTGCCCTTGGGTGGAACATACCCAAGTCCATGCTTCATGATGTTATCTTGGCGCTTACCGAGAAACTTCTCTAATCCTTTGCTTGCCTTGTAGGACTTTTGAAGTCCATCTTCAAGCATTCCCTTGAGCTTCTCATTATCATGAGCTAATACTTGCAGAGTCTCAAGGTTAGTGGCAAAGGCATCAATATCAACATTATAGCATCTAGCACACCCATTGCTAGTTGAGGGTAATGAGGAATTAGAGTTACCCGTTGAGGAGAAAGGAGGGCTATTCGAGAGATCAACAAGCTTCAATTCAAGAGCCTTGCAAGCATCTTTTGCTTTAGCAAGTTCCTCTATGAGTGAAGCATTGGTGATCTCAAGACTAGCTATTTCGGATTTAGTCAATTTGGAATTTTTGACTAACTCCTCATGTTTCCTCCTTTCAATTGTTAGGCTCTTCTCTAGCTCAAGGTTTCTCTCCTTTTCAAGGATGAGCAAGTTCTCTTGAGCTTCGAGTGTAGCCTCTTTTTGCTCAACGGTTTCCTCTAACTTCTCAATATCCTTTAAGAGCAAGTTTAATTTTGAACATCAAAGTCCTTCATGGACTTGAACACACTGTCATCGTCATTAGCATCATCACAATCATCAAGACATGAATCAACAATAGAAGGGGATGATGCTTTGATTGATACCTTGCGCCCCTTGGCCATAAGGCACATTGGAGCGTCTTCATCGTCATCGCTTAAGTTGTCGAATAGGCTCTTCGACGTTGTTGGTGTTGAAGATAAGGCGATGGTGACGGAGGCAATTCCTCCTTCTTCGTTAGAGTCGGAATTTGAATCGGAGTCAGAATTTGAGTCCCACTCCTCTCCAATGTGAGCATGACCCTTGTGCTTGTATTGCTTGTACTTTTTGCTCTTTTCCTTATCCTTGCCCCGGTATTTGTCCTTATTGTAAGATTTGTCTTCCTTCTTCTCTCTTTGTGGGCATTCGGCAATGAAGTGGCTGGGTTCTTCACACTCATAGCACTTTCTTGTTGAATGCCTTCCTCTTGATTTGTTCCCATAGCCTTTGGAATGACTCCCCGGCTTATACCCCTTCTTCTTGAGAAATTTGTTAAATCTTGTAACAAGCAAAGGCATATCCCCATTGGTCAAGGGACCACTTGACTATTCATCATCAATTGTGCTTTCCTTCGCTTGACGGCTTTCAAGGCAATGCCCTTCTTCTTGCCTGACTTGAGCTCTTCCACCACTTCCGCCTCCTTGATCATCATCTCATCCATCATTAACCTTCCAATCACATCATGAGGTGTAAGAGTGTCGAAGTTGGGCCGGTCACGAATGAGTTGAACCATGTTGCAGTTGGTGGGGGTGATCACTTGAAGAATAATCTTGACGACGGCCTTGTCGGTGAGGTCGGTACACCCAAGGACCTTGACTTGATTCACCAATACCATCAAGCGATCGAACATCTTCTTGTATGTCTCTCCTTCCAAGGTAAATCGGCTTAGCTCACCAAAGATGAGCTCAATCTTGAACTCACGGACACTTGATATGCCTTCATGTGTGACCATAAGTCGATCCCAAATAGCCTTGGCATCTTCAAGTCCATCGACTCGGTTGAACTCGGTGTTGCTTAAAGCATTAAACAAGGCATTGACGGCCAAGTCATTGAAGTGTTGTGCCTTCTTCTCTTCAGGAGTGAGCTTGTTTGGATTTGTGGCTTTAAAACCTGTCTCAACAATCTCCCAAATACACGGGTGAAGTGATCTCAAGTACATCTTCATTTTATGTTTCCATGCAGCATAACGAGTACCATCAAAGTGAGGTGCTCTACCGGATGACACAGAAACATATGGTGAAAAGCTTGAGACTCCGAGGGTAGGATATTCAAATGGAATCTCAATCCCTTTACCGGAACCCGTGGCCTTGTCTTGGTCACGGCTTTTGGCAATCTTCTCTATTTGCGACCTCTCAAATTCTCCAAGCGGTTAAGCCAAAACAACGGAGATTTGGCTCTGATACCAACTGAAAGGATCGGATGTCGCATAGAAGGGGGTGAATAGGCGTTTCAAAAATTAAATTTAAATCACAGCGGAAACTAATTGTTTGGAGTATCCGAAATAGTCTTCGGACTGTCCGAGTGGTTCAGATAGTCTGAAGGTTAGTTCAGATAGTCCGAATGCTTCAGAGCACACAACTCCCAAAAAGTAGATCTAGGCTATTTCGAGGAGAGTAGATGCACCAAATAAAATTTGTTGGCCTAGAATACCTGTAGGAGCTGTATAACCATCAATAAACTTCACTCGAAGTCGATCACCAAGTGAATTGCCAAGATTTGAGTCAAACCCAAGAATGGTGAAATAGAAATCTAAGAAGCGAAACCAAAAGCTCAAAAAATTTTCACCCGAAGTTCAGATCCTTGAAGGGATCCTACGTCTCCGTTGAGGCGGCACCAAGCCGGGGTCTCTTTCAACCCTAATCCTCCCATTGTTGCACAAAGCACTCACCATTTTCTTCCTTGAATCCTTCCCTTTCGGAGGTGGATCCAACCTTCACAAACCTCCGGTGGCTCTCTACACCAAACTTGAGAGCTCAACGGTAACTCCTAGCCGTCTAGGAGTCCTCAACCTCCAAGAGTAAAAGATCGGCGAGAAATCTGCGAGAGAATGAACCCGGTGCTCCAGATGGATCTAGGACTCTTCGATCTCTCAATCTTTCTTCTCACTCTCCCTCTATTGATTCAAGACTCAAAGCTCAAAAGGGGAGTGAATGCTAGAGCTCAAGAGGCTGAGGAAGTGCAATAAATTTTTGGAATGAAGTGCAGTGTTGGTAGGTGAGATGGGAGAGGCATTTATAGCCCTCCCAAAACTAGCCATTTTAACTCAGCTCCGAGTCAATTCGGACAGTCCGAACAAGTTGAATAACGAGGGACAGAGCGACCCAGCTTGGATAGTCCGAACATTTGTTCGAACAGTCCGAAGTGTTCGGATACTCCGAGAGTTCGGGCACTCCGAAGAAATCTTCGGACACTCCGAATGAAGATTTTTCAGAACTAACAGAGAGGGTCTACTCGGACATTCCGAACTTGAGCTCAGATACTCCGAATGAATTTGAGCAAAATGCTTCTAAGACTCGATATTTTGACACTTTTGACAACTAGGATCTATCATTGAGCACTTAGAGTCATTCTAAAGCTATTTCTTGTCATATCCCACTTTATAGTACGGCTATCCTTAGACTCAATAAAAAATAAAATACATGCACAATATTAAGTCTAAAAACGCCTTCTTCTCATTTATTTTGAGGGTGACCCTTTGCTTCGAGACTTTATCAACAGATGCAATAATCTGCTAACACATCTTACAAATCTCATTAGTTACTTAATCCTGTTGTCATTATTCACCAAAATCTTTAAAGGGCCTAGATGCACTTTTAGAAACACCACACCTGTAACGTCTCTAAAACATAATAATTTCCATCTACAAGTCGATGAATTCTATAAGGTCTTTCCCATGTTGGAGACCACTTGCCAAATCAATTATCTCTAGAGTAGACAGGCAAAATAGTTTTCCAAACCAAATCAGCTTCACAAAATGACTTAGGTATTACCTTTTTATTGCAAGCTTTTGTGGTTCCCACCTTATTCTTCTTAAGCCAATCTAACGTATGTAAATGTAATTCCGCCAAATCATCTAAATTGTCGATATCAAATCCTTATAATCCTGAGCTGACAAACCATTTTGTGTAGCTGTTCTTGCTAAGCCAATCTTAATCTCTAAGGGCAATAATGCCTCTTTCCCATAGACCAATTGGTATGGCGATAATTTTGTTGCACCAAGGTACGTAATCTAATAGGCCCATAATGATTTTGATAACGTTATGTGCTAATTCCTTGACTTTTCTTCAATTTTCCTTTTGATTAACTTGAGAAATACTTTATTTGACAACTCGGTTTGACCATTAGCCTGAGTATAATAGGGTGATGAATTTAATAATTTTATACCTGAATTTCTGGCAAAACCTTGAAACTCATTGGACATAAACACAATGCCTTGATCAGTTGTAAATAGTCTATAAAATCCCAACTGATGGATAATATATTATGTAACAAATCCGATAGTTTCAACACTCGTGACCTTTTTAAGTGGAATAGCCTCAACCCACTTAGAAAAATAATCGGTCATAGCCAATATAAATATATCGCCTTTGCTTGACGTAGAAAATATTTGTTCAATTACATATATTCCCTATCATCTAAATGGTTAAGGCTTGATAATTGGATACAAAGTTGATGCTGGAGCCAATTGTACGTTGCTAAATTTCTAACAAGTCTGGCATCATTTATAATACTTGAAATAATCTTCCAACATTGTTGGTCAAAAATACCTAGTACACCTTAACAGCCATTTCATCTTATAACCCGATTGATGGGAACCACAAATGCCTTCACGCATTGGCTTCACGACATCTTAGTAACAAACCCTCTAAAATTTGATCATATAGTACATTATCGAAGAGGACATACTTCAAAGGTTGTCGTTTGATTCTCCGATCAATAAGTTTTGAGGGATGCATCAAATATTCTACAAACTTTGTTCTCCAATCATTGGTGCTAATGCACATGATTATCTTCTCTATTGACTCAAATTCCTCTAATCGGCCAAAAATTTTATAGCCCGATGCTTGTTGAGCTAACAAATTGGCATTGTCATTTAACTCATGAGGAATATGACAAATAGAAAAAGAAATAAATGAGCCGATTAAAGTGAGACGCTGCTCCAAATATTTGATCAAAATTTTATCATTGCAATTATATTCTCCCTTAATATGCTGAATCACCTATAGAGAATTGCCATAAGTCTCAACAGAATCTACTCCGATATTATCATATAGCTGCAAGCCTTTAAGCAATGCTTCATATTCAGCTTGATTAATAGAACATCTGTAATTCAGCCTAAATGCAAACTCAAGCCTATATCTTTTTGGTCAAATTAATACTATTCCAATACCATCGCTCTCTTAACATACCGATCCATCAAAAAGTAGTTGCCAAGGGGCAGCAAAAACTTGATTAGCATTTGTATCAGTTTTGTATCCTGTTATAAAATCAACAATTGATTCATACATCAAGTCAAACTCGATGAGCATGTATGCCCAATTACCAACTCGACTATGCAAAATTGGAGCTGACAACATATACTTTATAACATCAGTTTTACAAATAACTTTATAAGATAATGCTAAAATATAATGTCTTAATTTTGTACAAGCAAAATTTAATGATGAGTTTTTCTACAAAATGGTACCTGATTTCTACATCAATTAACCATCGACTTAACTTGAAAATAACCCACCCTTTACCATTTAATCTATTGTGCCAAAACAGCTCCTCACCTCTTTAGCTGATATATATAATTTAAATGGTATACTTTTTTGAGGTGCAGCTAAAATTGAAGGATTAGACAAATAATTCTTTATGCTCTCAAAAGCTTTCTATTGATCGGCTCCTAAGACAAAGTCTTGATTATCCTTTAACTTGAATAGTGGGGTAAATGAACTAATACGACCAGACAAATTTGAAATAAATCACCGTAAATAATTAATCTTGCTGATCAACATCTGTAAGTCCTTTTTGTAGGTTGGCCGCTTAGTTTTGGCTATAACTTTGACCTTTTCTTGATTAATTTCAATTCCTCTTTTATGAACCATAAAGTCCAAAAACTGCCCAGTCGACACACCAAAAATACACTTGTATGTATATATCTTTAAACCATGGGCCCCTATATTCTTGAATATTGTTCTCAAATGGGTTAGATCCTGCAAATCTTCCTTGGATTTAACAACAACATCATCAATGCAAATTTTCGCAATATGGCTGATCAAATCATGAAAGATCAAATTCATAGCTCGTTGATAAGTTGCACCAATTTTTTCAAGCCGAACATCATCAGAACCCATTCAAACAAACCTAAGGTGGCAGGGCACCTAAAAACAGTTTTAGGTATATCAGCTTCTTCCATATATATCTAATTATATCCAGCATTTCCATCGAGAAAACTAATAATCTTATTTCCCGATGCAGCGTTGATAAGCACATTGGCTATTGGCATTGGGTACTCATTCTTTCATGTGGCTTTAGTTAAATCCATAAAATCAACACACACCCTGAGTTTGCCATTTTTTTCATGATAGGAACAATATTAGAAACCCATTTAGCGTATCGGCAAGGTCTGATAAACTTAGCCTCCAATAATCGCTCAATTTCTTCTCTTATAATGGTATACAAGGCTGGATTAAATCATTTAGGAGACCGTTTAAATGGCCAATAACCTGGTTTTATAGGTAGTCGATATTCAACAAGTTGTTGACTTAAACCAGGCATCTCATGATACTCCCAAGCAAAGCAATCTTTATAATTCTTTAATATATTAACCAACTTTTCTTTGTAATCTATGGCTAACTTTGAACTAATGACCTATGTCGACTTCCTCTAGCAAATTAGTCGACATGAAACCTTAGCCTAACTTCTCGATTTCCTAGAAATCTTCAATGGTCTCATAGCTATCTATTGTGAGTCGATAGCTTCGTATTTTATCTTGTAAAGCCTTTAATACCGATGTGGACTCCATCGTCGCAAAATTTCATTCTTCCTATCAAGTGTGCTTGGCCTTACATTAATCAGAAGAAGCCCTGTTTTGTTGATGCAGATGAAATTGTGATCATTTAGAGTTTTACCTAATATGCATCCGGCTTCTTTGTGTTGCCAATTTACATCTGAACTCACCATAGCAATGTGAGCCGATGTATTAGCTTGAAACACTTCGATCTTGTCCCCACTCTATTGGATGAGTATCTGATGCATGGTTGACTGCACATAACAATTGGCGTGAATCCAATCTCCTCTAGCAGATTGTTGTAATTACCTTTGGCATCAACCACGAAAAATGTGGTTTTCAATATTTTACTGTTGGTTGTTAACTCTGTTACCATAACTCATGTTGCTTGAGTGGGATTGCCTGTGAAGTCATTTAAAACCATATTAGTTTTAATAAGATCATTGTCGGATTTACCCAACTTCTTGCAAGTGGTATATTGCACTAGATTGATGGTTGCTCCTCCACCAACAAGAATCTTTGATATCGCCTTACCATTGATATGACCTTTTAAATATAATAGCTTTAGATGCCGATGATCGTGTTGAGGCTTTTTGAAGATTGCATCTTGAGCTCCCGAGCACAATTGAGCAAACGTTTCTCTGACCGATGCAGTACTTATTTTAAACTTGGCCAACAAACTTTGATCAATGTAGTACTTATTTTAAACTTGGCCAGCAAAGTGAACACCATGTTAATGTCCATCAGAGGTGGAGAATTATCCTGAATCACAGGTGAGTCTAGATCATCAGCTAAATTGAACTCTTCTTCAACTGGTCCTTTTCTCCTCCACTCTTTTGTAGCAATTTTAATTGGTCGAATCTCATTGAATGCTTCATCTCGTTCTTTTTCTTGCTTAGCCTCTCTCATCTTTAAGTCCTTAGCCTTTGAAGTCATCTTCGTTGTGATTGGCTAAGTTTTGGAGGACACCATTAGGGTTTGGGTTCAATTAGCTCATATATTTTTCCTGCCAGATTAACCTTACATGTAGAACTTCCTTCTTCCCACTATGTTTGTAGCTGGATCGGTCTAGAAATCCTTTCATGAACTGATCTTCTATGGACTTAATTATGATGGTCTTGCATCAGCTGAGATATCTTATCGTTAGCCGATTGTCGTTGCTAGTCACCTTGGCAGGGATAATGTTCCATCAGACAAGAATATGGTGACGGCAAAGCCGACCCCCTCTCCCAATAGAACTGCCAAAAAGGGCATCGTTGGTGAGTCTTCTCCAAATTATTAGGCCAATACATATTATCTGGTCGACATGCAGGATAACAAGGCCTGTTACTTCTATTTTCATACTTTTCTAATAATTGGGAGAAAGTTGGCCTTGGCCTTTGCATCGGCTTTTGTGGTGGCAATTCTTTCTCGACCATGTACCACTTGCCGATATGCATGTCTCACTTTAGCTTTATGGTCCTTGAACTTTTCCCTTCACGGTCGATTTGTATTTGCACTGAACCGACCATGATCTTCAGGGTCTCCTTGCTGCTAGAGCTTGACTGGTCATGACATGCAACTTTTGTTCTTGCATCTTGCATTGGCTCTTTTCCTTTTCCAGAATAGTGAACCATATTAATTGGAAAAGGATTAGCATTCAATTGCATCATTGAATCTTCTGCGAATTTGAGTCGACCATCTTCTATAGCCGATTGTATCTACTATTGAAAAATATTGCAATCATTAGTATTATGAGAAAAAGAATGATGCTATTTGCAAGACCTTCGCTTTTTGATTTCGTCAGCTGACGGTATAATGTGTCCCTCAGGCAGCCATATTATTTTTTTGCAGTAATAAATCAAAAATATGTTTACACTTAGAAACTGTAATATCGCAAAATCGTTTTCCTGGATTTTTGGCCAGAGTTATTTTCATTTTCTTGATTCAAGGATTTATTCTAGAGAAAAGTTTTGTCACCTCGCAGTTTATTAAAGGTTTTGAGTTTTTTCGTGAAAATACTTATCGGAATGGGTGTTTTTCTCAGTGCCGTTTAGTTTTGCGGCAAGTTGCCTATCCTAACAATTGTCGTTTAGCGCCAAGAACTTAATTATTTGGTTTGCGCTTATTAGTTAAAAGTTGGATTTTGTTTGTAGGTGGGGTTTTCGAATTTCACCTCCCTTACCTAACCTCTTTCTCTCCCTTTCTCTTTTTGTGGATACCATTCTTTGGAAGAGCCAGCCGACTGCCCTTTTCTTTTTGTGCTGGCCGAGCCAACCATCCCCTGGTGATGTCTTCCTCTCCTGGCGCATGTCTCCCCTGGTGATCCTTCTCCTGGCGCCTCCAAGCTACTCCCTGGCGCCTCCAGCCCCTCCTGGCGTCCCTACTCCCTGGTCGAAGCCCCTCCGGCCTGCTCCGGCCTGCCTCCGGCCTGCACCGGCGAGCCTCCGGCCAGCCCCGGCGACCCCTTTCCCCCCGCGCCGATGCAGCTCTCCCCTACCTCCCTCTTGTCCTCCATGGACTTTCTTTGAGGTAAACCCTAGGAATTTGGGGAGTTAAGTTCTTGCATGCAAGGTGTTTGTGCTATTGCTTAGCTAGGATTCCTAATTTTGAGATGTTGTGGGTTGGGGAATGGAGAGACTAGAGTGATTGGGGAATTTCCTGTTCGGGCAGATTTTTGTCCATGGTTAGAGCTGCTAATTGAAAATTCCTCAAGCATTTTCTGGGGGTTTGGATATTGCGAAAGTTGTAGATAATCGAATTACCTTTCAATAGAGACTGAAATCTCTAAGTTTCGTTCATCCGTTTGAAAGTTATGGCTATTTTACCGAGTGCTGTCCAATTCTTATCGCGATTGGTTCAGTCTGTGTTCTTCAGCAGATTAGAGCATCATAGAGGCCAAATTAGACTTTTTCATTGCCTAGAAAAAGTTAGGATTTTTTGGGTAGATTGAGAAAATTTATTCGTTTATGTGATTTGGAGTTGTAGAACTCAAGTTATGCTCATTTTGGTGGGTGCTGTCCAGGATGAGTTAAAATTTGTGTATGTCTGTTGTTCGTCGCAAATCTGAGAATAATCAGTGCATTTCCTGATTGGTCGGCTGTAGAAAAAGTTTTAGATTTATCTCTTGCAATCGTTTATAGCCTGGGCTCATCCTTTTTGGATTAGCCGTTTGGAAGTTATGCCATTTTCAGTGCCGGCTGTACGGAAATGTCATTAGTTAGAATTTGGACCATTTTGGATTAAAAATGCGGAGTGTTGTGCAATGTTGTTTTGAGTCACCTTTTGATTGTTTCTTGTGCGCAACGTTGTTTTTCAGGGAGAGTGTCTTCGGGGGCGGTCTCGACCCTGAGTTGCCTCGTGCGTCGGTAAAGGCAAGTGCAACCCGTATATCTTTTATAGGGTATTAGTTCATTGCTTGTGTTATATATATGCTTACCCTATGGTTGCATTCGTGTTTATAAGCACGTCTAGTAAGGTAATTGTCTTTTGATGAAAAGGGTAAGAAATCTGATACAAGTGCATCGTTGTTTGAACGTGTTATGATTTGTTTGATGAACTTTATATGCCTTGCTATCATGAAATTATGCTGCATCTCTGGATTGAATGTTATGTGCGATGTTTAATGAATTCCATCTAGATGCCGTGATGACGTCTTGCTAAAGCTTACTTTCATATTTACGTTCACTAGTTTGATAGGCTAGTAGGAATACTGAAAGTATGGAATTGGATTGCGAAAATGGATTGATTTATGATCAAGATAGATGGAATTAGTAATTACTCGAGTAATGGTGATGTGAGTATGAATATGAATGTTGAGGAGGTGACTACGAGTGTTGAGAATGTGATTATTGAGTGTTGCAAATGCGATTATGAGTGTTGAGGATGTGAATGGTAATTTATGGATGTGAGGAGTGGCTGATGTTTATGTATTTGGCTATGGCTATGCAAATGTGAGGAATGAATGTAGGTTGCAAATGGGTGTATATCAATTGCATTTGTGCATTCATGATGGAAGAGGCGACCCATTCTGATGTGGGCCTCTGTGCTCACCTTTAGTGAGTACGAAAGTCCTACCTCGTAGTCCCGTACACGTGGTTGTATGGGAGCGAGTCAGTAAGAGTAGGCACCCTCCACCACAGGAGGGAAGGGGAATGAGAGGGTGCACACCGACGGGTGTGCACTCGGCAATACCGGTATGTGCTAAAAGAGGAGATGAGACATGCATGATGCATCATACGCATGAGAATTGTGAAATATGCATTGCATTGACAATGGTGAATCATGTTTATTGAGTGGATTGTGATGTATGGATATGAGATTCTGTTTTTGTATCGCATATTTGCATATGCATTGCATTGACAATGGTGAATCATGTTTAAATGAGTGGATTGTGATGTATGGATATGAGATTCTGTTTTTGTATGGCATATTTGCATATGCATTGCATTGACAATGATGTATGGATATGAGGTTCTTCTTTTGAATGTTTTGTGCACCTGAGCATTTAAGGCAACGAATCGAGCCTGTTAATGGTTAATCATGGAGCTAATGGCAATTATAGGTTGAGGATTGAGTCGTGGACTCATCCAAAGGTGGCTATCGAGGTATGAGTAAAGTCTAAAAAATTCTTGAGATGGTTGTGGTATTTGGAATCAGTTTCCGGTTCATTTATTTACCCAGTTCAGTCAAGTAATTCAATATGTTACATTTCAAAGTATTGGTATTTCATTTGATTCGGTTGCGTTTCTTTATTGTTGCACTTTGCTGAGTCTTGGACTCACGCTTGTTTGCCTCCTGTTTTAGGTACCTTGAAGCTGATTCGTCGGGTTGGGAGTAGTAACACGTGCACGACTGCGGTCTCCAGCAAATTCATTTAACCAATTCGTCACATCTAGATGTAATTAATGTAATTGTAATTTAGTGCTCGTCATGATGAAATTTATTAATTTCTGTTGGGTGTGTGATTGGTTAACTAAGAACCTGCTAAAATGATATCATACCTGCTGCCATTCTTTTCTCTGCTGAGTGGATGTCCTCTGTTCTAGAGAGGTCATGCCGAAATTTTGTAAATTTCGGTGGCTTAGTTTCTAGGCCGGTCTTAACAGTTTAGAGGGTTGGTAACATCCGTGGCACGTTTGGGCGGGGTGTTACAGAAACATCAAAAGCATACATTATTTCCAACTTAGTTTTAGTCAGCTTAAGCTAGGAATAGACTAGAAACTTCTTAGACCTTTAATCCATTAGGTTATATTTATCTCAGCCTCGTCATCTTCATATGAATGACTTGAGCCATAATCAAAGAGGATAACTTTAGCTTTATCCTTATTTTTGTTATTACTATTCTTAAACTTATTTGTAAAGCCTCCGTAATCGGTAAAACGGCTTTCTTGAGTCGATACCCTATGTAACAGGTACTTTAATTGTTCACTGAATTTCTCCTTCAGCTGGGGAATTAACCCTTAGAAGGCTAAATCGGCTAATAAGTTATTAGGCAAAGTAACATTAAAATATCAATTTCTTACTTCTATAAATCTCTTGTAAGATCGAGGATGCTGACTAGAGGGGGGTGAATAGGCGGCTTTAAAAAATTTCTTCTATACAATTAATGAAATCTCGCCTATTTATCCCTATGTCAAAACCTAAATAAAAATCAATGTGGAAGCGATAAACTAAGGTTTTGACAATTAAGCTTAAGTCAACTAGGCTCACTAAGTGCACTAGCTAATTATGTCTCTAAAGGTGTGAGACCCCATTCTAATGAACAGGAACCTCCATGTGATTACTGTGCTATTCCCTGGATCAGTAGCTAGCACTCACATGTTTACAACAATTGGAAATCACAACCATACAAAACATTAATTAAGAGGAAACGATTATACAAATAAGTATTACAACTCAGAGAAATATAGCAGCAAAAGAAGCAAGCCTTGTGGTTTACCCAACCAATCCCGCAGGCAACTGACCAGGCATAAACTTCAGATAGAATACGACGAAGAAAAATCCCGCAACTTACGATGGACAACCTCGAAGCTTCGCTTACTAAACCACCTACAATATAATTAGGCAAGGGTGAGTATTTTACATACTCAGCAAGACTTGAGGAAAACCTACAATACATGCAGGCCATTTCAAAGGAGGCTATTACAGTTAATTTGCATAAAGCGAATTTGAATTTGGAAACCAAGTTATTTGCAATCGGAATTTTAAAAGAGCAAGATTAATTGATATCAAATAAGTAAAGCATAAATAACACTCACCGTCCTCCATGACGTGAGCGACAAATCAAACCTTGCCATCGCATGGCATATATCCAGTTCTTTGCCCACACAGGGCACAACAGCTGATACCAATACTTGCCAACACATGGTATAGCATTGGGTCATCTGTGGGGTAAGCTAACTTGTAAAATAAACCTTTTTTGAAAATCAAAGCTAACATTGGAATGACTTCACCGAGTGCTCATGATCATGGCGCGCTAATTAATTAGATTTAAACTCGCAGAGGTGTACAACTTTACCCACAAGGAATGATCAACCTTTTGCTCGACGACTTCCCGAGGTGGCCACCAGAGATCATACATAGTCATGTTACATTACCTAGACATGGCTTTGGTCCAGCCGGACGTTAACCCCGCCAGAGAACTAGAAACACACACCCAAGCCGTGGATCCACATTCACACACCCAACACAACGCTTTCTAAACATGGCAGAAGCGTGACACCGCTGCATGGGTGGAAACCCCACCCAAGCACCAAACGGGAATGCTTGGGGACCCGCCCAAGGCACCAAACGGAATGCTTGTGCTAGCTCCCGCCTACCAATGAACAAAGCCACATCTAAATAACTTAATAGGCTAAGGCTAACCCATCCTCACCCTTGTGGTTGCACGGAAATCTCGGATCAATAGCGCCCCATTGCTCGGTCCTTAATTGTGACACGGGCGACACTTCACCCTACACTACGTGCAATTCCATTCGCACAACCGCTATTGCCAATAATCGCCGCATCAAAGCATAGTTTCATTTTGGGTTTTAATCAAAGTACCAAGAACCAACAAAGGACATTTTCAATGTTTTCAGGAAACAATTACTGGTTTGATCATGTACATCATTGACTCTAAAGCAGGGCTAAGCATGAATAATATGAACGTATATACCCAAGATGACATTAAGTAATGCCTAACCTCAATCTACGGTTATCAAGGTTCACATGTTCATAATCATCAATGGAGATTCACGAGACAACAGGTATAACTACCAAACCACAAAATAGCAACTTACATAAAGTAATCGCATGCATAAAACAATTTGATGCACAAAAGGAATATAAAATACTGGGCTCAATATGGTCAAAGGATGCTTTCCTTGCTTAATCATTGCTTACGACGAAGACGAGGATTGCGGTTGACGATGGCGATGACGAAGAATAGGGACGTCGGGTTCTACACGTCGATCAACGGAAAATACAGTAAAAGACCGAACTTCAATAAGAGCGAAAGAAAATAGATAGCAAAACAAATAAACTCTTCACAAGAACAGGGATTGCTCTTTATGAATTTATTAATCTTATTTTATGAATTCAAGATGCTAAAATTGGTTAGATTAATAGAATTTATCATTAGCTGCAAGCTTTCAATGATTTGTTATTCATCTTTAATTGACTTTGCTTAGAATTAGCTTTATACAAGTTGAGTCTATTGATTTAGGCTACTGATGACATTTCCATCATATTCGAGAAGGTTCTGATACAACAATTTCACAATTAAAGTCCAATTGTTCTTTCTACCGAATTCATGAATATGCTCATTTAGGGTTATTTAACCTATAAGATTAATATGCAAACCTTAGCAAATTGAGGTTATCTTTTTGTAATGGGATAGTCTACACCTTGAAGAACACTACCAAACTAGTTCCATAAGTTTTAGGATTTTGGGCGAGACTATAATCTTATTGCTAAAGTGGTTCATGCTATACTTAAAAACTATACTATTCAAAATCGGCAAGAAAGGGGATTGACAGATTAACGATTAAGGGTTTTAGGCCATTTGGATTAATATGCAAAGCATGATGAAATATGGTTATTTCTTTATACTAAGATGATTTATACTTTGCATGACAATCCTAAGCTAATTCTATAAATTTTAGGCTTTGGCTGATACATTATCTTCATTACTGAAAAGGCTTAAGTGGCATTGTAGAGTTGATGCTATTCGGAATCGGCAAGAAATATAAAGTGCAAGTTAACACTTAAGGGTTTTGTACTAATAATATTAACAGGCAAACCTTAATAGAATAAGATTCTTTTTACAGATCATGGTAGTGTAAACTTTGTAGAGTGTTACTAAACTAGTTTTTACTGATTTTAGTATATGGATGAGTTATTTTATCTACTGCTGAAGTAACCTAAATGATCATATTGGTAAATCTAAATTCGGCCACGATTCAAACTTAGTTTCTATCTACACGAAACATGATCTTTGATTCATTTTTCAGGTGTTAGCAGGTAGCAATCCTAGAAATGTTTTAAAGTTGATTTTGCATAGTTTTGACTTAACTACAATAGGTTATCTATTCATTTACTGCCACAATTACCATTTTCTTATGTCAAAGGAATACAGATTAAGTTCGATTCTAAGTATTATTATATGGACCAACTCCTACTGATTTCAGGAACATCATATAAATCAATTCATTGTCTTATGAGGTATTCTGCCACTATTCTTACTAATGATCATACTAAGGTTTATTAACAGTTGCAATGCAATACATTAAACTTAGTCCAGATATTTAATATCTCTGCATGATTAGGCTTATTAAAATCCCAGAAGCACATAATTATTTATTTTATGATTTTATGAACTATTATACATTCATTTCTATTAATGGCCATATTAAGCTTTACTAATGGTTGCTAAGCAAATAAATTGAACTTAGTTCAAAAATTAAGTGTATTTGTATATTCTGAATACATCCTGGTCCTAAAATCCCATGAATACTGATTTCATCTCTTCATGGTTTATTATACACAAATTCTCATTAACATCCATATTAACATCCTAATCAAAGTTTAACATAAATAATTATTCTGCAGATCAAAAATTAAATACTTTTACATATTTAGATTCTTTCGGGTTTTAGATGTTTATACAAATTTATTCCACTGGTTTCTAACTAACACTGCACAAGTTATCAATGGTTAATCATATCCTGGCCAGGAAACTAACTGGAACATCAAGAATATGTTTTACAAATTGAGAAAGCGCCTTCTGGCTCTGCTCTTCCCCTACCTCAAGCACCAGACGCTCTGGTCCCACCACGCAGAGACAGAAACAGGGGGCCGGTTAGGGCTGGCTGGCGACGGTGTTCCGGTGGTCTTCCGGCGAGGGCGACGGCACGGGGAGCTTCAGCACGGCAAGGAGAGCTCGGGTACGGTGTCAATTCGTCGGAAGAGAATGCAGGGCGGTATGCAGCCGGAGTGGTGCGGCGGCGGAGATGGCGGAAGGTGGAAGAAGCAAACGACGGCATTAGAGCTCGAATCGGTAGGCATTTAAGCATCAGGAGGTGCTAGGGGTCTCATTTTCGAGGCTCACCTGAAGGGAGAAGGCCGGAGGAGCTTCGCCCACTGCGGCCGGTCACGGGGAAGAAGGCGGCGCGGCGGCAGCACAAGTTCACATGAAGGAGTCCGATTCTTTTTAAGGGGATTTGATGCTTGAGGCCTGTGGATGCTCTAGCTAAAAGGGATTCGAGAATGGTTGGTTGAAATGCAAGAATCACGGCCGGCTATGAGCTCCAGAGCTACTGGAACTGGCGAACTGGGGAGGGAGTTCTTGCGCTGCTCGAGGAGGAGGGAGAAGGAGTGGAGGGGAGGAAGTGAGTGGAGCACCACCACTGGTATTCCCAAGGTGCAATGCATTTGGCTTGAGGGCTGGCGTGATATCCAGAGGCAAAGGCTTGAGCTGCTGGCATCGCTGGGAGCTTCGCTCGATCATAGAACAGGGAGGAACGAGGCTGACGAGTGGGGTTGCAGGGCTTGCGGTCCACCGGTCAGTGAAGGAGGGGGCCAAAAGACTTAAACCCAGCTTGGTGGTTCTAGTGCCTAATTTTTATTGCTGTCAACTGGGAGTTGGTAATCTTCTGTACAAGTTTGAAACTAAATTACCTTACGATTAATTAACAAAAATCTTGACACTACCAACTGTCCAGAAATTCCATTTCACTTTTTGATTTATTTAAAGATTCAAAAGGGTATTACTCATTTGTAAAACTTCTTTTATCAATTCTATTTAAGGTATTTATGCTCCCATAAAATTTCAAATTAAAATATTGTATATTTGTTTTATATAAATTCTGACATGCTGATTCACAGATTTTCAATGCCTCTGCTTGTGAATCTTTTAAAAGTGTTATACCTCATGATCGGTTCCTACAATTGTTACCAGAGGTAAATATCACTCTGAGGGTATTATGGTAATTTTCTTGGATTCAGATAACGTTTGGATGATTTCCATTCTTTATTCTATTGGTTGGATTTTCATACAAAGAACAATTCCAAGGAATTCCAAATAAAATTCAATAATGCCAAGAAACGCAGAGATAAATATTTTCAAATTTAAAATATTTATTTTTACTTTATTAGAATTTTGGGGATGTTACAAAAGGCCTGTTTGGTAGAGCTCTAGATCCCAACTTCACCTAAGATCTAAAAATTGTAGGCTAAAATAAAGTGAATTAAATTTATATTTTTGGTCTAAAATGTAAACAAGATGATTCATCTAAACACTTTTAGAGTTCTCACAGCTCCAGCTCCACGGATCTGGTGGAGCTAGGAATAGCCAGGAGCTGAATCCCTATCAAACGGACCCTAACAAGAATAAGGTATCCTAAAGACGATCAAGCAATTTAATTCTTGGAATGTAAATTGCAGCAATATAAATAAGAATTGCAAGCAAACACAAAGAGACACACCAATATTTTACCCTAGTGTTCGGAGACTTGCCGGTCTCCCCTAATCTACGTTGAGGCTAGCCCAAACCACTTTGGACCGGCTCCACAAATTAAGCATCCACCTCGATTCCACTAGTAGGAGTTTTTCACCCTTTGGATAGGCTCAACTCGAACTTTAACAAACTCGCTGGGGTTTCTCATAATTCCTTTGAGAGCTCCCGCGCACGACGCTCTACGCTATTTAGGAGGCGGCAACCTCCAAGAGTAATAAGCTAAGTCTCAGCTGGAGCTTCGCCTAGCGCAATACATGCGCTTCCGGTGATCACCCAGTGCAACACGTGCACCTAGGCTCCTCCTCAAGTGTAACTCATGCACAAGAGACTCTCAACCCACTCCTAATCGCAACACATGCAACTAGTCTCACTCTTAGCTCAAAAATCAACTTGAGGGAATGCAACACATGCAAACCACCTCCCAAATACTCACACAAGAGCCAATACACAAATCAGAGATTCAACTCACTGCAAATGCTCCCCCAAGGCCTTCTTATATAGCCCATACAAGAAAACTAGCCGTTGTGGGAAAAATTCTGAAAAACACAGTAAATTTGGCACTACCACCCTCTAAAGGTGGTAGTGCCAACCTCAACCCCAACGGTCGGCTAACGGCTATATTCCCAGCACTATTGCAGGCAAACTCGTAGTAGTGCTGCTCGGGCAGCACTACCAACCCCTACGGGTGGTAGTGTTGGACTCAGGATACACCAAAAACACCATTTCTAGAAAATAACTACCGCAGACAAAACAACAGTAGTGCCAGCCTTGGGTGGCACTACCTCTCTTCAGGGGCGGTAGTGTCGGCCTCGGGCGGCACTACCTCTCTTCAGGGGCGATAATGCTGACTCAGGTGGCACTACCTCTTTTCAGGGGCGTTAGTACCACATTTTTCAGATAGAAACGATCATAACTTTTTACACCGAAGTTCGATTTAGGTGCTATTGGACCTATGAAAAGCTTATCAAGAGGGCTACATTTTCCATCTCTTTTCAAGATTTAAGCAATCATAGATATCTCCCAAAATCACAAAAACACCAAAGTAGACACTCAAGTCTAACTTTGATTTTCTCGAAATCCCTTACATAGACTTGATCTAAAGCATGACTACAAGCTAGCAAGGGTCAACAAGGTTAAAACTTGAGCCATGTGATGATCAACTCCTGATCAAAACAATTTGCAAAACATATTTGCAAATTCTATTCACATGCTTCAAAGAATCGCATGTAAACTCCAAATCCAACTTGCTTGAGCATCCTCGTTTTGCAATACTTGCAAAACCTAGCTCGAAGCAAAACCAAACAAACTCAAATGCATAAGCTCTTTATTTGCAACACATGCAAATCTTAGCTCCACACATACCCCATAAACACAAATTGCTTGTGCCCTCTCCTTTTGCAACAAATGCAAATCAAATCCATATGCAAAACCAAAGCACGAGCATCACCCATTCACAACACATGCCAAATGGTTAGCTCTATGCAAAAACCAAACAGGTTGAGCTTGAGTAAAATGCGGGTTAAGCTTACCAACACATATTGAAGCTCAAACTAGAAAACTCAACCCCTCTTAATAATACGACGATAAATACTAGACTCAAAGATTAGGAAGTCCTTAGCCTATCTAGTTATACCTTTGCAGCCGCATGCAATCCCCTTTGGGGCTTTTAAGATCTTTGACCTTTTTGCATCTCCCCGCACTACACCATGACACAATATTACCATCAGATGATTGTCGGAAATAATATGTGACCACCAACAAACTATCTGTCGGCAAATTTAAGCAACAGACTATCTGTCGGTAATACATCTTTCAGGGTCAGATTTTTGTCGGCAATTATATATGTATTAAGCACAAATTATGTGTTGATAAATATCATGTTTTAGGGTTAAACGGTTTGTCGGTAAACATGTTATGACTGATTATGTGTCGGCAAATATGAAGCGCGGCAAAATTCGGCGGCAGATCAGAAAAGGCTGCTAGGTTTTTCCTCCTTTTCCCCAAAACCCCAGACCCCCCCACGCAGCCCCAGCCTTCCCCCAAATCCCACCCCCCCACGCCTCCGCCTCCCACAAGACCCCCACGCCTCCCCGCCGCTTTCCCCACGCCGCCTCGCCGCCTCCACGCCCTCACCGCCTCACCACAGCGCCGCCCTCACACGTAGCCTCCCACCCCACGCCCCGCCTTCCCCAAATCTCCAAATCCCACCGCCCCCCACGTCTGCCTCCCGTGCGCCCCACGCCCCGCTGCCGCTTTCCCTCCCACGCTGCTGCCTCCCGCCGCCGCCGCCCCCGACGCCTCCCGCCTCACCGCCGCCCAGACGCTTCCTCCCGCCCCACACGCAGCCTCCCGCGCATTGCCGCCTCGCACAGCTCCCACATCCGCCCAAATAACTCAAGCAGCCAAGAATCATCCAAGGTATCCAATCCATCGCAGGCCAACCCCGCTTCTCCATTTATTTCTACGATTTCATATCCGTGTTTAATTATTACATCTACTAATTGCTCGCTCCTTCTTTGTTCCTGTGAAGAGACTTTGTGCTCGGAGTAGCGAGCTCGCCACTGTCGCGCTATCTTCCACTTCTGGTAAAGCGCCAACGACCAGGAAATCATGCAAGAATATGTAATTTTTATTCCATTTGATTGCTCAACTCTATTCAGATCAGGACCAAGTGAACTGTCCTTGAAACTGTAATCATAAGAGATCTTACCTTCATCACATGGGTCGTTTTGTTGCTGGCTCCCCCTTGTCCTCTTGAAAAAGAGAGAAAAACAACTCATTACTGAGATGTTTCAATTTTCAAGCTCCGGTACACAACGTTGTGCTGTGGATCAGTTAACTGAGATGTCAGTTCAATATCGATCTATACACAGGCACATAATTTATCGGCCTTCAACAACAACCATAGTATCCTGAAACAGGAGAATGTGAACAAAGATTATGGATTTATGGTTACCTAAAAATATGTTGTATGTACAATGTACGACCTACATCTCCAATTCAATATTTCCATTTTTGGCAAAACTTATCTCCACAACACAGCGGGTGCTGGGAACTGCATATTGTTAATGCACTTTGGTAGTAATGAAAACTGAAACAGAAACTTCATGTTACTAAAGTCAGTGTAGAATGTGTATGGTATCATATATGCATTGAAGCGTCAAAAATGTCCTAAGTAGTTTCATGGCAGAGTTGGATACGAAAGTCCTATATTTGTGTGTAATGAAAACACAGTGTAAAGGAGATTACTAACTTATTTACTTTTGAGTTGATGCAATATTTTTAGTTGGCTCCATATTGATGTGCAGCATGTACTGCTTAACAAGATCTATCTTATGGTTATTATTTTCCTAGTTAAGGTTGATTCTTCTTCCTTATTAGGATCAAGAGGATGGCATGCACACTGCAAACCATTTGACCTAGCATCTCAATAACAACAATATTAGCGGTACTTGACTTCTTTGAAGAGTGTTTGAATAGGTAACGTACTCCCTTTCCTTACTGTCCTTTCTTATTATGTTGTTACCATCCTATAAAATTGATTTGGGTATGAAACGACATTACAGTTGCATAGTTTCTATCTTATGTTGTTACTATGTTATGTTGTCCTTTCTTATTTGCATGGTTTCTAGGATGAAGTAAGACTGTTACTATTTATTATATGCATGTTTATAGTTAACTACTAATTTATTCAGCTATATATATTGACACTTACAATATGTGTATTGAATTTAGATAGCTTATTGAAATTGCTAGCAAAGGTGCGGCATGGATAAGAGTTGGATGGATGCGCCTAGGTACATCATATATTTTTTACATTTATTAGATGCTAGCAATAGTAAATATTTCAACTAACATGTTGCATATATGCAATATGTAGGCACACAAAGGTCTATTTAGATGGAGTGAATAGATTCCTAAGTTATGCATTTAGTAATTTAGCAAAAGGAAACAAAATACTATGCCCTTGCAAAAAATGTGTTAACTCTTTGTGGAGAGAAGCAAGTGAAGTACGTGTGCACTTAATATGTGAGGGGTTTCAAGAAGGGTACACAACATGGGCTTATCATGGAGAAGCAAGCTTCTCTTTTGTGAATACTCATGACTGCAATGAAGCCGAGGTTGGGGAGGATTCAGACGAAGATGATGACATTTCCAATTTGCTTCGAGACTTAGCATGTGGTTTAGACATTAATAGGGATTTCGAGAATGATGGTGGTTTGGAGCAGCCCAACGAAGATTTAGAAGCTCTTCAAAAGTTAGTAGATGATCATGGTCAAGATCTATATCCAGGGTGTAAGAACTTCTGCTACGTTTCCTAGTTAGACTACTTCATCTCAAATTGCTTGGAGGATGGACTGATAAAAGTTTTGACCGACTACTAGATCTACTAAAAGATGCTTTCCCTGATGGGTCGATACTACCTAAAAACTACAATGAAGTTAAGAAAATGGTTAAATGCCTAGGACTTGGGTATGTTAGTATTCATGCATGTGAAAATGATTGCATTCTATTTTGGAAGGACCATGCTAATGATGTCCAACATGTGGAACATCACGATGGAAATCAGAAAAGCAAAGTCTAGATGGAAAACGTCTACACAAGGTTCCTAATAAAGTTCTTCGCTATTTTCCAATAAAAAGAAGGCTTCAAAGATTGTTTGTGTCCTCTAGAACTGCAACTGACACGAGATGGCATGATGAAGAGCGCAAAAAGGACGGTTTACTTAGGCATCCTGCAGATTCTCCTCTTTGGAAGAATTTTGACCATAGACATCCTGAATTTGCTTTAGATAGCCGCAATATTAGACTTGCGGTAGCTATAGATGGTTTTAATCCATTTAGGTCCTTGAATGTTGGTTACAACATTTGGCCTGTTATTTTGATTCCATATAATTTTTCACCTTGGATGTGTATGAAGCAACCAAATTTCATTCTCTCATTGATAATTCCAGGTCGAAAAGCTCCTGGTAGTGATATGGATGTCTATCTTGAGCCACTAGTCGATGATTTTGGGATAATCATTGAATATATATGTGGGTATTGCTATGTGAAAGGTTTTTTCCTTGTCTTTGATGGTTGCAGGGCGACGGTGCTAGGTCATGGTGAGGCGGAGGATGACCGGGACTAGGCGAGGAGCGCAGAGGTCCAGACGGTCAGGAGATCGCCGAAAGATGATCGGAGAAGGAGTCCGAGCAAATCAAGAAGACAAGGAAAGGAGATGATGCTAGCTAGATGCCGCGTGGATCAATGAGGGCCGTCGGATTGCGGTCTAGTTGATAGGTTAGCGGGTCTAGGTAGTATGCTTTGAAAACCGTGCAAGAAAACCCAGTATGTGTGTGGGTTTTGGGTTAGCCCTTGCATGGCTGTGTGAGTGGGTCAATCATAGCCCTTAGATGAGTGTCCTAGGGTTGAGGGACTCATCCAAGGGTGGTAGGTGGCCCAAGAGTAGTATAAATAGGGGTGGAGGGGTGGCCTCCTCCCCTTGAAGGTTTGAGTTGCTCCTTTGAGCTTTGCCCACATGAAGTGATGCTTTGTAAACCTTCCCACCATAAATACAAAGAAATTTCTTTACATTATTGTGAATTTAAATTCCACATTTACATTATGTCTTTACTTTACGCAATTTAAATTCAGCATTTACTTACACATTTACTTTCCCGTAATTTACATTCATGCAATTTGGATTTGCCTCCCCTCCTTCTAAATACTGATCTTGGATGTTTTGAGTGTGTTCATATGGTTTTACATCTCTTTTGCACTCTTTAATTAAGTAGAGATCATCTTTTCTTTCAAGTTCCAGTTCTGTCCAGAACTTGTTCTTCGCGTAGCAGTTAGTATTTGATTTTTAGAAAAATCTAGAAAAATCATTTTTGCATGATTATTGTTGTAAATTGTGTGGTACTCTCATATCCATCTGTATAAAAATTTTGGAGTTCACTTGTTGCACCGTTTGGGCGCCATGAGGTGAAAACCGAGCCCCAAATTTTTTGCTCGAAGTTCCTGACTGTCTGTGATTTATGATGATTTTTCTACATGGCTTTTTGATGTGAAATTTGGTACAGAGCTTCATGACTCATCTGGTCATAGGAATAAAATTTCTCATAATTTTGTGAGCAGCAGAACCCCACCAACCTCCTGTTCAAATTAAAGATAGCTTTTGGAAATATCTGCTTTTGCTTTTCTAAAAGAGACTTTTGTGTCTTGGCTTGATCTCTTTTAGAAAAGAAGTATTTGAATTGATTCCTCTTTATTTGAACACTTGACAACCAGGATTGTGATTGAAAAATCCTCACATATTTTATGGATCTCATCCATGTAAGCTAGGATACACATAGTTGTCTAGCTGCTCCGGTTTTTATGGTTTTTGAATTTGAGGAGCACCGGTTTTCTTTGCGCAATCTTGTCAAGGTTTTAGTTGGAGTATTTTTGGGGAAAATTTATTTGCGACCATTCACCCCCCCCCCTCTGTTCGCCATCTCGATCCTTCAACGGAAGGTATGGTTCGGTAGAGGGTGTCTTCGTGGCTAGAAACCCTAATATCTCTCGACGATGGATCCTGGGAATCAACAAACTGATGGACACGACGATGTACCCAGGTTCAGGCCCCCAGCTTGGGTAATGGCCCTACGTCTTGCTGGTTCTTTGTTGAGGAAATGTGAAGGGGATTACAAAGGTTTCTTTGTCCTGTCTGTGTTTGTCTGTGTTTGTCTGTGTGCCATCCTCCTTGTGTGTTTTTCCCGTGTGTTCTCGACGACCCCCCTTCTCCATGCACCGAGGTGTCCTTATATAGACGAGCTGGCCTGGGTAGGGGAGAAGGTGACGCTATACTTATCTGTAACACATTAATTACACTCATTATTCCAACCTCCACGTCGACCCACGACTCATTTATTACACATACCTTCATGGCCTTGTCCTTCAAACCTCATTTAATGTCGATGCGTGGCTTCGCCCGGTCCGCCCAGGATATGACGCTCCTGCGACGGGTTTGGTAAGAGGCGTCAAAAGGACGTGTCGTCGTCGTGTCGATAGCAGAACCCTTCACAATTAATGACCCTGACACAAGGTGCCAGGGGAGGGAAACTTTGAGGTGAAGCCTTCCTCTCATTCCTTTGGTTGCCTCCGTGCCCTGACAAGGGGGGCCCAGACGCTCGCCCACTCGCCAGTTATCTCATAAGCCGGCGCCGGCGGCGGCGTGATCGCCACCGCCGCCAGGCACCACGCTGGCCGCCGCTCGGGCGAAAGGCAGGTGTAATCGCCGGCCGCCGCCAGGCGCCACGCGGGTCCTCAACTAGTGGGCGGGCGTGATCGCCGGCTGCCACCGTGGCGCCACGTGGCCGCCGCCGGCGAAAGCGGCGTGATCGCCGGCCGCCGCCAGGCCACGCGGCTCTCGCCTAGTGGGCGGTGTGATCGCTTCGGCGCCCGCTAGGGCGCCACGAGGGCCGCTCGCCAATGCAAGGCGTGATCGCCGCCGCCGCCAGGCGCCACGCGGCTCTCGCCCGGCTGCCCTCCAGTATGCCACGCTGGCCGCCTCGGCGAGCAAGGCGTGATCGCCCGGCTGCTTGCCAGGGGGCCACGCGGGCTCCTGACCCGACGAGCAGGGCGTGATCGCCCGACTTCCGGCCAGGGCACCAAGCTGGGCCAGGTCACTTCCTGGGCCTATTACTTCTACGGCGGAGAGGGTACCCCGGTGCAAAGTATACCGACAACCATGTTCTTCTACAGCATTTACTTCCACTTGCCATCAGAAGGATATTGCCAGAAAAAGTCAGTGCAACACTGATTCGTGTAAGCAATTTTTTCAAGAAAATCTACTCACCTGTTATTCGCGTAAGTGAGATGCAAAAACTAGAAGCAGAAATAGCTGAGACCTTAAGCCTTCCTATGACTATATTCCTCCCATCTTTTTTTGATCTTATGATACACTTGATGGTTCATCTTCCTACCCAAGCAAGAACTGCTGGTCTAGTGCATTTTCGGAATATGTATCCTATAGAGAGGTAATTTCTAAAAGTATTCTTAACAAAAAAATATGTATTATTACAAGTAAATTTACAAATAACTTAGGTATCTATACAGGTATTTGATGAGGTGTAAGGGCTATGTTCGTACTAAAAGTCATCCGGAGGGATCGATTGCGGAGAGTTATTTGTTTGATGAGAGTCTTACATTCTGTTCTCGCTATTTGCAAGGTGAGACTCGGTTTACTCGAAGAGTAAGAAATGACGATGGTTTGCATAGGGAAATCATCAGTACCACTCCTTTTTTCCGCAACATTGGTCGAGGATTGGCTGGCAAGGGCTTTGTGACATTAGATCACAAAACCTGGCTTCAAGCACATAGATATGTCCTGTTCAACTACGATAATATAGAACCTTACTTGAAGTAAGCTATCCAAATTATTTCTTTGCTATAAGGATCTTTCATGTTCATATCTTGTATTGCTAAAAGCAAAGTCTTTGCAGCAAGCATGTTGACTATCTTTCCTCAGCTGGTCTTCAAAATCAATGTAAACTCAGTCGTGTTCAGCATGAGACCTTCCATGAGTGGTTTAGGTTGCATGTAAGTAGGCACATAACTTAATCAACAAGTGATTTCTCATGGAGTTCCATTTCAGTTTAACATTTGTCTTCCATATTCACAGGTGGCAAAAATGGGTGAGGAAATAGTAGAAGAAATAAAAATTTTAGCTAAGGAACCAAGCATGGTTGCACGGAAGTATAATAGCTATACAATAAATGGGCTCAATTTTCATACACAGTCGTATGACGTGGGTAGGCCGGTTCAATGTAGTGGAGTAGCTCTAGTTGCTCGGATCGCATGTTTTGAAAGGGAAACAATGACAACCTACTAATAGGAAACAAGACATATTATGCTATTATAAAGGAAATTCTTGAGTTAGACTATGACCATAGAGGAAATGTAGTGCTCTTCAAATGTGATTGGGTTGACAACCGCATAAAAGACAAATGGGTGAAAACCGATCAATTTGGGATCACTATTGTCAATTTCAAGCATTTATTCAATACTGGTGTGAAGATATCAGACGAGCCTTTCATTTTAGCTTCCCAGGCCACTCAGATTTACTATGTTAAAGATCCCATTGATATTGAGTGGTGTGCTGTTGTTCAGTCAAAACCACGTGACTTCTATGACATGTGTGACGACACAAATGAGATAAATCAAGAGCATGATAATGAAGTAGATGCGTCATTGCCTGATCTAGGTACTAATGAAAGGTTAAATGTTGCTACTAGAGGTACTAACTATGTTAGGATAGACATAGATGGAACAATTGTTGATGCAAACAAACCTACAAAGTAAGCCTTGTGTCATGTTTCATGTATTGTTGTTAATTCTTTATAAATTCAACTATGTAATTGCTCTTCTATTGCACTTCTAATGCTTTTTGTCATGTTTCAGGAGAAAAAATGGTAAGCGCAAGAGGAAAGGTTAATAATGGAGAGGTCAACCTATATGAACTACAAAAGAATGCAAACGTTGCAAGAAACAAGGAGGTCATGCGATCTCTAAATCTCCCTCTAGTCAAGTCTCATTGAAGGAATGAAGCAAACTCATCACATCGACCCAAGAAAATAGCAAAGGTTATCCATGTATGTTTTAGTTGTCACATGTAATGGTTGTAGGTAATTCATACATCTATTTTACACAGTTTGTATATTCTTGTAGACAACTCAACACACGAGCACAGTAGCAATTACTGGTCCTAATTTGCGCTCAAAGTCAAGAGAAATGACTAATGAGAATCAAGAGGAATCTAGTGGTGAAGATTCTGAATACCAAGACTTAGAAGATCCCTCAAATGACAATGAAGGTATTTCAGATTCTTCCCATAGAAGTCTCACAACATGTTGGAGTTGTATATTGTATCCCTAATGATGTTTCATGCATGTTATGTCTCTTTTCTATACAAGAAATTGATGTAGATCCGAGTGATGGACAACAAAAGAAAAGGAAAGGAAGGGGTATCACTTTAAAGCAGAACATATATTCAAGGGGTGGTGGGCCTAAAATTAGAATTGGCCTCAATGCATATGGTTAGTCATTACCCAATGCATATGGTTAGCCTATTGGTAATGATAGTAAAGAATTTGGTAATTTCATTGGAACAATGGTGAGAAAGCATATACCTGCTATATGCGACGACTGAAGGCTTGTTGATCCCGCAAAGAAGTTTGAAGTGTGGACTAAAGTTAAGGTATTGCAAAAAATTATTAGTCATCCTAATTGTCCTATTGTGAATCCTTTTGATGAATTACTTTGTTTCTATGTTAAATAGGAATATTATGATCTAGATGCAGCTGCTTTCAATTATGTTATAACATCAGCAGCAAAGAAATGGAAGGAATTTAAGGCAGAACTAAAGAGTAAGAACTTTGATGAAACATTGACTGATGAGGAACTTATGGCAAAACGTGATCATAGAGTTAATGGAAATGATTAGAAGTGGCTTATTGATCATTGGAGATCTCCAGAAGATGAAGTAAGGCCCACATTTCTTTGAATTGCTTTAATTTGGATTGCACTAGATATTGTAGTGGTAGAGCTAAGATTTTTCATTTCATTTATGTTATAGGCTCGCAGGATTAGAGGTAAAGAAAATCGTGCTAAGTTGTCCGTGTTACATACAACCGGCAAAAGAAGTTATGCCCGTGTTGCACATGAATTGGTAAACAAAACTACCTCTTTTACTTCCAGAAGTGATTCATTATATTATTGTAGGACATTTCATATACATTAAGCAAGGGTACTCTCCCCGAAGAGATGAAATCTTTATCGAAACACATACTCGTAAAAATGGAGTTCCTGTATTAGAAGCAGAATCAATAATTGTAAGTTTGTGCACAATACCTACATATGCAATGTTAGTTCATTAGTAATATACAAACATGCATATATTCCTATTTGTAGAGAGAACTTAAAGATGCAGCTGCAAACCACCCAGAATTGAAGGAAAAGAGTATTCAGGATGGTGATTTATATTCACATGTTTGTAGAGAGAAAGTGCCTAGAGGACGTGTTCATGTTTTAGGTTTAGGACCAACTCCTCAAGAAGTGGGCACACCTGGAATGCAAAGAAAAATTCCAACAAGGCTTCAAATGGAAATGCAAGCTCATCAACAAGCTGACCAACAGGTTGTAGCTCTAACACAATGCTTGGATAATATGCAGCAACAACTGGACCAAATGCAACAAATGATGTTAGCCTCTCAAGGAATGCAAAACATGGAACCACTTCGCAACATATATCACAGCATGGATCTAATTCTCGATATGTGGTACAATATTTGCCTACCTCTTTTTGCTGCAATATATAGGAGTAATAATTTCTCTACTAAAACATTCATTTTTTGTGGTTTGTTGTATAATATAAGGTTCGATGAACAACATGATGGTGAGGAACATGATGCAGCTGAGCATGCATCTATCGATGATATGTTACAAGAGGACATGGTTGTCCGTCGGCAGGTTGTGGCCCAAAGGGGACCTCCAAGGAACATTGAGGCCACTACAATGAACCATGAAACCTCTCGTAATGAATATGAAAGCTTGGTAATGTTCTCATTATATAATTGTCCCAATTTTTTATTTTTGATTTCAATGTTAATTTTTATTGTTGACATTCCAAAATGCAATATGTGGTTCAGGTTGGTAGAGATGTCATATTATATGCTATTGTGAGATCGATATTCTCGTGGCTAAGGCAACAATTGTCTCAATCGACCCAAGCACCATGGTGGGAGGTATTCCTCTTGGACGGGAATATTATGAAGTTGTTGTGAATGTTGTGTTGAACAAGGGATGTTCTTTTGCCTCGTCCATATGCTGGTATAGAAATTATGGCTGATGCTCACATGATGTCTATTGCGTGGCCATGCAAGAAAGTAATAACCTAGACTACACATTATTTATAATTCTAATGATTGAGTATGAGTTACTAATAAATGACAATTATGTAGATGAACCATAGTAAGAAGCCATCCTTGACACGCATCAGTGCAGGTATATAAATATGCTCTACATTTAATTGTTAGTTTGTTAAACTAATTCATGATTTAGCATGTTGTGCAACCCAAATCCAACCCCAGCACCTATAGCTTTAACAAATGCTATAGCCTCATTCATTGCATATTCTCTCTATCTCTAATAATACTAGGAGGACTGTACAAATTATGAAAATGATTCCACTCAGTCCTCCATCAATGTACAAATTATAAAAACATCCTAGGAGGACTGAGTGGAATCATTTTCATAATTTGTACTGTCTTCCTAGTATCATTAGTTCCCCTGAAAAGTTGTTATTTGATTAATCTAAATATTCCAAGCTACTAATGTTGCACAACGATGATGGTACTTCACCAGCAATAAAATTGCTAGAAAAATCTAGAAAGATCATGTTTGGAAATACTGAACTAATGTTAGTCAGTGAGTTATTTCCCGGATTAAGGTGAAGTAATGTTGTTTCCTTTGTAAACAGCCAATTGGGCATGCTCCCAGACAAGTTATTGTTGGCCAAATCAAGCACCTCTAGTTGATGCTGTGTGCGTATAAAATATGGTTCAGCAACAATGCTCGTGTCAGGGTCACAACCAGAGAGCACTAGCTCTTTCAATTGGAATGGAGGTTTCCATCTAGGGAAATTGACTTCAACAACCAAATTAGCATTTCTTGAAACGCCTATCTTTTCATGTTTGATGAGATTTTTCAGCCAGAAGAAGGAAAATTTGCCGCTTAAACTATTCATGGAAATGTTTAGTGTCTTAGACGACGAAGGAAGATTTGAAGATGAACTCATAGGGATACTCCCCTCAAAAGAGATTTTGTGAAATATTCAAATGTTCATGATGGGGAAATGCAAATAAGGATATAAGGAGGCTTCCACTCAGTCGATTGGAACCTGAATCCAATTCCCGCAGGTTCATGAGATTTTTGAAAGCTTCAAATCATGCATACAGATAATCAGATATGTATTTGTTTGAAATCAGATTAGTACCAAAAGCTGCCTCAGATTTCAGAATCCAATTTGTGAAAATTGGCATCATTATAAATTGGACCAATGTACAGGAGAGATATTCAATTTTTTTTCTATACAAGTAGCCAAGTAGCTACTAGCTAGTGTTCATTTTAGTACCTGAAGTTGGAAGGGCTCCACCAACGCCACTAAACTCAAGATGTAAGACTTCTAGATCCATCATTTTCCCAAGAGATGCTGGGATACTACCATTCAAGCAGTTGTTACTGAGGTTGAGATACCGAAGCTTAGCCAATCCTAATAAACCTGAGGATGTTTCCGTTTCAATCATTTTCATAATTTGTACAGTCCTCCTAGTATTATTAGAGACAGAGAGAATATGCAATGAATGAGGCTAGTAAACCTGAGGATCTTTGTTTCTTGATTCTTGTCCGTGCTCGTGTTTCTTGATCTATTATTGCTGGATGGGGTGCTGGGTGCTTCTTGCTGCAACAAAGATCCCATTTGATGGTTGGGCATGCTTGCTAAAGTTCTGTCCCCCCCCTGTCAGTTCATGGTTCCTTCACAAGGGGAATTTCTAACTACTAAAATATTCTTTTTGCAGGCAAAACTGAAAGGACCTAGGACGTTCAGTGTTCACGCCATGATTATGACATCGCGGTTCCTAACCTATAGTTTGTGGAAGACAACTAATCAATAGTGTGTTTTGGTTCAGAATGACCAATTGGATATATGCTAAATGATCATTTTGTATACATGTAACCTGATGTGTGTGGAAGACTAATAGTAGGGTTAACTTTTGTAAGAGAACTTGATATGTCAGTGTGGAAGACATTGACTCTAGTTTGGTTAGTTGATTAGAACTTTGAGCTTTTGGATAGGTGCTATTGAATTGGAGCTATGTTGTTGTTTAATTAATGAACATTGAGCATATATATATATGAATGGATGAATTATGTACTAGCCAATTCGGCAAAAATGAATGAATGGATGAATTACAGATTATGTGAATTGAGTGATTGAATTGATGAATTACTGTTGTTTGATGTGTAATGTGTCAATTACCGTTTGTTATTAATCTCTCAATGAGTACTTTTGCATTATAACAAAGCATCATGAAAAACAATCTGTCGGTAAAGATTATTTTTACCAACAAACTCTCTGTCGGCAATTATAGTATCTGTCGGCAAAGATATTTCTGTTGGCGAAAATATATCTGTCGGGAAAACTTGGTATGTCGGTAGATCTCTCACTAATGTGGTCAGACTATCTGTCGGTAACAATTTATCTGTCAGCAAAGGTCTTTACCGGCAGGCCTTTAGCCGACTGTTGTTATCTGTCGGTAAAACTTTTACCGACAGATAGTGTGTCGGCATACAAAGCCTTTGCCGATAGATGCTCTGTCAGTGTTATTGGGGCATGGTGTAGTGCCGGGATCGTTACCCTTTTTCTCTTCTTTGTCCATCCTCTCTTGATGAATTTCTTCTCTTCTTTTCTTTGGGATCTCCTCTTGACGCCCATCTTCACTTGATGTGTCATTGTCCCATTTTCTCATCTTAACCATTTGGACTTAACCTATCTCATTTACAACTCATAAAAATAGTTAGCCCAAGACACATGGTTGCCTCAATCATATATTCACTCCATTAACACATAATAAAAGCCTCTAATATCGATTAAGCATAACCCAAATCAAATTAAATGATATAAATGTGTCTTGAGTACACCGATGCAACTGATGCTTCGTTATACTCAAGAACTGTCAATATCCTTAATCAATCTAAAAGAATATCATCAACACATGATGAAATGTCCTTTGATGATTAAAAGACAACCGATCTCAATTTAAATTTTCATTTAAATTGATATGAGTATATATTAACTACACAAGTTGTCATATACTCATGTTGATGAAAAGTAATGATCCATAATGTGTGGACTATATGGAAATGACCATTACTCTAAGCCATCAACTATATAATAAACCCCACATGTATATGTGCATAGATATAATTGACTTGAAGACAATATGCACATATTCAATTTTGATTACATTGGAGCTTATCCTATATTACCAAGAGTATACTACAACTAGCCAATTCAAATATATACTCAAGGATTTAGTTTCAAGTACTGATCCTTATATGTGTCAATAAAGAATAGATCAATATAATGAAACCTTCAAGTTAAATGGTGAACTCCCCCTAGATATGTGCATCTATGTAAATATGGAATTGAAAATATTATGAACATCTTGAGATCTAAATAATGGTAGAGTTCATCCTTTAATCTTGAATCCAAAATATGCATTAAGATATCATAAAATGGATACAAGTGCATACCTTGGGTTTTTTATTTTTCAATGAGATGAGACCAATCAAAGATATACTCAATAAAAGAGTTAGTCTCATATTTAGATTTATCATTAATTAACAATTGAGACTAATCAATATTATGATTATCAAAAGAATTAGTCTCAATATTAGATTTATTATTAACACCCAAACCAAATTAATGGAGCTTGAACTTTCGTCTCTTAACATAATCCATTACCGTTCCCCAAATTTCTAGCAAACAGGAATCAAGTTAGAAATTCTATGCTCCATGCTCTCAAGAAAGTACTCATGGAATTGGCTCTCTAATCGGTCCAAAAATTGACCGAATTTGGAGGTAAGCTTATGAACCATATAAAAGTAGCCCCTAATAAAGATAACGGGAATAACCTAATATTTAATTCATCGAACCGAGCAGCTTCACCGCACTGCATGATAAAACGCCCGATATGCTCTAAAGTAGTGAAAGAATCATCCCTAAGAATTTTGCAAAACTAGGAACTTTGAAGTTATTAGGATAAGACATCCGATCAATGTAATTAGGGCTTAGCTTCCGATAGCCTGTAACCTTTCGTTTGGACTATATGCCAAATTGGTCTCACAATACAACAGATATCTAATCGGCTCAATTCACTGCATTAGCTGACGCAATGTTAGGATTTTGCTAATTACGTTCATAATTAGCATTTTGCCCCTCGAGTGTAAGCTTGGTTTGATGGGTTGCTTGGGCTGATGGGAATTAATGAGGTTGTTTATAGCTTATATTGGTTCTCCTAGCAATCGGCTCTGGAACTAGAACAAAGGGTTCTGAGTATGTTACAATCTTGTATGGAGCCATATTCCTCTGTAGAATTGGTTCAGGGTACTGTGTGTGCCTAGGAGGTTCAATCGGCTATCGAACTGATTGGGGAAGTGTAAAACGACATTGATGGTGGTAAGCTGGCTGGTGCATCCAACTTAGCAGCATCGGTATATGCTTGATAATACATAACCCCATTTGTACGAGGATCTCTAGGTAGTATTACAGTTGTCTTGGCTGGCATCATAGTAAGAGATGGAATCATAGCCGACGGTTTAGGATCGGCCATTATCACCGGGCTTTGAGTGCCTCATACTACCGAATAGACCAGGTAATTTGACAAGGTTTGCATTGGATTAAGTAGGCTTCCAGCCAATGCCAACTCTTGAGCTATAGTCTTCACACTATTAGCTATCATCGGTTTAAGAGTTGTAGTTTGAGTTGATGATTGGTTAATCAAAGTACGGTACACAGATTGATTAATCATGGCTGATAATTTAGTTTGTGTAGGAAGGTATTGACTCATCATAATTTAGTTTGTGTAGCCATGTATTGACTCATCAATGAATCAGTAATCACTGTGTCACCGAGAGGGTTGACGTCGGTAACACGATTTTGATAGCATCTAGGCCCCCAGATTGTTTTATCGTGTTTAATTATATGATTTTGGTGTTGATGACTAAGTCAATAATATCTAAGCTTTGAAGATTTTGGATTGGAGTATTAAAGAAGTCGTCTGAAAGAACAAGATTAAGGCTATTTGTTACTAGTTTGTTTTGGCTTGGGAGATGATTCAAGCAAAGTAGCTAGGATTTTTTTTAATTTGGCCGTACTATAAAGGGGGATTATGCACAAGTTAAGAATATTGGTTCACAAGGTTAAGTCTAGACTAGATTGCTTGGAGTTGAAATTCTTGAATCATTTCTTTACCTCATAATCAATCTTACCCCCTGATAGGGTCTAAGTGTTCCCCGGACTTATCTCTTCTTAAGTCCGGCGCAACCTTGGACAAAGCAAATCTCCTCTGGACCAAAGTCCTTTTAGTCCGGCACCAAAAATCTCTTGGGCTAAATCCTAACTGAACTCTTCCCATTCACGAAGGACCAAACTTTATGGTCCGGCGCACAAGTGAAAAGTTTCATGTTTTTGCCAGACCAAAGTCTTGTTTTTGATTCCTTTAATCCATGGTGAGTGTATTCTACGTTTGAATCAAACCGAGTGCATCCCATCTACACCGGACCAAAGTACCTCTTCCGAGAAGTTCAGTCTGGCACAAAATTCTCTTGCTTAGTCAAATCCTTGTGTCATCCAAAAAGGGGATCCATTGCTGAAAATATCCTTTGAAATCCATCTGCGATGGACCAACCAATCCTTGAAATAGTATGAATGATCAAATGCTCATAAACTTTGCCATATAATATTATTTTCATGTCTTTGGTTAAAGTCATCTTTATCTTGAGCTAACCGAGTTCTAACCATTTACGCTGGACTAAATGTTGCCTTCACAAAGTTCAGTCCGGTGCTAAAGTAATTCTCTCTGTTGAACTCATTCTTTGTCAAAAAGTCCATGGCTACTGATTCCTGTGAAACCCATCTACGGTGGACCAAATATTCTGGTCTGGCGCACATGTTTAACTGTCATTTCTTCGCCGGACCAAAATCATCCGATATTCCTATGTACGACGGACCAAATTTTTCGGTCCGGCGTAAATAAGTCTTTTTGGTCCAGAGTACACAGGACCAGTATCTCTAGCTTATTTTGCTAAGTCCGTTGTAAACGTGTAATCCAGATTTTTGACACTCTAACACGTTGCAACGGTCGCAGTGGTAGGTGTAACGGCTATATTCATCCCAAATGCCTATATAAGCATTTCCTGAGCTATCTACCATAGAAATTTTTGATCTCCTTGACATTTTAGCAAACTTAGAGCTTTCATTCCTTCATGGAGAGTGTGCTGAAACTCTGAACTAAAAACCTTCTGTCGACGATCGGGATCGCCAACCGCAGAAAATGAGGTAGGGGTCAATGAGAAATGGGACCACAACTGCGCTTTGCTCTAACAGGGAATGAGGTCGAGGAGGTCGATGGTCGAGCTAGGGACAACGAACGAGATGGAGGATTATCCCGTTCGAGCCCCGAGAAGGTAATAGTTTACTCCAGCCACCTTATGTGGTGGTTCCCGATGTTTGTGAGTACAAGAGAGGGTTACAAACTCAATCTTGACGATGCTAAGTCTAAACTTGAACTCGTGTGTGTGGCCGGGTTATCTTGCCCTAAGTGTTTACAAAGCCTCGCCTTATACCCATTCTCCTTGCAACGTTCGGGAGTATGCACATTGATAGCCGGTGGAAACTGTTTGATCCCTGTGCCAACATTACTCCACGATCCCACGTTCTCGTAACTGCCAAGTGATGACGTGTCTGGGATCCAAGGGAACGCCACCGACCTTGAATCATCCCAAACAAGAGGTCGTGAGGGCCCCGAGCTCGGAGATACAATATTTAGGTCGAGCGGCCTCGAGCTTGATCCGAGTCTTTGATCGAGGCCTTCCGAGCTAGGGGACCGCTTGATCAGTCTTGACCACCAAGGGTTGCCCGCCTCGGCAGCTAGCCCCCGAGGCTCAAGGTCGAGAAGTAGCACCAAGGACGGCCTCGAGCCTCACCCAACAAAGTCAAGGCGGCAACCCTTGCAAGGTCTTGGAACCTTGTTCGAGGTCGGGCGGAGATCGCAAGTGAACCCCAAAGTAGACACCGGCGACCTTTGATTTTTTTGAAGTGATACGGATGCCAACAAATGGTGGACACCGCAAGGCTTCGAGTCCGCCGCCTGTGTCTTAATTGAGCCCGCCTAATCATGCTCCCCGGCGCCTTTTTGAGGCGCCAGGAGGTTAAATCCCAAGAGCGCTGTGGAAGACCCCGAGCTTTGGATGATCACCAAAGCTTCAAGGCCTCCTCCCAAGCCTTCTCGCCCGAAAGGCATCGCTTTTCCATCTCCACACGACGCCGCCATGGCTAAGTTGGGAAAAGTACCTTGTCGGTCCACGAGGATGAAGGAGCTCGAGGCCCCGGGGTCATGGATCAGTGACTGGCGGTTGTCCGGTGGCGAGACCAACTCGCCCTCGAGATGACGAGATTGTCTCGCACCGAGCAAAGATTCCTCTTCAAGCTACGGACCCGGAGAGCGAATTCTCGCCGACGCCCTCGATAGCTGCCAAATTGAAGTGATCAACCTGTACCCAATTCCGCCCTCACCCTAGCCATCTTCTCCCATCTATGCGAGGGGTTCCCGGGATTCTTCCCACGCCTCGCTTCTTCTTCCGCTATTCTCCCTCTTCCGCCCGAAGGACCCCGTGGTCGGTGCCTCTACTTCCGGCAGCTGCCCGGCCTGGCGGGTTTCGCCAAGATCTCTCGCCGACTCTCTTGGTCCATGGTCGAGCGCTGGTTCTACCTCAAGAAGGGGAGAACGGGAGGTCATGATACGAAGAGCCGCCACATCGAAGATGGAGACCCCAGAGATCGAGGACCTCAACGCCGACGCAGGTTATCGCCGCCATCCACATTTGCGCCACACGCGTCTCACCGGTCAGCGATCGCGAATGACTTTCTCGCGAATCGGTGTCTCTCGCGGAAGAGGTTACATCCGCTCTCCCAGATCCGTGGACGCGACGATTCAACCCGCGAGTTCATCCGTAAGGTCTTCACCACAAGGCTTTTGCTTGACTTCGCATTTCTTCCTCCTCCGATGGCTCTTGTTCGTAGCGGCCAAGGAGTCCCGGTCGCGCCAGATGCGTGAAATGTTCGAGAATCGGCGATGAGTACACTCTCGACGACCTTGCCTCAAGAACGCCTTGCACGAAAGCCCGAGGTAAGCCTTCCATGACCTACAAATTATCCAACATGCGCACGCCTTTGCTCGACCGTGCTTGCTTGAAGGATCATCAAGAGTTGTGGGAGACAATGAGATCGCTTCCCTTGCCCGATGAGGGCAAGAGCAAAAGGAAAGAAAAGACTCTCAACCGAGCCGACCGCCAGGGACGAAGAGGCCTCACATCGAATGGGGTGACCGCGCCACCAGTAAAGACGATCATAGCCAATTTCCGAGCTCGCGCCTTGGCTTTCGTGGCCTAACAAAGTTTTTACTTGGCAAAGAACAAAGCGCAGCCGCCGCCAGACCACCGAGCCTCGCCAGCGGTGCAGCTCATCGCGAGCCGCCTCCCTGCACCAGAGGAAGGAAGCGGATTCTCCTCCGAGCTCGGGCAACCGACCATCGCCGCCATCGACGAGGCAGAGGCCACCGACCTGTAAGAGCCCGGCTTTGCAACCCGCTTCCATCTCCATGTTTTTCTTAGTGCTTATCCTTGATTGCAGACTCGAGCGCCGAGACCCGAGCTTGCCCACTCGACAATGCCCATGTTCAGTATGAGTCCGAGTCCGAGGAGGGGGCAGACGCCTACATGCCGCCCCGCCGGTCTTCCGACAAAGGCGCGCTCTGTCGGGCCCTCGAGCCGGGCCCTAGTCTGAGGGTTCGACCAAGGCCCCGATAGCCTGGACGAAGGGGACCCCTAACCCGCGATCACGAGGATTACAAGACCGGCGAGACGGGTACCTCGCGTCGCCGATCCTCCCGAGATCGAGGGAGACATGGGCGCCCGCCCTCAAGTCGCGGGCGCCGATCGCTGGCGGCGTGTCACCGAAGTCCCCGAGGCCCGCCGACCAAGACCGCTACTGATGGCGAGACCGTGGTTCCCGGCCACGGAGAGCGACCACGACAACGGAGGCACCGATGACCCGCTTATGAACTTCACCGGGAACACAACACTCCACCCCTAGAGGCTGGTTTGATGTCATGCCGCGGCAACTCCCCGCCATCGAGCTGGCCGAACCTTGACTACGGAGGTCGGGCCCGGTTACCGCCGCACCTCTCCGTCGGGGTCCGGCATGGCACCGATGTGGAAGGATCTCGGCCGCCGCAGCACACGTCGTCTGTGAGGGCCCCGACAAGGTGTGCCGACGGTGATTGAAGAAGGCCTAGGTCACGGACCGGGCGAAGGTTTTGAGATCAACACACCGCCGACGAGCCGAACGAGGAGTTCTCCAAATGCTGCCACAACAAACCGACTCCGTGAGGTAGGAACCTTCCTTATATGCATCGTAATACGTTGTTGTGTGTTCTTGACAACTTCTTACCAAATCGTGTTCCTTGTTTTCAAGGCGGTTGGCGCGGACCCGAGGGCTTCAAGGTCTCAACGAAAGCATGTCGACGCGTTTCGCCAGATCTTGAACGCCGTGGAAGAGAGGGAGACCGAAGGCCCTGTGCTCAAGGCGACTATTGAGGCCGACGCGGCAGAAATCGAGCGCTCAATCGGAGCTCAACGACCAAGGCCGCACGATGGTGGCGCTGAGGTGTCCCATGCCGCCGAGCTCGAGAGGACCAGATCCTCCGAAGCGAGCATGGGTTGAAGGCGCAGAGCACGAAGGCCGAGCGACCAAAGCGATCGAGGCCCTTGATGCGAGCGCGCCAAGGTCGAGCTGCCGGAGAAGGCCGCCGCAGAGCGAACTTCTCAGACTCGGCGCCGAGACCCTTCGCGCCAGATCGAGGCCCTCGAGAAGGCCGCCGAGAACAAGCCGCCGCGCTGCCCAGCGCTTTGCGACGAAGCGCCGCCAAGGTCGTGGCACTTGAGGAAGTCGCCATGAGCAAACCATCGCACGCCACGCGCCGCCGACGAAAAGCCAAGGTCGAGGCGTTGGAGAGGATCGTTGTCGAGCTATCATCTCAACCAAGGCGCTTCCGAGCTAGAGGCCAAAGTCGCGGGCCGAGGAGAAACTTGGGCGTAGCAGAGAGCGCGAAGACCGCTTTGGCCCAACTTAACGATTTAACGCCGCCGAGCCACGGACGCAACTAACGAGGCCCTCCCTGCGGCAAACCAAGCCTCGACGCTGCGGGCCGAGTCGCCGAGCTCGAAAGAAGAGAAGCTCACGCTACGAGATGGAGGATCTCAGAGCTCAAACATCCTTGATCCTGTAAAAACATTCGATGTTATCAACTCGGGTTTGGGTTATTTTTTGAAGTGTGCGCTTTTATTCGCGATCAAGATCCATAGGTCGCTCAGAGATGTTACATCCTAGCCACTTCGTTGGGTCTAAGGTCGAGCAACGCCGACCTTGGACACAAGTATAAGACGAGCAAATGACCATGACTCGCAGAATCGAGATGGAGTACTCGCGAAAAAGAAATGCAAGAAGCTTAACCCAAAGGAATAAATCACCAACTCCACGACTCACCCACCATGCACGCACTCAATAGCCAAGGCCGCCAAGCTTGTAGTTCAAACCCGACGCAGGGGGTGAGCTGATTATGAAGAGTTTTGGCTTACGCTGAGCTCACCACCGGGGTGAACGAAGCTCGTGATACCTGCACTAAGGAGCGAATGCAAAGTCGTGCTCAAGAAAAATTACAGAGACGCTCATAAAGAAAAAGACATGAATGATAGAAATCGGAGAATATCCTTTTATTGAAGCTTTAAAGGTATAGAGATTACACATAAAACTTGCGCGGTTGATCTATGTTCCACGAGCTAGAAAGCTCTCTCGCCATCGGCATCGCTAGCCTAGAAGCCCCCGCGGCGATCTGCTGAAACGACTTATAGGGCCCTCCCACCACGGGATAACTTGTTGGTGCCGACAATACCGAATCCGCCTCGTGGCTAAGTCCCCAACAAGGAGCTTCCTAGGTCGACGCCGAGGCGCATGTCTCGCGAAGAGCTTGCGGTGTATGCGCCGATCGTAGCAAAGGCACGGCATCTTACTTCTTCCATGAGGGCAAGGTCAAGAGACCGTTTGCTCAAGTCGACGGGTCGATCAGACCGACCGGCGGAGCTCAAGCATTACCTCCGGAGGCAGGATTTGCCAAGACTAAACACGAGCCGAAGGGTGTGGACCTCCTGCTGTTCTACCGATCGCGGGTACGAATAGACCATAAGACGGGAAGTTCGCCCACCTGTGTCGTGCCAGAAGCGTTGAGCTCATCTCAGAATTCGCTTTTGACGCTTTGGACGATCCGTCTGCTGGCGCTTCTGCCGCCTCCGCTGTTCGAGGATGAGCCACCGGTTAAGCACACTTTGGTGCCCATGTCCTCGCAGAAATTCCCGAATAATTCACCGTAAACCGAAAACCATTGTCGCGATAATTCTGCATGGGACCCCATACCGTGACCACGCGACAAGCGGAAAAACGAACAATGCCCGAAAGCAAAGGATGGTCGAGACCGCCCACCTCAATCCATTTGGTGAATGTGTCGATGGCCACGCATCAGAACTTTCTCCCCTGCTTCGGGAAAGGGGCCGAGGATATCGAGCCCTGTGTCGAGAAAGGCCAGCAAGCGGAATGGTCCGGCAAGGGCGAGGGCCGGCCGGTGTACCTTCGCGTGAAACCGACATGCTCGCAGTCCGGACAATATCCCGAAAGATCCCGTAATGCCGCCGCCAAGAATATCCTGCATGGAAGGCCTTGCCGACCATCGCCCCTGCACGAAGAGTGCGCCCCACAAAGACCTCGAGTGGATGTCGTTGAGTAGGTACTTACCTCCTCCGTGGAGATGCACCGAGTCGATGCCGCAGACATTCCGTCTCAGAGCTTGCCATCCACGAGCTTATATGCTTGCTCGACGCTTAATCCTCGCTTCAGCGGGTCGGGCGCGTGTCGCCTGCGTCAGAAGCCGTATGGGCTCGGCCCATGCGGAATACCTTCCACCACGCAAGCACGACCTCCGATCGGAGATAGACGGAGCCGCCCGCCTCGAGGATGACGCCGGGGTATCTCTTCGCTTGAAGAGCCGAGCTTGGAGAGAAAGTCGGACTAGAGTTGTCCTTCCTAGGGACATGCCTAAGCTCCAAGTTCGAACCATTTCTCCATCTTATGGACCTCGGCGAGATACCTTGCCATTGCATCCCCGAGCATTGATAGTCCTTGTTGTATCGTTGATGACGAGCCGAGTCTCCTTCACGACTCAACCGTCAGACGCCTAAGGACTTGCGAGTGCTCGTTATTGGTCGCAGGAAAGCCAAAACGAACTACATACTCAACTCGGCGCTTGCTGGGTAAGGATAAGTATCCCACTTCGAAGCGCTTGAAGGACCTCGAGCCGTCAAGAACATGATCCAGTGGCTTTCTTCTTCGACTCGAGCCTGTGGGCGGCGACGCTCTGCTCGACCACGGTCGGGCGAAAGCACTTGTGACTTGATAGCTGTTCGCCACGACCGATGTCAAACGCCGCCAGCCCATAGCCCATTTAGCTATCCGTCTGCCGCTTTCCGATTCCGCAGGATGTCACCGAAGGGAAGTTGCTCGACGCACTACTTAATGCGCCCGAAGTAGTGTCGAAGCTTGCGCGAGGCCATGAGAAGAGCATACAGCAGCCGCGACTTGCGGATAACGCCCTTTGGGCCATGTAAGACCTCACGACATAGTAAATTGATGTCATTGTGCCTCTGCTCGCAATTAGGACAAGACTCATAGCTTGGGCGGTGGTCGCAAGATAGAGCAAAGAACCTCTCGCCAGTCATGGAGTTGTAAGGAGGGGTGGGGATGACAGATATACCTTCACTCGCCGAAAGATCGCTAGAAGCTCGAGTCCATTCAAAGCCCCGTGCTCGCAAGCAGGTCTTAAAGAATGGGAGACCTCGCCGCCGAGCCTCAAATGAATCTGCCGAGGGCGCCATGCGACCGGTGAGGCTTTGTACTTGCTTGATCGAGGTCGGGGCTCCATCTTCTCGATGGCTTCGATCTTCTCCGGGTTTGGACCAACCCCGAGCCCCGATCATGTATCCAAGGACCTTCCCCGATGCCGCCAAACACACACTTCTCGGGTTGAGCTTGATTTTGTACTGCTCAGTTTGCAAATGTTTCCTTAAGGTCACGGACGTGGTCGCCCCGGAGGGCTTTTTGACGATGATGTCATCTACGAGACCTCGAGGTTTCGCCTAATCTGCGGCCAAGGTCTTAGTCATCAAACGCCGAATGTTGCCCCGCATTGCGCAGCACTAAACGACATGGTCGTAGCAATAAGTGCCGAACGGGTGATGAAGGCGCTTGTTTCGCTGCCGACCGCCACTTGATCTCGTGGTAGCTCGAGTAAGCATCCAAGAAGCTTAGCATCTTGGCGTTGGCGGAGGAGTCGATTTAACCGGGTCGATGCGCGGAAGGGGAAAATTGTCCTTCGGGTAGGCCGAGTTCAACCCCGTATGGTTGACGCACATTCTCCACTTGCCACCCTTCTTCTGCACGATGACCGGGTTGGCTAGCCACTCGGAGTAGTTGATCTCGCGGATGAAGCCGGCCTTCAGGACCTTATCAAGGTTTTCCTTGATGACCGCAACCTTCTCTGGGGAGAAGCGACGCAGTTTCTGACGCATAGGTCTAGAATCGGCTCTGACCTGTAATTTGTGCTCGATCACCTCCCTTGGAACGCCAGCATATCCGCAGTTCCTGCTTAATATACCTTTGTTGGCGCGAAGGAAGGTGACGAGCTCGAGTTCCTATTTGGGACTTAGCTCGCCGAGACGTGACACACCCGGTCGTGTCGCTTTCCTCGAGCGGCACGGTTTTGTTGCCCTCATTGGTTGAATCGCCGCTTCGCCGGGCGTTTTTTCGTCACCTCGACCTTGTTGGGCAAGATGTCGGCGAAGCGCCAGGCCTTGGTCTCGCAGCCATGTGCCACCGCAGTCATCACAAGACGTAACGATGCTGCTAGCCTCGGGAGCTTATGCACCGATGACCGTAATGATTAGCCGCCATAAACTTGATGAGGGCAGCCTTCCGAGAATAGCGCTAGTACGAGAGGTCGCCTCGACCACCTCAAAGGTGATCACCTCGGCGGAAGTTGTCCGAGCCACCAAGGTGACGGCAAGACCACCCCCTAAGGGAGTAGTCGAGCTCCCGTGAACGATTCAAGAAGGGATGGCGATGCTTTTGATCTTTGACCGGGAATCAGATCCGGCCGAGTGCTTCCGCCAAAGCAAATTAAGAGAGCCGCCGCCGACCATGACACGCCCGACCACCGTGTTGCGGATGGTCGGGTCACGACTCAAGGCGGTCTTTAAGTCTCGCCATACCTTGTAAGGCATCCTCCGGAGAAAAGGTGATGGTGGCCCCGCCCACTTGCAATGCCGCCGACGGGCTTTCCCGATGTAACTCGATAGATGGTCCGAGCAAAGCAGCTTTGATCTCGCTACCGATCGTAGGCCGCCGAGCCACCAAGATAACGCTAATCCGGCGCGCGCCTGGAATTCCAGTCGAGGTCGCCGTGTTCGACCCGCATTCACCCTTTCGGCCGGTCGTCATCCTTCGAGCACGGCATCTCACCACGTCCGGCCATAGAAGGCTTCAAGCTTTCCTCGCTAAGCCCTACAGACCGCAGGTCGTGCCGGCCGCCTGCGAAACAGCAAAATTTTGCCTCATCGCACTCTCGACCGCTTCTTCGGCTCGCGGCCGAAGGCCGGTCCTCCGAGGTCCAGCCGCCGCCCCCTTCTTCTGGGCCGCCTCGTGCTCGGGGATCGAGGCCGACCTTGACGAGGTCGGGTCCCATCCCGAGTCCGATCCCGACTCAAGGACCTCACGCTGGCCGTCCGCCGAGACGATGACCCGCGGCCGACCTCCGCGGTCTCCGCGGTCACGCTTCCGCTTCTTGGTGCGGGTGTCTTGGTTTGGCGCCCTTGGAGTTGGACGGCCACCAGAGTGGCTCGCACTCAAGCTTACCTTGGTCGTAATCGCGCTTCAAAGGATTCGGCGCCGTCTGCGTCAAGCATCGCTCCGCCATGCGAAACAATTTGTTGACGCCGAGCCTTGTCGTGATCTCGAGGTCTTTGAAGGCGCCGTCGCGAACGCCAACTTGAAGGCCTTGATAATCGCTTCATCGAGATGCTTGAATCAGTTCTTGTGCGGATGAACCGCCGCACAAAATCACGAAGAGGCTCGCTTTGCCCCGATGACGCGATCCAAGTCCTTCTCCCTCCCCGCCGCCGTAATACCTCGAAGTTGGAGCGAGGGCGCTCGATTTGGCGCCACGACCAAGGAACCGGCTTCGTTGAAGAGCTAGGTTCGGCAAATACCGCCCGTAACGGCCGGGAGATAGTTGGCCATGACCAACTCGTTATCTCGCCGCCAAAATGGCGGTCGAGTAGATGGACAGAACTCGTCGGTTCTTGGTTCCGCTGGCGCCGATCAAAGCGGTTTAAACCGAAAGCAGCCAAGATACGCGACGAAGGTCATCGAGTACGCCACACAACCGTAGGTCGACGGTGTACGCCGAGCGATCGCGCCAACGAGATCTCCATCGCAGATTTAATCCGAGCCCGCTCCTCGACGACCCGATCTTCTCTATGAGATCGGTCATGATGCCGAGCACGGAGTCGCCGGGAGGTATTGCAGCGGTCTGCGGCGTGATTTACGCTCGGGCGGAATGTCGGGGAAAGTCCCGTGACTCGCCGCCGCTGGCGTGGAACTCGTGTGGCTCACCTCGGCTCCAAATTGCCGGGTCTTGCCCCGAGGGTGTTGCCGAGACGGCGCGCTTCGCCGGCGACGGCCGATGGGTGCGCCACGACGACGTGATGAATTGTCGCCGCTTCAGTGGAAGGGGTCCTCGAACGGTGACTTCTGTGTCATGCGAGGAATGGCCTCAGCTTGCAGCGCCAGGTCGAAGTTCTTCGCCAAGGCCCCGCTAAAGATCTCCGATTTTGCCCTATCGATCACCATGATCCGCAATAGCAAGGCGCGCCCCGAGGAGGGAGCCTCTATAACCAAGCAGACGCAGATGTAGTTCGCTTTGGCTCTTCAACCCACGGTAGGGCAAAAACATTCATAACCCAGCGACAAGAAGGCCTGGGTTCATAACCCACGGTAGGGCAAGAAGGCTCGGCCCCCGCCTTGCCGGGAGGGCCACAACAGTAACCCACTTGGCGCCAAATGCCGACGATCGGATCGCCAACCGCAGTAAAATGAGGTAGGGTCAATGAGAAAGGGACCACAATCAAGCGCTTTTGCTCGAACAGGGAATGAGTTCGAGGAGGTCGATGGTCGGAGCTAGGGGACAACGAACGAGATGGAGGATTATCCTGTTCGAGCCCTCGAGAAGGTAATAGTTTACTCCAGCCACCTTGCGGTGGTGGTTCCTCGATGTTTGTGAGTACAAGAGAGGGTTACAACAATCTTGACGATGCTAAGTCTAAACTTGAACTTGGTGTGTGTGCGCTGGGTTATCCCGCCTAAGTGTTTACAAAGCCTCGCCTTATACCCATTCTCCTTGCAACGCTCGGGAGTATGCACATTGATAGCCGGTGGAAACTGCTCGATCCCGGCCACACCAGATTACTCCACGATCCCATGCTCAGAATCGCCAAGTGATGACGTGTCTGGGATCCAAGGAACGCCACCGACCTTGAATCATCCCAAACAAAGCAGTCGTGAGGGCCCCGAGCTCGAGATATCGCCTCTAGGTCGAGCGGCCTCGAGCTTGATCCGAGTCTTTGATCGAGGCCTTCCGAGCTAGGGGACCGGTTGACTGTGCTGACCGACCAAGGGTTGCCCGGCCCCCGACACCTTCACTTTTTTAAGTGTTCTTGCTCCAAGCATAGTCTAGCTAGTGCTGTGTTAAGTGTTCCAAGAGACAGGACTTGTGTGTAGTCTATTACTCTTAGGTCTTAGTGATCCTAGACGGCTTGGAGGTAGTAAAGGTGTGACCTGTCCCAAGAGTTTGTGGAAGGCCACCTTGTTTGTGAAAGGTTTAGAACTCACCTCACCGGAGTGGTGAAAGAGTTACCCTAGTGGAGAACCAAAGCTACTGCGGCTAGCTTGTAGGGGAGCTATACTTAGGGGTGGGCACATTTATACCGAAACCGAAAAACCGAACCGAACCGAACCGAATTAACCGAAAATTTCGGTTTTTTCGGTTTTCGGTTTTCGGTTCGGTTTTTATTTTAGCACTATTCGGTTTTCGGTGTTCGGTTCGGTTTTCTTATTTCAAAAACCGAAAAACCGCATCAATAAACCGCTCTCGGGTCCGGTACAACCCTTGTTTGGTTTCCTGCTCGCCGCTCCCATTCGCCTGCAGATTATTCCATTCGCCAACGCTAACGGCCCATCTCCAAGTTGCCAACCCTGGTTTCCCCCAATCCCCAATTCCCCATTCAAGGCTCGAGCATTCACACGGGCGGGCAGCGTAAAGGCAGCTTTCAGCGCAGACGGCAGATCCGGTCTTCCCTTGCGCCAAGGCCGCCCTCCTCCCGGCTCTGGTCCTCTGGAATCCCGGATCGAGGGGTCGCTGAGCTTCAAGAGGGAGCAGCAGAACCTGAGTTCGCTCCAGGTCGAGACCAAGATCTCCATCACTTGCTCGGGCGCCGGCGCGCCGGCCAAGCCAAAGCCGATGCCGAGGAGTTCCTCCGACGAGGTTCACAGACGCGGGGGCCGGCGGGGCCCTCGAGAGCCCGGCACGAGGGGGCGCGGTGACGCCTGCAGAAGGTGTACAAGAGTTCCTGACGCCGGCCATTGCTCGCCGATCAAGGCCGTGCTCGTGGAGCGAGCTGGTGCGTTGCGGTTTGACTCCCACCTAGAGAGTTCTCAAGAAATTTTGCAGTTTGCATTTGCGCATTGGTGTTACTGATCCCCGTGCCACGATGTGAATCTGCAGGTGGAAACTGCTGGATTTCGTGTTGCTCAAGAGGAGCTCCGTGTCCTTCTTTGACATAGAGAAGCAATATTCTTTTTTGAATATTGCCTGAGACTATAAATTCAGTGGCCATCTTTCACAGAATCACGGCTTGTTTTGCACTTTTGCTACGTGACTTCTTACTAATTTCTGTTGTATGCTGAGATAAGGCATTTGAACCCTGTGCTGTGTTCATCTTGCTTTCATGCTAGACTGATAATGTGGTTTTCGTTTTCAGTTTCAGTGATTCTGTCTTTGTTTCGTAAAATTGTTGATTTGTTATTCGCCCCTATTGCCAAAAGAATACTGGAATAGTTGGTTCTGTAACTTCTGTTCTTTGTCTTGGTTCTTTGTAGTTGAATCTGTGTGCTAATTGCTTGTCATTTTGTATTGGTTGTATTGCTAGTGCTAATTGCTTGTCATTGACTCATTTGTATTGGTTGTATTGATATACTGGAATAACTGGACAATGGATGTATTGCCGTATTGGTTGCTGTGCTGTTTGAAAATTCGGTTTACCGAATAACCGAAAAACCGAACCGAATTATTTCGGTTTATTCGGTTCGGTTTTTTCGGTTATTCGGTTTCGGTTCGGTTTACGGATCTTAAAAACCGAATTTTTCAAAAACCGAAAAAACCGAACCGAAAAAACCGAAAAAACTGAATGCCCACCCCTAGCTATACTTCAAGGAGAAGTGTTCCAACGTAGATTAGGAGACATGCTCTGAACCACGGGATAAAATTCTTGTGTCTCTTGTTTACATTCTTATATTCCATTCTTTCATATTGCTTCTGGTAACTTAGTTTTTGAAGCTTGATAGTTGCGCTTAAATTAAGTAGTAAAATTTGAAAAGTTGCCTATTCACCCCCCCTCTAGGCCTACTTGATCCTTCAGATTTTCTGAGTGACTCCACACTGAGATTTTTTGGTAGTAGCTTAGTATCATCTCCTCGAGCATGATTTTCTGATCTTTGATTTCTTTTGCACTATTCTAGTGTTAAATCATCAAATGCCAGGATGATTATAGCCTTAGTATTGAGATCGAACGATAGAATTGATTTCCCCAAAGAAGACATCATGTCCCACTGGACGAGCCAAAGTGTGTTGTGCCAAAAAATGTGATGATGGACGATCAGCTCAAACACATGAGAACGCTTGGTTCAAGTTGATTTGCGCCTTGCCGACGATTTGATCATGTAATCGGCAAGATAGATGGAAAAATACACTCAAAACCGATCTAATGTGACAATTGGCAAAGATCTATATAGCAAAGCAAAGCCAATTAAATCAAAGGTAACAATAAGTCTAAATAGCTTATTACGGCTAATTAGATAACCATAAAGGTAGATTTTTCTGAAAAAAAAGACGATGCGCAATAAGATCGGAGAAAAATCAAACCTCATTAGTGTAATCGAGGATGACCAACAATCAGTGATGTGCAACTTAATTGATCAAAATCGGATTAAAAGGGAGATTCTATGTTACAAAGCTACTCCTATTTGACAAAAAATTAAATAAAAAGTAGATGCGAGTTGTTTCATTGGTTGGATTTTTCATAGATTTTTTAGTTCACACAGGACGTGTAGCCTTTTAGTACCCAAAAAATAATATATTACTCGCTATTACACAAGAAGTTACTATACGATGTGTAAACCATCCATATCATGTAAAATACATGAAAACCGCATGTACAAGTTTAAAATTACCATAGGTGTGGGAGATGAGCTTCTATAACCCTATAAATTTTGGAGACCAAACTAAATCACATTTGAAAGATATGAAATTGACAAAGCACTAAACAATGAAAAATCAATATTGAGTCGAATTTATCTTTTTCATATCTTTTAGCTGATATTGATTTTGGTCTTCTAATTTTGCAAGGTTGTAGAATATCACATTCCTTAAGTATGGTAATTTTTTGATAATTGCTCAAGGATTTTAATAAAGGGCCGATAAACAGAATTAAATTCTTGTCCATGAAAACCACATATACATGTTTTCGAAAATTCTCAAGAAATTGCCATAAGTAGGAGAGGTGAGATTATACAACTTTGCAATATTTGAAAACTAAAATCAATTTTAGCTGAAAGCTATGAAAAAACAAATTTGGCTAAATAGTTATTTTTACTACTTAGCGATTTGTCCATTTTATATCTTTCAAATGCGATTGGGTATAGTCCTCAAATTTTAAAGGGTTGTAGAGGCTCACCTCCCCTACGTATAGTAATTATTTTTAAAATTTTAAAAAATATGTAAATATGATTTTCATGTATTTTATATGATATGGGTGGTTTATACACAATATAGTAATGTCTTGTGGGATAGTGAGTGATATGTTATTTCCTACATAGTAAAAGTCAAAATATACTGTGTAAACAACTTTTACCATGTAAAATCTATGAAAACCATATGTAAAAATTTTTAAAAAATCTTAAAAATTACTATACATAGGAGAGATAAGATTCTACAACCTTACAAATTTTGAAGACCAAAATCAATCTCAGTTGAAAGATATGAAAAAGACAAATTCAGTTCAATATTGATTTTTTTACTTTTTAAAACTTTGTCAATTTTATATCTTTGAAATACGATCGAGTTTCATCTTAAAATTTTAGAGAGACATAGAATCTCACCTCTCCTATGTATAGTAATTTTTTAATAATTTTTCAAATATCTTACTAAAGGACCGATAAACTGAACTAAATTTTTCTTCTTGAGAACCACATCTACAAGTTTTCAGAAATTCTCATAATGTGATCACACATAGGGAAGGTTGATTCTACAATCCCGCAAAATTTCAAGACAAAAATCAATTTCAGTTGAAAGATATAAAAAAGACAAATTTGGCTAAACAGTGATTTTTCAATGTCTAGCGCTTTGACAATTTCATATCTTTCAAAAACTATTGAGTTTGGTCTTTAAATTTTATAGAATTATAGAAGCTTACCTCTCCTACATATAGTAATTTTCTAAGAATTTTTGAAAATTTGTACATATAGTTTTCATGTATTTTATGTGACAAAGGTTGTTTACACAGGATATAGTAACACCTTGTGTAATAGTAAGTAATATGTTGTTTTCTTGATAGTAGGAGGCAATATATCCATGTGTAAACTATAAAATCTATGAAAATCAAATGTAAATATTTTTAAAAATACTTAAAAATTACCATAAGTAGGGTAGGTGAGATTCTACATCTTTGTAAAATTTGAAAATCAAAATCAATCTAATTTGAAAGATATAAAATGGACAAGCGTTAATCAGTGATAAATAATAAAACTTTCCTTTTCATATCCTTTAAATGTGAGTGAGTTTTGTCTTCAAATTTTATAGGATAATAGAAGCTCATATCCCCTACGTATGGTAATTTTTTTAGAATTGTTCAGAACTTGTACATATATTTTTTATGGACTTTATACGATATATATGGTTTAATGCCAAATAACTGATTTGTACAGGAAATATATCCTAGTTTAAACTATAAAATATATGAAAATGAGATGCATAAGTTTTAAGAATTCTTAAAAATTACCATAAATAGGAAAGGTGAGATTCTACATTCCGTAAAATTTGAAAACCAAAATAAAATTTGAAAGATATGAAATTGAAAAGCGCTAATCATTGATAAATAGTAAACTTGTCATTTTCATATCCTTCAAATGCATGTGAGTTTGCCATTCAAATTTTATAGGGTTGTAGAAGCTCACACCCTTTACATATGGTAATTTTTTGAGAATTTTTTAAAATTTTTACATATAGTTTCAAGATGATTCTAGATAGCTTCTCACATGTTATAGCAAGCTAAAACACAAGACAAGAATACCCAAAAATACTATCTTCTAAGATTGATCCTCTCAAGAGAAAAAATTAATTTCTTGCAAGGAAGAACACAAGACTTGCCTAGATGATTGGGATATGGTCTGAAGAAAACTCATCCATCAATCATTCATTCTTGGCAAAAGATTCACAAGCATTTAGAAGGAGGGGAAACAAATCTAAATGTGCGGAAAGTAAATTGCAAGAATGTAAATTGCCAAATTAAAAGATATAAAGTAAATGTGGAAAGTAAATTTGGAATTGAGAGGAAATTAGATTTTTATTTCAGAAAGGGAGGTTTGCAAAGCCTCACAAACAAGTGGGTAAAGCTTAAAGAAACACAAAAACCTCAAAACCTTCATGTGATGAGAGCTACCCCTACTCCTCTCTTTATACTACTCTTGAATCATCCTTCACCCTTATATGAGTTCCTTCTACCCTAAGGATCACCATCAAGGGTTAGGATTGACTCACTCATACATGGGTTAATCCAGAACCCTACAGCATAATGGGTTTTACACACTTTTCAAAGCATACTAACTAAATCTACTACTCTATCAACTAGACCGCGATCCAATGGCTCTCTTTGATCCGAGTAGCTCCTAGTTAGCATCTCATCCCACTACTAAAGAAAAGTTAATCACAGACGGTTCGGAAACCTCATCACGCATTTTTTACAACCGCTCAGAAGCAAGTGTCGTTGATGACAAAGAATTATTGCGATGGTTTTCCAACCATCGGAAAAATAACATCACTGCATTTGCCCACTTACAAACCGTCTATGATGTGGTATCATCTCAAACGGTTTCAGTTACAAACCGTCTATGATAATTGGCATATCTCAGACGGTTTTAAGTAAGAACCGTCTATGAAGAGTAAAATATCACAGACGGTTTCACTTACGAACCGTCTATGATGATTGCATACTATCGAATACCGAAAAGTTAAAAATATGCTTTAGAGTGACTGGGCCCTTCTTGTGTGGCCCTCCTGTCATTTTGTAGACACTGAACGACATGTTGAGAAAATCTCTGATAGGCTTCAAATCGTGGGTGCCACCCTTTTTGGAATCAAGATAAATGACCCAATTCAGTCTCGGTATAATTACGATTAGAACCCAGTGATACCTACAAAGGTATGTCGTCATGGTCATTGAACCTAACTTTGAGGTGAGATATATAGTAGAATCAACGAGTATAGCATCTGGACGAAGCACCTACTGCGGGTTGTAGGGTAAAAGTATGAATTTTTTGTCCGAATGAGCCTGCATTACTTTTTGCATGTAGTCATAAATGAATTGTTTATCTTCGTCTATGGTTTGCTGAGACAAAATGTGTGGGTCAACGAAACCCACCGGTTCTTTCCTTGTTATTGCTTCGTGGATCATGATTCTACATATACAAAATGAAGGATGATATATATATGACATTTATCGGTGCGTCGGAAATGTAGACGGTGCACTTACATTGACCAGCATCTTATGAGTGAGGTGTCAAGCGCTCTGAGGTTGTATAGATCGAACAAGTCGTTGAAGCCGACCACAAAGACACCATCTAAAGCCCGGTGTAAGAAATACTCCTATGAGAAGGTCACGGAGATGCTCGTTTGCCGTTCTGCCACTGGCTTGTTGGCTTGTTGCATGCACCATTGTTGCAATCTAAAGCAGGATAATGAAAGCGTCTCGTTGCGGTCAGCCAGTACGAATGGTTGCCCTAGCTCGAATTGCCGCGCCAATGGGGCAAACGGAAAGTTATGGGCTGACGTGGTATATTTCGATTTGCCCTTGTCTCCGCGTGCCTGCTACCAAGCTTCGTCTTCACAGGAAATGATTGGGCCCTTACTGCAGGAACGGTCTGCGCGGGACGATACGCTGTAGCCGATTTGGCTGGCTCGTTTCGTGCATGGCATGGCTCCAGTAGTGTTGGTAGCTCTGGCGTATGATATGGTGCATCTGGGACTGCTTGTACCTTCAGTGCTCCTAGGCGGGCATCGAAGGAGATGTCCTTCTTGGGCTACTAGATTAATGTGCCGATAGCATCCCTTAGTGTGACGATCTCGTTGTTTGGGGGGAAGTCCAGCGTGACGGCCTTGAAAATTTCATGTACACCATCGACATTGACCATCGCGTAGCCCGGCTGTAACGGATGACCGTACAGTAATGCCCCTTCTCCGGATGCATACGCTTGTCCCCAAGCAGCTTGTAGGGGAACAGAGCTGTTGGCAAACCTCACTTGCAGATTGCATGGTATGGCCCCTTACATAAGGGTACATAAGTAATTAGCTAACAAGTCCAACATTAAAAGTGTAGGTAAGGATCATTGCAGACATGTTACTTGCGTGTTGTCATCAGGAGGAAATCTGGCTTCATGCACCTCTGCCTCGGGCGACGCCAGCCTATCTCACAGCTTGGTTGGGCTGAATCGCACATGTGCTTCTTGGCTAGCACGCTCAGGCCTACCTCTCCTCAGCCACCCTTTGCTCCAGCCTTTCCTCGAGGCTTCGTAGCAGATCATTAAACTACGCTCTAAGCCTTTCCTCAACCCTTTCCTTAATGAGGGCTACTAGCTATTCCTCACGCTTGGCTTTGCTTCTCTTCCTACTCCAGTACGTGGCCGAGTCCTGTGGGAATCCCATTTTTCAGGGAACGAAAACACCTAGGCCTCTGGTGCGACCCGGGTGCTCCTTGTTTCCCAAGGCCGTGGAGAGCATGTCTTTCTCTCTGTTCGAAGTGAAAGAGCCCTGGGAAGATTCTATGCTCAACGATATGAGGCGTTGAGACACTTCCTCATCAGCGGGGTTTGCAAAGGACACGCCGCTCGAAGAAGTGTGACGTGACCTCGCTCTTAGCCAGTTTCGAGCACGCGAGTCCACGATCGAGGCAAATGGCGGCGCAACCTCATTCTGGACTGCCTCGTCATCCTCCCTCATCCATTGTGCCATCTTACCCGTGTACCTAGTTGAGCCGAGTCTGTGTGTGTGTGTGTTTTTTGACTGGACGGTCTTGTGAGCCGCGCTTTGAAGCATGAACTCTTCCGTCATTTTCAACTCAACAAATTGCCCCCAAACATCTTCAGAGATGAACCCGTATTTCTGGAACGGAGTTACTTCCTTATTAACGTAATTAGCAACAAGGACGCTCTTGAAGTTCTTCCATGCCTTTCCCGCCACTAGCAACGTGTATCGTCGCAGTTCAAGCATGGCGTCTTGTGGAAGCTCGAATGACGTGAATATTTCGTCACCAAAGTTATCGCGCCCTTATCTCGCCAAGATCTTCCATGATGGATAGGTGATGGGGACCCGTTCACGCCCAACGATCCCACACATGGTCCGAAAAGCTGCCACAGCCTTTGGAGGCGCGGTAGGGGCCCCATCATGCGATCGACCGCCGTGATAGTGTATCGGCTTTGAGGCCTTTTACTAAGCCCTCTTGCATCTGCTACTGCTTTTTCTACATTGGCGCCATCATATCCTTTTCGTAGCGGAGGATTGAGGAGACGCCATCTTGTATGATGTAAGGTTAAGAGTAGGTAAGTTAAGAGAAGCAAATTTAAGAGAAGATTTTTTTGGACTGTTGGACAAGATGTGAGTGTAAGAGCAAGATTTTATTCATTATTACTTCTATGTATATATATATATATGTATGTATGTATGTATACGAGAATACATATAATCAACAAACAACCAACATGACATAAACAAGATGATATTAAACAAGTTTAAGCCATCCATCAAACTTTATCTCAAAGAGAGGAATTAATTTTGTTGTGCTCTCTTAAACATTCTGCAAAACAAAGTTAGCTTGACAGAGTATTATGCAGAAGTTGCAGTAGAAACTCCCCCCTTAATGGATGCATGATCAGAACTTTAATAATCATGATATATTTGGACTATATTAGATCCTTACTATTTATTATTATCAATTTTTCTTAATAACAGTTGAAGATCAGTTTAATTTGTGTTCAAAAAATATCAGAGCATAAGGGAATAAAACAAACTAGCATATTATGAACTGAATTAAAAGGATACTACTTAGTTTAATACATCTTAGTAATTAATACATGTCCATATACACATACACCTGCTTAATTTTAATTAATCAATACATGCATCTCAATAATCAATACATGTCCATATACACATACACCTGCTTAATTTTAATCAATACATGCATCTCAGTAATTAATACTTGTCATGACAACACTTGTTTATTATTTTGTACAAAAATTAGCCCTTCACGATGATCAACACGTGTGTAGCTAGCTTCGTCAGGTTGGTCTTCCTGGATTGTGACGCCGGTACCAATAGGAGGCAACTCGTCGAACTGATTGTATTCTTCCTCATCTACCACATTCTCGACTCCGACAATCCTCCTTTTTCCTTGAAGAACAACATGGCACTGCTTGTTGGACGGGTCAGCTACATAGAAGACTTGAACAACTTGGTTGGCGAGAATGAATGGTTCCTCTTGGTATCCGAGACGTTCGAGGTCCACAGTTGTGACGCCGTACTTGTCAACCTTCACGTGTTGTAGGTTAACCCAACGGCACCGAAATAAAGGGATCTTGAATAGCACATAGTCGAGCTCTCAAATTTTCTCAATGAACCCATAGTATGAGCTCCTCATCGATCCAGCGGTATTTAGCGCATCGATGCGAACACCGCTATTCTGTTTTGTGCTCTTCATATCATGATCTCTCGTGTAAAATGTGTACCCATTTAAATCATATCCTTTCCATGTTACAACCGTAAAGGCTGGCCCTTTTGCCAACCATGTCAAGATCTCACCGCTATGCTTCCAAGAATGGTTGTCGCCTTCAACCAAATTGTTGAAGTGAAGGTTATGTTTGTCGATGATCCAAGATACTCGGTAGCGTGGATTCATCGTTGTCAGAGCCAATTCTTGTGCTCGTCGATATACGGGGCCACAATAGCCATGTGTTGCAAAACTGTGAAATGGGCTTTGGCGCACGCAACTGGATCAGGTGTGATTACTTTCCTTCCGATGGTCCCAATGCCCTGGAGCCTCCCCTCATGGCAGGATCAAGGCACACCTATCGGTTCGACCTGAGCCATGTAATCCATGCAGAATTTGATGACCTCTTCTGTTGCATAACCTTCGATAATTCTACCCTCCGGTCGAGATCGATTCCGTACGTACAACTTGAGAATTCTCATGTACCTCTCGAACGGGTACATGCTACGTAGGAACACAGGCCCGCACATCTTTATCTCCCTCACGAGGTGAACAATGAGATGGACCATGATATCGAAAAATAACAGAGGGAATACATTTCAAGATTACATAGAGTCATTACCACCTCGCCCTGCAGAGCATCAAGTCCTTGCGGATCGATGACCTTCTGAGCAATTGTGTTAAAGAAATAACACAGCCTTGTGATTGTCTCCTGAACCTTGATCGGTAAAATACTTCTAATTGCCACAGGGAGCATCTGTGTCATAAGCACATGGCAATCATGGGACTTCATGCTAGTTAAACTCAAATCGTTCATCGAAACAAGTCTCTTCAAGTTGGACGAGTAACCGGATGGAACTTTCACACCATGTAAGCATTGGCACAATTTTTTTCTCTCGCCTTGGACAGAGTGTAACTAGCAGGCTCGCAGTATGTTCGGTCTTTATCAGTTTCTTTCGGTGCTAACTCAGGTCTGATGCCCATATCGACCAAGTCAAGTCGTGCATTGATACCGTCCTTTGTTTTACCCTTAATGTTCAGTAAGAGACCAATCAAGCTATCACAGACATTCTTCTCTACGTGCATTACGCCGATGCAAAGGTCGAACTTCTAGGTGCTCCCAATAAGGTAGGTCCCAAAATATTGATCTCTTCTTCCACATGCTCTTCTCACGGGTCCTCGATTTATGTCCCTTCCCTAGCGCAACATCCAACTTCTTAACCATATCATGAATGTCTGACCCACTTAAAGGCTTTGGAGCTAAAGCGCCTTCTTGTCTTGCCGTCAATTGTTTCTTCATCTTGCGGTATAGGTGATTCAAGGAACCTATGGTGACGCATGTACACGCTTTATGTGAGTGATTCACCCGGACACTCTCGATGTCATCCAAGTAGTGTGTACATGCTCGCTCCTTTTGTACTCGCCCTCGACAGGTTAGCAAGGGCAGGATAATCATTTATGGTGCGTAACAATAGGCGCATAAAGTGAAGTACTCGCTTGTGAGCATCCCATACCGCACCCGTGAGCCCACAATGTGTTCAGATCTTCCACCAATGGTGCTAGGTAAACATCAATATCATTCCCAGGTTGCTTCGGGCCTTCGATGAGTAGAGACATCAATATGTACTTTCGCTTCATACACAACCAAGGAGGAAGGTTGTACACACAGAGATTTACAGGCCAAGTGCTATGACGGTTGCTCATGTTACCAAAAGGATTCATTCCATATGTACTCAATCCGAACCTTATATTCCTTGGATCTGCTGCGAATTCTTCAAACCTCCTATCAATGTTTTTCCACTGAGTTGAATCAGCAGGGTGCCTAGTCATTCCATCGTTCTTATGCTCATCCGAGTGCTATCGAAGCAATTTTGCCTCTTTTGGGTTCGCAAACAACCACTTCAAACGAGGAATTATAGGCAGATACCACGCCACCTTAGCGGGAGGTCCTTTCTTCACTTCCATGCCCTCAGCGTCATCATCTGATCTATCTTTACGCTTGTACCTGGATGTGTTGCACACCGAACATATATGCAAGTTTGCGTCTCGTTTATGGTACAAGATACTGATATTCTGGACAGTATGTATTCTTTCTACTTCCATTCCCAAGGGACAAATAACCTTTTGGCTTTGTAGGTGGTTGTCAGAACTCGCTTCTCCTCAAAGCATATCCGCTAATGCACCCTAACAAATACCGTGAAACTCTTGTCGGACCAACAATTGCTTGCCTTTAATTTCAGCAATTCCAGTACGGACGATAATTTTGTGTATTTGGACTTGCAACCTGGGAACAAAGGTTTCTCCGAGTCGTCCATCAAGCCCTGAAATTTTACATACTCCCGCTCATCATGGTTCCCTTCTGCATCCCGTAGTATCTAATCCAGATTGTCATCAAAAGTACAATCGATATCATCTAGAGTATCGTCGACTTCGTCCACGATGGTATTACTATTTGGTCCCTGCATAATCTGCTCTTCACCGTGACTGGTCCAACATGTATACCCCTTTTGAAACCCCGTAGAATCAAGTGTGCTTCAATCTGCTCTAGGTTTCGAAACATCCGGAGATTCTCACAGTCAACGCATGGACAAGGCATAAATTCCACCCCCTTGTTCGACATATCTACCTCTGCAGCTCTTCTAAAAGCGGAGACACCATTAATGTACTCAGGGCTCGCACGGTTCTCATCTTACATCCAACTTCTGTCCATCTACACAACATATGTAACAATAGGTGTTAAATGACGAATATGACGAATTTAGATCATAAAGGACAAATGGATCTGCACAAGATATAGCAAATGTATCTACTTCACATCACAAAGAACAAATTAACCAGCTTAATTCATTTCCCTCTGCACCAAGATAGATACAATAAGCTAGATCTAGAACACAGCTTCATTTCCCCAAGCTAGATATAAAATGTAATTCAGATTAGAAGCAATTACTAACCTTGGATGACCAAGAGCACAAGGATCTGCAATCAAATCTCCAAATCTAGAGCCTCTTTTACAAGGAACGCCTCTCAATCACAACCACCTCAGAGACGGTCGAGGAAAACCTAAAATAACAGAGACGGTCGAGACTCTCTACCTTATACACGTAAAAGGTATCACCGCAGACGGTTTTATCTACAAACCGTCTGCGATGTGGGACATCTCAGACGGTTTGTCGATAACACCGTATGCGATGTGAGAGATAGATCGCAGACGTTTTTATATAAAAACCGTCTGTGATGTCACATGACATCACAAATGGTCTATAGACAAAATCGTCTGCGATGACATCTCAGACGGTTTTTTGATCAAACCGTCGATGATGTCACAAGACATCACAGATGGTCTATAGACGAAACCATCTGCGATGACATCTCAGACGGTTGTAGTCAAAAACCGTCTGCGATGTCACATCAGTCACAGACGGTTTTTGACTAAAACCATCCGCGATGATGACCCTTCGTCTTCATCTTTCCTGTACTTGATCGTCTCATGTTCCCAATGCAGACGCGCTGCGCTACGTTATATCGCTTCGTCTTCCCAATGCACTTGCATTGCCATTTAAGAACCCTCAGCCGGCTCTGCCTCCACTACCTCCTCTGACCCAAACACGAGCAACACCCAAGCCATGAGCAACCCGCCAAGCACTCCGCCTCTGCCTCCTCCTACCGCCTTCTCCTTGGACGACGACTCCTCCATCTCCCTGACTTCGTCTCCTCCTGCTCCGACCGCCTCCTTCCCAACCCGCGTTGGGCGTAAGCGTCCGGCGCCTTTCTCCTCGGACTCCTTCACCTCCGACTCCGAGGAAGTCCTGTGGGACTCCGACGATGAGGCCGCCTACCGCGATGGCTGGGAACTAGAGGATGATCTAGACCGAGCCGGGTCGAGCGAACTGGATGGACAAAGCGACGACTCGGCTACCGCTGACTCCGCCGATTCGTCCGCCCCTCCGGCCGAATCCAATGACAACGACAATGACGACGTAGTAGTCGTTTGTGTCATTTTAGTGATCTTTAATTTCGTAGCATTTTGTAATGATAATATATAATGCAATCTAATTAGCAGTCTTTTGTAAACAATTTTTGTAATGATCTTATATATTAATGTAATCTTCTCATGTCTTCTTCATGTTCTTCTACAATGATCTTTTGTAGCGCTCTTACGAAACAATTGATGCTCTTTTCAAGTGGCGCGATTGCTCAGGTTCAATTGATGATCACAGACGGTTCAGATAAAGACGCCTCGTGATGAGGAAATATCACGCATCGATTTATCCACCAACCGCTTATGAAGTTATACCTATCATTCCAAATTAGCTTTGTAGCTAAACTCGTCAGGATATTCATGAATCATGACGGTTTTATCTACAAACCATCTGTGATGTGCCGGAAAATATCACAGACGGTCTGTATTGGAAACCATCTGTGATAATCAGATATCGTAGACGATTTTCGGAGCAAATCATTTGTGATGTGCCCGAAACACATCACAGATGGTTTGCTCCTAAAACCGTCTATGATGATGTGTCTAATATAGCCCCCTTTGTAGTAGTGTCCATTTCTTGTCTTCTAAGTTCGCAGCGACTCTGTCTTCGATCATTTTCTAGCGATACTTGACTGTCTGGACCTTCGGCACAACTCGTCTAATCTCGGTTATCCTCCGCCTCACCATGACCTAACACCGTTGTCCTGCAACCATCAAAAACAAGGAAAACTCATCATATAACAATGTCCAAATTGATATGCAACAAATTTCAACATTCAAATTTTGATTTCGCTCAAAGTTCACTTTTGCTCAAGACTACCGCCCGCCAAGGCCTAGAGTGTCGCACTCTCGAAAACTTAGCTAACCCTTCTTCGAAAAATAAGTACCACCCTACGGCAGATCGCTGCTTTTGTTGAAGACGACCACCCCCATGGGCGGTGGTGCCACTCCAGGCAGATTAAATCCAAATTGATTCAAATTGAAAATCCAAATCAAATCAAAAATCAAACTCAAACACTTTATACTTTAAACACAGTCAATAACTCATCACAACCAAGGTTAGACTTCTACATGGTCTTTTAGTGATGAATAGTAAAATTATCCTTTTCATATCCTTCAAATGCATGTGAGTTTGCTCTTCAAACTTTACAGTGTTGTAGAAACTCACATCCTTTACATATGGTAATTTTTTGAGAATTTTTAAAAATTTATACATATAGTTTTGTTGGAATTTACATGATAAGTATGGTTTACTGCCAAATAATTGATCTGTATAGGATTTTACTAGTGAACGGACTCTTAATTTTTTTACGAACAGTTCTCAATTGATTTTGTCATTTATTACATCAACATTTGCGATCATCCATGTAATATTTTACTATAGAGCCGAGAAAAAGAGATTGATTCTTGTTCTAATAGCTCATTTTATTTCGGATTAGTAACATCTTATGTACCAGCTAGTAACGTATTATTTTTTGGATAGTAAAAGGCAACATATCTAGCATTTAGTGACGAGATATATATCATTTTATAGCTTTTATTGTCAATACTCATCAATCGAAATTGATAGTAAAAAATTATACCTAAAACAATGAAAAATAGATCTATCTACAAACTACAGAAGGCATTTACTAGTGGCTGGCCATGTAAATGGTTTAGTCAGCACATGGCCCATATGCTTCTCTGGCCAGAGCGCAGAATAACTATTATACACTTAGAAATAGAATAGCGCTACCGTCCGTGTATATATATACATATTCCTATGTACGTATTACGTACCTTATGAGATGGTCGATCTATCGAGGTGAGCAACTAGCCTAATTACTTTTAGCAGCTTGCGATGATCGTTATATCGAAAACATGCATGAGTGCGTATATAATGAGTAGGCTTAATTAAAGAACGAGCTAGCTAGCTTTAATTCACGCGCTAACAAATATCACCTCTCACGTCGTCGTCGTCGTCCTTCCTTTTTTTCTTTTTCAGAAAGAGAGATGTAATCCGTTTAATCGGTGGTTGCACGGCATCGGCATCGGCTTCGGCGGCATCGGCATCGGCATCGGTATGGTTAGCCATCCATCTCAGTTAGATCCAGGAGGTGATGTCAATTACTCGTACGGCCGCGGGCAAATTTTCAACTGGAGGTGAGGTGCGACGCCGGACGATCGAGTAGCGTTACGCCTTTACCCCGGATAAAGTAGCCGGCTGATCGAGCGATCGTCGTTGATAACTTCATTAAAGTAACTTCGCACTGCCATTAAAGTCACAAAGTAATTAAGGACGACGAGGACCTTATTAATAGCAAGCTCGCTGTAAAAACGTTACCGCCATGGCCCATGGGGACGCTAGTTACTTGGACTTTCCAAAAGCAAGGGCGGAGCCACAGACAAGGACCGGCTAAAACGAAGGGATCGAGACCAACAAAGGCGAAGTAAATAGTATCGCAGACAAGCAAGCCGGCCCGTCAGAGCAGGAAACATGTCCAGCCGTGATTGGTTGACTCTGGCTATAAATATAGAGGTCGAGCCCCTGCTTTTGAGGCGCACATACCTTCTCCCCGACAGACTCATCCGCCTCCTCCTATCTCTAGCCCCGACAGCATTCTAGCTAGCAGCAACAGACCATGACGGCGAGGCATCGCCGCTCCTCTTCCCCCCTCCTTCTAGCTCTGCTGCTGCTGCTGCTGCTTCCTGCGCTCGCTCTTGCTGCTGGAAGGGTACTTCTTCAAGGACCTCGCCCCATACCCAGGCCCAGGCCTAGGCCACAACCCATCCCGAACAACCCTCAGCCACAGCCTGTGCCACAACCAGACCCGACCGCACAACCGCTTCCAGGCCCACAACCCAATCCAAACCCACAACCATTGCCGGGACCACAGCCAGACCCTAACCCACAGCCATTACCGGGCCCACAGCCTGACCCAAACCCACAGCCTCAACCAGGACCGCTCCCAGACCCGAACCCGCAGCCTCTACCGGGTCCACAGCCAGATCCGAACCCGCAGCCTCTACCCGGTCCACAGCCAGACCCGAACCCGCAGCCGCTGCCGGGACCACAGCCTGACCCGAACCCGCAGCCTCTGCCGGGACCACAGCCAGACCCGAACCCATGCAGCTCGCCGGGACCACTCCTGACCCGACCCATCAACCTCTACTCCTGCCCAACCCAGACCAACTCCGAACCCGCCGCTGCCGGGCCCACAGCCAGACCCAAACGCACAACCTCTACCAGGCCCGCAGCCAAACCCGAACCCGCAACCACAGCCAGGGCCACTACCTGTACCGCAACCAAACCCACAACCACAACCGCAGCCAGGCCCACAACCAAACCCGAACCCGCAACCGCAGCCAGGCCCACAGCCAAACCCGAACCCGCAACCGCAGCCAGGGCCACAGCCAAATCCACAGCCGCAGCCAGGGCCACAGCCAAATCCACAGCCGCAGCCGGGGCCACTACCTGTGCCGCAGCCAAATCCGAACCCACAGCCACAACCTCTACCAGGTCCACAGCCACAGCCAGGGCCACAACCGCTACCGGGCCCACAACCAAATCCACAGCCACAGCCACAGCCGGGGCCTCTACCTGTGCCGCAGCCAAATCCGAACCCACAACCACAACCTCTACCAGGCCCACAGCCACAGCCGGGGCCACAACCGCTTCCGGGCCCACAGCCAAATCCAAACCCACAACCACAGCCGGGGCCGCTACCTGTGCCACAGCCAAATCCAAACCCACAGCCACAACCTCTACCAGGCCCACAGCCAGATCCGAACCCACAACCGCTACCGGGCCCACAGCCAAATCCAAACCCACAACCACAACCTCTACCGGGCCCACAGCCAGATCCAAACCCACAACCGCAACCAGGCCCGCAGCCAAATCCAAACCCACAGCCACAACCAGGGCCGCTGCCACCTCAGGCAGAGAAAATGTCAAGGCAGACGTCCGGGAGCAATGACTGAGCCGAGCAACGACACGTCGGTACACCAACGGAGATCATCTCTCCATACGTATATAATAGGTTTGCCGGCCGCCAGTATAGTCGCGACTTACCAGCTGGGAATAAGTGGCACGTTTTAATCCACCACCATCAGATTATGCCATGCTTGTATCATACGGAGTATGTATCAGCGGCTTCATTAGTATATATCTACCTACCTTGCTAATGTAAAATTTTAGTATGCTTGTGTTCCATGCACATGTAAATTATGTACATCTGTATCTTAATAATTTATGTTTTTAATCTGTTTGTACTTGTATGAAGTATAAACGTATGTATGTATTGCTAACCGGTACTAGGCTATATATCTAAGCGCGTATCGTGCTGTTGATTTTGGCCCGGTTTAGAAGAGTTGTATCTCTTCTTAAAAAACTCTTTTTAACATTTAGATCCAAAAAGCAACTATAGAAAAAAAAACTATTTTTAGGTTTTTCAAGTTGAAAAACAACAATAGCTTTTTCTAGTGGCCCATTTAGTAGCCTGACACTACTGCAGGTCTGCAGCTGTGGACGGAGGATAAATATCTAAAATATCACACTTCTTTCAACTAGTGGTCCAAAAAGGTGCAAAACATCTACCGTTATATCCAAAATTAAACAATACGAGCAAAGCATTGGTAATCAAATCACGAGAAGCACCTATGTCTCCGTCCACAGACATGTCGTTTTCATCAAGCCGTGTAGATGATGCCTATTGAGCGTTTCATGGCACGGAATTCTCATCTCATTGTACTTTCAAAACGAACAATCATCTAAGGCGCTTTCTTCAATAAAGTAACGTACCATACATGCCATTACAATCTTCTTCTGGTTCTTTATTTTAAAACTAGCTATTTCAACACACCAAAGCATCGTTCAATCACATTATAAAGAGAAGAGTGATGGAAATTGAACTACTTCTTTCCACTTTGAGCTTGACTCTAAGACATTTACTTTTTGCACGGAGCTAGATATCTCTTTCGATCAGGTATCACACGCCGACCAGAAAATATTTTCGTGCACATGGTTGTAAGGTGTCAAACATTGAACCAGCGGATGGCAAAAGTTTTATGATAGTTAATACGCCAGACAGATCGTGGTCTCCGAATTGGCTGGGTGGGGCCCCAAGGTAGGCATGCTTAGTTGCTAACTGAGACATAATTATTCGCGTGGGTCCATCCGTCCACTATTCTTTGACTGCTGTCGGACGCACCGCACAGCCCGGGTTGCTTTCCACCGCCAACAAATATCTAGCTTCCCACACAGCACTAGCTAGGGTCTCAAAAGATGTGCAGATCAGCACATGGGTATATCAAAGTTTCGAATTTTGTTTTCAGTTATATTTTGGAGACCGTTAAAATCTGAAATTTTGATAAAATTTTGTAATTTTAGCCTAAATTGAACAAAATTTAAAAAGCATGATTGAAATCTGGTAATTTTGAGGCTGGAAAAACTGAAATTTCGGCTATTTTGAACTACCTGTGAAATTGTCTTCCGAGGTTAGAAAAAATATGAAAAAAATTATGCAAACATTTAGCTAAATTTTCTATCTTTTGAATGCAAAGTGATAAGTATTTGTATATAAAATACCCTTCCAAATTAAGCCTCTTTTGTGAATCTAGAAAATTAAAGAAACATATTACTTACATCAATATACACAATGTAGCTTGACCCAAAAACAAATTAGTTGATATTCACTTACATTAGCTTTTAAAAAAACTAGAATCTGTTCAGCTTTCCAATGAGACAAGCTTGCATCGGAGCAATCTGCACATAACAATTCGGTTTTTAGGGTTACCACAAAAACCGTAGAAACCTTTTCTTTTAAGAATAGTACAAGGATGAAAACAAACTAATTAGGTGACATCCTATCATCCAATGAAGAATAGTCCATAGGATCTATCTCTTATCCATATAGGCCAATTTTGTCATACAATATTTACTAACACTGATCTTTATTTACTGAAAACTTCACCACCAACAACAAAGATTAGGACTATGTAGGTACTTTGAACAGTACAACTCAACCAACAGAAAGTAGGAAGCCTATATAACTGTTGACACCAAAAACATGATGTAGGGTTCTTGATCGCAACACACCGAACAAATACCGGGTTCAAACGTGCCAAGCGTGCCAATCGATTTGACCCTGCAATCGATAAGGAACAAGTAGTGAAATTCGGTTTAAGCCGATATTAAAGAATAATCGGCTAAACTAGAATCAGCCAAAGGCCGATCAGAAGATAAACAAATTAGCCAATTAAGGCTAATCAGGAGGGTAAAGGCAGATCGATTCTGAAAAGGCGATGCGCAACAAGACAGAAAAAATCATACCTGAAGAAGTCGAAGACGATCAAACAATCGGCGATACGCAACTTTATTCGATCGATGTCGACTTACAAAAGGGTATTACAATACTAAAGACTAAAGGAAAAACGAGAAAACTAGCATATGTGATTTTTGCTGTGGATGATTCTTCAAGCAGCCCAGGCTCGCCTTATATACCCGTCAGCCGATCCGAGTCCTGCTCTGCTACGACAACACAATCCAAGTCGGCTACGGTTTCCTAATTGATCTCCTGTTTCCAAATACTCGCCGCATGTTATCCAAACTTCCCAAAGATACCCCGTGCATTATCCAAACTTGCGTATTTTGCCGATTTGTCCTGTAATTTTCAAAATCTGGTGCAAACATATGCCCCCTATTTTTGCAAGATAACTTGTTATCTTTTAAAAATTTCATCGGCTTCTTTCCCATTGGCTAAAATTTGCTTCAGTAACCGCAGCATTAATTGCGCCATAAAAATCTCGGTGCGGTTTAAATGCACGTGTCGCCTCGAATTCTCTTCCCGCCACTTTTTACTTTTTCACCGTGTTATATATATGCGGGACCCCCACGGTCATTTTCACGCTTTCGAGCTCTCAAATCATCTCCAATCGGCTTCTCTGCACTTGCGACCAGCTTCTCAACTCCCAAATTGGCTGAATGGAGTCTTCAAAGGTACTCATCCCAATCCCGGAAAGCAATGATCAGTATTACTTAGGACCGGTAGGGGATCTAGATGCTGATACGATAATTAACGAAGAAATCCGTAGGCTCCCCTTATCGGCACAAGGTTACAATGTACAAGAATAGGGTAAAAGTTTTAGGGCCTGGCCGACAGCTCTCAAGGGGTGGAGAAATTGGTATATCCGAGTATCGGCTCAGAAGAGAGAGGAATGGGAGAGGATAGGTATAGCTGAATGCCTTCCTTTAAGCTTAGCCAATCCAGAAACCAATGAGCTCTTGGTGGCCACGGCTTGTTACTTCTGGTCAGACAGCTTCAATGCCTTTCTATTCCGAATAGGCCCTATCGGCCCAACACTCCTAGATATAGCAGAGTTGTGTTGTCTTAGGCCTGATGGCGAACAAATATCAGCTTTTAGTGGGAAGCCCAAATACAAACTGATTCAATCCAAAGGTGAAAGGTGGTCAAAATACATTCAACACAACAATAAAGTGAACGGACTGGTATCAAATGAAGAACATGCTGCTTTCCTCAATCTTTGGCTAGAAAGATTCTTGTTCTGTGGAGCTTCTCTTGGGCCGACTCAAGTTTATCATTTGGTGGCAGAGCGGTTAGTAGAAGGTTATCAGCTGGCTCTCAGAAAGATGCTTTTGGGGGCAGTTTATCAGATGATGCATATAATCAGGAGTCGGCTTTTTTCTGGTTTTGCTCAATTTGTCGTCGGCAACATAGGCGGTCCTTTATGGTTTATTCAATTGTGGCTTTATAGCATCTTTAGCCGATTACTCATCTCTAAACCTTTGGAAGACTCTGCTTTCCCTCGTGAAGACTATCCCGAAAGTGCTACTCCGCAATACAGGGCCAGCCGATCGCAAGGAGAGAGACTTATGATGTGTTCCAGTGGCGATACTAAAATCACTCTGGCCGATTTGAAGAAATACCTATCGTTTTTTCTGAATTTGGACAACACGATTTTTGGTCAACAGGACTACTTTTCTTATAGCAGTGTGGCCGATTTCCAGTGGCCATCATTCCTTTACTTGGATGTTGACAGTTCTTCAATGCCTGAATCAACTTTGGAATTATTTCGGATTTTCATTTCGCCCTGTATTCTTCATGTCGGCCTGAACTCTAGGAATAGAACTTTTCAGCCTTCCTACGAGTTTTACCATCCGTCCGTCTACGCTCGTCAGTTGGGCTTTGGTCAAGTTATTCCCTGTCTACCGCTTCTTGATCGGCTTCAACCACGAGCTAGAGTCAAGAACGCTACATCGGCCGACATAGTCCTTGAAATAGCCGATGAGCTCCAAGTTTCCGACCTGCCACACTTCTTTCTGAATACGCGTCGAGCCGGTCAGTTTTCCACATGGTGGTCATCTATAGCAGAAGCTCTCCTTCTAGACCGTACTCCATCGGCTGTTATAGATAAATTTCTACCAGACTTTCACGAGCCTACGGTAGTTTCCAACAGCAGCAGCAGTACCTCAAGTGTCGGGACCCGGATATGCAAATCCGAAACCCTCTATGTATACCGCACTAGTCCAGATCACGCTTAGTGCACACAAGGGAAACATAGATGACATATCATTCCATACATCGAAATAACTAAGAAGAAACAAATTATTATTGAATAAAGCAAACGACCTTATGGTCAAGGTTCATACACAAATGCCTCTTGGCTTAAGAAACAAATAAATCATTGCGTAAATGAAATAAAATAACTTGGGCTATTCGACATGCCACAGCAATCGTCTGCAGAAAACGCCTTCCTAGTCGGCGTAGTCTTCATAGTACTCCTCCTCTTGATACTCATTACCTTGTCCTTCCTCGAAGAATCGAACAACGAGGGCATAAAGCCGTGAGTACAAAAGCGTACTCAACAAGCCGAGGAAATGATGCAATATATTCATGCACGCTTGACAAAGGATAGTCATAAGGTTCATTTGCGTAAAACAATAACTTGAATTTAAATACACTAAATAGATTGAAGGCGGTTTGAATAAAACAATAATAAATAATCGATAAATCAATGGTAGACAACATGAGCAGAATGACGAGGCATCACCCTACACCACTCAAACAAGTATCAACCACACAATTCAACAAAGATAGCTTGAGACAACAAAACAACAGTGAACTCCCCGTTCACATCCCAACCATTCCACATTTCAAGAAAATACTCTATACCCCGTGTGAAATCCCCGGGCTTATCCATGACCGCGGACACGACTATTTGAATAGTTTACACTCTGCAGAGATTGTACAGCTTTACCCACAAGACATGATCATCCCTTAATGCCAAGCGCTAAGAACACACTTCCTTTGGTGTGTCGGCAGAGAGATCACTACAAAGCCTTTACAATGCATGTCTAAACCCAGTACTGCCCTCTAAGGTTTCGCCCCTCGGGGCCCCCTCTTGAGCCATGTGAGTCTACCCGTCCATATCGGACCCCACACCAACAACTGGCAATACTCAAGTCTGGACATTGCAAATTAATCAGTTAGGTCCGTCCCATACCGGACTTGTGGTTGCACGGTTAGGCCCAGTTCAATGGCGCACAAGATTAAGTCCTTAAATTGTCTCAGGCAAGACAGCCACATCCCAATGTGCTAAACAGCACCCCCTTTAGTGCACGATCAATTGCCCGAGGGAAACATTTTGTTTAACCCAAAACCAATGGCATCCCCTGTCATGGTACAACAAGTTTTACAACAGTGGTCAACAGCCACAATTCAATATCTCATTAAGTCAAGATTAACATTAGCTCACAGGTGATATGAATCCCATCGGACAACTAAGCATGGCTAAGCATAGCTACGATAACCCAATGCTGGTACTATGATTATGTCCAACTAATAATGTCCCAACCTATGGTTAACAATGGATACATGGCATTCCAATAATCAAAGGGGCATACTCAAACAGGTAAATAGCTACTCCCATAAACTAGCATTGTTACACAAATAGCATGCAATTGTATAAAACAAAGTAGTTTTGCAAACATGGGTTCAATATGATCAAAGGTCTACGACTTGCCTTGCTGTTCAAATGCGGAGTCTTGGTCTTCGAAGTCTCCGTTCGCTCCTTCAGAATTCGTGTCTACCGAAAAATAAAGCAATAAAACCAAATAAATACAAAACAGAGAGGAAAATAAGCTCAAAATTCAAAATAAATGGCTCTGGAATGTAGATCTCAATTTTACAAAAATTTAGAAATTTGAATCACTCTAATCGGAGTTCGGACGAAGGAGAACGGGCCTTCGGAAAATTTAATTCAGAGAAAATCAGAAAATTTCGGAAAGGGTGACACGTGTCAGCTTCTGATTGGCTGGAATTTCTCATTTTCGGGAAAATCAGAGAAAAGGAAAAAGAATTCCCTCTGACGGGTGGGGCCCGCATGTCAGTGGCATGGTCCATGGTAGACCGAGAGCACCGAGGCGACCTTCGGGCGATGCGGCAGACCGCGTCGACGTGGCATGCCATGCGGCGGCTAGGGCTGAGGTGGGCGCCGACTTGGCACACACGCGGCGGCCACGCAAGCGATGACGCAGCACGGGTGCAGGGTTCGGCCACGCGGTAAGATCTGGGACGTTGGCTCTGAATCGGACGGCCACGGGATGAAGATGCGGCGGGGATGACGCGGCTTGATCCAAGACGTCGGAGGGCGATCGGACGGCGGAGAGCTCTTGAAGGAACTCGACGGCGTGGGGCGGCGGCGCACTCACCGACAGTGAAGAAGACGACGCGGTTTTGGCGAAATCGAGCCGGAGTGGACGAAAGAAGTAGCGGGTCCGGAAGAGCTCGACGTGACGAGTTCGATGGTGCAACCGATCACGGCGGAGGATGACCGACGGCGAAGAAAACCGCGATGAAAAGTTTCGGATGGCGGCGGCACTTCGACGAGCTCGTTCTCCTCGACGGCAGGGTCTTGGACAGCGAGTAGTAGGGCGGCGGGTGCGGCGCGGAGAGGCGAACCTCGGGCAGTGCGTGGCATCGTCTTAAATAGCCTCGGTAAGGAAAACTCGGAACCGAGGAGGCGGCTTGGCGAGGAGGAGGACACCGGGCTAGGGTTTTTTCGATTGTCTTGGCTGGGCAGGCGTTGAATGATGATGGGCCAGGAGAGATTCGGCCCGAGGGGAGGAAGAGAATTTAAAACCTTTTCCGAATTTAGAAAAATCCCAAAAATTCAAATAAAGGCAAATAAATTCAAGTAAATAGTAAATAAATTCAGAAAAATCTCCAAAAATACAGAAAAATTCCTTGAAGCACAATTTATGATTCGGTTAATTCCGAGAAAATACGAATGGTTCATTTTTAATTTAAAACATACCAAAACTCAAATTTTGGGATGTTACAAACCTCCCCCCCTTAAATGGAATCTCGACCGAGATTCGGACCGCTAGAGAATAGGCGGAAACTCGGACTTGAGATCCTCTTCTCGCCTCCCAAGTGGCTTCTTCTTCGAATGATTGCTCCAATCGGACTTTGCAAAACGGATGATCTTACTTCTCGTGATGCGCTCTGCAACATCTAAAACCTTTACTGGCTGCTCCTTGTAGGTGAGATCCCCTTGCAAATCGATGGCTTCCAATGGCATCTGTTCTTCTAGCACTCGCAGGCACTTCTTCAACTGCGACACGTGGAACACATCATGGATTCCAGCGAAGGATTGAGGCAACTCAAGCTTGTAGGCAACTTCTCCCCTTCTTTCCAGGACTTTGAACGGTCCAACATATCTAGGGGCAAGCTTTCCTTTGACTTGAAATCTCTTAACTCCTTTGAGAGGGGTGACTCGAAGATACACATAATCATTGGGCTCGAAACTCAAATCTCGGTGACGATTATCTGCATAACTCTTCTGTCTGCTTTGAGCTATCTTCAACTTGTCTCGGATTAACTGAACTTGCTCTTCGGCTTCTTGCAGTATGGCAGGACCAAATAACTGTCTTTCTCTAGTCTCCTTCCAATTGAGAGGGGTTCTGCACTTTCTACCGTATAAGGCTTCAAAAGGAGACATTTGCAGACTGGCTTGATAACTATTATTGTAAGAAAACTCTGCATAAGGCAAACACTTGTCCCACTTGGCGCCATATGTTAGGGCACAGGCTCTTAACATGTCCTCAAGAATCTGGTTCACACGCCGCTTTGTCCATCACCGAGGGTGATAAGCGATCTTGAACTCGAGATGAGTTCCCATAGCTTCATGCAAACTTTGCCAAAAACGAGAGGTAAACTGGGTTCCTCTATCGGAGACAATCTTCTTAGGCACTCCATGAAGACTGACAATCCTTGCCATATATAATTCTGCCAATTTATCTCTGGTGTAGGTAGTCTTAATCGGAATGAAGTGAGCTACCTTAGTTAATCGATCCACTATTACCCGGATCGAATCATAACTCGCTGGGTTTTAGGAAGTCCGTAATGAAATCCATACCAATTTCTTCCCACTTCCACTCTGGAATCTTCAATGGCTGAAGCAATCCTGCTGGTCTCTGGTGCTCAGCTTTGACCTTTTGGCAAACATCACAGAGAGCAACATATTCTGCAATCTCACGCTTCATACTAGGCCACCAATACCTTTCCTTAAGATCCTGATACATCTTGGTACTGCCAGGGTGAATGGAGTATAATGTCTCATGCGCTTCTTTAAGTAACAGCTCCTTGAGCTCTTTTCTCGACGGTACACAAATGCGACTTTCATACCAAACTGTACCCTTTTCATCTTCAGTGAAACCTGGGGCTTTTCCTTTCTTCATATTACTCTTGATCTCCTTGATATCCGCATCATCAACTTGTGCTTCTCGAATCTGATCTTCCAACGTTGGACGCACTTCCAAAGTAGCTAAGTAACCTTCCTCAACTACTTCCAGACTAAGCTTCTGAAATTCATCATAGAGAGCTGGCTGACTTTCTTTAATCATCAGGGTACTGCAGTAACTCTTTCTACTTAAAGCATCGGCTACGACATTAGCTTTTCCTGGATGATAATGAATTCCAATGTCATAGTCCTTGATCAACTCCAACCATCTTCTTTGCCTCATATTGAGATCGGCTTGGGTAAAAATGTACTTCAGGCTCTTATGATCAGTGTACACCTCACAGCGAGTGCCGATGAGGTAATGACGCCAAATCTTTAAAGCATGCACTACGGCAGCCAATTCTAAATCATGGGTCGAATAGTTGACTTCATGTGGCCTTAATTGACGCGAAGCATACACCACTACCTTCTTATCTTGCATTAGCACACAACCGAGTCCTTGACGGGATGCATCATAGAATATCTCAAAATCTTTCCCGATATCTGGCAAAATAAGTACTGGGGCAGTTGTCAAACATTTCTTTAGCTCTTGAAAACTTTGCTCACACTCTGATGTCCAAGCAAATTTCTTCTCCTTTTTCAAAAGCTGGGTGAGCGGTCTGGCTTTTCTAGAAAAACCTTTATGAAACGGCGATAATATCCTGCCATTCCAAGGAAACTTCTGACTTGGGTTACCGTCTTGGGCGACTCCCAATTGAGCACATCTCAAACTTTGCCAGGGTCGACAGCGACACCCTCAGCTGATATAACATGACCTAGGAAAGCAACTTCTTTCATCCAGAACTCACATTTACTAAATTTGGCATAAAGTTGATGTTCTCTTAGCTTTGTCAAAATTTTCCGCAAGTGATCCTCATGTTCTTCCTCACTCTTGGAATAGATCAGAATGTCATCAATAAAGACAACAACAAATTTGTCTAAATACTCCATGAATACTTTATTCATCAGGGTCATGAAATAAGCAGGGGCATTGGTTAAACCAAAAGACATCACAGTATACTCATACTGTCCATACCGAGTCACAAAAGCTGTTTTGGGTATATCCTCTTTACGGATCTTCAACTGATGGTAACCTGACCTTAAGTCAATCTTTGAGAACACACCTGCTCCTTGAAGCTGGTCAAACAAATCATCAATCCTTGGCAGAGGGTACTTATTCTTAATGGTGACCTCATTTAGAGCACGATAATCCACACACATCCTCTGAGTTCCATCTTTCTTCTCAACTAGAAGAACTGGGGCTCCCCATGGCGAAGAACTTGGTCTCACAAAACCTTGATCTTGCAACTCTTTGATCTGTTTCTTTACTTCAGTAACTCATTAGCAGGCATCCTATACGGTCTCTTGGAAATGGGTGGCGTTCCAGGAACTAGCTCAATCAAGAACTCTATATCTCTGTCCGGTGGCATACCAGGCAACTCATCTGGAAACACATCAGGAAAATCTCTGGCGATTGGCACATCTTCTAAACTTATTCCTTTGGCACTACAAACTTTTATTCCATCGGTCTGATCTGCGGCAGCTTGAAACTTTAACTTAGCTCCATCTGGACTGGTTAGGGTGATTTCTCTATTTTCACAGTCCAAAACTGCTTGGTTTTTGGAGAGCCAATCCATTCCTAGGATTATATCTAGGGATTTGGTGTCTAGGACAATGAGGTTGGTTAGAATTCTACCCTCCGATTAATATCTTAACTGGGGCAGCCTTGGTTCGTACTCAAATCCGAACCAGGTGATTGCACCAATAAAACAGTTTTCAAAGGCCTTGTCTTTAAGTGATGGTTTGTAGCAAAATTCTGAGAAACAAATGAATGCGTAGCTCCAGAATCGAACAAAACCATGGCAGATGCTGAGTTGACTAGGAGCTTACCTAGTATGACGCCCAGTGCGGCACCGGCATCCTCGGTGGTGACATGATTCACGCGACCTCTTCCAACAAAGGTGGAGTCCCGTAGCTTGATTTGGGGTCCGGAGGCTCCACGCCCCTTCTCTCGGTGCAGGGTCTTGGTCGGTGTCGATCCCGGGTTGAAACGAGCAGGCGTCACAGCTTTGCTTCTGGGGCAATTATTGGCATAGTGACCACGCTCAAGGCAATTGAAACATGTGACTCTGCACTGGATTATCGGTCCTCTGAGGCGGATTCTTTGTTGGCGTTGATGTTAGGGTTACTGAAGGAGCTAGGCGAGTCTTTGTGCGGGTGTTACGAATCTTGATGGAGGAGTAGTGAAACGAGCAGGCTGTTGAGCATTGGACCTGGCTCTCTGCGGGTGATTCTGATGAGCTCCATGTTGCATCATCTTCCTCTTGCGGGATTCTTCCAACTCACGACGAGACTCCTCAATGAGCATAGCTTTGTCTACCAAGTGCTGGAAATCTGCATAGTCATTGCCAATCACTTGTACCTTTAAACCTGTGTTGAGCCCACGCTTGAACCTTTTCTGGCGAGCATCATCTGTGGATACATCTTCTGGTGCATAGCGAGCAAGCTGAGTGAACTTATTGAGATATTCACTCACTGACATCCCTTCTTGCTTTAGCTCCCTGAACTTATTCTTCTTCATCTCTACCTTTCCATCAGGGATATGGGAATGGCGAAAAGTAGTTGAAAACTCTGCCCAAGTGATGGTTTGAGGGTCATCATGGGCGGCAATGTAGTTCTCCCACCATTCAGCGGCGGTGCCTTCAAACTGATGAGCGGCATAAAGAACCTTCTCATGATCTGTGCACTGAGCAATAGCGAGCTTCTTTTCAATGGAGCGAATCCAATCATCTGCATCCAATGGTTCTGAGGAGTTGGAGAAGGTAGGCGGATGAGTCCTCATGAATTCTGCTAGCTTGGACTGAGGGCGAGCTAGAGGAGGTCTTGGCAACGACAGCAGCAGCAGCTTGATTTTGTTGGTTCAACAAGTTTGCTAGAACAATCGATCGATTCTCACGATTCATCATATTATTCATATTCTCGCATCATTGTATTCATAAGCCGAGTCTCGAGCTGCCAAGAAATGTCCCAAGTTCAGTGCGTCACTACAGGAGGTGGTGGCGGAGTGGCACTTGCGCTGCATTAGCATTGGCATCCTTTGCTAATCGCGATCGCTCCTGAATCAAGTGTCAACCATCTGCGATGCAGCACAAGGGTTGAATAGGTAAGAGGGAAAAGCAATAGGAAAGTGGTAAGGTCCTCTAGGGAAGAAGGTAATACCCAAGAACAAATGTCAACCAAAGACATAGCCGAAAAGGCTACAAAATAAAGAACCAAATAAAGCCTTCAACTTAAGGTACAGTTGTAACACCGTGCTAGAGGCAAGTGTACAACATACCCGGCACACAAGCAACAAAAATTCTAGTATACGCGGACTAAACGTAGCTAAACCAAAAGAGAATGGCATGCTCAAACACCATAGAGCACCACAAACCTATCCTATATGGTAGTCTTCTCGGATATACTCTTCGACGGCTTTATCATCGTCCCCCTTGATTTAGTTCCTTGCAGAAGATCCATGGCTTTCAAGAAGTTTAATGGGATAAGATCCATTTAAATTTCAAAGCAATGTTTCAGCAAAGGAGAGGAATGAGAACCTAAGAATAAGATGAGAAGAGACAAACTATTAAATACCAATTTGTTGGTTTGATTTAGAAAATAATTTTGAAGACCATGCTAATCGAGAAAGCGACCTCACATCGATATGGCTCGATACCATCTCTGTCGGGACCCTGATATGCAAATTGAAACCCTCTGTGTATACCGCACTAGTCCAGATCACGCTTAGTGCACACAAAGGAAACATAGATGACATATCATTCCATACATCGAAATAACTAAGAAGAAACAAATTATTATTGAATAAAGCAAACGACCTTATGGTCAAGGTTCATACACCAATGCCTCTTGGCTAAAGAAACAAATAAACTATTGCAGCGGAAATAAAATAACTTGGGCCATTCGACATGCCACAGGCAATCGTCTGGGGAAACGCCTTCCTAGTCGACGTAGTCTTCATAGTACTCCTCCTCTTGATACTCATTACCTGGTCCTTCCTCGACAAGAATCAACAACGAGGGGCATAAAGCCGTGAGTACAAAACGTACTCAACAAGCCGTAGGGAAATGATGCAATATATTCATGCACGGCTTGACAAAGGATAGTCATAAGGTTCATTTGCAGAAAGCAATAACTTGAATTTAAATACACTAAATAGATTGAAGGCAGTTTGAATAAAACAATAATAAATAATCTGATAAATCAATGGTAGACAACATGAGCAGAATGACGAGGCATCACCCTACACCACTCGAAACAAGTATCAACCACACAATTCAACAAAGATAGCTTGAGACAACAAAACAACAAAGAACTCCCGTGCTCACATCCCAACCATTCCACATTTCAAGAAAATACTCTATACCCCGTGTGAAATCCCGGGCTTGTCCATGACCATGGACACGGCTATTCAATAGTTTACACTCTGCAGAGGTTATGCAGCTTTACCCACAAGACATGATCATCCCTTAATGCCAAGCGCTAAGAACACACTTCCTTTGGTGTGTCGTGAGAGAGATCACTACAAAGCCTTTACAATGCATGTCTAAACCCAAGATCGCCCTCTAAGGTTTAGCCCTCGGGGCCCCTCTTGAGCCATGTGAGTCTACCCGTCCATCTCGGACCCACACCAACAAGCGGCAATACTCAAGTCGGACATTGCAAATTAATCAGCTAGGTCCGTCCCATACGGACTTGTGGTTGCACAGTTAGGCCAGTTCAATGGCGCACAAGATTAAGTCCTTAAATTATCTCGAGCAAGACAACCACATCCCAATGTGCTAAACAAAGACCCCTTTATCGCACGATCAATTGCCCGAGGGAAACATTTTGTTTAACTCAAAACCAATGGCATCCCCGCCATGGTACAACAAGTTTTACAACGATGAGTCATGACCACAATTCAATATCTCATTAAGTCAAGATTAACATTAGCTCACGGTGATATGAATCCCATCGGACAACTAAGCTTGGCTAAGCATAGCTACGATAACCCAATGTTGGTACTATGATTATGTCCAACTAATAATGTCCCAACCTATGGTTAACAATGGATACATGGCATTCCAATAATCAAAGGGCATACTCAAACAGTAAATAGCTACTCCCATAAACTAGCATTGTTACACAAATAGCATGCAATTGTATAAAACAAAGTACTTTTGTAAACATGGGTTCAATATGATCAAAGGTCTTGACTTGCCTTGCTGTTCAAATGCTGAGTCTTGGTCTTGAAGTCTCCGTTATTCCTTCGATTCAAGGCTTCACCGGAAAATAAAGCAATGAAACCAAATAAATACAAAACAGAGAGGAAAACAAGCTCAAAATTGAAAATAAATGGCTCTAGAATGTAGATCTCAATTTTAAAAAATTTAGAAATTTGAATCACTCTAATCGGAGTTCTGGACGAAGGAGGGCGGCCTTGGAAGATTTAATTCAGAGAAAATCAGAAAATTTCGGAAAGGGTGACACGTGTCACTTCGATTGGCTGGAATTTCTCATTTTCGGGAAAATCAGAGAAAAGGAAAAAAATTCCCTCTGACGGGTGGGGCCCGCATGTTAGTGGCACGGTCCATGGTAGACCGAGAGCACCGAGGCGACCGGGCGTCTGGCGGATCGCGTCGACGTGGCATGCCACGCCATGGCTAGAGGTGAGGCGGGCGCCGACTTGGCACACCGCGGCGGCCACGCATAGCGATGACGCAAAGACGGTGCGAGGTTCGCCACGCGGCAAGATCTAGGACGTTATTCCGAATCGGACGGCCACAGGATGAAGATCTTGGCGATGATAGCGCTTGATCCGAGACGTCGGAGGGCGATCGGACGGCGGAGAGCTCTTGAAGGAACTTCGACGGCGTGGGGCGTGCGGCACTCACCGGCGATGAAAGAAGACGACGCGGTTTTAGCGAAATCGAGCTGGAGGGACGGAAGAAGAAGGGTCGGAAGAGCTCGGCGTGACGAGTTCGATGGTGCAACCGATCACGGCGGAGGATGACCGACGGCGAAAAACCGTGATTTAAAAAGTTTTGACGGCGGCGGCACTTCGACGAGCTCGTTCTCCTCGACGGCAGGGTCTTGGACGGCGAGTAGTAGGGCGGCGGGTGCAGCGCGGAGAGGCGAACCTCGGGCAGTGCGTGGCGTCGTCTTAAATAGCCTCGGGAGCGGGAAAACTTTAAACCGAGGAGGCGGCGTCTTGTGTGAGACACCTACAAGCTAGGGTTTTCATTTGTCATTGGTGAAATTTGGGTGGTGAAAGATGATGGGCCAGGAGAGATTCGGCCCGAGGAGAGGAAGAGAATTTAAAACCTTTTCCGAATTTAGAAAAATCCCAAAAATTCAAATAAAGGCAAATAAATTCAAGTAAATAGTAAATAAATTCAGAAAAATCTCCAAAAATACAGAAAAATTCCTTGAAGCACAAGGAACCTAATAAAAACTGGAAACCTTTAATTTGATGCATAGATTAATCGAATTAAATCTTCTAATTATTAGAAAATTCAATTTATGCTTCGGTTAATTCCGAGAAAATACGAATGGTTCATTTTTAATTTAAAACATACCAAAACTCAAATTTTGGGATGTTACATCAAGCAACGATAGCTCTTCAGGTTACACGAATTCATCGGTAGCTGTAGAGGTATCGGCTTTTTTCTGAGTAATCTATTCCTTAGTTTCCATTCTTCAATGACTAATCATTCTTGCTCCTTTTGTAGAATGTTTCTGCTGGCAAGAAGTCCGCCACAGATAAAGCGACTACCCAGGGTCTGTCAGAGAATGCCCTCAAACGATGACCCCAGCAATCGACAGGCATCACTGGCTATGTCTCTAGGAACCTTCGAGTACAAAGCCCTTCTCTTTTGGAGATTGAGAAAGAGCGACTACCGAGTGAGTGCTTTTTAGCCGATAATTGCTTTTACCTGCTGCCACTAATCTCTTGTTATCCATTTTTGTAGAGAAACCCAAGTCCACCAAAGCTCCTGCCAGGCGACAAAAGCGCACAGAACAGAGTGCCGAAAGCTCCTCCCGCACGTCGGCTTTTATAGAGGTAATTTCTTTGTAATTTTCTCAACTTTTCTGTTCTATTTTTCATTCGTTTACTTCATGCAGCCCACTGCGTCAAATCAAGTGACCGATATCTTGGCCGACCTTGGTACTTCCATTCGGCAACCAACGATCCAACCCCCCCTCCGTCAGAGCCAGAGCTAATGGACCAGTCGATGGACCTGACTAGCCTACTCGGCTTTTCCTTGGATGAACTGGTCGACCCAGAGATGGTGGCAGTAGATGATCATTCAGCTGCTGTTCGCAAGATTATAGACACATCTATGGTGGCATCGGCTTCTGTAGTCAAGTCTGCGCCTAATATGCAAGAGAAATTGAACCGGCTTCTTATTGAAATCAGCCAGCCAGAGCTTGCCATCCTCACTAACACACAGCCCATACGTGATGCAATGGTCGCTGTGGAAGCCGATCTACCCCCCGAGGTTATATCCGCACTCTTGAACGTATGCCATCTGGACGAAAAGAAAGCAGAAGTGGATGCAGCCAATGCCAGAATTGCTCAATGAAAGGCTCAAGAGTCCGATCAGCGCCTCCTGGATGAAATGGTAGCAGACGCCAAGGCCAGGAAGAAACAGTATGACGAAAGTTGCTTGCAACTTACAACGGCCAAATCTTCCATCCGAGAGCTGGAGTCGACAAAGAAGATCCTTGAAGATGAATTGGCCAAAATAAACGGGCAACTGGTCGATGCCTTGGCTGCTATGAACTTGACAGCTGCGTCTTTGAAGAATCTCAAGGACGATGTCAGTTTAGCTGTTGCCGAGGTCCGCGATCAATCGGCCAAAGTTGTTCCCGTGCCAGGCAATGCCAAGGATGACGAAAACATCATATATGGCATTACTGAGACTTTGGCCAAGGCAGCTGCAGCACTATCGGCCTTAGGGGCTAGGATCCCTAGGTCAGGCTTGTAATTTTATTGATGTCGTTCTATTTCGAAACAGTGCTGTTATACTTTTGCTATGCTTTTGTAAAACGTTCAATCGGCTGTTTAACCGATTGTATTTATTCTGAATTCTTGTACTTCTCAATTATTCATGCGCCGATCCATACGCTAGGGTAGTACTTCTTTAAATATTTTCCATTGATTGCTTTTGGTAGCACAGTTCCCTCAAGCGTCTCAAGTATGTATGCATTTCCGTCAACTAGCCGATTTATCTTATATAGCCCTTCCCACGTTGGTGACCATTTACCAAATCAATTGTCTTTAGACCTGATCGGCAATTTTGTTTTCCAAACTAAATCGGCCTCGCTAATCGATTTTGGCACGACTTTCTTGTTATATGCCCTCGCAACTCTTTTCTTGTTCTTTTCTAGCCGATCTAGTGTAATCAACCTCAATTCCGCCAAATCGTCCAAATTGCACAACATCAAGTCTCTGTATTCGTCGGCCGATAGATTATTTTGTTTTGCCACTTGCATCGATTCAATATTTATTTCCACGGGTAACACGGCTTCTTGGCCGTACACCAATTGATACGGTGAGAGTTTAGTCAAATCCATGGAATGCTAGCCGATAAGCCCATAGAGATTCTGACAATGTAGTATGCCAATTTCGAGGCCTTTCATTGATTTTCCTTTTGATTAACTTGATCAGAGATTTGTTGGACGATTCGGCTTGTCCATTAGCTTGGGCGTAATATGGTGACGAATTAAGCAATTTGATGCCCAAACTTTCTGCAAAGCTTCTAAACTCGTTGGACATGAACACAGTTCCTTGATCGGTTGTGATAGTCTGAGGAATACCGAATCGATGGATGATGTGTTCATTGACAAAGCCGATAGCTTCTATACTGGTAACCTTGAGTGGAATGGCTTCTACCCACTTTGAAAAATAATCTGTAGCTGCAAGGATGAATTTATGGCCTTTGCTTGATGCTGGGAATATTTGGCCGATTACATCTATTCCCCATCCACTAAACGGTCAAGGCTTGATAATCGGGTGTAAAGCTGATGCCGGCGCGAGTTGCACGTTTCTGAACTTTTGACAACTTTGGCACCCTTTGTAATACTTGAAACAATCCTTTAATATCGTCAGCTAGAAATATCCTGTTCGTCTTAAGATCCACTTCATTTTGTAAGCCGATTAATGTGAACCACAAATCCCTTCATGGACTTCCCCCATAGCCACCTTTGCTTCCTCATTGCCCAAGCATCTTAAAAGCAAACCTTCCATCATCCGATAATATAGCTCATTTCCTAACATAACATACTTCAATGCTTGTTGCCGAACTTTACGCTCAGTGGGTATGGATGGGTTTGTCAAATAGGATTTTATTTTTGCCCTCCAATTGGCAGCATCAATACATAACACTACTTTGTCAACTGTGTCAAGTGCTTCATATCGGCTGTATTCCTTATAGCCCGAGGCTGCCTGAGCCAGCATATTGGCTTTGTCGTTCATCTCTCTGGGTACATGGCTGATAGTAAATGAAGAAAATATGTTGATAATACTAAAAAAATGCTCTAAATATTTCGACAGTATTTCATCGTTGCATCTAAATTCTCCTTTAACTTGTTGAACAACCAACAATGAGTCACCATATGCTTCCACGTTACTTACTCCGATACTCTCTAATAGTTCGAGCCACTTGAGCAATGCCTCATATTTGGCTTGGTTATTGGAGCATCGGCCATTAAGCCGATATGCACACTCAATGCTACGCCCCTTTGGTGAAATCAACACAATGCCTATTCCACTCCCTTCCTGGCAAATCGATCCATCAAAATATAGTTGCCAGGGAGCCACATCAACCACTCTTGCCATGGTGTCATGTCCTGTAATGAAATCGGCTATTGCTTGTCCTTTAACGGCTTTAGCCGATTCGTACTACAGGTCGAACTCGGTCAGAGCATAAGCCCATTTCCCAAGTCGTCCTCTCAAGATAGTAGCGCGACAAAGATATATTTGATTTATATCGGTTCTACATACTATTATGCAGGTCGATGCCAATATATAGTGTCTAAATTTTGTGCAAGCGAAGTATAATGACAGGCATAACTTTTCTACTAATGGGTACCTGGTTTCAGTCTCCAAGAGTCGTCGGCTTAAATAAAATATTACTCGCTCATTGCCATCAATTTCTTGGGCCAAAACTGCCCCAATAGTCTCATTTTCAGCCGATATATACAACTTGAATGGGATCCCTTTCTTTGGTGCAGCCAAGACGGGTGGTGATGCTAAGTACTGTTTTATATTATCAAAAGCTTTTTGCTGATCGGCTCCCCATACGAAATCCTGATGATCCTTTAATTTTAGCAGTGGTGTAAAAGCTTGAATCCTACCAGACAGATTTGAAATAAATCGTCTTAAGTAATTGATTTTGCCGATCAGCTTCTGTAATTCATTTTTACATGTCGGTGGTTTTGTATTGACTATGGCTTTGACTCTTGTTTGATTGACCTCAATTTCTCTCTGGTGAACCATAAACCCGAGGAATTGGCCAGTGTACACGCCAAACGCGCACTTCAAAGGGTTCATCTTTAGCCCGTGAGCCCTTGTGTTTTGGAACACCCTCTCTAAATCGGCCAAATGTTGCCAGTCATCTTTGGACTTCACTACTACATCATCGATATATATTTCAACAATGTGGCCTATTAGATCATGAAAAATCAAATTCATTGCTCACTGGTAAGTAGCACCTGCGTTTTTCAAGCCGAATGTCATTACAGCCCATTCATACAACCCTAGAGCACCAGGGCATCTGAAGGCAGTTTTAGGGACATCGGCTTCTACCATAAATATCTGGTTATATCCAACATTCCCATCAAGAAAACTAATAATCTTATTACCTGACGCAGCATCGATGAGCATATCGGCTATAGGCATTGAGTATTCATCTTTTGGTGTGGCTTTATTCAAATCCCTGAAATCTACACATACCCGAAGCTTTCCGTTCTTTTTCATGATAGGAACAATATTGGATACCCATTCAGCATATCGGCATGGCCTTATAAATTTGGCCTCCAGTAACCTCTCAATTTTCTCTTTTATCACATCATACAATTCTTGATTAAAACGTCGAGGAGATGCTTGTATGGCCGATATCCTGGTTTTATAGGCAGCCGATGTTCTACTAGTTGTCGGCTTAACCCAGGCATCTCATAGTATTCCCAAGCGAAACAATCCTTATAATTCCTAAGTATTTCGACCAACTTGTTTTTGTACTCTAGATCTAACCTTGCGCTTACAAAAGTTGGCATTTTTCTATCACCTTCTCCTATATCGACTTCCTTAAGCATATTGGCAGAAGTAAAACCTTGACCCAATTTTTCATTCTGGAAATCTTCGATTGCTTCACAAGAATTTATCACATGCCGATAGCTCCTCACTTTGTCTTGCAAAACTTGGATCATTTCTGACCCCATATTCTTAAGACTTCATTTGCCCGATCAAACGTTCCTGGCCTAACACTGATCGGCATCAATCCTGACTTACCAATGCATATAAAATCGCAATCGTCTAAAGTCTTGCCCGATATGCACTCCGCCTCTTCGTGTTGCCAATTCGCATCGGAACTAGCCATAACAATATGAGCCGATGTGTCGGCTGAGACGACTTCAACTTCATCTCCATTCCATTGCACAAGGAGCTGGTGCATGGTTGACGGTATACGGCAATTGGCATGTATCCTCGTCCAAGGAGCACACTATAATTTCCTTTAGCTTCAATCACAAAAAATGCGGTCGGCAAAGTTTTGCTGCCAACGGTTTACTCTATAACCATCACTCCTTTTGCTTCAGTGGGGTCACCCGTGAAATCATTTAATACCATGTTTGTCTTGATCAAATCTTCATCGGTTTTGCCCAACTTCTTCCAAGTAGTGAGTGGCATCAGGTTTACAGTAGCTCCCCCATCTACTAACATCCTGGATATCGGCTTTCCGTTGATATACCCCTTCAAATACAATGGCTTTAAGTGCCGATGAGGGTCTTGAGGTTTGTCAAAAACAGTGTCCTGTGCACCTAGGCACAGTTGAGCGAACGTATCTTTAATCGATTCAGTTTTGATCCTGAATTCGGCTGGTAAAGTAAAGACCATGTTGATGTCCATAGGAGGGTATCATCTCGGATCATCGGTGACAACAAATCATCTGAGGAATCTGATTCATCATCGGCTTGCTCTTTTCTCCTCCATTCCTTTTTGACAAGCGTCATCGGCCGTAACTCGTTGAATGTTTCATCTCTTTGTTTTTCCTCTTCAGCCTCCCTCATCTCCTGCGTCCTTAGGCGCTGAAGCCGTCTGCATTGAGATCGGCTAAGTCCTGTCGGGCACCACATAGGCTTAGGTTCAATTGGCTTGCAAATTTTACCAGCCAGATTCTCTGTAGGCTCCACACTCTTGTCTTGGTTTGGTGTGTTCAGCCTTTCCCTTATCGGCTTTCTGTACCCCGACTCCGTGCGATCTGACGCCGATCTAGACAACCACTCCTTTACTGGCTGTCTTGGCCAATCTCTCCGTGGGTAATGTTCCATGGGGCATGACCTTGGGGAAGGCAATGCTACACCCCTTTCCCAACAAAATTTCCAAAAGGGACATCTCTGGTAAGCTCTCTCTATGTTGTTTGGCCGATACGAGTTATCTGGCCGATACATGCTGTTTAGCCGATGCAAGTTGTCTGGTCGGCGAGATTGCTGCCTCTGCCGATGGCTTATCCTTTCATACTTCTCGAGCAACTGTGAAAAAGTTGGTATAGGTTTGAATGCTGATTTTTGAGGTGGAGACCGCTCGGCTTTGTAGCATCGCCCGACCTGTAATTCTCCTTTCGGCTTAACTGTCCTTGAATTTCTTCCATTTTTATCGGCTTCTATTTGTAGTGAGCCGATTGTTATCTTTAGTGTTTCTCCTTTTGAGCTAGACTGTATGTCGACTTGCCGCGTTGTTTTAAGTCTTTCGTCGACAATCTCCTTTCCTTTGCTTGAGCATTGAACCATGTTTATGGGAAGGTATTGACATCAACTTCCATGGCCGGCTCTTCTGCGAATTTGAGCCGATGTCTTCAATAATTTGCTTGTATCTGTTCTTTGAAAGATGTTACAACTCATTAGTGTTATGAGAAAAAGAATGATGCCACTTACAATATCGTCGCTTTTTGATCTCATTGGCCGATGGTATGGTATGCCCTTCTGGTAGTCGTATCAACTTTTCTTGTAATAACATATCAAATATGCGGTCACACTTGGATACGTCAAAAGCGTACTTAACCTCTGACTTACTCCTCGTCGGCTTAAGCCATGAACAGATAAGTGGTTTCTTGGAACCCTTTATCCATTCAGCTATATTCACGTCTGCTTCATCCTCAGAAGTTTCACTTGAACTACAATCAACCATGTTTACTTTGGCCTTATCCTTGCCATTGCCGTTTAGCCTAATTTTATCCTTGAATTCTTTACTTAAATATCGGCTTTTTTGTGCCGATACACGATGAAGTAGATGACTTAGATCAGTAAACTCTTGTCCAGCAAATTTTTCCTTGAGTGGGGGAATCAGCCCTTGAAATGCTAAATCGGCTAGTTGATTATCGGGCAACACTACATTGAAGCATTGATTTCGCACTTCTCTAAACCTTCTAATATAATCAGAAGCTGATTCACCAAATTTTTGCCGGACAGCACTTAAGTCTGAAATCCGTAGTTCTAAACTGCCAGAGAAAAAGTATTCATGAAATCGGCTTTCTAAATCGTTCCAGAAGTGGACCGAATTTGGAGTCAGATTCATGAACCAAGTAAAAGCAATTCCTGATAACGATAAAGGAAATAGTCTAATTTTCAATCCGTCCGACTGAGCCGCTTCACCACATTGGGCAATAAACCGTCCAGCATGCTCTAAGGTAGTGACTGAATCATTCCTTGAAAATTTTGCAAAATCGGGAATCCTGAAATTATGGGGGTATGGCATGCGGTCGATATAATCTGGGTACGGCTTTCTACAGCTGATCATTTTTCCTTTGGGCTGTAATCCGAACTGATCCCTCAAAACCATAGAAATCTGATCAGCTCAATTAATGTTGTTGGCCGCTGTAGGACTAGGGTTAGGCCAATCATGATGAATAGCGTCCTGCCCCCCGAGTGCAAACTTGGCTGATCGGCTTGCCCTAACCGACGGGTACTGGCGTTGCCATGGCTCACACCCGTCGGCTCTGGCAGCTGAGACTTCGGGCAATGGAACGAATGGCTCTGCATACAAAACTATTCTATGTGGAACTGGATTTCTAACTTGGACTGGAACTTGGGGTTTATAACCTCTATCTAATTCGATCGGCTGAGGAGCCGACTGGACGTAGGTAGTCCCTAACGCCGATGGAGGCATATTAACTGCATCTATTTTTGCAGCGTCAGTATATGCATGGTAATGAGTAACTGGACTCGGGCGAGGATTTGCTGGTGCCAACACGGTGGGTTGGGTTGGCATTAGTGAGGATGCAGGTGCCGACGCTTTGATCGTGTTGGCATTTGGTGCCACAGAATATACGGGATATGTTGGGAGTGGCTGCAATGGATCTAGCAATGCTCCAGATGTTGCCAACTCTTGTGCAATCGTTTTTACGCTATTTTCTATCATCGGCTTTAAGGTCATAACCAAAGCCGATGATTGATTGATTAATGTATGATGCACAGATTGCTCAATCATAACAGATAATTCGGCTTGAGTCGGAATATATCGGCTTACCGAATTCGCCGTGACGCCAGCTTCGCCAAGCGGATTCAATGTTGGAGGCGCCATCTTCTGCGTGACCCCTCGTCGGGTTTTCTGATAACATCTCAACATCAATTCCTCCAAGGCAGCTTTCCGATCTTCAATTTCCTTGCGCTTCTCCGGGGTTAAATCGTCCAAAGTAGGGACGATTATGGTGTTAGTATTAACGTCGGCTGGTGCAACAGTTTTGCCTGTAGTCATCTTTCCGATCGTCGGTCCCACCAGGTGTGCCAAAAATGTGTTGACACCAAAAATGCGATGTAGGGTTCTTGATCGCAACACACCGGACGAACACCGGGTTCAAACGTGCCAAGCATGCCAATCGATTTGACCCTGCAATCGATATGGAACAAGTAGTGAAATTTGGTTTAAGCCGATATTAAAGAATAATCGGCTAAACTAGAATCAGCCAAAGGCCGATCAGAAGATAAACAGATTAGCCGATTAAGGCTAATTAGGAGGGTAAAGGCATATCGATTCTGAAAAGGTGATGCGCAACAAGACAGAACAAATCAAAACTGAAGAAGTCGAAGACGATCAAACAATCGGCGATACGCAACTTTATTCGATCAATGTCGACTAACAAAAGGGTATTACAATACTAAAGACTAAAGGAAAAACGAGAAAACTAGCAGATGTGATTTTTGCTGTGTATGATTCTTCAAGCAGCCCAGGCTTGCCTTATATACCCGTCCGCTGATCTGAGTCCTGCTCTGCTACAACAACACAATCCGAGTCGGCTATGGTTTCCTAATTGATCTCCTGTTTCCAAATACTCGCCGCATGTTATCCAAACTTCCCAAAGATATCCCGTGCATTATCCAAACTCGCATAATTTGCCGATTTGTCCTGTAATTTCCAAAATCTGGTGCAAACAATAACTCATTGTCCCTCTCCACAACTACCGATTATCATTAATTATCTAGGATATGATCAAGCTCAGACATATGTGGCATGCAAAATTTATGGAATATTTGACTGGTTAAAGTCATTTATTAGTCTGAATAGAAAGTATTCTTTATAATTCCAACGAAAAATTATAAAGGAAGAAGAAATATTTATTAATGATCATCAAGAAATGAATATCAAGGATGAACAAGGTGTATATACGTACGGTATTCGATAGCGTATGTGAAAGTTACACCCACAGTGTAAACTAATCGACGCATGCACTGCAACCAGAAAGATGATGTTGGATTATTTGGGCCAAGCCCATTTAATTGAGACAAATAATTCCTAGAAAATCTCAAAAGCCCATCTCATGAGGAGGCATGTGCACTTGCAATAGTCCCACATTGCTAGGCTAAAGTGGTGAACACTAGTTTATATAGTGGAGTGTGATCCACCATGGTAGAACCATGTGGGAGAGATGGAGGAAAAATACACGCACGCGCTCGCCTCGCCTCGCCGGGTCGTGCTCGGGCACGGGTCGGGGTGGAGGGCGCGAGCATGCGGCACCTGCGTGAATGGTCCGTCGAAATCCGGTCCAGGGCCTTACGCAGAAGCAGCCTCCTTTTGCAGTTTATTCTTTTGCTACATGGGATTGTCACGGTTGCAGTATGAGATAAGGACTCCGTAATAGACTCCGATCGTGGCATGTCCTCGAGTCACGTTCTGTCACAATTATCCCTATATATACTGCACCCCGCCACCCGTGTAGAGGAATATACTGAACACTTAGGGTTTTGCCACCTCTCGCTGCTGCACCGCCATCATAGTCTTCTCCATCCCGAGCATCGACGTGCATCTGTGATCAAGAAAGAAGGTCTCCGAAACCCTTCATCTTCGAGATCCTGCACTGGGAGAGGGTGAATAAGGTTTTTGGGAAGCGCTCCGCGCGACTGCTCAAGATCTTCACCACGGCTCGTCTTCCTGTTCCTGCTGCTGGACGTCGTCGCCAGCGGCTCCTTTCATTATTGGAAAATTCAATTTAAACTTTGATTAATTCCGAGAAAATACGAATGGTTCATTTTTAATTTAAAACATACCAAAACTCAAATTTTGGGATGTTACAAACCCCTTAAATGGAATCTCGACCCGAGATTCGGACTAATAGAGAATAGGTGGGGAAACTTCGGACTTGAGATCCTCTTCTCGCTCCCAAGTGGCTTCCTTCGAATGATTGCTCCAATGGACTTTGCAAAAGCGGATGATCTTGCTTCTCGTGATGCGCTCTGCAACATCAATATCTTCCTTTGCCGCTCCTTGTAGGTGAGATCCCTTACAAATCGATGGCTTCAATGGCATCTGTTCTTCCGGCACTCACAGCACTTCTTCAACTGCGACACGTGGAACACATCATGGATTCCAGCGAAGGATTGAGGCAACTCAAGCTTGTAAGCAACTTCTCCTCTTCGTTCCAAGACTTTGAACGGTCCAACATATCTAGGGGCAAGTTTCCCTTTTACTTGAAATCTCTTAACTCCTTTAAGAGGTGTGACTCTGAGATACACATAATCATTGGGCTCGAAACTCAAATCTCGGCGACGATTATCTGCATAACTCTTCTGTCTGCTTTGGGCTATCCTCAACTTGTCTCGAATTAACTGTACTTGCTCTTTGGCTTCTTGCAGTATGGCAGGACCAAATAACTGTCTTTCTCCAGTCTCTTTCCAATTAAGAGGGGTTCTGCACTTTCTTCCATATAAGGCTTCAAAAGGAGACATTTGCAGGCTGGCCTGATAACTATTATCGTAAGAAAACTCTGCATAGGGCAAACACTTGTCCCATTTTGCACCATAGGTCAAAGCACAAGCTCTCAACATGTCCTCAAGAATCTGGTTCACACGCCTTTCGGTTTGTCCATCGATGCGAGGGTGATAAGTAGTACTAAACACGAGATGAGTTCCCATAGCTTCATGCAAACTCGCCAAAAACGAGAGTGGCGGGTTCCTCTATCGGAGACTATCTTCTTAGGCACTCCATGAAGACTGACAATTCTTGACATATATAATTCTGCCAATTTATCTCCGGTGTAGGTAGTCTTAACTGGAATGAAGTGAGCTACCTTAGTCAATCGATCCACTATCACCCAGATCGAATCATAACCTGCTTGGGTCTTAGGAAATCCGGTAATGAAATCCATACCAATCTCTTCCCACTTCCATTCTGGAATCTTCAATGGCTGAAGCAATCCTGCTGGCCTCTGATGCTCTGCTTTAACCTTTTGGTAGACATCACACAGAGCGACATATTCTGCAATCTCACGCTTCATGCTTGGCCACCAATACCTTTCCTTGAGGTCTTGATACATCTTGGTGCTCCTAGGGTGAATGGAATATAAAGTCTCATGCGCTTCTTTGAGTAACAGCTCCTTGAGCTCTTTCTCGTCAGTACACAAATCGATTCTCATACCACAGTACCCTTTTCATCTTGATGAATCTCGGGCTTTTCCTTTCTTCATATTACTCTTGATCTCCTTGATATCAAGATCATCGACTTGGGCTTCCTTGATCTGATCTTCCAATGTTGGACACACTTCCAAAGTTGCTAAGTAACCTTCTTGCACCACTTCTAGACTGAGCTTCTGAAATTCCTCGTAGAGTGCTGGCTGACTTTCCTTAATCATCAAGGTATTGCAAGAACTCTTTCTACTCAAAGCATCGGCTCGACATTGGCTTTGCACGGATGATAATGAATACCAATGTCATAGTCCTTGATTAACTCTAACCATTTTTTTGCCTCATATTGAGTTCGGCTTGGGTAAAATGTACTTGAGGCTCTTATGATCGGTGTACACCTCACAGCGATTCGATGAGGTAATGGCGCCAAATCTTTAGAGCATGCACTCGGCTAATTCCAAATCATGGGTCGGATAGTTGACTTCATGTGGCCTCGGTGACCGAAGCATATGCCACAACCTTCTTATCTTGCATTAGCACACAACCGAAGTCTTTGACGGGATGCATCACAAAATATCTCAAAACCCTTTCTGATATCTGGCAAAACAAGCACTAGGGCAGTTGTCAAACACTTCTTTAGCTCTTGAAAACTTCACTCACACTCTGATGTCCAAGCAAATTTATTCTCCTTTTTCAAAAGTTGGGTGAGCGGTCTAGCTTTTCTAGAAAAACCCTCTATGAAACGACGATAATATCCCGCCATTCCAAGGAAACTTCTAACTTGGGTTACCGTCTTCGGCGACTCCCAATTGAGCACATCTCTCACTTTACCAGGGTCAACAGCGACACCTTCGCCTGATATAACGTGACCTAGGAATGCAACTTCCTTCATCCAAAACTCACATTTACTTAACTTAGCATAGAGTTGATGTTCTCTTAGCTTTGTCAATACTTTCCGCAAGTGATCCTCATGTTCTTCTTCACTCTTGGAATAGACCAGAATGTCATCGATAAAGACAACGACAAACTTGTCTAAATATTCCATGAATACTTTATTCATCAGGGTCATGAAATAGGCAGGGGCATTGGTCAAACCAAAAGACATCACGGTATACTCATACTGTCCATACCGGGTCACAAAAGCTGTTTGGGTATATCCTCTCTACTGAATCTTCAACGATGGTAACTCGACCTCAAGTCAATCTTGAGAATACTCTGCTCCTTGAAGCTGGTCAAACAAATCATCAATCCTTGGTAGAGGTACTTATTCTTAATGGTGACCTCATTTGAAACCACGATAATCTACACACATCCTCCGAGTTCCATCCTTCTTTTCAACTAGAAGAACTAGGGCTCCCCATGGCGAAGAACTTGGTCTAACAAAACCACGATCTTGCAACTCTTTGATCTGCTTCTTTACTTCAGCTAACTCATTAGCGTGGCATCCTATCGATCTCTTGGAAATGGGTGGCGTTCAGAAACTAGCTCAATCAAGAACTCTATATCTCTATCCGTGGCATTAAGCAACTCATCTGAAACACATCAGAAAATCTCTAGCAATTGGCACATCTTCTAAACTTATTCCTTTGGCGACAAACTTTTATTCCTTGATTTGTTCTCTGGCAGACTTGAAACTTTAGCTTTGTTCCATCTAGACCGTTAATGTGATCTCTCTATTTCCACAATCCAAAACTGCTTGGTTCTTGGAGAGCCAATCCATTCCTAGGATTATATCTAGGGATTTGGTGTCTAGGACAATGAGGTTGGCTAGAATTCTACCCTCGATTAATATCTTAACCGGGGCAGCCTTGGTTCGTACTTAAATCCGAATCGGTGATTGCACCAATAAAACAGCTTAAAGGCCTTGTCTTTAAGTGATGATTTGCAGCAAAATTCGAGAAACAAGCGAATCGTAGCTCGAGAATCAAACAAAACCATGGCGGAATCTTTGAGTTGACTAGGAGCTTACCTAGTATGACGTCGATGCGGACTTGTGCATCTTCGGTGGTGACATGATTCACGACCTCTTCCAATAGGCGGTGGAGTCTGGTAGCTTGATTTGGGGTGCAGGATGCTCCACGTCTGTTCTGGTGCGGGGTCTTGGTAGTGTCGATCCCAAGTTGAAACGAGCAGGTGTCACTGCTTGCTTCTGGGCGATTATTAGCATAGTGACCACGCTCATGGCAATTGAAGTATGTGACTCTGCAATTGGATTCTTGGTCTCTGAGGCGGATTCTTTGTTGGCGTTGATGTTGGGATTACTGAAGAAGGTGGGCGAGTCTTTGGTGTAGGTGCTCTGAATCTTGACGGAGGAGTAGTGAAACGAAAGCGGTTGTTGAGCATTGGACTGGCTCTCTGCGGGTGATTCGATGAGCTCCATGTTGCATCATCTTCCTCTTGCGGATTCTTCCAACTCACGACGGGACTCCTCAATGAGCATAGCTTTATCCACCACATCTTTGAAAATCTGCATAGTCGTTGCCAATGACTTGTACCTTTAAACTGGGTTGAGCCCACGCTTGAACCTTTTGGCGAGCATCATCGTGGCTACATCTTACGGTGCATAGCGAGCAAGCCGAGTGAACTTATTGAGATATTCACTCCCGACATCCCTTCTTGCTTTAGCTCCACGAACTCATTCTTCTTCATCTCTACCTTTCCATCGGGGATATGGGAATGGCGGCAGTGAAAACTTCTGCCCAAGTGATGGTTTGAGGGTCATCATGGGCGACAATGTAGTTCTCCCACCATTCATTGGCGGTGCCTTCAAACCGATGAGCGGCATAAAGAACCTTCTCATGATCTATGCAATCGAGCAATAGCGAGCTTCTTTTCAATGGGCGAATCTAATCATCTGCATCAATGGTTACGAGGAGTTGGAGAAGGTAGGCGACGAGTCCTCATGAATTCGCTAGCTTGGGTGAGGGCAAGCCGAGGGGAATCTTGGCAGCAAAGAAGAAATGACTTGATTTTGTTGGTTCAACAAGTTTGCTAGAACAGCTACGCAGCCTGATTCTCATTGATTCATCATATTATTCATTTACGCATCATTGTATTTATAAAATGAGTCTCGAGCTGCCAAGAAATGTCCCAAGTTCTCGTCCGTCACTCTGAGGAGGTGGTGGCGGGTGGCACTGGCGCTGCATTAGCATTGGCATCCATCGCTAATGCGGCACGCTCGAGCAGTGTCAACCATCTGCGATCAGACACAAGGGTTTAATAGGTAAGAGGAAAAGCAATAGGAAAGTGGTAAGGTCATCTAGGGAGAAGGTAATACCCAAGAACAAAGGTCAACCAAAGACATAGCGAAAAGGCTACAAAATAAAGAACCAAATAAAGCTTTCAACTTAAGATACAGTTGTAACACCGTCTTTGGAGCAAGTGTACAACATACCCGACACACAAGCAACAAAGATCTTAGTATACGCAGACTAAGCGTAGCTAAACCAAAGAGAATGGCATGCTCAAACACCATAGAGCACCACAAACCAATCTTATATGGTAATCTTCTCGGATATACTCTTCGACGGCTTGATCATAGTCCCCCTTGATTTGTTTCCTTGCAGAAGATCCATGGCTTTCAAGAAGTTTAATGGGATAAGATCAATATAAATTTCAAAGCAATATTTCAGCAAAGGAGAGGAATGAGAATCTAAGAAATAGATGAGAAGAGACGAACTATTAAATACCAATTTGTTGGTTTGATTTAGAAAATAATTTTGAAGACCGTGCTAACTAAGAAAGCGACCTACAGTCGATATGGCTCTGATACCATCTCTATCGGGACCCGGATATGCAAATCCGAAACCCTCTGTGTATACCGCACTAGTCCAGGATCACGCTAGTGCACACAGTGGAAACATAGATGACATATCGTTCCATACATCGAAATAACTAAGAAGAAGCAAATTATTATTGAAATAAAGAAAACGACCTTATGGTCAAGGTTCATACACCAATGCCTCTTGGCTTAAGAAACAAATAAACTGTTGCAGCGGAAATAAAATAACTTGGGCCATTCGACATGCCACAGGCAATAAATGCGTGGGAACGCCTTCTAGTCGGCGTAGTCTTCATAGTACTCCTCCTCTTGATACTCATTACGGTCCTTCCTCGGCAAATCAACAACGAGGGGCATAAAGTCGTGAGTACAAAGCGTACTCAACAAGCCATAGGAAATGATGCAATATATTCATGCGCGCTTGACAAAGGATAGTTATATGGTTCATTTGCGAAAAGCAACAACTTGAATTTAAATACACTAAATAGATTGAAGGCGGTTTGAATAAAACAATAATAGATAATCGATAAATCAATGGTAGACAACATGAGCAGAATGACGAGGCATCACCCTACATCATTGAAACAAGTATCAACCACACAATTCAACAAAGATAGCTTGAGACAACAAAACAACAAAGTGAACTCCCGTTCACATCCCAACCATTCCACATTTCAAGAAAATACTCTATACCCGTGTGAAATCCCTGCTTGTCCATGACCATGACACGGCTATTGAATAGTTTACACTCTGCGAGAGGTTATGCGGCTTTACCCACAAGACATGATCATCCCTTAATACCAAGCGCTAAGAACACACTTCCTTTGGTGTGTCGGCGAGAGATCACTACAAAGCCTTTACAATGCATGTCTAAACCCAAGATCGCCCTCTAAGGTTTAGCCCTCGGGGCCCCTCTTGAGCCATGTGAGTCTACCCGTCCATCTCGGACCCCACACCAACAATCGGCAATACTCAAGTCCGGACATTGCAAATTAATCAGCTAGGTCCGTCCCATACCGGACTTGTGGTTGCAGTTAGGCCAGATTCAATGGCGCACAAGATTAAGTCCTTAAATTGTCTCGGGCAAGATACCACATCCCAATGTGCTAACAAACCCCTTTATTGCACGATCAATTGCCCGAGAAACATTTTGTTTAACCCAAAACCAATGGCATCCTCGCCATGGTACAACAAGTTTACAACAAAGGTCAATAGCCACAATTCAATATCTCATTAAGTCAAGATTAACATTAGCTCACGGGTGATATGAATCCCATCGGACAACTAAGCATGGCTAAGCATAGTTCACGATAACCCAATGCTTGGTACTATGATTATGTCCAACTAATAATGTCCCAACCTATGGTTAACAATGGATACATGGCATTCCAATAATCAAAGGCATACTCAAACAGTAAATAGCTACTCCCATAAACCGGCATTGTTACACAAATAGCATGCAATTGTATAAAACAAAGTACTTTTGCAAACATGGGTTCAAAATGATCAAAGGTCTCGACTTGCCTTGTTGTTCAAGTGCTGATTCTTGGTCTTGAAGTCTCTGTTCGCTCCTTCGGAATTCGCGTCTACCGGAAAATAAAGCAACGAAACCAAATAAATACAAAATAGAGGAGAAAACAAGCTCTAAATTGAAAATAAATGGCTCTGGAATGTAGATCTCGATTTTACAAAAATTTAGAAATTTGAATCGGCTCAATCGGAGTTCTGGACGAAGGAGAAGCAGGCCTCTGGAAGATTTAATTGAGAGAAAATCGAGAAATTCACAAGGGTGACACGTGTCGGCTTGTGATTGGCTGGGATTTTCGGTATTTCAGAAAATCAGAAAAGAAAATAAAATTTTGGTGACATGTGGGATCCACGAGTCGAGACTAGGTCCACGATGAACCAAAGCGCCTGAGGCGACATTAGGGTGATATGGCGAGACCATTTACGACGTGGCGGTCCACGATGCGCCATGGATTAATCAAATTAAATCTTTTCATTATTGGAAAATTCAATTTAAACTTTGATTAATTTCGAGAAAATACGAATGGTTCATTTTTAATTTAAAACATACCAAAACTCAAATTTTGGGATGTTACACTCGAACACTGTCAAGGCGGGGTGGGGGCGGGGGCGTCACGGCACTGCGTGAATGGTCCGCCGAAATCCGGTTTAGGGTCTTGCGCAGACGCAGCCTCCTTTTGCAGTTTATTCTTTTGCTACTCGGGATTGTCGCGGTTGCAGTATGAGATAAGGACTCCGTAACAGACTCCGATCGTGGCACGTCCTCGAGTCACGTTCTCACGATTATCCTATATATACTGCACCCGCCACCGTATAGCGGAATATCTGAAACACTTAGGGTTTTGCCACCTCTCATTCTTCGCCGCCATCATAGTCTTCTCCATCCCGGCCGCGACGCGTGCATCTGTGATCGGAGAAGCAGTCTCTGGAACCCTTCGTCTTGAGATCACGTGGGAGAGAGGGCAAATAAGGTTTTGGGAAGCGCTCCGTATCGCGACTGCTCAAGATCTTCAACACGGCTCGTTTTCCTATTCCTGCTGCTGGACGTCGTCGCCAGCGGCTCCTGCGACGCGCCATCATCAACGTCGTCCACGTCAACACCGCGACTGCACTAGCTACGTCGTCTGCATCTTCTTCTGCTCAGTACGTTCAATCTGTTCTAATCTCGTGGTTAATTATATCTATCAAGATGATCATGATGTTTGTACTGTCTAGTGTGTTAGAGAGATGCATGCTAATTTCTGTGATGCTGTTTATGATCTATATTCGAAATTTAATCTGGAAACTGTCTAATTACTCAACAGATAAGAGGAAGCAGAGACGAACGTAGTAGAAACTAGTAATTAACTAGCTAGCTATTCCGATCGAGCACGCAGTAGAAACTAAGATCACACAAGATCGAGCAATCACTAGCTGCTGCTCCAGAAAAAAGATTTCCGCCTTCCAAGTCGCGCGATCCGCAGCAGATCCTCCGTTAACTAATCTTGCTAAGCATCCAATTAATGGGCGTTTGTACCGTACGCAGGCCGGCACGCGGACCACACGTACACACAGCATCCGATCCAGCATCTGTGACCCAAACCATGCACCGTCCCTAGCTACCTACTCATCCGGATAGATCGAGTCGAATATCAGATCATGCATACAGAACCAAATTGATTAAGAGTGCTACTTCCATATTGCTGTGGTCGAGCGAGCTGATCGAGGCACTAGCTTGATTAATTACTTTTAGCAGTTTGAGATCTATCGAAAACGTGCATGAGTGCGTCTATAAAGCGAGTAGACATAACTAAAGAGCTAGCAAGCTAGCTTTACTTCACGCGCTAACAAACATCTCCTCTCACGTCGTGGTCGTCCTCTCCTTGTCTTTATTTCATAAAAAAAATAGATGCAATCCTCGTAATCGATGGGTGCTCGGCATCGGCATGGTTAGCCAGGGATTAAACTTTCGATGAAATTCAGCGAAATTTTAGATTTCGGGACTAGACAAATTCTGGAGTACCGGCTGAATTTGAAATTTTTTTAAAAAAAATGAATTTGCTACAGTAATTTCAAAAATTTCAATGAAATTTCGGGTTTTGAAACCGGATTTTAATGTTTTAGGGCCGGATTTGACCGGAATTAGTCCAATAACCCTTAAGAAAGTCATTTTACAAGAAAATTTATTGAAAAATTAATTTTTTTTGAGACATTTTAAAATTTAGGCAGAAATACTGTCAGATTTTAAAAAATTAATTGTACAAGCTTGATAATGATCTGAAAAATTTATGGTACCATCTTTAGTAGGTAGGATAATATAGAAAAATTTTCAAAATAATTTAACTTCATTTGTTATATTTAAAAAATCAAAAACAGAATGGACATAATTGGGACAGTAAATTTGTTAGATTTTTCTAAATTTTCTTGAGTGTGATCATGATCTAAACTTTTTTATGACAGATTAAGAATTTCCTCAGTACCATTTTATAAAATTTTCAAAAAATTTAAACTTTTTTTGTTTGGTCAATAAAATCTATAAAACCATTGAACTTCATTTGTTATACTATATTGCAAAAACCAAAAGAAAAAGAACATAAATGCTACTGTGCCTTATAAGAATTTTATAAATTCACTGGAGTGTGAACATGATTCAAAATTTTTATGAGATCTTAAAAACTTTCTTATCACTCTTTTGTAAAATTTTCACAAATTTTAAATCTTCTTTTATCGCTAAAGCAAATCTATGTATTAATTATCAGGCTTTTATTAGGATATAGCATTGTCAGAATTTTTGGAACATCTTCAAGATGATAATCATATGAAACTTTTATAAAAATATTAGTGATACATTAGGACCTTCCATAAAAATTTACAAAATTTTCCAACATGGTTTAAACTATTTTTCATTCCGTTCAAAATTGCTGGTAAGGCTTTTATTAGGATAGTAGCACTGTCCAAATTTTTAAAATTTTTTGAATCTTTATCACCATCCAAAAATTTTATAGAAACATTAGTGATTCATTAGCATCATGCACAAAAAATTTTAAAATTTTCTAACGTTGTTTGTACCATTTTTCACCTAGTTCAAACTTGCCGGTCAACGTTTCATTTGGATAGTACCAATGTTTGAATTTTTAAAAATTTCACAGAACTAATAATCCCCTAAAAATTTTATGAGAACATCTCTAATGTGTCAGGAACTTTCAAAAACAATTTCAAAATTTTTCGACGTCGTTTGGACTATTTTTTTATCAGTGCAATTTCACCTAAATTTCAAGAATTTCGGTCGAAATTTCGGTAGTAAAAAAACCGGATTTAAATTTTTCTTTTTGAATTTTGAACGGATTTCGTTTGAAATATCTAAATTTTGCCGAGATTTTGAATTTCGACTGTGAGCGAAATTTTGTTCCTTGTGGTTAGCCATCCATCTCATTTCGATTCAGGAGCAAGTAGCCATGCATGACTACTACAGTGGTACGGCCGCGCGCAAACTTTCGGCTGGAGGTCAGGTTCCACGCCTGAGTAGCTTTACGCCGTTATCCCGGAGAAGGCTGATCGATCGACATTGATAACTTCAATAAAGTAACTGCCCGCTGCCATAGTACTATTGAAGTCACAAAGTAATTAATTACGACGACGACCTCAATAATAGCAGGCCCGCTTCTCCTACGATATTAAAAACTAATGGACGGTGTGTCGTCCAAGGCGGACACAACGAGATACACTCTTACAATTGATGTAATGATTTGACGCGTCACATGGATTAGCTCGTTGCTGAAATGCAATCCAATCTTATCCATATCCCCCTCCCCCTCCCTCCCTCGTGCCTGAGTCGGCATGGAACAGCAACAGCAGGAGTCTTTCTGTCTCATGCATGCACGCTTACTTGCTCGCTCAAGTAGGGTATGGAATAAGCAAGAGTAGCAGTCGTGTCACATGACGAGCTGACACGATATTTGCACGATGTCAAGCTGCGAGTGAGCTCTATGTGTGGGAAACGATAATGGCTGGTGTTCGGTAGGAACGGTGTGTGGGTGCTGATGAGTTGTTGCGTTGCAGGGCGGTGCCTAGGTGCTCCATGCGACGAGCAGTAGCAGACAGTGTGGCATGCTCCACTGCCATAATGATATTGAGGTTTGCAGCCAAACTCATCCTCCTCATCTCTGGGTTACATCCAGTTCGTGCTTAGATTCATGAGCTCCAAGGCTGGTTTTTATTTGAAATTTGTATTGAGTTGTTAATTTTTTGGGAGTTAAAATTTGTGAAACTTTGAAAATTAATAAAACCTTTACAAAATCTGGAACTTAAAAAGTCTTTGTAACTTGCCAAAACCTGCAAATTTGAAATCCAAAACTTTTTGAAACATATATTATGCTCATGAAACTCCATGAAATTGTTATCCCATTAGATTTGAAAACCAATTGAAATTTGTTGAAAAACATTGAAACTTTATGAAATCCATTTGAAAACTCTTTTTCTGGAACCCGCAAAACATTCTGAAACTTTGAAAATTTTATTTTGAAACTTAGTTGAAATTCTTCAAAACCTCATTTTTAATCAAGTTAGAGATTTGAAACTGGACGAAACCTATAGTTTCATATTTGAAACACATTGAAAACTTGTGAAGCTAGTTTGAATCTTTTTAAACCTGAGAAACCTATGGAATGTGCTAAGAAACTTTTGAAGTTTGTCTTTTTGTATTTTAGCAAGGTTTTTAAATTGCAATTTTCGTGGCTTCACAGCAAGGTCCTAAAAAAGCTACATAAGCTATCGCGGAAGCTATCCATCATCACGTTTATAGTATTAAAATATTTTTAAGAAAAAATATGTATATAATATGAATCACATTCAAACTGAAAGATCGAGATGGCGATCAAAGAGGGTGAATGATCACAAAATAAAATTTTCTCCCACTCAAAACACTCCAAACAAGCCAGCAACGAGAACCACAAAAGGAGGCGAATCAATAGAGGCAACTGTTCTGCCAGACCGGTGCTACCACTAGAAATCCAGTAGCACCGGAGGCCGATAGCATCGGGCTGGAAGGCCGGTAGCACCGGGCTCAAGAACAGCTGAAGAACAGTTTTGAAAATAGCCCGAGTTAAGAGGAAATTTTGAGGAATCTTTTGATCGACTGACAAAACTTCACGAAACTTGGTAGATGTGATCCTAGGGATATCAGGAACTTGTTCTAACCTTCAATCACAAGGATTGACATCAAAGTTCCGATCTTTTTCCCTTAGAAGGAAGAACACACCAAGTTTACAAAAAGTTCAAGAACTTGATCTAAAACTTGCTTGTGGGTTTTTGATGATCAAGATAATCTTGGATAGCTACCCACATGTTATAGCAAGCAAGAACTCAAGTCAAAACTTACAGAAACACGATTCACAAGAATCACTCACTCAAGAACACAAAATCAACTTTTTCTCAAGAAAAACATAAAGATTTGCCTAGATGATTGGAATATGATCTGAAGAAGATTCAATCATCATCCTTAGCATAAGAATCAAAAGCATGTAGAAGGAGGGGAGGCAAATCCAAATTGCTTGAATGTAAATTGCGGGAAAGTAAATACGAAATTTAATACATAATTGTCGACGTTTGGGAAACGGATACCCCGCCGAGCTTACTTGTTGAATGAGGGATCAACCAGGGTCCCTTTTCCGCGAAGGGTTTGCGTCCGAGGAATGTCGTAAGAGGATGGTGCTTAAAAGGGCGATGGACAAGAGATTTTATAGTGGTTCGGGCCTCTCACGATCGAGATAATGACCCTACGTCCAGTGATCTTACTATTGTTTGTATGCTTACAGGATGCTTGTGCGAATCTGTTGTGTATACTTCCCTATGTGTGTGTTGCTTGTTAACATGTCCCTCCCCTAATCTACAGCCGGGGTATTTATAGGCGACTGTAGCAATTACAACCGAATAACACGCCATTGTTGTGCTCGAACGTGGCCATAACTGCATCCCTTGATTTCCGCCATGCTGTGTCGTGGATGTAATGGGCTTAGATCATGGCCTAACGGACTTTTAAACCGCAGCGTAATTATCGCCACGTCGTCTTTATAGACTGAGCATGACCTTCCGACCATGCTCGGGATTTTCCTTCAACTCTGGCCGAACGCCGCACTCCAAGCAAGCACGCTCGGGAAACTAAGGCGCATGCTCGGGGACGAGCTCAAACATGGTCGGGGCAGACCCACTAGCTATTCCGCCCGAGGATCTTCCTTGGGGACATCATCCAAGGGGAAGTATGGTCGGCCGAAAACCGGGTGCCGGGGTATGATGGTCGAGGTCGCCGAGCAGATCGTCGTGGTCGTGCGAAAGGTGTCGTCGACCTAACCGAGCAGATCGTCCCACGTATGGCGGCGCCTCTAGCGATATCCACATCGCATCGAGTAGGAATGCCGTGCGGGTGTGCTAGCACCTCGCCGCCTGACTAGGGTTTACGGGGGCGGGAGGGCGTCACGGTGGCTAGGTGTGGTCGAGGCTCAACTTATCTCTACCCCACATGCCACCCCCGCCTCGCCTTATATAGGCAGCTAGTGGGCTTGACCCACTAGGGCTTTACCTCCCACGCGGATCATATCCACGCCAAAAAACCCATTAAACAGTTCCAACCCGTTAAGTGTGTGACCCGTTAGGTTCAGTGCAAGTCGGTCGTGGATTCGAAAACTCCTTTCCAACCCACAAATCAACAACGGCACCTAGCAGTACGTATTGACCCCCGAATGCACATAATATTTTATTCGGTTGAACCTTTGATACATCGCATATACCGATCCCTTTGCCACACGATACCAGTCAAACTCAAGGCGTGATACGCACAACCCTTGTTAGTAGCTCGACCACTTCACTCGTTAATGTGATGGATATAATACCACGACTAACTCCTTAGTCACATTAGCACGGCCGTGCGCTTTTCCTATCCATCCACACCGAGGGGCCCAGAGGTATCTCTCCCGTTATCTAGGAGAGGCAAATCCCATCTTGATCAATCACACCTATTTCGTGGCATACCCAGTAGTCACCTTTATAACTACCCTGTTACGGTGTAGCGTTTGATGACACCAAAGCATACGAATCCACATGTTAGGTATCCATGATAATCTCAGGTCTAAGGACCATATAGGCGTACCACTCGAGACTATATACTGATGGCACTTTAAAGATAACAATCTCACATCATCTCGAAGTAGGTTTGTCCGACTACCCATGTTCTTCAAAATGTGTCCACATTATTGGTTCGATATCTCCATATCAATGGGATGCGAAACATTACCATCAACCAATCAATGTGCTGGTCAAATCACTCCGCTCCTAGTAGTGATATGGACCAGGGACCTGTTTAGAATAATGTCACTATAACGATGTGTTTCGCAACCAAGTCACACTCAGTGAACAAAGTCATGACATTAATTCTTGGAACCGATAAGCAAATTTATCATAAGTACATGAACAAAGATGTTTGTACAATCATCCAATGATTGACCTAAGGGCATATTCCCTACAGAACGGAGGTGGCATGGTCTTGATCGGCGGCGACGCGTAGCTTGCAGGTTACCTCCTCCTCTTCCTCAGGCAAACTTCCTACTAGACAGCCTCAATCGATCTCCTCTTCCTCCTCAGGCCAAACCACCTTCTCAACGGCGTCCCAGTCAATTTCGTCATCTTCGTCCTGAGAGAGGACAATGACAATGCTCTGCGAGGGCCTTGTAGCTAGAGGTAGAGGAGGGATCTCAATGGAAATCTCCCAAGGAGGGGCACCCCCAAGGATATCCACAGAAGGAGGTGAGGGCGACGAGGAGGCCATGAAGATGTTTGAAGAGGATGGAGTGTTGCAAAACAAAAGGGAGAGAAAGTTGGTGCCACGTGATTGCATGTTCTATCATTTATAGCTCTAGGAGCAGGTCAGACTAGGAGTCGCGATCCAACTTGGGTCCATGTACTCTTACATAAATGCAGAAGCTAAAGAGATGCTAAGTCATGATGGGCCACGTGAAAACCAAAGGACACGACGGCTGCAGCAGTCCTTAGTCATAATAACTTAATAAAAATAATGGTAAGCCTTATCGGCATGCCCGGGGGCTAGTGCACCTGAGTGTGTGGCCGGAGGTCGCCGTGCATGATGCTCGTGCTCAACTGTCTCCTCGATGGCCTGATTGAGTAGAGAGTCGGGGCCACATCATGTTCGCGTCAATGCTAAACTCCACCAAGTATGCTTGGGGACTCATGCCCAAAGTATACAGTCGAGAGTTATCGTTTAAGATGATTATTCGCTGCTTTCTCCTTTAAGTGTTTATCGAGTAGGAAGTTGAAGGCTATACTACTCATTTGTTAGTGCATTTGCTCTGCCCTCGCCCTGACGACCAAGTCAAAAGTAGGGTCAAGAGCTGTATCGCTTAATATTTTAAATGCTTGTTGGCGTTCCCCCTCTTTTCTCTAGTGGAGCAGAAGGTCACGAGCTACGTTTTGGTGTAATGATGCATGCGCTATTCAAAGCACCTTATCGAGTGGGAGGTCGAAGGTTATGTTGCCCAAGTTTTCGCCTCCGCTTAGCCCTGTTGTTGGGGTGAGACGCCTATCGAGTAAGGGAATTGGAGTTGTAACAGGTGCATGACGTTAATGCCCCACTATCACCTCGACCCAACTATCGAGTAAAAGTCGAGGGCCAAATCACAACATTATGCTTACTACACTCTACTCCCCACCCAATGGTCTCATCGAGCAAAGAGTCGAGGGCTACAGGTAACTCGATACACAGGTAACTTGATGCATCTTTTTTCCATTTCAATTTTCTACTTTTTCTCAATTCTCTTTTGGTCGATACAGTTATCGAGCGGAGCACACTATAGGCACATATTCTTTGATATTAGCTTATATGAATGTGAATTCCTTTGTGCATATTTACTCGATCACGCGCTTAGCTAGTCAGTGAGCGAAACAAAGTGCGGCCATGCCTGAACTCGACGATGAGCAATTCTATCCTACATGCAAACGAGCACAAGATTGTTAGACACCTAACACTCAGTGGCCGGTGGGAGATGTCAACATTTGTTGTCAGCAATAATGAAAACAGGGCTAGGCGCTTGGATCCAAACTTCGAAGGTAACACTAGATAGGTATTTATGCAGGTTCAGGCTCTCGTGGAGGAGATAATAGCCTAGTCCTGTGCTTTGAGATTATGAGCGTCTAGCTTATTGCTGATGATCTAATCATGATGTCTCCCCGACCCCCCTCCTTATATAGTGGAGGGGTGCGGTTACAAGGAAGAGTCCTGATCGGTTACAAGGTGGAGATTCTATCTCAATTCTTATCTGCTGAATATGCTAACTGCTAGGATTACAATCGTATCCTACCTAATCAAGGTTGGTTACTATCTTAGAGTTTCCTTGATGCGCATGGCGGTGGCAATCCAGGTGATACCTGTCTTCATATAATCGATTAATCGGGACCGAATGTGCAAATCCGGACCCTCGTGTATTGACACCGATCCAAGATCACGCTAGTGCACCACAGTCTCAACATTGGTACATATCACAGTCATAACCGCGAATAATGAAGTACTTTAATTAAATACTCAACTAGTTGGTAGACCTTATGGTCAAGTTACAAAAGCATACCTCATGAGCAAAAACTTATTAAAATATTCAAAAGCGGCGGAAATAAAATCAACTCGTGGCGCCAACCAATTTGCCACGAACAGCCCGGCAGGCTCGCTCCTAGTTTGTCGGCTCCTCGATACTCCTCCTCTGACGGGGTTGCTTCTTCTTCAACTGAAGTTGTGTTGTTGTGGGGTGAGTACTTTGAGCACTCAGCAAGTCATGCACAGAATGCAATTTCTAATATTCTACATGCATGGCTTAGTACAAAGGATAGGCTATGGTTCATGGCGATGCTGACATTCAAGATAAACAGTAATAGATTGCAAAGCAGTAAAACAGTAGTAAGAATAATAGCTTTCACAAACATTTCAATCGTAAATCCTTTTTCCATCCTAAGTCAAGTTCCTCATTACCAACCCAAGCATTTTTCCATAAACAATTCATTTTATGAAAATCTAACCCTTGGCCGTAATCATAGGCGATGCTCAATACCGTGAAACACGGCTATTGAATAGGTTGTACACTCTGCGGAGGTTATACACTTTACCCACAAGATCTGATCAAATACCACCAAGGCAAATAACCGTAACAAAGCCTTTCCAAAGTTCCGTCTAAACCCGATCTTGCCGCTAAGGTTTCAACACTGGAGGGATGGTTACCACACAGGGCCCCCTCTTGCGCCATGTGGGTTCTCATCCGCTTCCCGGCCCCACACCACCACAGCAGTACTAAGAATAGATTTCCCGGTTTACTCGGCCTAGGTCCGTCCCATTCACGGAGCTTGTGGTTGTATGAAAGACTTCAGTTCAAATGCTCGCAAGGTTAAGTCCTTAGTTGACCGAGGCAAGACTAACCAAAATGACCTTAAACATCCAAAACCAATAAAACCAAATCTGACCGCCCGATTGCCACTCTTGGCCCACGAAACAATCTTGCCACATGCCTCGGTCTAAATCATTTTCCCACCCGGTTCTTTACCATTGCACCACGTGCCATCATCAACAATAACACATGTCTTATTCACAAATCATGTTCCATATCTCATTAGGTCAATATTTACTTTGGTATTCCAAAATCATAAAATGTCACGTGGTAGGGCTAAGCATACTACTTGGTCTACTCAACCCATGTTGGCAAATTATTAATGTCCAACTATTAGTCCATAACCTAGGGTGACAAATGATTCATGGCATACAATTATATACGACAAGGTGGCATCTGACAACTAGGCATTTAGCTAATCCCAAAATTCATTCAAACCAATTTTTACTAAATTAGCATGCAATAAATTAAATCAAAATAATTTTCTCTAATAGGTTCAACATGATCAAACACAACTTGCCTTCAAAAAGTGCTGATTCTGGCTCCTGAGCTTGCTCCTGGGTCAGAACCTCTCCCTCGAAACCTTCGGGGACTTCAACGTCTACGCGTAACGTATACACAAAACAATAAAATAAATAAACAGTAGACAAACAGTGCTCAAAAATTCAATTAAAATTCATAAACAGAAAGATCCCAATTTTACAAATTTATAGAAATTGGAATCACTCAAATCGGAGTTAAAACGCGAAAGTTATAAGCATTTGAAGTTTCAAAATACATTTTAAATCAATAAACCGAATTAACTAAATAATTTCTTTTTCGGAAAATTAATTATTAAGTCATCTATGACGCGTGTCGACACCACAGAGCGACATGTGGCCTTCTTGGCGTCGTACGGCTTGGCTCCGCGTCATCGCGTCGGCCGCGACTTCGGCTATCTCAGCGACAAGTGGGTCCCCGTGATGTCGGCGTAGCGTCGGCGGTGGCGTCCTGCGCGCGGTCGCGTGTGGTGACTAGTGGGCCCGTCTTTGTCGGCGTCTCGTGTGAATGAACGTGAAACGACATGTGGGTCCGTGCTCGGTGTGCCGATCGCTCGTCGATGCGATTGGACGTGGTCCATCTTGTCTCTCATGCGGTGAGGTGGCGTGGCATCCGGCCCCTGAGATCTACATCTAACGGATGAGGTTAGAAGATGGGGTTTTTGTTCATGGGGCGGCGTGGCAAGATCCGGGTCGTTGATTGGTGATCGGACGGTCGGCCAGCTTCGACTTCGGCGGCGATGGTCTGGCGGCTCTGCTTCACCGAAAGGAAGCGATGCCATGGCGTCGCGTGTCTCGTTCCGTGGGTCCTCCGGCGTCGCGGTGATGCTCCTATTGAGAACTCGAGGTGACCTTCAAGTTGGCGGGCCGGCAAGTGGCCGGCGAAGCGAAAAAACAGGCGGTGAAAGTCGGCGAACCGGCGAGGACTTCGCGGCGATTAGCGGCGGCGAGCGTCGGAAAACGTGGAGGTCTGCAAAAAGTCGCCGAAAGGTGAGATCGGAACGGGTGGCGGCGCAATAAATAATGCCTCGACTTCGGGATATTCGCGAAGCAAAGGAACTTGGCGGGCGAATCCGTGAGGAATCGGGTTAAAGCAATCGTGGTTGGATGAAGCCGTCGGATGAAGGGTTAGCAATTGGCTGCGCTAGGGTTTTTCGGGGCTCGGCGCATAGTACTCGACCCAATAGTGTTCCTCGCCCGATTTTTAATTTTTTTCGAATAAAAAATAATCCCGAAAATAAAACTAATTTATTTGGGGTATTAAAAATATCGAGAAAAATTCTGGAAAAATTCCCAAAAATATTTTAAGACATTTGTGACTCAAATAAAATATTTTCAGCAAAACTTTATTTTAACTTTTCCATTATTTAATTAATTTGATAAATGGTTTAATTCAAAATAAATTCAAATAATTCCAAATAAATCCAAATAAATTCGAGAAATTCCCAAAATTCAAAATACCATTTAAATGCAAGAAAAGCAAAAATTGGGGTGTTACAAACCTCCCCCTTAACGGAATCTCGACCAAGAGATTGAAATTTGACAAGGAATAGGTTGAAATTCCTTCTTGAGGTCTTCTTCACGCTCCCGGGTTGCTTCGCTCTCGGAATGGTTACTCCTTGAACTCTCTGAAGCGGGTCGATTTATTTCTCGTTTCTCGATCCATCGTGTCCAAGATCTTTCTGGGTACTCTTTATAAGTCAAATCCTCCTGCGGCTCGTGACTCTAGCACATCTGCTCTTACGGCATTCGGAGGCATTTCTTTAATTGTGACACATGGAACACATCATGCACTCTGCTAAAAAGCTGCGGTAACTCCGGTGATCGCTACTTCACCTCTCGACTTAGGATCTGAATGGACCAACATATCTTGGTGCTAACTTCCCTTTGGTGTGGAACCTTTTAACTCCTTTGAGTGGGGTAACTCTGAGATACACAAAATCTTCGGGCTCAAAGCTCAAATCCTGCGGCGATTATCGGTAACTCTTACATCTTGATTGTGCTATTTTCAACCTTTCACGATCATGGCTATCTGCTCTTGACTTCTCGAAGAATATCCGGCCCAAACATATGGCGTTCTCGGTCTCATTCCAATTCGGTGGCGTTAAGCGAGGTCTTCCATATAAGCGCTTGAAATGGTGACATCTAAACTTGCTGTAACTATTGTTGTAGTGAACTTCGGCATATGGCAAACACTTATCCACGAAGTTGTATAAGCCAATGCACATGCCCTCAACATGTCCTCCAATATCTGGTTAACTCTTTCCGTTTGCCCATCATGCATGGGTGATATGCGATCTTGAAGTTGAGGCGGGTCCCTAGGGCCTCATGCAACTTATCCCAAAATCTTGAGGTAAGCGCCCAGGTACCTCGGTCAATACAATCTTCTTGAACTCCATGTAGACATACAATTCTTGACATATACAAATCCGCTAAGCGGTCCCGGAATAGGTAGTCTTCTTTGGTATGAAGTGGGCAACCTTTGTCAATCGGTCCACTATAACCCATATAGAGTCATACCATGCAGGGTCCTTGGTAAACCGTAATGAAGTCCATTCGATTTCTTCCCATTTCCATTCGGGTATCTTCGATGGTTGTAGCAACCTGGCGGCCTCGATGCATTGCTTTGACTCTTTGGCATATATCGCTGTATAACATGCTCTGCAACTTCACGCTTCATGCTTGTACCAAAATCTTTCCTTTAGGTCTTGATACATCTTAAGCGCTTCTGGATGAATGGAGTACTTGGAGTCATGAGCTTCCTCGAATCATTTGTTTGATGTCTTCTTGTGCGATGCGCAAATCGCTTCTTGATCCACAATGTGCCTTGCTCATCGACTTGAAATCCTTTACCTTGCCTTCCTCCATTTTAGACTTAATCCTCTGAATCTTGGCATCGTCTTTACATCCTTCACGAATCTGATCTTCGGGGTAGGCTTCACTTCTAAAGCGGCTATAAATCCTTTAGGCACAACCTCGGCTTTACCACGAAATTCCTTGCATAACTCAACTTTGGTTTCCCCCACCAACATGTTCACGAGAATGGCTTTTTCGACTTAAAGCATACGCCACCACATTGGCTTTTCGGGGTGATAATGAATTCCCAGATTATAATCCTTAATTAGTTCTAACCACCTCCTCGCCTCATGTTGAGATCCGATTGTGTGAATATATATTTAAGACTCTTATGGTCGTGTACACCTCACATCTGTTCCCAATTAAATAGTGCGCCATAACTTCAAGGCATGCACTCATTTGCTAATTCCAAATCATCGTCGGATAGTTCTCTTCATGCGGCCTCAAGCGCCTCGATGCATATCGGCGACCTTACGATTTTGCATTAACACATCCTAGTCCTTGGCGCGATGCATCACGATATATATCAAAGCTCGGCTTCAAATCCGGTAAAACTAACTGCTTGGCGCCATTGTCAAATGTTTCTTCAACTCACGAAAACTCCGCTCACATTCCGGCGTCCATGCAAACTTCCTCTCCTTCTTCAACAATTGCGTAAGTGGTCTACTTAATCGTTGAGAATCCTTCAATAAATCGGCGGTAATAACCGGCCATTCCAAAAACTACAATTTGGGTCACCGTCTTGGGTGGCTCCCAATGCAACACTGCCTCCACCTTACTTGGATCAACTGCGACTCCTTGAGCGGTCATCACATGTCCAAGAAATTCCACCTTGTTCTTCTAGAAATCACACTTGCTAAACTTAGCGAAAAGTTCTTTGCTCTCTTAACTTCTCGAACTAGCCCGGATGTTCGGCATGCTCTTCTCTCGTCTTGGAGTAGACTAAAATATCATCTATGAACACAACAACGAACTTGTCCAGGTATTCCATGAAAACCTTGTTCATCATGTTCATGAAATATGCAGGTGCATTTGTCAAACCGAAAGACATAGCTGTGAACTTCGTAATGTCCATATCTTGGCGAAAAGGCGGTCTTGGCACATCCTCGATCTAATCTTGGTGGTGATATCACGATCGTAGGTCAATCTTGGAAAAACTCGGCTCCTCTCAAGCGATCAAATAGGTCATCGATCACGGGTAGCGGATACTTATTCTTTATAGTGACTTCATTCGATGCTTTCATTAATCCACACACATCCGGTAACTTCCGTCCTTCTTCTTGACAAAGCAGAGCCGGTGCTCCCCATGGTAGCGAACTTGGTGCGATAAATCCCTTATCCATTAACTCCTCAATCTGCTTCTTCATTTCCACCAACTCATCGGTTGACATCCGATAAGGTCTTTTAGCTATCGGTTTCTTCGGTACTAACTTCGATTACAAACTCTATGTCCTGTCTGGTGGCATCGGGTAAATCCTCTGGAAATACATCGAGTATTCTCGACAAGCGGTACATCTTCTATCTTGTGGCCTTCACACTATTGACCATCAAGCTGTCCATCGAGCGGCGGTTGCTGAAACTCTATTTTCCTCCCACAAGGACTCTCGTGATATGACTCTTAGTCACAGTCTAACACAACCTTGTGCTTAGACAACCGATCCATTCCCAAAATAACATCTAGAGTGCAGGTATCTAACACCACTAAGTTTGCTAAGAACTTCGGTTCCATCTATAAGCAACTTTACCCCAGAACATCCTACATCGGATCGGAGTTACGATCCGGGGATTGTACTAGCAATACATGCCTAAGGTTCACCATTTTCAACCCATTGTTCACAGCAAAAATTCGAGATATAAGCGAATGTGAAGCTCGAGAATCAAATAAAAGCATTGCGAGTCTTGAGTTGACAAGTAACTTACCCGATCTGACGTCAGGGTATTACATCTTGCATCGGCGGTGACATGGTTGACTCTGCCTCTTACCACGATCGTGTGGCAGCTCAGTTAATGTAACTCCTCGGCTTGCTCTGGCGCGAGTGTCTTCGTTGGAGTAATTCCAAGATTGAAGCGGCTGGTGTCCTCCTCCTCCTTCTTGGGACAATAATTGGCAAAGTGCCCGGCTCGTTGCGAGATGTAACAACGTCTAACTACCATTCTGGCTCCCCGAACTGCGTTCCCAAGCCCAGGTGTCGGTGTTTGGAAATTCATCCGCGGTCTTGAATCTTGGTGGCGGCGTCGTCATCACATTCCTTGGCTGAAATCTGAAGAAGCGATTTGGTGCAACCCTCAAGCAGCTGCGCTCCTGGCGTGCTCCTATTTGTGCCATTCTGCGCTTCGGTTGTCCTCGGCTCCTTGCGCTTGTCCTCCAATATTAGCGCCTTGTTCACTAGCTCTGGAAGTCGGGAAAAGTGTGGGTTATGAGTCCCTGCGATCTGGTTCGATCCCTTCATGAATCGAGGCTGGCCTTATCCGTTGCTACGTCCTCGGTGCGTAGCGTGCCGGTGCGTGAACTTATTGAATACTCGGACCTTTGGTTGATTGCCTGCTTGATGCCTGAACTCCTCCTTTTTCAGCTCCATGATGCCTTGGGCACATAGTGCTGCCAAAAGCAATCGTGAACTCCTCGGTGATGTCTGTGGGTGCTCATGAAGCGTGCGATAGTTTTCCACCATTCATTGCGGTTCCTTCAAGGCGATGAGAGGCATAGAGTACCCTCTCATTTCCTTCACCTTTGGGTAATGTGCAACTTTCTCTCTATCGTCCTCGGCCAATCATCGCCTCTAATGGATTGGCATTCCCGGAAAATGTAGGCGTCGTGTCCTCATGAATTCAAGCGACCTCGAGTGTAGCCTCTGCCTTTGGGTTGACTGGTTAACAGGCGGCGGTGGCAAGCGATGACTGCTGCATCTGCTGCATCATGGCATGCGTGCTGAGTCTGCGCGCAATAAAGGCTCCAAAGTTACGCATATCAACGGCGGTCTTTGGTTGGGTTCCTATCCTTCACCATCGATGTTTCGGTGGCGTGAACCACTCCCATTTCCTCCTGGTTTCCACAGTGTTCACCATCTGTCGATTGCCCCATGGTTTAGAGCGAGAGGAAATAAGAATAGACAAGTAATGGAATACTTATGCGGGGTCAAAGTGTAACACAAAATCTAACTTTATTACTTTATTAATAACTAGGTATGGTTGCTCACAATGCCTAAGGGCCTTGCAACACATACCAATCACTCCTAAGCATGAAAAAGCAAATCAAACTAATACTCTGAGTCAAACGCCTCTAAGGGTGACTCTTATTCCAAGAGCGACTCAGCAGAGTCTCAGCTGCTAATCCTAACGCTCACTCCTCTAGCCATCCCCAGGAACTTCTGGTGGATACAGCCGGGTGTCTTTGGTCTTGGTACAAACCTATCCCAGCGATCCTCGGTGGATCGCCTCCTGCCCGGCTCAACCTCCACTGCTCGGCTTGACCTCCTGAGGCTCGGCTTCACTTCCACTTGGCTCGGCTTCACTTCCAGGCTCGGCTCTAGCTCTGGCTGCGGCTCTGCTGTGGCTCCTCGGGTGCAGGTCGTGTAGCTCCAGCCCAGCTCGGCTCACGGTCCGTCTAATGCCCGTCTCCGGCTCCCCAATCCTCTGGATAGAGTGGGCCAAGTACTCACAAGTCTGCGGCAGATGAGCCCTCACTGCGTGAACTCGTCCACGAGACCTCTGCGGCTCTGAACAGTCTCGTCGATAGCATCCTCTTGGCGATGACATATCTGGCGGTGGGTGATCGTGGCATCCTCCTCCTCTATGGGTTCTCGGTTGTAGCGAGTGTCTCTGCGTGGTGGTGGCGAAACAACATGCCATCCAACTCCACAGGGGTAGTGCGAGCAATCGCCTCATCGCCCGAACGCGATGTCTCCTGAATCGGCGTCAAATGACAACCTCTGGGCGTGATGCGGATGGGACGACTACGCCCTCGCACTATCCCTAAGCGTGAAGCCGTGATAGTGACATCGAGCAATATCGATCTGCCCGATCTCTGATAGTCCCCGGTAGATCGGCTGTCCTCTTCCTCGGCAATTTGCATCATCGCCAAAGCTCCTGGCGTACCCTCGATCGCGCTCACCAAAAGAGTGGATCATCCTCATCTGCCAAAGGACACTCACGTGAAACTCAGAAATTTTTAAACAAGCAAATACGTGATAAATTCAGCAAGGGGTATGAAAAGAAAGAAGGGGTAAGTCGAGATTGTATTATCATCTTGGCATATTTTAACTTTTAGAAAATAGTTTTATCCTCACTACGACCATTCTAACTAAGGGCCAGTCCTACAGTCAGTATGGCTCTGATACCACCTCTGTCGGGACCCGAATGTGCAAATCCGGACCCTTTGTGTATTCAGCACCAGTCCAGGATCACGCTAGTGCACATAGTCTCAACATTGGTACATATCACAGTCATAACTAGGGGTGAAAACGGTATCGGTAATTCCCGAAATTTCGAAAACCGTTTTCGAAATTTTTCAACCGGACGTGTCGGTATCGGTAATTTTCGGAATCGGAATCGGAATCGGTAATTTTGTCGGAAAGCGATAAACTTGATAGCGGTTTTGATCGTTCCGACCGTTTCCTTCGGTATCCGGAAAAAATCGGTAAATTCCGTCGGTAATTACGAATTATTCAGCCCACAAATCACACTCCTTCGGTCACTAAAGCGCCCATAACTTTTTACTCGAACTCGATTTAGGTGATTTTGGACTCTATCTTGAAGCTTATCACGAGGGCTACAATCTCCACCCATTTTCATGATTTAACCAATCATAGATATTTTTAAATATCATAAAAACAAAACTCTAATGTAGTCATTCAAGTCTAAAATTTGATGTGTGTTCATCGTAAATTTGTGAATATTTATTAATTACTAATTTCTATGTGGATGTACTATTTGTGTGAATTTTTGAAGTCAATTGGTGGTACATGTCCTTACGGCGTTCTGGGTCTCTTTTCGGATTCGATCGTTCGATATATATTTTGTATCGAATTTTCGTTTCCGATATTTTGAATTACCGATGGCGTTTTACGTTTCCGTAGTTATCGATTCGATATCGTTTCAGAAAAAATATGAAAACAAAAATGGTTTTAGTGTTTTCCGACCGTTTTCACCCTAGTCATAACCAAATAATAATGAAGTACTTTAATTAAATACTCAACTAGTTGGTAGACCTTATGGTCAAGTTACAAATATCGCCTCAAGGTCTTGAAACTTATTAAAATATTCAAAAGCGGAAATAAATAAATCAACTCGTGGCGCCAACCAATTTGCCACGCGAACTGGCCCAGGCTGAGCTCGCTCCTAGTTTGTCGGCTCCTAATACTCCTCCTCTGGCGGGGTTGCTTCTTCTTCAAGCTGAAGTTGTGTTGTTGTGGGGTGAGTACATTGAGCACTTTCGGAAGTCATGCCTGAGAATGCAATTTCTAATATTCTACATGCATGGCTTAGTACAAAGGATAGGCTATGGTTCATGAGCGGTACAGCATTCAAGATAAACAGTAATAGATTGCAAAGCAGTAAAACAGTAGTAAGAATAATAGCTTTCACAAACATTTCAATCGTAAATCCTTTTTCCATCCTAAGTCAAGTTCCTCATTACCAACCCAAGCATTTTTCCATAAACAATTCATTTTTATGAAAATCTAACCCTTGACTCAGTAATCATAGAAGCGATGCTCAATACCAGTGAGCACGGCTATTCGAATAGGTTGTACACTCTGCGGAGGTTATACACTTTACCCACAAGATACAAATCAAATACCACCAAGGCAAATAATAGTAACAAAGCCTTTCCAAAGTTCCGTCTAAACCCAATCTTGCCGCTAAGGTTTCAACACTTTGGAGGGATCGGTTACCACACCGAGGCCCCCTCTTGCGCCATGTGGGTTCTCATCCGCTTCCCGGGCCCCACACCACCACGACAATACTAAGAATAGATTTTCCGGTTTACTCGGCTAGGTCCGTCCCATTACGAGCTTGTGGTTGTATGAAAGACTTCAGTTCAAATGCTCGCAAGGTTAAGTCCTTAGTTGGCCAGAGGCAAGACTAACCAAAAATGACCTTAAACATCCAAAACCAATAAAACCAAATCTGACCGCCCGATTGCCACTCTTGGCCCACGAAAACAATCTTGCCACATGCCTCGGTCTAAATCATTTTCCTACCCGGTTCTTTACCATTGCACCACGTGCCATCATCAACAATAACACATGTCTTATTCACAAATCATGTTCCATATCTCATTAGGTCAATATTTACTTTGGTATTCCAAAATCATAAATGTCCGTGGTAGGGCTAAGCATACTACTTTGGTCTACTCAACCCATGTTGGCAAATTATTAATGTCAACTATTAGTCCATAACCTAGGGTGACAAATGATTCATGGCATACAATTATATACGACAAGGTGGCATCTGACAACTAGGCATTTAGCTAATCCCAAAATTCATTCAAACCAATTTTTACTAAATTAGCATGCAATAAATTAAATCAAAATAATTTTCTCTAATAGGTTCAACATGATCAAACACAACTTGCCTTCAAAAAGTGCTGATTAAAGCTCTTGAGCTTGCTCTGGGTCGAGAACCTCTCCTCGAAACCTTCCGGGGACTTCAGCGTCTCTGGCGTAGCGTATACACAGAACAATAAAATAAATAAACAGTAGACAAACAGTGCTCAAAAATTCAATTAAAATTCATAAACAGAAAGATCCCAATTTTACAAATTTATAGAAATTGGAATCACTCAAATCGGAGTTAAAAGCGCCAAAGTTATAAGCATTTGAAGTTTCAAAATACATTTTAAATCAATAAACCGAATTAACTAAATAATTTCTTTTTGGAAAATTAATTATTGCGTCATCTATGACGCGTGTCGACACCACGAGCGACCGCGTGGCCTTGCTGACGTCATACGACCGGTTCCGTCTTGGCGTTAGCATGGCGTCATCGTGGCGTCGGCCGACTCGGCTATCTCAGCGACAAGTGGGTCCCACCGTGGCGTCGGCATAGCGTCGGCGGTGGCGTCTACACTGCAGGTGCGTGCGGTGGCGAGTGGGCCCGTCTTCGTCGGCGTCTCGTGTGAATAGTGCATGGTGCGGCCGACATGTGGGTCCGTGTTGTCGATGCGGCACTGCCTGATCGCTCGTCTTGGTGCGGCCAGCGTGTGGGTCCATCTTGTCGGCGTCTCATGCACTGATGAGGAGCGGCGTGGAGACTACGGCTGCCCTTAGATCTACATCTAGCGGCGGATTAGAAGATGGGGTTTCTTGTTTATGGGCGGCGTGGCGGAATCAAGATCGTTGATTGGAGATCGGACGGTATGGAAGCTCGACTTCGGTGGCGATGGCGCTGGCGGCTACGCTTCACCGGAGACGAAAACGGCGACGTCTTGGCATGGCGTTCCGTGGTCCTCCGGCGTCGCGGTGATGCTCCCGACGCGGCGGCGAGGTGAGTTCGAAAGTGGTACGGCGGCGGCGGAGAGTGGCGGCGGCGATTTAAACAATGCGAAGAAGTCACGGCGGACGGCCGGACTTTGGCGAGTCGTCGGCGTGGCGGCGTCTTAGGCGGCGTGGAGTGTGCGGACGGAGTGCGGCGAGGTGAGATCGCAACACGGTGGCGGCGCAATGAATAAGCGCCCTCGACTTCGTGAAAATCGCGAAGCAAAGGCCCACTTACGGCGGGCATGAATCCGTGGGGAATCGGGTTAGGTGGCGTGGCGCGATGAGGACCGTCGGATGAAGATCGAGCAATTTGGCGCGCTAGGGTTTTTCGGAGGCGGGCACGCCTGATTACTCGCCCAAGATCTGTTCCTCGGGATTTTAATTCTTTTTCGATTAAAAAAATAATCCCCAAAAATAAAGTAATTTATTTGGGGCATTAAAAATATCGAGAAAAATTACGAAAAATTCCCAAAAATATTTTAAGACATTTGTGACTCAAATAAAATATTTTCAGCAAAACTTTATTTCAACTTTTCCATTATTTAATTAATTTGATAAATGGTTTAATTCAAAATAATTCAAATAATTCCAAATAAATCAAAATAAATTCCAGAAATTCCCAAAAATTCAAAATACCATTTAAATGCAAGAAAAGCAAAAATTGGGGTGTTACAATTAGCTCGGCCCATCCCCTCTTGGGTGGTCCTCGTGGCCCGCCATGCAGATACCTGGGGTCCATGTACTTCATAGTAGCCCTCGAGTGCTTTGCGATCGAGTTGCTGCCTTCCTGGTCGCATCCCAACTGAGTCATGCTTCACGCCGAGTGCTTCCAATTCTTGGCTTAGCTTCCCGACTGGTTTCTTTTCCATGCCGAGTGCTATGTTGTAGGCAAAGAGATCGTGAAGGACTCAATAGAGCTCCGCACATTGAATTTTTCAAGTGGTACCCAGCCCAACTATTGGGATTCTGGTAGTCGGCCCGCCTTAGGGCATACCATCATTTAAATTGGCTTTAGTCGAGTGGTACCTGTACCTGACTATCGTGGTGCACTAATGACGGCCCATTGTAGGGCGCACCCTCGAAATCAACTCGCGATATTCGATTCCGACTTGTGCGGTAACTAGCAATCGACCCATCATGGGGCATATTACGAGAAGACATTTTAATTTGGTTTGGAAGGTACCCAAATCCCATTTGATGTGGTGATTAGCGATTGACCTATCATTGGGCGTACCATATCCCAAACTAGATTTGGCCAAAGGATACCTGTGCCCGACAGTTGTGGTGCTCAGCTGGTGGCCCATCATGAGGCGTACCCTAGGTTAGGCCCAGACAAAACGTGGAAGTCGAAATGCCTTTACTGCTCAGGGCGAAATTCAGCGTCGTTCCTTATAAATATGAGGCTTGGTGCGAGCGAAGAGTTTTTCGCCGCACACACTCATTCGCCTCTTTGTCTTCTAAAATCCGCAACACACTCCGCCATTAGGGTTAACCGCCACCGCACTCCGAATCCTGCGCCACTGCTGGTCGCCCTGCCGAAGATGTCTTCTTGCTCCTCCTAGGATGCCCCTGCGCCACCCTCAGCTAAAGATTTGGCTACTTTGGTGACGACAAAGAAGCGCCTAGAGGAGATGGTCATCACTGGAGTTCTCCCGGCATTGGAATTGATTTCTATGCGTCTGGCTGGAGGTGAATCTTCTTCCACTCCCCGATCTAAGGAAATTGTGGTCTTCAAATGCTTCTTCCAACGCGGATTTCGCCTCCCCGGCAGTGCTTTTTTTCGTGGTCATCTTCACTTTTACAATATTGAGCTGGTTAATTTGAACCCCAACTCCATTCTTCAAATTTATATCTTTATTCATCTCTGCGAGGCATTTCTTAGCATTTACCCATAATTCAATCTTTTCCGCCACCTTTTTCTCCTCAAGCCTTACCGAAACAAGAACGCCCCTGAGGCAATTGGGGGCACTGGCTTTCAACTGTGCGACAGACTGAAGAAATTTTATTTCTCTATTCCCTTCAAATCCTCTAATAAGGGTTGGCACCGGGAATGATTTTATTGTGCCAATCCCAATCCTTTTCTTCCTCCTTTCGCCGGACGTCCGCCCACATTTTCTCCTTCTTGGGTCTCAACTCCCCTGGATAATGAGATGGACCAGGTTGAGGAACTTCTGGGCCTAATCAGTGAACTGAAGGAGAAGGGCTTGACCGGGGTTAGAATCGTCATCAACTTCCTTCGCTGAGTGCAGCCTCTCAAGGAACGGGTCCACCTGGGATTCGAATATAGTGGGGACAATGACCCCACTCGAGAAGTGCTCGAAAAAGTCCCGAGAAATGTGCTGTTCAACTGTCTAGGTGACTTCTTCGCCCCGGGCACCTAGTTCGCCAACTAGGGATGCTCGAGGGCCTTTACCGTGATTCATCTTCCTCCTAAGGTGAATATTTTTACCCACCAGTGTCTGATCATTGACCTTTGAATGCCTGTTGACTACCTATGCTCTTGTCACTGTTTACAGAAGCGAATCACTTTCTTTTCTGACGCTCTGCTTCCTAACAATCCTCAGCACAAAAGCACCATCCCAAAGCGGCCTACCAGCCCCTCAACAAAGGAGCTGAGTGCTAAGAAGGGGAAGAAGCCGACGGCTAAGGAGCCTTAAGGCCCTCACGCCCGAATGGGGGCCCGACAATTCGGGAGCCCCCAGCTCAACCCACAGCACGGCCGACGCAGCCTTCCTGCCCCTCAGCTAAGTAGTCGAGTGCTGAGAAGGGGAAGAAGCTGGTGGCTAAAGAGTCTCAGGGGCCTCAACGCCCGACTGGGGGCCCGACGATCCAGGAGCCCACAACTCAACACCCAGCACGACCAGCGCCACTTCCTCCAAGGGCCAGTATGAAGCCGGGTTCCTCCACAAGTGGTTCAGCCACTCGGAAGGTACCTGGAATAAGGATAAAGAAGTCCAACAGGTTAGATTCCCTATTGACTCTTGCTCTTTCTTTGCAGGGTTGTGCCCTGACTTCTTCTTTTAACAGGACGCCATCGGACGATGTTCCTATGGATCGCCGACTGGGACATCCCCAGAAGCCGAACTTGAGAGCGCCACGGATTAGGCAAAGGTGTCCTCGCCGACTACTACCGCACTCGGGGGCGCCAAGGCAACCCTAGATCAGGCCAAGACGGCCTCACCGATTGTTGCTGTACCCGAGGATGCCAAGGCGGTCCATGAATCGAAGACGCCTTCGTCGCCGCCGTGCACTCTGCCCGAGCCAGCCACAAGGCCAATGGCCATAGAGCTCGCCGCCTGCTCCTCCCCTCCGGTGGAGGAAATTCATTGAGAGCCATGACCGCGACCCCCCTCCCTGCCCCAGGCCTTCGCTGCGAATCGTATTTCACGGTGAGGAGGGTGAATGGGAGGCTTTTGGTGATGAACAGGAGGAAAGGGAAAGGCGAGAGCTCTATGAGCACTTCATCGCATGCGCCCGACTGGTCCAGGTGAGCTATCAGTTCCTTCCTTCTTTTGTGCAGAGCAAGTGGCATGTCTTCATTAATCTTCTTCTTGTTATTTTCAGAGCTTGGGAGATCGCTCCGAGAAGAGGGACGAAATTCTCCGGAAGATACTCCTGAAGATCAAGCGCGCCGGAAGTCTGAGTGACCTTGGCGAGTCGGGGACCGAGCTCGGCGGTCGAGAATGAGGGCAAAACTGAGCTGCGAGAGCTCCAGGCCCAAGTCCAGACTCTGCGAGAGGACAAGCTTGACCTAGCCGGCTCCCTTCGATGTAAATGTTTCTTCAATCGTCTTATTGATATTCTTGACTGTTTTGTCTTTTAACTCTTTGTCCTTGCTTCAGCTCCGGATTCCATCATTGCAGAACTTCAGGAACAGCTTGAGGCATCTCAGGAGCAGCTCAAGGTGTTTCAGGAGCAGTTCAATGCACTAAAGGACTTAGAGTTCTTGTCGAGACCCGGATATGCAAATCCGAAACCCTCTGTGTATACTGGACTAGTCGAGGATCACGCTAGCGCACACAGTAGAAATATAGATGACATATCATTTCATACATTGAAATAACTAAGAAGAAGCAAATTATTATTGATTAAAGCAAACGACCTTATGGTCAAGGTTCATACACCAATGCCTCTTGGCTTAAGAAACAAGTGAAGCTGCATTGCGTGAAACATAACAACTTAGGCCATTCGACATGCCATAGGCAATAAATCTCGAGAGCGCCTTCCTAGTCCATGTAGTCTTCATAGTATTCCTCCTCTAGATATTCATTCCCTGGTCCTTCCTCAGTAACTAAACAACAGGGGTATAAAGCCGTGAGTACAAAACGTACTCAACAAGCCGTAGGAAAATGATGCAATATATTCATGCACGGCTTGACAAAGGATAGTCATATGGTTCATTTGTAGAAAGGAATAACTTGAATTTAAATACAATAAATAGATTGAAGGCAGATTGATAAAACAATAATAAAGAAGCGGTAAATCAATGGTAGACAACATGAACAGAATAGACGAGGCATCACCCTACATCATTTGAAACAAGTATTAACCACACAATTCAACGGATATAGTTTTAGACAACGTAACAACAAAAACATGGATTCAATATGAACAACTTGCCGATGAACAAACTCGAAATTGAGTCAATCTGCAAGATAGATCGAAAATCAAATCCGATTGAATGGTTGTGATCACGGAAGAAAGGGGCACAAAATCAAATCCGATTGAATGGTTGTGATCACGGAAGAAAGGGGCATAAAGTGACACAGTTGGTTTGTCTAGAAACTCACCGGAGCAAAAGATGGCTCGCCGGTGTCTTTGGTTGACGTCTAGAGCGACATTCATTTGGAATTTTTGTAGAATGGAGTTGTTGGAGACTTTGGGGAGGTGAGCATGGGTATAAAAAGGACCAGTGGTGGACGTTTGGTGCGCCGGCCATGCGAATGGAAGTACGAAACGGCCGAATTTAAGGAAGATAATGGCGTCGGTTCTTGGTGAAATAAGCACGATTTCGGAAGAGGAACGAGTGGAAAGGGCTAGGGAACAGATTCATCTAATCAAGGGGCACACCGTGATGCGGTTGGACTGGTCAGAATGTGTTTTGATTGCTCCCACCAAGAAGAATAAGAAACATTCATGGAGGGAGGAGAGAGACGTGAGCTTCTGTTATGGAAGATGAACAGTGCGTGAGGAGAGAGAAAATGACGCTACAGTAGACATGAATCAGTCGGTTCAGATCCAATAGAACTTGAATAGTGTTTTGAGGAAGAGGGCGAAAGATAAAATAGCAAAGGGACTCTAAAAAAATCTTGAGAAAATTCTTTAAAATGTTTTTGAATATTTGGAACCTAATGCAATAGGTTTCAAAATTTTTGGAGCATTTTGGAATGAAGGTGAAATTTTAAGTAAGGATCGAAATTCTGAATTTTGACTTTTCGGACGGTGAAGGATTGAATTCTAATTTTGGAAGGATATGAATGCCCAGTTAATTAGAACACCGAGGAAAAACCAAAATTTGAAATTAATTATTTTAAATTAACTTTTAGCAGAAACCCGAAATTGGGGATGTTACAGTTCTAGGCTCAGACCAACTTGAAAAGGCTGGAGCGGGAGCTGGAAGGTATGTTTCCCAACTCGGTTTTGCCTTCGACACATTTGTGGTGCCCTTGGTGATGATCCGACTTGCTTGCAGAATACAAGAGAAAAATGCAGGCGCAGTTTGGCGTTTTTGGTGAGAAGGTCAAGTCTGTGGAAGCGTTATGCACCAAGCACCGCAAGGCCTCCGAGAAAATGGTGAAGTTCTTATGCCTCGGAGTGGCAGGGCCGAGCAGTGAGGATGAAGCCGTCCGGCGATTGACGAGGGGGCCCGAGAAGCTCAGGACCCACATACGGGAAATGGCGACCATGATAGCTAGCCAAGCTCTGGCAATCGTGAAGTCCCTCTATCCTCGAGTGGATCTTGAGGCTGTCAAGGAGGGCTTCGCCTGCACCGTCAACGATGATCAAGTTGCCACCCATTTTGATGAAGTTAAGGACACGTCCTCTGCCTTAGTAGAAAATTTAGACTTGAGTCCTGCATAAATGTGTATGCAAAATTTGGTTGTAATTACTTCACCACTTCCCAAGGAATTAACTTTTGGCTGTAAATGCTTCGCTGTGTCCCAAGAGATCCTCCTCAAATTAAGTCTTGCACGCTGATCGTATCCGGTTCAACATCCCATGCCAGCACATCTTCGAGACCGTTTCGGCTTCCCACGCCAGCACGTCTTTGAAACCATTTCGACTTCCCATGCCAGCACACCCTCGGGATCGCTCGACTTCTTGTCTTTGGCTATATAAGGGCTATATAAGGGTGTCACCACTATGGGAGTGATCACCTACTTCCAAGCCTTCGCTTTTCTAGCGGCCCTTGACTTCTTTTCGAAAACCTCCAATGGCATCTCTTCCTCATTCAGCCATGCCCATCGATGAAGTGGCGCCGCCTCCGCCAGTAGCAGCAGTACTGGTCTTCAACTTTGGGGACGAGGTGCCGGCTATGCCTGCTGTTGAAGAGGATCCTCTCGCCGAGCTTTGGGCCGAATATGACCTTGCTCTAGCCGAGATCGCTGAGTAGGAAGCCGCTGTTGGTGATATGCCCTAGAGGCGATCATGTGAGATGATTGTATCATACGTCTATGTTCATGTACTTATCAGTTCCATGAATAAATGTCACTCCTTTATTTATTGAGTATGACTTAATTGTGAAACACATTGGTTGTATGATATTATTCTAAACGATCCCTGGTCACATATCATTATGTGGGACAATAGTGATCTGACCAGCACATATATTGATTGATGGTAATGTTTCACATACCATAGCTATGGAGATATCAAATCAATAATGTGGGCACATGTTAGAGAACATGGGGTTGGATAGACCAGCTCCGAGACACTGATGAGATTGTTATCTTAGAAGTGCCATCAGGGTATAGTCTTGAGTGGTGTACATATACGATCCTTTGACCTGAGATTCTTATTGATTCCCAGCATGTGTAATTGTATACTTTGAGGCTATCAAACGCTTCTCCGTAGCAGGGGAGTTATAAAGGTAGCTTACGGGTATGCCATGAAACATGACGTGAGATATAAGAGATCAAGATGGAATTTGCCCCTCCTTGATAACGGGAGAGATATCTTTGGGCCCCTCGGTATGGATGGATAAGGAAAAGTGCATGGCCATGCCAAAGTGATTAAAGTGTTAATCACAAATTATATCCATTACATTGACGAGTGAATGGGTCGAGCTACCACAAGGATGGCACGCATCTTGCCTTGAGCTTGACCGGTATCGCATGGCAAAAGGATCAAGATATGAGTATATCAAGGTTCACCGACACGATCACTCTGTGCATTCGGGGACAACATGTCCTGCTAGGAACCATTGTTGTCGATGGTCTCGAAAAAGAGGTTTCGGGGCCATGGCCGCTATGCATGAACCTAACGGGTCGCACACTTAACGGGTTGAACATGCCAAAATGGATTAGGATCCATTAGTGGGTTTCATGGATATGGATCTCAGGGGGATTTAGATTCCTAATGGGCTTCTATCATAGAAGGCCCATTAGCATGCGCCTATATAAAAAGGCGTGGGGTGGTAGGATACCGTCCTAGAGGCGTAGCGTTGCATTTGCCTCGCGATTGGCGAGAACGCGTCTACTTCCTTTACGATTGCGCGCTTACTGCGTGCGCAATCGCGAGGAGGAGACGATCAACTCCCAGATCTACTATCAGTATTTGGAGTACGCGACGCTTCACCCACTCTTCTTCCGCCGCTAACGTGCTCCAAGGGTAATGATCCATGATCTACTACCGCATGTATCCCGTTGAATGCGAGAAAATTTTGTTTTCGCCAGCGTAGCCTCACGGTTCCTTCAACCGCCACTTCGCAATTCTTGCTGCCATCGCAGCTCTAACCGAAGCCACCCTAGCCATCGCCGAGGTTGCAGACTCCATCGTCGAAGCATTGGGCCATGCGCGTCGCGCCTAGGTCTAGTTGTCCTGAAATTATGTACATGTAATGCCTAGGCATTGTAAGAACATTCCTTCGCATAATGTCCAGTTGGATTATATATATTTTTCATGCTATTTACTCCTTTTTTTTGTATTTGATTTTTAAATTTGTACGAGTGGTTTGTCTCTTTTCATTTAAGCACTCTGCCCAACTAGTCTAGCCCCCAAGCGTCGGGAGTCGGCTGATGGCTCTTTCACCCAGGCACGTATTTTGAGTGACTAGAGTTCACCGTTCATGGGGTCAAAGTTTCACTACTTCAGAATAACGCACTCGGACTCATTCGCAATCGTTACAGAGAAGGAGCAAAATGACTCAGAAAGAGGGTTGCGCATGTGCAACACTATTAGGTGTAGCTCCCGACTTACTGCTTAAATGGATAACAAGTAAGTAGCAAGTCAAGAAAAAACTTTATTCATAATAATATGATGGAATACAAGATTTAAGTGTAAAAATGATGTAGCTGTTATATATTCCACATGTTGCTGATGACTACGCCGTCCTCACGCCTGAGTCTATAAGCCCCCGGGCGTGTCACTTCGTCGATGATGTATGGGCCTTCCCAGCTTGGGGAGAGCTTGTGCTCGCTTTTTTTAATTTCTTAGAACTAGGTCTCCTTTAGAGAAAGCACGGCCTCGAACATTACGATCGTGATAGCGACGTTGGCCTTGAAGATACTTAGCCGACTGGATTGATGCGACATCCTTAGCTTCTTCTAGTCGGTCGAGATCTTCTAGTCGTCTTTCTTCTGACTCGGCTTCCTTGTACTTCCGAACCCGTGGGGATCCGAATTGCAACTCGGTAGGCAAACCGCCTCTGAACCATACACCAGGAAGAAAGGTGACTACCTGGTTGCTCTGCTGGGAGTAGTTCTCAACCCCCATAGTACCAAAGGCAATTCTTTGACCCATCGCGTGGCATACGGTTTAAGACGATCAAATATCCTTACTTTTAAGCCTTGGAGTACCATGCCATTGGCCCGTTCGACCTGCCCATTACTTCGGGGATGCCCCACAGAAGCAAAGCAGATTTTGATGCCGAGCTCTTCACACCAATCTTGAAATTCTCCTCCTCTGAATTGAGTGCCATTATCAGAGATAATCCTATTCGGCATGCCAAATCTGACCACGATTTCTAGGAAGAATTCTCTGGCCTTGGCGGCTGTGATCGTGGCAACTGGCTTGGCCTCAATCCATTTTGTGAATTTGTTGATGGCGACGAAAAGATGAGTGTAACCACCTTGGGCCTTCTTCAAGGGTTCGACCATGTCGAGCCCCCAAACTGCGAATGACCAGGTGATCGGATGGTCTGCAGCTCCTGCGCTGGTACGTGGATCTGCTGAGTGAAAAACTGACATCCTTTGCAAGTTCGGACGATGTCCTCCGCATCTGATACAACAGTCGGCTTGAAGAAACCTTGACAATAAGCCTTTCCATCTAGAGTGCTTGACGCTGCATGATGTCCGTAAATTCTCAAGTGGATTTCTCTGAGAAGACTCTTTCCTTCTTGCTTTGAAATGCACCGCTTAGTACATCGGAGGTACTCTTTCGAAAGAGTTCTTCTTCGACCACTACAAAGCTTTTACTTCGGCGCGCAACGCGATCTGCCTCTATGCGATCTTTAGGAAGCTTGTCCTTCAACAGATAATCTAGATAGGGAATTGTCTAATCAGGACTGATAACCAAAACTTCCACCTCGGCCACCATTTCTTCTGACTTGCCCAACTCCGGCTGTCGGCTTATGGTAGGCTCATGGAGCTCTACCACGAATACGCCAGCCGAAACTATTGCACGACTGGAGCCTAATTTTGCGAATTCGTCTGCTGCTTCATTATCTTGGGGGAACACATGGATGAGCTCCAGCCCATCGAATTTGTCCTCCAATTTTCGCACCTCCTGACAATACGCGGCCATATTATCCCTGACGCACAACCAATCCTTCTACACTTGGTTGATCACCAGCTGTGAGTCCTCGCAAACCGTCAATCACCGGATGCTAAGCGATATGGTGATACGGAGCCCGTGGATGAGTGCCTCATACTCGGCGGTGTTGTTTGATGCTGGAAAATGGATTTGAGGGACATATTTTAGCCGTTCGCCTCTTGGAGAGATGAGAACTATGCCAGCCGCCACGCCGCTGAGCATGAGGGAACCATCGAAGTACATTGTCCAATACTCGAGCTCCTCAACAGCTGTGGGATTCTACAACTCGCCCACTTGGCAGCGAAGTCGGCGAGTGCTTGAGACTTGATGGCAGTTCACGGTTTGAAGGAGATTTAGAAGGCTCCGAGCTCGACTGCCCATTTCGCAATTCTCCTAGTGGCCTCCCAATTGAAGTATGTCCCTAATCGGGAAAGAAGTAACCACCGAAATCGCATGCTCTTCGAAATAGTGCTTAAGCTTGCGAGAGGTAAGCAGTACGGCATACAATAGTTTCTGTACTTAAGGGTACCGTACCTTGGACTCGCCCAATACCTCGCTGATGAAATAAACTGAGCGTTGAACCTTCTGCAGGTGTCCTGCCTCCTCCCGCTCCACAACGATTGTGGCATTGACTACATGAGTCGTTGCCACTATGTAAAGCAAAAGGGGTTCCTTAGGCATCGGTGAAACCAAAATCGGAGGTGTGGTCAGGAACACCTTGAGATCCTCAAAAGCTTGCTGCGCCTAGGGAGTCCATTTGAAGTCACCTTGCTTCTTAAGGAGCTAAGGAGCTTGAAAAACGGCATCCCTTGCATCCCCAGGCGAAAAATAAATCTGTCGAGTGCCACCATGAATCCTGTGAGCTTCTGGACGTCCTTCTAGCAAGTCGCGGGTTTCATTTTCGTGATGGCATTGATCTTCTCCGGGTTTGCCTTGATACCATGATGAGACACGATGAATCTGAGTAGCTTTCCCAAAGGAACTCTAAAGACACACTTCTCAGGATTGATCTTCATCTTGTAATCCCTTAGGCTCTCAAACGTCTCAGCCAAATCAGAGATGAGGTCCTCCTTTATATGAGATTTGATGACGACATCATCCACGTATGCTTCCACGTTGCGTCCGAGTTGAGTGTGAAAACACCGCTGTATCGCGCGTTGATAGGTTGCGCCAGCGTTTTTCAGCCCTAATGGCATTGTGACATAGCAGAAAGCCCCGAATGGGGTGATGAACGAGGTCTTGATGCAGTCTTCCTCTTTCAATCTAATCTGGTGATACCCCAAGTAAGCATCTAGAAAACTCAGGAGCTCTCACCCGACAGTTGAATCCACCACCTAATCGATACGAGGCAACCCGATTGGATCTTTTGGGTATGCCTTATTGAGATCGGTATAATCAACACACATGCGCCAACTTTTATTCTTTTTGCGAACAAGAACTGGGTTTGCTAACCAGTCAGGATGATACACTTCTTTGATAAAACCAGCAGCTAAAATTTTAGGGATCTCTTCCCTAATAGCGTCATGGCGATCTTACGCGAACCGCCGGAAACACTGCTTGATAGGCCTCGCCATCTCGTCAACATTCGGAGCATGCTCGATCACCTCCCTGGGGACACTAGGCATATCAGATGGCTTCCAAGCAAAGATGTCTCTGTTCGCCTGGAGGAAGGTGACGAGCGCATCTTCCTATTTGTGATCAAGCCCTATCCCAATCAGGGCTGTCTTGATCGAGTTGGACGGGTTGAGGGCAATTTTCTTGACCCCTTCGTCAAGCTTTATTCCAGACTTGGCCTGCTTCTTGGCAAGGACGTCTCCTTCATCTTGCTAGGCTTCGATCGCCAGCGGATCTTCTCCTGGTTGGCCAACGCCTCCAGCATCTCAGCCATCTCACAGCTCTCCCTATCGCACACGAAGGATTGCTTGACATCACCACGAACCGTGATAATGCCTTTTGGCCCTAGCATCTTCAGTGCCAGAATCGTGTAGTGTGGCACGGCCATGAATCTGACTAAACCTGGCCTTCCCAAGATGGCATGGTATGCTGTCTCAAAATCAGCCACTTCAAAGTTTAGGAACTTGGTTCGGTAGTTCTCCTTGGTCCCGAACGTGACCGGCAGGGCGACATGCCCGAGTGGCACCGCCGAGGTCCCAAGGATTACCCCATGGAACGGCGATGAACCACATTTCAGCTCCGAGCGAGGGATCTTCATGTCGTCAATGGTTTTGGAGAAAAGGACGTTGAGTCCGCTTCCTCCATTGACCAACACCCTCTTGAGCTTGACGCTGCGAATAACAGGATCTAGGAGTAGAGGATATCTACCTGGATAGGGAATATGGTCGGGGTGATATGAGTGGTCGAATGTGATCGGAACCTCGGACCACCTCAAGTATTGGGCGGTTGTCAGCATAACTGCATTGATCTCCCGAGTGGTAAGCTTTTGCTTCCGCTTGGACTCATATGCAGCCAACCCCCAAATATATAATTGAGCTCACGCTCGGTTGTCTAGTAGTTACCTTCATCATCTTCAGGGGGGTCCTACTTCTTGCCTGCCTCACCATTATCTAGGCCCGGTCGCTTATTGCTTTCTCACGAGAACCTTCTCAAGGTGAAGCAATCCTTGGCTGCATACTTCCCCTTACGATGGAAAGGACAAATCGCGTTGATCACCTTGTCATAATCATTAGTCCACGGCGCTCGGGGTCAACCGCGACCAGCTCCTCACCCTTTCGCTTCTTGTCCTTCTGCTTGGCGGACTTGGCGTGGTCTTTCTTGTCCTTTTATCGCAGACGATCATCTTGGTGCTCGACTAGGGCATCTGAGGCCATGGTGTAGCAGTCCGCTAATGCGAACATCTCCTTTATGGTAGTCGGTAGTTCCTCGACATCTTCTTGATCAAGTCGGCATCGCTGACTCCCTTTTGAAAAGCCTCAATGACGACTGCTTCCAGATGTCCCGAATCATGTTCTTCTTCTGCATGAAGTGCCGGATGAACTCCCGGAGAGACTCATTCTTCTTCTGATGAAGTTGGTACAAGTCCCACGAGGTTCTGGGCCTCTCATAGGTGCCTTGGAAGTTGGCGATGAATTGCTCACAAAGATCTCCCTAGGAATCTATAAAATTCTCTAGAAGTCCCATGAGCCAGGGCTTGAGCTAACGGGGTGAGCATGACCGACAAGTAATTCACCAACACATTGTGGTCACCTCCGGCTGCCTTGACTGCTAGGGCATACACATGCAACCAATCCTTTGGGTCCCTCTCCCTGTCGAACTTAACAATGCCCTTAGGGTTAAAACCTTCAGGCCACACCACTCGGTGGAGCCGAGAGGAGAACGCGCGGACTTCGTCAATTGATCCGTCATGACACCGTGGCGAAGATTGACGTGGCGGAGTTCTGACTCGGCGGTCTTCGTCGTCATGTTGGCCACGGGGGTGGTAATCCCTGCGATTGTTGTGGCTACCATGCCGATCGTTGCGGTCGTCCCTACCATCATGGTCGATGCCGAAATGCTCGTAGTCGTTGTCGCACCGGTGTCGATCATCCTCTGCTCACTCACACCGCTTGGCATTTAGGTCCAAGCGGAGGTCGCGGTTGATACTCTGGCGGGCGTCCTCCCCACAACGAGGCTCATGCCGACTGCGCGTGAACCGATTGCGGGCAGTCTGGCTACTGGCAGTCTGAGTTCAAGCGCAAGAATGTGACATCCTTGCTGGATCTCCCTGATTGTGCTGGATTGCTGCCGCTGTCACCATGGCCTAAACTTGGGCCACATCGGGGCAACAGGGCTATCGGCACTGAGCATTGGGCCCAAGGTGTCGAGAAGCATCTTGGAGGCAACGATGTATTACTACGGCATATGGAAAACAGCTTGGTCCCCCATTTTTGTCTGCAAGATGTCTTCGTTGACGTTGCGGCCTCGGTCCGAAGAGCCCGTAAGTGCACATCTTGTTCCTCACGCTAACGACAATTTGCCTCCGCAGCTTCCTCAGCATCCCGCTGGTGCCGAGATTCTATCCGCGGATCTTCGATTACGCAGACACCACGAAAATTTTGGCAACTTCCCGCGCTGCTCTTAGATTCGATTTTTGAGTTAGAAGAACGAAGCGGGGATAAGCCGACTAGATCTCCGAATTCGAGTGGTTTGCTACTGATGACGCCCACCACCCGAGAGTCGACCCTGGTCGAATCCTCACCGTATCTGAATCGGGAAGTTAGCCCCCAGCGTACTGCTCGTGAGCAGGTAGCCGTGGTGTTCCTCAATCCGAACGAGAGTGCGAGCAAGGTGCTGCTGAAGTCTCTCCCAGATTGGATCTAGTCCGAGTCTGAGATAGCGAGCTTCCCAAGATTATCGACGATGAAATCAAGGCTGTCGAAATGGAAGGCTTGGCTAGGAGCGAAGATGACGGTGATTCCGCCGATTGCTACCATCGAGCTTGATGAGATTGATCTTTGCGCTTCCCCTACCTGGCGTGCCAACTATCGACGTTTGTTATCAACAATAATGAAAACGGGGCTAGGCACTGGATCCAAACTCGAAGGTAACACAAGATAGGGATTTATACAAGTTTAGGCTCTCGTGGAGGAGATAATACCCTAATCCGTGACTTTGAGATTATGAGTGTCTAGCTTACTACTGATGATCTAATCATGATGTCTCCCCGCCCCCTCTTATATATAGTGGAGGCGTGCGGTTACAAGGAAGAGTCCTGATTGGTTACAAGGTGGTGATTCTATCTCTATTTTTATCTGCCGAATATGCTAACAGCCAGGATTACAATCGTATCCTACCTAATCAAGGTTGGTTACTATCTTTAGAGTTTCCTTGATGCGCATGGCGGTGGCAATCTAGGTGATACCTGTCTTCATATAATCGGCTTGGCCCATCCCCTCTTGGGTGGTCCTCGTGGCCCGTCATGCAGATACCTAGGGTCCATGTACTCCACAGGAGATGAGGCCTCTAGTCAGTTCTACATGCGCTGCTCGGTCAGTTCATGTTCGCTACACAGTCTAAGTCATATAGTCGATAAAGATTTGCAAAGAATCGCATAACTCTCGATGTTGTCTACATAGCACCAATATTATGCACAACCTCTCTAAGCGTAAGCTCGGGGGCTTAGAAATTTGATGAGAATTTTCTCTTGAGTTTTGTGTGCAGGTATAGTCAGGATATAGATGTAAAAGGCTAAAGGCTTATAAGTGCTAATCAAAATTGCATCTACTCGTGTCTCCTTTGTTTCATCGGTAAGGAATCAAAAGGCAAGACATGAAAAGACAAGCAAGTCAGTTAGTATTTTTATTAAAAGGCCACGACCTAGGGGTTTTTGCTGGTGTCGCCATCAAGAGACAGCTCCAACTGGTCCACACACCTCTCGGCCTGACCTTTGAAGGACTCGAACGAGGATGGTAGCCTCGTCCTCCTCATAGGTGAAGCCCTCCTCCAAAAGTGAGAGGTCCAATTCCAGATGGTGGTTCTTCACCAGGTCCAGCAGATACGACGATGCAAGACGAGCTGACGAAGTCATGTTTTGGAGGGTTTTCGATTGCAGAGTGGCCAATGCCATGTCCGTTGCAACCTTTTCCCCCTCGACCACCTTTGGGCTCACTTCTGCCTTGTCCAAGTTGACTTTGGCTTTGGGCCACGCAGCGTCCGAAGAGGCTTTCTGAGCCTTTAGCGCTTCCACCTCCGCCTTCAACATTTTCCCCTCTGCGTCGGCTTCGGCCCTGGCTGCCTTCAGCTTAGCCCAAAGTTCCGCCGTCTCGAAGTCTTTCACTTTGGTTACCTGCTGGTGGGATGCTGAGAGCCGCTCATTCCACTTATGAGCTTGCTCGCAGAATGACTCGGCATGACGTAGGGCCTCCGTAACACGCTGTCAAAAGAAGTTGAAAGAAGTTAAAAAGAGAGGGGCAAAATGGAGAATAGATCCAAGGTGAAGAAGCTGTAGGACGTGTTTACATACCTGTAGCTGCAGCTTCAGGACTGACCTGTTGAATATCCAGATATGGGATACGGGCATTGTGGAGTATATGAACCCTTGGTATCTACAAGGCAGGCCGGACGAATCATCCATGAGAGGATGGGCCGGGCTGACAGCATGAAGAAGGCTACCGCTTGGGCTACTTCCAACATGCACGACACTAGGACTCTAAAGATAGCAACCAACCTTGTTTCGGTTGGACACGATTATAATCTTGACCGTAATCAGGTTATGCGAGATAAGGAAAGAGATACAATCTCCACCTTGTAACCGATTAGAACTTTTCTTTGTAACCACACCCCTCTACTATATAAAGGGGGGCTATGGTAGCATCATGAACATCAGATCATCTATAATATGCTAGATACACATAATCCCAGAGCACATGACTAGGGTATTATCTCCTCCGCGAGAGCCCGAACCTGTATAATTCTTGTGTCTTGTGCTACCATCGAGTTTAGATCCAGCGCCTATCCCCGTTTTCATTATTGTCAACCACAAACGTCGATAGTTGGCACGCTAGGTAGGGGAAGCGTCAAGATCAATCTCGTCGAACTCGATGGTAATCCTCAGCGAAGTTATTGGCACCTTCACACCCGCCCAGACCTTCCGCTTTGGGAGCATGGACTTCGTCGTGGATAAATTCGGTAAGCTCGCTCTTTCGGATTCGGACCAGATCCAATCTGACAGAGGCGCCATCGGCTCTCGGGCATTAAGCCGGGGGTCTGCTCTCCTACTCGAACTCGGAAAGGGTCCGATCAAGCTTGAGTCTCAAGTAGTAGGCAACATCAAACCACTCGGATTCAGAGGTCAGTTCGATCCGTCTCCTTGTTCCTCTGACCCGGAGAGCAGTGCAGGAAGTTGCCAGGGTTTCTGTAGCATCTTCATGATTGGAGACCTTCGAACTAAATCCCAGCAGCAGAAGGATGCTGCAGAGGCAGAGCGCCTTCGTCGGGAGGCCCAGGAAGCGCATGCAAAGTCTCTACAAACCAGGGGCCGCAATGTCAATGAGGACATCCCGCAGACAAAGATGGGGAACCAATTGGTTTTCCATACCTCTTAGCAGAACATCATCGCCTCAAAGATGTTGCTTGACACCCTGGGACCGATGCTCGGTCCAGATAACCCAGCTGCCCCAATTGTGGCCCAAGTGAAGGCCATGGTGACGGCGGCAGCGATTCAACACAACCAAGAGGAACCAGCGGAGAAGGCACGCTCTCGTGCCGGCACGTCCACTCAGACAACAAGCAGTAATACTTCCCACAGCCGGTCCATGCGTGGCCGGTATGAGCTACGTCCTCGTCAAGGAGAAGATGCCCGTCGGAGTATCGGCTGCGATCTCCATTTAGACCTTAATGCCAGGCGACGCGAACGGGAAGATGATGAACACCGCCAGCGCGAAGACGACTATGAGCGTTTCAGCATCGATCATGATGGTCGGGATGACCGCAGGGACCTACACCGACGGAGCCGGAAAGACAACGAGGGCTACCGAGTCAGAACACCGCCTCGACGATTTCCACACCAACGTATTGATAGGCCTATAGATGGTGTTCGCACTTTCACCCCCTGGCTTCGCCGAGTGGTCTGGCCCAAAGGTTTCAACCCTAAAGGCATCACCCAATTCGATGGGGAGAGGGACCCAAAAGCTTGGCTACAGGTCTATTCTCTTGCAATCAAGGCTGCCGGGGGCGACCACAACGTGATGGCAAACTATCTACCGGTCACGCTTACCCCTTCGGCTCAAGCTTGGCTCACAGGACTTCCAGAGAACTCTATAGATTCCTAGGGAGATCATTGTGAGCAGTTCATTACTAACTTTCAGGGCACCTATGAGAGGCCCGAAACTCAAGGGGATCTGTACCAACTTCATCAAAAGAAGGATGAGACCCTTTGGGGGTTCATTCGGCGCTTCATGCAGAAGAAAAACACGATCCGAGACATCTCAGAAGCCGCTATCATTGTAGCTTTCCAAAAAGGAGTCAATGATCTTGATTTAATCAAAAAGATGTCCAGAAGCCACCCTCTATGGTAAGAGAGATGTTCAAGCTAGCAGACCGCTACGCGACCGCCTTGGATAACCGGACCGAGCGCCAGGAGGATCGCCCATAGCAAAGGGATAAGAAAGACCACGCCGAGTCCTCCAAGCAGAAGGATAGGAAGCGGAAGGCAGAGGAGATGGTTGCTGTAGCCGAACGCGAGCGCCCTCGAGCACCGTGAATGGACAACTGTGACAAGGTAATGGATGCGGTTCGTCCTTTTCACCCTAAACGGAAGCATGCCGCCAAGGACTGCTTCACTGTCAAATGGTTCGCGAAGGAAAGCAACAAGTGAACGGGCCAGGACAAAGGTGAGGCGAGCAAGAAGAAAGATCCTCCAGAAGATGATAGCGGCGAATATTAGATGACTGAACGCGAGCTCAGCTACATATTTAGGGGTGCGGTAGCATATGAATCCAAGCAGAAGCAGAAACTCACCGCTCGGGAAGTCAACGCAGTTACACCAGCAACCCCCCAGTACCTGAGATGGTCCGAGGTCCCAATCATGTTCGACCGTTCGGATCATCCCGACCATATTCCTTACACAAGTCGATATCCTCTAGTGCTTGATCCTGTTATTCGCAACGTCAGGCTCAAGAGGGTGCTGGTCGACAAAGGAAGTGGGCTCAACATTCTTTTCTCCAAGACCTTCCATGATATGAAGATCCCCCGCCCGAACTGAAGCGTGGTTCGTCGCCATTCCATGGGGTAATCCTTGGGACCTCGATAGTACCACTCGGGCAGATCACTCTGCCGGTCACATTCGGGACCAAGGACAACTACCGAACAGAATATCTCAACTTTGAGGTGGCCAATTTTGAGATGGCATACCATGCCATCTTGGGAAGACCGGGTCTCGCCAGATTCATGGTCGTGCCTCACTATACTTTCCTTACGCTCAAGATGCCAGGACCAAAGGGCATCATCACAATTCGTGGTGATGTCAAATAGTCCTTCGTGTGCGACAGGGAAAGTTGCGAGATGGCGAAGAGGCATGAAGCAGCGGCTAACCGAGAAAAGATCCGTCTGGCGGCTATACTCCACCAGGATGAAGGAGACGTCCCAGCAAAGAAGCAGGCCAAGTCAAGCATAAAGCTTGATGAGGAAGTCAAAAAGGTGGTACTTGACCCATCCAACTTGGCCCAAACGGTCCTGATTGGGACCGGGCTCAATCACAAATAGGAAAACATGCTCATCACTTTCCTTCGAGCAAATCGGGACATTTTTAGCTTGGAAGCCATTAGATATGTCTGGTGTCCCGAGGGAGGTGATCGAGCACTCCCTTAACGTCGACGAGAAGGCGAAGCCCATCAAGCAATGACTCCGGCGATTCGTGCAAGATCGCCGTGATGCTATCACGGAAGAGATCACTAAGCTTTTAGCCGCAGGATTCATAAAAGAAATGTATCATCCCGATCAAGTTAGTGAACCCATTTTGTTCACAAAGAATAAAAGTCGCGCGATATGTGTTGATTATACCGATCTCAATAAGGCATGCCCAAAAGATCCATTCGGATTGCCCCGCATCGATCAGGTGGTGGACTCGACCTCCGGCTGTTAGCTCCTAAGTTTCCTAGTGCCTACTCGGGATATCACCAGATCAGGTTGAAAGAAGAGAACTACGTCAAGACATCGTTCATAACCCCGTTCAGCTCTTTCTGCTACGTCACAATGCCATTCGAGTTGAAAAACGCTGGCACAACCTATCAACACGTGATATAGCGGTGTTTTCACACTCAACTCGGACGCAACGTGGAGGCATACGTGGATGATGTTGTTGTCAAAACCCGCAAAGGAGGACCTCATATCTAATTTAGCCGAGACATTTGAAAGCCTTAGGGCTTACAAGATGAAACTCAACCCAGAGAAGTGTGTCTTCGGAGTCCCTTTCGGAAAGTTACTCGGGTTTATTGTGTCACGTCGCGGTATCGAGGCTAACCCGGAGAAGATCAACGCCATCTTGAAGATGAAACCCCCGACTTGCCAAAAGGACATCCAGAAACTTATAGGATGCTTGGTGGCACTCAACAGGTTTATTTCCTGCTTGGGATCCCGGGGGATGCCATTTTTCAAGCTCCTAAAGAAGCAGGGCAACTTCCAGTGGACTCTAGAGGCTCAGTAAGCTTTTGAGTATCTCAAGGCATTCTCGCCACGGTAGATTAGTCTCACCAACGCCGGAGAACCCTTTTTGTTTACATATAGCGGCAACGACTCATGTAGTCAGGCTGCAATCGTTGTGGAGCGAGAAGAAGCAGGACACCTGCAGAAGGTCCAGCGCCCAGTATATTTCATCAGCGAGGTGCTGGGCGAGTCCAAGGTACGATACCCACAAGTACATAAGCTATTGTATGCCGTATTGGTCACCTCTCGCAAGATTAAACATTATTTTCAAGAACATTCGATTTCAGTGGTTACTTCCTTTCCGATTGAGACATACTCCACAACCGGGAAGCCACCGGGAGAATCGTAAAGTGGGTAGTTGATCTCGGAGACTTCGAGATTTATTTCAAATCACGAACCTCCGTCAAATCCCAAGTACTCACCGACTTCGCCGCGAAGTGGGTAGAGCTACACGACCATCGACGAGCCATCAGACAATGTGCTCATGCTCATGCGGCCGGTCAAGGCGTAGTGCTCATTTCCCCGATAGGGGATTGGTTGAAGTACGTCCTCCAAATCTACTTTCTAGCATCAAACAACGCCGCCGAGTACGAAACACTCATCCACGGACATCGTATCACCATATCGCTTGGTATCCGACGATTGACGGTTCACAGGGACTCCTAGCTGGTAATTAATCATGTGCAGAAGGATTGGTCGTGCGTTGAAGACTATGGTGGCGTATTGCCAGCAAGTGCGCAAACTGGATGGCAACTTCGACAGGCTGGAGCTCATCCATGTGCTCCGTCGGGACATTGAGGAAGCAGATGAGCTCACAAGATTAGGCTCCAGTCGGGCGAAAGTTCTGACTAGCGTATTCGTTGAAGAACTTCACAAACCGACAATAAGCCGACGGCAAGAATCGAGCAAGCTAGAAGAAAAGCTAGGCGAGGCAGAAGTTTTGGTCATCAACCCCGACTAGACAACTCCATTTTTGAATTATCTATTGAAAGACGAGCTCCCTGAAGATCGTGTGCAAGCAGAGCGCATCACGCGACCGAAGCAAAGCTACATGGTGGTCGGCGATGAACTCTTTCAGAAGAGTGCTTCCGGAGTCTTGAGGCGCTAAATATCAGAGCAAGAGGGGAAAAATCTTCTCAGAGAAATCCACTCAGGAATCTACAAACATCATGCAGCGGCAAGCACCTTGGTAGACAAGGCTTATCGTCAAGGCTTCTTCTGGCCTACTACTGTATCAAATGCGGAAGACATCGTTCGCACCTGCGAAGGTTGTCAGTTCTTCGCTCGGCAGATACACGTGCCAACACAAGAGCTATAGACCATCCCGATCACTTGGCCATTCGCAGTCTAGGGGCTCGACATGGTTGGACCCCTAAAAAAGGCTCAAGGTGGTTTCGCTCACATCTTTGTTGCCATCGACAAATTCACAAAATGGATCGAGGCCAAACCAATCGCCACAATCACAGCGGTGAAGGCCAAGGAATTCTTCCAGGAGATTGTGGTAAGATTTGGCTTACCAAACAGGATTATCACCGATAATGGCACTCAATTCAGAGGTGAAGAATTTCAAGACTGGTGCGACGAGCTCGGCATCAAAATCTGCTTTGCTTCGGTGGCTCATCCTCGGAGTAATGGGCAGGTTGAGCGAGCCAACGGCATGGTGTTGCAAGGGCTAAAAGCAAGGATCTTTGACCGTCTCAAGCCATACACTACGCGATGGGTAAAAGAATTGCCCTCAGTTCTCTGGAGGTTGAGAACTACCCCTAGTAGGGCAACAGGGCAGTCACTTTTTTCCTCGTATATGGCTCAGAAGCGGTCCTGCCGACCGAGTTGGCATTCGGATCCCCACGGGTTCGGAGCTACAAGGAAGCCAAGTCGGAGGAAAACCGGACGGAGGATCTCGACCAACTGGAGGAGGCCAGGGACATCGCTGCAATCTAGTCAGCTAGGTACCTCTAGGGCCTGCGTCGTTATCACGATCGAAACGTTCGAAGCCGCGCTTTCTCCAAAGGAGACCTGGTCTCGAGGATGAGCCAAAAGAGTGAGCATAAGCTTTCCCTAGGCTGGGAAGGTCCTTACATCATCGATGAAATGCTTGGCGCCGTTGGCTTCTTGATGAGGACATCACTCCTATGCATACTTCGAGACTTCTCTGGTTGTGATGCAAGGACCCATCACAAGAGCACGAGCACGGCAATTGAATCAACAGGTGAGCTTGTTCCTAAGTGCCCGTATATACTTGTGAGGATGGTATGCTACCTAATGATATTATTGATTATATCATACTTAGGAACTTTGGAGAGGATCATGAAGGCCTTGGGAACCAGCAAGGGCCGAGGAGGGGCAAGGAGGGTGTCCAAGTCAAGTTGGAGTCCCAATTCATCTCGGAGTCGGAGTCCCAATTCATCTCGGAGTCGACTACCTCGGCCACCAGGAGCAGTGTTCACTAAAATCAATGCCCAGGCCACAAACGGACTCCGATTTCAATGATACACATATGTATCAAAAGCTAAGGAGACAACCTTTCCAATGGCACTGGTTTTAGGTCAATTGGACTTCGGAGTCAATAGGAATATGAAAAACAATTCAGAACACTTTTTCAGTCCGAGTTCGAGTCCAGTTCGGCTTCAGCAATAGCACTGACTTTAAAGTGCCATAACTTTTGATTCCGGAGGGCTCTGGAGACCCATGAGTACAAGTTTGAAAGATCTCGGAGTCTACTTTCCAAAGGATCCGGCCTCACCTCAAAATTCCTTCAGATACGTCCGAAAACTGCCAAAAACCAAACATTGCTTTTTCAGTCCGAGTCAAACTCTAGTCAAAGTAGGCTTGGTGTTTTCAATTTGAGTTGTATTAGATCTCCAATGCTATGGACGACCCCCTCCTGCTCCCCTAGTATAAATAACCACCCAAACCCTCATCTAGGACTTGGGTTTTGCTTAGATCAATTCTGTCTTTGAACAGTGTCGCGCTCATTCGGTTTGTGAGACCCCAACTCGTGGTGCTAATATAATTCACAATTTCAGATTGCTACTTCTCACGTTCTTGCTTGTGTTCTCGATTAGCATGCAGGGATAAGTCTTCTTAGCGAGGTCAACGTGTTTGTGCATGGTTGATAACCAACGAGAGCGTGGTGTAGCGATTGCCGGGTTCGGATCGGTTTTGATCGGAAGCCGGATCGTCAACGTCGAGTCTCCTGTCGACTTACCTCTACAGCTTCAAGATCGGGCCACGTCGCGCATCACTTATAGACTCAAGCACGACGATGGCATGATTATCAGCAATACATGGAACATAGAGCAGCTACGTCGCTTCTACTCCTGAATCTTGTACATTGATTATGAGTGTTGTGAACAAAGTTTTCCTTGACTTGCTACTCAATTGATGCTCAATTAAGTAGTAAGTCGGGGGCTACACCTAATAGTGTTGCGCACGTGCAACTCTTCTCACGAGTTTTTTTACCTCTCTTCCCTAACGATTGCGACTAAGCCCAAGTGCGCTAACTCCAAGTAGTGAAACTTTGACCCCATGAACGGCGAACTCTGGTCACTCAAAAGCAGCGTGCACAGGAGAAAAAGGGCCATGAGTGACTCGGCGCTTGGGGCTAGACTAGTCGAGACAGAGTGCTTAGCGAAAAGGATAAAACCACTCGGGCAGACTCAAAGATCAGTAGAGAACAAAGTGTAAACGACATTAAAGTTTGATAAAACCAAAATAGTTCTGAGCATATCATTACATTGTATAAATGTTACAGGTAGATAAACCTAAGCATGGTGCGTGCACCCTCTTTAGCCGATAAGGCGTCCTCACTTTGGCAAGGCTGGCGGGAATGGCCTCGATCAACACATCGACATTGGCGGCATCGCGGGCAGTGGCTTCTTCTTCCGCAAGCTCGATCAAGGCAAGATCATAGTCGGCCCAGAGCTCGGTGAGAAAGGCCTCCTCGTCGTTAGGCGCCCAGCCCCTCGTCTTCAAAATCAAAAACCAACTCCTCCGACGATGGAGGAGATGGCGGGACCTCATTGGCCAGTGAAGAGGAACGAGACGAGGAGGCCATTGAGGGGTTGCGGAAGTGGTCGAAGGCTGCCAAGCTGATGAAGATTGGGAAGAGGATGATCGCTCTCACAGCGGTGACAACCTTATATACCCGAAATACAGAAAGCGAATAGCTTCAAATAAATGCTAGCGCGGGAAGCATTAACTCGAAGAACTCTTGGGAAACAACAAAGTCGCTACAGTTAGGAGTTAATCCCAGAAGACAAAAGTTAATTCCAGATGATAAGGCAGAGCAATTACAATCGAAATTCCATGCGCACGTGACGCAAGACTCAAGTCTAAATTCTCTACTAAAGAGGCAGATGTGTCCTTAACCTCCTCGAAAAGGGCAGCAACCTGATCATCGTCGACAGTGCCAGCAAAGCCCTCCATAACAGCCTCGAGATCTACCGGAGGATACAAGGACTTCACAATGGCCATAGCCTGGCTAGCACTCATGGTCCTGTCTCCCGAAGATGGGTCTGGAGCTTGTCGGTCCCTCTGTCAGCCGGAGGATGGTGTCATCTACACTACACGGACCGGCCTCTTCCGGGTTCAGAAACCTCACCATTGCCTTGGAAGCTTCTTGGTACCTGGCACATAATGCCTCTGCCGACTCGACCCTCTCGTCAAGGACGTAGAATCGGGCATGCGCCTTGAGCTCGGAGCTCAGACTCCTCCGAGTCGGTCTGAGCCTGGAGCTCAGACTCCTCCAGCGCCTTGAGCTGCCCTTGAGATGCCTTAAGCTCCTCCTGAAGACTCGTGAGGGTTAGGTCCCGGGCTAGAGCAAGGGAGGAAGGGTCAGGAAACAAGCGGTTGAACACGACAGTAAGACAACTAAAGGGATACTTACCTCGAAGGGAGCTCTCCATACTCGACCTCTCCTCTTCTAAAACCCGAACTCGGGCCAAGAGCTCTTGCCATTCAGACGCACCCTCGCTCCTGGCTCGATCAAGATAAGCCCTGCCTTCGGCGTGGACCCGCTCGAGCTCGGCTTCATACCCCTTCCGTAGCTTGATCCTCGGGAGCACCTCCCGAAGAAGGGCGTCTTGTATTTCAGAGCAATCTCCCAGGACCTGCAGATTACAAGAAGAAGATCAATTGGGATGCGCAGCTTGCCAGAAATAAAAAAAGAGGAACCCATGATTCACCTGGACTAGCCGAGCGCATTCGATGGCATGCTCGTAAAGCTCCTTAGGAGCTTGCTTCTCGTCTTCGTTGCCAAAATCCTTCCATTTGCCATTGTCGCTGTGAAAAACAAGTCGTAGTGGAATTTGAGGGCGGGAAGAAGCGGGATGTGGCTCTCAGGCAATTTCTTCTGCTAGAAGGGAGTCATCGACAACGGGCCGAAATTTGTCGGCCAAAACTCGTTCGAAGAAACGCTAAAGGAAAGAACGGGGCTCGGATCCTAGAGCTTTTGCGGCAGCACCGGGGCCGGTAGCAGTTGGCAAGGATGTCTCGGCCCGATCTGTCACCGTCTGGCGTCCCCTGGCGTGGTGAAAACCTGCGGGGCCGTCTTTTCTGGGTCCATGGCGCCATCGGAATCATCCCCCAGAACCATCTCGGATGGAGCATCCACAGGAATGTCGGCCGATGGCACCCTATGGAAACAAGATGTCAGAACATGATTCAGCAGAACAAGAGAAAAGAACCGGTAGGGAAGCTAACCTGTCGGACTTCCTTATTTTGACCTTGGATACTCCCCGAGTGGAAAGACCACTCGGGGGAGCATCCGGATTCATGCTAGACCTGGGAAAAGGAGGAGTTGATCGTGCCGAAGGCTGGGCTGTGGGGTTCTTAACCGCTGAGCCCTCGGGCGCGGGGCAATTCCTGAACTTCCGTAGCTACAGGCTGTTTTCCTCTCCTGCATCGACTCATGCTTGGGCCTTAGGGCGTTGCATGGGATCTTGCGAGTTCCATCATTATCTTGGGCCGGGCTCCCTAATGGTAATTCCCTCGGTCGGGCGTGGAAGCGTTGGGACCGCCTCGGACCTTGGCTTTTTTCCCCTCTCGGCGCCTGACCCTTCAATTGAAGGACCGGCGGGCTACTTGCGCTTAGCACCTTTGTGCCGGGGGGCGGGAGGAATAGGAGCATCGGAAAAGAAGGCAATCTGATCCTAAAAAGCGGTGAAGCCTTGAGACGATCGACATTCCATCAAAGGTCGATGTCGAAACTAGCAAAAGAAAAAATGCTCACCACAGGAGGGGGACGCTTTGCAAGGAAAGGCAACGGGCGACCTTGAAGCAGGACAGCAGTACCTGAGACGAAGAGGTCGTTCCTCTGATCAATCAGCACCTCTCGGGGAACGGCTTTAGGCACCTTGCGGGTGGGATCATCCAACCCGGTGTACTCAAGCCCTAGGTGGACTCTTTCCTTGAGAGGCTGAACACGGCGCTGGGTGAAGTTAACGGCAATGTCAACCCTGGTCAAACCCTTCTCCTTCAGGCCGTGAATCAGCTTCAGAAGGTCTTCCACCTGGTCCATATCACAGCTTGGAGGAGTCGTGACCTAGGAAGCTGAGAATGTGGGTGCGAGCCTGGTGCAAGGAGGAAGAAAGGGACCGGGATTGAGACAGTAGAACCAATCCCGATGCCAACCCTTGTTGGAGGTCTTGAAGGGAATGGAGAAGTAAGCCTTTTTCATCCCGTCACGCAGCTGGAAGCCGGCGCCCCCAACCACGTTACGAGAATTCTTGCTGGGGAAAGGCTGAAGAAGAAATAGGTGGCGGAAAAGGCAAAGACGCGGGCAAATTCCAAGAAACGCCTCGCACAAGTGCACGAAAATGGAAATTTGAAGAATCGAGTTAGGATTCAAGTTAATTAGTTCAATCCTGTAAAAGTGGAGGAGACCACAAAAAAAAGCACTGCTGGGGAGGCGAAACCCACGCTGGAAAAAAGGTTTGAAGACCACAATCTCATCGGATTGAGGAGTGGGGACGGATTCACCTGCGGCTGGCCACGTGCAGATCATCGCCAAAGGAGGAAGAACTCCAAGTGACTAACTCCTCCAAGCGCTCCTCCGTTGTTATCGAAACAGCCCAATCCTCAGGTGAGGGCTTCGCGGGAGCACTCTGGGAGGAGGAAGAAGAAGACATCTCCGGAATGTTCGGTGGCGGTGTGAGATTGGGGAACGCGGCGGTGGTTAACCCTAGCGGCGGAAATTAATGTGGAAATATCTGAACTTAGAAGATGAAGGGGTAGGTGAGGGCAGTGCGCAGAAAGCCTCCTTGTCTGCACCAAGTCTCATATTTATAGGAAGCGACGCTGAATTCCGTCTTTAGTGGGAAAAAGTCATTTCATCTTCCATACTTTGTTTGGACTTGCCCTAGGGCATGCCCATAATGGGCCGCCAGTTGTGCATCACAATCGTCACGTACAAATGCTCTCAAGCCAAATTTAGTTTGGGATGTGGTGCGCCCCATGATGGGCTGATTGCGAATAACTATGCTAAACGGAATCTGGGCACCTTCTAAATTGAATGATAATATCTTCTTGTGATATGCCTCATGTTAGGTTGGTTGCTGGTTACCGTGTAAAACGAAATAAGATATCACAAGTTGATTCAAAATAAAGATTCCAAAGTGCATACATGATGGGCCGCTTGATTCCGTGAAAATTGGGTGCAGGTACCACTTGGATAACCCGTGGTGTGCCTCATGACAGGCCAAAAGCTATGCACCATGACAATGGAGCACAGGCACCACTAGGCTAAAAGCCAACTCAAGCAAGGGTTTGCCCCAAGCTGGGTCGACTGCTAATGTCCTAATAAATTGGGTTAGGGTGCCCCTTGCAAAAGGTGAACCCAGAATGCTAATTGAGTCCTCTGCAATCTCTTTTCTTGCAGCATGGCACTCGGCACGGAGAAGGAGCCAGTCAGGAGACGAAGGTGAGAACCAGAAGCACTCGGCACAGAGCACGGCCTGGCCAAAGGACAACCAGGTGGGCAACAACGATCATGAGCACTCGGGGAGACTCTTGTGGAGTACATGAACCTAGGTATCTGCAAAGCGTAGGATGAATCATCCATGAGAGGATGGGCAGACTAACTGACATAAAAAGGCTCTTGCAGGGCTACTTCAACGTCTGACGACACTAGGACTCTAAAGATAGCAACCAACCTTGTTTCGGTTGGACACAATTATAATCCTGACCGTAATCATGTTATGCGGATAAGGAAAGAGATACAATCTCCACCTTGTAACCGATTAGAACTTTCCTTTGTAACTGCACCCCTCTACTATATAAAGGGGGGTAAGGTAGCGTCATGAACATCAGATCATCTACAATAGGCTAGATACACATAATCCCAAAGCACAGGACTAGGGTATTATCTCCTCCGTGAGAGTCCAAATCTGTATAATTCTCACGTCTTGTGCTACCATCAAGTTTAGATCCAGCACCTAGCCCTGTTTTCATTATTGCCGACAACAAACGTTGACAGGCATACACCATGAAGTCAAGAGTCATGCTTTGTATATCACTACCAGTATTTGAAAACTCCAAGATATTTGGAGCCTAGTTCAACAGGTTAAGATATATAGAGAAGGGATATCCCCACATAAGGTAGGATCAGATTGTGTTCCCGATACGAGGAAACCAAATCGAATACGTCTGGCGGTTATGGAAACTTGGGTATGATACGGAGATCACAATGGTTACAGACTCCTCGTCGACTACGATTCGGTACTCCAACCCACTATATAAAGGCAAGGGAGGACGTCGTCAAAACAAGACACAACAAACCAACTCAGAGCGCAAACCTCAAGTCATCCAGTGTGAGACGCCGAGGATGATCTCTGAGCAAGGCATCCCGTAATCTTAGTTTAGCCACCCCCATATTCGTATTTTCCTTGTAACCAGAGCTTGTCTCTCTGATCTGTAAGCTGTTCATCAATCTCATACATCCTCAACACATGAGTAGGGCATTACTCGGTCCATGTAACGTCCCGAAATTTGACCCAATTTTAATTTTTGGAGTTATTTAAATTTTTGTGAATTAATCAAGATTTATTTGCATTTAAATGAATTTATCTGAATTTTTGGGAATTATTTGGATTTAATTGAAATTAATTTAGAATATTCTCCTCTTGAAAAATTAAATATCAGAAAAGGTATTTATCAAAAATAAATAAAAATATTTTATTTAGGCTCAAATGCTCTGAAATACTTTCTAGAATTTTTCTAGAATTTTTCGAGTAATTTTAGTGCCCAAATTAATTACTTTGAATTTCTGGATTTATTTTTATTGATAAAAGCGAGAAAATCGCTAGCTTCTGATGTCGCCTCGGCCCAACATCTTGCTCGTATGCCAGAAACCCTAAGCTACCGCTGATTTGGCCCGTGTGATCTTGATCGGACGATCGTGAATGAGGCGTGTTGTTTAATCACTTGAGTCGTCGGATCTCGATGAAATGCTTAGAGGATGTCGTCGTGCGTGACAGCTATTGAACAGTTATTCAATCGAGCGCCATTGGATCGTGATCGAGCGGCGGGGCGTGACGAAGTGTCTCGGGGCTGCAAGCGTATGCGCAGCACGTCGCCATGGCGGATCTTGTCGAGATTTTCTTGGCGTGTTTCGAGGCTTGTCGGCGAGAGATATAGTCCTCCGTGCGTAGCACTTCCTTCGCTCCTTTGCCCTTCTCGTCGTACTCGCCACCCGTAGCGTCTTGCCCAGCTCGCCGTAGTAACCCTACGCTTCCTCTCGGTTCTTCATCGTCTTTGGCCGTCGTCCGCCGCTCTTCACGCGCTTGAGAACCTGCCGGAGTTCCTCATGCCAAGCCAGCGTCGAGGGCCACTTCTTCCGGCCGGAGCGGCCGGAAGCAATTGCCCGGTACGCGTCGTCTTCTCCAAGTCCGGACCGTAGCGCTTGGTGCTAATTCGTCGACAATCGCGAAACAACCTCGGTAGTCGGATCTGCATCCCACGTCGAGGGTAGCGCCCGTATCTTTCCTGTGGCGCTATACCGGTGGCTTCCTTTGAAAATGACTGTCCGATCTGTGATGTCCGGTTAGGATTGCACCATGTAGGCTTGTGAATAGGGAACCACTCAGATAGCCATCACCGTTAGATCTGCATCCGACCGCGCTGGTGCGTCCACGTAGCTATGTTTAGATGCGCCTAGAAATGGCCGTTAGATTTGGGGCGATCGGTTCAGATTGGGCCACGTAGGCTTGGCAGCAGTGTATCGCTCGGGTGTTCATCCGGCGATAGCAGTGCATCCGCGTAGCCATCGTCGACTCGGTTGATAATAGCCATCGGATTTTGGACCCGTGGTGAGATTTTGCCACGTAGCGTCTTGGGCGTGGCCGTTACCTAAACCGACCGTTGGTTGAATCAGCGGTAAAGATTGAGTCTTGCGTGGGTTGATGCTTGCGCGCCGCGTGTCGATAAACGGTGGATTGAGCAGCTTTCGGCGGGCCCGCTTGTTAGTCACGATGGCCGTCGGGTATCTTTAACGTCGACATAGCGTCACCGAGGCCCACTTGTCGATGGCCAAGGAAGCGGCGTGGCGGTCCTGGTGTGTGACCGCGTGTCATCGAAGATTTAACGGATTTTCAGTAGGAAAATAAATAGAATAATTCGGTTATTTCTTTATTTGAATTTCAGAAACTTGCAAATGCTATAACTTTTGCGTTTTAACTCGGATTTGGGTGATTCCAGTCCCTAAAAATTTGTAAAAATGTGAAATATTTAGTAGTGAATTTTATTTTATTTTTAAAATTTATCTTGCTGTCTGTATTGTGTATTTATCATATGTTTGCTTGGTACGAATAGACTCCGAGTTGCCGGAAGTCGCCGGGGAAGGATTCGAAGACCCGTCGCAGATCTCAGACCAGGACAAACTACTTTTTGAAGGCAAGTCATGCTTTGACCATATTGCCCCTAGATTTTCAAATATATCTCGATTCAAGTTATGCATGCTATGTTAATTAAAAATGATATTGCTCATGTGGGAAAAGTAGTTAAAATACCTATCTTGTTTATGCCACCTTGTAAATACTATTTATGCATACCTGAAATCCTTGTCACCATAGGATGTGAATTTATGTTGGTTGCTATATTAATGCCAACACGGAGGCTAGACGTGATTAGCGCAGTATACTTATGTGCGTGGAATGACTTTCAAATTTGCAAAAAATCTTGACTAAACAATTATGGAACACATTTTGGAATAATGCGATGATGTCATGAGATGGAATTGAGGTAGCGACTCTGTGTGGTTCTACTCATGCAATGGCGTGGGCTTTGGCATGTGTTGCATAAATGCAAAAGGGTGGGAAATGATTTGGACCAGGGCAAGTGGCAAGAAGGCTTCATGCTAGGTGGGCTGTGTGGCAGCAGGATGTATTGAGATTGTGAAGGTGTGTGTGCGAGAAGTGTAAAATGGATGTCTTGCAGGACAGTTAAGGACTTCACCTTGAGCCTTTGAACTGGGTTTCTCGTACAACCACTTGTCCGGAATGGGAGGGACCTAGTTTAGTAGGCTTCTAATATCTTTCCTTTGATACCTCTGAGGCGTGAGTTACACAAAAATGTAGCCGTATGGGGGCGTACTGTCTTTGCGGCTTGGTACCCATCCAAGCTATGTTACTGTTCTAAAACTTTGGCTACGTGTGAGGAAGTGTTAGAAAGGTAATATTGGAGAGGTTCCTTTGGTTAAGTGTTAGTCTCTGAAAGACTTTGTTGCAATCAATCACTGTGTGGTGGCTTTGTATCTGTGGGTAAAGTGTCTGACCTCTGCGAGTGTGTGTGTTAAATCTATTCGAATAGCCGCGTCCGTGGTATTTGACAATGCTCGGGGATTACAGTCAAGGGTTAGATTTGGAAAATAAAATGTGAAATGGGTGGCTATGTGCCAAAGACTGATAAATCAAACAAGGGCCGTGTGCCAAACTCTGGAAAAAAAGAATTGATAAATTAATTATTAATAATATTGGTTTTACCGCTTTTAATCTAATAGGATTACCTGTTAAAAGGAAATGCTGCTTTATGCAAAATAACCATTTAAGCCTTCCCTTTGGAATAAGCCATGCATGTAGTAATAGAACTGCATTGTGCATGACTTGTTGAGTATGTTGTATACTCACCCTTGCATCGGCGAAAACCTCGGAAGAAGAAGTCATGCCGTACTTGGGAGGAGGAGTTCATCGAAGGCCGGAGAATTAGGATTAAGCCTCGTCGGTTGCTGTGGCTATGAAGGGTTCATTGCTTTACTTTTGCTTCCGCTATTGAACTTGTGCTACTTTGATATTATCGCCTGCGTGTGAATTATTATAAGAGTGACCATAAGGTCTTGTAACTTCGTTTATATTCTGTTTGAAGTACTTTATTATTAATTCATTTGTGTATGATTGTGGTACTTCAACTTTGTTTATCCTATGTGTACTAGCGTGATCTGGACTAATCTGAGAATACCTGAAGGTCAGGATTTGCGGATTCGGGTCCCGGCAGGGTTAATGTCGAGCCATCTTGTTGTAGGACTTAACCCTAGTTAGGCCGGCTGTCTTAGAGGAATACAAATTAATTTCTAAAGAATAAAATTTGGGCAAGAATAATCAATGAAATCTCGACTCATCTTTTCTTCCCTACTTCATACCTAAATTTGTATTTTGCTATTACTTTTGTATTCTTTTAAAATTTTAGTCTTGTGCGCGTTGCTTTGGTAGGTGCGGATGGTTCACTCTTTGGAGGCGTCACGGAGGCTGTGAGCTTTGGAGGATGCTCCGGTGTTGGGGCGCTTGGCCGCCCTCTCTACGGTCCCTTGGATGGTCAGCAGGATCAGCCCGGCCAGGAGATGACCCTCACCTTATGCTGCAGGCAGAACGCAGCGTGCTAATCGTCACGCTCCACCTCGCGGTGAAGCAAGCTAGAGTGCTGGCGGGCATCTGAGAGTGTGCTCGAGTAGCGCTGCGTCGGGTTAGCGAGGACTCGGCTATGAGGCTGTGGGACCTTGCTTTCGTGTGCACCCGCGCGGAGAGACCCCTCGGTAGCGCTTGGAGGCTGGAGGGCAACGCCGCCGTCATGCACAGGCGGTTTACATGGCTCGGGAGGAGGTCATGGGCCTACGACTCACGGAGCTGCGGGCCGTGTCCGCACCTTGGAGGAGACGAGGTGGCCTGCGAGACCGGGATGCCGCATTCGAGGAGGATCGTCAGCTGGAGGAGGCTCTCTCTGATCCTGCGAAAGAGCTGAGGCGTCATGGAGCTCGGCAGCGAGGGCGGAGGAGTCGAGGAGCCAGTGTGCAGCGCCCGGAGGACCGGCGACTGTGGTACCCCTCGCGGCACCGATTGGGAGGGCATGGGGATCGGTTTGCCCGATGCAGCTCACGCACTTTGTGTCTCGTGATCGGTGAGCGCGGTAGGGTTGGCTCGAGTGAGCTCTTCGAGTCATAGTGGTTGACTTTTGCGTTGAGACTCACTGTTTTGAGTCGCGTCTTTAATTTCGAACATTAGATGTGCGTGTTGTAATGGACTGTTTGATGTGATGTGTGTGACAGTTGTTATGGATGCATAGTCCTAGACTATGTAAGAAACCATACCTATCTGTTATTTATGCTTTAATGTTTAAGGGTTTTAAGTTACACTGTTTCCCCCATAAAGTTCTTCTCGTATCTATTTTCTTTTCCCCTTATCTCTAAACCATAAAGCAATCAGCGGATGGTGAACACTCACTGTTTCATGAGCCGGAAGCGATGGTTCACGACAAGGAAGCGGTCGGAGCGGTACACCACCACCACAGGCGGCACCGCCAGATTGACATCACGAGAATCAGGAGCTTTTCTTGCAGCTCAAACTCAATTAATGCAAACCATGAAGGCAGCGGTACAACAAATCAACACCCAAGCGATGCCAACAACCAAAATTTGTTAACAATGTGCCCGTCCTTACTCGAGATTGTCAGAGTTCATGAGGACACGCCGCTACTTTCTCGAGCAATGCTAGCCCGTTAGAGCGGATGATTGGTTGAGAACCATAGAGAGGAAACTACATATAACTTCGATGTGCGGAAATGAGAGGTGCTTTTAGCCTCTCACGGACTTTGAGGAAGCACCACTTGAATGGTGGAAAAACTCTCGCGCATCGCAGAAAAACCCGCAGAAATTACTTGGGAAGAATTCACCATAGCTTTTCGTCAATACCATGTGCCGAGGGTATCATGGAGTTGAAAAAGGAGAATTGAGCGCTTAAGCAAGGAGGCGAGACGGTGGGTCGATTATCTGAATAAATTCACTCAACTTGCACGCTTACGCTCGAGAGACGCGTAAGCGGATAAAACTAAGGGGTCTCGCTTTATGAAGGGACTCAACACTGGTCTACAGGTGGGATTGATTACCCACACCTTTCCGGATTTTCAAGAGTTAGTAAATAAGGCACTTATACTGGAGGACAAGCGCAAGGAGCTAGACGATAATCGCAAATGCCGCATGGCTCAGCAAGGAGGACGCCAAGGTCAGCAGAAAACAAGAATGATACCTCAGCAATTCTCCCAATTTCCTCAAGGGAGCAATGTCAGGACACCGTCACCAATGCCAAGGCCAGCAGGACAAACTCCCGGCACCCGAAATAGATTGTGAATTAGAACGGAGGAATCGGCAGATGTCAGGAGGCGCCACTACAACGCAATGAGGCAGGGCATTTCGCCAATATGTGCCCCAAGAAGGAGGAGTGACATGCGGTGCGTTTCAACTTAGGGAACCACGCCACCAAAACTCTGTCCCAAGGAGGCCGAGGACACCTTGCTAAGGAGCCACACCTCAAGCATTCACGTGGCGGGATTAATCACATTTCCTTGACCAAGTCGAGAGCCTCTGGGGCGTCGTGCTCGGTAAGTTCCTTGTCAACTCGATGCCAGCTCTGATGTTATTCGATTCGGAGCTTCACATTCGTTCGTTTCTCGAGAATTTCTTTGTGACAATTGATCTGGATATTGTTAACCTTAAAAATACACTTCTAGTTCAATCACTGGATCGTAACTCCGCTCTAAGGTCCGGTTGTTGCAGGATTAGGTTATTAATAAAAGGGTAGAGTTCTAGCGAGCCTTATTATATTAGATCCCCAAACCTGGATGTTATCACGAGGAATGGATTAGTTGACTAAGCATAAGGCCGTATTAGGCTATGGCGAAGAGTTGTGTCTATTGAGAGCCACGATGGTAGAAAAGTGGAATTTCAAGCAATAGCGATTCGAGGAGGGCGGATGTTAGTAAACAATCTGGAGACCGTCGATATAAGAGATGTACCGATGGTCGATGAATACGGATGTTTTCAGAGGAATTACAGGGAATGCCACGAGACGAGACATAGAGTTTGTAATTGATTTAGTGCAGGAATAGCACCAATAGCAAAGACCATATCGGATGTCCACAAGAAGAGCTGGTTGAGATGAAGAAAGCAGTTGAAGGATTCTTTGGAAAAAGGATTCATCGAGACCAAGCTCGTCACCTTGGGGAGCGCGGTTCTATTCATAAAGAAGAAAGATGGAAGTTTTTGAATGTGTGTTGATTATCGTGCACTTAACGAGGTGACGATAAAGAATAAATACCCGTTACCCCAGATAGATGATCTTTTTGATCAATTAAGAGGAGCGGGAGTATTCTCCAAGATTGACCTTAGGTCAGGATACCACCAGTTGAAAATCAAGACCGAGGACATACCCAAGGCGCATTTTCTTCAAGATATGGGCACTATGAGTTCCACGAGTTATGTCGTTTGGATTGGCGAATACACGGCATACTTCATGAACTTGATGAATAAAGTATTCATGGAATATTTAGATAAATTTGTGGTCGTGTTCATAGACGATATTCTGGTTTATTCGAGAACGGACGAGGAGTACGCCCAACATTTGAGGTTATTATTGGAAAAGTTAAGGGAGCAACAACTTTATGCAAAATTCAGTAAGTGCGACTTCTGGAAGAGCAAGGTAGATTTCCTAGGGCATGTAATGACCACGGAGGGAATTGCAGTGGACCCAAGCAAGGTGGAGGCAGTACTACATTGGGAATCGCCAAAGACGGTTACACAGATACGAAGTTTTCTTGGAATGGCTGGTTATTACAGCCGATTTATAGAAGGATTTTCGATAATTGCATGGCCAATTACACAGTTGCTAAAGAAAGAGAAGAAATTTGTGTGGACACCGGATTGTGAGAAAAGTTTTCAAGAATTGAAGAAACGACTGACATCAGCGCCAGTGTTAGTTCAACCAGATGTGAACCAAAGTTTTGATATTTACTGCGATGCATCACGCCAAGGGCTAGGATGCGTGTTAATGCAGAATGGAAAGGTAGTAGCTTACGCATCAAGGCAATTAAGGCCACATGAAGGGAATTACCCGATGCATGATCTAGAATTAGCGGTAGTAGTGCATGCCACGAAGATATGGCGTCACTATCTTATTGGTAGCAGTGTGAGGTGTATCTGAGACCATAAAGCCTTAAATACATTTCACCCAATCGACATGAACATGAGACAAAGGAGATGGTTAGAAGCTGATCAAGGATTACAACATGGGTATTCATTATCATCGAGCAAGGCCAATGTAGTGGTGATGCCTTGAGTCGAAAAAGTCATGGTCTAAATATGATAGTGGGAGAAAGCCGGGGAGAATTGTGCAGGATCTTCACAGGTTGAAATTGGAAGTCGTTAGGAAGGATTAAGTAGCCGCTTTAGAGGTGAAGCCTATCTGGAAGACCAGTTAGAAAAGGTCGAAAAAATGATGAGAAGATTGAAGCGAATCAAAGCCAAGATGGAGGAAGGGCAAGCAAAAGAATTCAAGCTAGGCAGACAAGGCACATTGTGGATGAAAGAAGCGCATTTGTGTGCCTAATAAAAAGGAGTTAAAGCAGTTAATACTGGAGGAAGCCCACGACTCCAAGTATTCGATTCACCCAGGAAGCGCAAAAATGTACCAAGATTTAAAGGAGAGGTTCTGGTGGCCAAATATGAAGAGGGAGGTTGCTGAACACGTAGCACTATGTGATGTATGCCAGCGAGTCAAAGCTATGCATCGAGACGGCAGGAGATCTGCGACCATTAAAAATACCAGAGTGGAAATGGGAAGAAATGGAATGGATTTCATTCTGGGTTGCCAAGGGCATAAGGTTCTGACTCCATATGGGTCATAGTGGATAAACTTAACTAAGGTCGCGTGATTCATCTGCGGTAAAGGCGACCTATTCGGAGATAAGTTGGCAAAAGCTATACATGGCAAGAATCGTCTGCATTTACATGGAGTGCCAAAGATAAGCATCGGACAAAAGGTACCCAATTTACCTCAAGATTTTGGGATAAATTGCATCTGACATTGGGCACCACTTGAACTTGATCTGACATATCACCCATGCAGACGGATGGGCGGTGAAAGAGTCAATCAAATATTAGAGGATATGTTAAGAGCTTGTGCGTTGGCATATACATCAACTTGGGATAAATGTTTGCCGTATCACGGAGTTTAGTTACAACAATAGCTATCAGGCTAGTCTTGAGATGTCACCTTCGAAGCATTGTATGAGTCGACCTTGTAGAACGCCCTTGAATTGGAATGAGATCTGGTGGCGTCGTGTCTTGGACGAGACATACTCCAAGAAGCGAAGAGCAAATAGCCTTGTCGGAGAAAGGTTAAAAATTATGATCAAGACAAAAGAGCTATCGGACAATCGCATGAGGATTTAAGCTTTGAGCCTAAAGATTATGTGTATCTCGAGTCACACCTCTTAAGGAGTCGGAGGTTTCACAAAAAGGGTAAACTTGCGCCAAGATATGTGGGACCATTTAAGATCATAAGTCGTAAGGCTTAATCGGCGTATCAAGCTGGAGTTACCACAGGTCATTGGCGGGCGTACACAATGTCTTTCATGTATCACAGCTCAAAAGTGTCTCCGAGTGCACGTGCGAGCAAGCACCCCTAAAAGCAATTGAGCTGGGAAGACTTGACTTACAAGGAACAGCAGATAAAGATCTTTGGATCTGATGGATCGAAAAACCGGAGAAAGACAACCCGTTTTGCGGGGTTCGATGGAGCAATCACACGGAAAGCGAGGCCACATGGGAGCAAGAGGAAGATTTGAAAAAGTAGTTTCCAAACCTATTCTCTAGTTAGGCTTCGAATCTCGGGGACGAGATTCTGTTAAGGGGGGTAGGTTTGTAACGTCCCGAAATTTGACCCAATTTTAATTTTTGGAGTTATTTAAATTTTTGTGAATTAATCAAGATTTATTTGCATTTAAATGAATTTATCAAAAATAAATAAAAATATTTTATTTAGGCTCAAAATGCTCTGAAATACTTTCTGGAATTTTTCTAGAATTTTTCGAGTATTTTTAGTGCCCAAATTAATTACTTTGAATTTTTGGATTTATTTTTATTGGTAAAACCGAGAAAATCGCTAGCTACAGTGTCGGTAGGCCCAACAACGTGCTTTCGCGCCAAAACCTAAGCGCCACTGATTTGGCGCGTGTGATCTTGATCGAGCGATCGTGAATGAGCAGCGTTGTTTAATCACTTGAGTCGTCGGATCTCGATAAATGTAGATTAGGATGTCGATCGTGTACAGCTCGCCGAACAGTTATTCAATCGGTGCCATTGGATGCGTGATCGAGCGGCGGGGCGTGGCCGAAGTGTCTCGGGAGGCGCAATGCGCACCTGCCGTCGCCCGGATCTTGTCGAGGGATTTTCTTGCGCGTTTGAGGCTTGTCCGTGGAATATAGTCCTCCGTCGTAGCACTTCCTTCCGCTCCTTTTGCCTTCTCTCGTGCTCGCCACCTGCCGTAAGCGTCTTGCCCAGCTCGTAGTAATATCCACCCTTCCTCTCGGTTCTTCATCGTCTTTCGCCGTCGTCGCCGCTCTTCACGCGCCGAGAACCTCGCCGAGGTCCTCGTGCCAAGCAGCGATCGAGAGGGCCACTTCTTCGGCGGAAGCGCCACCGGTGCGTCGTCTTCTCCAAGTCCGACGGCCGTGTGCTTCGCTTCCGTCGACAATCGCGAGCAACCTCGGTAATCGGATCTGCATCCCGTCGAGTAGCGCCACGCGTATCTTTCCTGTGGCGCTATACGGGTGGCTTCCTTTGAAAATATTTGTCCGTCTGTGATGTCGGTTAGGATTGCGCCACGTAGGCTTTGAATAGGGAACCACTCGAGATAGCCATCGCCGTTAGATCTGCATCCGATCCGTGGCGGTGCATCCGCGTAACTACGTTTAGATCGCTGAAATAGCGTTACATTTAGGGTGATCGGTTCGGATTAGGCCACGTAAACAGCGGCGATGTATCGCTCGGTAGCGGCGGTAGTAGGATCTTCATCGGCGATAGCGGTCATCCGTAGCCATCGTCGACTTCGGTTGATAATAGCCGCCGGATTTTGGACGCGTGGTGAGATTTTGCCACGTGGCGTCGCGGAGAGCCTAGCGTTGCCGCCTCTTGACCGTTGGTTTGAATCAACGGTAAGGAAGATTGTGTCTTGGCGTGGGTTGATGCTTGTCGGCGTGTCGATCATTGAGTGGGTGAAACCTTTTCCGGCGGGCCCACTTGTCGGTGTGATGACCGGGATATCTTGGCGTCGACATAGCGTCACCAAGAACCCACTTGTTAGTGGCCAGAGAGCGGCGTGGCAGTCCACAGTGCCGACCGCGTGTCATCGAGATTAACAGGATTTTCAGTAGGAAAATAAATAGAATAATTCGGTTATTTCTTTATTTGAATTTGAAACTTGCAAATGCTATAACTTTTGCGTTTTAACTTTCGGTTGGGTGATTCAGTCCTAAAATTTGTAAAAATGTGAAATATTTAATAGTGAATTTTATTTTATTTTTAAAATTTATCTTGCTATCTGTATTGTATATTTATTATATGTTTGCTTAGTGCGAATAGACTCAGAGTTGCTTAGGAAGTCATGGGAAGGATTAGAAGACCGTGTGCAGATCTCAGACCAGGACAAACTACTTTTGAAGGCAAGTCATGCTTTGACCATATTGCCCCTAGATTTTCAAATATATCTCGATTCAAGTTATGCATGCTATGTTAATTAAAAATGATATTGCTCGTGTGGGAAAAGTAGTTAAAATACCTATCTTGTTTATGCCACCTTGTTAATACTATTTATGCATACAAATCCTTGTCACCATAAGATGTGAATTCGTTGGTTGCTATATTAATGCCAACACGGGAGGCTAGGCCGTGATTAGCTAAGCTAGTATACTTATGTGCGTGGAATGACTTTCAAATTTGCAAAAGAATCTTGACTAAACAATTATGGAGCGCATTTTGGAATAATGCGATGATGTCATGAGATGGAATTGAGGGTAGTGACACTGTGGTTCTACTCATGCAATGATGTGGGCATTGGCATGTGTTGCATAAATGCAAGCAAAATTGGGAAATGATTTGGACCGGGGCAAGTGGAAAGAAGGCTTCGTGCTAGGTGGGCCTGTGTGGCAATGGGATGTATTGAGATTGTGCAAGCTGTGTGCCGAGAAGTGTAAAATGGATGTCTTGCCTAGGACAGTTAAGGACTTCACCTTGCGAGCTTTTGAACTGAGTTTCTCGTACAACCACTTGTCCGGAATGGGAGGGACCTAGTTTAGTAGGCTTCTAATATCTTTCCTTTGATACCTTTGGGCGACAGTTACACAAAAATGTAACCGTATGAGGGAGCGTACCTGTGCTGCGGCTTGGTACCCATCCAACTGTATTTGCCTATTCTAAATCTTTGGCTCTGTGTGAGGGAAGTGTTAGAAAGGTAATACTGGAGAGGTTCACTAGTTAAGTGTTAGTCTCTGAAAGACTTTGTTGCAATCAATCACTGTGTGGTGGCGATTTGTATCTTGTGGGTAAAGTGTACTGACCTCTGCGGTGTGTGTGTTAAATCTATTGAATAGCGCGTCATGATATTGGACAATGCTCAGGGATTACAGTCAAGGGTTAGATTTGGAAAATAAAATGTGAAATGGGTGGTTGTGTGCCAAAGACTGATAAATCAAACTAGGGCTGTGTGCCAAACTCTGGAAAAAAAGAATTGATAAATTAATTATTAATAATATTGGTTTTACCGCTTTTAATCTAATAGGATTACCTGTTAAAAGGAAATTCTGCTTTATGCAAAATAACCATTTAAGCCTTCCCTTTGGAATAAGCCATGCATGTAGTAATAGAGCGCATTGTGCATGACTTGTTGAGTATGTTGTATACTCACCCTTGCATCGGCAAAACCTCGGAAGAAGAAAAATGTGCGGCTTGGGAGGAGGAGTTCATCGAAGGCGAGAGAATTAGGGATTAAGCCTCGTCGGTTACTGTGGCTATGAAGGGTTCATTGCTTTACTTTTGCTTCCGCTATTGAACTTGTGCTACTTTGATATTATCGCCCTGCGTGGTGAATTATTGTAAGGTGACCATAAGGTCTTGTAACTCGTTTATATTCTGTTTGAAGTACTTTATTATTAATTCGTACATGTATGATTGTGGTACTTCAACTTTGTTTATCTGTGTGTACTAAGCGTGATCTGGACTAGTCTGAGAATACACAAAAGTCGGGATTTGCGGTTGGGTCGGCCGGTCTAGAACTGAATCTATCTACATTATGTGTCCCCGACTGTGTGCTTGACTCCGCATATCTCGAAGGTACTTGGATATAAGTGTGTTGTCGATTACTAACCTTCGATATGACCAGTGCTCGAAGGACGTTAGAGGAGGCAGAAGAGGCAAGGTTATTGTTGTCGGCACCTTGAAGCTTTGGGCAAGCACGGCCGTGTCCGGCGGAGGCTGGGCACCAACTGAAACAAGTATAGCCATCCCAAGTAATGGCAAGTCACTGACCAAAGCGGGTGCAACCGTGTCTGGTAGCGGCAAGGTGCCAATCGGAATGGGTGCGACTGTGTCTGGCTATCGCAAGGCGCTGGAGGTGGCACCATCAATCACGCCACTAGGAGCACCCTTCCTACAAGAGGCTTCCTATGAGTTTTCTCCCAATGAAAAAAGGAGGTGAAGTGCGGCAAAACAAATGAAGAAGTAACTATACCTCCCCATCTTGAACTTCACCCTTACATTCCTCTTCGAGGCAGATGCCTTCATTGGGACTAGTTTTTGGCCCCGACAGCCGCCTTCTTAACCCCATTGGTTCGGTTGGAGTAACAGCCGTGGTCAATGACGCAAGTGGAGCACTCGCCCAAGACGAGACGATCATGAGCAAGACACCCGGTTATAAGCGGATTAAGTAACTACCTAATAGTGGCTTTACCGCTCCGACTATCTCGGTTGATGAAGGCTCCCTTCGAGGAGACATCTGTGAAGTAGCTGCCAGACTTCATGCATCAGCACCCCAAGTGGCCCGCTAGTCCTCCAAAATCTGTTGGATTACGTCAGCAGAGATCTCATAGCATCTGAGCGAGCAATTGAGTATCACCTAATCAGAAGATCTCGCGGTGACATCCGAGGCCGTTTCATCAGTCGATGGAGCATTGGTGACATTGACCTCCGAGCTCGAGGAGAGTCAGCCGCTTCTTGCCTTGGAGTTGTTTCGACCTCACTGGGATCTATGGCGAGTGCCGCATCATCCACGGATGGCTTCACACCAGGAACCAAGCCCGATGCCTGACCATCGTCCCGAGCTAGCTCATCATCCAAGCCGATGCCTTCCTTGAGCTGTCCGCTGTACTCATCACATGCGACCTCCTGAAGACAACATTAGTCAAGCGACAACAAATGCACAGATGTGGGAAGAATGGTCGTTGTTCAGTACATACCTCTAGTCGAGGGTTGGTTAGAGAGTAGGCCTCTGCACCACAGGGGCTAGGTTTTGAGCCTTGGAATATCTTGCTCAGTCGGAGGAGATGTTTGTATCTGACAAGACTATTGGTCATTAAGTCAGTTTGTTAGCCACCAGTCATGGCAAAAAACAACAAATAAAGTTATTTCTACTTACTCTCAGGGCTATCTCTGGTTGCATTATCGATCCTAGAGTAGTCCTAGGCCAGGTGGTCTCGGCACTTCAACAGACTTGATTGTTGTGTCAGAAAATCTCGGGCAACATGTCACCCAATTAATCCCCTCTTCCTCAGCTCAATTTTCTTAACATAAAGCGCGTTCCGCACGGTTGATGGGAGGACTTTCGTCAAGAGGTCGATGGAGTTCGGGAAGAATGGCTGATAAGCTAGAGGAAATTGACCATGTCCGGCGAGGTGATGTAAAACCACTCGCTTCTTCCAATCCGATTGCTAGGAAGAAGTGATCGGAACTGAAATGTACACACTAGCAGCGTCGCTGCGGAGGTGAAATCTAGCACCCCCAACAACGTCATTCTTGGACGACCTCTTTAGGTAGTAAAAATGGCAAAACAAATTGAGCCTAGGTCGGATACCCAAGAAGGCCTTACAAAATGAATGAATACACTGAGCATTGTAATCGAGTTAGAGCTAAGGTAAAAAAACTGAATTTCGTAGAAATCTAGAACATCAAGTAGAAATTTGGAAGGGGAAAAGTTGAGACTGCAACAAAAGAAAGATTCAAAAACTACGGTCTCGTCCTCATCCTTAAGGGTTGGATAAGCCTCACCGTGGGATGGTCTCTAGTAGAAGAACTCCTAGGGAGGGACGAAACCACCTTCCTCTAGCTCCATGAGATGTTTCTCTATCATTATGGACCTTTGCCACACCTTCTGGAAAGTCTCATCACTGAAGACCGCCCGACCACCTCAGCTTCCTTCTTGGCTGCGTAGAGGCCTTGGGGTTGGCGGAAGGACCAGAAGCCATTGGGAGTAGATGAAAAGAGGATCTCTCGAAATGCAAGCGACGCAAGGGCTCAAAGGGGTGAGACGGAGGATTCGAGAATAAGGCTAAGGATGAAAAGGATACAGTTACAAATTCAGGAATTCATATGCAAGAAGTGTCCAGTCACAATGGTTCATTTCCCGCCGTACGGCAATTTGGTTGCTGAGAAAAGCGAAATGATGGCGCCGCATTCACCGTAGCGCCTCAGACGGGAGCAATAAAGGCTCAAACTGCTCAACGTTCAGAATTTCTGACAATTGTTCCAACTCTGCTAAGAGTCGAGTTGACTGGTCAATATAGAGCGACGTGAGGTTACCCTAAGCCTTCGAGATGGACTAGCAGTAGGGCGCTTGACCCCACACATCCTACTCGATACTTAGCGATTCTCATCTTGCTCGAATCATTTGACCACAAGCCGGCGAGGCATTACTCGACCAAACCGGGTTTGGTAGTAATCGACGAAGCACTCAAACAGACCCTCCACTAAGCAAAGTTCGGGGGCTAATATCGAATATCGAATATCTAAATATGGGATATGGACGTACGCCATAAAGGCAAGATCATACCATATATATCTCTACTAGCATTTGAAAACTCCGGATATCTCGAGCCCAGTCCGACGGGATAAGATATACGTAAGAAAAGATATCCCTACACAAGGTAGGATTCAATCGTGTTCCTAATGCGAGGAAACCCGCTCGAATATGCCAGACAGCTATGGAAGTTCGAATATGATACGGAGATCATAACGGCAACAGACTCCTCATCGACCACGATTCGGTACTTCAACCCACTATATAAGGGCAAGGGTAGACGTCATCAAGGACAATCAACTCTCAAGCTACAGCCATCCAGAGCTAGACGCATAGAAAGATCTCTAAGCAGGGCATCCATTAGTCATAGCCTAGCCACTCCCAGATCTATTTTTCCTTGTAATTAGGACTAGTCATCCCGATCTGTAATTTGTTCATCGATCTCATACATCATCCACACAGGAGTAGGGTTTTAGTCGATCAAGAGGCCCCAACCTGTCAACATTGTGCCCCCCAATTGTGTGCTTGACTCTGCATATCTCGAAGGTACAAATATAAGTTTGTTGTCGATCACTAACCTTCGACAGTGAGTATGGAGAAAACTAGCATCTAAAGACAAAGCATTATGTCGACGATCGGGATCGCCAACCGCAGAAGATGAAAACAGGGGTTAGTGAGACTTGGGACCCGAGCAGAGCTCGGCTCAACGAAGGAAAGAACGTGACGCGCCGAAGGTTGGAGCTAGGCGACAACGAACGTGACATAGGGGTTTATACTGGTTCGAGCCCCCGTGAAGGTAATAGCTCTACTCCAGTTGCCTTGCGGCGATGGATTTTGTTACTATCGCGTACAGTGGTGTGTTACAACTCAAGCTCAACAATGGTGGTGTCGGTAGCTCGAGCTCGATGTCTTGTTCCTCTTGGTTCGTGCATCCTAGCCTTATATCCTCCCCGCTTGTAATCGGATGGGAGATATTCGAGTAGTGGTCTTCATGCGCATTGAGGGTCGGGCGATAATCGCTCGGACTTGTTCTTGTAGCGCGCTTCCTCCCCATGATCCGCGTCTTGGTAACCGCCGAGAAACAAGCGCCGTCGAAATCAAGGGACTCGGCACAAGCAAGCCGAGGCGAGCTCAAGGTCGCATGCAAGTCGTGCTTTCGAGGTCGACTGGCGCTCTAGGTCGAGCGCCTCGGCATACTCCAGTCGTGGTCGGGCCTCTCGAGCAGAGGGCCCGGCTGCCGTCTTGTTGACCGGTCAAGGGCCGACCCTCGTCGGCTAGCCCCGAAGCTTAAGGTCGTGGGCTGGAACACGGCCGAATTTTAGGCCTCCACAGACGGGGTTGATTCTGGAACCTTCATGCTTGAGGTCGAGGTCGGAAGGAAACATAACGCCAGGCTAAGACAAACCGACATCTAGCGCCTCTTGGTCTCCGAAACTCCGGTACGGCCGGTCAGCGGAACCGTCCGCAACACCTCGATCCCGCCATTTAGCCTTAAATTGCTCCTGTCGCGTCACCTGACCGGCGCGCCCTCTGAGATGCCCTTAATCCGCCGGCCCATAGCACCTCGATCTTATAAAGCTTGCGACCGCTGCCACTTCTCCGAACTCCCCGCTTCTTCGTAGCCTCTCGACCCCTTGCTTGAACTCTCCTTCTTCCCCCGACCAAAACTCCCTCTCAACCGCCATGGCCAAGCTCGGGAAGAGCTCTCTGACGGTGACAAGGATGAAAGAGCTTGAGAGCCTGGGGCTGCTGGACCCATGGTCGTGGCGACTGCCGGACGGGGAGACCGAGCCGCAGCCTCGGGATGACGAGCTCGTCATCATGGAACTGTACATGCTTTTCGGTCTGCGGACTCTGGAGAGTGAGTTTCTCGTCGACGTTCTCACCGTATGCGAGATCGAATTGATCAATCTGGTACCCAACTCCATCCTTCTGCTTTCCATCTTCTCACACTGTGCGAGGAGTTCCTGGAATCCTTCCCACCCCTCACTTTGTTTCTCCGCTTCTTCTCGCTTCCACACCGGAAGGACCAGTGGTCGGATGTCTCTACTTCCAACAGTGGATGGGGATTCCGTGGTCCTTCCCCCAGACGCGCTACCGCGACTCCCTTGGCCCGTGGTCTCGAAAGGCGGTTCTACAAGCGAGGCGGGGTGGCGCTACCGAGTTCGAGGTGCCCCCTCAGAGGGAAGAAGGAGACCCCAGTCAGGCGACACGGAAGGCGATCAAGAGGCCATCGCGACCATCCATATTCTGCACCACGCGAGGCCTCACAGGCGGCCATCGCCAACGCGACTTTTTGAGGAATCGGGTGTTGCCCTGCGGGAGGAGCACCCTTCTACAGTTCAAGGTCGTGTGACTGACTCGCGATAGAGGCGGCCGTTAAGTCGCGTGCCCCAAGATTCATGTGGACTTTCTCCTGGTTCCTCTTGATGATTTGGTTTTTATTGTGGCGAAAGAATCCTAGATCGCCGCCCGAATGAGCGAGATGTTCGGGAAGGCGCTGCGATTACACCCTCGATGAGCCCATGCTGAGGAGCGTCTTGCCGCCAAGAAAGCGAGTAGGCCACTCGATCAAGTGCCGTCGAGTGTCCTCGAGGCCCTTCTTGAACCTCGCATGCTCGCGGGATCGTCAAGCCCGGCCAAGGCGGCCGGGAGAATGCTCCGTGCCCTGCGAGGACAAAACAAGAAGGGAAGAAGAGACCTCCCAAGCCGGATCGGACCGCCAGAGGTGAAGAAACCTCACGCCGAGTGGGGCGGCCGAGCCACCACCACGGTATGGATTCTCATGGTCGAGCCCCGGTCCTTTGCTTGCGTCCTTTGATGCCTGATATGTTCTTCTCTTTTTCAAGTGAAACACGGCCGTTGCGGACCTCGGCCCCAAATGGCCGAGGGCGCCAACACCGGCCCCTAGGCCCCCATGCGGATGTTGTGGACGTGAGCTCTCGAGGTCCCAGTGGTGGAGCACGAAGTGCCTGCTGCGTCGGGGCAACAAGACCTCCACGAGCCCTCGGCGAGGCGAGGCCGCGACCCATGTAAGCCCTTGGCACCTGATTCGCTCTGCCCCTTCATGTTTTTGGGCTTAGCGTCCTGTTTTAATCGCAGACCTTGAGCGCCCACGCCGAAACTTGCCGTTTGACGATGGTACATTGTCGAAGCGAGTCCGGAGTCCGAGGAGAGGACTCCATCGCGGTTGAACTCGTGCGTCGCCCCTCGGCGGGCGAGCATTTCTTTGGGCCCCAGTGGGCCCCGATCCGAGGGTTCAACCAAGGGCTCGGCGACTCAGCAGAAGAGATCGGCCCGCTATCAACGAGGACTTGACACGGTGAGGCCTCGACTCAGCAGCTGCTGCCGATCCTCCCGAGGCGGCGTGGGGAAGGCACCGAGCACCAGTGTCAGCAAGGCGACGCCCCAGCTCCCCAGCCACGGCCGCCCGGGCGTCGAGGTCGTGGCGCCACCGACCGCCCGAAGACGGCCGCCTTGCAAAATACCGCAGAACTGCCCGGTTGCCATCGCACCGGTCGCGTGGTCGGCACCGAACCCACGAAGTCGGCGTGCCGCCGGAGATCGGCGGCGGATCGGCTATTGCTCCCGTGTCGGAGGCGGTGAAGCCTCGACCACGGAGGTCGGAGCCGCCGCAGACGCCTCCCCTCCTGCCGTGAAGTTGAACTTCGCCAAAGGAGGCGGTCGACGCCAGTCGCTTCTCGGAGGCGGATCGAGGGCCTCGGCCCAAGCACGTCGAAACATCACGGTCGGCCACTCGCCTAGAATCGCAGGGTCGACGAGGAGGAGATCCCCCGCGACCACATTGACGAGCGCGAGGAGTTCACCGGCCCAAGCCTTGAGACCCGTGTTCGTGAGGTAAGGACCCCACCGCGCACCTTGCTGCATGTCAATTCTAATTCCCTTGTTTCTACTCTCACTTTGCGCCATTCTTTCCGTCATGGAGGCAATTGGCAACATCTCCCAAGGGCTGAAAGGCCTTCAGGAGCACGCCATCGTATTGAGGGGCCTTATGGACGTGGTGGAGGCGCGGGAAGCTGAGCGCTCCAAGTTCATCGTGACCATCGAGGTCAAGCAGGAGGAGCTCGAGCTGAAGGCCAAAGAGCTCGATGACCTACGCTAGACGATGAAGGCGCAGGAGGTCGCCCACGTGTCCGAGCTCGAGCAGGCCAGGACTTCCGAGCGCGAGTTCTGCTACAAGGCCTTGGAGCAAGAGCGCGCGCGGTCGGCCAAGGCGCTTGAGGCCGAGCGGGCCAAGGTCGAAGCACTAGAGAAGGCCACTGCGGAGTGGGCGCCTTCCTTGCCGGTGGCGTCTCCTGAGCTCGACGCCAAGATCTTGGGGCTCGAGGAGAAGCTTGGATGCGCCAGCGAGGTGCTCGAGACCGAGCGGGCCAAGGTCGGTTGCTGGAGAAGGCGGCTGGAGCAAGGCGTCCTCCACGGGCGGCGCCCCCAAGCTCGAGGCCAAAATCTTGGAGCTTGAAGAGAAACTTGGGCGCGCCAGCAAAGCGGCAAAGAGCGCCTTGGCCCAGCTCAAAGATGAACGACGCCAAGCCGTGGATGCCTCCAAGGAAGCCCTCCAATACCAGAGTGAACTATCGACCTTGAAAGCCAAGGTAGCCGAGCTCGAGCAGGAGAAGCTCACCCGCGAGATGGCCGATCTGTAGACGAACTCGCCGGTCGACCTGTAAAAAAATACTTAAGACAGAAAGTTCTAACAAAGCCAGATTCCTTTTGGAGAACAAAGAAATCTTGTCTTGATTTAAATTCATAGTCGAGGATATTTGGAGTTAAGCCCTTTCTTAGTTATGCTCCTAGGTGCGTGCTTGGATGGGATATCGCATCCGGCCAGATTGGGTCCAAGGTCGAAACAGCGCGGTCTTGGGCTCAAGAGTTAAACCTGAGGAAACGCCCGACACAGTAGAAAAAAGTCGCAGGAAAAACTTGACAAAAGCGAGCTCGATATAGAGATGGGCACACCGGACTAACGTTGAATCACGACCACGACCGCCGCCTTTGCTCAATGGTCAAAAGCTGCGATGCTTCGCTCGAGCGAGCGCGTGGAAGAGCAGTTATGAAGAGATTAAACTACGCTTAGCTCGACCATCGGGGCAAGCGTTTAAGCTCGTGGCGCTTAGACCAAGAGCGAATGTGTGAGGCACTAAGGTGCGTGCTCGAAAAGGTCTTGGACAATAATGACAGTGCATAGTCAACAAAGAAAACAAGTAAAGATCGGGAATAAAAGAACAGCTTTATTGAAAAGTAAAGTATAGAAATTACACATAAAACTTCCGAAGTTGATCTATGTTCCACGAGCTAGAGAGCTCTCTGCCATCGAGCATCGCCAGCCGGTAAGCCCCCGTGCGATCTGTTGAAACGACTCTATAGGGGCCGTCCCACCGCGGGGATAGCTTGTTGGTGTTGGATGAGCCCTGAATCCGTCTCAAGGCTAGGTCCCCAACAAGGAGCTTCCTAGGTTGTACCGACCGAGACGCATGTCTGCGAAGAGCTTGCAGGTAATGCATTGATTGTAGCAGTGCACGGCACCTTACTTCTTCTGCGAGGGTAAGGTCGAGAGACCATTCATGCTCGAAGTCGACCTGGTCGACCAAGCTGACCCTGCAGAGCCAGTAACCTCGGGGAGGCGGGGCGGCCCGATCACCATCGAACACAGTGGAAGGAGTGGACCACAATGGCTCGGTATTTGTGGTATGGATAGATCATAAGGCGGTGGGAAGTTCCTCCACCCGAGTCTTGCCGTAGCGTTCGAGCTCATCTCGCAACTCGTTTCTTGATGCCTGGGCGATTTGTCGGTTGGCGCTCTGCCGCTCCGTTGCTCGAGGGTGAGCCACCGGCGAAGCATACCTTGATGCCAAGGTCCTCATAAAATTCTGGAATAACTCCTTTGGTAAGCCAGTACCATTATCGGTGATAATTTTGCATAGGACCACATGCACAGGTGACCACGAACAATCGGAAGAAAGCAGGGCCGCGGCGGTGATGGTCGAGGCAGCTCGACTTCAATCCACTTGGTAAAGGTGTCAATAGCAACGACGGGAACTTCTTGCCCCAACCGCTTTGAGAAAAGGGCCGAGGATGTCTAGCCCCCATGTCGAGAAGGGCGAACCAGCGGTATAGTCTGAAGCGGCGTATCTTGAGTTGATCACGACTTCGGGCGTGAAGCGGCATGCTCGATAGATCACGGACAATATCACGGGCATCTGAAGCCAAGGCCAATAATACCCATACTGGAATGCCTTGAGCCATAGTCTGTCTGAAGAATGTGCCCCACAGAGGCTGAATGGATATCATTCAATAGGTACTTACCCTCCTCCGTAGAGATGCAGGTGTCGAGAATGCCGGAAACATTCCGCCTATGGGCGTCCCTCGGGCGTGTATAAACTTGCGGCCTTGATCCTACTCCTCTCGGCAGGGTCGGGCGGTAGGTGCGCCTTGTAAGGAAATTATGAATTGATTCACCCGAGGAGAATACCTTCGACCACAATGAGCAAGACCTCTTGGTGGGAGATCGAGGCATAACATCTCGGGGCGACATCAGGCGGGACCTCGTCGTCGAGAAGAGGCGAGCTTGGAGAGGGAGCTCGGCACTCGAGTTATCTCTCTGGGTATGTCTTTGAGCTCCGAGTTACGGAACCACTTCTCCATCTTGCGCGCCGGCTGGAGTACTTCGCCATCGAGTCTTAGAGCACGGTACTCTTTATTGTCTTGATTGACAGAGAGAGTCGCCTTTGACGACCAACCGCGCATGCTTAACGCCTTGCAAGCTCGCGAGCCCGCCAAGAGAGCTTCATACTAAACCACGTTGTTGGTGTTGAAACCAAAGCGAACTCGTACCTCAAGTGGTCACCGCGGGGTGAGAATGAGTATTCCACCCCGGCGTTTGAAGGACCTCGAGCCATCGAAGAACATGGTCCAGGGTTTTTCCACCTCGACCTCGGGCTCAGGCGCAGGTTGCGACGTCTGCTCGACCACGAAGTCGGCAAGCACTTGCGATTTGATGGCCATTCGAGCCACGACCTGGACATCGAATGCCGCCAATTCCATAGCCCACTTGGCAATGCGCCCGCCGCCCTTTGGGTTCTGCAAGATATCCCTGAGTGGAAAATTGCTCGGGACAACCACGGAGTGCGCCTGGAAATAATGTCGAAGCTTGCGAAGCCATGAGGAGAGCGTCTGGCTGACTTTTGTACCTGCGGGTAGCGCTCCTTCGAGCCGTGCAAGACTTCACTGACATAATAAATCGGGTGCAGCTGGGATCCCGCTCACCCACGAGCAAAGACAACGGCGGCTGGTGGTGGCCGCAGGTAAGCGACAACCTTTCGCCGGGTTCGCGGATAAGCCGTCGCCGCGAAGTCCGCGGCGGCTCGTTCTTGCCACGGATGACCGCGATCGGTCTTTCTCCCTCCACGGCGCTCGTAGCAACTCACGGAAGTTGGAGTGGAGCGCTCTGGTTGGCGCCCGCGACACGAAGGTGCGAGCTTCGGTTGAAGAGCCAGTCCGCGCGCTTATCGATCTGATCGAGATAATTACGCCATCATGAGCTCATCGCCTCCGGCGCCAGGGATGGCGGTCGAGTAGATAGATAGGAACTTCGGCGGGGTTTTGGTCCCGTCGATCGCTCTATCAATGTAAACCATCGGCCGGCGGTACGCCTTGACGAAGGTTGTCGAATGCGCTATGCGGTAGAATGGCGGACGGCGCCGCGGGTGTAGTCATCACCGCGAGGTCCTTCTTCTTCTGCCGGACTCGGTCGAGGCGCCTCGGCAGCCCGACCTTTGCGAAGCAGCCTGGCAGCTGCGCGCGGAGTAACCTAGGAGGTAGCGCAAGCGATCCTGGACCCTGCGGCGCCTGGGCGGAATATCCGGGGAGAGGCCCCCCAATTCACTGCTGGCCATCGCGGAGCTCGTAAAGCTCGGTTCGCGCCTATCCCTGCTCGGGTTGGTGCCTGCAGGACGGTGGCGTGGCGGCGTCAAAGCCACGTCCCGAGACCGCTGCTGGCGGAAGGGCGTCCCCTGCGCGGGGGGTGACCTACGGGTGTGCTGGCGACGACGCGATGAGTTGTCGTCACTTCTCAGGGAATGGGTCCCTGAGTGATGGCTTCGGTGAGTGATGGCCGGTCTTTGCGGTGGTATGACCTCGTCTGCGGCCGTCGAGCTCTTCGGCGTGGCTCGGCCAAAGAGTTCCGACCTCGCCCTATCGGGATCAGCCTTGATCCGGGCGATAAGCGAGGCGCTCTCTGAGGAGGAAGCACAGGGACACCGAGGATATGTCGGCCTTCTCTGGTCCTCCACCGGAGGCGGTTATAGCAGTTGATGGCGACATGCACCATCGGCGAGCCTCCTCGGGGTTCTGAGTCCGCACCCGTCCGTGGCCTCGTCCGGGCCATGGCTATCCGCCATCAAAACGTCGCGGCTTGTGTGGCGGTGGCGAGGGCGAGCAGGGCGCAGAGTCGGTCACTTTTGAACCCTCGCTCGAGAATGTCCATCGATGAAGCGTGCCGCGCTCCCAAGATCTGGCGCTTTCTGCGAATGGCGAAGCTATCGGGCCCCGGTGGCGCCAACTGTCGGCGATCGGGATCGCCAACCGCGAAGATAAGCGAGGGTTAGTGAGACTTGGGACCGGCGAGCTCGGCTCAACGAAGAAAGAAGCGTGTGGCAGAAGGTTGGAGCTAAGCGACAACGAGCGTGACATAGGGTTTATCTTGGTTGAGCCCTGTGAAGGTAATAGCTCTACTCCGGTTGCCTTGCGGCGATGGATTTTGTTACTATCGCGTCTGATGGTGTGTTACAACTCAAGCTCAACAATGGTGGTGTCGGCCTCGAGCTCGATGTCTTGTTCCTCTTGAGTGTGCATCCTTAGCCTTATATCCTCCTGCTTATAGCGGATGGGAGATATTCCCGGTAGTGGTCTTCATGCGCATTGAAATTTGGCGATGCTCGCTCCGGACTTATTCTTGTGGCGCTTTCACTCCCACAATCCAGCGTCTTAGTAACCGCCAAGCAAGCGCATATCCCGGAATCAAGGGACTCGACGCGAGCAGCGCCGACCGAGCTCAAGGTCGTCTGGGTCGTGCTTAAGGTCATCTGGCGCTCTAGGTCGGCGCCTCGGCATACTCCTGGTCGTGGTCGGGGCCTCTCGAGCAGGGGGCTGCTGACCGTCTGTTGACGGTCAAGGGACGCTCAGCCCTCGTCACATTAATAGATTCATTTCTAGTATTTTTCAATCTAAGACCATCAAGTTCAGTAAGGACACTATCATGCATGGTCCTTAAGTTCTCTAGCTCCACAAGCAGGCCGTCACACAAAGAACAATCATCAGAAACTCGGGAGGGAGAAGATCTAAGAGAAGCTAACTCTCGAGTCATAGTACGTACATCTTTCTCAAGCTCCGTATACCTAGCTCTAGCTCTAGCATGAATTTTTTTTAATTTGTAGAAAGCTTCATTGAGCTGGTCATAGGAGGGTACCTCATCCGAGTCACTATAGAGCTCGAAGTCGTTAATGCCATTGACGTCTGCCATGAAGCACATGCCTATGAAGTCGTCACCACCTTTCTTCTCTTGTGGATTGTCCTCGCCTTCATCGCTCTAGGTCTCCGTGTCAGAGAGGTTGTTGTCATCGAGGGTGGCGAGAACGCGGTGGAAGAGTTTCTTATTCTTCGAGAAGTTGTGATACTTCTTCTCATGCACCGGCTCGCGAGCTGGAGTCTTCTTGTTGCGGTTCTTATCGGTGTAGTTGTTCTTTCTCGAATCGCCAAAGTTGTTCTTGCCCTTCTCTAGTTTGGGACAGTTTGCTCAAATGTGGTTGGAGCCACCACACTCGAAGCAGGTGATCGTGCCACCTCTCTTCCTCTCCCTCACCCTTCTGTAGGCATGAGAAAATTTACGAGCTAAAAGAGCAAGTTAATTTTCCAGAAAATTATCCAGTTGTTCATCACTTAGCTCGCAAAGGGTGGAAAAAGAGAAACTAATGGAAGTATCAGAAATTGATCCAATGGGACCTGTGAACAAGGCCATCTATTGCGACTTTGTCTTGTGTGAGACAACATTGATCTCATGAGTCTTGAGTTAGGAGTAAAGCCCGTCAAGAGTCAAGATCGATAAGTCTGTGGTGTCCTTGATAGTAGTCACCTTCATCTCCCAAACTCGAAGATTGAGTGCAGTCAAGAAATGACGAGTATTATCCGAGTCAAGGTATATGCAACTGACTGCTCGGAGGTCTCTCAAATCTTTGTAAAATGACCAAAACACTCATCAAGACTCTCCCAGCGTGTTGTTCAAATTTATTGTAATCATGCTTGAATTGGTCCTATCTCACCGTCTTGATTTGGGTGGTGCCCATATGGTAAGCATCGAGGGTCACCTAAATCTAATGAGAAAAACGAAGGTGAGAAATCTTATCGTACTCACTGTGGCTCAGACCCTCTATGAGGATGTTCCTTGCCTTAGTATTTACCTCAACGTTAGCCATATTGTTGGCCGTGACATTTTCATCGGCAGGAACCTCATACAAGAGTTTCATCTTCTACCATATCAGTAAGCCCTGGGCAGTGATGTATGACTCCATCTGAGACTTCCAAAATAGAAAATCAACCACAGAAAATGGAAGGCTTGGTGGAATATTTGTCCATCGTCATGGCTCTTGAGACCAGTCAAAATCTATGAAAAGAGCAAAACTAGCTCTAATACTAATTGAAGGATCGATATGGTAATCAGAGGGGGGTGATGATCCTAAATAAAATTTTTCCTACTCAAAATAGTCCAATCGAGTCCATAACCAAAACACTTAAAGGAACCAAATGAAATGGATGGAGTTTCTTGCAAAATTTGGTATAATAGGGCAAAGTGATAGCACTGGGTCAGTAGTAATGAGGGTGAGGCCGAGTCGACCTGAGCTCAAGAACAGCACAAAGAATAATACGGACTCCAAAAACAAATTTTAAGGAATCTTTTGATTGGCTGAACAAAAACTCATGAAACTTGGTAGATGTCTTCCAAAGGATGTAAGAAACTTATTCCAACCTTCAATCGCAAGAGTTGACATCAAAGTTCCAACCTTTCTCACTTTGAACGACGACCACACCAAGTTTAAGCAAAACTCAAGAACTCGATCTAAGACTTGCTCATGGGATTTTGATGATCAGGATGATATTGAATAATCTCCCCAACATCACAGCAAGCAAGAATACAAGTCCACAACCCCTCAAACGTGATCTTTAAGAATCATTAACTCAAGAACACAAAACCAGTTTCTTGTAAGAAAGATGCATAGATTGCCTAGATGATTGGGATATGATCTATAGAAGATTCATCTATCAATCAAACATCCTTGGCACAAGAACCAAAAGCATGTACAAGGAAGGGAGGCAATTCCAAATTGCGTAAATGTAAATTGCAAGAATGTAATTGTAGAATTTAAATGTGGAATTTACGATATAATGTAAATGCGTAAAGTAAATTCAAGCATGAGGAAAATTGTTTTGGATTTCTAGAAAGGAGATTTACAAAGCCTCATAATCAAGTGGGTAAAACTCAAAGGAGCACTAAAAACCTCAAAACCTTCAAGCAAGGGAAGGCTACCCCTACCCCTCTATTTATACTACTATTGAATCACCCTCCACCCTTGGATGAGTTCCTTCTACCCTAAGGATCACCCTCAACAGTTAGGATTGACTCATTCACTCATATATGGGCTAAACTGAAACCCATACACATAACTTGTTTTGTATTCTTTTTAAAGCATACTAACTAGACCTACTACTCCATCATCAAGACTGCGATCCAACGCCCCTCCTTGATTCGAGCAGCTCCTAGCTAGCATCTCATCCATTCCTTGTATTCTAGGTTTGCACCGACTCCCTTTCCGATCATCTTCCGGGGATCCTTAACCATCTGGACCTCCGACACTCCTCACCTAGTCCCGGTTATCCTCTGCCTCACTATGATCAAAACCCGACGTCCTGCAACCATTAAAGACAAGAAAAACCCATTGCATAGCAATGTCCAGAAAGATATGCAATAATCATCATAAAATCATCAAATATATCCAATTCCGCTTATAAGGGCCAGTGCTATTGCCTCCCAGGCCGGTAGCACCGCCGTTCAGCCAAAACAGAGAAGAGAATCTCTCTGGAATTTTCACACTGACCAGAACCCATTGCTACCGCCCATGGTAGACCGGTGGTACCACCCCTAAACCGGTAGCTCCTCACTACTGCCAAACCAAAAAACACCTCCTCTAAAATTTTTACATCGGCCATAGGCCCAGTGCTACCGCACCCGAGCCGGTAGCACTGCCAGCCGATGCTACCACTTATGCTAGACCAGTAGCACCACCCTCGCTGAACAACACTCCTAAATGCTTCAAATTTTAAATTGAACTTCAAATCTCCCTCAAACTCAAACACTACTAGCTTAAATATTGTCAATAACTCATCACAAATATGGGAAGATCTCCACATGGTCTTTCACATCTATATTTCCACTATATGCACTAACGTGATTATGAACTAGCGTAGTATAAACGGATGGTTCAGGTTTGCATATTTAGATCCCGATAGTCATGGATGTGCTCAAGGATTTCACACAAGGGGTAATTTCCAAAAAATGAAAGATTGGCTATGTGGATAATTGGTTTAGGCTATGCGAAGCTTTGTGAAACTCCATGAAACCTCTTATTAATTTATTTTTGTTTTATCATTTTAAATTGCTCTTTCAATCTATTTATCTTATTCTTGTCAATGTTGCTTTGTGCAAAGTAAACCCTGAAGCTATATCCTTTGTTTAAGCCTTGCATATAGTAAATTAGACTCCGCATTCTATGTGCACAACTTGTGAAGTATTCTCTATACTCACCCTTGCATTAATCAACATTCAGTTTAAGAAATAGAGAAATCTACACCTGCCTTCGCATTGGAGGGTCCATTCATATTGTGCTTCTGGAAGTAGGACAAATCTTTGTTGGTTATAGCGTTCCTTCAAAGAATTCCATAGTGCCAGCGAATCCTCCTCTATCAAATATTTAGCCTTCAAGTCTGCAAGGAGATGGTACCTTAGGAAGTATAGAGCCACACAATTGGCGGCTTTAGGAATAGCAAAGGCACCAGCTTCAGGCTAGGTGATAGCAGCTCTAAGAGAATGAGCTTTCTTTTTGATCTAGGATTCGTTGCCTAGGTAAGATAATTGCTACCTTTCATGGTGAGCTTAGCAAATCCCCTCTTTGCGATGTGTGACAAATCCTATATACATGCAAGATTGAATTTTATAGCCGGTAAAATAAATATATTGCATGCTCATCTTTGACTCAGCAAAGATTGATCTATATCGATCTAGTAGATAATTATCTAAAATTTCACAGAATTTTCCTAGCATTTTCATATTTTTTGCTAATTGCCAAACTTTTTTTAGATTTACTAAAATAATAGAAAACAAATTCAGCACATATAAGCATTGAATTATGCTAGGAAAAAAATAAACCCAGAAATATGATGCTTCCATGTGTGCTATGTCTAATGTTCAACAATTTAAGGAAACCCTATATACCTAAAAATTTAGTTTTTAGGATTTAATAAAAAATTTCAGAATTTTCTACTTATCTTGTGAAATTACCGAGCACTTCAAGGTTCAAGATGCAAGATTTTCTGTAGCCAGCAACACCATTGTAAATAAAAGTTCGTTAGGGGCCAAACATGTAAGATTTTCTACAGCCAACCATCTCTACTATATAAAGTGAGAGTTTCTTCCCACGTCACTTTATCAAAATTACTCATCTTTGCCACTGCTCTTTAGTTACCCACCTTTGCCCGTGTCACTTCATCAAAATTACCCACTTTTGCCACTGCTCTTTAATTACCCACATTTGCCCACGCTATTTCATCAAAATTACCCACCTTTGCCATGGTTAGTGTTCTTTGCAAATAAATTTTTTATCGCAAATTGAGTTTCTGTTGCAACGTATGGGCACATAGCTAGTATATTTAAAATTTCAGCCTATGGGCCAAACTGTAAATGGGCCATTTGGCACATTTATGCGCATGCAAGGGCCGCGACAATCCTATTAGTCAAGTGAGCTAGGTTAAGAACCTTAGCTGCCTGCAGGGCATTGGGGTTGCGCTGTTTCTTACATCGGTGGCGAGCACGTGAGGCGTGGAGTGGTGGGCTCGTACGGCGAAGACAGCGTGCACGGGTGTGCTCGACGCTGAGCGGCTCACTCGTGCGGCAGGGACGACTGGCGTGGGAGCCGGCGGTGCGAGGGCGACGGGCTCACTCGGTGGCAACTACGGGTACAAGCACATGTGGGGCAGAGCGACTGGCTTTTGCTCATGCTGTGGTGACTGCGGGTGCGGCACGGCAGAGCAACGGGCTCACACAACGATGAAGGCATGACGGGCTCACGCAATGGCTACCATGGGGCAAGTCCGAGCAGCATGGCGCAGGCATAGGCAGTGTGCGCTGGGTGTGGGCATGGTTCAAGGGCTGCGGCTGCATCGTGTGTACGGTGGGTGTGCATACGCGGTTGCTGGCACTCGGTTGGAGCATAGACAACAGCCAGTTGCTCGGCAAGAGTGTAGCGAGAGTGTCTGTCCTGCATGATGGCAGCATGATGAGCTCCCCTTGGTCAGTGGGTGGTGGGCCGAGAGCTAGGAGAGCTCCATAACATTGGTGACTTGCTCGAACTCCTCTAGCTCTCGGTAGCTTCGATAGCTTGCTGAGCTTCACTAGGTTGCACTATAAGATTGTAGATTTTTTCCGAGTGTTTTCCACACTCGGGATAGGGGATAAAACACTTAGGATAGCCTATCCAGAGTGGACACACTCGGCGTAGTGCACTCAGTGTTATTTTATCGGAAAAAACTATCTACGCCGAGTGTACTCTCGGAACAAATAAACTATACCTGAGTGCACTCTCGGGATAGTCCCCCCGCCCCTGTGGCGGACAGGGTAGCGACATGTCAACATCTATGCCGAGTGTACTCTCGGGATAGGCTGTATGCCGAGTGCACTCTCGGGATAGCCTGGGATCACCTATGCCGAGTGCACTCTCGGGATAGGTACCATACCCTGGCCACAAAACAGCCAACTCAAATTATCAATTCACATCCACAATTCAGCCAGCCAGCCACAATATCAATTCAACCAGCCACAATTCACATCCAGCCAGTCACAATATAACATTATCAATTCACATTTCAATAATACGCATCCACAATATCAATTCACATTATAGGTTGAACCAATATAACGAAAATAACGCCATAATCCATCCACAAAACGTAACTCCATCGCACATTCACATACAATGCACATATCACAAATATTTTTACATTAATTCAACATGACTCCAACATATTCGCATGTGCACATATCACAAACGAAGTCCGAAATTCAACAAATGAAGTCCACATACACAAAGCATAAGAAGTTCTACATATCACATCCATACCAAATCCAAAACCACTCCTCGAGGGCTAGATGAATCCAATTAGCTTCTGTCCCTTGTTTCTTCATCCTCTGCACATTACATTTCAAGAATAAAACATATTATATCATTTCTATTCAATACAACGTTACACATTTATAGAAAAGACATATAAGTTAAACGTATTCGCACACACGATATATCCATACATAACATCAAGTAGGGCAAATTTTTTGAATGGCAAGTCATCAACCAAATATATGATTACTCACCTAAAGATGCAAACTAGTTTATTTCATGATTTGGAATCCCAACATTATCTTCACCCGATAAGGCATCCCCTGGACTATTCCTCGATGATTGTCCAATGTTGATAGCATGATGAGAGTTTTGGGTGTCCTAAGCAGAAATTTCAATTTAGTACCTATAATGCATAGTTTCATATATCTACCCAACATGGAGTTATATACATACCTCTTGTCTCAGTTGATGTTGAGGCGTCGAGAATGCATTGAAGTTAAAGTTCAACACAGGTGGTGGAGGAGGTGGATTTCCTGAAGAGGTTGCTAGAGCATAATCCTGCTAACAAGAATGTTACCATTTGACTACTATGAACATCTCAAATTTAACACAAATGTCAATTACTTTTTTTCCTGCATCCACTGTGCCATGGCCGTGAATCCCGTATGCATCGCATTCCGCATATCTCGGTTCTCATCCCACACGCTCGCAAGCTCACGTCTCAACTCTTCATCGCTTTGCCTCGTAGAAGAAGAAGCATTACTTGAAGTGCCAAATGGGGAAGAAGTCAAGCGCACATTCCTATCATCAAATGCACCATCAAGAAGCGCATAACGGCCATGAGGCTTCCCACCCGTATTCTGGTACATCAATTGTGCATCAAAATCCCCATGCAGCCAATTAACATCAGGTCCATACTTTTCTTGGTATGCATCTCGATACTTCCCCTGGAAAGGTATGAAAACATTGAAATACCATAACTATTCTGAAAAACAAAATTAGCTACGTGTTAGTGTTAGTGGTACGCACCAAGTTCATTTGGACATGTGGGTTGGTGACAGGTGGAATCTCAAAACCCTCAAAACTTTCCTTGTCTTGCATCGAAACCCCCCCATGAACAGCATAAGCCTCTAAAGGTGTCACAGGTCTTCGAAACCTCCTCTCCTACAACAAAACAAGGAAAATGTATTAAGTCCGAGTGTTAGAAACGATGGTTTCAAAATACAGACTTTCTATTACCATTTCCTGCAGGGTTCGACTAATAGAACTAGATCCACCTCGGTTCACCCTTGCCCCTGAAGTGGCACGAAGATTCCGCTTCATTTCACTTACACGCTGCCAAGCTGGATCACACCATTGTGTAATGAGATGCCCCTAAGCCTTGTCATCGATCCATTCAGGTTTGACTTGGTTATACTCAGCAGCAATGAGAAACAATGGATTCTCTCTTGTGTCAATGTCTTCATCTTCACATACATCCTTGTAGTACTTGGTCACAACTGTTACTCGAGTGTTGTACATTAGTTGCTCAGCATGGTATTAGCAAACCACCTCTAAAGTTGCCTCCTATCTCGCCCTAGTGTCATTCGAGTAACCTTCACCTTCAGGATATGTGTACCGAGCCTGCATTCCATAGACTTATAAAGAACATAACAAGTCTACCAATATCATATTTGCAAATAATTTACACGAAATCTTTCTTCACCCGATCGCCATTGTATCTCGCTTCACCAACACAGATACCAATGTCTCCATTTTGTAGGCGCTACGATAGTGGAGGACTCAATGTCATATCTTGCACAATTTGTGGATAGTGATAGCGCAACAAAGGCGCAACCACGTTGTTTGGTCCACGTGGCCTCCCGACAAATCATGAGTATGTTTCCATTGCCTAGAACCATATTCAAGATGGCAAGATTATATGGATATGAGAATTAATTACATGATGATATATAGCAAAACTTACCTTTTTCCTGCTGATACTATCACCTCCCTCCCTGCAGGCGTGGGAGGAAGTGGAGGGATTGAAATTTGCCCCCGTGACTTGCGGACAACAAGATTTGCATCTGCTTGAACTTCTTCTTCCCCTGTGTAGTCAGGATCCTCAGCCTGTATTTCCTCTTCCTCAGCGTGTGCTTCCTCTTCCTCTGCAGCCTGTGCTTCCTCTTGTGTAGCCTATCTAGATGAGGATGCCCTACCTTCAGATCGCTTTAACTTTTGCAAGAAATGTTTCTTCAACTTATGCCTGCATTAGTTGAAATGTTAGTGACAGATCATATATGCAATAAAATCAATAATGTAATGAAAAAACATAAGTATAATGTAATTAAAATCAATATTGTACCAAATCATCTATTCATTGTCCTCATCATAATCTGGTTCACTAGCATTAGAGCTATAATCAGTGAAGCCATCAGAATCACACTCTTCATCTCAATGAGATTCTACTTCTACACCAGTAGAAACATTCCGTAATATTGTAAGATCTTTCTCATTGCATATTGTATCCACTTCATTCGAGACATAAACGACATCCAACTCATCTCCTAGATCGATAACGAATGTGCCGCTCAACCCTTCCTCTTGAAAGAACTCGGTGATCGTCGTACTTGTTGGAGCTTGATTAATGAAATGTGACATGTCTCGTTTTGCGACATGACAGACCACTCACCAATCTTTCAAGTCAACCTTCTTGACTTGTTTTATTTTGGGACCTGACATATCTCGTTTAGGGACCTTACATGGGTACGGGGTGTAGTATACTTGAGAGCACTGATGAGGTAGAACAAATGGCTCAAAGATAGAATGTTTTGATGTATGTTTGATCTCAACCAAACCAATATTTGGAGAGCGCCGCACACCTGTTGTTGGATTGAACCAATGACAATCGAATAAAATTAAGTTGAAATATTTATCACCAGGGAATGTCACTTCGATGATATCTTCAATTATACCGTAGTATTTGATCTTGGAACTACCCTCTCCAGAGCTAGTATAGACACCACTGTTAACAGTAGTCAAATTTGCCTTTTGCCGCTCATACTTTGCAGAACGAAATCTATATCCATTGATATCATATCCATTAACTGATGTCACCTGGATCCGACATGTAAGAGAAATCTTCTTTAAGTCGTGATGGATGCTTGGAGTTTTCATGCACCGCGGAAATATGAAAAAGAGAGTAAATAAATCTATCTAATTTATTTCGTAATCAATGGAGGTTGTTCACTTACATATTTTTGGAACCAGTCAATGAAATTGGGATGTCCAGCTCCGGCCTCATTTTTCCTTAACCTATCTAGTTCAATAGCAGATGGTTGTCCCCTACCAGGCCAGACCGTTTTATCATATTGGCTATCAAACAAATTAACAAATATATTAGTATACATGTGTTTGTGTTTGTGTATATGTAAATTAACAAAATTGAGACACTCAACAAAATCATCCAATTCCAATGTGTTTGTGTATATGTAAATCATTATTGCTTTATGCTCCTCTGGTGTCAGCATACGAGAGCCATTGTTCCCTTGTTTCTGTCATGGGACTTGCATAGTGCTAAGTGTGCAATTCGGAGTGTTGACTTCATACCCGTCATCATATCGTGGCCGCTTATTTCTAGAAGACTGAACTTCACTTGAGAAATATAACGATATGAAGTTTGATATCCCTTCCGCAATATAAGCCTCCACAATGCATCCTTCCACTCTATCCTTGTTTTTTACCCGTTTCTTAACATGCTGAAGAGCCCTACACTTGTAAATCGGGATATTTAGCCATCCCATCACACGAGAATAGTTTACAAAGTAGGGATATCTTACCTTTTGAATGGATACATCCACCGATATTGAATAGGTCCACCCACACGTGCTTCATATGGTAAATGGATAACCATGTGCATCATGCATGTGAAAAACCCTGGCGAAAATATTTTCTCAAGTTTGCACAAAAGAACAGGTATCTCTTCTTCCAATTTCCTCATTCTTTGTGGATCGATCTCCTTGGCACACAATTGCCTAAAAAAGTAGCTCAACTCAGCCAGCGAGATCCACACGCTCTCCGGAAGAAATCCACGGAAAGCTATCGACATGAGAACCTCAATGAAGATATGAAAATCATTACTTTTCATCCCATTCACACGGAGTTGTTGAAGGCTGACTCCCCGTCTAATGTTTGCTGCATACATATCTGGAAACTTCAACTCTTTCATCCATTGCAGAACTAGTATTTTTTCTGGTCTATTTAAGCAGAAAGCCGCCTTTGGCTTTTCCTAAGTACTGTTAGATTTCTCCTTCAAATGATAGCTTGGACGATTGCACAACTCTGCAAGGTCTAGTCGAGCCTTTACATTATCCTTAGTTCGATCAGCAATATCAATGCACGTCAACCAAAACAATTCTGCGATATTTTTCTCTGTATGCATGACATCAACATTGTGACGCAACAAGAGTTTTTCAAAGTATGGCAAGCTCCAGAAGCCTGGTACATGGGTCCAATTATGTGTCCCTGAGAAACCTTCAAATTGGTGTTTCTGTTCACTCTGGCTTGGTACTAGATCTAGAAGCTGCCTATGAATTTGGACACCTATCAGACGAGGTGGAGGGGGATCGAACACCTGTCTATGCTTCCGGAATTCCTTTTGACTCTGCCTGAATGGGTGTTCAGCTCTAAGAAATTGTAATGACAATCAAACCAGTTGTACTTTTTACCATTCCTTAACCATAATGCAGACAAGTTTCCCAAACAAACTGGACATGCAAATTTTCCATGTGTGCTGTGTCCAGATACCATTCCAAGAGCAGGCAAATCATTAATGGACCGTAGATAGCATGCTCGCATGTTCAATGCCTGTCTCGAAGATCTATCGTATGTTACAACTCCATCCCATAACTTATGTAGATCATCATACAGAGGTTGCATGTATATGTCAATGTTTTTGCCAGGATGCTCCGGACCAGGAATAATTAGAGTGAGAAACACGTATTCCTTCTTGAAATTTTTTAAATAATATATTTTTATAGAAAATTACAGAAATAATATGCGAAAAAAATTACAGAAATACCCGTGCATGCGTAATTTGAATAGATACAAGCAGATCATCACGATTTGGTTGTGACATAGCGTTAATCGCAATTTGGAATTGCGACAGACTATCTGACTTCTCTGTCATGCAATTCCAAATTGCGATCGAGGTCTGTCATAACCGTTAATCGCAATTTGGAATTGCGACAAGCGCCTTACCCATCGCGCCCGAGGCCTTGACCTCATTTCTTCGAAGCCGACCGATTTCGCCGGAGGAAAAGAAGAGAGAGGGCGTCACCGGGAAAAAGAGAAGGGAGAGGAGAGGAGGAAGAGAAGGGAGAGGAAGAGGAGAGGAAGGAAAGGAGGAGGAGGAGAGGAAGAGAAGAGGAGGATTTCGTCGCGGTTGAGGTAAAATTTGTTGTCAATTTTTTGTAATGTTCATTCTAGTGATCAAATTAAGATTAGCAAAAAATACATAACTAATTTAGTTCGGTATTGATTAAATTAGGGTTGAAATATAACGTTGAAATAATAAACTAGTTTAAATATAGCGTTGAAATAATAATAAACTAGTTTAGTTCGGTAGTGATCAAACTAGCATTGAAATAGTAAAATTGTATTACTAATTTTTTCTAATATTCATTGTAGTGATCAAACTAGGGTTGAAATATAGCGTTGAACTGTATTAGAAATTAGGGAAAAATGTATTATGAATTAGGGTTAGCAATAGTTTAGTTCGGTTGTATTACTAGTTTTATAAAAAATGATTTAGTGATTATGAATTTAGCGAGTTAGCGATAGTTTATTTAAATTCTGATTTAGCAACCAGATTGTGTAGAATTTTAATTATTTAGTAGGTAGTTCTACGGGATTTCGGTTGTATTACTAGTTTTATGGAAAAATAATTTAGTGATTTTGAATTTTGTAGGGTTAGCAGTAGTTTATTCAACTTCACGATTTAGCGATCGGATTGTGTACAGTTTTAATTATTTAGTAGCTAGTATACGGGGATTGTGACGTGTGTTCGGGGATTGTGACGTGTGTTCCCAAAACCCGCACAAGCTCTCTCGGCACGTGGTAGGTGAAGAGTATCGGTGCGACGTCAGCCAACCTGCGCAATAGCAAAAATATTCATCATAGAACAAAACGATATTACTGTTGTATACCGGTATAGAGTATGTAAATCGTATGAGTAGATTAAGAGTTGAAATGTGGTAGCGTTTTGTCGTGCCATCATAAACAATCAATGAAATGTTTAACAGGTATGGACAAACGAGTAGAATTTAAAATAAACTACGGAGAAGGGGTTCCGTAGATGGGTGCACAAGGGGAGGAACTTAGTCATTTCCCAAGTGTTATGGCTGGCTTGTTACGTCTTTGGTGGCGTTAAGTGGAACGCACGGTTAACGAGATGGTTGTACAACATGTTCTCCTTGGATAGGGAATTGCATGATCTGAAGCTGCACGGAGGGGTCTCGGAGACAGGATTACGTCTTTGGGAGTTAGTAGAAGCTCAAGGGGCGAAGTCTTGGAGCTCGGACATAAGATTGGCAACCGAAAATGGTTGGCCATTAGTGTTGTTAGCGCAAGCATTTCGAAAACCGATCTTGACCATACGATGCGAGGAGGAGGTGGTGGTGATGAAGCGAGAGGAAGTTGGGGAGAGTAGCCGAGGCGAAGGTGTGCGAGATGAGGAAGCCGATGTTCCAAATCCAGATGTTCGGGAACCACGAGGCGTGGCGGATGAGGGAGAAACATTGAATCGTTGGTTGATGCAATGGAGGCAGAGAGCCAGAGTATGACAATTTGAGTAACGACCACGAACTGACGAAGAGCATTTCCCTCGGAGTGGGATGCATGTCGATTCGATAGATTGGTGGTCAACGAGGGTGAACACTTCCGTGGTGTCGATAGGAATGAGGTGAGGCAAGGTGCCATTCTCAAGAATAAGAGTGAGGTTCAGAAGCGGTGGCGGCATATGGGCGGTGTCGCCAGTAGAACCTTTAAGGTTCTTGTCGGACCGATGGATGTGCGATGTCGGATGCGGATGGAGGGCTGCCAATGGCATGTGCATGCGTACCGACCTAAATGGGATACCGTTTGGAAGTGTTCTATAGTCGTCCCACACACGTGCGTGCTTACGGAGTCTGCCCAATCACATAGAAACACATCTTCAGGTTTTGTTGCAAATGCAATGTATGGGGAGATTGTGGGCAACTTGGATTTAGAGCCACGTGCCATCATACTTGCAATAAGCGAGAGGTTTGATACACCATAAGCTATGCCAAAGCTTGGAGGGCGAAGCAGAAGGCTTTGGAAACTAGATATGGTACATTCGAAGACGCGTGTCGAGAACCTACGGTATGCTTGGTGATCAAGGAAAGAAATCACGGAACTTATGTCGATATTTGTGGCGGCCCTCGCGGCGCTTATTTGGGAAGATGGTACTTGAATGGGCATTCTTTGCTTTTGGTGCATGTGTCCTCGTTCGAGCATTGCCGTCCGTTGTTATGTGTTGATGTCACATTCTTGGTGGGAAGTATAAAGGTCGATTTTGACCGCCATAGGAGTTGATGGCAACAATCGGGTTCTTCGATGGCGCTTGCATTCGTGGAGGTGAGAACACGTAAAGCTAGCTCTGGTTTCTAAATGCGTGAAAGTCGGGTTGTGGATCGGTGCCTAGAGTTTGTGTTATACGATCGGCACCCGGTACATTGAAGGCGGTCGTCAAGATTCAGCGAAAGGTCTGAAGAAACACATCCATGGCCCGATATCACGAAGTAGGTGGTGCAAATGGCACATGGGTGCTAACTTCTAGCGGTTTAGGAACAAGGATCTTCTGAAGCTTTTAAGAGGTTGTGCGACCGGACCTAACAGAGAAAGTTTGATGCCTTTGTGGAAGAAGTTGGGCGAGTGACATCGAGGCATACCCATGAAGCAACGAAGAGGCCAATTCTAGCATGGAGGAAGCCCCAGAGTAGCGAAAGTGTTACCCACGGACCCTCCGCACTTGGTCCGGAGGAATGGAAGATCGACGAAATGCTTCTCCGAATGGAAAGAGCATGAGCCTAGGCAGAAATGGGCATTGCTTTATGACACCGATGGTTCCGTTATGGGGTTATGATGACTAACTTGCACGAGGTTTACAAGCTGGGTCATCACGAGGATTGAGACCCTTCCTCTTGTTGCTATAGTGGAGGGTGTTCTTCATGGTGTTGCGAAGTACTTTGTGGATCGTCATGCGGTATGATTGCCGCATGAGTAATCTGATGTGAAATACTCGGAGGTGATCATGCGTACATGGAGGACAAAGGGAAGAAGGGGAGATGTACAGATCATTGAAAATGGAGTGCGAGGGAGCTTGTTTGAGGTACTATGCAAAGAGAAAGGGCGTGGGGCGAACCGGCGTAAAGTTGCTCGCGAATGCATTCTACATCGGCAAACATGTGTATGCACTGCAACAAGCTCTTGTGTGCTGCACAAAGCCATGCTTTCGCACGTAATGGCTCGTGCTCGACAATTCATATGGACCTGTATATTCTTATCGCAATTTTTGATGAAGCGGTGGCGGCAACTTGGAGCGGAGAAATATATGGCTTTCGAGTGGTGGGTTTGTTCATAGAGCATCAAAGATGGGAGGATACGGTGGGTTCACGATATCGATGAAATCAAGGGCGTGGGCGATGACAAACAAGGCGTATAAGGAGCGACATGGACGCCGCAGAAGCGGGCATCGCATCTAAGAAATGCTCCATTTGTAAAGAGATGGGACACTCTTTCAAGTATTGCCCAACAGTTCAGAGGCCGTGAAATTGTTGTACGGTCTCCGCGTATGTAATTGTTAGGTCGCATGTCAATGTGATATGTTGAATTCCTATTTGTAATGCATGTATGGTCATATGATGTGTAATGCCTGTATTATTCCTGAATTCTATTTGTAGGGTGTACTAGTATCGAATTCTATTTGCTGGGTGTATTATTACCGAATTCTATTTGGTTTGAATTTGTATGTTCGTTGGATGTGTCATTATCGCATTCCAGTTGTTAGCGTTTTTGGACTGTAGAGTGTAGTATTATTATTCAAATTATATTTGTAATCACCGCATCAGTTTAATTGTTCATTTAATTTTGTACTAATATTGTTTTATTCAATTGCAGGTATGGCGATGGAGGGAGAGTTGCTAGACGTAGTGGTCGACGCGACTCATCGAGTCGCAACCTGTATTTACTGCAGAGGGGGAGGCACCGCTCGAGCTGAGTGCCCTTCACTTGCGCACCCCGATGAGGGCATGGCGGGTCGACCCACGATGGGTTCCCAGGTTCGTCCACTTTTCGCAAACTTCCCTTACTAAATCTTGTTCATTTGAACTAATAGTTGTGAAAATGTCTTCCTCTGATTGAGAGCTGCAGGCTACTCTTCCATAGCACGGATGGTGGAGGCGGCATGGCGGAATCACGAGGATGGGTGCGGTGCCTCTAGGAGGTTCCGTATGTGACAGAGCACCTTACGCTTTGGTAGATCGTTGGCGCCGGGAGACGCACACCTTTCACCTCCCGTGCGGTGAGATGGCGCCCACACTAGAGGGCGTGACCTACCGCTTGGCCTACCTTGCACTTTGGGCACGCCAGAGTGCTGAGGGCGTCCACCGGAGTGGCGGTGCTCTAGCCCATTTCGTGGACGTCTTTGTCGGTGACGATGAGTGCACACCTTCGCGAACAAGCACGGTCCGACGAAGTGGGCGTCTGATTTCGTAAGTGACATTAACTTTATGTACATTTTATTTCACTATGTCTTAAAGTTGTGAAATGACCATTACTTTTTTTGTAGCCCAAGCGGATGGCACGGAGCAGGGACTCGTTGTCGATCGCCACTTGGCGTACTGTTGTGGTCTGTTGGTGGGTTCTGCTTCACCTCCACCCACAGAGACACCGTCGACAAGCACTTGATCGATGCGCGCGGGCGATCCGCGACGCCGAGATGGAGGAGATCCCGCAGCTAAGCGTGGGGACCGGTTTGTCTTTGGCTCTGACGTCTGGGGGCCTTTGGACGGTTATCGTCGCGTGGGGGACCGTCACTTCTCACGGGCTGTCCTCTCTGCTTGCTTTGGTCTTTTGAGAGGTTCGGATCGGCCGGCGCACATCGATCGGCACCCTCGGAGTTGAGTTCTACGCGCCCGGGGCGGCGTCGGCCGTCCTACCATGGGGACGTTGTGGTCTTTAGACGGGTTAGTAAAATGATCTTTACCATGAGCTATGCGATTATTTTCAAATTATTTTCTCTAACTTTACCATTACTTTTTTTTGCAGCCGATGTACGCGCCTGTGATGACACACGCTTCGTACCCCGAGTACGTAGCGATGTTCGACCAGCTGACAGATGATCGCGTCATCTGGCGTCCTTACCTCCCCGAGCTGGTAGCGGTGAGAGCACCTCACGGCCTCTCCTTGCAGTGCACCCGTGACGCCGCCTTTTGGTTCACACGGCGCCACCTTGTTTACGATGTGTACGTCGAGACGTACGCCGTGCACCGCGTGATGAGGCATTTCAGCCTCCGCCAAATCTTCCCCGTCCCCACCGGTGAGGTGGTACCACCTCACGTGCACATGTAAGTGCTCTTCCATGTCTATTTCAGTTGCATTTTTTTCATGTTTGCGGAACTAACGTCATTGCTCATGTTCTCATGTAGGGTCACACGTAAGGGGTTCATTGGTGCCGCTAGCTGGGCGGCACGAATGATCCCTCACGTTCAGCAGTGGGCGCAGGCGTTGGCGGACGTTCACCAAGAGGATGCCGTCTGACCCAGCACGTCTGACAGTACATCCGGTGGTATGCACCACGCACATGCGTTCGGGTTGTGCGTGTCGTTGACTTCGCCTCGAGGCACGAGCCCTCCGTTCGCGACACCTACCCCACCCAAATGACTCGGCGTTTCACCGAGCGGTCGATGCTTCTTCCACAATCATTGCAATTTATCGTTCTTGTAATTATGCGAACTAAGTGGCATTTCAATTCGGTGTGCGAGCGACCTTGCTAGGGAGAGCATACACGATGGGCCTGCTTATAGCACGACTAGGCACGGGGGCGAAGTCGAGGTCGCGACAGCGGAGTTGAAGGGTTGCGGCGTGTACGCCATAATCTACTCCGCATGGTCCATTTACGTCGTGCAGAGGCCTAGGGATGACGACGCGTCTGAGTTCACGCAGGTGCCTCCAGCTGGGTCTGACACGTCGCAGCCGCGCCCCACACACGCAGCGGCCCGCCTCCTCACGTCGGGGGATCGGTTGGCGGCGATCCGCACCGTATGCACCTATGACTGCAGGTATACCGCGCTGTCTCTTTTCATCTTTTATGATCTTAATGTTATGTAATGTACTAACAAGACAACTTCATCAACAGGGGCCTATGTAGCACCAGAGCAAAGCGCGAGCACCTCTGCTGACTACTCTCTACTTGACGACGTCGACTTGGACTTCTTCGTAGATCCGCCCCAGCAGCCGACGGGTGCGGTGCTTGGCACCTCGCAGATCGCCGAGGCGCCCAGTCCGAGCCACCCATCGCCCGACATCTTCGCTACTCCTCCAGCAGCAGTACGGCCTGCTAGGAGTACCCGTGGACAGGCCCCTGACCAGCTGACGTACCCCTCTAGGCATGTGCAGCGTAGGAGGCCTGGGACCACCCGAGGAGTAGCACCGCGTCGTAGTTAGGTCTTTTCTTTCGTACTAGATGTGCTGTACATAATTTCTTTGTCACATTATGTAGCAAACTTATGCATCGTACTTTATTTCCTTACGTTATGTTCTATTATTCTGAGCTCAAATTCCCCATTTCTGCAAACTCCCTCTCGCACCCCGTTAACATTATCACGTACGTTGTTCGCGTTAACGATTATGGAAGGCCCAACCTGGAAACCATATCCTGTGACTAGCTCGCAGTAATGTCAAATCACCCATCTCTTGTTCGTCTGCACATTTTCTCAGAGTGGACGAATAGACGACGCACACCACAGCCTTCGCAATGCGATGTGAGAGCAGGCTACTTTCAGCTTTCTCGAAGTGATTCGACAATACTCTGCAGACCACCAAGCGACACAGCACTACCCATCTCGGTCGACAGAGGTGGCAGTCGTGCGGCTTTGATGATGGGTGACAAGTCGTCTGACCTTTGTGAGAGGGTGACAGTCGTGCATCCTTTGTGAGAGGGTGACACCGTGCGGCCTTTGACAGAGGGTGACAGTCGTGCGACCTTTGTGAGGGTGACACATCGTGCAGCCTTTCACAGAGGGTGACAGGTCGTGCAGCTTTGATGATGGGTGACAAGTCGTGCAGCTTTCACAGAGGATGCCACGCCATCAAAATGGACAAGTCTGTAATTGTGTGGAGTAACCCTCACCACCACTATAAAAGCAGGGGCGAGGGTAGACATCCAACACGGCCAAACCAGGCAATAAGCGTCGGCTAAATCTACATAAATTAGGGCACAATGTCGTTCTCTGTCGCCTCTTGAGCCAGCGAAGTCATCCCGCCCGAATATCCGGATGCGATGGCGTCGGCGAGATTCTGCGGAGTTGCCCGACCCAAATGCGATTGCAACCTACGGCGAAGATGATGCAATCTACCCATGGAGAGATGGCGCTCACTCTTTGTTGTGGCCGCACATCTGAGGTAAACCTCTTGGTGTCCACACAATCTGAGGTAACACTACCATTTCATGCATCGTTCTTTCTTTTCTCGGCACAAGGACGGTGTTGCTTCTTCCAATGGATCGACGGGCGGAGCGACGTGTCTCGAATTTCTCTCCAAGCGCCACGAGCGCCTACCCGCTTCGCCAAGAACTTCACCCGGTGGGAGGCTGCCAGATATGTCCCTTTTCTAGATGGACGAGCTTAGGGCGGTGGGCAAGGGCCAACCAATCGGTGAGTTTCATGCGACATACTCATGTTAAACTCACAAAGTAGTAGTTCTAAACCAGTTCATCGCTGCACAGAGTTCAAAAGGAAACTTGTGAATTCGCTCAAGTCAAAGGAGAAACCTCCTCGGGGCCACTCAAAGCCCCGACTTTTGCGAACATGGCTGCGGCGATGGTTGATACACCCACGATGATCTAGCGGATGGAGATTCTACGGTGCCCCTTGGCCGAGGATGAATGGTGCGGCTACTTCAAGCTGGTGGACTGGAGATGTACCACCCACATCTCAAACTTCTGTATGGGATAAGCTGGGGAGCAACCCTCTCCGTGGTGCCACTACCGCCGAAAAGCGGACCAGTATGCCTACGGTGTTATTCAACGACCAAAGCGGGCATCTTGCATTGGCTGCAGGCACGCTTCGGTTGTCAAGGATAAGCCCAACACACACCTCCTGCACCATATAGTGGAGTGCGAGCGAAAGCAGGCGGCGTCTCGCATGTCTCCGCCAATGGCCAATACACCGAGGTGCAAGAGGTTCCTCCTCTCGAAGAAGGGACAAGGGAAGCAATGCGGCCAAGGTCCGCACCACGCAACAAATCCTTGACGCGTTGCATAAACCAACCAGAACCGGGTGGTATTAACATAGGGGCGCCGAATCGGGATGACATGCCCATATGGGAGGGCGAAATTCACATAAAAAGACCAAAAATTATGTCTTATACACCGAGGCGTCGGCATAGGCCACCCATTCGGCGATAATTTGGGAGAAGCTGCGGATCCCCATGGAGTTCTTTCATAGTAGAGATTGGCGTTGTCCGATGACAAATCGCAAATTAAACACGGTCGAGTAATATCACGAAAAATGTGGGACATCATTACGCTATACCCGAGATAAGCGAAACGATCATTTGTTCCAACATGACAAGCGATGCTTTCGTTAGTTAGTTAAATCAAGCAATTTAAATCCTTTGTTGTAATGCCCTTGTAATATAATCTAATCTATTGCTTATTTTATCATCTGAACTTTCAGTGTATGTGCCCTTATATATGTTCAACAAATAATTTAAGTGTTCATAACATGAGTTGTTGTCGACTATAAATTTTTAAATTTTTTGTCCACGGTTATGATGCATCACTAATGTTCCCATAAAATTTTTATCAAGCTTTATAAATTTTTAAAAATTCAGACAGTGCTAGTGTCCGATATGTTCGGACACTAGCACTGTCTGAATTTTTAAAAATTCATAGAGCTTGATCATTATATGAAAATTTTATGGGAACATTAGTGATGCATCATAACTATGAACAAAAAATTTGCGAGTAAATATTTAATGTCGATTTGATAATTCAGGAGTAAACGTAATTAGGTTGTAAATAAGATTTCCATTTAGACGAGTAATTCATGAAGGCTGTTTGCAGCAGCGATATTTATACACTAAGGAAGTTGTAAATAGAATATTTTTCCAGATTATGGTAGTACATATGATGGAGAGTGTTTATGAACTAATTTCCCAAATAATGTCATTTAGACGAGTTATTCTACAAGCCGTCGAAAAGTCTTAAGTGAGTAGTTTTCTACGCGACTAATTCATGAAGGCTGTTTGCAGCAGCGATATTTATACACTAAGGAAGTTCTAAATAGAATATTTTTCCAGATTATGGTAGTACATATGATGGAGAGTGTTTATGAACTAATTTCCCTAATAATGTCATTTAGATGAGTTATTCTACAAGCCGTCGAAAAGTCTTAAGTGAGTGCAGTTTTCTACGCGACTAATTCATGAAGGCTGTTTGCAGCAGCGATACTTATACACTAAGAAAGTTGTAAATAGAATATTTTTCCAGATTATGGTAGTACATATGATGAAGAGTGTTTATGAACTAATTTCCCTAATAATGTCATTTAGACGAGTTATTCTACAAGCCGTCGAAAATTCTTATGTGAGTGTAGTTTTCTACGCGACAAATTCATGAAGACTGTTTGCAGCAGCGTTATTTATATACAGAGCTAGTTACAAATAGAATTTTTTCCATATTATGGTAGTACATGTGGTGGAGAGTGTTTCTGAACTAGTTTGCGTAATAATAGCATTTAGACAAGAAGTTTAAAGGATAGCCGAAAAGGCTTTCAATGATCACAAATTTGACATTATCAGGAATCGGATTTTAATTTAAGTTTGCGACTACACTGAACATGATTACTTATTCATTTTTCTGGCATTAGCATAGGATGATCTTCGAAGTGTTTTAAAACTACATGCGCGATATTTCACTTTTATGTGAGATGTTTTTCACATAAATGAACAATAGTGACCTATATTAAAAATTTTCAACGTCGTTAGAGTCCTATTTTATTTTTATACGTGGTCGCTGATTCTACGGGAGGGCCCCATACCGAATTTGAAATTCGGTTAAGGATTAGCTGGATTTTGAGGTTAGGGTATGGTTAAGCGGATTTTGATTCGGGTAAGGTGGGTTTTTCTAAATCTGAAAACATGTTGTATCGATTTGTAATTACTGCATCGTAATTTGTCTTCAGATTCCAAATTTGCCGTCAATTTGGAATTGCGACTATAGGGTATTTCTGTAATTTTTTGACATATTATTTACGTAAACTTTTTACAAAAATATATTATTTTAAAAATTCCATCTAATGTTCAAAATCTTATAATATTTGTCGACGATTAGACATTTTTTTGCAAATTCTAAATCATTGAATTAGTAAACAAATCATCTAACTTCGCCAAATTCAATTTGCGATAGAGGACTTGCGATAGAGTTTACATGCGCAATTTCAAATGCGATGAAGTCTCGTGTCAGAATTCAAATTATGCGACTAATTCAGCATCAAAATTCAAATTAAGCGACAAGCGTTTGTCAATTCCAAATAGCGACAGCATTTGAGTATCTCTGTAATTTTTTTTGGCATATTATTTCAGTAATTGTTTTTAAAAATATATTATTTAAAAAATTCTCCTTCTTCATGCATTAATGTCGAAGGTAAGTTATAAGGAACAACAAAGACAGCCAACAAGAATACGGTGCAGCGGCAAAACTAAATGGAAAGCCATCGTGCCGAGACCTAACCGTACATTTACGGATTACTGCGGCAAAGTCAGGAAAGTCAAGATGAAACTGTCTACAAGCTTCACCATCAGACGGGTGTACCATCATGTCAGGTTTATCTCTATATCCATCTCTATGCCATCGCATGAGAGCGGCAGTGTTGGCATCCATATAGCACCTTTGAAGTCGAGGAATGAGTGGAAGGTATCACAAATTTTTCTTGCAACCGTTTTTTCGGCTTGTTCCAAATCATTCTCCACTGCACATATTGTGCTTCTCCACACACATCGCATTTTATCTTTTCAATGCTGTCCTTCCAAAATAGCATGCATCATTTTACATAAGCATCGATCTTGTTGTATGACATCTTTGTGGGGTATGTATACCCCGTGGGGCCTACACTGCGAACTGCGCTAAGGCCCAACTAAGCGAACCTAGGCGGTGACCTCTTGGAGGCGGAGGCACTGGCCGAGCAAGGCATGAAGAATCGAGACAAAATCCTAGTTAAGGAAACCAAGTCGTATTAGGCAAGGGATGATTGTAATCCAAACCGATATGGAGTCGGGATAGATATGAAGATGCAATTCCCACCTCATATCCGAGTGGGATTCCATATTGTAACCGCCCTTCTCTGCTATATAAAGGGAGGGGACGGGGCACCATAGATGGAGAATCTCATTAGCTACAAGCTAGTAACATATAATCCCAAAGCACAGGACTAGGGTATTATCCCCACCGTGAGAGCCCGAACCTATATAATTCTCATGTCTTGTGCTACCATCGAGTTCCCAATCCAGCGCTTAGCCCCTTTTAATTATTGTCGGTAACAACCCTCGACAGTTGGCGCGCCAGGTAGGGGTTGCGCTAGGATCAATCTCAGCAAGCTCGATGGCGATCTTCAGCAAGAACAAGGCCACCTTCGCGCCGGCCCAGGCGTTTTGCTTTGGAAGTCTGGATTTCATCGCCGACGATTTTGGTCATCTTTCCCTTTCGGATTCGGATCCGTTCCAATCTGGAGGCAATTCTGAAGTTCCCTTAGCCAGACAACCACTCGGATCGGGAACAAGCATGGCCATCGTCACTGACGGTAAGCCGAGGTCGAACCCGTCTTGGCCGAATCGCTAATGGCGAACCCGAGTGGTCAAATATGCTAGAAAACCACTCGGATTCAAAGGTCAGTATTACTCATCTTCTTGTTCCTCCGATTCGGAAGGCGGGCGGAAAATTTCGAGCTTCGCGGCATTTTGTGATCGAAGAGCCGCGAACGGAATCTCAAAGAATGAAGGATCTGATAACGCCGCAGAGGAAGAGCGTCAGCGACAAGAAGGTCGCACGAGACTCCTCGGAATGCGAGAGGCCGCAATGTCAATGAAGAAATCTTGCGAGCGAAGATGGGGAACCAGTCGGTGTTCCATACTCCTCAGCAGAATATCGTTGCCTCCATGACGCTTCTTGATACTTTAGGACCACTGCTTGGTCCTGATAGCCCAGCTGCTCCGATCATAGCCCAAGTTCAGGCTATGGTGGCGTGATGGCGATTCAGCGACCGAGAGGAGCCAAGGAAAAGGAGCCATCTCGTACTCGTCTCCTCAATTCACGGTCGCTAGCAGCGATAATCTGCAATTGATCGTCAAAGTAGAGCTTCGACAAGGGGAAGACGCTCGGCATAGCATCAGCCGGGACCTGCGTGTGGATTTAAACGCCAGACGGCGTGACCGGGAAGATGAAGAGCATCGTAGGCGCAGAGATGACTATGAATGTTTTGGCATTGGCCACGACGACCGGGATGATCACCGAAATCACCTCCGCCATAATAGAGGGGAAAACGAAGACCGCCGAGCCAGATCGCCTTGTCGACGTTCTCCACGAAGGCGCAACGACGGTCCTATTGAAGGCATCCGGGCTTTCACCCCTCGCCTGCGCCGAGTGGTTTGGCCCGAAGGGTTCAATCCAAAGAGCATCACCAAATTTGATGGAGAAAGAGATCCAAAAGCTTGGCTCCAAGTTTACTCTCTTGCGATCATGGCTGCTGGGGGCGATCACAATGTGATGGCTAATTACCTCCCAGTCATGCTCACCTCTTCGGCTCAGGCATGGCTCACGGGCCTTCCGGCAAATTCCACAGATTCCTGGGAGGATCTTTGTGAGCAATTCATCACCAACTTCCAAGGTACTTACGAGCGACACAGAACATAATGGGATCTGTATCAGACTCATGAGAAAGGAAAGAGACGCTCGAGAATTCATCCGGCGCTTCATGCAAAAGAAGAATACAATCAGGGATATCTCGGAAGCGGCAGTCATCGCGGCATTCCAGAAGGGCGTCAACGATCCCGACCTGATCAAGAAGATGTCTTGAAAGCCACCGACCACCGTAAGGGAGATGTTCGAGCTGGCGGTTCATTATGCGACGGCCTCAGATGCTTTGGCCGAACGGCAAGATGATCGCCCACGACATAAAGATAAGAAAGATTACGCCGAGTCATCAAGACAATGAGACAGGAAGCGGAAGCCTGAAGAAATAGTGGCAGCAGCCGAGCAAGGCTGGCATCGCGCACCACGCACTGACGACTACGATACGGTGATGGAAGCTATTTGTCCCTTTCATCCAAAAGGTAAACACGCTGCGAAGGATTGCTTCACTTTGAGGAGGTTCATTAAAGAATCTAGGAAACGACCGACCAGAGGCGAAGCAAAAGATGAAGGGAAGAAAAAACAAGATCCCCCTGAAGATGATGAAGGCGAATATCAAAAGATGGAACGCGAGCTCAACTACATTTACGGAGGCTCAATGGCTTACGAGTCAAAGCGAAAGCAAAAACTCAAGGCCAGGGACGTCAACGCCGTCATGCCAGCGGCTCCCCAGTACCTCAGATGGTCCGAGGTGCCCATCACTTTTGACCGTTCGGATCATCCGGATCACATCCCTTATCCCAGAAGATTTCCGCTGGTGTTGGGCCCGGTGGTGCGCAATGTTAAACTCAAGAGGGTGCTGGTCGACGGAGGGAGTGGACTTTATGTTCTCTTCTGCAAAACTTTCGATGATATGAAGATTCCCCGCTCCGAGCTAAAGCGGGGTTCATCACCATTCCATGGAGTAATTCCCAGAACTTCTTCGGTCCCACTTGGACAAATGCGTCTTTGGAGTCCCATCTGGGAAATTACTCGGATTCATTGTTTCACAGCGAGGCATCGAGGCGAACCCAGAAAAGATCAATGCAATTCTAAAAATGAAACCTCCAACCAGCCAGAAGGACGTCCAGAAGCTCACCGGATGCATGGTAGCACTCGGCAGGTTCATTTCTCGGCTAGGGTCACGAGGAATGCCCTTCTTCAAACTTCTGAAGAAGTAGGGTAGCTTTCAATGGACCACCGAGGCACAGCAGGCTTTCGAAGAATTGAAGACATTCTTGTCATCTCCACCGTCTTTGGTTCCACCAATGCAGAAGAACCCTTTTGCTCTACATTGCATAGCGACTCATGTAGTCGGTACCTTGTCGTGGCGAAACGGAAGGAAGAAGGGCACCTCGAAAAATCAAAGGCGGTCTATTTCATCGGTGAAGTCTTTGGGAGAATCAACGTCGCTACCCGCATGTACAAAAGCTACTGTACACCGTATTGCTAGCCTCTCGCAAACTCAAGCACTACTTCCAAGAGCATTCTATTTCGGTGGTCACCACCTTCCCGCTTGGAGACATACTCCACAATCGGGAGGCCACCGGGAGGATTGCAAAATGGGCGGTCGAGCTCGGGCTCGGTGCCTTTAAAATCTCCTTCAGACCACGAACGGCAATAAAGTCTCAAATACTTGCCGATTTCACCGCCGAATGGATAGAATTGCAAACTCCAACGACCATCGAAGAGCTGGAATATTGGACAATGTATTTCGACGGATCTCTCATGCTCAGCGGCGCAGGAGCAGGCGTGGTCCTCATCTCTCCAACGGGTGAGCGCCTGAAATACGTCGTTCATATCCACTTCCCGGCGTCAAACAACGCCGCCGAGTACGAGGCACTCATCCACGGGCTTCGCATCGCGATATCCCTTGGTGTCCGACGGCTGACTATTCGGGACGACTCCATGTTGGTAATTAATCAAGTACAAAAGGATTGGTCATGCGTCGAAGACAACATAGCAGCATACTGCCAGGACGTACGAAAGCTGGAGGGCAAGTTCGATGGGCTGGAGCTCATTCATGTGCTCCGCCGTGACAACGCGATGAACAAATTGGCAAAATTTGGGCTCCACTCGAACAGATTCGGTCGGTGTTTGTCGAAGAACTCCATAATCCTTCAATAAGCCAAAAGCAGGAACAAGGCAAATCAAAAGAAACGCCCACTGAAGAGGAGGTCTTAGTCATCAACGCAGATTGGATGGCCCCTTTTCTCAATTACCTGTTAAGGGATGAACTTCCAGAAGACCGAACAGAGACAGAACGCATCTCGCGACGTAGCAAGAACTACATAGTAGTAGGAGAAGAATTATTTCAAAAAAGTGCCTCCGGAGTTCTAAGGCGATGCATATCAGAGCAAGAAGGAAAAAACCTACTCAGAGAAATCCATTCGGGAATCTGTGGACATCACGCGGCGTCAAGCACACTGGTGGGCAAGGCATATCGGCAAGGCTTCTTCGGCCGATACCAGAATCGATCGCGGAGGACATCGTCGAGAACACGTGAAGGATGCGGCTTTTGCCCGCCAAATACACGCTGCTCGCCGTAGGCTGCGAGACAATTTCGATCACTTGGCCGTTCGCAGTCTGGGGACTTGACATGGTCAGCCCATTGAAGAAGGCTCAAGGCGGCCTCACTCATCTCTTTGTCGCCGTCGATAAATTCACCAAGAGGATAGAAGCAAAGCTAGTGGCTACAATCACAGCAGCCAAAGCCAAAGAATTTTTTCAAGAGATCGTGGTAAGGTTCGGCGTGCCAAATTAATAGGATTATCACGGACAATGGAACCCAATTCCGAGGAGAAGAATTCCAAGACTGGTGCGATGAGCTCGGCATCAAAGTTTGCTTCGCCTCCGTGGCTCATCCAAAGAACAATGGTCAGGTAGAAAGGGCAAACGGTATGGTGCTGCAGGGCTTAAAGGCGCGAATCTTCGACCATCTCAAACCGTATGCCGCTCGATGGGTAAAAGAATTGCCTTCGGTACTCTGGGGGCTGAGAACCACCCCCAGCAGGGCAACTGGTGTAACATCCCAAAATTTGGGTTTTCAAAAATATTTTATGAAGTTTAGCTCCCCAAAAATTCGCGATAATTTTCTCGCTTAATTAAAGCTTAATCTGGAATTTTCTAAAGTCAAAGTAATTTAGATTGACTAATATAAACCTCAATTAAATTAAATTCAGTTTTATTTGGGTTCCTTGTGCTTCTAGGATTTTCTTTGTATTTTTTTTAAATTGTTGGAATTTATTTGGAATTATTCTAATTAATTTAAACTAAGCCTTTTACTTAAAGTAATTAAATATTTCAAAATAGAAAATAAAGTTCTTCTGAAAACATTTTGTTTGAGTTCCAAAATGTCCCAAAATATTTTCTAGATTTTTTCTGGTATTTTTATTGCCTCAAATGAATTAATTTGAATTAAGTCCTTTATGGAATTAATTAAAAATTTGGAAAAATTTATATAAAGTTTTGTTGAAAATATTTTATTTGAGTTCAAAATGTCTCAAAATATTTTATAGAATTTTTTTGGAATTTTCCTGATAATGTTTCTATTTTTCTTGAATTAAATGAATTTCTAGAACTAGTTTAATTCGGATTCTGTTCTTCCACGTGTCTCCTTCTCGCGCTGCCACATGTCGCCTTCTCGTTCGGCCACGTTGCCGAGCCGCCACAGCCCTCCGATTCCGATCCGACGCACAAGAATGCGCCACATCACCCCGAATTGCGCAGCGCACGCCAACTGCTCGTATAAATGCCTGTGAAGCCAGTTTTTGCGTTTTTCTTGGTTCTTCTTGACCTAGCCGCCACCCCAAACCCTAGTAGACCTCCCATGACCTCTCCCACATGTCCTCACCTCAGATCAACTCACCCAAACCCCAGAAATCCATCCCTCATCCTCCGAAACGCCGCCGCACATTGGCCAAACTTTGAGGCGCGTCCCCCATCAACTCATCGACTCTTTTCAAGATCCGTCTTCTCCACGGCGTGCTCCATGCTACCCTCTATCTTCCATCCAAATTTGGTGCCATTTCATCCACGGGATCAAAAGTTACGGCCATCCAAAGATCAAATCTTGCCGGAGCCCGTTCTCCCTCGTTTTTGCGAGTTTGACCATGAAATGTTTATGGTAAACTCCTCTTGATGTCCCCTACACGGTGCTCATCCTAACTCATGGTTTTACCTGCAGGATTTGCGCAGAAAAATCAATCTTCCTCGATCGGACGCTGCTATGACGGCTGAAACTTCGCCGCGTTCCCGTTGATCCGAAGGTAAAACTCAGATACGTTTACGTCATATTGTGCCAAATGATCCCAGATAGCTCTCTGTAAAATTTGGTTAGGTTTCATGCAGTACTTTAATAGTTATGACCGTTTGATCTATTAGCTCAGAGAGCCGTTCATCGGCGGCTTGTGATCAATCCGGGGTCGCCGCCAAATCGCCTATACCGTTGAGTTCGTCTCATCGCGTTCTATGTGATGGACACTTCCTTTGCTGTTGCATCCTCCGAAATGTTTTTTATTAGTTCGGCGCGCCTTTAACCGCCATGGCGCCGTCTTTTGCCACCAACCATCTTGGATTGTCGTGACCATGTCACCCTGTCTGGTAGGTCCATACCCTACTGTTTTGGCCATCCTTGGAGTTCATTTGATCTCCGGTTGCCGTCAAAGCCATAATCTAGTATCTACCGTCGTCTTCGGTTTAGTCCTTTGCATCGGTTCGCGTTTGGTTCGCCATCCTTGATAAACTTTAATCGTAGAGCCAACCCTACCCATCCTAACCTCTACCAAGTGTATCCATCCTTGAATCGTTTCGCTCAAACCCGGACTTAACCTTTGGTCCAATATTGTCTTTGCGTCACGACATGTGTACCCCACAGATCGCAAATCAAACATGAGCCATGTCATGACCTCGCTGCCCTACCATTGTACCGATGGTCGCCACCTTGTTATCTCATAAGTGTTCTGTTAACGCTTCATATTCATCGTTAACGCTCCACCGTTAACGCTTTGCTCTCATCGTATCGCTGTCATTGCATGGGTGCATGCAAGTGAAAGCCCTAATGTGATGTCCTTACCTTTTCTATCGCTTTATTGTGATCTAGCCCATCACGTTGAGTTCAGCCTCGTATTCCTGTCATAACCGCCTCATCGTTGTCGAGTTCCGTCCCCGATGTAAGACTAACCTCCGGATCAAACCATAGTGGATGTCGATCCCATCCGTCCTGGTCTTAACCTTGAAATCTAATCGCCATTAACCTAGAATTCATTACGTGGTCTGGTCAATAGACCATTAGCCATATGACATATTCTTGTGCGAGACCTAGTCTATCAGTCTATCTTCCTCTTGGTTGATCGTGACGTTCGGTCAACGAAAGTCAACCTTGAGCATCTGCTTAGTTCATGGCGAACTAACATAACCGTGGACCGGTCTATAGATCGAGAGTCCATATGACATCGGCTATCAATCAAGATAATAACTTCGGAAGAAATATTCTTGAGATATTATTCCTTCTTTCCCGATTATTAATCTTTCTCTTGATATTTTCCGAAAGCCGTTCTCTTTGTCTAATCATCAACCTAATCTATTCAAGTTCCTAATTTCATCTAAGCCGCTGTGCCCAATGCTATTCGTTCTTAATTTGGAGTTTACTTGATTTGCCTTTTGAGTTTTGTTGTATTTGTGTTTGTTTATTGTTAGACGCTGTTCTTTTAAGTCGCTCGAAGGAGCCGAGAATCAAGCAAGCGGAGATTGAAGATCGAGGATCAAGGATCGAAGATAAAGAGTAAAGAATAATAAAAATTGCAAGGGCCAGGCAAGTTGTGCTTTGACCATATTGATCCCATTTTTAAAATTATTTCGTTTGAAATTATTGCATGCTAGTTTGAAATAAACTGATTTCAATTAATCTGGGATTAGATAATCAACCTACTTGTTATTGCCACCTTGTCGCTATTATTTGTATGCCATGATTCATTTGTCATCCTAGATTGTGGGTTAATAGTTGGACATTAATAATTTGCCAACATGGGTTAATTAGACCGTATGTAGTGTGCTTAGCCCTGCCACGTAGATTTGTCATGATTTTGGAAAATTAAAGTTAATATTGACTTAATGAGATATGGAACGTGTTTTTGAGAATGTGGCATGTGTTATTGAGTTGATGATGGCACGTGGTGCATGGTAAAGAAATGGGGTGGGAAAATGATTTAGACTGGGGCAAGTGGCAAGATTGTTTTCGGTGGGCCAAGAGTGGCAATTGGGCGGTTGCTTTTGGTTTTAGATTGTTTCCGGTGGGCCAAGAGTGGCAATTGAGCGGTCGCATTTGGTATTATGACATGTTTATGTGATGAACTTTTGGTTAGTCTAGCCTCGGTCAACTAAGGACTTAACCTTGCGAGCCTTTGACCTGAGTCTTTCATACAACCACAAGTTAGGAATGGGACGGACCTAGTGAGTAAACCGTGAAATCAATTCTTTGGTCTTGTCGTGGTGGTGTGGGGCTGGAGGCGGGTGAGAACTCACATGGCGCAAGAGGGGGCCACAGGTGTGGTAACCATCCTGCAGTGTTGAAACCTTAGCGCAAGATCTTTGGGTTTAGACGGATCTTTGGAAAGGCTTTGTTATGATCGCTCATTCGCATACTCTTGTATGGCGTTTCACGGCTGACGTGGTGAGTTGATTATATCTTGTGGGTAAAGTGTATAACCTCTGCAGAGTGTAAAAACTATTCGAATAGCCGTGCTCACGGTATTGAGCATTGCTCGGGATTCTGATCAAGGGTTAGATTTTGATAAAAATGAGGTTGGGAATGTGGATAATGTGATGTGGAACTTGGTTAAGGATGGGAAATGCTTCACTTGAGAATGTTTGCGAAAGTTATTATTGGTATTACTTGTTTTACTGCTTTTCTATCTACTACGATTATTTGTGAAAGCTGCTTTATTGCAAAAGAACCATTCAGCCATTCCTTTGGAATAAGCCATGCATGTAGTAATAGAACTGCATTCTGTGCATGACTTGTTGAGTACGGTTGTGTACTCACCCTTGCTTTAACAAAACATCACCGATTGAGGAGAAGTCTTTGTCTTGAAAAAGGAGAAGTTCTGCAGAAGGCGATTATCTAGGAGTCGAACCTGTCGATGCCCGTGGTATATTGAAGAGGTTCACCGACGTTCTTCGTTCCTCTGCTACTTATTTGAAGTTGAAGCCGTCAAGGCCTCACATGTGTAAGGTTGACCTTAAGGTCGTTCAATAGTTTATATTTTATAATTGTGTTACTTTTATTATTCATATGTATGATTGTGATATTCATCTATGTTGAGGCTGTGCACTAAGCGTGATCTGGACTAGTGCGAGAATACACAGAGGTCCGGATTTGCACATTCGGTCCCGACAGAGGTGGTATCGAAAGCATATCTTGTTGTAGGCCTTGACCCTAGATAGATTGGCCGTTCTTTAGGATTTCAAAATTATTTTCTAAAAGAAAATTTTAACTTGAAAGAATGATAAGTTCTTGACTTGTCTTATTCTTCTATTCTTTCCTCCTTGCTGAAAATTTCTATCTTACACTGTTGTTTTAAATGAAGATCTTATCTGAGTTACTCCAAGTAGCTATCGTTGTTTCACACTTAAGGAGAAAGCGCTAGGTGTCGCTGCAAATCCTGAAGATCGTGAAGACAGGAATCGTCGAACTCAAGAAAGGTGGATCGATGAAGTGTTCCAGAAGCTAGAAGAACCAAGTGCTTTCAGTAGCGGTTAGACTCATGTGTGAGAGTCGCGTCTGCCTAAGATAGAAGTGTTACCCTCTTATACGGTAGATTATTGTGTGTTTAGGTTAATTTGGTTTTCCTTGTTTCTTTGAGTGTGCGATGCGTTGCGAGCTTCTAGGCTTGGATAAGCAACCATACCAAGTTATTAATAATGTTTGTATAAGTTTTTGGGTTAAACTCGTTTCCCTTGCACTAGGATTCATGAAACTCATCTATGCTATTCCTCTTACCTAAACCACAGGTGGTCAGCAGTTGGAAAGGATCGAACGCAGCAGTGACTCTAGAGAAGTTCACGTTAGTTCAGTTGCTACTACTGGTGTTAGTGCTAAAGTAGATAGTGACCAGTGACTGGCCCATCGTACCAACCGTGACAATTCAAAACTTGGATCATTTGTTCACCGCTTAGACTCGCTTATGCGCATAATGATGCAACAGATGAATGTTATCGGTGCCAACATCAATCCTCCCCAATGAAGTCGCAACCCCCTGCTCACAGTCAAAGATTACCTTGTTCATGAAGACCAAACCGCCCACGTTTGATGGATCAACCACTCTCAGAAATGTAGAAATTTGGCTTCGCATCATAGAAGAGAAGCTGGCTTTGGTGCAATGTGAAGATAAAGAGAAAGTTCCCTACGCTACTTGCCAGTTAGAAGGAAATGCATTAGTCTGGTGGAAGAGTTTCTATGCCACCTCTAAGGATGAACATACCATCACTTGATTAGAGTTTACCACCGCCCTTAAATGCGGCTCTTCACGCCATCGGAAGATAGTGAAACCACAAGAAGACAAGGAAGAATGGTATCTCCACACTCGATACCATACCGGGATGTTGTTCTTTGAAGTGTTGTCAACCAAACCAATCGAAGACCGTACATGCATCCGTTGTGGCGAAATAGGATACATCAGCGATGATCATGCAATCAACTATTCCAAATTTGTGAAGGAAGTCATTTACCGTGAGAATGTCCTATAAACAACATCACCGCTATCTTTGTGAAGGCCAAGATCATTGTCCACTCAACATCCCCTGGATCCAATAGTGACCATTGTGACTCGGCATCAGCGATAGAATTTTCGAGAAGTCATTGCTCAAGAGTTAGCGAAAAGAGAAGGATTGCCATCCGTACTTGCTATGCCACGTGAAGAAACGAAGAAGAAACATGTCAACCCTATCTGCCTACCTTAGGAAATCAGTGATACTTGGTCACCACTTTAATTTCTTGTGTGATAAATGAGGACCTTTGGGCTAGAGAATGCCCCAGCAACCCAGCACGATGACCAAAACATTTATGTTACAACTGTGGTGAGTTAGGTTATTTTGTTAAGGAATGCCCACAGAAAGATCAAACAATTTCTGAAGCCATGATCATTCCAGAAAATTCTTTGGTTAAGTTTATAACCCCAAGAGTGAGTGATAAGACTACGGGTGCAACTTGCTCAAGAAGTCAGTTGAAACAAGAAGAGCCGGGTTAGCAAGACCCTTTTCTTAGAGATGAACGCAAGGAATTGGAGGACAACCGCAAGTGTCAGAAAGCTCGTCAAGAAGGACCACCGCAACAATGAATGAGAAGTGCCCTCAACAACTCGCGATTCAGATCTTGCTAGACTTTGTTCGAGACACCTTCACTGTGCTTCACCGATGGTCGAGTTTCCATAACACCACCCCAAAGAAAAGTCCGCAAGGAAGAAGCTTATTGTCTAGAAATTGCTTTGCTTGTCGCCACCAGACATCTCGCTAATAACTGCTCTCGTTAAGAAAGTGATCATGCGGATCGTGATCAATCTCACTTCTACCCCTACCAAGATTAAGGCTATGTCAAGAGGAAGCCAACAAATGTCGGTCAAGCGTTGCTTTCGATGCAATGAGCGGGATACTTTGCCAATAGTTGTCCCGGGAAAAAAGGTGTTATACCTATCCACTTAAACCTTAGTCCTCCACCTACCGAGACACTTGCGCCGAAAGTGAATTGTGAAGCGATTCAAGATGAAGCCATGCCGCAAGTGCGATAATGAATGTTGATGGTTAATTTGTCCATTGTTAAGACCAAGTTTTTAATAAAGCTTATCATATTGGAAATCAATGCTTGAGATGTTTATGCAGAGTTAAATTAGTTACCCATGTGCAAGGCGGTTTGGGTCCATGGCAGAGATGTAATCGCTAAGAGGAGCTAGAGTGTTCCCGAGATAAAGTTGTGATCAAAGTTAACTTTAGTTTGTTGGAGACACGGAAGACCTGCCTATTCCATTATGGTTGAGTCAAGAAGGTGGATGCGCCATCACATCCAAGGAATAGTTGTTGTGTATGTTTAATAACTACACAAGATAATTATCTTCTGAAGAATTACTCTAGCTACCGCAGTGTATGCCAACAAACCAATACCATTACATCGAGAATAGTTGAAGCTTGAGTCCAATGTGAAGGAATACCCAGTTGAAATAGAGTTCAAGCCAATACGCGAGAGTCAAGCCGACAAAGATAGTGCAAGACAAACCGAAATGCTGTTCAAGTCTCGTTCAAGACAGCAGAATTTCAAGTAAGTTTCATCGTCAGAGGCAGCTTGTTCAGTTCCTGCGAGAAGCAGAAAATCCAGTATCAACGAGCAAAAGCAAGGATGCTTGTCAGTGGAGTTTCCAAGAGATGTCAGCATAGGCGGGTAATGTCTTTCATGAATCTCAGCAGAAGAAGTGCCTTCTAGTGTCAGAAAATCAGACCCTATGGGAGTCAGTTGAATTGCAAAAGGATTTTATTACGAAGAGCAGCCTGCAGATTTTGGATGTTATCAAGCGTTTGCTCAGAAGTAACCTTGTCCAAAGGTGCGATTGCTTGAAGTTCGAGAAGTCTCAAGAGTTGAGTTCCTCGACCCTATTTCTATAGTCAGCCTTGAATCTCGGGGACGAGATTCTGTTAAGGGGGGGAGGTTTGTAACATCCCAAAATTTGGGTTTTCAAAAATATTTTGTGAAGTTTAGCTCCCCAAAAATTAGCGATAATTTTCTCGCTAATTAAAGCTTAATCGGAATTTTCTAAAGTCAAAGTAATTTAGATTGACTAATATAAAACTCAATTAAATTAAATTCAGTTTTATTTGGGTTCCTTGTGCTTCTAGGATTTTCTTTGTATTTTTTTTTAATTGTTGGAATTTATTTGGAATTATTCTAATTAATTTAAACTAAGCCTTTTACTTAAAGTAATTAAATATTTCAAAAGAGAAAATAAAGTTCTTCTGAAAACATTTTATTTGAGTTCCAAAATGTCCCAAAATATTTTCTAGAATTTTTCTGGTATTTTTATTGCCTCAAATGAATTATTTTGAATTAAGTCCTTTATGGAATTAATTAAAATTTGGAAAAATTTATATAAAGTTTTGTTGAAAATATTTTATTTGAGTTCAAAATGTCTCAAAATATTTTATAGAATTTTTTTTGAATTTTCCTGATAATGTTTCTATTTTCCTTGAATTAAATGAATTTCTAGAACTAATTTAATTCGGATTCTGTTCTTCTACGTGTCTCCTTCTCGCGCTGCCACATGTCGCCTTCTCGTTCGGCCACGTCGCCGAGCCGCCACAGCCCTCCGATTCTTATCCGACGCACGAGAATGCGCCACGTCACCCCGAATTGCGCAGCGCACGCCAACTGCTCGTATAAATGCCTGTGAAGCCGGTTTTTGCGTTTTTCTTGGTTCTTCTTGACCTAGCAGCCACCCCAAACCCTAGTAGACCTCCCATAACCACTCCCACACGTCCTCACCTCAGATCAACTCACCCAAACCCTAGAAATCCATCCCTCATCCTCCGAAACGTCGCCGCACGTTGGCCGAATTTTGAGGCGCGTCCCCCATGAACTCGTCGACTCTTTTCAAGATCCGTCTTTGCCATGGCGTGCTCTATGGTACCCTCTGTCTTCCATCCAAATTTGGTGCAATTTCATGCACAGGATCAAAAGTTACGGCCGTCCAAAAATCAAATCTTGCCGGAGCCCGTTCTCCCTCGTTTTTGCGAGTTTGACCATGAAATTTTTATGGTAGACTCCTATTGATGTCCCCACACGGTGCTCACCCTAACTCATGGTTTTGCCAGCAGGATTTGCGCAGAAAAATCAATCTTCCCGATCGATCTGCGTTGCGGACGGCTGAAACTTCGCCGCTGCGTTCCCCGTTGATCCGAAGGTAAAACTCAGATCCGTTCATGTCATATTGTGCCAAATGATCCCAGATAGCTCTCTGTAAAATTTGGTTAGGTTTCATGCAGTGCTTTAATAGTTATGACCGTTTGATCTATTAGCTCGAGAGTCGCTCATCGGCGGTTTGTGATCAATCCGGTGGGTCGCCGCCAACCGCCTATCTACCGTTCAGTTCGTCTTCGTCGCGTTCACGTGATGGATACTTCCCTTTGCTGTTGCATCCTCCGAAATGTTTTTATTAGCTCGATCGCGCCGCCGCGTCGCCGCCGCGTCGCCTTTTGCCACCAACCATCTTGGATTGTCGTGACCATGTCACCCTATCCGTAGGTCCATACCCTACTGTTTTGGCCATCCTTGGAGTTCATTTGATCTCCGGTTGCCGCCAAAGCCATAATCTAGTATCTACCCGTTGTCTTTCGGTTTAGTCCTTTGCATCGGTTCGCGTTTCGGTTCGTCATCCTTGATAAACTTTAATCGCAGAGCCAACCCTACCCATCCTACCCTCTACCAAGTGTATCCATCCTTGAATCGTTTCGCTCAAACCCGGACTTAACCTTTGGTCCAATGTTGTCTTTGCGTCACGACATGTGTACCCCACTGTAACATCCCAAATTTTTAAAAATTTCAATTATTAATATTATTTTAATGCAATTTATGAATTTTATGATTTTTCTGGATTTTATTGGATTTTCTGAGATTTATTTGAATTCTTTTGAATTAAAATGCATTATCTTTTGTTAAGGAATAATTATAAAAGATATTTGCAAAATAAAATTTTGTGAAAATATTTTATTTAAGTCCAGAATATCTCAAAGTATTTTGAGAATTTTATTGGAATTTTAGAGTATTTTTGTTCTTGTAATTAAATCAAAACAAATTATGGAAATATTTTAATAGGAAAGTCTGAATTAATTAAGGTATGAACAGTAGTGGGCCAGCCCGAGTACTGTGCAGGCCGGGCGGAATAGGAAACCCTAGCGCGATCACGACCGTCGGATGCGCATCGAACGGCTCCGGATCATCGTCTCCGATTTTGGAAAATCACCGCCGTTGCTCGTTCAAACGCACCGCCGTCGTTCCTTCCTTGTTTGCTTGCGCTACCGGGTATATAAAGGCGAGCACTTCCTCGAGGATCCCCACACCGCGCCGCGTATTTCCCCTGCTTCCTTGTTGCCGGAGAGCCACCGTAGAAGCTGCAAACGCTCGTCGGAGTTGCGGAGCGAGGTTGAGGGTTGCGCCGCGTTTTCCCGTCGCTAGAGATTCTCTTCCGCCGTTCCGAGGGAAGGGTTGAGTTCGTCGCGCCAAGGAGAAGCCGATCCGCTACCTCTTCTTCGCCGGGGAGCACCAGAGCGCCATGGAGGGCATCGTCGTCTTCGCCTCCGGAAGAGCCGAGCCGCCTCGCCATCGCCACTCGGAAGCTTCGAGCGCCGTCGGATCATCAACGGCAGACGAGATTCGCCACGCCGCGTCCGTGCGTTGGGCGGGAAAAATCGGATTTTTCCATATAAAAATAATTCGCTAAATTCGAATTTCTATTTTGAGGTATTTTCGTGATTTTGAAACTTCAAAACCTCATAACTTTCGCATCTGAACTCGGATTGAGGTGATTCAAATTCCTAAAATTTGTAAAATTGAGATATTTCCAATGGTGGCTTTTATTTGAATTTTTGAATTTGTTTGTTCCTTGTTTTGGTTTTATTTGCTTTTCTCTTCGATTCAGAGACGTTGAATTGTGCGAGGCTTCTAAGGATTTCACATCTCAAGAGTTATTTCCAGACCAGGAGCAGGAGCTTAACCAAGACAAGTTGTGCTTTGATCATGTTGCACCCATAAATTAGATTGCATGCTATTTTGATTTACTTTATTACTTGTTACTTCATGTGTATAAATGATTTCAACTTAACTTGGGATTAGCTACCATACCTTTTGAGTTATACCCTACCTTGATAATTGTATGCCATGATCCACTTGTCACCTTAGGTTGGTTTAATATAGTTGGTTAATAATGAAATCAACATGGGTGGTTAGATCGGTTTAGAGATGCTTAGCCATGCCACGTCATCACATGTACATGAAATGATGGTTATTAATTTTGACTAATGGAATATGAAACAATGATGTTAATTTGTGTATCATGTGTGGATGCACTAAGAGATTGAGTTGTCGTGGCGGGAGGTCACACAACGATGTTGATTTGTGATAAGCATGTGATGCTTGGTAACCAACCGGAGGTAATCACTTTAGATTAAAGCAAGTGGAAGGGGCAAGGGTGTTGTGGTGGGCGATGGGCGAGAAAGGGTATGTGTAAGTCTTGCTTTAATCAATCCTAAGGACTTAACCTTGCGAGCCTTTGACTGAGTCTAACTTGCAACCACATGTGCGGAATGGGACAAATTAGTCGACTAATTTGCAAATGCTTAACTTAAGTGCTATCTTGGTGGTGTGGGTCCCGTGTACGGGAAACTCACATGGCGCAAGAGGGGGGCCTGTCGTGGTGGTTTAGCCCTTCGTTGAAACCTTAGCGGGTAGCAGGGTTAAGAGGATGCATTGTAAAGGCTTGTTACAATCGTCTTTGTGTGGTGCATGGTTGTATCATGTGGGTAAAGTGCATAACCTCTGCAGAGTGTACAATCTATTCGGATAGCCGTGCTCACGGTATTGAGCAATGCTCGAATTACAGATCAAGGGATAGTTAATTAAAACTTGTCAATCTGTTGGGATGGCGGGGATGCCATGTGGATAATGGAACTTGAGTTAGGATGAAACTTGGGTTGATTTGCAAACAATGGAATCTATTTACTTGTTATTATTGGTTTTACCGTCTTTTCATCTACATTATGTATGTGTTTCAAATGTTTGCTTCGCTTATGAACCATAAGCCTTCCTTTGGAATAAGCCTGCATATAGTTATAATAGAAATGCATTCTGTGCACAACTTGTTGAGTACGTGTTGGTGTACTCACCCTTGCTTACAAACCAACAATAGTGGAGGAGTCATCGCCTGTGCTTGAGGAGGACTTTCGGTGGACCACGAGTCACTAGGCCAAGCCTTGTCGATGCCTTGTGGTGTAATTGATGAGTCACTACGTCTTCTCGATTTTCCGCCGCATTTGTCTTATTTTATCTTAGTCTTGCCCTATGAGGCCGAATAAATGTAAGTGATCATAAGATCATACACTAGTTATATTAAATAAATGAAGTCTTATTGTTATTATCGTTGTGTATGATATGATGCTTACCGATGTTAAGCCGTGTGCACTAGCGAATGATCCTGGGAATAGTGCGGCATACACGGTGGGTCCGAATTGGTGAATTCGGGTCCCTACAGAGGTGGTATCAGAGCATGCTGACCGTGGGACTTGGCCCTAGCTTGGTAGAGTGTCCAAAACTTTTTTCTAAAGGAAAAATCTAAACTGGATTAATACCACCCTCTCAACTCGTCTCATTCTTCATTCCGTACCCTTGCTAAACTTTCCATTACCTTTCTAAAAATGGACGAGGACTTAACTACTTTTTCTTCGAATAGATGAGGATGATCCAAGAATACGGGGAGCAAGAAGGAGGTTACGCAGCAGAGCTATGGCGCATGATGAGGATGCTCGGAGGCTTCGACAGGCCGATCTACCGAGGGGAGACCATAGTACGTGCCGGACTTGACATGGGCTGGAGAGTTCAGATTACGATCTACGCACGAGCAAGGGCAAGAGGAAGTCGTACCATCCGCATCATCGTTAGGAGATCTACGCCCGAGGCTGGGATCCAAGCGGCAGCACGTTTGGCAATGAGACAACTTGCTCGTACCTACCCCCGAGAGTTGGAAGGCACTGTGTTTCGTCATCATCCACGCCGGGACAACCACTATGATCGGGAGCCAATAAGAGAAGAGGATGCCACGATCGCTTACCTAGCCCGATATGTCATCGCTCAGGAGGACGCCCTTGATGATATGGCTTGGGAGCTGCAAAGAGCCCGAGAGGAGGCCCAGAAGGAGAAGACTCAGCTACAGGAGGTTCTAGCTCAGTCTCTCCAGAAGGTCCGTGAGTTGGAAGATGCTTTATTTGGATCTGATCCAGAGCCGGAGATGGAGCTACACGACCCACCCAGTCGGACTCAAGTCGGACTCGAGTCGATTAAGTTGAGACTTCGAATGTTGAGTCGGCGTCCATAAGATAGCATTACCAATTGTAATAGACGCTAAGGTTGAGTGCTTAGTTCGGACTTTTCTTGTTTCTTTGCGTCGCGATATGCTTGCAAAGCTTTTAGGCTTATGTAAGCAACCATACCAAGTTATGCAATAAAATAATAAAGTTATTTAATTTGGGTTAAACCCATCCTCCCCGCTTTAGAGATTCTTATAAAACTTATCTGTGCTACTTCTACCCCTCCTAACCTAAACAGATGGTGAATACTCGCGGCAATAATGGGGCGTCTGGAAGTGGTCTTTGCCGCAATGATAATCCCAATGACGGAACGCCAACACCACCAAAGACCACCAAGAGATCTGCGAGAACTTGGGAACTTTCTTGGCACTGACAACTCAGCTCATGCAAACCATGATGCGGATCGAAACATGACCAACCAACTCAGGGAAACAACAACAATCAACAAGGCAACAATGGGCCGCGTGCTTACTCCAAGTTGTCAGATTTCATGAGAACTCGCCCACCGACCTTCTCAGGCAATGTCAACCCACTGGAGGCCGATGATTGGCTAAGGACTATTGAGAGGAAGCTGCACATCACGCAGTGTGAGGGCAATGAGAAGGTGCTGTATGCTACACACCAGCTGGAGGGGACCGCCGCAGAATGGTGGGAGAATTATCAAGCGCGCATGAAGCCCCGCAGGAAATCACTTGGGAAGAGTTTTTCGTTGCCTTCCGCCAGTACCATGTGCCAGAAGGAATGATGGATCTTAAGAAGGAGGAGTTTAGAGTTTTAAAACAAGAAGGCCAGTCAGTGGCGGAATATCTAAATAAGTTCACTCAGTTGGCACGCTATGCACCTGAGGATGTTGCTACTGATAAGGCCAGACAGTCTCGCTTCCTGAAAGGTTTAAACTCTGGATTGCAGGTTGGGCTAATCACCCACAATTTCCCTGATTTCCAGGAGTTAGTCAACAAGGCTTTGATCCTTGAAGACAAGCGCAAGGAGTTGGGTGAGGACCACAAGCGCAGAATGGCTAGCCAGGCTGGACAACCTAGTCGGTTAAGGCTTAGGATGACTCCGCAACAGTTTGCCAGAATCCAACCTCAGTGGACCAACAAGAACACAACTGCATCATCTCATCCCACTAATCAGAATTTCCAAACACCAGCACCAGTAAGCAACGTGACTTCAGGAGGTCAACGGCGACACCGAAGGTGTTATTCATGCAACGAGCAGCACTTCGCCAACAAGTGTCCGACGAGGGGAAACATTACCCAAAACCGCTTCAACTTGGGCACTACTCCACCAAAGCTCCGTGATGTGGAAATCGAGCACCAAATAAGCCAGAGCGTCGCCTCAACGATTTCGCGGAAGGATCAACCATATTATCGCAGATGGAGCTCGAGAAGCAGCGGACGTCGATCGGGTAAGTTTTTGGTTAACTCAAGCATCAGCTACGCTTTATTTGATTCTGGAGCTTCGCATTCGTTTGTTTCTCGGGATTTTCCCACGAAGAATGGATTTGCTATTAAGAATCTTAAATGTGAGCTTTTAGTCCAAGCCCCAGGATCTGAACTTCGATCTAGCCTTGGGTGTTTGGGAGTCAAGTTGCTTATGAATGGGATAGAATTCTTAGCAAATCTTATCCTATTAGAAGCACAAACTTTGGATGTTATCCTAGGAATGGATTGGTTGACCAAGCATAAAGCTATCTTGGATTGTGGTCAAAGGATGGTAACCCTAGAAAGCCCTAGTGGCCAGAGAGTGGAAGTGTATGCAACCGAAGTTCGTGAAGGGCAGTTAACGATCAATAGTTTGAAGGTTGCTAATCTAGAAGATGTGTTAGTGGTTAGAGACTTCCCAGAGGTTTTTCCTGAAGATTTACCAGGCATGCCGCTAGAGCGGGATATTGAGTTTGTTATTGAGTTAGTACCTGGAACCGCACCAATAGCAAAGAGACCGTATCGGATGCCAACCGATGAACTGGTTGAAATGAAGAAGCAAATTGAGGAATTATTGGAGAAAAGTTTCATTCGACCAAGTTCTTCCCCGTGGGGAGCGCCAGTGCTGTTCGTTAGAAAGAAGGATGGAAGTATGAGGATGTGCATTGATTATCGTGCACTTAATGAAGTAACAATCAAAAATAAGTACCCCCTGCCTCGAATTGATGACTTGTTCGATCAATTGAGAGGTGCAGGAGTTTTCTCCAAGATAGATCTCCAATCAGGGTATCATCAATTGAAGATTCGAGAAGAAGATATACCCAAGACTGCGTTCTCTACACGTTATGGGCATTATGAGTTTACAGTCATGTCATTTGGATTGACCAATGCCCCAGCCTATTTCATGAACCTCATGAATAAGGTGTTCATGGAATACTTGGATAAGTTTGTGGTCGTCTTTATTGATGACATCCTTGTGTATTCCAAGTCGGGAAGAGCACGCCAGCACTTGAGATTGGTTTTGGAGAAATTATGATCGAAGAATTATATGCTAAGTTCAGCAAATGTGACTTTTGGAAGGAGAAGGTAGAATTCCTAGGCCATGTAATGACTGCTAAAGGAATTGCCGTGGATCCAAGTAAAGTAGAAGCTGTAATGAATTGGGAGCAATCGAAGACAGTCACACAGATCCGTAGTTTCCTGGGAATGGCGGGATATTACCGCCGATTCATTGAAGGATTTTCGACGATTGCGAGACCTCTCACGCAATTGTTGAAAAAGGAGAAGAAGTTTGCATGGACGCTTTGAAAGCGAGAAGCTTTTCAAGAATTAAAGAAGAGATTAACATCTGCTCCTGTGTTAGTGTTGCCGGATGTGCAGAGCAGTTTTGACATTTACCGTGACGCATCGCGACAAGGTCTTGGATGTGTGTTAATGCAGAATGGCAAGGTGGTAGCATATGCATCTAGGCAGTTAAGGCCGCATGAGGGGAATTACCCAACGCATGACTTGGAGCTAGCAGCCGTAGTACATGCTTTAAAGATATGGCGTCATTATCTCATTGGAAATAGATGTGAGATATATACGGACCATAAGAGTTTGAAGTATATATTCACTCAATCGGATCTTAACATGAGGCAGAGGAGATGGTTGGAGTTGATAAAGGATTATAATGTTGGAATCCATTACCATCCTGGAAAAGCTAATGTAGTAGCCGATGCTTTAAGCCGTAAAAGCCACGGAGTAACTACCATAGTAGCCAGCGATCAACCAAAGTTATGCGAAGAATTTCAGAAGTTGAGATTAGAGGTTGTGCCGCAAGGATTTGTAGCTGCTTTGGAAGTAAAACCAACTCTTGAAGGTCAAATCGGAAAGAGGCAGGTTGAAGATGAGAAGATCAGGAAAATCAAATCCAAGAAAGAGGAAGGATTGGCAGAAGATTTCTCGGTAGATGAGCAAGGAACTTTGTGGTTAAAAGGACGAATCTGTGTGCCAAATGAGAAGGAGCTCAAGCAGTTTATTCTTGAGGAGGCTCACGATTCTAAGTATTCTATTCACCCAGGAAGTGCCAAGATGTATCAGGATCTTAAGAAGAGATTCTGGTGGCCGAGTATGAAACGTGAAGTCGCGGAGCATGTAGCGTTGTGTGATGTATGCCAGAGGGTGAAGGCGATGCATCAGAAGCCCGCTGGATTGTTACAGCCATTGAAGATTCCGGAATGGAAATGGGAGGAGATTGGTATGGATTTCATCACTGGATTGCCCAAGACTCAGAGAGGGTATGATTCCATATGGTTGATCATTGACCGGTTAACTAAAGTCGCCCACTTCATCCCGGTGAAGACGACTTATTCAGGAGATAAACTGGCAGAATTGTATATGTCAAGGATTGTATGCTTGCATGGTGTGCCCAAGAAGATCGTGTCGGATCGAGGTACCCAATTTACCTCAAGATTTTGGGACAAGCTTGCATGAAGCAATGGGCACTCGCTTGAATTTTAGCACCGCATATCATCCATGCATGTATGGTCGACCGAGAGGTTAATCAGATTTTGGAAGATATGTTGAGAGCTTGTGCGATATCTTATAGCACATCTTGGGATAAATATTTGCCGTATGCGAGTTTAGCTACAATAATAGTTATCAAGCTTTGTTTGCAAATGTCACCGCTTGAAGCATTATATGGTCGTGCTTGTCGTACTCGCTGAATTGGAATGAAACGGGGAGCTGTTCAATGTTTGGGCCCGAGTTGCTCGAGAGAGGTCAAGAACAAGTAGCCATGATCGTGAAAGATTAAAGACAAATAGCGATCCTGACCAGAAAAGTTATCTTGATAATCGCCGTCGTGATTTGAGCTTTGAGCCCAATGATTATGTGTACCTTAAGGTTACTCCCTTAAGGGTGTTAAGAGGTTTCATGTCAAAGGAAGCTTGCACCTAGGTATGTAGGGCCGCTTAAGATATTGAGCCGTCAAGGAGAAGTTGCTTACAGCTTGAAGCTGCGAGTCATTGGCAGGGGTGCATGATGTATTTCATGTGTCACAGCTTAAGAAATGTCTTCGAGTGCCAGTTGAGCAGACGCCGTTGGAGGCTATTGAGTTGCAGGGAGATCTGACCTACAAAGAGCACCCGATCAAGATTCTGGATGTGATGGAGCGTAAGACCAGGAACAAGTCCACTCATTTTTCCAAAGTCCAATGGAGTAATCATTCAGAAAATGAAGCAACACAGGAGCGTGAGGATGACCTCAAGCGTAATTCCCAAACATATTCTCTAGTCGACCACGAATCTCGGGTCGAGATTCCGTTAAGGGGGGAGGTTTGTAACATCCCAAATTTTTAAAAATTTCAATTATTAATATTATTTTAATGCAATTTATGAATTTTATGATTTTTCTCGATTTTATTGGATTTTTTGAGATTTATTTGAATTCTTTTGAATTAAAATGCATTATCTTTTGTTAAGGAATAATTATAAAAGATATTTGCAAAATAAAGTTTTTGTGAAAATATTTTATTTAAGTCCAGAATATCTCAAAGTATTTTTGAGAATTTTATTGGAATTTTTAGAGTATTTTTATACTTGTAATTAAATCAAAACAAATTATGGAAATATTTTAAAAGGAAAGTCTGAATTAATTAAGGTATGAACAGGCGGGCTGGCCTGTGTCTTTATCGCAGCAAGCGGAATAGGAAACCTAAGCGTGATCACGGCCGTCCGGATGCGATCGAACGGCTCCTGATCATCGTCTCCGATTTTGGAAAATCACCGCCGCTGTCTCGGATTCAAACACACCGCCGTCGTTCCTTCCTTGTTTGCCGCCGCCGGGTATATAAAGGCCGGAGCACTTCTCGAGATCCCCACACCGCCACAGATTTCCCCTTCCTTGTTGCCGGAGAGCCACCGTGAGAAGCCGCAACGCCGCTTGAGTTGCGGAGCGAGGTTGAGGGTTGCTACCGCCTTCCGCCGCTAGAGATTCTCTTCCGCCATTCCGAGGGAAGGGTTGAGTTCGTCGCGCCAAGGAGAAGCCGATCCGCTACCTCTTCTTCGCCGGGGAGCACCAGAGCGCCGCGGAGGGCATCGTCGTCTTCGTCTCCGGGAAGAGCTGAGCCGCCGTCTCGCCATCGTCACTCGGAAGCTCGGAGCACCGTCGGATCATCAATCAGGCGTGACGAGATTTGGCCACGTCGCGTCCGATGTTGGGCGGGAAAAATCGGATTTTCCATATAAAATAATTCGCTAAATTCGAATTTCTATTTTCAGGTATTTTCAGATTTTCAAACTTCAAAACCTCATAACTTTCGTCTGATACTTCGGATTGAGGTGATTCAAATTCCTAAAATTTGTAAAATTGAGATATTTCCAATGGTGGCTTTTATTTGAATTTTTGAATTTGTTTGTTCCTTGTTTTGGTTTTATTTGCTTTTCTCTTCGATTCAGCGTGACGTTGAATTGTGCGAGGCTTCTAAGGATTTCACATCTCAAGAGTTATTTCGTGCCGAGTAGGAGCTTAACCAAGGCAAGTTGTGCTTTGATCATGTTGCACCCATAAATTAGATTGCATGCTATTTTGATTTACTTTATTACTTGTTACTTCATGTGTATAAATGATTTCAACTTAACTTGGGATTAGCTACCATACCTTTTGAGTTATACCCTACCTTGATAATTGTATGCCATGATCCACTTGTCACCTTAGGTTGGTTTAATATAGTTGGTTAATAATGAAATCAACATGGGTGGTTAGATCGGTTTAGAGATGCTTAGCCATGCCACGTCATCACATGTACATGAAATGATGGTTATTAATTTTGACTAATGGAATATGAAACAATGATGTTAATTTGTGTATCATGTGTGGATGCACGAAGAGATTGAGTTGTCGTGGCGGGGAGGTCACACAACGATGTTGATTTGTGATAAGCATGTGATGCTTGGTAACCAACCGGGAGGTAATCACTTTAGATTAAAGCAAGTGGAAGGGGCAAGGGTGCCAGGGTGGGCCCGATGGGCGAGAAAGGGTATGTGTAAGTCTTGCTTTAATCAATCCTAAGGACTTAACCTTGCGAGCCTTTGACCTGAGTCTAACTTGCAACCACATGTCTGGAATGGGACAGCTTAGCTGACTAATTTGCAAATGCTTAACTTAAGTGCTATCTTGGTGGTGTGGGTCCGGGTGTACGGGGGAAACTCACATGGCGCAAGAGGGGGGCCCTGTCGTGGTGGTTTAGCCCTTCAGTGTTGAAACCTTAGCGGGTAGCACTGGGTTAAGAGGATGCATTGTAAAGGCTTCGTTACAATCGTTCACCTGTGTGGTGCATGGTTGTATCATGTGGGTAAAGTGCATAACCTCTGCAGAGTGTACAATCTATTCGGATAGCCGTGCTCACGGTATTGAGCAATGCTCGGGAATTACAGTCAAGGGATGGTTAATTAAAACTTGTCAACTGTTGGGATGGTAGGATGCCATGTGGATAATGGAATTTGAGTTAGGATGAAACTTGGGTTGATTTGCAAACAATGGAATCTATTTACTTGTTATTATTGGTTTTACTGTCTTTTCAGTCTACATTATGTATGTGTTTCAAATGCTGCTTTACTGCTTATGAACCATAAGCCTTCCTTTGGAATAAGCCTGCATATAGTTATAATAGAAATGCATTCTGTGCACAACTTGTTGAGTACGTGTTGGTGTACTCACCCTTGCTTACAAACCAACAATAGTGGAGGAGTCATCGCCTGTGCTTGAGGATGACTTTCAGGTGGACGCGAGTCACTAGGCCAAGCCTTGTCGATCGCTTTGTGGTGTATCGATGAGTCACTCGTCTTCTACGATTTTCCACTGATTTGTCTTATTTTATCTTAGTCTTGCCCTATGAGGCGAATAAATGTAAGTGATCATAAGATCATACACTAGTTATATTAAATAAATGAAGTCTTATTGTTATTATCGTAGGTATGATATGATGCTTACCGATGTTAAGCCGTGTGCACTAGCGAATGATCCTGGGAATAGTGCGGCATACACGGTGTCTTATTTTACCTCGCTGCCCTACCATTGTACCGATGGTCGCCACCTTGTTATCTCATAAGTGTTCTGTTAACGCTCCACCGTTAACGCTTTGCTCTCATCGTATCGCTGTCATCGCATGGGTGCATGCAAGTGAAAGCCCTAATGTGATGTCCTTACCTTTTCTACCGCTTTATTGTGATCTAGCCCATCACGCTGAGTTCAGCCTCGTATTCTGCTATAACCGCCTCATCGTTGTTTCGAGTTCCGCCCCGATGTAAGACTAACCTCCTGGATCGAACCATAGTGGATGTCGATCCCATCCATCCTGGTCTTAACCTTGAAATCTAATCTGCTATTAACCTAGAATTCATTCGTGGTCCCGTCAATAGACCATTAGCCATATGACATATTCTTGTGCCGCACCTAGTCTATCGGTCTATCTTCCTCTTGGTTGATGTGGTCGCTCGTCAACGAAAGTCAACCTTGAGCATCCGCTAGTTCATGGCGAACTAACATAACTTCGTGGACCCGGTCTATAGATCGAGAATCCATATGACATCGGCTATCCAATCAAGATAATAACTTCGAAGAAATATTCTTCGAGATATTATTCCTTCTTTCCCGCTTATTAATCTTTCTTCTTGTATTTTCCAAAGTCGTTCTCTTTGTCTAATCATCGACCTAATCCATTCAAGTTCCTAATTTCATCTAAGCCGCAGCCCAATGCTATTCGCTCTTAATTTGGAGTTTACTTGATTTGCCTTTTGAGTTTTGTTGTATTTGTGTTTGTTTATCGTTAGACGCGTTGTTGTCAAGTCGCTGAAGGAGCCGAGAATCAAGTAAGCGGAGATTGAAGATCGAGGATCAAGGATCAAGATAAAGAGTAAAGAATAATAAAATTCCAAGGGCGAACAAGTTGTGCTTTGACCATATTGATCCCATTTTTAAAATTATTTCGCTTTGAAATTATTGCATGCTAGTTTGAAATAAACCGATTTCAATTAATCGGGATTAGATAATCAACCTACTTGTTATTGCCACCTTGTCGCTATTATTTGTATGCCATGATTCATTTGTCATCCGAGATTGTGGGTTAATAGTTGGACATTAATAATTTGCCAACATGGGTTAATTAGACCGTATGTAGTGTGCTTAGCCCCGCGTGAGATTTGTCATGATTTTGGAAAATTAAAGTTAATATTGACTTAATGAGATATGGAACGTGTCTTTGACAATGTGACATGTGTTATTGAGTTGATGATGGCACGTGGTGCATGGTAAAGAAATGGGTGGGAAAATGATTTAGACCGGGGCAAGTGGCAAGATTGTTTTGTGGGCCAAGAGTGACAATTGGGCTGTCGCTTTTGGTTTTAGATTGTTTCCGGGGCCAAGAGTGGCAATTGGGCTGTCGATTTGGTATTATGACATGTTTATGTGATGAACTTTTGGTTAGTCTTGCCTCGGTCAACTAAGGACTTAACCTTGCAGCCTTTGACCTGAGTCTTTCATACAACCACAAGTTCCTTAATGGGACGGACCTAGCCGAGTAAACCGTGAAATCTATTCTTTGGTACTGCGTGGTGGTGTGGGGCCCGGAGGAGCGGTGAGAACTCACATGGCGCAAGAGGGGGGCCAGGTGTGGTAACCAGTCCCTCCAAAGGTTGAAACCTTAGCAGCAAAGATCGGGTTTAGATGGATCTTTGGAAAGGCTTTGTTATGATCGCCATTCAAGATACTCCTGTATGGCGCTTTCACGGTGACGTGGTGAGTTGATTATATCTTGTGGGTAAAGTGTATAACCTCTGCAGAGTGTAAAAACTATTCGAATAGCCGTGCTCACGGTATTGAGCATTGCTCGGGGATTACAGTCAAGGGTTAGATTTTGATAAAAATGAGGTTGGGAATGTGGATAATGTGATGTGGAACTTGGTTAAGGATGGGAAATGCTTCACTTGAGAATGTTTGCGAAAGTTATTATTGGTATTACTTGTTTTACTGCTTTTCTATCTACTACGATTATTTGTGAAAGCTGCTTTATTGCAAAAGAACCATTCAGCCATTCCTTTGGAATAAGCCATGCATGTAGTAATAGAACTGCATTCTGTGCATGACTTGTTGAGTACGGTTGTGTACTCACCCTTGCATTAACAAAACATCACCAGCTTGAGGAGAAGTCTTTGTCTTCTAAAAAGGAGAAGTTACGCAAGAAGGCGATTATCTAGGAGTCGAACCCCGCCGATGCCTCGTGGTATATTGAAGGGGTTCACCGACGTTCTTCGTTCATTGCTACTTGTTTGAAGTTGAAGCCGCCAAGGCCTCACATGTGTAAGGTTGACCTTAAGGTCGCTCAATAGTTTATATTTTATAATTGTGTTACTTTTATTATTCAGCTGTGTATGATTGTGATATTCATCTATGTTGAGATCTGTGTGCACTAGCGTGATCCTAGACTAGTGCGTAATACATAGAGGGTCCGGATTTGCACATTCGGGTCCCGACAACCGGGCAGTCACCTTTTTTCCTGGGCTACGGCTCAGAGGCGGTCCTACCCACCGAGTTGACCTTCGGATCTCCTCGGGTCCGGAATTTCAAGGAGGCCGAGTCGGAGGAAAGCAGAATGGAAGACATCAATCAACTAGAGGAGGCAAGGGAGGTCGCTGCGGTCCAGTCGGCCAGATACCTCCAGGCCCTGCGCCGCTACCATGATCGAAACGTCCGGAACCGAGCGTTCTCCAAAGGCGATTTGGTCTTAATAAAGAGCCAGAAGCACGAGCACAAGTTATCTCCGAATTGGGAAGGCCCCTACATCGTCGACGAAGTGACACGTCCGGGAGCCTACAGGCTTAAGCGAGAAGACGACGCCATCATCAGCAACTCATGGAACATAGAACAGCTACGCCGTTTTTACTCTTAAAGTGTTTTATGACTGTTGAATCTTCTCCTAGACTTGCTACTCAATTGTTACTCAATTAAGCAGTAAGTCGGGGGCTACACCTAATAGTGTTGCGTATGCGCAACTCGGCTGGGAGGATTACTTGTTTCAAGAGATGCCATGTGTCAGAATTTTTTATTCAATTGACTTGCTACTCAATTGCTTCTCAATTAAGCAGTAAGTCGGGGGCTACACCTGCTTGCAAACCAACTCCTATCTTTCTTCTTTTCCCTATGGTCACGACTAAATCCGAGTGCTCTAAACCCTTAATTGTGAAACCCCAGACGAAAAAGTCTAGTTACCTGACGAAAAGCACGCTCGAGGGAAAAAGGCCAAGCGCCAACTCGCGATGCTCGGGGGCTAGACTAATCGGACGGGGTGCTTAAACATAAGGGAGGATGAAAACCACTCGGGAAAGTCGAAAAGATCTAAACAAGGAAAAAAGAAAAGGCAGGCTGCAACTAAAATAGTCTTACAAAAGTCCAAAGATTGTCCGTGAGACCATAAAAGATATATACAACAAAAGTACTATCTAAACGTTTCTTGCAGACAACAAAAGTGCTACTTTCCTTGCAGAGATAAAAAAAAACTACTCCCGACACGCGCGGCCGACGGCCTCGATGAGGGCGTCCCTAGCTCCGATGAGCCTAGCAACGACCTCGATCAGGACATCGACGGCGGCAGATCTTGGTGACGGCTCGCTCCGCAACCTCTCCGCCATGGCGAGATCATATTCAGCCCAGAGCTTGGCAATGCGCCCTCGAGCTCATGGAAGCGCCATCGCCAAAGTTGAAGACCATGTTCTCGATCCACGGCTGAACCGGCGGACCCGGGGATTCTGGAGGGAGAGACAAGGGAGAGAGATCCTCAGAAGAAGAAGAAGAATCCATGAGGAAGAAGAAGAAAGGAACCTGCAAAAAAGACAAACGATCAACTGACGGTCACAATTCCATAAGCACGAAAAACGAAGAAGCCAAACAAAGAGGAAGGTGAACGGACGAGCGTTTCAAAGAAACAAGAAGAAGTTCTCAAGAAAAGAAGAGGAATGAGCGGCGAGAACGGTAGTCTTGCGCAAATCACAAAAACCGAGGCCGAGTTCACTTATACGGGCAACGCTCGCCCTCGAGAGAGACTCGCTCTTGCTCAAAACGACGCCTGTCATTGGGGCGGGAACGGTTCACCTCCCGGACATGCTAGACGTAACGTCGCACATATCTCAAGGGGAGTCAGACGCCATGATGATCGAAGACTTCAAAATGGGCCAGGACGCCAGACATATGGGCCGGGAACCAACGAGTGCATTAAGGCAGAAGCAAGACATTTTCACAAGGCAAATCCAGGACCGGAGGGAATTTTTCCAATATTGGAATAATTATCCCAAAGGAACAAAAAAATTGCAGGGCAAGTTCAGTACAAACAGAAGACTACACAGGACCCAAGTCCAAGTTTTTAACTAAAGCAGCAGCAGTGTCCTTGACCTCATCCATAAGGGCAAGCGCTTGATCGTCATCGACAGTACGGGCAAACCCTTCCTTGACAGCCTCAAGCTCCACCCGCGGATACAAGGACTTGGTGATCGCCAACACCTGGCAGGCGCTCGTGATTGCGATGTCCTCCAAATGCGCAGTAAGCTTCTTAGGGGCTTCCTCCAGCCTCTGAATTGTGATATCGGCGTCATAAGGGACACCGCTAATGCCGGCTTCATCAGGACTCAGGATTCAGAACATCCTCTCTGAACCCGCTTGGAGGCGATCGGCTCACGCTTTAGTACATTTGATCCTTTCATTAAGAACCTGGTACTGAGCCTGCGAGTTGACCCGATGCACTGCAGGATACCAGTCGGGTAAGTCCAGAACTGCCAAAAGAAGGACGACAAGATAGAAGACAAAACCGAGAAACACACCTTCCAATTCTCTTGTCAGCCTGGCCACTTCTTTCCTGGCATCTTCTTCAGCTCTCTTCAGTTCCTCATTTCGGGAAAGAGAGGACTCGAGCTTCTCCCGGAAATCTGAAAAGACAAGGACCGAGGCATCAGAAGACGAAGAATAGGAGTCGGGGCTCGAGGCACTCGGACAAGAAGAATACCGTCAGAAGAATTAATCAGGTTTAGCTTCTCCGCCTCGAGAGACTGGATTCGACTTCGAAGTCCTTCCAGTTCCTCTCGATTCTCCACGCGGGTGTGTGTGAGCTCCCCCTCCAGCTCAGTACGGATCTGCTCAACTTCGGCAGCATAATCCTTCCTCATTTTCATCCTCGGGAGTAATTTTTGAAGAAGAAAATTCCGGTCCTTGGCGAAGGACGACAGGCGCTGAAGACGACGAATCAATGATAGGCTGCGAAGAAAGCAAAAAGAAGACTCTTAAAGAAAGCGCAGCACAGACAACTCACATTGCCAAGACGATAACAGGTGTAGGCGGCGTCACAGAACGACTCCCAATCCTTATCCTCATCCTCGCCATCCAAAAGGACCACATCACCGTCATCATCAACAAATGCAGCCCGCACCGGAGATTTCGGGCGAGGAGGCGGGGGGATTTCTTCATGCGGTGGTGATGGGCGAAAGGGGGAAGGAAGATCTTCTGGCGTCAAAGGAGGAACAGCAGCATTGACGGGGGATGCGGCGCGGATGGTCGGTCCGAGAAGGAAAGGCGGCTGGGAACCACTCGGCTCCAAATTGGCTTCATTGCTTGTAGCCTCAGGGGCTGTTGGGAGGACCGTTCCGACTGGTTCCGCGGCAACATTAGAAGCAGCGGACGTAGCATCAACCAACCTCTCAGCCTCCACGGTGCCGGAATCACCCCCGTGGACAACCGCCGGAGACTCCAGATGCGGTGCTTCATGAAGGACTTCATCAACAGGATCCCTATGAGAAGAAACAATCAAGACGCGGTCCAGGGGAACAAGGAATGGATGGCAAGGAAATCCAACCTGTTGGATCTTGTTATCTTGCACTTTAAACCCCTTGGCGCATTTGACTACCGAGAGGAGTCCCTCGCAAGGCGTTTCTTGCGCAGCAAACAAGGGAGCTCGGTCGGCGCCAAGAGCGAAGGCACACTTTGATCCAGAGATGAGCCGGGCTTAAACACTTGGGTCCCACAGATCGGCTTGAAGAGGAAGAAGTCGGGGAGGAGCCCGCCAAATCGAGGGTCCCGGATCTTTGGACCACCGATGGACGCACATCTTTCGCCGATCGCTTCCTCTTAGCCTTGCGAACAACCGGATTTTTCCTTTCCAGCGTGATCATCGTCAGGATCATTCACTCTGCTCGGCTTCAAAATCGGGGCCGCGGAAGAAGCACAGGCGGGGAAGTTTCGCTTATCACCCTTATGTACGGGGAATTCAGGGAGCGGCGCATCGGAAAAGAAAGCATCTCGTCCCTGCAGATATGAAAAAGAAGGCACATATTCGGATCAAGGTCCTAACAAAAGTCAGAAGGTTCAGCACGGGAAGACGATGGAGATTCCTTACCGGAGGTGCGGGATTGAGCTTTGTAAAAGGTCTCGGGCTTCTGGGAACGATGATCTTCTCGTCGGCGAAGAAATCAATGACACGATCAAGAACGCCCGAGGTAATTTCTCAAAAACCTCCCATGTAGGATCGTTGGGGCCCTCATATTCGTACCCAGGATGAACTCGATCTTTGAGAGGCTGAATTCGGCGGGTACAGAAGTTGGCAACAATGGCCGTGACAGTAAGCCCATTCTCCTTCAACTCAGCAATTAGCCCCATGAGGTCAATCACTTGGTCCATTCCATCATCTCTGGGAAGCGATGTCCAGTCAAGAGAAGGCTTGGGTGGCGTCCCAGTAAAGGCAGGCAATGGAGGATCAGGATTGGCGCAATAAAACCATTCTTGGTGCCAACCCTTGTTCGAGGACTTGAAAGGAATATTAAGGTACGGCATTTTCATACCATCCCTCAGCTGGAACCCGGCACCTCCAACCACTTTGGGAGAGTTCTTATTAGGAAAAGGCTTAAGAAGGAAAAGGTGGCGAAAGAGATTGAAGTGGGGACGAATACCAAGGAAGGCCTCACAGAGGTTAACGAAGGCAGCAATTTGGAGAATAGAGTTGGGGTTAAGATGAGTTAGCTCGATCCCATAGAACTCGAGAATGCCGCGGAGAAAGGGGGATGCCGGGAGACCAAGCCCACGCATAAAGAAGGATTCAAAGACGACCACCTTCTCAGCACGAGGGGTAGGGCAGAATTCACCTACAGCAGGACGGGCGGCGAGCATCACCAATGGTGGAAAAACACCGACGCTTACTAAATCCTCCAGCCGCCCCTCCGTCATCACCGAGGTAGTCCAATCCTTGGTCGAGGCGAATGGGTGAACGGTTGCGGGAGAAGGAGACGACATTCTTGAACGAAGAAGTCTCGCGATCGCGTGAGATTAGGGTGACAAGAAGAGTTAACCCTAGCGGCGGAGGTCGCGAGGGAAAAAGATTGAAGAACAAAGGGGCAAATAGGAACAGTGCAAGGCCACTTCATTTGCTCCATATTGAAAGGAAGGCGGCGCAGACTCTCGCCTCGAGCGGGAAACCGCATCACCCTTCCCAGGTCCTGAAGCCGCCCTAGGGAGAACTTCACGGTGGGCCGACGGACACGCACGTCGTGCACAATCGCCAACGGCCCAAAAAATTGAATTGAAAAATGGTATGCCCCAAGATGGGCCAAAAGCCAGAAGCCCGTGACACACCGGATTACGGGTACCACCCAAGGAATAACATCCTCTTATGGTATGCCTCATGATAGGTCAGATGTCGATATCGTTCGTAAAACGGGTCGCAATCGTAAAGATGACTCTAAAAATAGATGCCTACAAGGTATGATGATCGTGTGACCCCAAGAAGGGCGGCGACAGATACTCGACGGACAGGCTAAGATGCGCTCTGTAAAAAGGCCAAAGGTTATGCGCCCGGATGCGCTAATACCACTCGGCTGAATATAGGTGCGCACAGGAAATATGACAAGTAACGAGTCGGCACCGTAAACCGGTCGAGACAAATGGAATAATTGCACAAAGAATTTAAATCGAGTTCTTCGTGACCTCCTCACTGGCGACAAGCACTCGGCTAAAGCACTCGGGAAGACTTGACGCGGTAGGCACTCGGTCATGAAGCACTCGGGGGCTACTGTGGGGTATGTATACCCCAGGGGGCCACACGACAGGCCTGCGAAGGCCCAACTAGGCGAAACTAGGCCAGGCCGACTACCGGAGGCCGGAGGCAGCCTGGGCTGAGCAAGGCATGAAGAATCAGGACAAAATCCTAGTTAAGGAAACCAAGTCGTATTAGGCAAGGGATGATTGTAATCCAAACCGATATGGAGTCGGGATAGATATGAAGATGCAATCCCCACCTCGTATCCGAGTGGGATTCCATATTGTAACCGCCCTTCTCTGCTATATAAAGGGAGGGGACGGGGCACCATAGACGGAGAATCTCATTAGCTACAAGCTAGTAACATATAATCCCAGAGCACAGGACTAGGGTATTATCTCCACCGTGAGAGCCCGAATCAGATAATTCTCGTGTCTTGTGCTACCATCGAAGTTCCCGATCCAAATACTTAGCCCCTTTTAATTATTGTCAGAATAACCTCAACACATACCTACACCACTTAATATCGTTTAGACTCGTTAAATGTCCGAGGCATTTTGAATCGACGTGATCGAGAGAAGATCATGCATTAGCTCGAGATTTGCATCATATGCAGCATTTGAAAGGTTGTATCGAGATTTCATAGACATCAAACGAGAACTAGCGAGAGTGTAGTCTCATTAGTGTCTTTATGGACCGCCGCATGGTGGACTCCACCAATTTGAAGAAAGAATCTCTCGCAATAGATGGATTTGTGTACTCGATGCTTCATGAGCATCCCCGACATCTTCCAAAGATGTCACTCATGTGGTGAGATTCATCGACCTCCTCATGTTGATGAGGCCGACAGACGGTCTTGCCTCTCCATGTGAAGTCCACACGAGGTATTCGGTGTAAAGCCATTCTTCACTAAATGGCCCGACATGCTTTTGGAGATCTTGTTTCTTGTAATTTCCACATGTCCGACAAGGGCAACTAGACAACATTTGATTAGAGTTTGGCCCAGGAAAAGCGATACTAAGAAACTCTCTTGCTTTTCCAAACCAATTAATATTTGGCCTCCTGTTCTCCCAATCCGTATACATCCATGAGCGATTTTCAGCCATTATTTCGAACAAACTAAACAAAAAACCATTTGTAATTTTTTTTACTTTCTATGACATAATGAAAGAATATCGCTATAAAAAAGAGAACACAAGTGTTATGTTGACATACACAGACATACAATAACTATTTATTAATATGTTCACGTTTCATCATGTTCAAATGAGCATATACAATGGTAAACTATAATAAAACAAATATACATAAAGCCAAAAGTAAAGCATAAATTAGCATTCATTAACTTAGTTTCATCATGTGCAAATCAACATACACAATGATAAATCATAATAAAACAAATATACATAATGCCAAAAGTAAAGCATAAATCAGCATTCATTAACTTAGTTTCATCACATTCAAATCAATATACACAGTGGTATCCAAGATAAGTGAGTAATCGTACTATTTTACAGATTTACTATTGTGTTTGGTTGTGGCAATGGCAAACCTGTAAATTTGAGAAGCTTCTGCTATTGTTTTTTAGCTAATTCATATACCATACTAACTTCCATTCTTTACTACTTAGATGGCATAAGTAGATAAGTGATTGCTTCTATGATCTATGATTTCTGATACATTTAACATGACACAGATTGCACATCCAAGTTTTTTTAAAGTGGATTTTTTTTTCAACTTTACATTTGCAACATCCAATTAGAAAATACAATCATGGTATGGAATTGCTTCAAATAAATATATAATCAGATTTTCTTCTCCAGACAGCAACGAGCAGAAGTGCTCCCAATAGCACACTATTATTGGCATTACTATTCAGCAACAACGAATATCACTAGTAACTTAGTAAGGATGTTTGCATTTGGACTTTGAATAATATTCCTAGCATATGACAGGTTGTAAGACATACTGCCCAGTTACAACACGCTGCAATACATAGTATTATCTTATTTAACCATACCAGTTTACACACAGGTTATAACTTAGTTTTATCACGTTCAATTCAACATACACAGTGGTAAATCATAATAAAACAAATATACATAATGCTAAAAGTAAAGCGTAAATAAGCATTCATTAACTTACATTGTTCCTGAAGGCAAAACAACACTAGAGCAAGGCTATGCCGAGTGCACTCTCGGGGAATCACCTAGAAAGCACCCAAAGCAAGCACGTTCAACAAAATATAACGATATCCACATGGTCTTGTAATCAAAATTTTCATACTCAACAATACACGATGGTATCCACGCCAGGCGAGCGGTGGGCGGCGCAGGGAGGCCGGGCAGTGGGGAGGACCACGTGCAGCAACCGGTGGGGAGGCAGAGCGGCGGCAGCGGTGGGAGGAGGCGAGCGTCGGCGGGGAGCCAAGTGGGAGGCCGGGACGGGTGGCAGCCAGAGAGAGGAGGCTGGCAAAGGGGCAAAGTAGGGAGGCTCGGCCACGCGGCAGAGGACGGTGGCGGCAAAGGATGAGGTGGCGGCAATGGCAAGGAGGGATTTGAGAGTCCGGAGCAGAGGGAGTCCGGGAGGCAGCGGAAGAAGGACGAGGCCGACGCAATGGGCGCAAGGCGTTAGCCGGCGGAGGAGGTTCAAGGGGAGCGCACGACGTCGAGGCGGCAACAAAGGAGGGTGGCTGAAGCGGCGTGCCGCCGGTGGTGCCGGTGGCGTTTGATTGAGCTCGGTCGGTTTGAGCGAGGAGTCGGGCTGGATGGTGGCCAATCCGTGCTAATGGTACGGCTTAAGCCAAGTGCACTCTCGGGATAGGGGGGTGGCGGCGGGAGTAGTTGACCTAGCAGGTATGTGCGCCTAGGGTTTCCTTATGTACTCCGAGTGCACTCTTGGGCTAGAGAATCATATGCCGAGTGCACTCTCGGGAAAGAGAAACCTATACCGAGTGCCCTCTCGGATCAATCACGACACATCCTGGCCGTCCATGTGCTAATGGCCTTCACTGTAGTCGCGCCTAGGGTTTTAGTACTACGCACGGATGATCCAAGCTACTCGCTGCGCAATCAACGGCACCTAGTCCTATGCCGAGTGCACTCTTGGATCAGTCATGACACATCTTGGCCGTCCACTTGAATCGATGGCTGAGATGTGCTAATGGCCTTTACTGTAGTCGCGCCTAGGGTTTTACTTCTACGCACGGATGATCCAAGCCGCTCGCTACGCAATCAACAGCGCCCAATCCTATGCCGAGTGCCCTCTCGGGCTAGTTGGAGACCCCTATCCCGAGTGCCCTCTCGGATCAGTCGCGACACATCCTGGCCGTCCACTTGAATAGATGGCTGAGATGTGCTAATGGCCTTTACTGTAGTCACGCCTAGTGTTTTACTGCTACGCACGGATGATCCAAGTCGCTCGTTGCGTAATCAACGGCGCCCAGTCCTATGCCGAGTGCACTCTTGGGCTAGAGGGAGACCCCTAAGCCAAGTGCCCTCTCGGATCAGTCGTGACACATCCTGGTCGTCCACTTGAATCGATGGCTGAGATGTGCTAATGGCCTTTACTATAGTCGCGCCTAGGGTTTTACTGCTACGCACGGATGATCCAAGCCACTCGCTGCGCAATCAACGGCACCCAGTCCTATGCCGAGTGCCCTCTCTGGCTAGAGGGAGACCCCTATGCCAAGTGCCCTCTCGGATCAGTCGCGACACATCCTGGCCGACCACTTGAATCGATGGCTAAGATGTGCTAATGGCCTTTACTGTAGTCGCGCCTAGGGTTTGACTACTACGCACGGATGATCCAAGCTGCTCGCTGCGCAATCAACGATGCCCAGTCCTATGCCGAGTGCCCACTCTGGCTAGAGGGAGACCCCTATGCCGAGTGCCCTCTCGGATCAATCGCGACACATCTTGGCCGTCCACTTGAATCGATGGCTGAGATGTGCTAATGGCCTTTACTGTAGTCGCGCCTAGGGTTTTGCTGCTACGCACGGATGATCCAAACAGCTAGCTGCGCAATCAATAGTGCCCAGTCCTCTGCCGAGTGCCCTCTCGGATCAGTCGCGACACATCCTGGCCGTCCACTTGAATCGATGGCTGAGATGTGCTACTGGCCTTTACTGTAGTCGCGCCTAGGTTTTACTGCTACGCACGGATGATCCAAGCCTCTCGCTGCGCAATCAACGACGCCCAGTCCTATGCCGAGTGCCCTCTCGGGCTAGAGGGAGACCCCTATGCCGAGTGCCTTCTCGGATCAGTCGTGACACATCCTGGCCATCCACTTGAATCGATGGCTAAGATGTGCTAATGGCCTTTACTGTAGTTGCGCCTAGGGTTTTACTGCTATGCATGAATGATCCAAGCCGCTCGCTGCTCAATCAAAGGCACCCAGTCCTATGCCGAGTGCCCTCTCGGGCTAGAGGGAGACCCCTATGCCGAGTGCCCACTCGGATCAGTCGCGACACATCCTGGCCGCCCACTTGAATCGATGGTCGATGTGCTAACGGCCTTCTTGTAGTCGCGCTTAGGGTTTTATCATCGCGCATGAATGATCCAAGCCGCCATTGCGCAATCAACGCACCCAGCCCTATGTCGAAGTGCCCTCTCGGGCAGAGGAGACCCTATGCCGAAAGTGCCCTCTCGGATCGGCCGCGACACATCTCGCCGCCCACTTGAATCGATGGTCGAGATGTGCTAATGGCCTTTACTGTAGTAGCGCCTAGGGTTTATCGCACGCCTGAGATGATCCAAGCCGCCCGCTGCGCAATCAACGGCGCCCAGTCATATGCCGAGTGCCCTCTCGGGCTAGAGGGAGACGCCTATCCCGAGTGCCCTCTTGGGCTAGAGTGGCCAGTGGCAATTGCCCTTGCCACCGGGCGGGAGGTTTAGATTTGAATTCTTCCAGTACGCCAAGTGCCCACTCGGCATATTCTTAATCTGCACCGAGTGCCCACTCGGGATAGAGTGCATTGCCTTTGCTGACATGGCAACTGGTAGTCTATGCCGAGTGTGCCCTCGCATTATTTTGGCCTACGTGGACGAAAACATCATATTTCGAGTGCCCTCTCGGAATAGATGTCGTATATTGTGAGAGCACACTCGGGATAGAGTTCTTTGTCCGAGAGGTGGCTAAAACGAGAGCACACTCGGCATACGTTCATCTACTCCGAGTGTGCACTCGGTTTGTTATTTTCACACTCGCCCCAAAACTGGATTCTTGTAGTGTTGGAAGCATCATCTCAGCTGCAGTTGAACAAAATGGTTTTCCCTTAGACAAGTGATCGTGAAGTAAAATTGGTGCCATTAACACATTTGGGAGGTGGATGCCTTGTTTGAGACAACTTAAGGACTTAATCTTATCAGCCATTGAACTAGACCTAACTGCCATTGATTGATGAAAAATCTCTGAGATGTAGATCGTTGGGAGGTTCAAATCAACGTGTTCTTTGCTCTGATCCTGATTATCCGCCAGTCCCTAATTGTCTGGCAATCCAACATTCGAATTTGCATGGTTCCAGGCATGCTGTTGGGCCAATTGTGACGGTAGGCCAGAAGCCTGTGAACTCGGTTTGGTCTAAGCGTAACCCTAGATTGGCTTTGCTTCACCGGCGGTTGACCTATCACAAATCACCTCATAACCTACACACTTACGCTCAAGTTGTCATCGCGGGTGGTGCGGCGGCAGCTGGCGGGGGTGATCGGCACCAAGACCAAAACTACGGAGGACAACTTTGGGTGGCTCGCGGTGGTGGTCGTCCCCCAAGATATCATGGCCACGGTCGTGGACGGTATGGAGGCCGTGATCGTGTTCAGGATCAGGGGGCGCGCGTGATTCCATTAGCCACGGTGTTCATGGTGGTGGCGCCCTGAATGCTGTGAACTCAGGGGGTTACCGATCAGCCAACACAGGGAAGCCTCCAGATGATGAGCCGTCAAAGCAATCAAAGGAGAAGGGGGAAAGCTCTGGAACTCAGGCAGGTAAACACAAAGTTACTCAACTTGTTTGTGAACCTGCATTGAAGAAGAAGAAGAAATTCTTTCTTTGTTGTGAGATATGTGAAGAAGAGCATTTTACTTCGCAATGTCCTCTGTTACATGGCCCTAAGCCATCTGCAACATTCAGCAGGCTAGTTGGTGATGGTCTGGGATTCTTTCACATTCCATATTCTACTGCTGCGAAGGCCCCTTGTAAAGTTTCAGCGACTGCCCTAATTAGGATTGTTGAAGGCACGGTTCCGGCGGATTTGGTTAAAAAAGAATTGGCTCTCTAAGATTCGGTGAAATGGAATTGGGTGGTTCTGAATCATGATAACAACACTTACATTGTTCCATTCCCTTGTCAGGTCGAACTCCAAAGAATGATTAGTATGAAGCGGCTTCGTACTGATAATAACGAGGGAGTGATGTCGTTTGAGGAGTGGAATATGGAGATCACGCCTAAACAGAAGCTTCAGAAGGTATGGGTTCATGTCTATGGTGTCCCATATGAGATCAGATCTTTTTTGCCTTTGTGGGCCGTTGGAATAATTCTTGGTGCAACTCAAAGGGTGGACATGAGATTGATGAGAAAGGCAGGGGTTGTCAGATTGTTGGTTGCTGTCCTAGATGTGAATTGTATATCGGATGATGCTGACATTGTGGTAGACGATTGCCTATATGAGATCTTCTTCAAAGTTGATCAGGTGATCAATGAGAATAATAGGGAACCAGATGAGTTTCATGAAGATGATGACCTCGATGATCCGGACAACCAAACTAAAGGCAGAGATCAAGATATGGAAGATGCTGGTAATAGAAACAAAGATAGTATTCTTGAGATAGAAAATTTTCCCATAGGCAATATTCAGTTTGAGAAGGGTTCTTCTTCAGGTGCTCCAACAGTTTCGGAGATGCAGCAAGTTCAAAGGGTTATTAATTCCTCTGTAGATAAGCTTCTGGATGAAACTAGCAAAAGGGTTCCATAGAATGTGATAAGAATAAGGATGTGGACAGCCCACCTGAACTTCCAGTTAAAAGTGTTGAAGCCATCCTATTTGAACTTCCTGCTCATTCCTTGGAAGTTGTTGGTGATTTGCAACCTGATTCCTCTGTTCATAAGGTTCTGGATGAAACTAGCAAAAGGGTTGTAGTAGAATGTGATAACAATAAGGAGGTGGACAGCACAACTGAACTTCCTGTTAGAAGTGTTGAAGCCATCCTCTCTGAACTTCCTGCCCATACCTTGGAAGCTGTTTGTGATTTGCAGTTGGAGGATGAACAATCGACTTGGATTGTTCTTTCAGCGCCTAATGCTCAAGCTGGGGTTTGTGATGTGGGTCGATTCCGACTAGATAATGCCGAACAAATGATGGAAGGGGACGGTTTAGATGCGACCACGTGGTGAACTTTCACTGCAAAGATTGCTTCCATCTAAACCAAGTGAACAAGCTCCTGTTTCGGCTATTGATATTCAGGAGAGGGAAGATTTGATTCATTTTGATAATATGGGTAAGAAGTTACAAGATTTATCTCATAGCATGCTGCAAACCTTATGTAAGAAAAACTGTATTCGTGCTAATATTTCTAATGCGGCCATGGTGAATGCTCTCCAATTGTTGGATAAAATCAATGGTTGGGAAGCGATTGAGTCGCTTCCTTCAAATGACATGTATGATGCAAGGTTGATCAAGTATGAGGATAGCTGCTATGGGGGATACCAATATGCTCGTGAAAGCGATGAATCTGGTGGATAAGAAGAATTCTTTGGTGCCAGGTAATTGCCCATCTTTACCGTCCATTTCAGATTCTGTTTTTTCTTCTAGAATTGCAAAACTGGGCATTTCTATGGGTAGAGATAATAGTGATATTTCTTCTGCAATTACATCTATTAAAAACATTGAAATAGATAGGCTTAGTGTATTGAATAAAAATACAAGTACTAGTCATAAATCCTCCTCACCTAAAATTTACTTGGATGAGGAAGAAGTCGATATTTTAGACTCTCAACTCAACCACATTCGCGATGAATTTGAATAGAATGTGTTTGAAGAAGGTTTCGATCATATTTGTAGTGACCTTATTGCTACACCTCGTAGAAAAAAATTTAAACCAAGTGTCGACGATCGGGATCGCCAACCGCAAGAAATGAGATGGGGTCAAGATGATGCGGATCTTAACTGCGCCGCCGACGGAGGAAAAGAGTAGACGCGACGATGGTCGGAGCAAGACGACAACGAGCGTGAGATAGAGGTTTATAGTGGTTCGAGCCCCCGTGAGGGTAATAGTTCATTCGCCGCTTATGGCGTATTCTTAATCGCTTCTCGAGTGCAGAATGTATTATCGCTCAAGTTTGACCCAGTGGCTATGTCTAAGCTCGAGCTATGGTGTGTTGTGTGTTGTCTTGTGTGTCCTCCCAAAAGATCACAAGATCCTTGGTCTTTATACCTCCTCTCGACGCACGCATATGACGGAGAGATTCCTGTGAAGTGGCCTTCATGCACGCTGAGGGTCTGGCAAGAACTGCTCCGAACTTGTTGCACGACTGCTCCTACCCCACGACCCGCCTTTGGGCAACTACGGCCAAATGCTTGATCCGAAATCCAAGGGTGGACTACGGCTCGAACAAGGGCCGCCTGAGCTCGAGGTCGAGCGGGGCCGTGCTGGGTCCAACAAGGCTTAGGTCGAGCGCCTCGACGCGACTCAGTCGTGGCCGGGCCTCCTCGAGCTTGGGGATCCATTGACCGTGCGCTGGCCGGTCAAGGGACGCCCATCCCTCGTCACCAAGATATGTCAATAGAGAGGGATCAATCCCTAAAAAACCAAAAACACCATCTAAGTTGAGTTTCAAATGAAAGGTGTTTTTTGGAATAGCAGAGGTCTTGGAGACTTGGCTAAACATAGGTACTTAGAGGATATGGTAAAAGAGGAGCTAATTGATTTTATTGCTATTATGGAGACCGGTCGATCATTTCCGGATGGGACCCTAAAAAATTATGTGGTGGCAAGGAATTTATTCGCAGATCGCTTGGCTCCACATGGTCGATCAGGGGGGATGCTCCTAGGGGTTGACTTAATGGTGTATGACATTGGATCCATAGATGAAGGGGAATTTTATATTAAATTTACTCTTCGCAATAAAGATGACGGTTTCAAATGGGCGCTAATAGCAGTCTATGGTCCAGCGCAGCAGGAATATAAGGAAAAAATTTTAACAGAAATGGCTCATATTTGTAGCAAAGAAACGCTCCCATATATTATTGGTGGGGATTTTAATATTATGCGTGGTTCTAAAGATAAAAACAAGGACAAATTTGACACGAAATGGCCTGATCTTTTTAACATGGTTATTCAATCATTAGATCTCAGAGAGATAAATTTGTTTGGTAGACAATATACTTGGGCGAGTAGTGGAGATAATCCAACTTTTGAGAAGTTAGACAGAGTCTTGGTCTGCACTGAGTGGGAAGGCAAATTCCCTCTCACTACTGTGCAGGCTAAAGATAGGAGTAACTCAGATCATACACCATTGCTATTGAATACTGAGGTTTCGCGTCATAATAGAAAGCCAACTTTGTTTAAATTTGAACGTAGTTGGTTGATTAGAGATGGTTTCTATGACTTGGTTGCCGGCGAATGGCAATCGAGACCGTAGGGGATATCGCTATGGAAAAATGGCGAATAAGATAAGATCTCTTAGGCAATTTTAAGAGGATGGGCTAAACACACAGCCAATACAATAAAAAAGAGAAGAAAGAGATTATTTCAATAATCGATGACCTTGATAAAAGGCAGAATATAGAATTCTCTCAGATCAAGAATTAAACTTGAAAAATTACCTCAACGAGAGATTGGTGCACTTGTTGAGGGAAGAAGAAATTAAATGGTATGAGAGAGCTAAAACAAAGCACCTTTTGGAAGGTGATGATAACACCAAATATTTTCATTTGGTTGCAAATGGTAAACACAGAAAACAACACATCTTTAAATTAGATCATGAAGATGGTATAATTGTGGGTAATGCTAAGTTAAAAGCACATATCACGAATTATTATAAGGGCCTGTTTGGACCGCCAGAAGAAAATAATTTTAGTCTAGTTGAGGCTCATAATCATGACTTGCCTCAGGTAACAAATGAGGAAAATGATATCCTCATTGCTAATTTCACTAAAAAAGAGGTTAGACAGGCAGTTTTCCAAATGGAACACAATAAAGTGTCTGGCCCTACAGCTTCCCAACTGAATTTTATCAGGTTTTCTAGGATATTATTAAAGGGACCTGATGGCACTGCTCAACGATTTTTACTATGGGCACTTACTGCTCAAATTTCAATTTTGAATAATTACGCTTCTTCCAAAAATTAAAGAAGCTACAAAATACAACATTATAGACCCATATGTTTGCTCAATGTAAGCTTCAAAATTTTCACAAAAGTGGTTACTAATCGAATCGTGGGGGTGGCAGATAAAGTAGTAAGACCATCACAAACAGCTTTCATGCCAGGCCGTAATATTATGGAAGGAGTTGTGATACTTCATGAAACTATTCATGAATTAAATTCTAAGAAGCTCAATGGAGTGATTTTAAAACTTGACTTTGAAAAGGCCTATGATAAGGTAAAATAGTCTTTTCTTCAACAAACCCTTCGCATGAAGGGATTCTGCTAACAGTGGTGCTCATGGGTTGAACATTTTGTCACTGGAGGTAGTGTAGGTATTAAAGTTAATGATGATATTGGACATTACTTCCAAACTAAAAAAGGACTCTGGCAGGGTGACCCTATGTCTCCTATTCTATTCAACATTGTGGCAGATATGCTCGCTGTTTTGATTAAGCGAGCGAAAGAGGATGGCCAAAGTCGAGGAGTTATACCTCATCTTATAGAGGATGGCTTATCAATTTTGCAGTATGCAGATGATATTATTCTTTTCATGGATCATGATATCGAACAAGCTAAAAACATGAAGTTATTGCTTTGTGTGTTTGAACAGCTATCGGGTCTAAAAATTAACTTTCACAAAAGTTAGATTTTTTGCTTCGGGGATGCTAGACAACATGAACAAGAATACACTCATTTGTTTGGCTGTGGGATAGGATCATATCCGTTTAGATACTTAGGTATTCCGATGCATTATCATAAACTCCGTAATGCGGACTGGGGTGCTATCGAGAATATATTTAAAAGAAAACTAAGTACTTGGAAGGCCAAACACCTTTCTTGTGGGGGTAGACTTATTCTTTTAAATTCCGTGCTTAGTAGTCTCCCTATGTTCATGATGTCCATCTTTGAAATTCCAAAGGGTGTTCTGCAAAGGCTGGATTTCTATCAATCTCGATTTTTTTGGCAAGGCAATAATAATAAGAAGAAATATCGTCTTGCTAAGTGGAATATCATGTGTCGCCCTAAAGATCAAGGTGGATTGGGTATTATAGACCTTCAGATTAAGAACAAATGTTTCCTAAGCAAATGGTTATTTAAACTATTGAATGAGATGGGATCTGGCTGACCTTGCTTAAAAATAAATATTTAAGTTCCAAATGTTTGTCCGAAGTGCATATTAAACCTGGGGACTCATATTTTTGGAAGGGACTTTTAAAGGTCAAAGATGAATTCTTGGAATGTGAATCTTTTCGGATAAGAGATGGTTCACAAACTAGGTTTTAGGAGGACACTTGGGTGGGTTTTACTCCACTTAAGGTTCAATTTCCTTGCCTGTATAACATTGTCCATTACCCTCATACTACTGTGGTAAAGGTCATGACTCAAATTCCACCAAATATTCATTTTCGAAGATTATTATTAGGGGATAAATTGACGGCGTGGTACAATCTAGTAGCAAAAATAGCTAATTGTTAGCTTTCAGATGGAAGGGATATTTTTCTTTGGGGTTTACATAGACATGGGCAGTTCTCTGTACGGCCTATGTATGTCTATTTATTGAACCGTAACACCTTTCACCAATAAATTCATTTGGAAGTGAAACTTTTTAAAATTAAAATTTTCCTCCGGTATTTACAACGAGGAATAATTTTAACAAAGGATAATCTAGCTAAAAGAAATTGGGATGGAAATCAAAAATGTTGTTTTTGTAATTGTAATGAAACAATAAGACATTTATTTTTTGATTGCCAACACGCAAAAACTATTTGGCGAATTGTGCATATTGCTACTGGTTTATCGCCGCCGAAGTCTATGTCTCATATGCTTGGTCGTTGGTTAACGGGCATTGAGAAGGGTGGAAAAAGATTTCTTCTTGTGGGGGGTGCTGCTCTATTATAGGCTATTTGGTGCACTCGTAATGATCTAATCTTTGAGAACAAACAATACTCTTCTTTTATGCAGGCTATCTTTAGGGAACATACCGGTCATGTTTTGGGCACTATTGCAGTATGAGAACAACAGGAGATCATCTCGATTGGTAAGGTGGCATTGGAGGTGTTGGCGTTGGATATCTTTGCCAAGAGTGGATGGTGAAGCAACTATAGAATTTGCTTTTGATTTTAAATTCCTTTGTTCATTTTTCATTTCAGCTCTATGGTTGGGATCTTTGTAAAACTCGGTTGTGTGCACTTTGCAGAGACCGGATATTAATCCTTTATCTAAAAAAAATCACATGTCTGGTATTGGACAGACCTAACTGATTAATTTGCAATATCTAAATTTGAGTACTACCATTTGGTGGTGTGGGTTCTAGGATGGATGAGTAGATTTATATGGCTCAAAAGGGGGCCCTAAGTGGTGGAACCTTATTAGGTAGTGCTGAGTTTAGACAGGGCATTGTAAAGGTTTGTTGTGATCTCTCTACCGACACATCAAAGAAAGTGTGTTAATTGCATGGCAACAAAAGATGATTATATCTTATGGATAAAGCAGTACAACCTATGCAGAGTGTAAAACAATTTGAATAGCTGTGTCTGTGGTCATGGACAAGCCCGGGAATTTCACATGAGGTATAGGTTGTTTCATAAAATATTAGAAGGTGGAATTGTTGGGATGTGAACGGGGAGTTCACTTTTGTTTTGTTATCTAAAGTTAACACTGATAAATTTAGTGGTTAGATGATGGTTTAGATGGTGTTGGGTGAAGCCTCACCAATCTATTCCTATTTTCTATCATTGATTTACCAGTTATTTATTATCTTTTTATAAATATGCTTTCAATCTATTTACTATATTTCAATTCAAGTTATTGCTAAAGAACCATATGACTATTCTTTGGCAAGCCTTGCATGAATATATTACATCATTTCTCTATAGCTTGCTAAGTACTTTTTGTACTCACAGCTATATGCCTTTGTTGATCAGTTGCTAAGGAAGGACCAGAAAGTACAGAGTTCTGTGAGGATGAGTACTATGAAAACTATGTGGATTAGGAATGTGTTCCCCAGACGATTGCCTATGGCATATCGAATGGCCTAAGTTATTCTATTTCTGCTACAATAGTTTATTTGTTTATTAAGCCCTTAAGGCAAAGTGGGGTAAACTATGACCATAAGGCCCGTTACTTTATTTAATAATAATTTGCTACTTTCTTAGTTAATTCATTGTATAGAATAGTATTTCATCTATGTTGCCACTTTGTAAGCTAGCATAATCCTAGACTAGTTGTCGGGCCCCAAATGTACAAATCCGAACCTTCTGTTTATATCGCATTAGTCCAAGATCACGCTAGTGCACGTAGGATCAACATAGATGAATATCACAATCATACATAGTGGAAACATAATGAAAAACTTCATATAATAATTATAACTTGTTGAATGATCTTATGGTCAACTTACATGATTACACCACGTAGGGCTAGACTGAGAATATTAAACTAAGACACTACAGTGGAATTGAAAATGTAAATGACCCTTCAGTATACAACAGGCAACTAACAAGGCTCGCACCTTAAACATTCGACTCCTCCTCGAGAACAGGTGTAGATTCCTTAGCTGGTGTTGTTGTTGTTGGCTAGGGTGAGTACTTAAAGCACTCAACAAGTTGTGCCTAGAATGCAATCCTAATATAACTATATGCAAGGCTTATTTCAATGAAATGGCTAACATAGTTATTTTGTAGTAAAGCAACATTTGTAAATGAGTACAATAATTAGATTGAAAAGATAGTAAAACAAATAATAATAGATAATAACCTTCAGCATTTCCAAGTAAACATGGCATTGAGCCCCACGTCAATTTCCAAACATTCCAATGGCAACCAGTTATCCCAACCAAGTTTTCATTTTATAAAATTTACTCCTTGATTGTAATTCCCGAGCATTTCTCAATACCACGAGCACGGCTATCTGAATAGATTTTACACTCTGTGGAGGTTCTGTGCTTTACCCGCACGGCATGAATATCTCTTTGTGCAATCAATATGAACACACTTCCTTTGGTGTGTCGCAAAGATATCATGGAAAGCCTTTATAATGCTCTGACTTAACTCTGTACTACCCGCTAAGGTTTCAACATGGATGGGACTGGTTCCCACACTCAGGGCCCCCCTCTTGCGCCATGTGAGTTCATAAAAAGGTCGAATCTCACACCACCATTGGTAGTACTAAAGCTAAGACTTACAAACTAATTAGCTAGGTTCATCCCATTTCAGACATGTGGTTGCATGTTTGACTCAGGTCAAAGACTTGAAAGGTTAAGTCCTTAACATGACTAGGGCAAGACTTTCACATACCCTCTGCCTTTCCGGGCCACCTTAGCACACTGTCCCTTGCCACATGCCCTAGTCTAAATGATTACCACCCTAGTTGATTACCAAGCACCACGTGTTATCAACAAGTCAACTTCATTATGTGACCTACTTTTGATATTGCAAATATATGACACTACTACAAAAGGGGCTATGCTAGACACCTCATCACTTACTGTTTTTTATAAAACTGTCAGAGATGAGTATCGGGCACATCACAGACGGTTTTTAGCTAAAACCGTCTATGATGAGGAGCACATCACTGACGGTTTTAGTCAAAAACCATCTTTGATGTGGGATGGCACATCACAAAAGGTTTTTTTGGCCAAAACCGTCTGCGATGACCATTTCTAGTAAATAAGAATAAAGAACCCCGACCTTCTCTGTATTTTTATGGTTTCTCGAGCTATTTTTGTGGTGCCTACGATTGAGAGGCATTCTAGTGGAAAGTGGCCATGGATTTGGAGGTTTGATTGTAGATCCTTCTGTTCAAGATTATCTAAGGTTAGTAATTAGTTCAAATTTGCATTATATTTAAGATCTAGCTTGGCAAAGAGGGAAATAAAGATGGTTTCTAGATATAGCTTAGTGTAGATCTATTTGTTCTCTGTGATATAAAGTAGTAATTGGTTGTAATTGTATTACACTCAATATGTAGATAGTTACTTAAAAGAAGGTGATGTAGGCTAATAATTGGTTCTAATAGCATTATATTCAAGGTATATAGATCTAGCTTGGTAAAGAGGGAATTGAAGATGGTTTTGATATAGCTTGGTGTAGATCCATTTCTTCTCTTCGATCTAAAGTAGTAATTGGTTCTAATTGCATTATACTCAAGATGTAGCTAGCTATGTAAAGAGAGAATTGAAGATGCTGAGTTTAAATGTAGCTTATATATGTTTATATATCCATTTGTTCTTTGTGATGTAGGGAGCTATATAAGTTAATCGGTAAGTTTAAGGCCCTGTTTGGAAGCATAGTTTTTTAAAACTATGGTTTTGATATACTATGGTTTGCAATTGTTTTGTCATGAATACCATGGTTTTACCAAACCCCTTTGAAACCATGGTATTCCTTGGAACTACCAACTGTTTGGATGCAACATCACAAACCATGGTATTTGAGTGGAAATAGGCAAGAAGCTAGCCAAAACCATGAAAACTTTGGGTTGGAATGGAGTTTCAAATACTCCAAAAATACCATGGTATCTACCAAACCATAGTTTTTAATACAAAGTTTTTGGCATGGTAACCAAACACCTTATGGTATAAAATATCATGGTATTCTTAGAAACTATGGTATTGCCTAGAAACTATGAAAATACATTGCTTCCAAACAGGGCCTAAATGTAGCTTATATGTAGCATATGTGTGTATGTGCACTCCTAGTGCACTTAATTCTTTATTTAACACCTATTGTTACATACGTAGTGTAGATGGACAAAGCTGGATGTACGTTGAGAACTATGCGAGTGTCGAATACATTAATGGCATCTCTGCTTTTAGAAGAGCTACAGTGGAAGATATGTTGAACAAGGGGTGGAATTTTTGCCTTGTCCATGCATTGGTTATGAGAAAATGAGGATGTTTCAAAACACAGTGTAGATTGAAGTACACTTGATTCTACGAGGTTTAAAAAGGGGTGTACATGTTGGACCGGTCACGGTGAAGAGCAGATTATGCAGGAAGCAAGTAGTACTAACATCGTCGATGAAGTCAACGGTACATAAGATGATATCAACTTTACTTTCGATAAAGATAGGTTTTATGATGACAATCTGGATCAGATACCGCAGGATGCAAAAGGGAACCGTAATGAGCAGGAGTATGTAAAATTCTGGGGCTTGATGGATGACTTAGAGAAACCTTTGTTCATGGGCTGCAAGTCCAAATACACAAGGTTGTCATCTGTGTTGGAACTGCTGAAATTAAAGGCAAGCAATGGTTGGTCCGACAAAAGTTTTACAGCTCTATTAGGTCTATTAGTAGACATGCTTCCAGAGGGAAACGAGTTGCCGACAACCACCTACAAAGCCAAGAAGGTTCTTTGTCCCTTGGGAATGGAAGTAGAAAGAATACATGCCTGTCTGAACGATTGTATGCTCTACCGCAAAGAGTACGCAAACTTGTATGTATGTCCGGTGCGCAACGCATCTTGGTACAAACGTAAAAATAGATTAGATGATGACGATGAGGGCATCGAGTTGAAGAAAGGACCTCCTGTTAAGGTGGCGTAGTATCTGCCTGTAATTCCCTATTTGAAGCATTTGTTTGTAAACCCAAAAGAGGCAAAACTACTTCGGTGGCACTCAGCTGAGTGTAAGAATGATGGAATGATAAGGTACCCTGCTGATTCCACCTAGTGGAGAAACATCGATAGGAGGTTTGAACAATTCGTAGCAAATTTGAGGAATTTAAGGTTCGAATTGAGCATGAACGGGATGAATCCTTTTGGTTACATGAGCAGCCGTCATAGCACTTGGCCTGTGAATCTCTATATCCATAACATTTCTCCTTGGTTGTCTATGAAGCGAAAGTATATTGTTTTGTCTATACTCATCCAAGGCCTGAAGCAACCTAAAAATGATATTGATGTGTACCTAGCATCATTGGTGGAAGATCTGAACAAGCTATGGGCTCTTAGGCTATAGGTATGGGATGCTCACAAACAAGAGTATTTTACTTTGCACTGCCTGTTGTTCTACACCATAAATGATTATCCTACACTTGCTAACCTGTTAGGGTAGAAAACAAAAGGAGCCAAAGCCTGTACTCACTACTTGGATGACACTGAGAGTGTGTGGTTGAATCACTCCCGCAAAACCATATACACGTGTCACCGTAGGTTCCTTCGGAGGAATCACTCATACTACAAGATAAAGAAACAATTCGATAAAACGACCGAAGACTGTTTAGCTCCAAAGCCTTTAAGTAGGATAGACATTCATGATATGGTTAAGAACTTGGATGTTTCGCTTGGAAAGTGACGTAAATCGAGGTCCGGCGAGAAGAGTATGTGGAATAAGAGATCAATATTTTGGGACCTATCTTATTGGATGCACCTAGAAGTTCAGCACTGCATCGACGTAGTGCAACTAGAGAAGAATCTTACTAAACATTATGGGTAAAACAAAGAACAGTATCAACGCACGACTTGACTTAGTCGATATGGGCATCAAACCTGAGTTAGCACCGAAAGAGACCGATAAAGGCTAAGCGTACTGCGAACCTACTTGTTACACTCTGTCCAAGGCTAAGAGAACTGAACTGTACCAGAGCATGCATGGTGTGAAAGTTCTATCTGACTACTCCTCCAATATGAAGAGACTTGTTTCGATGCAAGATTTGAGTTTAACTGGCATAAAATCTCGTAATTTCTATGTGCTTATGACACAGATGCTCCTTGTAGCAATTAAAAGTATCTTACCAAGCAAGATCCGGGAGACAACCACAAGGCTGTGTTATTTCATTAACACAATTGCTCAGAAGGTCATCAATCCTAAAAGACTAGATGCTCTGTAGGTCGAGGTGTTAATGACACTATGTAATCTTGAGATGTATTTCCCTCCGTCGTTTTTCGATATCATGGTCCAACTCATTGTTCACCTTGTGAGGAAGATAAAGATGTCTGTGCCCATGTTCCTATGTAGCATGCACCCGTTCGAGAGGTAAATGGGAATTCTCAAGTCTTACGTATGGAATTGATCTCGACCGGATGGTAGCATTGTTGAAGGTTATGCAACCAAAGAGGTCATTGAATTCTGCATAGATTATATGTCTCAGGTTGAGCCAATTGTGCGCCGTGATCTCGCCATGAGGGGAGGCTCTAGGGTTTCAGGACCATTGGAAGAAAAGCAATCATGTCTGATCCAGCTACGTGCGCTAAGCCCATTTCACGATTTTGCAACACATGGTTTTTGTGGCCCCGTATATCCACGAGCATAAGAACTAGCTACAGCAAGAGAATCTATCGTAGTAAGAGTTCTAGATTATCAGATAGCATAACCTTTAGTTCAACAAATGGTAGAAGGAGCAACAACCCTTCAGTGGAAGCTCGACCGGAGATACACTAATATGATTGGCAAAAGAGCCAGCATTTACGGTTGTAACATGGAAAGGATACAACTTACATGGGTACAAATTTTACATGAGAGATCCGAACATAAAGAGCACAAACCTAAACAACGGTGTTCGCATAGATGTGCTAAATACCGCTGGGTCGAGGAGGAGCTCATACTATGGTTTCATTGAGGAAATTTAGGAGCTACTATTCAAGATCCCCTTATTTCGGTGCCGTTGGGTTAAAAAATTAACTAGACTGAAATTAAGAAATTAACTTAGGTATAAAAACTAATTTGGTATTAGATGAAAATTATAAACTATAAATATTTGTATTATATGTACATATTATAAAGTACTTAAAAATAGGCTTAAAAACTACTTACAAAAAACATGCTTAAAATACTAATTAAAATAAACTACTTACCAAAACAAAGCTTAAAAACTATTTAAGAAAAAATAGACTAAAAACTCTTCTAAAAAACTTTACAATAACATAGGCTTAAAAATGGGAAAATTAGTAATATATACTCATCACAGATGCTTCTAATATTGAACCGCCTATGATGACACTCATCACACATGGTTCAATATTAGAACCGCTCTATGATGTCTCTCTACCCGTGGTCCACCGCCTCTATCTCGGGTCCACTACCCTCTGTCTCGGTCCACCGCCTCACCATGCCCATATCATCTCGATGGTTAAATATGAAAACCGTCTATGATGCAGCGTTGCAAAAAAATTTGTTTTCCTGGGATTCAAGCCCGAGACCTCACGCACGCTGGTCCGAACCCTCTCGGTAGCGCCCTCCCCGCACCCTCTCCCCCTTAGTGATGCCCTCTCCCGCCCTCTTCCCCTTGGTGGCACCTCCCTGGCTCCCTTGACCATGCTCCTCCCACCCAGCAGAGCCCCTCCCCCTCGATAGCATCCCACCCACTCAGCAATGCCTCTCCCCCTCTATGGTACATGCATTTTCCAATTTCCATGTTGTGAAATTTAAAGGTGTGGGTATTCAGTCACCCACCTAATAGTGATTATATGGCCTAACCAGATGATTATGTGACCTAACCAGCTGATTATACGGTAAAAAGGAGGGCACTTGTTTCTTGTATATGGCCTAGTTAGAAACTAGAATGCATAATGGAGTACGGAGTAATGGACAATATGACATGCTAATATTAAAATGAGTCTACCTTTTTTGTTCTTTTGCTAGTGCTACATCGAATGAACACTCGTGAAGCTTTCAAAATGCTCTAATGTGTTTATTGGAGTGTTAGGTTATTTCTATTTTTCAAAAATCAATACCTTTCTGGCTTTGTGATATGTTAATTTTTTAGAATTGCAAGGCTGTTCATTTTTCAACCCACGGAAAACTCAAAGAGCTAATGAAAAGCCAAGTGTGTAGCCAGTATAGCCACTGAAGGTTTTTCTTGGAGAATGAAGCTTCTTTTTTCATATCTTTCTTCTCCTGATCAAGCCACTCTTCTTCTTAGATGTCATTCCCTTGCCACTATTCTCTCTCTCTCTCTCTTCTTATCTTGCTCATCAGCCTATGCTACTCTCCCCTCCTGGCTCCTCTCAGTTGATTCCTTGTTTCTAGACAACCATGAAATGTAGCAGTGTGACATCAGAACTAGGAAATGGCTACATCTAATGCATCAGAAGTTCAAAGCTAGAAACAGTATACAGTAAGCCTAATTGCAGTTTTCCATTCTTCTATTTATCAATCATTTTTTTAATAGAGACAGTGTTAAATATCTACAATTGCTCACTATCAGTGTTACTTCATTATCTTTATACTACTCATTCAGCTTTAGTTAGTTGGCTACTAATCTGATTATTTGAGCCTGATTCGATTGGTTATATTACTACTAAGTTGAATAATGATTGCTTGGTAAAAATTGCTAGCTAATTAATCTGAACTTCATTTGATGATTCGCTTAGCAAATATTCAATCTGCTGATCTGAATGAATGTTGAACTGAATATAATCGGTTCATAGTGAGCTTGATTGTCAATTCTTTAATGTGCATGTTAAGGTGGTAAGGGTTCGAGGCCATGTTCACTTAATTAATTGTTTAGCCCATTTGTGATTGAGATTGAAGATTTAAAATTTTCAATCGAGCCCTATTTCTGAGAGCAATATAAAACAAAATCATCATCAATCTGTTGTATTAGACATGGTTCACTGCATGAATGACATAACTTTCATAATATGCTTTATCTTGTTGATTATATAATTTTCATCATATTGATTACGTCACCGCTTAGTTCAATTGTTGTATTTGCTAATAACAAGCACAACCATATTGCATGAATGAATTCTCAATGTTTGTTTATTCCCTTGAAAACTTATAACTAAAATATCATGAATTGTCACTTGTAAGCAATATTGATTCTCTTAACCTTGTATGTACAAAACAACTCTTAACTTACCTTCTATTAAATTTACTTCTCTTAACTTACCTTCTCTTAACCTTGCATCATACAATTACAAACATACTAAACAACACTTAAATTTACTTTATTTCCTCTTCTATGACCCTTTATGATTTGTTGATTTACCAACTTGCTTCTTCTATGATCTTCATTACTAGATGGCTTCCCCTCATTCCTCGGTGCCCAATGGATCTGATGAGGTGCCAAACATAGGAAAACAGAGGCATGGTCCAAGAGGACTTAGTAAAAAACCCCATAGCCGATATACCATAACAGCGGTTGACCCATAGGATAGGGCCCTACAGCACCTCCTAAGGCCACGGTTGTATTTCAGACATTGTGTGGGATCATTGGGCTTGACAAGGATCTCTATCACATATCCATCATGAAAGACACTGACAGATGAGGAGCATGATAGTCTAGTGACAAAAATTTTCATGTCGTTCGAGCCCCACAAGACACCATGCACGCACTACGACGGTATGCATTGCTAGTGGTGGAAAAGATGTGGAAGAACTTTAAGAGCATCCTCATCATTAATTACATGAATAAGGAAATGACTCTGCTGTAGAAGTATGGTTCGTCATTGAAGACGTATGGGAACTATTTGTTGGGATGAAAATAATAGAAGAGTTCGTGCGACAAAGTACACAAGCACAAGACCAGATAGTCAAAAAACACCCATCCACATAGACTTGGCTCCACTGGGTACGTGGCAAGATCGTGCAATGGCGAGGGAGGACAACGAGGTAATCTAGAAGGAGGTCACACTGCCATTTGTCTGAAACAAGGTAAGAGCAAGGTCACATCCCACATTTTCGAGCGGCGTGTCCTTTACTAACCCCGTTGATGAGGAAGTATCCTAATGCCTAATATCGTTGAGCATGAAATCTTCCTATGGCTCTTTCACTTTAGATAGAGAGAAAGATATACTCTCCATGACCTTGGGAAACAAGGAGCACCCGGGTTGCACCCGAGGCCTAGGTGTTTTTGTTTCCTAGAAAATAGGATTCCCACAAGACTCTGACATGTACCGAAGTAGGAAGAGAAGCAAAGCCATGCGTGAGGAATAGCTAGTAGCCTTGGTTGAGGAAAGGGTTGAGGAAAGGCTGAGAGCGTGGTTCGATAGCTAACTAAGAACCTTTGAAGAAAGGATGGAGCAAAGGGTGGCTATAGAAAGGTAGGTACAAAATGTGCAAGCCAAAGAAGCACATGTGCAGTTCAGCCCAACTAACTGTTAGAGTAGCTACACGTTTGCCCAAGAGACAAACGTGGACGACGCCAGATTTCCTCTCAATGAAACCAGGGTAATATACATGTTTGCAATGCTTCTTAGATAGACATGTTTGATGTGTTAGCAAATTAATTGTGTACCCCTATTTAGGTGGCCACGTCGTGTAATCTCCAAGTGAGGCTTGTCAATGGCTCTATTCCCCTTCATGCTGCTTTGGGGCGAGCATATCCATCTGATGTAGAGGCCTTTGTGCATGGTTGTACTTTAGATCCAGGCTCATTGAAGGTCTAGGTTGATGGCATACAAGAAATTTGCAAGGCCGTCATGCTGGAGATGCCTCCAAACGACAAGATCATCACACTAGAGGATGGCACCAGCACATTCATCCAGTGGCTCAATAAGGACATCTCCTTCGATGCCTGCCCTGTAGCATTGAAGCTACAAATACTACCGAAGCTACATGATGCACCGAAGATACTAGCACTACTAAAGCCATGTGCTACACCAAAGGAGCCCACCTAATCAGCTACCATGTCACTTCAGGCATAGGTCGTTATCGTAGCTTCGAGCCAAGTCATCTCCGGTGAAGATGACATTTGTTAGACGATTTACAGGCGGCGACAAGGGCAAATTGAAAGGGATGACCACGTCAACTCATGACTTTTCATTTGCCCCATTGGTGCAGCAATTTGAGCTAGGACAGCCATTCGTACTGAAAAAGCACCAGGAGAAGCTTACATTAGCCTATGTTAGATTGTAAGATTGGTGAATGGAACAAGCCAACAAGTCAATGGCACAATGGGCATCGAGTATCTCGGTCAACTTCAAGGAGGAGCATTTCATGCAACTGTTTTTGGATGGCTTCTTTGTGGTCAGCTCTAATGACTTGTTTGATCTGAACAACCTCAACGCCCTCGATGTAGCACTCATGAGATGCTAGACATTGTAGGTGTGTGCAATCACAGTGTACATTCGTGTTGTACTGATAAATATCATATTTATATGATCCTTGATTTTGTGTATTGTCGGGACCCGAATCTGCAGATCCGAACCTCTCGTATTCTCAGACTAGTCCAGATCACGCTAGTACACACAGATGAACAAGTGTTGAAGTACCACAATCGCATACAATGGAATTAATAATAAAGTACTTCAAACAGAGTATAAACGAAGTTACACGACCTTATGGTCACCTCACATTAATTCACCACGCAGGCGATAAATAACAAAGTAGCACAAGTGCAATAGCGAAGCAAAAGTACGACAGATGAACCCTCGTTTCGCCACGTGCAACCGACGAGGCTCAACCTTAATCCTCCGGACCTTCAAGTAAACTCCTCCTCCCACGCTGGTGTTGCTTCTTCTTCTGAGGTTTTTGTCGAAGCAAGGGTGAGTATACAACATACTCAACAAGTCATGCACAATGCAGTTCTATTACTACATGCATGGCTTATTCCAAGGAAAGGCTTAATGGTTATTTTGCATGAAACAACTTTTCTTTTAACAGATAGTCTTAATTAGATTAAAAGCATGAAAAATCATTACTATAATAATTAATTCTCAATTCATTTCAAGAGTTTGGCACACACCCTAAGTTTGATTCATTAGTCTTTGCACACAACCACCCATTCCACATTTTATTTTGAAAATCTAACCCTTGATCGTAATCCCCGAGCAATGTCCAATACAGTATTACGGCTATTCAATAGATTTAACACACACTGCAGAGGTCAGTACACTTTACCCACAGGATACACCGCCACCACACAGTGATTGATTGCAACAAAGTCTTTCAGATACTAACACTTAACTCAGGAACCTCTCCAAGATACCTTTCTAACACTTCCCTCACTCGTAACCAAGTTTAGAACAGTAAATCATGCTTGATGGGTACTGCCACAAAGACAGTATGCTCCCCATACGGTTACATTTTTGTGTAACTCACGCCCGAGGTGTCAAAGGAAAGATATCGTAACCCTACTAAACTAGGTTTGTCCCATTCCGCATAAGTGGTTGTACGAGAAACTCGGTTCAAAGGCTCGCAAGGTGAAGTCCTTAATCGTCCCGCAAGACATCCGCTTTATACTTCTCTACACACGGCCTTTACAATCTCAATACATCCCGTTGCCACAGTGCCCACTCCTCGCACGAAGCCTTCTCGCCACTTGCCCCGGTCCAAATCTTTTCCCACCCCGTTTGCATTTATGCAACACATGCCAATGCCCACTTCATTGCGTGAGTAGGACCACATAGGTCGCTACCCCAATTCCATCTCATGACATCATCGCATTATTCCAAAATGCGTTAGAATTGTTTAGTCAATATTATTTTGCAATTTGAAAGTCATTCAACTGATACAAAGATACTAAGCAACTAGTCACGGTCTAGACTCCGTGTTGGCATTATTATAGCAACCAACGAAATTAACATCTTAGGGTCACAAGGTTTTAGGCATAATAACAACATAATCAAGGTGGCATAAACAAGATTGGCATATTAGCTACCATACCCAATTTAATCAATGGTATTTTTAAATAACATAGCATGCAATATTCAAATCAAAGTATATTTTGAAATCTCGAAACAAAATGATCAAAGCATGACTTGCCTTCGAAGAGTAGTTGATCCTGGTCTGAAACCTGCGATGGGTCTTCGATTCCTTCCTCGACAGCTCCCGGCAACTCGGAGTCTACTCGGAATAAACGTGCATACAATAAATATACGTAAGCAGACAGCAAGATCAAAACTAAAAATAAAATAAAATTCACCAATAAATAGTTCATATTTTTACAAATTTTAGGAACTGAATCGCTCAAATCGGACTTAAAACGCAAAAGTTATAGCGATTACAATTTTTGGTAAATTCAAATAAAAGAAAAACCGAATTACTCTATTTATTTTCCTACTGGAAATCCGATTAAATCCTCGGCTTGACACGTGTCAGACCGGGGACAGCCACGCCGCCACTTCCGTCACGACATGTGGGCCCTCGGTGACGCCATCGCGACGCCAAGACACACGGCGGTCATCACACTGACAAGTGGGCCCGATGAACAGTATTCGATCCACTCAGCGGCTGACACGTGGCGCTCATCCAACGTTCCACGCGGCTCCAAGATTTTCCGCCCGTTGGATTCAAATCCAACGGTCGGTCCAACACGGCTGCTGAGGTTCCGGGTGGCTACGTGGCGAGATCTTGGCCCCTAATCCAAGATCCGACGGGCATTATCAAACGCGTCGACCCGGGACTACGTGGACGTACCTCCACAGTTCGATGACGATCCAACGGCCACTGATACCCGAGCGATGCGCTGCCATCGAGCCTACGTGGCGCAATCCAAGCCGGTTATCTAGGATCTAACAGCCATCATCGACGCATCTACACAGCAGCTACGTGGATCTCATGGCGCGGTTGGATGAGGATCCAACGGCGGCGGTTACCCGGGCGAAACCCTATTCACCGAACCTACGTGGCCTCACTAGGGCCGCACGATTAAGATCTAACGGCAGAGATCCACCGGTTACCGAGTCTAGGGCTACAGAAAGGAGACGTGGCTATTCTCGGACGTTGGATGGAAATCTGACGGCGAAGGTGAGCTGCGAGGCGTCGAAGGAGAGACGGTGGCGCTGGTCGCCGGACTTGGAGAAGACGAGGTAGCCTATGGTGATTCCGGGTGTCTCCGGTCGGAAGAAGTGGCCCAGTCGACGCGTCTTGACACGGCGAACTCAGGACAAGTCTTGGGCGCGGCGAAGAGCGGCGGACGACGGTGGAACATGAAGAAAACCGTGGCGGTGGTAATGCTGACTTCGGTGCGCTACGGGGAGAGCTATGGTGTGCGACAGCGTGAGGGAGTGGGTGCAAAGTGAGTGGAACGATGTGTTGCATGCAGAGGGCTATTTCTCCCGCTCGGACAGGCCTTGGAAAGCGCGCAAATCTCTGACAAATCCCGGCGGCCAACGGGCGACGGCGGTGCGGCAGTCGCTCCCTCCCGATGCGATGCGATCAACCCGCACCGTCTGATCGCAATCCAACGGCCCCGAGCGAATAACGGCTCGACCAACCACACCACGTGGCGACATCCTAGCGGCTCAGGTACTGAGATCCAACGGTCGTCGCGATTAAGCGACGCGGCCCAACCATGGCCGTTCGATCGGAATCGCACGGCCTGGAGCACATGGCGCTAGGGTTTGGCCGGCGCGAGCACAGTGTTGGGCTCGACCCAATACTGTAGCAATGGCATTATCCGACTTTTAACATTTAAATTAATTCCAGAAAATCAAAGCAATTATTTAGGGCACTAAAAATACCCAAAAAATTCTAGAAAAATTCTAAAAAATATTTTAAGGCATTTAGAGCTGAAATAAAATATTTTTATTTATTTTTGATAATTACTTTTATGTTAATTAATTATTCAAGAGAAGGATAAATTTAAATTAATTTCAATTAAATCCAAATAAATCCCAAATATTCACAAAAATTCAAATATCTCCAAAAATTTGATTTAGGCCAAATTTTGGGACGTTACAAACCTACTCCCTTTAATGTAATCTCAATTCTCAGATTCAAGCTTAACTAAAGAATAGGTTCGAGAATTCCTTTTTCAAATCTTCCTCTCGTTCCCATGTGGCTTCACTCTCTGTGTGATTGCCCCACTGAACTCTACAAAAACGGGTGGTCTTGCTCCTTGTTTTCCGATCCACTGTATCAAGAATTTTTATCGGTTGCTCTTTGTAGGTCAAGTCTTCCTGTAGTTCGATTGCTTCCAGTGGTGTTTGCTCGTCAGGAACTCGGAGACACTTCTTGAGTTGCGATACATGAAAGACATTGTGTACTCCTGCCAATGACTGCGGTAACTCTAATTGATACGCGACTTCTCCCCTGCGGCTTATGATCTTAAACGGCCCCACATATCGTGGTGCAAGTTTCCCCTTTTTGTGAAACCTCTGTACTCCTTAAGAGGTGTAACTCGAGATACACATAATCTTCGTGCTCGGCTCAAATCCTGCGCGATTGTCCGCATAACTCTTCTGCCTTGATCGCGCGATTAACCTTTCCTTATCGGTGCTATTTGCTCTTCTACTTCTTGGAGTATGTCCGTCCGAATACACAACGCCACCGGTCTCATTCCAATTTAACGGCGTCCTACAAGGTCGACCATACAATGCTTCGAAGGTGACATCGAAGACTAGCTCGATAGTCATTGTTGTAATCGAATTCAGATATGGTAAACATTTATCCCAAGACGTCAGATATGCCAATGCACGTGCCCTCAACATATCTTCTAATATCTGATTGACTCTTTTACTGCCCCATCTGCTTATGGATGATACGCAGATCTTGAAGTTCAACCAGGTGCCCATTGCTGCATGCAATTTATCCCAAAATCTTGAGGTAAATTGGGTACCTCTGTCCGATACTATCTTCTTTGGCACTCCATGCAAGCAGACGATTCTTGACATGTATAGCTCTGCCAACTTATCTCCTGAGTAGGTTGTCTTTGCCGGTATGAAGTGCGCGACCTTCGTCAATCGATCCACGATGACCCATATGGAGTCATAACCTCCTTGCGTCCTTGGCAATCCGGTGATAAAATCTATTCCGATTTCCTCCTATTTCCACTCTGGTATTTTTAATGGTTGCAGCAGCCCTACTGGCCGCTGATGCATAGCCTTGACTCGCTGGCATACATCACATAGTGCTACGTGCTCAACAACCTCTCTCTTCATATTTGGCCACCAGAACCTCTCTTTTAAATCTTGGTACATTTTTGCACTTCTTGGGTGAATCGAATACTTAGAGTCGTGAGCTTCCTCCAATATTAACTACTTTAACTCCTTTTTGTTAGGTATACAAATGCGCTCTTTCATCCACAACATGCCTTGTTCGTCCAGCTTAAATTCTTTTGCTTGCCCTTCCTCCATCTTAGCTTTGATTCGCTTGATCTTCTCATCATTCTTCTGACCTTCTCTAATCTGGTCTTCCAAGATAGGCTTCACCTCTAAAGCGGCTACAAATCCTTCCGGAACAACTTCCAATTTCAACCTCTGAAGATCCTTGCACAATTCTCCCTAGCTTTCTTCTACCAACACGTTTAAGCTATGGCTCTTCCGACTCAAGGCATTAGCCACTACGTTGGCTTTACCGGGGTGATAATGAATCCCCATATTATAATCTTTAATCAGCTCTAACCACCTTCTTTGTCTCATGTTTAGCTCAGATTGGGTGAAGATATACTTAAGACTCTTATGATCTGTATATATCTCACATCTATTGCCAATAAGATAGTGATGCCATATCTTTAAGGCATGCACTACAGCTGCTAATTCTAGGTCATGCGTCGGGTAATTCCCTTCATGTGGCCTTAATTGCCTTGATGCGTAAGCCACTACCTTTCCATTCTGCATTAACACGCATCCAAGTCCTTGCCGTGATGCATCACAATATATATCAAAGCTTTGGTGCACATCTGGCAAAACTAACACTGGTGCTGATGTTAACCGTTTCTTCAATTCCTGAAAACTTTTCTCACAATCCGGTGTCCACACAAATTTCTTCTCTTTCTTTAGCAATTCGTAATTGGCACGCAATTGTCGAAAACCCTTCTATAAATCGGCGGTAATACCAGTCATCCCAAGAAAATCTTGAATCACAGAATCGCTCTTTGGCGGTTCCCAATGCAGTACTGTCTCAACCTTGCTTGGGTCCACTGCAATTTCCCTCGGTGGTCATTACATGCCCTAGGAATTCTACATTGCTCTTCCAGAAGTCGCATTCTTCGAATTTTATGTATAGTTTGTTGCTCACTTAACTTTTCTAACACTAATCTCAAATGTTGGGCGTGCTCTTCATCCGTCCTTGAGTAAACCAGAATATCATCTATGAACACGACCACAAATTTATCTAAATATTCCATAAATACTTTATTCATCAAGTTCATAAAGTAGGCAGGTGCATTTGTCAGTCCGAAAGACATAACAGTGAACTCGTAGTGTCCATATCTTGAAGAAAATACAGTCTTGGGTATGTCCTCGGTCTTGATTTTCAACTGGTGGTATCCTGACCTAAGGTCGATCTTGGAGAATACTCCTACTCCTCTTAATTGATCAAAAAGATCATCTATCCGGGGTAACAGGTATTTATTCTTTATCATCACTTCGTTAAGCGCACGATAATCTACACACATCCGAAAGCTCCCATCCTTCTTCTTAACGAACAGAACCGGCGCTCCCCATGGTGACGAGCTCTACCGATGAATCCTTTTTCCAATAACTCCTCAATCTGCTTTCTTCATCTCAACTAGCTCTTGGTGGACATCCGATATGGTCTTTTGCTATTGGTGCTGTTCCAGGTACTAGATCAATTACAAACTCTATGTCTCATCGGTGGCATTCTGGTAGTTCCTCGGGAAAAACATCTGGGTACTCATCGCTACTAGTACATCTCTTATCTTGGCGGTCCTCCGAGTTGTTTACTAACATCCGTCCTTCTCGAATCGCCATTGCTTGAAATTCCACTTTCCGATCATCCAAAGCTTTCAACAAACACGACTCTTCGCCCACAATCTAATCTGACCTTGTGCTTAGACATAATCGATTCCTAGTATCACATCTAGGGTCTGGGTATCTAATATAATAAGGTTCGCTAGGAACTCGACACCTTTTTTACTAGCTTAACTCCAGAACAACCGATCTTAGATCGAAGTTCTGATCCAGGGGATTGGATTATAAGCGTATTCTTAAGGTTGACAACACCCAATTCATTTTGCACAGCAAAAACTCGAGAAACAAAGGAATGTGAAGCTCCTGAATCAAATAAAAGCGAGCTGGATCGAGTTGACTAGAAACTTACCCAAGACTACATCCGTGGCGTTTTGAACTTAAATGCTGCGTGACATGGTTGACTCTACCTCTTACTAATCGATTGGGGTGCAGATCCGGCTTAGTGTCCTCTGCTTCCTCCTTGAATAGGAGTTCTAACAGGTGTGTTGCCTAAGTTGAAGCGCACGGGTGTACCCCTCCCTTCTTCGGGCAAACATTGGCGAAATGCCCTATCTCATTGCAATTGTAGCAGCGTCTTTTCGACATCTCTTTGGTTCCTCCGCTTCGATTAACGATCTGACCGAGTCTGGGGTTTGTCTCGCTTGGTCTCGGCATCGGCGCGGTCCTGTCTTGTTTCGCTGTTGGAACCTAGAGAGCTGGGGGTATCATCCTTGGTTTCGCCGCCATGGCGTCCTTCCTTCTTTGGCCATGCGGCGCTTATGATGTCGCTCTAGCTCCTTGCACTTGTCTTCCAAAGATAAGTGCCTTGTTTACCAATTCTTGAAAATCCGGAAGGTGTGGGTAATCAATCCCACCAGTAATCGAGTGTTAAGTCCTTCATGAAGCGGGATTGTCTGGCCTTATCGGTTGCTACGTCTTCTGGAGCGTGGCGTGTAATTGCGTGAATTTATTCAAATAATCGGCCACTGTCTGGCCTCCTTGCTTCAGCGTTCTAAATTCTTCCTTCTTTAGCTCCATGATACCTTCTGGTACGTGGTATTGACGAAAGGCTATGGTGAATTCTTCCTAGGTGATTTCCTGTGGGTTTTCCTGTGATGCGCAGTAGTTTTCCCACCACTCAGCTGCTGTTCCTTCTAGCTGATGAGAGGCATAAAGCACCCTCTCATTTCCATCACACTGTGTTATATGTAGTTTCCTCTCGATGGTTCTTAACCAGTCATCTGCCTCTAACGGGCTAGCATTGCCTGAGAAAGTAGGTGGACGTGTCCTCATAAACTCGGACAATCTCGAGTAGAGACGTGGCCCATTGTTAATAGCTTGGTTGTTGGCGGCTGCTTGGGTGTTGATTTGGTGTACGGTTGCCATCATGGTCTGCGTTAAGCTGCGTTTGTCTTTGAGAAAACTCCCAGATTCTCGCATGTCCACCGTGGTGTCGCTGAGGTGGTGGTGTATTGCTCTGTTGCCTCCTTGATGTGAACCACGCCTCACGGCTCCGTGTTGCAGTATTCACCATCTGCGATTGCTTGACGGTTTAGAGATGAGAGGAAGGGAATAGGCAAGTAGAAGAACTTATATGGGGAAACAGGTGTAACTTAAATCCTTAACATCCATTCAAAGATAATAAATAGGTATGGTCGCTTACAAGGGCCTAAGGGCCTTGCAACCATACCAAAGAATCACAAACATCAAACCAAATAGTTCATTACAATAGCATGGCGCAACTAAGTTTGAATTTTAAAGACGCGACTCATAACAATTGAGTCTCAATGCAAAAATTCCAACAACTACCCAACCCAACTCTCGGTCATCCACCATCACCGTCATGGCTCGCTATCACGATATCTTGGCGGGTGAGCCGGCATTGGGGCAACCGATCCCCATGCCCTCCCATCGTGCCGGGGCTCCAGGCTGTCACGATCCTCTGGCGCAGCTCGGCTCCTGCTCCTCTCGCTCCTCCTCCTCGTCCTCGTCGTCCAAGCTCCATGACGGTCTCCCGGCTCCCCGACTCGTAGAGGGCCACCTCTAGCTGGCGATCCTCCGCACGGCATGCATCTGGTCTCTCGCAGGCCACCTCGGTTTCCTCAAGGTGCGGTACCTGACACTGCAGCTCCACAAAGAGTAGCGTCCATGACCTCCTCTTGAGCCGCGCGAATCCGGCCAAGTGCACAGCGGCGTCGTCCTCCAGCTCCAAGCGCGCGCTGAGGGGTCCACCAGCGTGCGTGTGCACACGAGCGAGTGTCCCACAACTCGAAGCCGTAGTCCCTGCTAACCCAACGCAGTGCTAGCTGGGCATACTCCTGTATTCCTGCTACGTAGTTGGCCCGCTTCACCGAGAGGTGGAGCGGACGGCTGACACGCGCGTTCTCTCTCGTGTAGAAGGTGAGGGTCGTCTCCCAGCCGCGGTTGATCCCGTTGACCACCCAGTGCGGGGCCGGTAGAGAGGGGTCGAAACCTCCAAGCACCTGGAGCATCCTCCAAAGCTCCGCCACAGAACCTCCGTGACGCCGAAATAGTGAACCATCCTCATCTGCCAAATCAACTCGTCAGTTCTAAAATTTTAAAAGAATACAAAAGTAATAGCAAAATGCAAGATAGGTATGAAGTAAGGAAGAAAGGATAAGTCAAGATTTCATTGATTATTCTTGTAGAATTTTAATCCTTTAGAAATTAATTTTTATCCTTCCAAGACGGCCGGTCTAACTAGGGTTAAGTCCTCACAACGAGATGGCTCGATATTAACTCTGTCGGGACCCGAATCTGCAGATCCTGGGCCCTCCGTATTCTCAGACTAGTCCAGATCACGCTAGTACACACAGATGAACAAAGTGTTGAAGTACCACAATCATACATGCAATGAATTAATAATAAAGTACTTCAAACAGAGTATAAACGAGTTACACGACCTTATGGTCACCTTACATTAATTCACACGCAGGCGATAAATAACAAAGTAGCACAAGTGCAATAAGCGAAGCAAAAGTACGACAGTGAACCCTCGCTACGCCACGAGCAACCCGACGAGGCTCAACCCTAATCCTCCGGACCTTCGTTAAACTCCTCCTCCCACGCCGGTGTTGCTTCTTCTTGAGGTTTTTGTCGAAGCAAGGGTGAGTATACAACATACTCAACAAGTCATGCACAATGCGTTCTATTACTACATGCATGGCTTATTCCAAGGAAAGGCTTAATGGTTATTTTGCATGAAACACTTTTCTTTTAATAGATAGTCTTAATTAGATTAAAAGGTGAAAATCATTACTATAATAATTAATTCCTCAATTTTTTTTCCAAGAGTTTGGCACACTGACCCTAAGTTTGATTCATTAGTCTTTGGCACCTGACCACCCATTCCACATTTTATTTTGAAAATCTAACCCTTGACTATAATCCCCGAGCAATGTTCAATATCATTGTCGACGGCGGGATCGCCAACCGCAGAAATGAAACGAGGGTTTAAGTGATTAGGGACCTTGATCGGGCTTGGCTCAAACGAGGGACAAGTCGAATCGTCGAAGGTCGAAGCTAGGCGATAACCAAAGACGAGACAGGGTTTATATCGTTCGAGCCCGAGGGTAATAGTTCTCTCGAGCCGCCTTTGCGGCGTGTTCTTTGCTATTGTCTGAATGCGATGGGGTGTTTACAACTAAAGCTTGACAATGGCTACTACCGATGCTCAAGCTCTTGGGTGTTGAGTTCGTTGTCTTCGTGTCTCTTTAAAGACCTGCGTGCTTCCATGGCCTTCACACCTCCCACGCAAGCGCAACGGACGAGATTCCGGAAGTGGCCTTCATGCACGCGTTGAGGGCGATGCAAGAATCGCTCGACTTTGCCGCACGCGCTGCCTCCACGACCGCTCCTTGAGCAACCGCGGTCAAACGCTGATCCGAAATCAAGGGCGAACAACGGCACCTGAGACAGAGCCCGCTTGGCCCGAGGTCGGCGGCGTGCTCGAGGCCAACGCGCTTAGGTCGGCGCCGGCCGCACCAGTGTCGTGGTCGAAGGTCGCCAGAGCTCGGGGTCCGTTGATCGTGTTCGACCGGTCAAAGGACGCCACCCTCGTCGCCTAGCCCGAGGCTTAAGGTCGGGTCGAACGCGGGCGACCTTGAGCTCCATAGCCGGACCGACTCCGAATTCACCGAGGTCGAGGTCATGGCGGAACGTAGCGCCGAAGCCGGATGATCGACACCTAGCGCCTCTTGATCTCCGGAACCCTGATACGGATGTGAACGGTTGGCGACACCTGCTTGTCTTCTCGAAACCGCCGCCCAGGCCTTAATTGCGCCTGTCAAATCGCGGCCAGCACGCCCTTCGAAGCGCCGCGGTCTGGACTCGGTGTCGGCGCGGCCTATAACTGGAGACCACAGCGTCTGTTGAAGGGTCCGCCCGATCAGCTTCCTTTGTCTCCTCAAACTTCCGAGCTCAAGCGAGAAAACTTCCTCTCTCCCCTCGACCGAAACTGCCGCGATTGCCATGGCCAAGCTTGGGAGGAGCACGCTGTCGCCCGCAAGGATGAAGGAGCTCGAAACCCTGGGGCTGCTCGATCCATTCACATGGCGGCTGCCGGTCAACGAGACCGAGCCATGCCCCAAGGAGGACGAGATCGTCTGCACCGAGCATTACGTCCTCTTCGGCCATGGACCCGGAGAGCGAGTTCCTCTCCGTAGTCCTCACCAGCTGCGAGATAGAGCTCATAAACCTGGTGCCAAACTCAATTCTCACTCTCGCCATCTTTTCCCATCTGTGCGAGGGGTTCCTGGGAATCCTTCCCAACCCCTCGCTCTTCTTTCGCTACTTCAGCCTCTTCCGCTCCGGGAAGGACCCAGTGGTCGGGTGTCTCTACTTCCGCCAGCGGACGGGGCTCAAGTGGTCCTTCCCCAAGATCCAAGCTCGACTCCACAGGGCCATGGTCGGCGGTGGTTTTACTCAAGAAAGGGGAGCTCGAAGACGCTGTCCCACGAGGGGAAGCCCGTCGGGAAGAAAGAGACCCGGACACGGACGACCTCGAGGCCGAAAAAGCCATTGCCGCCATCCACCTCTGCGCCGAAGCAGCCTCACCGGCAAAGCGATCACCGTCGACTTCCTGCGGAGCCGGGTGTCTCCCCTGCGGTGGCGGGAGCACCCGTTCTACGAGATCCAGGGACGCGACGACTCGACCCGTGAGGGTACGTCTGGTACGCCCCATCCCCTGTCTTGGGGTCTTGCTCGAGTCCCACCGTCGTGCTTCTCTGAGAATGGTTTCCTTCTTGCAGCGCCGAAGGAATCTTGGGTGGCCGCTAGGATGAACGAGATGTTCAGGAAACTGGCGCACAACTATTCCATGGACGACTCCGTGCCGAAGAACATGCTCCGCCGCAAGGCCGAGGTAAGCCATCCCGACCAACGGACCGACCCGAGCGACCCCGTGGCCCGCAATGACATTTTCTGCACGCAGGACCACCAGGAGCTGCTTGACACGGCCAGGAGGATGCTCCCATTGCCCGGGATGGACAAGAGCAAGAAGGGGAAGAAGAGGCCTCCCCCCTCCGGAGCGGACCGCGGAGAAGCGAAGAAACCCCACGTCGAGTGGGGGGATCGTGCCACGGTAAGGATTCTCATGGCCAAGCCCCCGAGTCCATGCTCGGGTCTTTTAGCCGTCTGACGTGTTTTCCCCCTTCGTGGCAAAGCCGGTGGCGGCGGCCACTAGGTCTCCCCACCAGCTCGGGTGCGGACTCGGTCCTCCAGGTTGCCGCCACGGACATCGCGAGGCCCTCGGGCGGCCGAGGACCCGGACGGGCTTGGCTGAACAAGTGCCCCTCCGAGGTCGAGGCAACAAGACCTGCACCGCCCACGACGAGGCGGGGTCTGGCGACCCACGTAAGTTTTTTCGACTTCGACTCACCGCGCTTCGTGTCTTCTTAGCTTAGTGCCTGCGTTGATCGCAGGCCCGAAACCTGCGACTTCGAGACTTGCCCAGTCTGAGCGATGGCTTCTTCTCGAATGAAGTCTCGAGTCCGAGGAGGACACCTTCCAGCTGGTCGGCGCCGGTCTTGGCGCCGACCTGCACCCTGAGCCGCCAAGCCCGCCCGGAGGGTGAGTTCTACCAGGGTCGGCGACCGGACGAGGAGGGAGGTCAAGCCGCGACAGCCGGGACTTTAGCACCGGGCGAGGCGCGATGACGAAGTCCGCCACGACGACCTTCCCGGGGCCACCATGAGGAGGACGCCAGAGCCTCAGGTCGCGCTTCGAGCGACACCAGGCTCCCGACCATGGACGCCCGGTCTTGAGCCCGCCCGTTCACGGCCCAAGATGGTCGGCCGCAGGGGCCTGCTGCACCTCGCTCGAGATCTTGGTTGCCGGACGCCGAGGCCACAACCCCTGTGTCATGAAGGCCGGGATGCATGCAGGTGATCCGGCCACCGTCCTTTGGCGCCGGAGACGGCGGGGTTCGGCCAGGAGGCCGGGACTAGCACCGCCGCCACGCTTCCCTGTCGAAGCTGAACCCACCGGGAGACAATGAGGAGACCAGGCCGCCGGGCCGGGGCCCAAGGTACTAGCCCAAGTGCCCCAACAGTGGCCGAGGTCGACTCGACACCGTGCAGCGGCCGACGAGGAGGAGGAGATCCCCCGCAACCGTATCGACGACCGCGAGGAGTTCTCCGCAGCTGCGCTGAGGGTCACCTCTGCGAGGTAAGGGTCTTCCGCGCCTCTCGTGGTTTGAAGTCTGGTTTCTTCTGTCTCATCTTTGGGCCGCCCCTTTGTCGTGAAGGTGATCACCCATGCCTCTCGAGGGCTACAAGGCCTTCAAGAGCATGCCGACGTGCTAAGGGGGCTTCTGAACGCGGTAGAGGCGCGGGAGGTCGAGCGCCAGCTCATTAGGACCATTGAGGTCGGCGAAGGCAGGGAGCTCGGCGACTGCGCCCGACGATGACGGGCGAGAGGTAGCCCACGCGCCGAGCTCGAGGAGGCCAGACCTCCGAAAAGCGAGTCGGCTTCAAGGTCGTGGAAGCGAGAGCGCCGCTTGACCAAGGCGCTTCAGGCCGAGCGGGCCAAGGTTGAAGCTCCGAGAAGGCCGCCGCGGGAGCGGGCGTCGCTCCGCCAAAGCGTCCTCCGAGCCTCGAGGCCAAGGTCCCGAGCTCGAGGCTTCGAGCGTCTTGGCAAGGCGGTTGAGGACGAGCGGGCCAAAGTCGAGGCGCTAGAGAAGGCCGCCGCTGGTCAATCGTCTTCCTCGGCGAGGTGCCTACGAGCTCGAGGCCAAGGTCTCGAGCTCGAGGGAGGCTTGAGCGCCAAAAGATTTCGGCGACGAAAGTGCCATGGCCTAGCTCCAAGATTTAACGCCGCCGAGCCATGGGGCGCCCAAGGAAGCCCTTCAAGCTGCAGGTGACCTCTCGACCTGTCAAGGCCAAAATCGCCGAGCTCGGCGCAGAGAAGCTTGACTGCGAAATGGCCGACCAGTAAAGAAAGTGCCCAACGAGAATTCTAGTGGGGTAAGATGTACATAGGGAGGACAAACCCTTTTATGTTATTCCATTTAGTCAAGTTCCATGGCGTGTATCCGCTTACGCCTTTGGTCGCGCTCTTAGGTCGTTTGCCGGCTACCTGCCCTTATCCAACCCCCGTTGGGTCCAAGGTCGAGCAATGTTGGCCTTGGGCACAAGACTTAGACGTGAGCAAACGATCGTGACCTGCAGAGTGAAGAAAATGTCCAGAGAGAACATGACAAGCAAGAGACTTGCCTGAACTGACGTTTCGCATTGCGACCTCGAGCCCGCATTGCCCCATGGTTACAACCCGCGACCTACGGCTCGAGCTCGAGTCTGAGAGAGTCGGGTTGCGAGGTGTGGGCTTACGGTTAGCCCGACCACCAGGAGCGAGCGTGGATCTCGCGATGTTAAGACCAAGAGGGAGTACGTAGCGTACGAAGGTCGTGTTCGAAAGGCGTCGGGTAACAATGACGATATTCATAAACGAGAGAGACAGAACGAAATAGACTTTATTGAAATTCAGGGTAAAGGGGTTACACATAAAACTTTCGAAGTTGATCTATGTTCCACGAGCTAGAGAGCTCTCTGCCACCGGGCATCGCTAGCCGGTAAGCCCCCGTGCGATCTGTTTAAACGACTCTATAGGGGCCCTCCCACCGTGGGGATAACTTGTTGGTGTTGGACAAGACTCGAATCCGCCTCGTGGCTAAGTCCCCAACAAGGAGCTTCCTAGGTCGTATCGATCGAGACGCATGTCTGCGAAGAGCTTGCAGTAGTGCGTTGATCGTAGCAAAGGCACTGATCTTTCACTTCTTCGCTAAGGCAAGGTCGAGACCTCTCATGCTCGAAGTCGACTGGTCTACTGTCGACTGACTTTGCAGAGCCCAGCGGACTCGGGAGGCGGATTTGCTTCAGATCGAACACTAGCCGGAAAGGTGTGGACCACGCGGGCTCGCTTGTCAGGGTACTGAATAGACCATAAGACGGTGGGAAGTTCGTCCACCCAGGTCTTGCCGAATCGTTCGAGCTCATCAGCAACTCGCTTCTTGACGCCCTGGACGATTTGCCCGTTGGCGCGTTCCGCTGCTCCGTTGCTCTGGGGATGAGCCACCGAAGCGAAGCATATTTTGATGCCGAGTTCCTCGCAAAACTCCTGGAACAACTCATCGTAAACCGGTACCTTGTCGGTGATAATTTTGCACGGAACTCCATACCGTGACCACGCTCAAGCGGAAAAAAGCGAATCGCCGCCGAGCCGCATGGTCGAGACCGGTTCAAATTTCTATCCACTTGGTGAAGGTATCAATGGCCACTTAACAGAACCTCTTCCCCCGCTTGGGGGAAAAGGGCCGAGGATGTCAAGTCCCCATGTCGAGAAGGGCCAGGCGAACGGGATGGTCTGGAGCGCGTAGGCGGGTTGATGCGACTTCGGGCGTGGAACTGGCATGCTCGGCAAGTATGAACGATGTCACGGGCATCCTGGCGCCAAGGCGATAATAGCCCATCGCGAAAGCCTTGCCACCATCGTCCCAGACAAGAGTGTGCCCCACAGAGGCTCAATGGATGTCATTTAGCAAGTACTTACCCTCCTCCAGAGAGACGCATCATGCGTGAGAATGCCGAGACATTCCGCTCAGATAGTGCCCTGCCGACGAAGAGCACGCACAAACTCGCGCCATGCTTGATCCGCTTCTCTCAAGTCGGTAGAGGTCACCTTGGCGAGGAAATTATAGATGGGTTCACCCATGAAGGGGTACCTTCCACCGTATGAGTAGGACCTCTTGGTCGGAGATTGAGGGGCCGCCTGTGTCTCGTGATGACGTCGGGCGGAGCTTGTCGTCGGAGGATCCGAGCTTGGAGAGGAGGTCCGCTGGGAATTGTCCTTCTGAGGATGTGCTTGAGCTCCGTGTTCTCGAACCATTTTTCCATCTTATGCATTACCTCGGCTAGGTATTTTGACAAAGAGTCTTCCGAACACTGGTACTCCTTGTTGTACTGGTTGACGACGAGCTGAGAGTCGCCCTTGACGACCAACCTTTGTACACCCAATGCCTTGCAAGCCCGCAGACCCGCCAAGAGGGCTTCGTATTCTGCCACATTGTTGGTCGCCGGAAACCCGAAATGAATAACATACCTCAAGTGGTCGCCAAGTGGACGATGAGGATTCCAGCCCCCAAGCGCTTGAAGGACCTTGAGCCGTCGAAGAACATGGTCCAGGGCCTTTCTTCCTCGACCTCGGGTTCGGTGCGGCTTAGGTAGTCTGCCGACCACGAAGTCGGCGAAGCTTGGATTTGATAGTCGTTACGCACCACGACACGGACGCCGAACGCCGCCAGGTTCCATAGCCCACTTGGCGATCCGTCCGCCGCTACGGATTCCAGAAGATGTCCCCGGCGGAAAGTTGCTCGGGACTACCACCGAGCGCTTGAAGTAATGGCGAAGCTTGCGCGAGGCCATGAGAAGAGCATATGCTAGCTTAGACTGCTGGGTAGCGCTCCTTTGGGCCGTGCAAGACTTCGCTGACATAGTAGATTGGTCTTCTTTGGGACCAGCTGCCACCACGATGCCACGACGGCCTGAGAGGTGGCCGCAAGGTAGAGCAGCAATTTCTCATTTGGTGAGGGGTCGAAGGGGTGGGTGGACAACATACCTTCAGTCATCGAAGACCACAGGCTTCCGGGTTCCACTCAAAGTTCCTCGCTCAAAGATTTCGAAAGAACGGGAGCCCCCGCTCGCCGAGCCTCGAGATGAACCTGCTGAGGGCGGCCATGCGGCCGGTGAGGCTCTGCACTTGCTTGACCGAGGTCGGAGGCGCCATCTTCTCGATCGCCTCGATCTTCTCTGGGTTCGGGCCAACCCCCGAGCCCCCGATCATGTAGCCGAGCACTTTTCCCGACGCAGCGCCGAACACGCACTTCTCGGGGTTGAGTTTAATCTCGTGCCTGGCCAAGTTGGCGAAAGTCTCCTCGAGGTCTCGAACGTGGTCGCCTTCAGAGAGGCTTTTGACGATGATGTCGTCCACATAGACCTCAAGGTTTCTCCCGATCTGGGGGTCGAACGTCTTGGTCATCAGACGTTGAAAAGTGGCCCCGGCATTGCGCAGACCAAACGACATGGTCGTGTAGCAATAGGTGCCGAACGGCGTGATGAACGCCGTCTTGCTCTCGCCGCCGCTGTTAGCTTGATCCGTGGTACCGGAATAGGCGCCCGTAAAGCTTAGCATCTTGGCGTTCGCGGTGGAGTCGACGATCTGGTCGATGCACGGGAGCAGGAAGTTGTCCTTCGGGCAGGCCTAGTTCAAGCCCGTGTGGTCCACGCACATCCTCCACTTACCGCCCTTCTTCTGGACGATGATCGATTCGCCAACCATTCGGAGTAGTCGACCTCACGAATGAAACCACCTTCAAGAGCATGTCGAGGTTCTCTTGATGATCGCCACCTTCTTCTCGAGAGAAGCGGCGAACTTCGCCAGACGGGCGGCGGCCTCGACTTGCGCTTTGTGCTCGATCACCTCCTCGGGATGCCGTGCATGTCCGCTGGTTCCCGAGCAAAGATGCCCTTGTTGGCGCGGAGGAAGGCGACGAGCTCGAGTTCCTATTTGGAACTCACCTACCGAGACATGGATGCACCTAGTCGGGTCGTCCTCCTCGAGCCAAGACGGCTTCTTCTGGTATTCGCTTGGCCGGATTGCCGCCTTCGGCGGGCGTTCTTTCCTCCGCCTCTGGGCCTCGTGGGGTATCGCGGCAAGGGCCAAGGCCTTGGTCTCGCGACCGGAGCCACTCGCAGTCGCCTCAAGACGGTTATGACTCCGTTGGGTCCAGTAACTTCATGCACCGTGGTCGTAATGATTGGCCGCCATGAACTTGACCGAGGTGGCCTCCCGAGGATGGCGTTATACGGAAGGTCCCCTCGACCACCTCAAGGTGATTAGCTCGCACGAAGTTGACCGAAGTCGCCAAAGTGACGGGCAAGACCACGTGCCCCAGAGGTGTGGTCGAGCTTCGAGGACGATTCGAAGAAGGGACGGCCACGTTCTTGACCTTGACCGGGAATCGCATCCGGCCGAGCGCTCCACCGCGAGACAAATTGAGGGAGCTACCACCGTCGACCATGACACGACCGACCGTGGTGTTGCTGATGGTCGGGGTCACGACTAGGGCGGTTTTCAGATCTCGGGCCATACCTTGGAGTGCGTCCTCCGGTGAGAAGGTGATGGTGGCCCTGCACCACTTCTCGCCGCCGACCGCCTTCCCAGTGGCGACACGGTAGATGGTCCGTGACGCGCCTGAGCTCACACCGTGACTGATAAGCCGATGAGCCGCCGAAGATGACGTCGATGCGGCGCTCGCCCTGCTGAAACTCTAGGTCGAGGTCGTCGTAGTCCTCCCCGGCGTTCACCCTGTCCGCCGGGGCGTCGTCCTTTGGTAGCATGGGCATCTCCCCCCGGCCATCATAGAAGGCCTCCAGCTTGTTTTGCCAAGCCCTGCAAGCCCGCAGGTCGTGGCCCGCCGCCCTGTGGAACAGGCAAAATTTTGACTCATCAGAACCCGAAGCCCTTCGGCCTCTGCGGCGCGCCGCCGCCGCGCCCAAGTCGTTGATCTCGCCGCTGGGTCGGCCTTGTGTTTGGCGCGGTCGGGTCGCCCTGGCGCGACCGGGGTCCTTCGAAGCTTGATCAAGGACCTCTCGCCGCCGTCACCGACACCGCCACCCGCAGCGATCGCTGTTCGGTCACGCTTCGCTTTTGGGAGCGGCGCCCGGTCGACGCCCTTCGAGCCGATGGGCCTGCGGGGTTAGGACCAAGCTTACCTTGGTCAGTAGTCATGCTTCCAATGGACGGCGTCGTCGCGTCGCGATATCGCTCCGCCATACGGAAAAGTTTGTTGACGGAGAGCCGCGAGATGATCTCCAGATCCTCGGTGAGTCGCCGGTCGCGGATGCCAAATTTGAAGGCCTTTATGACGGCCTCGTCGGAGATGCTCGGATCGATTCCTCGTGGCGAATAAATCGCCGCACGGTCGCGGAGCGTTCGTTCCTCGCTGATGACGATCGTGTCTTTCTCTTCCGCCGCCGTAGCAACTCGAAAGTTGAGCGGAGCGCTCGACTGGCGCCACGACCAAGGAACCAGGCTTTTGATTGAAGAGCGAGTTAGCGTGCCGTCGCCCTGAGACGGCCGAGATAGTTGGCCATGACGAAGCTTCGTCACCTCCGCGCCAGATGGCGGTCGAGTAAATGGACAGGAACTCGTCCGGGTTCTTGGTCCCGTCGAAGCGTTCTATCAGCAACGGTTTGAACCGAGCCGGCCAGCGCACGCGACGAAGGTCGTCGGAATAGGCCGCAGGTACCGTAGGGCGGACGGAAGCGCCGATCGTGGTCGCCGACCAAGTCCTCTTCTTTGCCAGATTCGAGTCGAGGCTCCTCCGCGATCCATCTCGCCACGACCGGAAAGGCGTGCTCGAGAGTCGCCCGGCAGGTAACGCAGGCGATCCTGGACCCTGCGGCGCCTGGGCGCAACATCCGGGGAGGGACCCCGCGATCCATCACTGGCCGACGCGGAGCCCGTGGAGCCTGATCCGTGCCGGCCCTTGCCCGGGCCGGAGCCCTCGGGACGGCGGTGAGACAGGGTCAAGGCCTGGCCCCGGGATTGCCGCTGACGAGAGGGCGCAGCCTGCGGAGGCGGCGTCTTACGAGCGCGTCGGTGACGGTGCGACGAGCTGCCATCACTTCTCAGGGCGTGGCTCCCCGAGTGCTGGCCCTGGTGCTGCGATGGCACGGCCTCGGATGCGGCCCGATCGAGCTCTTCGGCCAACGCCCGACCAAAGAGTTCCGACTTCACCCTATCGGGGTCAGCCATGACTCGGGCGATAGCCATGGCGCTCCCAAGAAGGAGCAGGGGTTTCGGACGATGTGCGGCCTTCTCTGTGTGCTCATTTGAGAGCGGTTATTGCTCGTTGATGGCAACCGCACCATCCGGCGAAGCGTCTTCGAGTCTGCGGATCGCGGTCATCTCGGCAGCTTCTGGCATACGGCCGTCCGCTACCAAGACGTCTTTGCCGAAGGCGGCGGCGAGGGCGAGAACGAGGACGATGGAGTCGAGTCGCGCTCGCTTCGTGCCCGTCCGAGCGTGTTGATGAAGCGCCATGCTCCCAAGACCTAGTGATTTCCGTGAAAGAGCAAAAGCCAATCGGGCCCCACTTGGCGCCACCGCCGACGACCGGGATCGCCGACCGTAGAAATGAAACGGGGGTTTAAGTGATTAGGGACCCGGATCGGGCTTGGCTCAAACGAGGGGGACAAGTCGTAATCGTCGAAGGTCGAAGCTAGGCGATAACGAGCACGAGACGAGGGTTTATCTCGGTTCGAGCCCCTGCCGAGGGTAATAGCTCTCTCGATCGCCTTGCGGCGGTGTTCTTTGCTATTATCTCGATACAGATGGGGTGTTTACAACTAAAGCTTGACAATGGCTACGGTGATGCTCAAGCTCTTGGGTGTTGAGTTCATTGTCTTCGTGTCTCTTTAAAGACTGCGGCTTCCATGGCCTTCACACCTCCCACGCAACAGACGGGAGATTCAGGAAGTGGCCTTCATGCACGCAGAGGGCGATGCAAGAATCGCTCGACTTGCTTTGACGTATCTGCTACCGCCTCGACGACCCGCTCCTTGAGCAACCGCCGATCAAACGCTTGATCTGAAATCCAAGGGCGAACAACGGCACCTAGACAGGAGCCCGCTCGGGCCCGAGGTCGAGCGGGCGTGCAGCCGAGGCCAACGCGCTTAGGTCGGCGCCCGGCGCGCACCTGTCGTGGTTGAAGGCCGCCGAGCTCGGGGTCCGCGGACCGTGTTTCGACCGGTCAAAGGACGCCCAGCCCTCGTCAGCTAGCCCCCGAGGCTTAAGGTCGTGGCCGGAACGCGGGCCGACCTTGAGGCTCCATAGCCGGGACCGACTCCCGGAATTCACCTAAGGTCGAGGTCGGGCGGAAACGTAGCGCCAGGCCGTGGATGATCGACACCTGGCGCCTCTTGATCTCCGGAACCCTGATACGGATGCGAACGGTTGGCGACACCTGCTTGTCTTCTCGAAACCGCCACCTGTGCCTTAATTGCGCTACCAAATCACGGCCAACAGCAAGCCTCGTGTCGTGGTCGAAGGCCGCCTCGAGTCGGGGGGGTCCGCTGACCATGTTTTGACCGTCAAAGGACGCCTGCCCTCGTCAACCGCGACACGACTATTCAATAGATTAACACACACTCGCAGAGGTCAGACACTTTACCCACAGATACAAATCGCCACCACACAGTGATTGATTGCAACAAAGTCTTTCAGATACTAACACTTAACCACCGTGAACCTCTCCAAGATTGCCTTTCTAACACTTCCTCACTTAGAGCCAAGTTTAGAATAGGCAAATACTGCTTGATGGGTACCAAGCCACAAAGACAGTATGCTCCCCATACGGTTACATTTTTGTGTAATCATGCCCAAGTCACAAAGGAAAGATATCGAACCCTACTAAACTAGGTCTGTCCCATTCCGCATAAGTGGTTGTACGAAACTCAGTTCAAAGGCTCGCAAGGTGAAGTCCTTAATCGTCCCGACAAGACATCCGTTTTATACTTCTCGGCACACAGCCCTTACAATCTCAATACATCCCGTTGCCACACAGGCCCACCTGGCACGAAGCCTTCTCGCCACTTGCCCCGGTCCAAATCATTTCCCACCCCGGTTTGCATTTATGCAACACATGCCAATGCCCACTTCATTGCGTGAGTAAGACCACGTAGGTCACTACCCCCAATTCCATCTCATGACATCATCGCATTATTCCAAAATGCGTTCCGTAATTGTTTAGTCAATATTATTTTGCAATTTGAAAGTCATTCAGCGCATATAGCATACTGAGCAACTAGTTACGGTCTAGCCTCCCGTGTTGGCATTATTATAGCAACCAACGTAAATTAACATCTTAGGGTGACAAGGTTTTTAGGGCACAATAACAACATAATCAAGGTGGCATAAACAAGATTGGCATATTAGCTACCATACCCAATTTAATCAATGGTATTTTTAAATAACATAGCATGCAATATTCAAATCAAAGTATATTTTGAAATCTCAGAACAAAATGATCAAAGCATGACTTGCCTTCGAAGAGTAGTTGATCCTGGTCTGAAACCTGCGACGGGTCTTCGATTCCTTCCTCGACAGCTACCAACAACTCGGAGTCTACTCGGAATAAACGTGCATACAATAAATATACTTAAACAGATAGTAAGATCAATACTAAAAATAAAATAAAATTCACTGATAAATAGTTCATATTTTTACAAATTTTTAGGACCTGGAATCGCTCAAATCGGAGTTAAAACGCAAAAGTTATAGCGATTACAATTTTTGGTAAATTCAAATAAAAGAAAAACCGAATTATCAGATTTATTTTCCTATCGAAATCCGATTAAATCCTCGGCTTGACACGTGTCAAGACGGGACATCCACGCCGCCACGATCGCGACATGTGGGTCCTCGTGTGACGTCATGCCGACGCCACCCCTACAATGTCATCACACCGACAAGGGGGCGATGAAACGATTCGGCCCACTCACGGCCGACACGCGGCGCTCATCCAACGATCCACGCGGCTCCAAGATTTTCCACCCAATGGATTCAATTCCAACGGTCAGTCCAGCACAGCTGCTGAGGTTCCGGGTGGCTACGTGGCGAGATCGCGGCCCCTAATCCAAGATCCGACGGGCATTATCAAAAGCGGCGACCCGGGACTACGTGGACGTACCTCCACGGTTGGATGACGATCCAACGGCCACTGATACCCGACCGATGCGCTGCCATCGAGCCTTCGTGGCGCAATCCAAGCTAGTTATCTAGGATCTAACGGCCATCATCAACGCATCTACACAGCAGCTACGTGGATCTCATGGCGCGGTTGGATGAGGATCCAACGGCGGTGGTTACCCGGGCGATACCCTATTCACCGAACCTACGTGGCCTCACTAGGGCCGCACGATTAAGATCTAACGGCAGAGATCCACCGAAGCTACTTGAGTCTAGGGCTACAGGAAAGGAGACGTGGCGTTACCTCGGACGTTGGATGGAAATCTGACGGCGGAGGTGAGCTGCGATGCGTCGAAGGAGAGACATGGCGCCGTCACCGGACTTGAGAAGATTTAGTAGCCTTACGGCGATTCCGGGCGTCTCCGGTCGGAAGAAGTGGCCCAGTCGACGCGTCTTGACACGGCGAACTAGAGACAAGTCTTGGGCGCGGCGGAGAGCGGCGGACGACGGTGGAACGTGAAGAAAACCATGGCGGTGGTAATGCTGACTCCGGTGAGCTACGGGGAGAGCTATGGTGTGCGACAGCGTGCGGGAGTGGGTGCAAAGTGAGCGGAACGATGTGTTGCGTGCAGAGGGCTATATCTCCCGCTCGGACAGGCCTTGGAAAGCGCGCAAATCTCTGACAAATCCCGGCGGCCAACGGGCGACGGCGGTGCGGCAGTCGCTCCCTCCCAATGCGATGCGATCAACCCGCACCGTCTGATCGCAATCCAACGGCCCCGAGCGAATAACGGTTCGGCCAACCACACCACGCGGCGACATCCTAGCTACCGAGGTATCGAGATCCAACGGTTGTCGCGAATAAGCGACGCGGCCCAACCATGGCCGTTCGATCGGAATCACACGGCCCGGAGCACGTGGCGCTAGGGTTTGGCGTAGCGAGCACGCATGTTGGGCTCGCCCAATCATCAGTAGCAATGGCATTATCCGACTTTTAACATTTAAATTAATTCCAAAAAATCAAAGCAATTATTTAGGGCACTAAAAATACCCGAAAAGTTCTAGAAAAATTCTAGAAAATATTTTAGGGCATTTAGAGCTTAAATGAAATATTTTTATTTATTTTGATAATTACTTTTATGTTAATTAATTATTCAAGGAAGGATAAATTTAAATTAATTTCAATTAAATCTGAATAAATCCCAAATATTCACAAAAATTCAAATATCTCCAAAAATTTGATTTAGGCCAAATTTTGGGACGTTACATGTATGCATATACATAATCATGGAAGCAAAAGCAAGGGAACAACCGGTGGGTTTCCTCAACTCACACATAGTGTCCAAGTAAACCATGGACAAAAATTTACAAGTCATCCACGACTACATGGAAAAAGTATTGTTGGCTCAATGGGATAAAAAATTCATACTTTTACTGCAAAACTCAGGGTAAGTGCTTCATCCAGCTGATATACTTGTTGATTGTATTATATAACATAGCTTGAAGTTAGGTTGAATGACCATGATGACATATCTATGTAGGTTTCATTGTGTTTTACTCATAATTATACCAAGACAGAACCGAGTAATTTATCTTGATTCTAAAAAGGGTGGCACCCATGACTTGGTGCCTATAAAAAATTTACTCGATGCATCATTCTCTATCTACAAAGCTCATGAAGGGCTACACAGGAAGGACCTAGTGAAGCTAAAGCATAATTATAACTTTCTAGTATCTGTTAGTATGCAATAATCCTTCACATTCCATAATAATACCTTCAGAACTAATTACCCTATTATATTTTAGCAGTGCCACCAGCAGCCAAAGGGCATTAACCTATGTGGATTCTACATTTGCTACAACATGGAACTCATTGGTTCAAACAAGACCGATGACATAGAGGTTTGTCAATCTTGAAATAATTATTTCCACATATTAATTTATACACATGCAAGACTTTACTCTCCCCATTGATAAGCTTGGCAATGTGCTGAATCTATGTTAGAACAGGCTGACCTGCTAGGTATTCGAGGACATCTCTGTGCCTTCTTGATGCGTGAGGTCATTAATCCAAAATGTGAATGCCAATCAAGCCTTGCCTGATGAGTTGTGAATTTGTTAGATACTATTTGGATTAATTTTTGAATGTTGTGCTATGAATTTGTGAGTTGTAGTTCTGAATTCAATTGGTTTTTATATATGTGTGTTGATTTTTGAAATGGATACGCTATACATTGTAATGTGTGATCAGAGTTGATTTCTAAAATGGATGCGTTGTATGTTGTAATATGTGATTCGAGTACATTTTTGAAATGCATGTTATAATTATGTGCTAGTGATGCTTTAAACTGTCTTTTGTTGAGGGCATGGCTAGCGTTTCCTGAGGCTAGCCAACAAATCAAAATTACTAAAAAAATAGAAAATCAACATCACAGATGGATGAGCCCACGTGATTACAAACGGTTCCAAATTGAAACCATCTGTGATGACTTTTCCCTGACGGTTGGAAAACCGTCTGTGATGACCTGTAATCATTAATGATAGTTTGATATAGACGGTTCATAAAACTGTATGTGATGTGGTTTGTAAACCGTCTGTGATGTTGATGTGCACAGCAGTGTGAGTTTAACGTGGCATAGCTAAGCATATTAGACATGGTCTAACCAACCCATGTTGATTATTAATATTAACCAACAAATAATGAACTAATCTAGAATGACAATTAATCATAGCATACAAATGGCGAGGTAGGGTACAGCTCAATTATGTACGTTAAATAGATCCCAAACTATTTCAAAACAGTCGTAGACATAAAATATCATGCATAAAGTAAAACAATATAGCAATTTTATAAACTGGATTCAACATGATCAAAGCACAACATGCCTTGAAAAGTTCTTGTTCTTGCTCTGGAACTTGGTCTTGGGCCAACGAATCCTCCTCGGATGCTCCGAGCACGTTGGCATCTACGCATAACGAGAAAAGATACCAAATAAATACCAAAACAGAGAGCTAATAAAATCCAAAAATCAAATAAAATTCACTATTACATATATCTCAATTTTAATTTTTTTTAGAAATTTGAATCACCTCAATCAAAACTCGTATGAGGAAGAATGAGCTCTTGAAAGATTTGAAAATAAGAAAATACTAAATAGTCATAAACTCAATATTTAACTGAATTATTTTTATATTGGAAAATTGATTTATTACACAAGCATGATGTTAGCCCTGACCTGATCCACTCATAGACTGACACGTGTCTCTGGTCTATGGACTGGGTCCACAGACCAGGTCCATAGTCCTTGGCTTACTCACAGTGAATCGGGTCTATACACCTACTGGCTCACCACTACAGGAATCCGATATATTTACGTCGGCCAAATATATTTCCGTCGGCATAAAAAAAACCGACGTAAATAGGACATTACTTACGTCGGCTATGCCAAACCGACGAATATACGATTTACGCTCGGCTTGGCCGATTTAAAATAGTGTCCCACCGAGCCGGAAAAATTAAATTTCGGAAGGATATTTACGCCGGCCGGCCGACGTAAATAGAAGTCGACGATCGCGGTAACGAAATTCAAAATGGGGACACATATTTCGTCGGTAGGCCGACGAAATAGGCCACGTGGCGGGTTTTACGTCGGCGTCGGGCCGACGTAAATAGCGATCCCACGTGGCATATTTACGCTCGGCTTGGCCGCCGACGAAATGGGCCGACCGGTCAAGTTGCCACTGTCTTCCCGCGATTCGCCTAATTAACTACCGGCTATTTGCCTCGCTAGCCTACACGCCTCGCCCGCTTGCCGCCGCAAGTGGCTACTGCTCGCCCACGCCGCCGCCCAAGCCACCCTACGTACGAATAACTCCAAGATTTACGCCGGCCAGACCGCCGACATAAATACTTATTTACGTCGGTTAAAGTCTGGCCGACGTAAATACGATGACGTGGACATCTCAGGCCGACGTAAATAAATGCCACGTCAGCTCTACTCAAGCCGGACGTGGACTACTATTCCTATTTACGTCAACCTATAGGCCGACGTAAATAAACCTTATTTACGTCGGCACCGACGTATTTACGTCGGTTTTTTGACCTATTTACGTCAGCTTCTAGTGGACACACGGGCCCCATTTGCTGACATAGCCAGCTGACTCTGCTGTTGACGCAACTGCACACATGGATGCCACCCCACAACACACTAGTCCTAGATGCTGACATAGATGGCTCCTCACCTGGGGCTCTCGAATGACAGGGGTGACAGCGGCCTCAGTCCAACGGCGATGACAGTGCTCCACTGGTTCTCCGGTGGATCTAACGAGTGCATGGGCTTCACCTTGTCGAGACAAAGCTAATGGTACCAGTGATGTGCTCCAAGATGTAATGTCGATGGTGTAATCGGTGAGGATCCTAGTTGAAAGAGCTCGGCAAAACCTCAAAATCCGATGAACAGGTAGCAATTCTCGGCGCTCTAGGCTCTGTTTCTTTGTGCTCTTGCAATCCCAGCGCTCACCTTTATAGCCACCCATGTCCTCTCTAGCGCTGACTCAGACCTTGGGTCCAGGGCGAACACAGCGTGGAGACTCAGAGTCCAAATCAGGGATGAAATGAAGACGATGACTCCAGGGCTGACACGCGTCATGATGGATGGTGAGATACGCAGCAACGTAGTTTTATCTGGAATGTTCACAACAAACTAATGGCCTAGATTAGCTAGAATCCCAATCGGTACTGACTAAGCACGATCATCCACCCACGATCCCATGGCCAGCATGTGCTAAGGTTTTTGGCTTGAAAATGGCCATCTGATAAAGACCTAACGGCCAACGACTCGGCTTCTAGAAAGTGGGCCAATGAGCCGCACAGGAGATGGGCTTGGCGAACAGTACCAGACCAGCCCAACACTATTGACAAGATTTTAAAATACCTTTTTGATTTAAAATAAATCTAAAAATAAACAAAGCCAAATAAAATAGCAAATCTCACAAAAATTCTAGAAAATATTTTAAGACTTTAGGAACCCAAATAAAATATTTTGACAAAACTTTATTTAAACTTTTACAATATTTAAATACTTTTCACCAAAGGCCATATTTATTAATATTACATAAATTCAAATAAACTAGAAAAATCCAATAAATTTAGACAATTCAAAAAATGCATATTAAATTCAAATAAAATAAAAAATTGGGATGTTACAAACCTTCTCCCTTAATGAAATCTTAACCCCGAGATTCAAGGCTAACTAAGGAATAAGTTAGGAAAATTTGACTTCAGATCTTCTTTGCACTCCTAGGTAGCTTCACTCTCCAAATGATTACTTCACTAAACTCTACAAAAGTGAATTGACTTGCTCCTAGTTTTACACTCTATCACATCTATAATGATCGACTACTTTTTATAAGTAAAGTATTTCTGTAACTCAATTGCTTCTAACGATGTCTACTTTGCTGGCACTTCTTAAGCTGTGACATATGGAACACATCATGCACTCATGTCAATGACTGTGGCAACTCTAATTGATAAGCAACCTCTCCTCGACACTTAAGATTTTGAACAAATTAACATATCTTGGTGCAAGCTTTTCTTTAGTATGAAACATTTTAACTCCTTTAAGAGGGGTAACTGTAAGATACACAAAATCATCTCGCTCAAAGCTCAACTCTCGATGATGATTATCAGTATAACTCTTCTGTCTTGACTAAGCCACCTTCAACCTTTCCCTAATCATAGCAATTTGCTCTTTGGCTTCTTTAAGAATATCAGGCCCAAACATTAGATGCTCTCTTGTCTCGTTCCAATTCAATGGAGTACAACACAAAATCATCTGGCTCAAAGCTCAACTCTCAATGATGATTATCAGTATAACTCTTCTGTCTTGACTAAGCCACCTTCAACCTTTCCCTGATCATAGCAATTTGCTCTTTGGCTTCCTTAAGAATATCAGGTCCAAACACTAGATGCTTTCTTGTCTCATTCTAATTCAACGGAGTAAAATAGGCACAACCATATATAGTTTCAAATGGTGACATTTGCAAACTTGCCTGATAACTATTATTATAACTAAATTCAGCATACGGCAAACTTTTATCCCATGAAGTAGCATAAGCTAATGCATAAGCTCTCAACATATCCTCTAAAATCTGATTAACTCTCTCAGTCTGACCGTCTGTGTGCGGATGACACACTATGCTGAAGTTCAAATGAGTTTCCATTGCTTCATGCAATTTATTTCAAAATCTTGAGGTAAATTGGGTACCTCTATATACCATACAAACATATAATTCTTGACATATACAGCTCTGCCAAATGATCTCTATAGTAAGTAGTCTTAACCGATGTAAAATGAGCAACCTTGGTCAAATGATCAATAATGACCCATATGAAATCATAACCAATCTGGGTTTTAGGTAAACCGACAATAAAATCCTTACCGATTTCCTCCCACTTCAATTCAGGAACCTTTAGTGGCTGTAATAAATCTACAGGTTCCTGATGCATTACCTTTACTCTCGACACACATCATATAGGCCATAAAAACCTTTCCTTAAGTTGCCCTGGCTAACCTGTTGAACTAGCAGAACCAAGCTGCTACTACACCTCCTCAAGCTCAACCACAATCCAAGATTTCAGGACTCACCCACCCTGTTAATTCAACTCCTCGTAACCCTTGGAGGCAGATGATTGAATTCTTTCCATTGAGAAGAAGCTCGTAATTGCTCAGTGCACAAATCGTGAGAAGGTTCTCTATGCCACAGATTAGTTGGAGGGCATCGTGTAAGTTCAACCTTCATTAGTTATGGTTTTGGTGTTAATGACAAATCTAATATTGAGATTATCCATTAATGTGATTTTGTTATTAATGACAAATCTTATATCGAGACTAACCTGTTTATTTAGAATATCTTTGATTAGTCTCATCGCATTGAAAAATGGAAAACCCAAGGTATGTTTGCATATTCATTCTAGTATTAGTTGCATACTTTGGAGTCAAGTTGAAATATCAATGTCCCCATTATATTAACCACAAAATGTGCATCATGTTTCCCAATCCATATATTACATGGATGCACATACTTAGGGGGAGTTTGTAGTTTAACTTGAAAGTCTCTTTGTATTGATCGATTCATTGTTGACACATATAAGGATCAAGACAAAGAAACTAAATCCTTGAGTATATATTTGAATTGCCTAGTTATAGTATACTCGTGGAATTATAGGATATGCTCCAATGCAATCAAATTGAATATGTGCATATTATATCCAAGTCAATCATACTTATGCACATATACATGTGGGGTTTATTCTATAGTTGATGATTTAGAGAAATGATCATTTCCATATAATTTACACATAATGAATCATTACCTCTCATCAACATGAGTATATGAAAACTTGTGTAGTTAATATATACTCATATCAATTTAAATGATAATTTAAATTGAGTTCATTTGTCTCATTAATCATTAAAGAACATTTCATCATGTGTTGGTGGTGTTCCTTGATTAATTTAGGACAAATAAATAGTTCTTAAGTATAATTAAGCATGTGTTGCATTATTATACTTAAGACACATTTACAATCATTTCAATTGATTTAGGTTGTGCTCAATTGATCTAAAGGCATCCATTATGTGTTAATGGAGTGCAAGAGATAATTGAGACAACCATGCATCTTGGACTAATAAGTTTCATGAGTTATGTTTAAGTTAGGTCCAAAGATGAATGAGATGATGAAAACGGGACAAGGACGGCATCATGAGTTGATGGGCGTCAAGAGTGATGATCCCGGGGGAGTATCAAAGTGAAGATCATAAAGACCCCAAAGGGGATTGTTTGCGCGCGGCGGCGAAGGTAAAATTAGATAGGCTAAGGACTTTATAGTCTTTGAGTCTAAGGTTTTATCGCCGTGCTATTAAGAGGGGTCGTTCTCTAGCTTGAGCTTCATCATGTGTTGGTGATCTCAATCCGCGTTCCACTCAAGCTCAAATCATTTGATTTGGTTTTTGCATAAAGTTTAACCATTTGGCATGTGTTGCGAATGGGTTAAAGGTTATGCTTGGTTGTTTGTTTTATGCTCCGATTTGCATGTGTTGCAAAGAGGAAGAGCATTTGATTTGGTTTTCAAGATGTTGCTTTGATTTGCATGTGCTGCAAATAGGATAAGCTATATGCGTTGGCTTTTGCATGAAGTTCACTTTTGCATGTGTTGCAAATGTTGAAGCTTCATGTTTTGGTTCTCAAAACAATCTTTATAAAACCATGTGGTTGCTTGGAGCTAAGTTTTGCATATGTTGCGAAAGGAGAGAGCTCAAGCATGATTTTATGTGTTCGTGGTTTGTATGTGCTAGAGGCTTGCATGAGTGCAAGTAGAGAGCTCATACGGTTGATTTGGTTTTGGTGTTAAGTTTGGAGTTTGATTTGGTGTTGCATGGAACTAGAGAATTGCATGTGTTGCAATTAGAGAGTTCATGCATCCTGATTTGATGTTGCTTGGAGCTAGACTTTTGCATGTGTTGCAAAGAGTAGTGCTCAAGCATGAAATATTTATTGTGTTATTTGCAAGTTCAAGTGCGAATAAAAACAGAGTGTTATGAGTCCTAATCCCGAGAGCATGTGAATAGGGCTTGCAATGGGTGTTGGCAAGTTGACTGGGTCTCGTGTTAACCTTCACATGGCTAGGGGGATTAATCTCATAAACATGGGTTTGATTTGTTTAATACGTTTTGCAAATAGATCTTTGAGTTGGTTGCGAAATGTGTCTTTGAAATTTGGTCGGAATTCTTTGAGCATGAGCTTAATTTGGTGCAAATATGTTTTGCACGAGTTTATGATCATGTGTTGATCATCTAAGTGGCTCAAAGAAGAGTATTTGGTTTCTGGAGAAAAGATCGTGAAAAGCTGGAGTTGAAATTCTGTGGGGGCGGTATGACCGCGACCCCATCTTGATCCTACTGCCGGCGGTAGTACCGCCTCCCGTGTGTGATTTTTCCAGAGAGTTGCTTTTTGGCGCCGAGGGGTGCGGATGACCGAGGTATGTGCGATCATACCGCTCAAGCTGCTGCATCATACTGCCATGGTGCGATGACCTGGTTTTTAACGGTCTGATTTTGACCGTTGGCTTAGGAGGAGCGGTCATACCGCCGAGGGTGTGATATGACCGCATCTCGCCTGAAATTCAGTTTTTGCCCCCAACGGCTAGTTTTCTTGTGTGGGGTATAAATAGACCCCATGGGGGGCATTTGGCAGTAGTTGCTGGCTTGGTTGAGTGTTTGGGTGAGGTGTTGCATGTGTTGCACACTCACATTTGATTTTTGAGCTAAAGAGTGATCATTAGTTGCATGTGTTGCAATTAGAAGTGATTGAGTGATCTCTTGTGCATGTGTTGCACTTGAGGGAGGTCCTTGTGCATGTGTTGCACTTGGTGATCACCGGGAGCGCATGTGTTGTGCTCGGTGAAGTTCGAGCGAGGAGCGGCTTGTTACTCTTGGAGGTTGCCGACTCCTAGACGGCGTTGGCGTCGTGCGCGGGAGCTCTCAAGGTGTGAGAAGCCCCGGCAAGTTTGTGAAGGTTCGGGTTGAGCCTACGCGCAAGCGTGAAAAACCACGACTAGTGGAAAGAGGCGGGTGCTCGACAGGAGCCGGTCCAAGTGTGGGCTTGCCTCAACGTGACTAGGGAGACCGCAAGTCTCCTAACACCACGAAAAAACATCGCTTTGCCTCTTGTCTCTTTTACTTTCAAGTATTTACATTTATTGTATATTGTTCAATTACTTGATAGTATCTAGAATTGCTTAGTATTAATTAGTTGTTCAATATAGCAATTCTTGTGTAGAGACATAATTTAGTTAAGTGCACTAGTGAGCCTAGTTGATTTAGGCTTTAATTGTCAAAACTCATTTATCGCTCCGCATATATTTTTGATTAGGTTTTGACTTAGGGTGTATTAGAGCGATCGATTTTAGTGAGCGATTAATTTTGTAAAACGCCTATTCACCCCCTCTAGGCGCATCCTCGACCCTACAAGTGGTATCGAGCCACGGTCACTCTCATTTTTGGGCTTAACCGTCTAGAGAGTAAAAAGGATGGCGTCTAGCGGATTAGTGCACTCACACGATCCACATGTGCTTAATGGCTCTAATTATGCTTCATGAAAATTATTTATGATTAATCATTTTAAATCCATGAGCCCACAAATATGGTGGATCGTAGATGTCGGCTTTTCTTCTCCAATAAATGATATTGCTCCAACTAAAGGAGAGGAGAAATGCCTACATCTCGACGCTCAAGCAACTAATGCCATTTTTAGTTTTGTGAGCGTAGAAATATTTAATCTCATATGCAACCTCTCGAGCGCTCATGCAATGTGGACCAAGATTCAAGAATTATATGAAGTGTCCACATCAAATGAGGATTGCATTGAGGAAGAAGTGTCGGTTGATGATCTTTCATCTTCTACATCAAATGATGAACCGACAACTCCATCAACCTCAACCTCCGCCTCAAGCGACGATGATTTTTCAATTCCATCAAAAATTCGTTGCTTTATGGCAAAAGGTAAGAATGAGGTAAGTGACGATGAAAGTGAGCCCTCTTATCACGAATTAATGAATATGTTAGAGGTGCTCAATGAATTTCTTGGAAAGGAGAAAAAGAAATATAAAATTTTGAAGTTAGAACATGAATCACTTCAAAATGACTATAATGTGCTTAAAGAAAATCATGAAAAAGTTCTTTTCAAGGAATTCTCTAAGTCTAGTGTGGATAGTGCTATTCAATGTAATTTAGTAGATGAATTGCCATGGTCAACTTCAAATTCTATAAATTCATATAATAAATGCATATCCACTTCTAGCGATGATTTACCTTGTTGCTCTAATGAAATTGTTTCTAGTTCCTCTATGGCTTTAGATGCTAATCTTGTAGAGGAAAACAAAGAGCTCAAGGCCTAAGTCATTAAGTTGGAAAATGACTTGAAGAGGTGCGTTAAAGGAAAAGCCCTCCTCGATTTAAATCTTGAGCAAGCCAAGGGCGCCTCAAGACAAGCGAGGACTCGCCACAACTCCAAGAGGGAGAATAGCAAGACAAGACACAACGCACGACACTCGAAGACCATCAAGTGTTTTGCTTGCAACAAGAAGGGCCACCTCGCCTCCGTGTGCCCTAATCAAGTGGATAACAAGGCCACAACATCAACTATGAGGCAAACCGGCGTTGAGCACAACAAGAAGGTCAAGAGAGGACCAAACGGAGTAACGTGCTTCAATTGCCGGGAAAAGGGACATTTCGGTAAGGATTGTCCCAAAGGTATAACTCCTAAGCCTATTCTCATTAATGAAAATTATTTGCTTAGGAAGGACAAGAATGGCAATGTGTTTGCTAAGCTTGTCAAATCCCCTATGCCGGCTCAAAATGATATTCATTTGCATAGGAAGAGTATTTCTAGAAATGTATTTGCTCAAAATGCTAGATTTCCTAAGAATAAGAAAATTCATGATGATCATATGCTTAGGAAAAATAATTATAGCAAAACATTTGCTAAAAATGCTAGATCCTCTAAGCGTCCTTACTATAATGATTATTATGTGCTTAGAAAGGATCAAACTAGGAATGGATTTATTAAGAATGCCAAAACTCCTAAGCCTCCAAAATTCAATACAAATAAATCGCTTAGGAGTAACAAAAATTGCAAATCCATTGCTAGTCATGTTAGTCAACTCAAAAATGCTAAAATTAGGACCATTTGGGTTCCTAAATCAATTGTGACTAACATTGTTGGACCCAACAAGGATTGGGTACCAAAAACCGCCTAAAAGAATTTTAGGCAATATGAGATGGATTGGGCGCTTGCTCACTCAAGAGGAGAAGGATTATATTCGTCTACAAGTGGTGTCAAGCATGAAGAAAATCAAGTTCATCATGAGCCAATGCCATCTCCGGTAACAAGCAATTTAAATTGATTACTATTTAGCTTCTAGCCTTGTGTAGGTTTAGATGCATCAGTATCATGCAAAAATTAATTTAATTGCTTGTTGTGAGTACTTGCTCTCGCCTCTTACCTATTCTCTTATTGAAATCTTGAGTAAGTTTAAAAGTGGCACATTAAGAGGGAGTGTTAATTCATATCCATGTGTATCACATCCTTAAGTGTGCCCATATTTATATAAGTGCATATATATATATATTTTTTCAAAATCAACCATTTAGCCAAAAGTCAAAATTTTGCATACTATTAGTATTCTTGTGAAAAACTTGTTGCAAAATGTATACAAATGTTTTTGAAATGCTTTTCAAATATTTTTGGTTTCACAAAATCTATTTTGAAAAGAAAATGAGTTTTAACTCCAAAGTCTAGTTACTAGTATCTTGATTTTGATTTAAACTTATAATTTTCATAGAATTAAATGTAAAAAGATTTTGAAAGAAATTCCAAAACGAAAAACCAAGAGTTGGTCATTCCTAACAAGTTTCATGTTCAAAAGACCAACTTATCAAAAGTTATTTGGTTTTGAAACTCGCCGAAAAACTATACTTGACCCGTAATGGTCATATTATTGCACTTAGTGGGTTTCTCCATTTGGATCAATTCTTGTATAGAATTGTGATTCAAAATGGTATTTTAGACTCTTACACAAAATTCAAATCCATATATCTTACCCCTTGCGTTATTTGAAGTTTTGTGTTAATTGGATTTGACTTTGCTTCTTCATTTGGACTATTTAGGTCAAAAGTCAAAAATCATATTTAAAAGGCCCAAATTTACAAAAAGCTTTGAAAAAGTATTCTATTAAGTATTTTAAATGTTTTACAAGTTTTCAAAGTGAAAAACTCTATGTCGAAATCTAATTTGGCTCAAAACGATTTGATTTAATCCAAAATGGCCTATTTAGGCATATAGCTCAAATCTTGGCATTCAAGTTGGATTTCATCATGAATCTTGGCTATAAATCTTCTTGATACACCAATCTAAGCCATGAAAATTAAAATCATATGAAATCCAAATTGAATTGCATTTTGAGGCTTTTCGTGAAAATCGATTTCCTTTTATGCCTCAAAGCGCAAATTGCCATATCTTTCAAAACAAAATTGTTTTTGAGAAAATTCTTTTTGCAAAACCTTCTATTTAGTCCAAAGTTCATTTTGCAAAATTTAAAATTATTTGGACTTCATTTGAATAGTTTTTGCCAAAAATTTGCAAAAGACTCAAGTCTCAAGGGTCAGACCTGGTAATATCAAGACTCACCATGCGGTATGACCTACCCAGTGAAACTAGTCATACCGCCCCGCAATTTCAGTTCTGAATTTTTCAGTGTTTTCGAGCCGGCTTTGGGATATCGTTTATTTTGTTATTCCTTTTCAAAATTCTTTTTGAAAAAGTTTCTTGTGATCCCAAAGTTCTTTTGTGCAAAATTTGAAAAGCTCTAAAATTTATTTGATCATGTTTTCAAGTGGTATCAGTTATGAGCACTTTAATTGATCTTAAGAGTGATTTTCACTTGATCTTTTGAAAAGACAAAACTTGCGCAATTCAAATGCAAATAACTCCGTGGTTCATTCGTTGAACATCTTGGGGAGTTCATTTATATCAAGTTTTGGGCACTTAATTGCTTCCAAGTGATATCATGTCTTTGATTTGCTCTGATACCCATTCTTTGTGATTTTATTGATCTATCTTCAGCTCTTTCGTCTTTTGATACCCGTGAGTATATGTTGCTCTGATTATATTGCTCTGATACCCATCAAGCTTATCGATCAATTCCTTCAAGTGGTATCAATTCTTTGTGATTTGATTCTAAGTGGTATCAATTAAGCATTTATTCATTCCATATGCTTACAAGTGGTATCATTGAGTTTCTCCTTTCTCCAAGTGGTATCATGGATCTTATTGTTCTTTTCTCATGTGATATCCTTGATTATTTGGATTCCTTTTTAAGTGGTATCATTGAATTCAATTATTTCCTACAAGTGGTATTTCATTGCCTCTTTGTAGCATTACTCCGATACCCACATTCTTGATTAAGATTTTTCCTCTCAAGCTAAAATTGTAAGTTCAACCACTTAAGATTTCTCTGTGTGAGAGTCTTTATGGATTAAAATACATAAAAGAGGAAAATCTCTTGTTAAGCATTGTTCTTCATTAAAATTTAAGAATGCTCATTTCTTTTTGAGTCTTCAAGCAAAGCCCTTGAGATTAAATTTACAAGTGGTATCTATTTCTCAAAGTGGTCTTTATTCTTTTGGGTTCCTCGTTAACCCATTTAGGCAAATTTTTGGATTCTTCAAGAGAATCATATTGAAAATGTGCAAAGCCTAATAAAATGAGGAGTGAGTTATTTGAATGTGTTTCAAATAAACCGTGTGATACCCTTACTTCGTTTTTCACGCTTATCCTTACAAGTGGTATCCACAAATCCAAATATGGTCTCTTTTCGAGTTTTCCTTATTTTTAGACCATATTTCAAATAAAAAAACTTGTTTTACTTCTTGAATGACCCTTCAAGTTTTTATTTGGTTTGAAATCTTAATTCATTGCCAAGGTCATAAGTGTTTATTTCAATTCTTGTATGACCTTCGTTAAAAGGAGATAATTAAATAGGGGAGAATTAGGAGCTTAAAAAGAGATAATTAAAAAGGGAGAATATTTAAATAGAGAAATCATCTTAGAATTCCATTTTTGGTGTTTAATGCCAAAAGGGGGAGAATTAGGAAGCTTAATATCATTTGGTTTAAAAAGGGAGCTAAACATGATTAAGGGGGAGAATTGATTCTCATATGCATTCAAAAATTGTCAATGATTATATTGTTTAAAATGTGCATATGCATTCAAATAGCTTAAATTCTCTCGATATGTTAGTTTTAATCCAAATGTGCTTATTAAGCTTGGATTTGTCATTAATCACCAAAAAGGGGGAGATTGTAAGTTCAACCTTCATTAGTTATGGTTTTGGTGTTAATGACAAATCTAATATTGAGATTATCCATTAATGTGATTTTGTTATTAATGACAAATCTTATATCGAGACTAACCTGTTTATTTAGAATATCTTTGATTAGTCTCATCGCATTGAAAAATGGAAAACCCAAGGTATGTTTGCATATTCATTCTAGTATTAGTTGCATACTTTGGAGTCAAGTTGAAATATCAATGTCCCCATTATATTAACCACAAAATGTGCATCATGTTTCCCAATCCATATATTACATGGATGCACATACTTAGGGGGAGTTTGTAGTTTAACTTGAAAGTCTCTTTGTATTGATCGATTCATTGTTGACACATATAAGGATCAAGACAAAGAAACTAAATCCTTGAGTATATATTTGAATTGCCTAGTTATAGTATACTCGTGGAATTATAGGATATGCTCCAATGCAATCAAATTGAATATGTGCATATTATATCCAAGTCAATCATACTTATGCACATATACATGTGGGGTTTATTCTATAGTTGATGATTTAGAGAAATGATCATTTCCATATAATTTACACATAATGAATCATTACCTCTCATCAACATGAGTATATGAAAACTTGTGTAGTTAATATATACTCATATCAATTTAAATGATAATTTAAATTGAGTTCATTTGTCTCATTAATCATTAAAGAACATTTCATCATGTGTTGGTGGTGTTCCTTGATTAATTTAGGACAATAAATAGTTCTTAAGTATAATTAAGCATGTGTTGCATTATTATACTTAAGACACATTTACAATCATTTCAATTGATTTAGGTTGTGCTCAATTGATCTAAAGGCATCCATTATGTGTTAATGGAGTGCAAGAGATAATTGAGACAACCATGCATCTTGGACTAATAAGTTTCATGAGTTATGTTTAAGTTAGGTCCAAAGATGAATGAGATGATGAAAACGGGACAAGGACGGCATCATGAGTTGATGGGCGTCAAGAGTGATGATCCCGGGGGAGTATCAAAGTGAAGATCATAAAGACCCCAAAGGGATTGTTTGATGCGCCATACGAAGGTAAAATTAGATAGGCTAAGGACTTTATAGTCTTTGAGTCTAAGGTTTTATCGCCGTGCTATTAAGAGGGTCGTTTTCAGCTTGAGCTTCATCATGTGTTGGTGATCTCAATCGCTGCTCACTCAAGCTCAAATCATTTGATTTGGTTTTTGCATAAAGTTTAACCATTTGGCATGTGTTGCGAATGGGTTAAAGGTTATGCTTGGTTGTTTGTTTTATGCTCCGATTTGCATGTGTTGCAAAGAGGAAGAGCATTTGGATTTGGTTTTCGCATGTTGCTTTGATTTGCATGTGCTGCAAATAGGATAAGCTATATGCGTTGGCTTTTGCATGAAGTTCACTTTTGCATGTGTTGCAAATGTTGAAGCTTCATGTTTTGGTTCTCAAAACAATCTTTATAAAACCATGTGGTTGCTTGGAGCTAAGTTTTGCATATGTTGCGAAAGGAGAGAGCTCAAGCATGATTTTATGTGTTCGTGGTTTGTATGTGCTAGAGGCTTGCATGTGTTGCAAGTAGAGAGCTCATACGGTTGATTTGGTTTTGGTGTTAAGTTTGGAGTTTGATTTGGTGTTGCATGGAACTAGAGAATTGCATGTTTTGCAATTAGAGAGTTCATGCATCCTGATTTGATGTTGCTTGGAGCTAGACTTTTGCATGTGTTGCAAAGAGTAGTGCTCAAGCATGAAATATTTATTGTGTTATTTGCAAGTTCGTTGTGCGAATAAACAGAGTGTTATGAGTTCGAAATCCCGAGAGCATGTGAATAGGGCTTGCAACGGGTGTTGGCAAGTTGACTGGGTCTCGTGTTAACCTTCACATGGCTAGGGGGATTAATATCATAAACCTGGGTTTGATTTGCTTAATACGTTTTGCAAATAGATCTTTGAGTTGGTTGCGAAATGTGTCTTCGAAATTTGGTCGGAATTCTTTGAGCATGAGCTTAATTTGGTGCAAATATATTTTGCACGAGTTTATGATCATGTGTTGATCATCTAAGTGGCTCAAAGAAGAGTATTTGGTTTCTGGAGAAAAGATCGCGAAAAGCTGGAGTTGAAATTGTGGGGCGGTATGACCGCGACCCCATGCGGATCATACCACCGGCGGTAGTACCGACTTCCGTGTGGTGTGATTTTTCCAGAGTTGCTTTTGGCGCGAGGGTGCGGTATGACCAGAGGTATGTGCGGTCATATCAGCTTGCTTGGGTCATACCGGCCATGGGTGCGGTATGACCAGGTTTCCGTGTAACGGTCTGATTTTTGACTGTTGGCTTGTGAGGAGCGGTCATACCGGCCGTGGGTGCGGTATGACCGGCATCTCTGCCCGAAAATCAGTTTTTTGCCCCCAACGGCTGGTTTTCTTGTGTGGGTATAAATAGACCCCATGGGGGCATTGGCGAGTTGCTTGGCTTGGTTGAGTGTTTGGGTGAGGTGTTGCATGTGTTGCACACTCACATTTGATTTTTGAGCTAAAGAGTGATCACTAGTTGCATGTGTTGCAATTAGAAGTGATTGAGTGATCTCTTGTGCATGTGTTGCACTTGAGGGAGGTCCTTGTGCATGTGTTGCACTTGGTGATCACCGGAGCGCATGTGTTGTGCTCGGTGAAGTTCGAGCGAGGAGCGGCTTGTTACTCTTGGAGGTTGCCGACTCCTAGACGGCGAGAGGGCGCGTCGCTGGAGCTCTCAAGGTGTGAGAAGCCCCGACAAGTTTGTGAAGGTTCGGGTTGAGCCTACGCGAGAGCGTGAAAAACCACGACTAGTGGAAAGAGGCGGGTGCTCGAGCGGGAGCCGGTCCAAGTGTGGGCTTGCCTCAACGTGGACTAGAGGAGACCGGCAAGTCTCCGAACACCACTGAAAAACATCGCTTGCCTCTTGTCTCTTTTACTTTCAAGTATTTACATTTATTGTATATTGTTCAATTACTTGATAGTATCTAGAATTGCTTAGTATTAATTAGTTGTTCAATATAGCAATTCTTGTGTAGAGACATAATTTAGTTAAGTGCACTAGTGAGCCTAGTTGATTTAGGCTTTAATTGTCAAAACCTATTTATCGCTTCCGCATATATTTTTGATTAGGTTTTGACTTAGGGGTGTATTAGAGCGATCGATTTTAGTGAGCGATTAATTTTGTAAAACGCCTATTCACCCCCCCTCTAGGCGCATCCTCGACCCTACACATCATCGCTAAATGGTGGGAGAACTATAGTGATGCCTATGATGACCCTCAGACTATCACTTAGGTAGAGTTTTCTACTGCTTTTTGCCACTCCCATTTTCCAGATGGCAAGGTTGAAATGAAGAAAAATGAGTTCCGTGAGCTCAAGTAAGAAGAGATGTCAGTGAGTGAATACGTCAACAAGTTCACTCAACTTGCTCTCTACACCTCGGAAGATGTTGCTATAGATGATGCACGCAGGAACAAATTCAAGCTTGGGCTCAATCCAAGACTAAAGGTGCAAATCATTGGCAATGACTATGTAGATTTTCAGTATCTTGTAGACAAAGCCATGCTTATTAAGGAATCTCGCCGTGAGTTGGGGGAATCCCGCAAGAGAAAGATGATGCAGCATGGAGCTCATTAGAATCACCAACAAAGAGCCAGAACCAATGCACAACAACTTGCTCGTTTTACTCCTCAATTGCATTCAGGACCCCTACACTAGCACCTCGCCTAGCTATTTCAGAAATCGCAACTTCAACACCAACAACAATCAGCCTTAGAGGACCAACAATCCAGTTGTAGGAGTCACTTGTTTCAGCTGCCATGAACTTGGTCACTGTGCCAAAAATTGGCTAAGGAAGCAAGCTTTGACGCCAGTCTATTTCAACTTAGAAGCTATACTAGCTAAGACCCCCACACTAGGAGCAGGACATAGAGCGCCCTAGACTCCCAATCCATCCACTAGGACTGCATCGCCTGTCGAAAGAGGCCAAGTGAATCACGTCACCACTGACGATGTCTAGTCTGCACCAGATGTCATACTAGGTAAGCTCCTAGTTAACTCAGCATTTGCCATGATTTTGTTTGATTCTGGAGCTATGCATTCGTTTATTTCTTGGAGTTTTGCTGCAAATCATAAGTTAAAGACAAAGCCATTTGTCGACGATCGGAATTGCTAAACGCAGAAATGAAACGGGGGTTAGTGGAACTTGGGACCCGAGCGGAGCTTGGCTCAACGAAGGAAAGGATCGACGTGCCGAAGGTCGGAGCTATGCGACAACGAGCGTGAGACGAGGGTTTATACTGGTTCGAGCCCCTGTGAAGGTAATAGCTCTACTCTAGTTGCCTTGCAGCAGTGATCTTTGCTATTCTTGTGTACAGAGGTGTGTTACAGCTCAAGCTTAACAATGGCGATGTCTAGTGCTCGAGCTCTGATGTCCTGTCCTTTCAGGCTGCGCATCCTTAGCCTTATATCTTCCCTGCTCCTAACGGACGGGAGATTTTCTTGGGTGGTGGTCTTCATGCGCATTGAGGGTCGGGCAAGAACCGCTCCGGACCGCCTCGCTACCGCCGCCTTCCACGATCCCATGTCTTGGTAACCGCACGTTCAATCCAAGGGGACACCGCAGACGAACGAGAGTCGACCGAGCTCGAGGTCGTGCGAATGCCGTGCTCAGGGGCATACGCGCTCTAGGTCACGCGCCTCGGCGTACTTCCAAGTAGTGGTCAGGGCCCCGAGCTTGGGAGCTCGCTGACTGTCTGCCGACGCCAAGGGTCGCCCAACCTCGCTGCCTAGCCCCCAAGGCTCCAGGTCGAAGAGGGCACCTGAAATGACCTCGAGCCTCACATTGCGGGCATAGGGAGCAAGCTTCTGCAGGTCTCGATCCCTAGGCCGAGGTCGGGCGGAGGCCACAAAGTGAAACCTTCGGCCTCGACACCTGGCAACCTTTGATCTTCGCGATGATGGTACGGATGCGAACGGCTGGCAGACACCTGGGGCGTCTCGAGTCCGCGGCCCAAGCCTTAATCGCGCCCGTCAAATCACGGCTGGCACGCCTTTTAAGGCACCGTGGACTGGATTTATTGGTGACGCGCCCATTTAACCCGAGCCCACAAAGAATCGCCGAGGAAAAACTCACGATCCTCAAGACTTCGCCTTCCAAGCCTCTTCGCTGAGCAAGACTCCTCTTCTCCCTTGACCAAATTCCACGCGATCGCCATGGCTAAGCCGGGAGGAGCACATTGTCGCCGGGCGAGGATGAAGGAACTCGAGGCCACAGGGCCGATTGACCCAGAACATGGCGGTTGTCGGGCGGCGACCGAGCCGCGCCTGTGGACGACGAGATCGTCAGACCGAGCATTACGCTCTCTTCGGTCTGCGGACCGGAGAGCGAAGTTCATCGCGCGCTTCTCTCCACCGCGAGATCGAACTCATCAATCTGTGCCAAACTCCGCTTCTCCTTCTTACCATCTTCTCCCACTGCGCGAGGGGTTCTCGGGGATCCTTCCCACCCCTCGCTCTTCTTCCCAGATTTCACCTCTTTCGCCTGGGAAGGACCCGTGGTCTGGATGCCTCTACTTCCACCGCGGTAGGGCTCAAGTGGTCCTTCCCCAAGTTTCAACTCGACTCCCTCGGCCCATGGTCCGCGGTGGTTCTACTCGAAGAAGGGGAAGTCGGCACGTTGGTGTACGAGGGGACCCCATTGTCGGAAGAAGGAGACCCGGAGGCGGGCGACCTCGAGGTCAACGAGGAGGCCATCGCCGTCATACACATCTCATGCTATGCGGCGCCTCACCGGCAAAGCGATCGCCAATGATTTCTGCGGGCACCGGTGTCCCTCTGCGGAGGTGGATGCATCCATTCTACAAGATCCGAAAAGTCTTGTCGACTCGACCCGCGAGGGCACGCCCGTAGCCTTCTTGCCTCGAGGTTTTGCTCGAGTCCGCCCTTCGATCTTCTTTTGATGGTCGCTTCCCTTGCAGCCGAAGGAGTCCCGGATCGCCGCCAGATGAACGAGATGTTCGAAGTCGGCGCGACGACAATGTCATTGACGCATCGTGTCCCAAGAACGCTTCCGCCAGAAGGCCGAGGTAAGCCACCCCGACCAAGCTCTCAACTCGAGTGTCCATGAGGCCCTTCTTGAACCTCGCATGCTCGCAGGACCATCAGGAGCTGCTCGAGACAGCCAGGAGGATGCTCCCGCTACCCGGCGGGGGCAAGAGCAAGAAGGGGAAGAAGAGGTCTCCCCCTGCTGGAGCAGGCCGCTAGGAGGTGAAGAAACCCCACGTCGAGTGGGGTGACCGCGCCACGGTAAGGATTCCCATGGTCGAGCCCCCGAGCCCATGCTCGCGTCCTTTGTTGCTTGATATGCTCTCCCCATTGCAGCAGCAGAGCACGGCGGCCGACGCCAGGACCTCGAGCCCCCAACCGACCCAGGGCGCCCAACCTCGGCCCCCCAGGGCCACCGCAACGGATGACGTGGATCCGGTGCGAGCTCCGAGGTCCCAGGCCAGTGGGGCGCGAAAGCGGAGTGCCCCTACAGCATCGGGGCAACAAGACGTACGCCGGCCCTCGACAAGGCAGAGGCCGATGACTCATGTAAGTTTTTGGCTTTTCGGTTCGCTCCGCCCCCTTCGTGCTTTTCTGGCTTAATGTCTGTTCTTGATCGCAGATCTCGAGCGCCCGCGCTCGAAACTTGCCCGTTTTGATGATGGCTGTTATCCAAGGTGAGTCCGAGTCCGAGGAGGAGGAGGATTCCTACGTGCTGTCCCCGCGACGTCCCTCGGGCCGGGCGTGTACTCCTTCTGAGCCCCCGAGCTGGGCCCCGGTTGGCAAGTTCAACCAAGGGCTCGACGACTCAGCCGAGGGGACCCAGCCCGCGACCAGCGAGGACTACGGCACTGGCGAGAGAGACGCCGTCGTTGTCGTTGATCCTCCCGAGGTCGACGCGGAGGAAGGTTCCCAGAGTGCCTTGGTCGCAGCCGCGGACACACCCCAGGCCCGCCCGACCACGGCCGCTCCGAACGTCAAGGTCGTGGCGCCACCGGCCACCAAAGATGGCCGCGCTGTGGAAGCATCTCAGGTCCGCCCGACCGAGGCTGCGTCTGGCGCTGAGGCCATGGCACCCCAGGCCACGGAGGTTGACCGCGCAGTGGGGGGGCGTGCGGCGGATCCGGCCATCGTTCCCTTAGTGCCGGAGGCAAGCGAAGCCCTGACCTCGCGGGTCGGGACCTACGTTGCTGCCGCGTCCGCCCCTGTCGGCGAGTTGAACCCACCGGAAAAGGCGGCAGAACTCCAGGTCGCCACCGGCGCGGAGACTCAAGGTCTTGGCCCAAGCGCGCCGGTGGTGGTCGAGGTCGGCCTCACCTCAGGAGCGCCAGGCGACGAGCAGGAAGAGATCTCCCGTGCGCGCATCGACGAGCACGAAGAGTTCAACCGCGCACGCCTCGAGGATCGCCTTCGTGTGGTAAGGACCCCCCTTGCGCACCTCGTAGCAGGTTAGCCTGAGTTCCCTTGTTTCTTTTCTTATTTTGGGCCACCCTTCCTGTCATGAAGGTGATCGGCAACGTCTCCCAAGGGCTACAAGGCCTTCAAGAGCACGCCGACGTGCTGAGGGGCCTCCTGAACGTGGTGGAGGCGCGGGAGGCTGAGCGCTCCAAGTTCATCGAGACCATTGAGGTCGAGCAGGAGGAGCTCGAGCAGAAGAGCAGGGAGCTTGACGACCTTCGCCAGACGATGAGGGCGCAGGAGGTAGCCCACGCGGCCGAGCTCGAGTAGACCAGGGACTCCGAGCGTGAGCATGGCTACAAGGCCGTGGAGCAAGAGCGCGCACGGTCGGCCAAGGCGCTCGAGGCCGAGCGGGCCAAGGTCGAGGCACTGGAGAAGGCTGCTGCAGAGCAGGCGTCTTCCTTGACGAAGACGTTCCCTGAGCTCAAGGCCAAGATCTTGGAGCTTGAAGGGAAGCTTGAGCGTGCCAGTAAGGTGCTCGAGGCCGAACGGACCAAGGTCGAGGCGCTGGAGAAGGCCGCTGCGGAGCAGGTGTCTTCCTCGTCGAAGGCGTCCCCCAAGCTTGAGGCCAAGATCTTGGAGCTTGAAGAGAAGCGTGGGCGCGCCAGCAAAGCGGCGAGGAACGCCTTGGCCCAACTCCAAGATGAACGGCGCCGAGCTGCGGATGCCTCCAAGGAAGCCCTCCAGTACCAGAGCGAGCTATCGACCTTGAGGGCCAAGGTAGCCAAGCTCGAGGAGGAGAAGCTCGCCCGTGAGATGGCCGACCTGTAAAAAATGCTTAAAACAGAAAACTCTAACAGAGCCACATTTCTTTTAGGGGACAACAAACTCTTTGTTTCAAGTCTGTTAGTCGAGGATTTTTTGTGTACGTCTCTTCCGCCTTTAGTCATGCTCCTTAGGTCGTTTGCCGACAATATGCCCTTATCCAGCCCCCGTTGGGTCCAAGGTAGAGCAGCGCCGGCCTTGGGCACAAGATTTAGACGCGAGCAAACGACCACGACCTGCAGAGTTGAGAAAAGGTCCAGAGAGGAAGTAAACGTGACACAAGCTAGTGAGATGGTCACACCCGGACTGATGTTCGAATCACGACCACGACCGTGCGCACTACTCAATGGTCAAAGCTGCGAGGCTTGTGGCTCGAGCACGAGCACAGGGGAGAGCTAGATTGCAAAGACATTCAGCTTACGTGTAGCTCGACCACTGGGGGTGAACGTTAAGCTCGTGACGCTCAGACCAAGAGTGAGTGCGTAGTGCATGGAGGTCGTGTTCGGAAAAAAGTCTCGGACAACAATGACAGTGTAGGCACAAACGAAAAAGATATAAAGGGCGAGAATGGAAGAACAACATTACTGAAATTTAAGGTATAGAGGTTACACATAAAACTTCCAAAGCTGATCTATGTTCCACGAGCTAGAGAGCTCTCTGCCATCGGGCATTGCTAGCCAGTAAGCCCCCGTGCGATCTGTTGAAACGACTCTATAGGGGCCCTCCCACCGCGGGGATAGCTTGTTGGTGTTGGACGAGCCCTGAATTCGTCTTAGGGCCAGGTCCCCAACAAGGAGCTCCCTAGGTCGTACCGACCGAGACGCATGTCTGCGAAGAGCTTGCAGGTAGTGTGTTGATCGTAGCAGTGCACGGCATCTTACTTCTTCTGCGAGGGCAAGGTCGAGAGACCGTTCGTGCTCGAAGTCGACCTGGTCAACCAAGCTGACCCTGGTAGAGCCCAGCGTAACCTCGAGAGGCGGGGCTTCGCATCAACACGAGCCGGAAGGGTGTGGACCCTGTGGCTCGGCTTGCTGTGATACGAATAGACCATAAGACGGTGGGGAGTTCGTCCACCCAGGTCTTGCCGTAGCGTTCGAGCTCATCTGCAACTCGTTTCTTGATGCCCTGGACGATTTGTCCGTTGGCGCGTTCCGCCGCTCCGTTGCTCTGGGGGTGAGCTATAGAAGCGAAGCATACTTTGATGTCGAGGTCCTCGCAAAACTCCCGAACAACTCACCGTAAACCGAGTACCATTGTCGCGATAATTTTGCATAGAACCCGTGACTGGTGACCACGAACAAGCGGAAAAAAGCGGACAACCGCCCGGCAAAGGATGGTCGAGACCGTTCACCGATCCACTTGGTAAAAGTGTCAACAAAGAACGAACAGAACTTCTTACCCCGATCGCTGAGGAAAAGGGCCGAGGATGTCCAAATTTATGTCGAGAAAGGCCAAGCGAGCGGGATGGTCTGAAGTGCGTATGCGGGTTGATGCGACTTTCGGGCGTGGAACTGGCATGCTCGACAGGTGCGGACGATATCATGGGCATCCTGAAGCGCCGAAGGCCAATAATACCCCATACGGAAGGCCTTGCCGACCATCGTCCTGTACGAAGAGTGCGCTCCACAGAGGCCTGAGTGGATGTCATTTAATAGGTACTTACCCTCCTCCGTAGAGATGCACCGCGTCAGAACACCAGAAGCATTCCGCCTGTAGAGCGTCCCCTCGACGAGCGTGTATAAACTCGCCCGGTGCTTGATCCTGCTCCTCTCGGCAGGGTCGGGCGGTAGGTCGCCCCTTGCAAGGAAATTATAAATGAATTCAGCCTAGGAGGGGATACCTTCCACCACGGCGAGCAAGACCTCTTGGTCGGAGATCGAGGGAGCCGCCAACGTCTCCAGGATGACATCGGGCGGGATCCTGTCATCGGAAGAGCTAAGCTTGGAGAGGAAGTCGGCACTGGAGTTATCCTTCCTGGGTATGTGCTTGAGCTCCAGGTTCTGGAACCATTTCTCCATCTTGCGCACTTCGGCTAGGTACTTTGACATCGAGTCTCCCGAGCACTGGTGCTCCTTGTTGTACTGATTGACGACGAGCTGGGAGTCGCCCCTGACGACCAACCGACGCACGCCCAATGCTTTGCAAGCTCGCAGGCCCGCCAAGAGAGCTTCATATTCTGCCATATTGTTGGTCGCCGGAAACCCAAAACGAACTACGTACCTCAAGTGGTCGCCGCGCGGGGTGAGAATAAGGATTCCAGCCCCCAAGCACTTGAAGGACCTCGAGCCGTCGAAGAACATGGTCTAGGGCTTTTCTTCCTCGACCTCGGGCTCGGGCGCGGGTTACGACGTCTACTCGACCACAAAGTCGGCAAGCACCTGCGATTTGATGGCCGATCGAGCTACGACCTGGACATCGAATGCCGCCAGCTCTATAGCCCACTTGGCGATGCGCCCGCCGCCTTCTGGGTTCCGCAAGATGTCCCCGAGCGGAAAAATGCTCGGGACAACCACAGAGTGCGCCTGGAAATAATGTCGAAGCTTGTGCGAAGCCATGAGGAGAGCGTATAGCAGTTTCTGTACCTGCGGGTAGCGCTCTTTTGGGCCGTGCAAGACTTCACTGACATAATAGATCAGTCTTCTTTGGGATCCTTCGCCACCACCAAGACAAAGACTGGCGGCTGGGTGGTGGCCGCAGGTAGAGCAAAGAACCTCTCGCCGGGTTGCGGGGTCGTAAGCAGGGGTGGGGTTGACAGGTATACCTTCAACTCGTCAAAAGACTGCTGCGCCTCTGAGGTCCACTCGAAGCTCCCTTGCTTGCGTAGAGCTTGGAAGAATGGAAGCCCGCGCTCGCCGAGCCTCGAGATGAACCTGCTGAGGGCGGCCATGCGGCCGGTGAGGCTCTACACCTGCTTGACCGAGGTCGGGGGTGCCATCTTCTCGATTGCCTCGATTTTTTCTGGGTTCGGGCCAACCCCCGAGCCCCCGATCATGTAGCCGAGCACCTTTCCTGACGCAGCGCCGAACACACACTTCTCGGGATTGAGCTTGATCTTGTGCCTGTTCAGGTTGGCGAAGGTTTCCTCGAGGTCCCGAACGTGGTCGCCTTCGGAGGGGCTCTTGACGATGATGTCATCCACGTAGACTTCAAGGTTTTGGCCGATCTGAGGGTCAAACGTCTTGGTCATCAGACGCTGAAACGTGGCCCCGGTGTTGCGCAAACCAAACGACATGGTCATGTAGCAGTAGGTGCCGAACGGCGTTATGAACGATGTCTTGCTCTCATCGTCAACCGTTAGCTTGATCTGGTGGTACCCCGAATAGGCGTCCAGGAAGCTTAGCACCTTGGCATTCGCGGTGGAGTCGACGATCTGGACGATGCGCGGGAGCGGGAAGTTGTCCTTCGGACAGGCCGAGTTCAACCCCGTGTGGTCCACGCACATCCTCCATTTACCGCCCTTCTTCTGGACGATGACCGGGTTTGCCAACCATTCAGAGTAGTCGACCTCGCTAATGAAACCGGCCTTCAAGAGCTTGTCAAGGTTCTCCTTGATGACCGCAACCTTCTCCGGAGAGAAGCGGCGCAGCTTCGCCGCCGCGGGCGGCGATCGGCTCGACCGCAATTTGTGCTTGATCACCTCCCTCGGGACGCTAAGCATGTCCGCAGGCTCCCAAGCGAAGATGCCCTTGTTGGCGCGGAGGAAGGTGACGAGCTCGAGTTCCTATTTGGAACTCAGCTCGGCCGAAACATGGATGCATCTGGTCGGGTCATTCTCCTCGAGTGGCACGGCCTTCGTCGCCCCGCTGGGCTGGATCGCCGCCTTCTGACGAGCGCTCTTTACCGTCGCCTGGGCCTCATTGGGCAAAGATGCCAAGAAGGGCCAAGGCCTTGGTCTCGCATCCGTGTGCCGCCTGTAGGTCGCCCCACACGATTATGATGCCGTTGGGACCAGGCAGCTTCATACACCGATGGCCATAGTGGTTGGCCGCCATGAACTTGATCAAGGCAGGCCGCCCGAGGATGGCATTGTACGGGAGGTCCCCCTCGACCACCTCAAAGGTGATCAGCTCGGTGCGGAAGTTGGCCGAATCACCGAAGGTGACGGGCAAGACCACCTGCCCCAAAGGGATGGTCGAGCTTCCAGGGACGATCCCGAAGGAGACAGCGATGTTCTTGACCTTCGACCGGGGAATCTGCATCCGGTCAAGTGCTCCAGCCTGTAGCAAGTTAAGGGAACTACCGCCGTCGACCATGACACGACCGACCGTGGTGTTGCTGATGGTCGGGGTCACGACTAGGGCGGTCTTCAGATCTCGGGCCATATCTTGAAGTGTGTCCCCCAGAGAAAAGGTGATGGTGGCCCCAGCCCACTTGCAGTGCTGCTCGATGGGCTTCCCAGCGGCGACCTGGTAGATGGTTCGCGAGGCGACCTTGAGCTCGCGCCGGGACTGGTAAGCCGACGAGCCGCCGAAGATAACATCGATGCGGCGCTCGCCCTGCTGGAACTCTAGGTCGAGGTCGTCACGGTCCGCCCCAGCGTTCACCCTGTCCGGCTGGATGTCTTCTTTCAGTAGCACGGGCATTTCCCCTAGACCATCATAAAAAGCTTCTAGCTTGCTTTGCCAAGCCCTACAAGTTCGCAGGTCGTGGCCGGCTGCCCTATGAAATAGGCAGAACTTCGTTTCATCGTATCCCGGACGCCCCTCGGCCCTCTGCGGCCGAGCATCGGCCCGCCGGGGCCCAGGCCATCGGCCCTCCTGCTGGGGCTAGTTCTGTGCCTAACGAGGTCGAGGCCGACCTTGGCAAGGTCGGGACCCTTCCCGAGTTTGATCTCGAACTTCAAGGACCTCGCGCTGGCCGTCTGCCGAAACGATCACTCGTGGCAGTCCACCGCCGTTCCCACGGTCACGCTTCTACTTCTTGGCAGCGACGCCGTGGTCGGCACCCTTGGAGTTGGATGGGCCAGCCTCTGTGGGGTTCAGACCAAGCTTACCTTGGTCGTAGTCACATTTCCAGTGGACAGCGTCGTCCGCATCCGCATACCGCTCCGCCATACGGAAAAGCTTGTTGACGCTGAGCCTCGAGGTGATCTCCAGGTCCTCGGTAAGGCACCGATCGCGGACGCCGAACTTGAAAGCTTTTATGACGGCTTCGTCAGAGATGCTCGAAATTAGGTTCCTCGTGCGGATAAATCGCCACACGAAGTCACGGAGCAGCTTCGTTCTGCCCCGATGACGCGATCCAGTCCTTCTCCCTCCCGCCAGAATAACTCGAAAGTTGAGCGAGGCGCTCGATTTGGCGCCACGACTCAAGGAACCAGGGCTTCTAGTTGAAGAGCCAGTTCGCGGGCACCGCCCAAAGACGGCCGGAGGTAATAGGCCATGACGAGCTTGCCGCTTCGCCGCCGGTGGCGGTCGAATAGATAGACAGGAACTCGTCTGGGTTCTTGGTCCCATCGAAGCGCTCTATCAATGTCGGTTTGAATCAAGTCGGCCAGCGCACGCGACGAAGGTCATCGAAAACGCCATGCGGTAGAGGCGCGACAAAGTCTTGGCACGGGTGTGGTCGTTGCCAACAAGGTCCTCGCCGCCGGACTTGGGAGTCGAGTCGGGCTGCCCGTGGCCGCCCTTTGGTGAGAACGACCATGACGCCGCACGGAGTCACACGAGGTAGCGCAGCGATCCTAGACTCGCGGCGCTGGCGAACATCCGGGAGAGGCCCCGATTCACTCATCGCCGACGCGAGCTCGTGAAGCTTGGTTCGCGCCGACCTCGCCGGCCGGTGCCCGCGGAACGGCGACATGGCGGCATCAAAGCCTCGTCCCGAGATCGCTGCTGGTGAGAGGGTGCCTCCGGCGCGGGAGGCGACTGACGGGTGCGCTGGCGACGGCGTGATGAGTTGTCGTCACTTCTCGTGGAGTGGGTCCTCGAGTGATGACTTCTGCCGCGGAGGTATGACTCGGCCGCAGCCGACGAGCTCTTTCGCCGTGGCTCGCCAAAGAGTTCCGACCTCGCCCTATCGGGATCAACCATGATCCGGGCGATAGCGCGGAGGCGCTCTCCTGAAAGAGGAAGTCTGGGATGCCCAGAAGACGCTACCGCCTTCTCTCGGTCCTCCGCACGAGGGCGGTTTGGCTTGGTTGATGGCGACATGCACCATCCGGTGAGCGTCCTCAGGGGTCTGCGGGTCACGGCTGTCCGCAGCCGCACCCACGCCTTGACCGTCCGCCATCAAGACGTCTTTGCCGCGGGCGGGCGCAGGGCGAAACAGGACGCAGAAGTCGAGTCCGCGCCCAACCCACGCCGAGAATGTCCGTCGATGAAGCGCGCCATGCTCCCAATATCTTGGTGTTTTCCCTACGAATGAGCAAAGCCAATTGGGCCCCACGATGGGCGCCAGCTGTCGACGATCGGAATCGCCAACCGCAGAAATGAAATGGGGGTTAGTGGAACTTGGGACCCGAGCAGAGCTTGGCTCAACGAAGGAAAGGATTCCACGTGCCGAAGGTCGGAGCTAGGCGACAACGAGCGTGAGACGAGGGTTTATACTGGTTCGAGCCCCTGTGAAGGTAATAGCTCTACTCCAATTGCCTTGCGGCGGTGATCTTTGCTATTCTTGTGTATAGAGGTATGTTACAGCTCAAGCTTAACAATAGCGATGTCTAGTGCTCGAGCTCTGATGTCCTGTCCTTTCAGGCTGTGCATCCTTAGCCTTATATCTTCCCTGCTCGTAACGGACGGGAGATTTTCCTGGGTGGTGGTCTTCATGCGCATTGAGGGCTGGTAGCAACCGCTCCGGACCTGCCGCGCGCGCCTGCTTTGCCCTCACGATCCCACGTCTTGGTAACCGCACGTTCCGGAATCTAAGGGGGACACCGGCACGAACGAGAGCCGACCCGAGCTCGAGGTCGTGCAGATGCCGTGCTCGGGGCCATACGTGCTCTAGGTCACGCGCCTCGGCGCACGCCCAAGTCGTGGTCAGGGGCCTCCCGAGCTTGGGAGCTCGTTGACCGTGCGCTGACCGGCCAAGGGTCGCCCAACCCTCATCACCATTTTATTGGTGCAATCACCTGGTTCTGATTTGAGTATGAACTAAGGCTGCCCCAAAGTTAAAATATTAATTGAAGGTGTAGAATTTCTAGCCAACTCCATTATCCTAGACACTAAGTCCTTAGATGTGATACTATGAATGGATTGGCTCTCTAAGAATCAAGCAGTTTTGGATTGTGGGAATAGAGTGATCACCTTAACCTGTCTAAATACAATATCTTGACAAAAAAGACTTGTGGATGAACTGGCCTCTGAATCTCCTCTGGTTTCACCTTTGCGAGTCGAAGTAATTTCCGGAAAGACACAGAGGAGCTCTCATGCGTGGACCAGCAGTAGCCCTGTCCTCTCCTCTTTGTTGGAAGATGAGTACACATCGAATTTATAGTAAGAGGAAAATCCGTTGACTTTTAAAATGGAAATCGTGAGGTGCTATGTTAAAGTTTCAAGCTACCACAGATAAGCCTGAAAGGATAAAAGTTCATAGCCAAAGGAATAAGTTTGGAAGATATGCTAGTCATTAGAAAGTTTTCTGATGTATTTCCAGATGAGTTGCCTAGGATGCCACCAGATCGGGATATAGAATTCTTGATCGATCTAGTTCCTAGAATATCACCCATCTCCAAGAGATCTTACAGGATGCCTGCTAATGAGTTAGGTGAGGTGAAGACATAGATTAATGAGCTTTAAGACTAGGGTTTGGTCCGACCAAGTTCTTCGCCATAGGGAGCAAAAGTTCTCCTTGTTAAAAAGAAAGATGTTACTCAGAGAATGTGTGTGGATTATCATTCTCTTAATGAGGTCACCATCAAGAATAGGTACCTTTTGCTAAGGATCGACAATTTGTTTGACCAACTTCAAGGAGCAGGAGTGTTCTGAAAAATTGATTTAAGATTAGGGTATCACCAGTTGAAAATTCATCAAGAGGATATTCCAAAAATAGCTTTTGTGACTCGGTATGGATAGTATGAGTATACCGTGATGTCATTTGAATTGACCAATGCTCTTGCATGCTTCATGACCCTGATGAACAAAGTATTTATGGAATATCTGGACAAGTTTGTTGTTGTTTTCATTGATAACATTTTGGTCTACTCCAAAAGTGAGGTAGAACATGAGGATCATTTGCAGCTAGTTTTGATGAAGCTATACACTACTACAAAACACCATATCACTGCCGGTTCCAAACTGGCATCACTGCCAGATATTGGTACCGGTAGTGATTAGTTAGTAGTGATAGTCCGATTATCACTATCGGTTCTAGAACAGGCAGTGATACGGATATCACTACCGGTTTTTATATGAACCGACAATGATAGTCTATAATCCAAAAATCACTCGATAAATTAAAAAAATTATTTGCACCTGGACTACCCTATATTTACTATGCACGAGGTCATGCATCACAAGTCACAAGTCACGCAATTTTTCATGTGAAATACGGGCGCATGCGGTTCGTGGTACTCGAACCCAAGACCTCTCACCTCGCATGATGCTTCCTTACCATCCCACCACAAAGTTACTAGTGATGGTAACAGGATATGCTTTCCTTTATATCCTTGTTCCCTGAAACATTGTTATGGTTATTTGGGTATCTAAACGACCTCAAATAAAAAAGTTTTCAACTACAAAGTTATAGATCTCATCGAGAGCTATAATTTTCCTATAAAGTTTATCTCCATCTGACTCTGTATGTAGTTATCACTGTCGGATCATGACATGAACTGGCAGTGATACTTGATTATCACTGCCGACTCGTGATATGGGCCGGCAATGTTAATGTCCCAATTATCACTGCTGGACCATATCATGAGCCAACAGTGATAGTCAAGTATCACTGTTGGTCATTTTCGAATGGGCTTTTAGTGTCAGTCCTTGATGCAGACCAACAATGATGCACCATCACTGCTGATGCATTAGCCATCAGCAGTGATGGGGCAGCATATATGGGGGTTTCTATGGTAGTACTAAGAGAAAATCAATTGCATACCAAGTTCAGTAAATGTATGTTTTGGATGAAAGAAGTTACTTTCCTAGGACATATCTCATCATCAGAAGGAATCGCTGTTGACCCTGGTAAGGTACAGGACGTGCTTAGTAAGGAGTCACCCAAGACGGCACCCCAAATCTTAAGTTTTCTTGGAATGTCGGGATATTATCACTATTTCATAGAAGGATTTTCTAGAAAATCTAGACCACTCACTCAGCTTTTAAAAAAGGAGAAGAAATTCGTTTGGACACCACAGTGTGGGTAGAGTTTCCAAGAGCTGAAAAAATATTTGACAACTACCCCAGTGCTTATCTTACCAGATATTAGAAAGATTTTTAAGATATTCTGTGATGCATCTCAAGAAGGACTTGGTTGTGTGCTAATGCAAGATAAGAAAGTTGAAGCATATGCTTCGTGACAACTAAGGCTACATGAGGTCAACTATCCTACCCATGATTCGGAATTGGTAGCCGTAGTGCATGCTTTAAAGATTTAGCGTCATTACTTCATCAGTAAGCATTGTGAGGTTTACACTGATCACAAGAGTTTAAAGTACATTTTTACCCAAGCCGATCTCAATATGAGACAAACAAGATGGTTGGAGTTAATCAAGGACCATGACATTGGAATTCATTATTATCCAGGTAAAGTTAATGTCATAACTGATGCTTTGAGTAGAAAGAGTTATTGCAACACCCTTATGATTAAGGAGAGTCTGCCAATTCTTTATGAGGAATTTCGATTACGTCAGGAAGGTTACTTAGCTGTTTTGGAAGTGCGCCCTACATTAAAGGATCAGATCCAAGAAGGACAGCTTGATGATACTGATATCAAAATGATTAAGACCAATATGAAGAAAGAAAAGGTCCTAGGTTTCACAGAGAATGAACAAGGTACAATTTGGTACGAAGAAGCGTATCTACATATTGGATCAGAAAGAGCTTAAGAAGTTGTTAATCAAAGAAGCACATAAGACTTTATACTCCATTCATCCTAGAAATACCAAGATGTATCAAGACCCTAAGAAAAGGTATTGGTGACCTAGTTTCAACCATGAGATTGCTGAGCATGTTGCTCTTTGTGATGTCTGCCAAAAGGTCAAATCAGAACATCAGAAGCCAGTAGAAATGCTACAACCATTAAAGATTCTAGAATGGAAGTGGGAAGAGATTGGCATGGATTTCATTATTGGACTTCCTAAGACCCAAGGAGGATATAACTTGATCTGGGTAGTAGTGGATCGATTGACTAAGCTTACTCACTTCATTCCAATAAAGAGTACCTACGTAGGAGATAAATTGGCAGAATTGTATATGTTAAGGATTTTTAGTCTTCACGGAGTGCCCAAAAAGATAGTGTCGGATAGAGGAACCCAATTTACGGGAGATTGGCACCAACGATACTCTTTAAAATTCGTGATTCACTTTATGACACACCGACCCACTATCATACACTCAGATAGACCCACATGTCATAGACACACCGCTAAAAACCAACGAATTGAGTGTCACTAGACTAATTTTTCCCCCAATTTACCTCTCATTTTTGGTATAATTTGCATGAAGCCATGGGCATCCATCTTAGATTCAGTACTACCAATGACCCTCAAACCAATGGATAGATTGAGCATGTGAATTAGATCCTTAAGGACATGCTAAGAGGTTTTACCTTAACTTATGGTGCTAAGTGAGACAAGTGTTTATCCTATGCTAAGTTTTCCTACAATAACAGCTATCAAGTTAGTCTACAAAAATCTCCTTTTGAAGCCTTATATGGAAAAAAGCACAGAACTCCTCTCAACTGTATGGAGATTGGAAGAAGATAATTGTTTGGTCCTGCTATATTGCAAGAAGCCGAATAACAAGTTCAGCTAATTCGAGTTAGGTTAAAGATAGCTCAAACCAGGCAAAAGAGCTATGCTAACAATCGTCGTCAAGATTTGAGTTTTGAACCTGATGGCTATGTTTATTTTAGAGTCACCCCTCTCAAAGGAGTTAAGAGATTCCAAGTAAAAGGGAAGCATGCCCCTAGACAAGTTGGACCATTCAAAGTCTTGGAACAAAGAGGAGAGATTGCTTACAAGCTTGAGTAGCCTTAGACTTTTGCTAGAATCCATGATGCATTTCATGTGTCACAATTAAAGAAGTGTCTACAAGTTCCAGAGGAACAGATGCCACTAGAAGCCATTGATTGGCATGAGGATCTCACCTACAAGGAGCATCCGATGAAAAATTTGGATGTGGCAGAGCGTATCACGAGAAGCAAAACCATCCATTTTTGCATGGTCCAATGGAGCCACCATTTAGAAGAAGATGCCACTTGCAAGGGAGAAAAGGATCTTTAAGTCCGAGTTCCCCATTTATTCTCTAGCCAGCTTGAATCTCGGGGTCAAGATTCCATTTAAGGAGGGAAAGTTTGTAACATCCCAAAAATTTAAGTTTCGGAATGTTTAATAATTGAAATGAACCATTTGTATTTTCCCAAATTAACTAAAGCTTAATTTGAATTTTTCTTTATATAAAAGATTTAATTTGACTAAACTATACATCAAATAAAATATTTTTAGTCATAGTTGGGTTCCTTATATTGCAAGGAATTGTTTTGTAATTTTTAGGATTTTTATAATTTATTTGCTATTTATTGGGATTTATTTGAATTTCTAGTGAATCATTAATTCAAAAATTGATTTTTATTTTGGAAAATCCTCCTTGCGATGAATATGCTAGTCCCGTCCCTATTCTCCTGCGCCCCAGCCCATCGCTTCGGCCCGCTCGTCTGCCACATCGCCTTGGCCCATTGCCTTTGCTCGGCCCGCTCCATAGCCGGCTTGCTCCATAGCATAGCCCAACTTCCGCACGCTACCACTATGCTGAACCCTAACCCTAGCCACCATAGTTTCCACATTTTGCACACCACCACCTGGGAGTCCTTGCCCCGCATGCCTTCCTAGTTCTATTTAAAGCCCTTAGGTGCCCTGTCCGAGGTTCACCACCTTGCACCACACCCGAACTACCCTCAACGCCATCTGAGCCACCACTATCGTCAAGATCGACCTCACCGAAGCCCGTCGCCACCTAAAGCCACTTCTTCTCCATCGATCTGCCGCTCTAGACCGTCTCCATCGTCCTCGGTTGCATCTTTGAGTTAACCGCAATGAGCTTTTCCAAATCCACACAAAACCATGCCCAATCCATCACCTCTACACCAATTACTGCATCATCTTCCCTAGATCCGATGAGTAGCGTCGCCGAGCTCTCCGTCATTCTCCATTGTGGAATCCTAACCGTTCGATCCACAACGAGTGTTCTAGATCTCACCATGTCGCAACCGACCATTGCCATGATTCTCCACCGTCCTACCTAGTGGAGCCACTAGGTGTGTCATAAGTGGCAAGCCTATGCCAGCTGCCACCTCATAGCTAGTCCTATTACATAAGCCTTGTCCATCATGAACCGAGCCAAATCCGTGGACCTAGTCTATAGACCTTGGGCCCTATGTGTCAACCTAATAAGCCTTTTCCAGGTTTATTTATTTTTTTCAAAAATTCATCCATGATATTATTATGACATAATAAATTAGTTTTTCTTTAGAAAAATAATTTCAAAATTTTTTTCTATTTTTTGAATTTAATCTTTCGATGCCCATTTTCTTTCAAACAAACTCCAATTGAGGCGATTCAAATTTTTAAATTTTTCTAAAATCAAACTCTACATTCTAAAGCAATTTATTTTCAATTTTGAGTTTGTTGGAATCTTTGTTTGTTGCTTATTTGCATTTGTTGCTTTCTTTTCCGACAGGCGCTAATTCTGAGAGAGCGAATGGAGAATTTGAAGATCAAGACTCAGCAGTAGATCAACAAGGTAAGTCTTAATCTTTAATCATGTTGAACCTATATTTACACAAGTACTTTGTTTTATATAATTGCATGCTAATTTTGTACAATGATTATTTGCTGAGAATAGCTATGTACCTAATTGACATTACGCCACCTTGATTTTTAAAATACCATGTATATATCCATTATTAACCCTAGGTTGGGACATTATTAGTTGGAAATGATCATATTACCAATATTGGGTTATTATAGCTATGCTTAGACATGTTTAGTTGTAAGATCAGATTCATATCATATGTCAAATAATGTTAATCTTGGCTTAATAAGATATTGAATTATGGTCAGTAGCCACTGTTGTAAAATTTATTGTACCATGGCAGGATTTTGCCATTTGTCTTGGTTAAACAAAATAATTTTCCCTCAAGCAAGTGATCGTGAAGTAAATGGGGTGCGGACCTAATTGTACAACCATATGTCTGGTATGAGATAGACGTAACTGATTAATTTATAATGTCATGTCTGGTATGAGATAGACCTAACTGATTAATTTGCAATGTCTAAATTTGAGTACTGCCAATTGGTGGTGTGGGTTTCGGGATGGACATGTAGATTCACATGGCTCAAGAGGGGGCCCTAAGGAGCGAAATCTTAGTAGGCAGTACCGAGTTTAGACAGGGCATTGTAAAGGTTTTGTCGTGAACTCTCTACTGACACACCAAAGGAAATGTGTTAATTGCATGACAACAAGAGACAATCATGTCTTATGTGTAAAGCAGTACAACCTCTGTAGACTATAAAACTATTCAAGTAGCCATGTCCGCGGTCGTGGACAAGCCTGAGAATTTCACAAGAGGTATAGGTTGTTTCATAACATGTTGGAAGGTGGAATTATTGGGATGTGAATGGGAGTTCAATGTTGTTTTGTTGTCTAAGGTTAGCGCTGATGAATTTAGTGGTTAGATGATGGTTTAGATAGTGTTGGGTGAAGCCTCACCAATCTATTCCTGTTGTCTATCATTTATTTACCGGTTCTTTATTATCTTTTTATAAATATGCTTTTAATTTATTTACTATATTTCAATTTAAGTTATTGCTTTCTGCAAAAGAACCATATGACTATTATTTGGCAAGTCTTGCATGAATATATTGCATCATTTCCCTATGACTTGCTAAGTACTTTTTGTACTTACGGCTATGCTCCTTTATTTATCAGTTGCTGAGGAAGGATCAGGAAGTACAGAGTTCTATGAGGAGTACTATGAAGATTACATGGATTAAGAAGGCGTTCTCTAGATGATTGCCTGTGGTATATCGAATGGCCCAAGTTATTCTATTTCCATGCAACAGTTTATTTATTTCTTAAGCCCTTAAGGTAAACTTTGATCATAAGGTCCGTTGCTTTATTTAATAATAATTTGCTACTTTCTTAGTTAATTCATTGTATAGAATAATATTTCATTTATGTTACCATTGTGTACACTAGCGTGATCTTAAACTAATGCAGTATATACAGAGGGTTTCGGATTTATAAATCCAGATCCCAACAATGTTGTAGCGAACTACTAAAAGGATATTCAATAGGACATGGCAGTGTTATACAGAATCTTATAACTCAGCACAACAGTCTAACACCAAGTATGACTCAATGCTCCACAAATTATACTTAATTTAGCAACGAAACTGTGTCCAGAACACTTTTGAAAACAATATAAAAAGGAAAAAAATGCAGCCTACCATTCTTCTACTGTAATACATGAATACATGCAATTATTGCCCAACAACAATTCCTAAAAACAAAAGATTGTGGGCATGAAAACTTACAAGAGAAGAATCAATTTTCAGCTGGATCAATTATGATCCATAAGAATTTTAAAAAATATACCGATTAGTCACTGTATCATTTCATTTTATACAATTAAATCATCATTTTGTGAAAGCACAAAGCCATGAAGGGTCTTTCTATTTGAAAAAGAACACGAAGGAGCTCAGCTCTTTTGCTCTTCCGTTCCAGCTAGAAGATGTATGCATGACACCTCAACTGACGTATAGAAAATAAAACAGAAATTATCCTCGTCAACAGGAACATAAAATTATACTCCATGGTCCAATCTCATCTTATCTACATTCAAACCAAAACTAGATAACTTGTAGACTTGTTTATCACAACTAAGGAGTTCGTCTTTTCAAGTAAAGACTAACAGAGGAAGACTGTTTATGTAAAAACCCTTGCCTTCCTCATAATCTTTCTGAACAAGACATTGACAATTTCAGTCAAACCGTCTGAATGAAGGGTCAAGAAAAAGTGTTGGTCCTCTACAAAGTTTCTTTACTTTATTAAGGGCCATAGAATTTACAGATTGTAGATGACAAGCCCTGGTGTTGACAGATGAACTTCTGGAAACCAAAGCATTTCAGTTTTCCTTCTAGCCAACCTACAAGCTGAAATCAAATCACAGCCATTTCTTTTGCATGTAGATGAAAACTTGTTCAGATGGCTGAGCAGAGTATGACAATTTAATTTCAAAGCAGCAACTTTGCTGTGAGCTACTTAACAAAGAATTCGCCCACAGAAGTTGTTGATATCATGATTTAAACATGGATGGCAAACAGAAACAATGTCTTCCATAATAAATTGCATCTCATAACCTTCTAAAATTCTGCTCAAAGCAGAGAACACAGTGAACTTTCTAGTGGAATTCGAGTCAGTAATTTCGTGGAACACTGACCTCATTTCCAGCACCATCGCAACGGGGGTAAGAACCAATAGTCCAACCTAAACATGCATATCACCTGAACCTCCAGATTTGCTCGAACACCACAGGACTGCTAATTGCAACTAGAGGTAGGTGTCGTGCTGAGTTGGGCTGCCCTGGTACGGGTCCATCGTGCTTTGGGCCTAAACCGTGCCGGGCCGCGACGGCCTATCGTGCTCGCCGTGCTGGGCTGGGCTGGCCCAGCTCGCTTTCGGCGAGCCCAGGCATAGCCCATTTGCGCTTCATGTCTACTTCATATCGTGGCTCAGGTCCAGATTTATACTATTACTACGAGAGAAAATGATCACAAATTGATTTCTTTCTTTATCTGTCTAGGACTTCCCTTTTCTCCGGTTGAAACAAAATCCTATTGTGTTCTCGATTTCCTTGATGCAATTGCTCCTTTCAATCATATGCATGTAGCCATGCATTTACTCCTTGATTTGCTCACACACACATACAATGTATCGATACATTCCCTTCTTTTTCTCTAGTCTATCCAGAGTTTTCTTTCATTACTCCTTGATTTGCTCACCCACACATATAACACAGGTGTGTGCCTGTTTCGAGCCGTGCTGGCCGGGCCGCCCATCATGCCCGATTGGCAGGCCCGGCATGGCCCAGACAACGGTGCCGTGCCGGTCCGACCCGTTTGGAACAGTTCCGTGCCGTGCCACGGGTCGGACTGAATCGGGCGTGTCTCGTGTCAGCCCAAAATAGTCCGGCCAGTGTCACCTCTAATTGCAACCCACGACTCCAGTATAACTGTGAAAAAAAATCATGGAGGAGTTTTTGGAAAAGAAAAAAAAAACAAGAGTCTGCGGACAACGTCAACATGTCCGGCAGGAGTCGCAGCCTCGCAGGGAAGAGCGATGCGACGTTGGCCCTGAACTCCCACGCTTCCACGACCGCCTCCTAACATGGCGTCACCTCTGTGAAGGACAGAGAGGGAGGGATTCACCTGGGCAGGTACAAGGCACACGGCAGCGCCTAGTGACGGAGCGCCGCCAGCAAATTGTTCTCATCTGGTTGCTTGTAGCCGCCAACAGACACCTATGCCTCAAGCCAAGGATGGTGCCTCCGCTAGTCGCTGTCGAGGAAGCTGTCGCCGACGATGTTGGTCACCTCTGCTGCTCATGCTACTGCTCTTGGTCCCTGCCGACGTCCTGATCTGGCCACCCGACGGCTCATCGATCGGGGTAATTAATTGGTTATTACACCAATTGAGAGAGTAAAGCAGTTTTATTTTTGTGACAAGGCAATCATCGTGGCCCAAGCCAGCTTGAAATTGGGCTGGTGTAGAGGTGAGCTGGGCTCATCGGGGGTTTGCTACGCGCCGCCCGCGCGGCAACTAACCAGATGCAGCTCACCCACCCTGCAGCAAGCAAGAGTACATCCGATCAAGCCACGCAAGGAGTCCACGATAGACTTTCTTCTTCGATCTGAGAATTCGTATACTCGTAACTTCTAAACCGAGCAGCCAATTCACCATCCGTTCGAACCGTGCATCGTGTTCATACGACGAGATCATCAAAATAAAACCTTAATTACATATTTTTTGTCTTAGTAAATAATATCATATAGTAATATTCTAACAGATAAAAGAAAAATTCCAGACATTTACTCGTAATATTTCATTAGTCCATCGATGTTGTTCTAGAACATATATTTTAAAGAGAGGTGCTTCCATACTTTTTTCTTTTTGACAGTTTCTTTAAGATTTGTATAACTTAAGAGGGAAAGTATAAAAGCACTGCTTAATCGAGTGAGTATTGAATGGTCATGTAGGTAAACTTAAATGTCCCATTTGTTTGGTTTCGATGTTCTAAGGCATATCCAGAAAATTGGAAGGAGGTGGGTTAAAACTAAGACATCGAAATTAAGCCTAACAAGCACCATGTTCAAAGTTTACAAATATTTGTTTAACAGTCACATATAATATGAGTGTACAACAATACAAAGGATAAGAGAATTGTGAGACTGCCAAGCTGGTACTGGACTGTTTTATTGGGCCTATTTGAGAGAGAGTATAAGAGACTTGTTGAGCCGCGGATGGGCTGAAACCCCACCCATGCCCCGGCTATAGTTTTGCCTTTGACGATGTTCCACGTATTAAGCACTTAGGGAGAATAGGCCAATGTTCCAATAGTTCGATGCTAGAGTTCCAACAATTCACCGATAATGTTAGGTTAAAAAAATCATAGAGCAAATAAAATCAGTTTGTGGAACAATTAAAGACAATTAGTAGAACGAATGGAAAAAATGATGGAACAAATGAAAGCAAATATTAATAGAACAAACGTTGGAAAAGAATGATAGTTAACATTTGGCGACCAATTTAAACTAGATGATAAAGAAGAATAAGAGAGAAAGAAAAATAATAAATAAAGAAAAGTATATAAAAATCGCAACTAAATAATAAAGAAGAATAGGAAAGAAAGAAAGAGAAGAGGTTATGCTACGCAAGAAACAAGCCAGAAGAAAGTCCTCCATGGGCTTACCAGCTACTCTCTCCTTCCGATCACAAATAGTTGTTGTTTTGAATATCGACACGGTCTTTAAAACATAGTTTTAATTACTAATTTTTATTATAATATGTTTATAAAACCCATTAAAATTATAGTATTATGAAAGTAATTTTTGAGACAAAACGACACATATGATTTTCAAACATCCAATTTAAACATTTAACAAGACATTGATACTTAAAGTTTCAAATGTTTAACCGCCCGTATGCCCAAAATGAAAACTATTTGTAACTGTAGAAGTAGAATAGATATCCCAGCCAATCCATCGATGACACGTTCCTAAGAAACAAACTGATGGGCTGCACCATGGATTTTCCGGCACGTCGTCTTTTGATTTGTCGCCGCGCTGTGCAATATGGATGCAATGCATGGGCCGTGACCGTGAGAGACTAAGGAGCTCATTGTGTGGCCGTGCGCATGCAGGTAGGAGCTGACGGATCGATCGCCATGGATGAAACTAAATCAGCTTGAATACACAACACGCACATTCTTCTGAGAGACAAAATATGTATATGGATGAATTAATCCAATCCGATCAAGCTAGCATGCATGCAAGCAGTTGGTCACTGATCGGATAACGCGAGCAGCTCCTCCAGATAGTCTGCTCCCAGGTCCTCCAGCTCAAGCACGTCGCACGGCGATGCAGCACCAGCCTGCTTCTGCTTCCTCCCAGCCGCCGCCGCCGCCTCCGCCTCCGCCTCCGCCTCCGCGTCCGACTGCTTTTGCTTGTTCCTGGGCTTGCGCTTCCGGATGCAGTGGCGCCGCTTGAGCGCCAGCGCCGGCGAGTCACCCGCGGCGGTCAAGCCCAGCGCGCGCAGCGACTCCTGCACGCGCTCAGCCTCGAAGTTGAGCACGGCGGTGGGGCCGCGTAAGGCGAAGGCGGCCCGGTCGTAGGCGAGCGCGGCGTCCTCGGGTGTGTCGAAGGTGCCGAGCCAGACGCGGGCGCCGTTGCGTGTGGAGTCCCGGATCTCCGCCGCGTACTTGCCCCAGGGCCGCTTCCGCACCCCGATCAGCGGCGCCTCCGCCGGTGATTCGTCGCTGCTTCTTCCGTGGGGCTCCAACAATGCCGCCGCACTAGTCGTCAACAGCTCGATGGGCTTCTTGACGGCCTCGTGCTCCTGCTCCCTAGAGAGCCTGGTGGAGGTGGACATGGACGCATCTTCCATGATGAGGTCGCCGCTGTTGTCCATGCCATCGTCGTCATCCTCCTGACAGCTGCCGCCGAAATGGAGGTACTGTTGCGCGGGAGCTCCCAAGCTGGGCGTGACGTAGTCATGGAGGCCCCAGGAGGGCTGATCCGGGCAACAACAAGCTGCTGCTGCTGCTGCAGGGGCGAGGTGGTGGTGTTCATCAGCATCCCCGTATTGACGATGATGTACATGTTTGTGTGCAGTGGTGATTTGGTTCCATGCGAGCGCGCATATATAAGCTGAGCTAGCTAGCTGCAGCTATAACTAATTCTACAGCGAGATCTAGCGCGCGCCGGAGAAAGAATCTAGACAAGGTTTGACTTGATAAAGGTTAATAAAATTGGCTCCAGCAGCGACACGTTGCTGCCTCCCTGCCCTGCTGGCAGTAACATACAACACAAACAGCAGAAAGAAAGAATACTGCTCCCACCCTTTTTGAATTGACGTGTTTTAGAATTTTGCACTTCAATCAAAACATATGTAGAAGTAGTTAAGAATACTGCTCCCACCCTTTTTGAATTGACGTGTTTTAGAATTTTGCACTTCAATCAAAACATACGAAGAAGTAGTTAAATCGTATTTCTTTATTAGCTCACTTATTTCTCTTAAATGATGTGTGTTATTCTAATCCATAGCAGTAAATAGGATCATGAATAAATGTAAAAAAATAGTTAAAAGTTACCTCTAAATTATAGAATGATATATATTTAGAAACAAAATTTAAAAGCTACGCTAACATGTATTCAATGGCAGAGGGATAGTTACCAATATTAGAACTGACACAGACAGACAAAGTTTGCTGTTTTAGTAATTTCTTTTTAAAAGAAACAGAAGATATGCTTGAATAAATAAAAGGGAAAGACAAGAAGAATAATGCGGCGTGCAGGCAGGGTTTGGGGGGATCGAAGAAACGGCCCGGGAAGACCGTATCGCTACCCACTGCATGCATGTACACATGGGAGACGGATAAATTAACGTACAGGCTGACAGATAGATGCAGGAGGGAGCATGACGTAGGGCGGCTGGATACGACAAGCGACCCGTGCATCATCTTCAATTCTCCACGAGCTCTTGATTTCAAGCCCAAAACTAGCTAGGTTTACGCACCTGTAACCCAGCAAACGTACTTGTATCCCCGCAAATTAAGCATGTTACAACCTTATGCATAACAGTTCTCACATCGAAACAGAGTTTTATGAGATACGAGACGAGCGTGCGTAGTTTTAAGAACAAAGTATATGAATCTCAAAGAGAATGAAAGTAATGGCGATAATGCAACCAACACGAGAGGGAAAAGACACGGTGAAGCCGACCGTAAATTATTTAAACATAACCTTCAAAGAGAAAAATTATTATTGCTCTCTTACAACCTCTTAAACCTTTTAGGATCATTCAATCCTTACCCTATAGAAGAATCTAAGAATAACCTAGCATCTAATTCTCTCGTGCACCTCTTCATTTGGATGAGTTGGTTTGTGGTTACTTAGGCTATCCTACCTCCACTAGATCCGTAGAGATAGAGCTGTGTGTATATTAAGAGTGTTTAGGTGGGTCATCTTGTTTACATTTTAGACTAAAAATATAAACTTAATTCACCTTATTTTTATCTACAAGTTTCAGATCTAAGGTGAAGTTGGGATCTAGAGCTCTACCAAATATGGCCTTATATTTTCTATAACTACTCCATGGGTTTATATAGTCCCCTTACTCACACTACTATAGAGAAGGCTATTACGAACATTTCGAAAACGTTATCACAGATAATTTTTTGAACCGTCAATAAACATGTGTTAGTGATAATACGACATATATCACTGATGGTTTATAAAACGACTGTGAAAACACATATCATATATATGGTTTTATCTAAAACCGTCTGTGATATGTGTTAATCACAGACAGTTTGTATATAGAACCGTCTGTGATATGTGTTGATCACAAACAGTTTTTCAATAGAAACATCTATGATATGTTTTTCCTAACTCTCTTAGTAGAACTTCCATAATTAGTATCTGTTGTTTGAAATTTTGTTCTCCTTAAATATTTCTACAACGATATTTACGAGACATAACTAGATATAGATTTTACAATTGAATATCAAAACATCCTAGATGCATCGAGGCAACAACTTGTCTGATGAGGATGGTCTTAAAATATGAACATTTCTAGGACTTTCATCCTCTTTCTTATTCAAATGTTGATGGATTCTAAGACAAAATTCAATTCCATCCACAGTTCATCCTAAAAGTTGTCATGCTCTAATTTATCATCCACTTCATTATCTCCGAATGAGAATACCATAGGTAGCCTATTTTCACTGTAATCTTGTGCATGAATAGGATCACTCTGGTCTTGTTCATGGCCAAGACCAAAGTGAAAATAGGGTGTATATGGTATTCTTATTTAGGCATGATGATGAAGTGGAAGATAATCAAAGCATGACAATTTTTAGGACGAATTGTAGATGAAATTGGATTTTGCCTTGAATCTGTCAACATTAGATTAAGAAAGTAGATGAAAGTGATACAAATATTCATACTTTAAGATGATACCGACCAGACAAGCTGTGCCTAGAAGCATCTAAGTGAAAGACTATGTGGAGATCCATCTTTGATGGTGATGAGTTATTGGCTATGTTTAAGCATGAGGTGTTTAAGATTGAGTTTGATTCGAGCTTTATTTTAAATTTGAAGCATTTTGAGCTCTGACTAGTTTTTTCGATACTACTGACCTACTGGAAGCGGTAGGACCGGACCCGCGATACTATCGGCTTTGGGGGCAATTACACCAGGGTACCAGTGCTACCAAACCTAGGGGTGTTTGTTTTTCCGAAAGGGTCTTCACTGAGATTTCAGGTGAGCGGTGCTACCGGCCATGTGGGAGCGATATCACTAGATGTGTGGTGCTACCAGCCCATTGACAGCAGTACCAACTTTATGAGTGAAGATCAAGATCAAAATGTGATTTTGAGATGATTATTGCATATCATTTTGGAAAATACTATGTGATGGGTTTTTCATATTTTTGATAGTTGGAGGACAACATTGCTAGGCCATGGTGAGGCAGAGAATGATCGAGACTAGGCAAGGTGCGTCGGAGGTCTAGACGGTCGAGGATCGCCAAAAGATGACTAGAGACGGAGTCGCTGCGAACTTAGAAGACAAGGAATGGATAAAATACTAACTTGGAGCTACTAGGATCGAGGAGACCAGCGTTGGATCGAGGTCTAGGAGATAGAGTAGCAGGTCTAGTTAGTAGGCTTTGAAAAGTGTGCAAAACCCAATATTTGTGTGGTTTTTGGGTCAGCCCATGTGTGGTTTTCGTGTCAGCCCATGTGTGAGAAAAGTGTGCAAAACCCAATATTCCTAGCCCTCAATGGTGACCCTTATGGTTGAAGGAACTCATCCAGAGAGAAGGATAAGTCAAAAGTAGTACAAATAGAGGGTTAGGGGTCCCTCCTCCCTCTTGAAGGTTTTAGAGATTTTGGTGCTCCTTTGAGTTTTGCCCACTTTGTTGTGAGGCTTTGTAACCATCACTTCCAGAAATAAAAACCCAAGTTTCTCAATTATGAATTTACTTCTCACATTTACATTATTTCTTAAATTCATCATTTAAATTCCACATTTTAAATTCTTGCGATTTACTTTCTACACATTTGGATTTGCCCCTCCTCCTTTTAAATGCTTGTGGATTTTGTTCCAAAGATGTATGATTAATGGGTGAATCTTCTTCAGATCATATCCTAATCATTTAGGCAAACCTTGTGTTCTTTACATGAAATCAATCTCTTGTTCTTAAGAGAATCATTCTTATTAGGTCGGGTTCGTGTGGTTTTTGCCTTGTGTTTTTGCTTGCCTTGACATGTAGGTGGTTATCTAAGATCACCTTCATCATGAAAACCCTATGAGTAAGATCAAGATCAAAATTTTGATTTTTGCTCAAACTTGATGCATTCTTCCAATTCAAAAAAGTTCAAAACTTTGATGTCAATCTCTTGGATTGAAGGTTGAAATGGGTTCCTGACTACTATAAAGATGTGCATTTCAAGTTTCATGGTATTTGGTGCAGCCAATCAAAAGTTTGATCAATTTTGCTTTTGAGTTCATGGCTGTTCTTGCTCTGTTCATCCAGGCCCGGTACTACCGCCCATCTGAGCGATAGCACTGCCCTTTCGATAGAACCACCCTGAGCTGTGGTAGCACTGACTAGAATAATACTCTTTGATTTCTCTTGAGTGTTTCATGTGAGGTTTTTCATTGGATCTTTTTGAGTGGGGGAAAATTTATTTGGATACTTCACCGCCCTCTGATTGCCACTTCGGTCCTCTAATGGTATTAAGCCCAGTTTTGCTAGCTCTTCCATAAAACTTAACTAGTCTATAGAGTTATGACGATGAACAAGTATTCTACAAAGCCTTCTATCTTTTTCTGGAGTTGATTTTCCCTTCTAGAAGTCAAGAATGGAGTCATACATCACTGCCCAGGGCTTTCTGATTTGGCAGAAGGTGAAGCTCTCATATGAGGTTCTTGTACATGAAAACATCACAGGCGGCAATATGACTGATGTTGAGGTTTGTGGCCTTGAGAGGATAGCTTGGAGTTGTGTGCCCTAACGGCATCTCTTGAGGGTGAGTTGGTTTTATATACTATGTATTATATATATTTTCTCTCAATATTTCCATTGCATCTTCTGGGTGATATTGGGCTTATTTTTAGAGTTTTGAGTATACTTCACTTAGACTTTTGGCAAGCTTTATATGGTCCTCTCATTTTGTGTTATAGGTTACTATCATGCACAATTAGCTGCTCTCTCTTCTCTCTAGGTTGAGTTTCCTCACAATCTTATAAGTCTAGCAGGTGTTGGGCCCCTAGGTAGACAGGGTCTGTATGCAATCCTTAGCTTGGGATCTAGAGTCAGCTTCTCTATGTTAGTCATTAGAGATATGAGAACGAGTCTGAGCTATAGTATTCTCTACTATCTTTTCTATACTCTATAGGCACCCAGTTTACAGTTTCTCAACTTCTTCTCTTGATTTTGTGTTCTGGTTTCAATTGAGTTCATTTTGACCTTTCTCGAGCTTAATTCTTCTAATAACTCAACTTGAACTAGATTTATACTTAAAATTAATTCACTTGTTGAGGGGGAGTTTAAGAATCTGCTTTATACATTATATATAGACTTTATTTTTCTGTTTCTATGAGCTTTGCCTATTATGCAAATGAACTATCTTTCATGCTATACACCTTGCTACTTTTCTAAAGATAATTGCTAGCTTAGACATATCCAAATTCATTCTGGTTCATTTTTCTAAGCTTGTTAAAAATAAAAAATTAAGTTCTAAATGAAAACTTAATGAAACTTGTTGCTTTTACTTGGTATGTTTCCTCTCTAGGTGTATATACCACTAGTTGTGAAATTGTAGATTTCTACTAGAATCCTTATAGCAACTTGGGTAAAGCTAGTTTGATCCATACTAGAGTCTTTCACATGCTCATAAATCTATGTGCTAAAATTTTTTAAAAAATTACTCCTTTGAACAAATTGATGTCAACACATTACATTCACGAGATTGCTTCCTATATTGTATTTTGGATAAACTTGGAATGTATCGTGTATGACCAAGACAATTCTCTTAAGAGTCCTTTTTGAGATGGTCAATTATGGCTTGAGTCAATTACACTTAAAAAAATAGTGCAAACAAAAAACGTATAAGTGGGTAAAGAATACAAAGAATGTCAAACATTTGCACTCCACTATGTGCTTTGAAGTCTTAAAGTAAAAATTTGCATTAAAGATGATTGAGCACGAAGGACCTTGTATGCACATCTAGCTTTGATCTATTGTATGGCCTTGCCTCTAGTTTGAAAACTATGCTAAGTGATGCACTTGTTATATCATGCAAAACTGACATAGTTTTATATGTGCTTGCTAGCGGAATTGATGTTTGCACTTGAACATGTCTTAGTTTGGCATATCTTAGCTTGAATAGCCTGTAGTCATTGTTGTTATTACTTGTGGTCATTTGGATAATTTTCAAAACTCTTTTAGGATACATTTCATGAATACATATGTAAAGGGGGAAAATGCCATCTTGATGCCTATATTGCCAAAAAGGGGGAGAAATTGTAGAAAAAAATGCATCATTAAAAGGTAAAAATGTGAATGCATCTTGGTTCTGTAATTTTGCGAAAAGCCTCGCCCCTCAGTCGAGTGAGTTGGGCCCGTCTGGCAGGTAATCTCAGGGGAGGTTAGCCATCTTGAGGGGTTAAAAGTTTTGGTTGGGAGGGTATTTTCGGAATTTCCCTCTCCACCAACTTTTTCCTAACCTTCTCTCTCTCCCATTCCTTTGTGTGGCTGTGAATCATCTTCCTGGTAGATTTTTTTTTCTTTGTCCAGCACTGCCTCAATCCTGCCGAAGGCACCTCCTCCTCCTCTCATTTTTTCCCTGTCGGCTCCCCATTTCGTTGCTTCTCTGGTTCCAGCGCCCTGCCTCCCAGCCGACCGAGCTTCTTCCCGCGTCTGCTCCAGGCCTTGCCGGCGTCGCCTGCTCCAGCCCAGGTCCGGTCGGTGCTGCCTGCTCCACCGCCCCTGCTCCTTCCTTACCACGGCCAGCGCCCAATCTTCTTCTTCCTCCTGGCCGTGCGACTTCCAGGTTGGCGCCCTGCAACCCGCGGCTGGGCAGCAGCAGCTCCTTCCCTTCCTTCCTCTTGTGGGCAAGGAAAGGTAAGAGACATAGGTTTTCTTTTGGGAGTTGAATATGTGGTATGGGAATTCTAGTTGATTTCTAGTGGGGCTAGGGTTCTTAGATCTGAATGGTGGGGGAAAAAGCTAACCTTATGTTAGGTAAGTTTTGGCTGAGTTAGGATTGTTTCTTAGCTGCCTTTGGAGTACGCTAGGGCAAGTTCGGTCCTCTCTTGTCAGGTTGTCTATAGAGAAAATCGAAGCTAGTGTTCTTAAGTTTTTATAGAGCTCAAGAAAACAAGATTTGGTCCAGCCATTTGAAAGTTGTGGCTGTTCCCGTGAGGGCTGTCCGGATTGTGCCGAGTGGTCGGTACCCTCTGTTCATCGTCGATCTGGGATCAGCTGGTGGCTTGGCCAGATGAATGGCTATGTTATCTGCGTAGTTCATCTCCTTGCGGTCGTTTTGAGTATTAGAACGCGATAATCCGTTGAGTCAATCAAAAGATATGCTATTTGGAAGTCAAGGTCCTGAATCTGGGATTTCAGCGAGCTCCGTTTTGCTGCGCGCTGTCCGGATTCTCCAATTGCCGGGGTTTTGGGTCTTTTATGCGTCCGGGTGTAGTGGGGAGTTGTGAGTTCAATTGTGGGGTTTATCTAGGTTGTGAAATTTGAATTTTCAATTGTTTCCCAGGGGGAGTAGCTTCGGGAGAGGCTTCAACTTATCACCATCCTCCTCCTCGCGGTTGAAGGCAAGTGTAATGTGATATGCATGTTGTGGTATTGTGAAGGTTTAATGTTATTTATGACCTTACCCATATGAAAGAAATTATATTGATGTCTTAATTGTGAACATGAATAGACTACCGCAGATGACGGTGTATGAAAATAAGATTTACCTATGTGATGCATGTGGTTATGGCTTGCAATAATGATTAGAAATGAATGAAGTTGTGGTCTATGTGTGCCCATGTACATTCATGCATTCATGATGGACGGGGCGTCCCATGTTGATGCGGGCCCCGGTGCTCACCCGTAGTGAGCACAAAAGACCTACCTCGTAGTCCCATTCATCGATATGAATGGGAGCGAGACAGTAAGAGTAGGCACCTCCACGGGACGGGAGGGAATGAGGGTGCATGCCGACGGGTGTGCATCCGGCTATACCGGTATGAGCCAAAGATGGTTGCATTCATGAGCATGCATGAAGCATTGCATAGTTGTGATTGTGATTGAAGGCCTAATGAGATGATTTGGATAAGGATTTGTGAGTTACATGCCCTATGTGCTTAAGGCCATGTAGTTCATATGTATAATTATCTCATGATCACTTTAATTTCTCTTCGCATTACACTTTGCTGAGTGATGAGCTCACACTTGTGTTTGATATTTTATTCTAGGTAACTCCAAGGCGGCATTTGGGAGATGGGCTAGCTCACTTCACTCACAATGACTTCATGTAGCTAAATTAGGATAACATCCTTACTTTTGGTTATAGTAGTGATGGCGATGAACCGGATTTCTTTTGGTTATGATAAATTATAAGTAATGGATGAATGTTTAAGACTATGAAACCTTAGTTGCATGGTGTATCTATTGGTGGTCCTCAAAGGTGTAGTACTTGTCTTTTGCTTATGTTACACCTTTTATGTACTTGCTTAGTTGATTATGATGTTTAGTGGATGACCTAGTAGATTATGGTGGTTGGTTGGTTGTGTATGGCTATTTATGTTGTCTTTAGTAATTGTTGTCTTTTGTCTGCTGAGTGGATGTCCTAGCTTTAGGGGAGGTGCTGCCGAAATTTTTTGTAAAGTTCAACCCTTACTAGCTTGTTTAGGTTGTTTTGTTGTCTTTCTCTAGTTTTGTGGTTGTTTTTTTTTATTTAGGAGGTAACATTCGGGGCACATGAGGTGTCAGGGTGTTACAGTTGGTATCAGAGCGGGCGTTAGGTCCGTGGTCTATAAACCTAGAGACGAGGCCTAGGTGCATTTACTCTTTAGAAGTTGCTTTGGGTAAATAAATTTAAAACTTGTTGTAGGCTGATTAAGAAAGTAAAATTTTGACACACTTGGAGCACAATAGGAAGGGTATGGTAACTCATTGCATCGCGCTTTATTGTTTTATCTGTTTTATGTTCTTGATAGATGAAATGTTAGTATGTTGTTGTATTGAGTTTTGTGCTGATGTTAGGTTATGGTGGTTGTAGCTATGCCGAGGGGTAGAGGCCGCCCTCCTGGTCGCGGTGGCCGTCGAGGCCGTGGTCGAGGTGGGCGATACCCACCTCAGGGTGTCGCTGAGTCGGTCGCTGAGGGAAGCGGTTCTCTCAATGCTCCTGCACCTGATCAGGAGGGTGTCCCTTCAGCGCAGCCAGGGGTTGAGGCTGCCGCTTTGGCCCACCAAGCAAGCGCTGCAAAAGGAGGTGCAGGAGTTGCGCCGGTCGCTCAGTGGCTCTCACTGCGGTGCCTCCACCTCACAAGAGTTCTCCAGCACGCCTCAGTAGGCGTCGAGGCTAGGATGAGCCTCCGGAGTGGATGTCCTTCGCTGGATACTTTTGATGGGTCAGCACACCGGTCCAATCTGCAGATTGGCTCCGTATTGGAGAGGCGCTTGAGGTCCTAGAGATGACTTGGTTGAAGGCTCGCTTTGTGGCCTTCCAGCTTGAAAGGCCAGCGGATATCTCGTGGGAGGGGTTCTTGCAATGAGGGCCCCCACTCTTGGACTAGTTACATGGGAGGATTTCGGCCCACCACTTTCGGGCCAAATTCTACCCGAGTCTTTCCTTGAGAGGATGGAGCACTCTTTAGCCACCCTCTCCCAAGGCAAGAAGTCGGTGGCGGAATATGAGACGGAGTTCAATAATATTGTCCGTTTCATACCGCAGTGGCATCGAATGATCAAGAGAAGGCTCGAAGGTTCCGTAGAGGCCTTAACCAGAGTTTAGGGTGATCATGGGAGCCACTGCTCCGTGACTTCGGTGGGTGGATCAAGCTAAGGGTATGGAGCTTGAATTGGAGCTTTCCAAAGAAAAGTCCCTCTCTGGTGGTGCAGGAGTTTCTGTAGCTCCTGGTGGTGGGCAAAAGAGAGGTTTTGGTGGGGGAGGTGGGTCCTTCCAGCGACCCCCTTCCAAGAAATCCAGGGGGACAGGTTCTTCCTCGGAACCAAGGCAAAGAACCCTCGCTCATCTTCATCGCCCTTCCAACAGCAGGTGTTAGCCCTATTCCAGGGCAAGGTATGATTTGCTTCAAGTGCGGTGGTGGGCATCGCGCTGCGGAGTGTGTTTGGTCGGGGGAGTGTCATCATTGTGGCCGCCCCGCCATATGGGGCAGTGTGCGGTCGAATCCCAACAAAGATCATCAAGTGGGAGCCGGTGCCACCCACCCCGACTCGAGTGCTTCGCCTAAGGGATCAGTTCAGATGTTGGTCGAACTCCGGTTCTTCCGAACCTTCACGTGGCACCACCTGCGGCTTCTTGGCAGCCCAGTAGTCGGCTCCCCTCGCTTTGTTGCACCACCTCCATGTCGGTGCCACTCTCTCGGTGTCGGGCTCCCACCTTCCAGCGCCACCAGAGTCTATTCACACGATCACGAGACAGATGGACGCCGAGATGTGGTGATGTACTTTACTTGTGAATTCAACCGATGCTTTTGTTCTTTTTGATTCAGAGCATCCTACTTTTTGTGTCCATTGAGTTTGCTAGAAGGGCTAAGTTGGGGATGCTCTGACATAAGTCTGTGGTGGTTACTTCTCCTAGTGGGCTTATTTCAAGTTCAATGGTATGCCCGGGTTGCACTATTACCATTGATGATGAGGATTTCTTTGCTAATCTGATGGTTATCCAGTTGGCCCCGTTCGATGTTATCTTGGGCATGGATTGGTTGCATCAGTACCGCGCCAAAATTTGTTGCTATTGGAAAACAGTTACCTTGCAGGCATCCTCGGGAGTTGAGCTGGTTTTTCAGGGTGGTGCACCCGGCTCCCTCTTTGTCTTTGGCTAGTTTATTTCTTGGCCGTCGATGTTGAAGTCGGGGTACTCTTGGCCATGTCGAAAAACTAACCAATTCGGTAACCATTGAGGAGATTCTGTGGTGAAGGAATTTGTTGATGTGTTTCCGATGATCTGCTCGGGTTGCCGCCAAAAGGGACGTGGAATTTTGGATTGATCTTGTCCCGGCGCGACCTATTTCTTTGGCACCTTATCGCTTGGCTCGTCCTTTTCAAGAGGAGTCAAGAAGCAATTGGACAATTTGTTGTCTAAAGGGCTGATTCAACAGAGTGTGTCACCGTGGGGAGCGCTTTGTCCTTTTTGTTGCTAAGAAAGATAGGGGTTGGCGATGTGTGTAGACTATCGTGCTCTTAATTTGGTGACCATCAAGAACAAATACCCTCTACCTCGTGATCGAAGATTTGTTCGACCAATTGAAGGAGCAAAGGTGTTCTCTAAGATTGATCTTCAATCGGGTTACAATCAAATTCGTGTGAGGGAGCAAGATATTGAGAAGACAAATTTTCTCCACTAGGTATGGGCATTATGAATTTAAGGTTATGTCCTTTGGGTTAACCAATGCCCTCATTGCTTTTTATGGAGACGATGAACAATTTGCTACATGAGTATCTTGATGATTTTGTAGTAGTGTTCATCGATGATATTTTAATCTACTCCAAGTCAGATGAGGAGCATGCTCGTCATTTGAGGCTTGTGCTTCGTTCGTTGAGGGAGAATCAATTCTATGCCAGGTTAAAGAAGTGTGAATTTTGGATTTCGGAAGTGGGATTCCTTGGTCATATCATCAACCAGGAAGGCATATCTGTTGATCCTAGGAAGGTTTCTACCATTGTGGACTGGAAGAGACCTTCTAATGTCAAAGAAGTGCGTAGTTTCCTTGGAATGGCTGGCTACTACCGTCGCTTTGTTCAAGACTTCTCCCTCATCGCTAAGCCTCTTTCTCAATTGACTCGAAAGGGAGTGAAATTCCAGTGGTCTGCCGACTGTGAGCGCAGTTTCTGCACCTTGAAGGAAAAGCTGGTGACTGCTCCTGTTCTCACTCTTCCTGAGCCAGGAGAGCGCTTCACCATTTATTCTGATGCTTCTCATGTGGGCCTTGGTTGTGTGCTTATGCAAGGGGGCAAAGTTATTGCTTATGCATCAAGGCAACTAAAAGTTCATGAGCAGAATTACCCAACCCATGATCTCGAGCTAGCTGCTGTGGTCTTTGCTTTGAAGATTTGGAGACACTACTTATATGGCGAATCTTGTGATATCTTTTATCGACCACAAAAGCCTCAAATACATTTTCACTCAGAAAGATTTGAATTTGAGACAGAGAAGGTGGTTGGAGTTGATAAAAGATTATGATCTCACCATTCAGTATCATCCGGGGAAAGCTAATGTTGTGGCGGATGCTCTTAGCCGCAAGGCGTTGCCCCCTGCCCTTGACTGTCTCATAGCTGATTTTGAGTATATGGGAATCTCATATTGTTTTGCTGGTGCCATGCAAGCTGAGACTCAAATGATCTTGGAGTCTGCAATTCCCGAGCGTGTGCGTGAGGCACAACAGCATGACCGAATGCTTCAGCAAGTAAGGAAGCGCATTGCTGAGGGCAAGATTGGAGATTTCAGCCTGGATGAGGTTGGCGCTCTGAGGTTTAGAGGCCGCCTTTGTGTGCCTCAAAAGTCTCAAGTTAAGGATGACATTCTGAAGGAAGCTCATAGCACCCCGTATACAGTTCACCCTGGTGAGACTAAAATGTATCGGGATTTGAAAAAGTGTTTTTGGTGGAAAAGGATGAGGGTTGACATTGCTCAGTTCGTAGCATCTTGTGGAATTTGTTAGAAGGTGAAGGCGGAGCATAAGCGTCCCGCTGGATTGCTTCAACCGTTGGAAGTCCCTGTTTGGCCATGGGATGATATATCCATGGACTTTGTGGTTGGCCTACCTCGTACTCGACGAGGGAAGGATGCTATTTGGGTTATTGTGGATCGTTTCAGCAAATCTGCTCACTTCATTCCTATTCGCACGACAAACTCAGCAAGCGATTTGGCTCCTATTTATGTGCAGGAAATAGTGAGACTTCATGGTGTACCCAAGACAATCGTATCTGATCGTGACACAAAGTTTGTCTCCAAATTCTGGGAAGGTTTGCAGAGTGCTTTAGGCACTCAGCTCCGTCTTAGCACCGCTGCACCACCCGCAAACAGATGGACAATCTGAAGGCACCATTCAGACCTTGGAGGATATGCTCCGGTCCTGTATCTTGGCATGGAAGGGTAGTTGGGAAGATCATCTAGCTCTTGCTGAATTTGCTTATAATAATAGCTTTCGAGCAAGTATTCGAGCTGCCCTTTTGAAGTGCTTTATGGATCTGGTGCCGTTCCCCTATCTTTGGGATCTTTGTGGGGAAAGGCGATCCTTAGCCCAGATTGGGTTCAACAAACTGCTGAGCGAGTGGCGAGGTGAGGAAAACCTTCTTGCAGCCCGTAGGCGTAAGAGTTATCTTGATGTGAGGAGGAGAGATTTGGAGTTTGAGGTGGGGGACAGCGTGTTGTTGAGGGTGTCTCCCACTAAAGGTGTGGTTCGGTTTGGACCGAAAGGGAAGCTTAGCCCGAGGTACGTTGGGCCATTCCCTATTATCGCCCGAGTAGGGAAGGTGGCCTATCGATTGGAGCTTCCCGAATCAATGCAAGGTGTACACAATGTTTTCCATGTGTCAATGCTGAGGAAGTTCCTGCATGATCCGAATTTGGTTGTCCCTCTTGAGCCTTTGGTGATTGATCAAGATCTCACCTTCGAATCTCGACCAGTGCGAATCTTGGACGAGTCAGAGCGGGTATTGAAAAATAGAACGCTGAAATTTGTTAAGGTCCTGTGGTCCCATCAATCCGAGCGGGAAGCGACTTGGGAACTGGAATCTCGTATCTTGCGAAAGTATCCAGTTGTTCCTATCGTATGTGTGTAAGTTAGCTCAGGACTATTCGCTTTATTCGTTAGTGTCCGTGGGAATTCGGGTCGAATTCCTTTAAGGGGAGAGTGTAATGTTGCGAAAGCCTCGCCCTCGGTCGGGTGAGTTGGGCCCGTCTGGCGTAATCTCGGGGAGGTTAGCCATCTTGAGGGGTTAAAAGTTTTGGTTGGGAGGGTATTTTGAATTTCCTCTCCACCAACTTTTTCCTAACCTTCTCTCTCCCATTCCTTTGTGTGGTCAGAATCATCTTCTGGTAGATTTTTTTTCTTTGTCCAAAGATCGCCTCAATCTGCCAAGGCACCTCCTCCTCTCTCATTTTTTCCTCGCTTGGCTCCCCATTTCGTTGCTTCTCTGGTTCCAATACCGCCTCCCAACCGACCGAGCTTCTTCCGCGTCTGCTCCAGGCCTTCTTGGCGTCCTTTGCTCAAATTTCAGGTCGGTCTTTGCTGCTCCACCGCCTCGCTCCTTCCTTACCACGGCCAATACCAATCTTCTTCTTCCTCCTGCCGTGCGACTTCGAGTTGGCGCCACGCAACCAAGGCAAGGTGGGCAGAGAGCTCCTTCCCTTCCTTCCTCTTGTGGGCAAGGAAAGGTAAGAGACATAGGTTTTCTTTTGGGAGTTGAATATGTGGTATGGGAATTCTAGTTGATTTCTAGTGGGGCTAGGGTTCTTAGATCTGAATGGTGGGGGAAAAAGCTAACCTTATGTTAGGTAAGTTTTGGCTGAGTTAGGATTGTTTCTTAGCTGCCTTTGGAGTACGTTGTGGGCAAGTTCGGGTCCTCTCTTGTCAGGTTGTCTATAGAGAAAATCGAAGCTAGTGTTCTTAAGTTTTTATAGAGCTCAAGAAAACAAGATTTGGTCCAGCCATTTGAAAGTTGTGGCTGTTCCCGTGAGGGCTGTCCAGATTGTGCCGAGTGGTCGGTACCCTTTGTTCATCGTCGATCTGGGATCAGCTGGTGGCTTGGCCAGATGAATGGCTATGTTATCTGCGTAGTTCATCTCCTTGCGGTCGTTTTGAGTATTAGAACGCGATAATCCGTTGAGTCAATCAAAAGATATGCTATTTGGAAGTCAAGGTCCTGAATCTGGGATTTCAGCGAGCTCCGTTTTGCTTGGCGCTGTCCGGATTCTCCAATTGCCGGGTTTTGGGTCTTTATGCGTCCGGTGTAGTGGGGAGTTGTGAGTTCAATTGTGGGGTTTATCTAGGTTGTGAAATTTGAATTTTCAATTGTTTCCCAGGGGGAGTAGCTTCGGGAGAGGCTTCAACTTATCACCATCCTCCTCCTCACGGTTGAAGGCAAGTGTAATGTGATATGCATGTTGTGGTATTGTGAAGGTTTAATGTTATTTATGACCTTACCCATATGAAAGAAATTATATTGATGTCTTAATTGTGAACATGAATAGACTACCGCAGATGACGGTGTATGAAAATAAGATTTACCTATGTGATGCATGTGGTTATGGCTTGCAATAATGATTAGAAATGAATGAAGTTGTGGTCTATGTGTGCCCATGTACATTCATGCATTCATGATGGACGGGGCGTCCCATGTTGATGCGGGCCCCGGTGCTCACCCGTAGTGAGCACAAAAGACCTACCTCGTAGTCCCATTCATCGATATGAATGGGAGCGAGACAGTAAGAGTAGGCACCTCCACGGGACGGGAGGGAATGAGGGTGCATGCCGACGGGTGTGCATCCGGCTATACCGGTATGAGCCAAAGATGGTTGCATTCATGAGCATGCATGACGCATTGCATAGTTGTGATTGTGATTGAAGGCCTAATGAGATGATTTGGATAAGGATTTGTGAGTTACATGCCCTATGTGCTTAAGGCCATGTAGTTCATATGTATAATTATCTCATGATCACTTTAATTTCTCTTCGCATTACACTTTGCTGAGTGATGAGCTCACACTTGTGTTTGATATTTTATTCTAGGTAACTCCAAGGCGGCATTTGGGAGATGGGCTAGCTCACTTCACTCACAATGACTTCATGTAGCTAAATTAGGATAACATCCTTACTTTTGGTTATAGTAGTGATGGCGATGAACTGGATTTCTTTTGGTTATGATAAATTGTAAGTAATGGATGAATGTTTAAGACTATGAAACCTTAGTTGCATGGTGTATCTATTGGTGGTCCTCAAAGGTGTAGTACTTGTCTTTTGCTTATGTTACACCTTTTATGTACTTGCTTAGTTGATTATGATGTTTAGTGGATGACCTAGTAGATTATGGTGGTTGGTTGGTTGTGTATGGCTATTTATGTTGTCTTTAGTAATTGTTGTCTTTTGTCTGCTGAGTGGATGTCCTAGCTTTAGGGGAGGTGCTGCCGAAATTTTTTGTAAAGTTCAACCCTTACTAGCTTGTTTAGGTTGTTTTGCTGTCTTTCTCTAGTTTTGTGGTTGTTTTTTTTTATTTAGGAGGTAACATTCGGGGCACATGAGGTGTCAGGGTGTTACAGGTTCTTATGATCTTGGTAAAAACTTGCTATTTCTAAGGATCATAAGAGCATACTCGAGCTTTTGAGCTTTTGTAAGTTTTTATTGGATTTATAGAGCTCTTGTGGAAAATTTGTTGTTTAGTTTTTCTCTAAAATCCTCCATGCCAACTTGGTTATGGTTCCATTTCTTTTGCTCTGAACCAAATGAGGCTTTGCAATTAAATTGCTTCTCTTTCTTTTTCAAACTCAAATTTATACCTTTTTGGGTTGTTTATTAATATACTCATCAAGGGGGAGATTGAAAGACCACATGGAGGTCTATTCTTAATGATGATGAGTTTTTTCGGTACTATCGACCTACTGGGAGCAGTAGCATCAGACCTGCGATACTACCGGTAGCGGTGCTACCGGGCCTAGGGCCAATATGTTTTTCCAGAAAAAGGTTTTTGCTGAGATTTTAGGAGAGCGGTGCTATCGGCCATGTGGGTGCAGAAGCTCCGGATGTGAGGTGCTACCAGCCCCAGGTGGCGGTAGTACCGACTTTATGAGTGAAGATTGAGATTAAAATGTGATTTTGAGATGATTATTGTATATTATTTTGGACAATGCTATGTGATGGATTTTCCTTTTTTTGATTATTATAGGAAGATGGTACTAGGTCATGATGAGGTAGAGGATGACTGAGGCTAGGCGAGCTATACTAGAGGTCTAGACGGTCGATGATCGCTAGAAGATGATTGAAGATAGAGTCGCTGCGAACTTAGAAGACAAGGAATAAATGAGATGCTAACTTAGAGCTACTCGGATCGAGGTCTAAGTGATAGAGTAGCAAGTCTAGTTAGTAGGTTTTGAAAAACATGCAAAACTCGGTATACGAGTCGCCTCTTGGTTATAGCCAGTTGTCGTTAGTTTCCAACTAGTTTGTTAATAAAAGGGATAAGGTTTCCTTTGAATTATGGTTGTAGACAAAACAGTTATATTAAGTGAGACTACTCTCTTGAAAGACTCTTACCATAAAATATTGACCTAGTCAAGAATCATCGTCATATTGGCTATATAAAAATTATATTATTAGATTTGTTGTTAACAACACTTTCATAATATTATAAATTTACTAGTAATCTTAACGTCAAAGTCATAAAAACTAAAGATTAAAGCCATATATCAAAGACAGTAAAAAATAAAAAAAACATAAGGACTCCCTCTATCCAAGTTTATAAGGCCTATTTCTTCTTGTCATATAGATTAAGATGATATTGAAAATGACTAGGTTACCCCTAATTATGATCACTAAGCATTATATTCAATGCATGCATGTAGAGAATATGAAGTAAAGATGGATATTAATTAAGAGTATATGGGAACATCACACTAATTTTATATTAAAATATAAAATACACTATATATTTTTTTATGAATAAAACTATTTAAAAAATAGGCTCTACAAACTTGGGAGTATAAAAGAACCGATGTACACGCTGGAGTAACAGCTAAAACTGATGCTAGATTCGCGGAGATCGACTTCCTAGTACAGTGAACCTCGCGGCACAGAGACTTGTATAGTATACGTTTTGTTATTCTTTCTCGTACGCAATTAGGTAGTTGCCACTTGCCACACTAGCTACATCTGTTCTTTTTTAAAAACTGTTGAGATTTGCTAAACAATTACTACTAGCTTGTCCTATGAATGATTATCTCCTTTTCTTTGATTTCCAGCTAATTAATTAAGGGCCAACATACTCCAAACCCATCATATACATATAATGATGCATATGACCCATGCATCAGGTCGAGATGAGGCATCTAACCTAAACAATTACTACTAGCTTGTCCTAAAACTGATTATCTCCTTTTCTTTGATTTCCAGCTAATTAAGGACCAACGTACGTACTCCAAACCCATCAGGCCATCATATGCATATAATGACGAATATGACCCATGCATCAGGTCGAGATGAGGCAGCTAACCTAAACGAAACTGCTAGCTCCAAGAAACTGATTTAGATCGAGCTTCGTTTGATTATTGATTGATGCGTAGGTGCTCGATCGATCGCTATCCATGAAAAAGATAATTTGTGATACACACAGTGGCTCGATCTTTCGATAGATGGAGGTAAGTTGATTGGTGGAGACTTGACGTTGACGATCCGGCTTCCGATCAGAACCGATCCGAACCCTGCAATCGCTACACCACGGCTCTGTTGGTTATCAACCACGCACAACACACGGTTGACCTCGTCAAGAAGGCTTATCCCTGTATGTGAATCGAGAACACAAGCAAAAACGTAGAAGAAGCAATCTGAAATTACGAATTATATTAAGCACACGAGTTGGGGTTCCATAAACCGATAATTGGCGAAAACTGATAGCGTGTCTAGTTGAAATCTAAGCAAAAACCCGCGGCCTAAAGCGGCGGCTACAGAATATATGATTGGGGGGGGGCGTGAGGGGGAAACCCTAGGGTTGTGTGCGGCTGGAGGGGGCGCACACCACCTAGGCTTGGCCCTCACACGTACAAAAGGACACCCCTTTTTGCAACGCATATATGCGTTGCTAAAAGTCCGTATATGCGTTGCTAGGGTCTATACCAACGCATAATTATGCGTTGCCTATGCTGCCGTTGCTAGGGGCTATTGCAACGCTTATATATGCGTTGGAAAACCCTACTAATAACCGTTGCTAAATTGCAACGGATATTTATGGGCTACAGCAACGCTTACATGTGTTTGTGCCGCCCATGGGCAGCTTACCTCTAAAGCTTGTTGCAACATTTAGATTCGAATTGTGGCAACGCTTATATGCGTTGCAAGAAATTAACCATTGGAAAAAATAATTAATATTTATTTGAAGCCAAATAAATATATGCAGATGCTTAATGCGCATTTGAAACTTTTCCAGATCATCCAAGGCACACACATAGGAAATAAGCACAAATCAGTCTATATTAAAAACAAATATTCACATTATAGAGTAGCATCCACAAATCAGTCTATATTAAAAACAAATATTCACATTATAGAGTAGCATTCACAACGCATAATCACGAAAAATATAATTGGTAACAAAATATAAAGATCTAGCAATAAAACAAAATTGTGCAACAAGATGGAAAATATATACCAACACTCCTGTTGAACACTTCCAACTGTTATCATACAACGTTGCACATTATCTTTGCAAGTGAAATGGTAGGAAATAAGGAATACTTTCAATTCACTACATTCTTATGAATAGTTGTCACACCAAGGTGTATCAAAGTTGTAGAATAGCAGAATACTCATGAGAACAGAGTAACCCAAAAAAGAAAAAAAAACTCTCAAGCTTTCTTGATTCCTGAATAATGTCAGAATGACATTCCATCATAGTCTACCAAGAAACCAAAACAAGAAATCCTAGACAAGGCCTTGAACATCTGCCGAGGGTGCAGAGCAACACGCCCAAGCCGCTCACTCCAAGATTTCTTGTACATCGCCTTCACTTGCCCTCGTGAGGCGGCAAGTGAATTCACAAGGATATTTATGACTCCTCGATACCATCAGATACCAACATTTTGAGCTCACGGATTGCGCTTAAACCAAGCTCTTCAGATACGAAATTGAGTTCGTAACATTGCGTTAAACCAAGCTCTTCACTTACAAAAGTTGTGCCTTGTTCAAACCAAAGGTGGTGCTTGAGCGTGTCCGTCGAGAGGGGACTCTTCTTCAGCGTGCATCGAGCGGCATATAGTGCGAGGCGGCAACCATCGATGGGCGAATGATACCATGCTATACTCCTTCATGCCATTTCGCAAAGAAGGACACCATATGCTCCATTTGTATTCATAAGACAAGAAACGTTTTTAGCACGTAAGAATTCCATCGCAATCGACATGGAACCACAATGAGTGGTTGTCGAGGTCGAGCTTATCAAGTGGAAAGTCTCTGAATACCAAAGTGGCTCATCTCTGTTACCTTGTTCGCCGCAGCAGTCGTTCACCGAGCTTTACGCAAGAGCCGGTAGCGAAGTTCTGGTGATGGGCGATTGATCCCTCTCGGCACCGGATCTTCCTGTTACAATGAAGAAGACGGGTTTCAAATAGGAATGCTACAAAAGGCAGCGTTGGTTTCTTATTTCTTACCGTCGACCGCTTGGGTGTTCACGAGGTTGCCGATATCACCGAGGGCTTTCTGTGTCTTGCAATTGCAACAATCGGCCGACGACGGCGGTGGCCTTCGCTTTCCGCCGGATCGCAAAGACTGCCATTGCCGATGAAAAGTGAGTTGCACGGGTTAAGTTTCATCTAAATCGACCTAAAGCTCAAGAAAAACGTAGACAAAAGAACAAAGATGCGAACTTTCATCAAATCCTACTTCGTTGGACATAGAAACCCAATCTCCACTAAGGATAAACAATAGAAAACTAGGAAAGAATCGAGATATCAAGTCAAAAATAGGTTGGGCCACATCGAAATCCATTCTTGATGCACGAATTGGGCAAGAAGGGCCCGAAAAGATCGCACTCGTCGACGGCGTACAGCAACATCAAAAATCGGTTACGGGAAGGATTCAACCAAAATGCTTGAACAGATCAATAGCTCTTAACCAACTCAAGATGGATTGCTTTAAAGCGAATCTTTCCCGAGAATCGAACGAAACAAACCACCAAACAGATCAAGAAGAGCATGAACACTAACAATCCGATCCGCATCGACCCCAAAATATTGCCCCCAAGAACCCCACAATGCAAACCAAGATCAAATCAAGAACTCACGCAGCGTCACGATCTCAAGATCGACTACTCACCTGATCACGGGCGCATCGCTAAATGTGAGGTCAGAGCAAGTGACGCACGCAGTCTAGATGACGGTGTTCTCCTCTGGTGAAGGGCTTGGATACGACACCGAGCCTCTCGGCGCCGCCGCCCACGTCCACACGAGGAAGTAGCCGAGCAGCCCGCGGTGACGTTAGTGACGGATGATCCCCACCGTGAGGTTGAGCTTGTGCGTGATGAGGCGTAGAGCACGCCCAGATCGCGCCATCGTCATTTCCACGCCGTCACTGTTCCGCCACGGCGGCACGACCTCCGCCCGTTGGTACCAGCGTCATCACCGGCGAGGAGGGCCCGGTGATCTCTGCCGCGTCGCCTCGGGCCCATCGGTGGCAAGCACTAGGTTAGGGCAATGCCTCTCTCTCTCTCCCCTTTTGGTTTCGTGTAAGCGGTGAGGCGGCGGTGAGCCGGATGGCGTGGTATTTAATTAAGCGTGATCCGGATCGCCGGGCAAAGCGCCGGGGTGGAGGATCTCGGATGGGAACGTTATGCTGGGGATTTGCAGGAGTGCGGGTGTTCTAGAGAACGGGTGGGAAGAACGGACCATCACCAACTGCAAATTAGAATATAGTAGATACGCCAGACGATTTGTTTCACGATTCTTCAGACGAAGTGGTTCATGCCAGTGCCACCACTGCATAACTAGATACGCTCTGCGGCTATTACGAACAACCGCATTGGGGCGCCTAGGCGAGAATCATACCGAAATGCAAATGCATGTGATATACCGCTTCGACGACACAAGAATCTTGATAGCTTGCCTACAAAACTAATCTTGGTCTTACAGAATCTTTGAACTTTCTATCTATAATGATGTAAAAAAATTCGTGGTATATTTTTGAATTTTTTAAAAAATGTATTATTAAAAAAATAGCTGTGAGGACACACCTCTGTTAGAGATCCAATAATTAAGCAATGTTAAATTCCTAATCAAACGATTCACGACTTGGTTGGTCGGTCATGGTGCGATGATCAGCGTTAGGTCTTGGGTTCGAGCCCTAGTTTCTACTTTTCTATTGCAAATATTTTGCTGCACATGGACACGGTTGACTAGAAGTCTACACCACACAGAAAGCCTACACGCAGTAAAAAAACAAAGGTTCACGCCGGCAGAAACAAAAGGGTTTAATACGGATCCGGCCAAAAAAACAAAGCGATCTACAGATGATTCTTGCAACAGTTGACAAATGTTGCCAATGGTTGTTTAACCCTACGGATGATGCTTGCAACGCTTTGCAATAGTTGCCACCCTGTTGCTTGCAACGCATAACATCATGTGTTGCTATGTATCCGTTGTTTAACCCTACAGATGATGCTTGCAACGCTTTGCAAGCGTTGCCACACTGTTGCTTGCAACGCATAACATCATGTGTTGCTATGTATCCGTTGTTTAACCCTACGGATGATGCTTGCAACGCTTTGCAAGCGTTGCCACACTGTTGCTTGCAACGCATAACATCATGTGTTGCTATGTATCCGTTGTTAAAGGGGTGTTCCTGTTGTAGTGAATTACAAGGCCCAAAACAGTGATTTCGTGCATTGTTTTGACGATTCTGGCCGACTCATGATGAATCTGGAGCTGGGACTAGATCTATTGGAAAGATCTCGTCGTTACCTTTCTAACAAGTACAAGAACTCCTCCATTGGACTTCGTATGAGAAAGTTATGCCCGTTTTAGTGAAGTGCTGTCCGCTGACTCCGAACTGAACTCCGAATTGTGGATGACTTGGACTCCGGATTGTTTTGGCATTCTTCTCCCATGTTTCTAAGCAGTAAAACATCACAAATATTTAGTAGCATCCTGACGAATACCCATACCAGGGGTACCCCACAGCAAATTATACATCCATCTCAAGATCGTATTTCTCCGGGATTACCCAGGCTCGGAGTCCAGGCTGACAACAGCACGTACGGAAACCCAGAAGATAAAACTGCCATGGCCCTCATCCCTCGCTGAAGGGAGGTGTCACTGACATCAAACGTGATACCAAATGGGCCGCGCCGGACCGCGTCCTCGTCGGAGGCCTCCCTAGATCTCAAAGGATCGCCCGCCTTTATTACTCCGGCCGAACCTCGGATGGGGCGCTCCCGCCAGCCCCGACCGACCCGAGGCCGGCGCCTCCGCAGGCTCCTGTTCCGACCCGTCCCCGCATCAAATGCCTCTGCTGGCTCCAACCAGGACCCCGACCAGAGTCCCCGCAAGCCTTAGCCCCGCGGCCTCTGCCACGTTAGCAGTCTGCACCGAGCGGGTCATCCGCCGCACGGACATAACGGCCATATTGGGGCAGATGGATCCTTCCCAAGGCAACCAGAGGGCGGCTTCAGCTAAAGCACCCGTCTTTTCGAGACGTCCAAGATCTCGACAGCGCCAGAGGGCAGGTGCGTGCCCTCCAAAAAGGGCGCCGCCCGTTGTGTCTACCAACCCCGTATGGGATGTGCAGGAGCCTGCCAGTCATCATGACCAAAGACTAGGACGCCCGGACGAGGAGCCTGCCAGTCATCAAGACCGAAGACCAGGATGCCCAAACGTAGCAACCCATACCTCTTTTTCAAATCCTCGTGTAACCTGCCCCCTTCGAATATATAAAGGGAGGCAGGGTCCCCGGCAACGGGCGAACTCCCTCATTTTTTCATATCCCATCTCGCTTGCTCCCCCGACCCGAACGATCGTTCGAGGTTCCCGAGCTTCCCCGTTCGGACGAAGCGCTAAGGGCCTGTCCTTAGCCTTCGCGTGTAATCTGCCTTACTCTGAGCAACGAGATCAACCACAAACTGGAAGTAGGGACGTTCAGCCCGAACCAGTATAAATCTGAGACTCCTCAGCCCGATTCAGTGTTCATCCGAGGCTTCTTTAGCCAAACCATTCGAGGAGAGGGGGCGCGTGATCCCCTATACTTACAAATTTGCTTGCCGGTTACGCAAAACACCGACACATCCCATCCTCAATAATATTATTATGATGAATAGCGAGAAACGAGCTCACCTCATGATTTAATTGACGTGCACGAGCTCTTGTCATAGGACCATGATGTATACGTGTATCTAAAGGAGTGATGTCCTCATCAATTTGTGCTAATAATAATAGAAACTAATCGGAATGTACGTGATTATATAATAATTTGTTTTTGTTCCAAGGATTTCATTTGCAAATCAAGTACTAGACTCAATTGAGTACTGTGAGGTGTATCCAGATTCCAGAGTAGTTTGAGATGTGCAGCTGGCTGCGCAGTTAGTTAGTTCTCTCGTTTGTTCCGTTCTCATTCAATTTCGCAGACGCAGATTACAACGGATGTAGCGTCTATTTGGTTTAAAGTTAGTTTTATTAAAATTAACTTTACGCCATACTTTTTATAGTAACAGAATTCAACGTCACAAGTGTGACAAAGTTTGTCAAAAACTAAGTGTGTGATACATGGGATGTAGGACTAAAAAAGTGTGGTGAGCTACAGTTGTGACAGTGAACCAAATACCTGTCTGAGAATCTGTAGCATGTCTAAGCTCGGACAGACCTAGTTAGCTTGAAACCAAATAGGCAATCTAAAATTAGATCCATAAGGGCATCTCCAATAGTGCTATCTTAGCTGTCTCTTAGCAACTATATCAACAAAATTCTACATGGAGGAGAGAGAAGATGAGAAAAGAGAGTATGTTGTTTCTTATGCAAAAGACAATCTGGTCACACAAACCAATGTAAATAGTGATGAAGTGTGAGAGAGAAAATATGGTAAAAGTAAATATAAAATAGTTTGAGGATGATTTTAGAAATAAACTACTAGAGATGTTATCTCTAACGCTGTCTTTAGATGAGTTAGTAGAATCTTTAAAGACAATTTTAAGAGAGACAATTTTACATATGCCCTAACCAGGAGCAATCAAATGTCAGTCTCTATTATGACTCGTGAATGCTGATTATATTTGCTGATCGAAAACATGAAGATACAATTAATAAAAAAGCAATCCAGCTAGTATATGTTGTAATTATTCTCTGTTCCGCACGTGATGCCAAGCGAAAGGGAATCAATTAAGTCTCCTCCATGTGAAGACTTAATTAATTGTTTCTTTTTCAGTCCCCTGCCACGGAATTAAGCTGTCCGTTTTCTTCACTTCTTTAATTTTGATGTTTTTATACGATGGATCAGCAACGAATAACCTAGCTAGCTTGTCAACGTGCGACATCGAAAAATACACAAGTTTAATTGATTGATTAATTGCCAGGTCTCAATCGAGCACAGTGATGGCGATGGCGATGGTCTGTTCAACGTACTTCAACCTAGCTAGCTAGCTAGCTAGTAGTGATCAGGTTGTGTTTTTGGATCCTTGTTGTTGCTTGATGGCATCCCTTTACCTACCTCCTGTTTTATAATTTGTTCTAAGGAAAAGAAAATGCTCTATATATTGATCCGGCAAGCAGCTAGCACATAATCGAAATAGAGATGCTTCCATCTTCCAACGAATACTAAATGCTATAATATGTATATTTATATGTAAACATAGAATCAAAAATACAACTCTAATGCCTATACTAGCAACACACAGCTGCATTCTTTATACAATTATAATAGTTCTTATCTATGCTTCTTTAATATATATGCAATGTTGTAATCCAGAGCCATCATAGTCACTAGTGTAAATACTATTTTTGTTGAATTAATGTGAGAATTTCAAAGTCTTTGAAACAAGGCTTCTTTTTTTTCTCTTTGAGACGAGGCTTCTTTTTTCTACTACCGTTTTAATTAATACTAGCAGGGTGCCCTTGCATTGTAACTGAGTCCTAATAAAGTTGATACATATCATCAAACAATCCCAAATCGTGCTATGAACATCAATTTTTTCTCATGCATATATCAAGTGAAATAATCAAACGATCACTTCTGGCATCATAATTCATAACTAATTCTAATCCAGGCTCAAGGATCATTTTTTTAATGAAAAGGGGCATTTTTTCTCTAAAAATCAATTAATAGAAGAGAAAAAACACAATTGCAGGAAATAATAGGACACTAAAAACACGCTGTAAGTAATCCGAAAAAATACTATTGCAGTAAAAATGACAAAGTGAGCAACAACGGTTAGCAAAGTAGATATAAAAAAGCAACTAGGCTTAGATTCTGCCCTAACAAACAATAATAAACAACAATAACAATTATGTAATAAAGTAATAACTTACTCTAGAAATCATAGAAGTATCTATATATTATGGTTTATTCCTAGTTTACTGTATTGAGCCTGTTAAGGTTTATCAACCAAAAAAAATCATAACAATAACAATAAAAAAAAACAGAGCAATGCACCGGCTCCTACATGAGGACTGCACAATCTGCACTTGCATGCGAGATCTCAACGGCTACAAAATATTTGTACTTGGATCAACCTCTGATGAGATATTGGTGTTAAAGCACTGACAGTTTCTGATCTAGGCCATCCATACACCAATACAGATCACTCATACAACAGTCGTCTGATTCAAAGTGCATTGCCAGTTTAATTACCATCAAATTAAATTGCATTACTATTTGGATACCTTTTTCTAGTTAACTATATATGTCCCACGGTTAAAGACGAGAACACAATCCAATTCTACATTCCAAATAATAAATCAATAGATAAAATCTAGATGGCAACAAATACAAAAACAAAAGCACCCAATGGCCAGCTAGCTAGTAGTGGAAACACCAAGCTCTTGAATTCCATATAGTATATTACGACGAACTACCGAAATTGATATGATTTACTGGATCCACGCCACACCAGATGTAAACTATGGAGCTGATTAAAATTAGAGACATATAAAATGCATTTCGAATTATAGATGAGGACTGTGAATTGTAAAAAAAAAAGGTTCAATAGGAAGCTTAGGTTATACATAGTGATGATTATTTTCAAATTGTAATTGCAATGGCCTATTGATAATGTACTGACTTACCTTAATTCACCACCAGTGAATATTGACACGCGCTGTTGCTATAATATGTAAGGATTCGATATCGATGGACCAGTTTCCTAAAACAATCAATCTCCGAGAAAGCCTTAATTGCTACCACAAGAATTTGAGCTTTTGATATTGGATTTGTGACCGGAGGAAGTAATTACTAATTTAAAACTTACTACAAATTAGACCAATATAACTCAGTTCAAGTCACCTATATATTAGACTAATTCTAAAACTGTCTAGCAGTTCGAACCGTAGGAGTGCATGAGGATAAGAGGAAGGGGTGGGAAGATCATCCAAATGCATGGTAGCTAGGGTAACTTTTTTTTATTATTTAAAAAATTATATAATACCACAGATCGAGGAGAGACTTGTTAAATACTTGAAAAGTGCCGGCCGCTAGCATGTGAACTAAAAGATGCGTCAAGTGATGGTGACGGTTTATTCAACTCCATTCGATTGATAATTATATATTTAATTTATTTTGGTTTTGATCAATCCACCTGGATCTTTTTAACTCACTCGGTCACCGCCGTCTGCAGTTTATCTTTTTTCCCCCCTCCAACAATGCAAGCTAATCAATCATAGTAACTTCACTCTCAGGTATTAATTCCATATTAATTACTACGTGCTCCTGGTCCTAGTTTATAAGGAGTATTTCTTCTTAACATATAGACTAATAAAATATTAAAAATGACTTGATTACTTTTAATTATTATCACTAAGCACTATATTCAATAGATGCAAGTAGAAAATATGAAGTAAAGATGAATATTTATTAAGAGTATAAGGAAATATCACACTAATTTATTATTGAAATATAAAATACGTCACATATCTATGGACAAATTTTTTTTTAAAAAAAATACTTTTTATAAACTTGCAGAGAAGGAGTACTAACTTGGTCTAGGTAACTTACGTCTAGTTTGTGCAACCCATGCATGTAAAATGCATGCATTTAGGTGGATGAATGGAGAAGAAAGCAAATTTGGTATCCCGCTCCTATTTAATTTGTTCAATTTTCGGAAACAGTTAGCCGTATGAAATTTTTTTCTAGATTCTTTTATACTAAATGATTTTGTTTCTTTCATTCTGAAGGTTGAATTGGTAAAAGTCGGCTAGCTTATGAATTGATTGATTTGTCTACAAGTTTAGGCCCTTTTTGTTTGGATTTACCCTTTTTGCTTATAGTTTAAAGCCAGCTTTTTGGTTTAAACAGCTTACAAGCAATCTGCTTTTATACGTGGTATAGGTGGGTAATTTTACCCTAATTTCAATGTCATTAGTCTAAAACGACCAACCCTCTGTAAGCCAAAAGGTGCCTCTCTAGCGGTTTTTAGCTTGTAGCTATATAGTGGCTTATGGGTTTTAAAAATCCTAGATAAAAAGACACTTATTTGTTTAAACTTTGAATATTTAGCTTTTAAACCAAAGAACAAGCCTATGCAAACATAACCTTAAAATTGAAATAGCACTGTTGTAATGGAATAAATATGGCATTTGCTATCCATCGAATATGAGTTCCATAGTTATGGAATGAAATGCAGATGACAACCAAATCAGACAAGAATAAGCAAATTAGACAACAAAATGATAAGTTTGAATTCTCAAGCGATGGCGAGCAACGACGGTGGACGGAGTTGGGGTTAGGGTTCACCAAACCCCCATCCCCCGATCATAGATCCTAGTGGCCGATAGAACCCGTGGAGGGCGCAAGGGCGCTGTTGGGCGCGGGTTTGCAGGTGGGTAGGGTTGGGGGGTGGCGACGATGAGCCAAACGATCAGTTAGGGTTGGTAGGGGCGGAGAAGATGTGGTGACGCGACTAGGGCACCGGCTGCGGATGGTGGCTAGCAGGGGCGATGACAGCGATGGGGATGCACAAAGCTCTTTGCGCATCGGGAAGAAAGAAGAAGAGGGGAGAGGCACATAGGAGGAGTGCAATGTGGCGGCACAACAGAGGAGAAGCGTTGCCGGAGAGACGAAGATTCACTAGAGGAAGAGGATGTGTAGGGTGCAAGAGCCAGGAGGGGATGATATCTGGCCGCGAGATAGCGAGAGGAAGACGGTGCGGTTCTAGAATGTCCAAAGCACTGTTGCCGACTCGACTGATTAGTTGGCCAATTAATCGGTGACGGTGACTAAACCGTCATAAATAGTTTAATCAGAGTGCAATTAACACATGTGAATGATTAATTGACCGCATAATCCAATTAATCGGCCTTTTTCCGATTAATCATCCTTTTCCCCTTTACTCACGAAAATAGCTTATTTTTATTCACTAAGTACAATAAAGGCCTTGTTTGTTTAAGCTTTTTCACCAGGTTAAAAACTAAAAAGCTATAGCCTAAACAAACGAGTAGCTTTTTATCTGGACTTTTCAAAATCCATAAACCTCCATATAACTAAAAGCCAAAAGCCACTTGCGAGAGGCTTTTTGGCTTATTGATGGTTGATTTTAGACTAATAATATTAAAGTTAGATAAAATTACCTACCACTATCACGTACAAAAGCCGTTAGTTTTTAAATTGTTTAAGCCAAAAAAATTAGCTTTAAACTATAAGCCAAAAAACTTAACTCTAAATAAATAGGGCCTAAGCATGTGTGGAGCTAGCATGCAATACTAGAAATTAAGCAGCAGGCAGGCATCTGGTAGCAGGTAATTAAATGAAGGTTTCGATCTCTAGCTAGCTAGCTAGCTTTGAGATCTTGCATTGGGAGAAGCCTCTTATCCAGGGTTCCAAATCTTGCCGGTTTTTTGTAACATCTCACCGAGATATCACTTACCAGATGGGAATGAGATTTGAAATGTCGGCCCAAGTGAAAAAAAATTCAAAAAATTTGAATTGCTACAGTGATCTCGCCGAGATCTTAGCATTTTTTACCGGAATTTGATATTTGATCACCGAATTTAACCAGAAATTGATCAATAACTCTTAAGAAGGTCTTCTCCTATGAAAATTTTATGAAAAACCAAATTTTTGAGATATTTTTAAAAACTTTAGTAACACTGTCGGATTTTTATAAAATTATATGTACTTTATCATGATGTAAATAAATTTATCATACCATCCTAATAAGTGTAGGATCATACATAAAAATTTTCAAAATAATTGAACTTCCTTTGTTATCTTTAAAAAATCAAAAATAGGATAAACATAATTGGGATAGTAATATTGTCGAATTTTGTAAATTTTCTCAAGTGTGATCATGATCCAAAATTTTTATGAGGGCTTAATAATTTACTCAGAACCATTCTATAAATTGTTCAAAAAAATTTTATTGCTCAATCAAATCTATGTATGCGTTGAACTTCATTTGTTATATTTCAAAAATTAAAAACAGAAAGAACATAAATGATACATTGTATTGTAAGAATTTTATAAATTTACTGGAGTGTGATCATGATCCAAAATTTTTATGCAATATTAAGAATTTTCTGGAACTTTTATGCAAAATTTCAAAAAATTTAAACATTTTTTGATTGTTACATCAAATCTATATATTGATCATCAGGTTTTTATGAGCACGTAGTACTGTCAGAATTTTTGGAACCGCTTGAAGCTTGATAATTAGATGAAAATTTTATACAAATATTTATGATATATTAGGACCATCCAAAAAAAATTTCAAAATTTTCTAACATGGTTTGTAACATTTTTCATTTGGTTGAAGTTTGCTAGTAAAGCTTTTATTAAGATAGTAGCATTCTCCAAATTTTTAAACATTTATGAAGCTTGATCATCATCTGAAAATTTTATAAGATCATTAGTGATGCATCATAACCATGCAAAAATATTTTAAAATTTTTCTAATATGGTTTGTTTCATTTTTCATTCGGTTCAAATTTACCGGTCACGTTTTATCATAATAGTAGAAATGTTCAATATTTAAAAAATTGAAGTATTTAATAATCATTTGAAATTTTTATAGAAAATATCATTGATGTATCAGGAACCTGTAAAAAAATTGAACGTTATTTGAATTATTTTTCACGCCGTCCAATTTCACCGAGATCTCGACAAATCTCGGCGAGATTTCGGTTCAAAAAACCGGAATTCAAATTCTGTTTTTACAATTCATCTAGAATTTATTTAAAATGGTGAGATGTAACTGAGATTTTATTCTCCAACCACGAATGGCATTTAGAGCATAACCGAGATTTCAGTCCTTGCCACGGACTAACTGACGGAGAGCTAGCTTATAGAATATATAGGCTCACCCGTTGCATGACGGAATGAGTGGCATCGATCCTACCTACTCGAAGCATGCCTGCCTAAGTAACTAGTACTACCTGTGTACTGTAGTGTGTTATTTTCTCGGTCATCTCCAACCAACTGTACCTATAGAGCGCTTCACATAATCTACAAGCTAAAATTAGATATAACCATTCCAACCTTTTGGATCTTGATACTAAATATGTATAACCTACATCTAATTTTGTCTCCCACCCGGTCCACTGGTCATCCTATTATCTCTCCCTCGTTCTCATGCATTTTTTTTCATATTTTAACCAAAAGCTGACATTCATAGGATTTAGATATATGTTTTAGATTCTATTTTACAAAATTACAGATTTTAGGAGAACTTATATCACAAACCTAAGATTTTATAATTGACAAAATCTATGAATATTATTTTAGGGACGACTGGGAATTAGATGTAGGATAAAAAGCTTACCATCGTATGCGTCGTCACATCATCACCAGATAACACATACAACAATTGCAATCAACTAGTAGGGTACCTGTGCTTTGCAACGGAGTTCAAAAAACAAGATAATATCACCAAACCATCTTAAATCATACCATGTACATTAATTTTTCTTACACATGTATCAAGCAAAACTTAAGGAAGCAACAAACTTAAACCGTACTAGTACGGATCCACACTATTTCTTTGTTTCAAGAAAAAAGGAAGCTTCCTAGCAAGCACAAGCAGATCGATCACGGCAATCTGCAGTAGCACACAGCACACGTGCATGCTTCCAGTGGTGCGCTAATATGCATGTGAGGATGGACAATATTATATAATTAAAAACTAAAAGCACGCGTTTGCTTCAGCTCCTGCTTCTTCTCTCTTTCTTTTCTTTTTTTTTTTTCTTTTTTTTTTGGAGAAAGAGTTACTCTATAAAACCTTCGCTCACACAAGAGGCCCAATTAATAGAACATAAGCCCATAAGAATGAACTGTCGAGTCCAGTCCATTCTGACGCTGGCCATTCTTAGTGTTACTAGCTACGCGCGTGCGAATGCTTGACTGATCCAGTGATTAAGCGTGCGTGGAGCTAGCATGCAATAGTAGAAATTAAGCAGCAGGCAGGCAGGCATCTGGTAGCAGGTAATTAAACGAAGGTTCTGATCTCTCGCTAGCTTCGAGATCTTGCATTGGGAGAAGCCTAACTGGCTGAGAGCTAGCTTGTAGAGTATACTAGAAACCGCGGCGTGTCACGTCGCGATCACTGCCCCTTCCTCTCCACGCAAGCAAATTGAGAAAACGTTTGAAACGGTTGAAAGGATACAAACGTAATTACACCTTTTGTTGAATTTATTTTTGATCATCTCACGAAAAATCCGCGATTCGGCTGAACCGAAAGGTCATTCTCATAAAAACGGTTGAAAAGATCTAAATGTAATTATGTCCTTTTTTAGCATTTATTTGGAAAATCTTTCATGAAGGATCCGTGATTTTGTTGAACCGAAAGATTCTTTTCTTTAAAAAATGGTTAAAAGGGTCTAAATATAATTATACTTTTTTTTGAGGGACTTTCGCTGTAGGAGGACATGTGGGCAGCCTCCTTGGCCAGGAAACTTGCCAGGTTTAGGAGGGGCATTTCGATATTTGACACCCAATTCGCATGCCTTTCGGGATCTGTGTATGATATGTGGGTCCATCTGAGTTAATGACAGTGGACCAGGGTGTCAAATATTGAAAAATTTAAACGGTGTCAAATTTCAAAATATCTCGGTTTAGGATATAGCTAGATGCATGCTTACCGTAGCGCCATGCCGCGCAAACACCTAACGCTGCGCAAAGTAAAAAATTCTTATTCCATTTTAGTGGTCGTGCTTAGTTGAACATTTATGTAGAGAACTTATTTAACACTATGGATGCACTTCATGAAATCACATGCTATAATGGTATAAAAAAAATCACTTTTATGTCCCGGCTCCTGAAAGTTCATATACGTCATGGAAAACTAGGATAGTTTTCATGGCGTGATATGTCGTGTGTTGATTTTTTCGTAGAAATAATTTCGTTTTTTTGAATTTTTGTTTAAATCGTTGAGAAAACGCGTAAAACGGTTGAAAGGATACAAACGTAATCACATTTTTTTTGCGTTTATCTAGGGTTCTCTTACGCAAGATTCGCGATTGCGCGAAATCGAAAGGTCCTTTTCATGAAAAATAGCTGGAATGATCCAAAAGTAACTATGTTTTTTTCGGTATTTATTTAGGATCCTTTCACGAAAGATTCGCAATTTCTCTAAACCAAAAGGTCTTTTTCATAAAAAACCGCGAGAAGGACCTATACATAATTACGCATTTTTTGAGAGACCTACAGGTGAAAAAAACCCGAGCCTCGGCTCGGTGCGTCCCAGGCGGCGAATCCTCTAGAGTAAGGGTGGCAATTGTACCCGCGGGTTCGGGTACCCGCGGGTTTTGCACCCGATCGGGTCGGGTTCGGATTTTAATTTTACCCGCGGTTCTTGG